>CM038145.1:392880163-394155496 GCA_021437245.1 Aegilops speltoides
CTCATTGCTGCATAGAAGAATTATGTCCTTGATGCACCGCTAAGTGACAGACCTATTGCAGGAGCAGATGCAGATGTTATGAACGTTTGGCTAGCTCAATATGATGACTACTTGATAGTTTAGTGCACCATGCTTAACGGCTTAGAATTGGGACTTCAAAGATGTTTTGAACGTCATGGACCATGTGAGATGTTCCAGGAGTTGAAGTTAATATTTCAAGCAAATACCCGAGTTGAGAGATGTGAAGTCTCCAACAAGTTCTATAGCTAAAAGATGGAGGAGAATAGCTCAAGCAGTGAGCATGTGCTCAGATTGTCTGGGTACTACAAGCGCTTGAATCAAGTGGGAGTTAATCTTCCAGATAAGATAGTGATTGACAGAGTTCTCTAGTCACCATCACCAAGTTAATAGAACTTCGTGATGAACTATAGTATGCAAGGGATGACAAAAATGATTCCCAAGCTTTTCATGATGATGAAATCGATGAAGGTAGAAATCAAGAAAGAGTATCAAGTGTTGATGATTGACAAGACCACTAGTTTCAAGAAAAGGGCAAAGGGAAAGAAAGGGAACTTCATGTAGAATGGCAAGCAAGTTGTCACTCCCATGAAGAAGCCCAAAGCTGGACCAAAGCCCGAAACTGAGTGCTTCTACTGCAAAGGAAATGGTCACTGGAAGCGGAAATGCCCTGAATATTTTGTAGATAAGAAGGATGGCAAAGTGAACAAGGGTATATTTGATATACAGGTTATTGATGTGTACCTTACTAGTGTTTATAGTAACCCCTGGGTATTTGATACTTGTTCAATTGCTAAGATTAGTAACTCAAAACAAGAGTTACAGAATAAACAGAGACTAGTTGAGGGTGAAGTGACGATGTGTGTTGGAAGTGGTTCCAAGATTGATATGATCATGATCACACACTCCCTATATTTTGGAGATTAGTGTTAAACCTAAATAAATGTTATTTGGCGTTTGCGTGGAGCATTAATATGATTTGATCATGTTTATTGTAATACGATTATTCATTTAAAGTCAGAGAATAATTGTTGTTCTGTTTACATGAATAAAACTTTCGATGGTCATACACCCAATGAAAATAGTTTGTTGGATCTCGATTGTAGTGATACACATATTCATAATATTGATGCCAAAAGATGCAAAGTTGAAAATGATAGTGCAACTTATTTGTGGCACTGCCGTTTGGGTCATATAGGTGTAAAGCGCATGAAGAAACTCCATAAAGATGAATTTTTGGAATCACTTGGTTATGAATCATGTGATGCTTGCCAACCGTGCCTTTTGGGCAAGATGACTAAAACTCCGTTCTCCAGAACAATGGAATGAGATAATGACCTGTTGGAAATAATACATACCGATGTATGCGGTCCAATGAGTGTTGATGCTCGTGGCGTGTATCTTTATTTTCTGAACTTCACAGATGATTTGGCAGATATGAGTATATCTACTTAATGAAGCACAAGTCTGAAACATTTGAAAAGTTCAAAGAATTTCAGAGTGAAGTGGAGAATCATCGTAACAAGAAAATAAATTTTCTACAATCTGATCGTGGAGGAGAATATTTGAGTTACGAGTTTGGCCTTCATTTAAAAACAATGTGGAATAGTTTCACAGCTCATGCCACATGGAACACCATAGCGTAATGGTGTATCCGAATGTCATAACCACACTTTATTGGATATGGTGCGATCTATGATGTATCATACCGATTTACCACTATCGTTTTGGGGTTATGCATTAGAGACAACCGCATTCACTTTAAATAGGGCACCATCAAAATCCGTTGAGATGATCTCTTATGAACTGTGGTTTGGCAAGAAACCAAAGTTGTCATTTCTTAAAGTTTGGGGCTGCGATGCTTATGTGAAAGAGTTTCAACCTGATAAGCTCGAACCCAAATCAGAGAAGTGCATCTTCATAGAATACCCAAAGGAAACTGTTGGGTACACCTTCTATCATAGATCCGAAGGCAAGATATTCGTTGCTAAAATGGATCCTTTCTAGAGAAGGAGTTTCTCTCGAAAGAAGTGAGTGGGAGGAAATTAGAGCTTGATAAGGTTATTGTACCTTCTCCCGAATTGGAAAGTAGTTTATCACAGAAATCAGTTCCAGTGATTACTACACCAATTAGTGAGGAAGCTAATGATGATGATCATGAAACTTAAATCAAGTTACTACAGAACCTCGTAGGTCTTCCAGAGTACGGTCCGCACCAGTGTGGTATGGTAATCCTATTTTGGAAGTCATGTTACTAGACAATGATAAACCTACAAACTATGAGGAAGCGATGATGAGCCCAGATTCCACGAAATGGTTTGAAGGCCATGAAATCTGAGATGGGATCCATGTATGAGAACAAAGTGTGGATTTTGGTGGACTTGCCCGATGATCGGCAAGCCATAGAAAATAAATGGATCTTCAAGAGGAAGACATACACTAATAGTAGTGTTACTATCTACAAAGCTCGACTTGTTGTGAAAGGTTTTCGACAAGTTCAAGAGGTTGACTATGATGAGACCTTCTCACCTGTAGTGATGCTTAAGTCTGTCCGAATCATGTAAGCAATTGCCGCATTTTATGATTATGAAATTTAGCAAATGGATATCAAAACTGCATTCCTGAATGGATTTCTGGAAGAGAGTTGTATATGATGCAACCAGAAGGTTTTGTCGATCCGAAAGGTGCTAACAAAGTGTGCAAGCTCTAGCAGTCCATTTATGGACTGGTGCAAGCCTCTCGGAGTTGGAATAAATGCGTTGATAGTGTGATCAAAGCATATGGTTTTATACAGACTTTTGGAGAAGCCTGTATTTACAAGAAAGTGAGTGGGAGCTCTGTAGCATTTGTGATATTATATGTGGACGACATATTGTTGATTGGAAATGATATAGAATTTCTGGATAGCATAAAAGTATAGTTGAATAAAAGTTTTTCAATGAAAGACCTCGGTGAAGCTCCTTATGTATTGAGCATAAAGATCTATATAGATAGATCAAGATGCTTGATAAGTTTTTTCAATAAGTACATACCTTGACAAGATTTTGAAGTAGTTCAAAATAGAATAGTCAAAGAAAGAGTTCTTGCCTGTGTTACAAGGTGTGAAATTGAGTAAGACTCAAAGCCCGACCACGGCAGAAGATAGAACTGAAAGTCATTCCCTATGCCTCAGTCATAGGTTCTATAAAGTATGTTATGCTGTGTACCAGACCTATTGTATACCTTGCTCTGAGTTTGGCAAGGGTGTACAATTTTGATCTAGGAGTATATCACTGGACAGCGGTCAAGAATATCCTTAGTGAGGACTAAGGAAATGTTTCTCGATTATGGAGGTGATAAAAGAGTTCGTCGTAAAGAGTTACATCGGCGCAAACTTTTTCACCGATCTAGATGACTCTAAGTCTCAATCTGGATACATGTTGAAAGTGGGAGCAATTAGCTAGAGTAGCTCTGTGCAGAGCATTGTAGACATAAATATTTTGCTACCAGAAGTCACTATAGGTGTCTCCGAAGGTACTTGTTGAGTTGGCGTATTTTGAGATTAGGATTTGTCACTTCGATTGTCGGAGAGGTATCTCTGGGCCCTCTCGGTAATTCACATCACTATAAGCCTTGCAAGCATTGTGACTAATGAGTTAGTTGCGGGATGATGCATTACGGAATGAGTAAAGAGACTTGCCGGTAACGAGATTGAACTAGGTATTGAGATACCGACGATCGAATCTCGGGCAAGTAACATACCGATGACAAAGGGAACAACATATGTTTTTATGTGGTTTGACCAATAAAGATCTTCGTAGAATATGTAGGAGCCAATATGAGCATCCAGGTTCCGCTATTGGTTATTGACCGGAGACGTGTCTCGGTCATGTCTACATAGTTCTCGAACCCATAGGGTCCGCACGCTTAACATTCAGTGACAATTTATATTATGAGTTATGTGTTTTGATGTAACGAAGGTAGTTCGAAGTCCCGGATGAGATCTGGGACATGACGAGGAGTCTCGAAATGGTCGAGATGTAAAGATTGATATATTGGACGACTATATTCGGACATCGGAAAGGTTCTTAGTGATTCGGGTATTTATTGGAGTACCGGAGAGTTACGGGAATTCACCAGGGAGTATATGGGCCTTATTGGGCTTTAAGGGAAAGAGAGAGAGGTAGGCCGCGCGCCCTCCCAATGCCTAGTCTGAATTGGGCTAGAGGGAGGGGTTGTGCCCCCTCCTTCCTTCTCTTCTCTTTTCCCTTTCCTTGACTCCTACTCCTTCTACATGGAAGGGGGGTGTCGGTGTCAAAACCGGCGGATCTCGGGTAGGGGGTTGTCGGTGTCAAAACCGGCGGATCTCAGGTAGGGGGTCCCGAACTGTGCGTCTAGGCGGATGGTAACAGGAGACAAGGGACACGATGTTTTTACCCAGGTTCGGGCCCTCTCGATGGAGGTAAAACCCTACTCCTGCTTGATTAATATTGATGATATGGGTAGTACAAGAGTAGATCTACCACGAGATCAGAGAGGTAAACCCTAGAAGCTAGTCTATGGTATGATTGTTGTTCGTCCTACGAACTAAAACCCTCCGGTTTATATAGGCACCGAAGAGGGTTAGGGTTACACAGAGTCGGTTACAATGGTAGGAGATCTACATATCCGTATCGCCAAGCTTGCCTTCCACGCCAAGGAAAGTCCCATTCGGACACGGGATGAAGTCTTCAATCTTGTATCTTCATAGTCCAGGAGTCCGGCCAAAGGCTATAGCCCGGCCATCCGGACACCCCCTAATCCAGGACTCCCTCAGTAGCCCCTGAACCAGGCTTCAATGACGATGAGTCCAGCGCGCATATTGTCTTCGGCATTGCAAGGCTGGTTCCTCCTCCGAATACTTCATAGAAGATTTTGAACACAAGGATAGTGTCCGGCTCTGCAAAATAAGTTCCACATACCACCGTAGAGAGAATAATATTTACACAAATTCAATCTGCTGACGTATTCCGTGGCGTGACATCACACCACGGCCAAGCCTTTATTCAAATCGTTTTTACTGTCCCACCTCAGCGCGTTTAGCGAGGCGGTTTCCTTAGCACGTCTTATCAAAGTAGAGATCGTGTCCCCTTATTCCGGGATTCTCATTAATACGGGCGCGGGTAACCCAGTCATGCCCGTTGGCACGTCTCCTCTATCGAAGGCGAGTCCCAAACGGTCACGGGGAGGGCTCTTGGTATTCAACCTCTTTATAAAGAGACCAAGGCTCCACTCCTTTCTTTCAATCTCAATCGAATCCGCCCCTCGCCTCGAGTTCCAACACCCAGAGCTCCAGATTCAGGCGCTTCGGACCTTCGATGATGTCCGGCTCCGACCTGCAAGGCTGGTGGACGCCTTCCTCTGTTACGGAAGAAGACGTGCTAAAGCTAAGAGATGCCAGGTATCTAACCGGTAAAATTTCACATAGGCTACCTGCCCAAGGGCAGGTTATTCCCACTCCCAAGCCTGGTGAAAGCATGGTGTTCGCATCTCACTTCCTTCGGGGGCTAGGCTTCCCGACGGACCCCTTCGTGAGGGGGCTCATGTTTTATTATGGGTTGGAATTTCACGACTTGGATCCGAAGTCCATCCTCCACATCTCATCGTTCATTGTCGTATGCGAAGCCTTCCTCCGCATTACCCCTCACTTCGGATTATGGCTCAAGACCATCAAAGTGGAGCGGAAGATGATCAAGGGGCAGCAGGCAGAGTGCAGAGGGGCTGTTATAAGCAAGAATGCTGATGCTCCATGGCCCGAGGGCTCTTTTCAAGAGGAGCTCAGCCTATGGCAACAAGAGTGGTTTTATATCACAGCTCCCAGGGGCACCAAATGGGTGGCGCCACCTGCCTTTCGCTCGGGTCCTCCACCGCGGCTGGCGTCATGGGTCAATAAAGGACTTGACTGGGGGCCGTCCAAGGACGTGCCCTTGTTGCAGGGCCGCATCAAGATCTCCTAGAGAGAGAGATCACTCTGGTTGTAGTAGCGCAGGTCATGCTGATTCATCGCACCCTGCCCTGCAAACGTCGCCCCCTCAGCCTGTGGGAATTTAACCTGGAGGGACCATGAGCTCTCCAACATTTTATGGGCGCGACGCCCATGGAGATCTACAAGCTTTTCTTCGGATCACAAGCGATGTGTCCGGACTTGAGCGAGGACGCAGGTCTGAGCTGCAATCGCCCGGATACTCAAGTAAGTAGCCCTGTACCCGGACATGCTATCCCATATTTATCATGAATTTGCCCTCAAAAGAGCTGTCCCTTGAACAGGAGTGGATAGTGAAAGCAAAGTTAATCAGGTGTCCGGCCCCCCTCCCTGAGACCACGCCGGATCCCGTGTTAACCAGGATGCTGGAGGTTGCGCCTTCGGAAGAAGGTGAAGGGGGGAACAAGGAAGCTACCGCCTCCGCAAAGGAGGCTGTCAGGAAAGGAGGGATCGAGAATCCCTCCATCCAAGGGAAGAAGAGGACCGCCTCTGAGGACCCGGAGGCCATGGTCTCAAAACGGGGGAACAAATCTTCGTCAGAGGGTCCTGCGCCGAGAGATGCCTCGATCGCATTGTGCCCCCAAGGGGATCAGCCCTCCACCGAGTCGTAAGTAAAAAGGGGTGTTTTTTTTGTTAAAATAAGGGATATCCCTGCCCTATTTCTGATGAAGATAACCGAAATTTTACCTTGTAGTTCGGATCTCAGCCCTTCTCAGCAGAGCTGATCTTCAGGGGATCTTCGTCTGGAGATGATGGAGAGCGAAACGCCTCCTCCTGCCGTACCGTCTTCTGAGGCGGGCGACCCTGAGGTGTCGTCGCGGAGGGTTTCTCCGAGTCCGGCGGGGCTGGAAGGCAGTCATATGTCCCCTCAAAGCCCTCCGTGTCCGGCCTTCGTAAAAGGCCATCAGACGAGTCCGGCACCACCTGGTGTACGGTCGGAGGAGCTGAAGGATCTGCTCGGGCGGGCGGCTATCTCAGAAGATCACCGTGCGTTAATGGGTACGGTGATTGAAAGGATTTCATCCGCTGAGAGCGGATTGCACGAAGCCGTCAAAAGTTTACTGACAGGTTTTGAGGTACGCAAAATGATGTACCTTCTGATAGTTCCGAATATAAAATACGCCCTGTGTAGATAGGAGCCCCTGAGGCTCGGTGTGCTGTCCAAAAACTGACAGCGCGCCGAGGATCATAATCCCAGGTATAATATGTCGACCTTCCTATGTAGGTCGCGAAGGGTCCGGTGGCTAGCCGGACTGATGAATTTGCCGAACTAAAGCGGCAACTTGACGTGGCGGATGCCGACATCGCACTTGTCAATAAGCGTCTTGACGAGTCACAAGGTATGCAATTTCTCCACGGACACCTGGTAAGGGAGCTTGATGCCCATGCCTTACGACATGTATGCTTGATGCAGATGGTGCCGCTGCCATGGAGAACCTTCGGGCGGGGCTCGCCCGAGCCAAGGAGCAGGCCAGAAGGAGTGATGCGGCTGCCTTAAAGGCGGCCGAAGAGCTAAAAGCTGAACAGGCTGCTCACTGCCGAAGCAAGAAGGAAATGGCCGAGATGGCCGTTAAGTTGAAGAATGCTGCCGACCGCTGCAAGCTTCTTGAAAAATAAGATCGAGCGGTACAGGAGGACCTGAAGAAGGCCACTACCGAGGCCAAGGATGCTCGCTCTGTGATGAGAGCTATGAAGGAGGAGCTGCGTCAGGCCGAAGATATCGCGGCTGGAAAGCCCTTTCTGCTATGGAGGAAATTCGTGGATCCTAAATATGCTTAGTTGGACCGGCTGTGGAGTATGGAGGATGCTTATCTGGACTTGGCGGCAAGTGCCACGGACGCGGCCGAACACTTCCGAGATCAAAAGGATCACGAAATGGAAAAGGTTTTTTGGTCGCAGTTCCATAATCCGGAGCGCCCCCTTCCATTAACCGATCGCTTGGCCGAATGGGCGGAGCTGAATAGGTTATCCGGACTTGCCTTGAAGGATGTCGTGAGTCTTTTGTGGCCGAAAAGGCCAGAGCCGAAGAGTTATTTTGGCTTGGTGCAGCAGTTCCTTGGTGCGGTGCCGCGTATCAATGCAATGAGGAGGTCGGCATGCATAGAGGGTGAGCGGATGGCTCTTGCCCGTGTCAAGACATACTGGGCGGAGATGAAGGCCACCGATGTTGCATCCCAAGATTCGGACGGAAGCCGAGTACCTGTCGAGCACTATTTCCAGGAAGTTCTGTAGGGCGCTCGTTTAATAGAGACGCAGTGCTCAAAGGATATTATGTTTGAATAACACGTATTATTGTGAAACAATGTATCGATGGAATATAAAAGCTTTTTATACTTGTGCCTTCAAGAATTAAAATGCCTCCTGTGCGGCCGTTAATGTATATGTGTATATAACCTGAAAGATGGCAGTCTTCGGCTTCAGCCCCCACGCATATAATGCAGGGGTGTTTGCAAAAGGCGCATTTCCACACTTGATCCAACATCTTGGTCCTATAAAGGAGGTGGTAGCGCAGCAAACTAGGCAACCGGACTATAATGCTTTATCACTTTCACTTAGCCATAGGAGTTTGACAGTGGGGCTACTATATAGCCCCTAGGGTCACCGCACTCACCCAAATTCGGGGCGCGTATGTGCCTGACCGGGAAATGGCCCTTCGTCAATGCGGAGGAATCCTAAAGATTCCGGCGGGTCATCAAGTGGTTGACCAGTCTCACGCTATATCATGATGATCGCTTTTGGCTTTCTCATCGTGGTGCTCGCTTTGGCGAACCGGGCACAATCGCAGTAGTTCTCCTGGTGCCGCCTTAGCCGATAGAGCAGAACGTAAGGCAGCAAAACACAGGAGCCGGGCAAACCCGACATTTGACCAAAGACATGATTCAGAGCTGATGCATATAGGGCCTAACTCGATATGCTGAACACTCCCTAAGGTATTCAGTCTTTATGAAAACGGGCCGAACAACGCCCTTGGTAATAAGCCCCTGGTGTCCAGGTACGCGCAAAATTATGACGTGGCCCATGCCAAAACGCCAGCCTCCTCCTCGGTTATAGCAAGAAACCAGGGGATGTGTATCAACAAGAGACAGTAAAAAATGTTTACGCAGGGTCTTAATCTGAAAAGAATCCTTGCAACGGGTCCCTACTGCACGTCTGCGCCTGTGTCTCTGTTGTGTCGTATCCTGGACGGGTGCAGCACGGTGTTCATCTGTAAAAGAGAGGAACTTAGTTGAAATGCAAAAATGTACGTTATAATAAATAAACAAAGTACAATTCAAAAAATGAATAAAATTGAGCTTTATTGTCTCTTGTTGTACATGCGCGGAGCCTCTTGTACAGGGGTATGCGGCTAGTAAGCCCTTGTGTGTTTACGCCGGACTCGTCTAGCTGTGTCCGGGGTCTGAACGACCTATTTAGGTGCTTTGATGGGTGAAGCCGGTTTAGTGTGTGGCTGTCAAGGCAGTCACACAATCTTCCGCGCTCGAGGAACGCTCGGTATTTCCCTTTAAGGAGATGATGCCTCGCGAACCGGGCATTTTAAGTGTAAGGGATGCATAATGCGGTATTGCGTTAAAGCGGGCAAAAGCTTTGCGTCCCAGTAGTGCTTGGTAGCTACTTGTGAATGGGGCGAGGTGGAAGGTTAACTTTTCGCGGCGGAAGTTGTCTGGTGAGCCGAACACAACTTCTAGCAGTAGAGAGCCCGTACAATGGGCATATGGGCCTAGCATTACCCCTTGAAAGGAAGTGTTGCTATGGCGAATTTTGGTTGGGTCTATCCCCATTTTGCGGATTGTGTCCTGATATAGCAGGTTTAGATCACTGCTGTCGTCCATTAAGACTTGTGTAAATTGGAGTCCTTCGATTATCGGATTTAATATCAAGGCAGTCCATCCTGCATTCCGGATACTTCTAGAGTAATCATGATTGTCGAGGGTGATTGGTTTTAACAACCAGTGGCGGGACTCTTCTGAGATAGGCCGTATGGCGCGTATCACTATGGATGCCATTCTGTTTTTCCCTTTTGTCACGTAAAGTGAGTTTACTGTTTTGACTTCTTGTGGGAAATTCTTTTGTTTTCCGGTGCTCTGCATGTGGGGTTCGTCATCGTCCTCGCTTGGTGTGTCGAGCCCCTTGTGTTCGGCGTTGAGTTTGCCGGACTGCTTGAAGACCCAACAATATCTGTGGGTATGGTTTGCAGGCTTCCCGGGAGTACTGTGGATTTGGCATATCTTGTCCAAGATTTTGCTTAAGTTAGATAGCTCGTCCCTGTTATCCCTAAGGGGCATTTTTTGTGATTCTGCCATGAGCTTTTGAATCCGGCGTTGACTGCCGTGCTCTTCGGGTTGTTTCCCTTGGTCCGGCGCTGGTCCTTGCTGAAGGAAATATGCCCTAGAGGCAATAATAAAGTTATTATTTATTTCCTTATTTCATGATAAATGTTTATTATTCATGCTAGAATTGTATTAACCGGAAACATAATACATGTGTGAATACATAGACAAACATAGTGTCACTAGTATGCCTCTACTTGACTAGCTCGTTTATCAAAGATGGTTATGTTTCCTAGCCATGGACAAAAGACTTGTCATTTGATTAACGGGATCACATCATTAGGAGAATGATGTGATTGACTTGACCCATTCCGTTAGCTTAGCACTTGATCGTTTAGTATGTTGCTATTGCTTTCTTCATGACTTATACAAGTTCCTCGCAACTATGAGATTGTGCAACTCCGTTTACGGAAGAACACTTTGTGTGCTACCAAACGTCACAACGTAATCGGGTGATTATAAAGGTGCTCTACAGTGTGTTTCCGAAGGTACATGTTGAGTTGGCATAATTCGAGATTAGGATTTGTCACTCCGATTGTCGGAGAGGTATCTCGGGCCCTCTCAAGAATACTCATCACCTAAGCCTTGCAAGCATGTAACTAATGAGTTAGTTATGAGATGACGACATGTAAGCGAGTAAAGAGACTTGCCGGTAACGAGATTGAACTAGGTATTGATACCGACGATCAAATCTCGGCAAGTAACATACCGATGACAAAGGAACAACGTATGTTGTTGTGCGGTTTGACCGATAAAGATCTTCGTAGAATATGTAGGAACCAATATGGGCATCCAGGTCCCGCTATTGGTTATTGACCGGAGACGGTCTCGGTCATGTCTACATTGTTCTCGAACCGTAGGGTCCGCACGCTTAAGGTTTTGATGATGCTTATATTATGAGTTTATGAGTTTTGATGTACCGAAGGAGTTCGAGTCCCGGATGAGATCAGGGACATGACGAGGAGTCTCGAAATGGTCGAGACGTAAAGATCGATATATTGGACGACTATATTCGAGTTTGGAAAGGTTCCGAGTCATTCGGTATTTATCGGAGTACCGAGAGTAACGGAATTCGCCGGGAGAAGTATTGGGCCTTATTGGGCCTGCGGGAAAGAGAGAGGGCTGCCTAGGGCAGGCCGCGCACTTCCAAGGCCTAGTCCGAATTGGACTAGGGAGGGCCGCACCCTCCTTCCTTCCCTTCTCTCTTCCCTTCCTAGTCTCCTACTCCTACTACATGGAAGGATCCCTAGTTGGACTAGGAAGGGGAATCCTACTCCCGGTGGGAGTAGGACTCCCCTATGGCGCCTCCTCCCTAGGCCGGCCTCCTCCTCCCTCCCTCCTTTATATACGGGGTAGGGGGCACCCTAGACACACAAGTTGATCATTGATCGCTCCTTAGCCGTGTGCGTGCCCCCTCCATGATATTACACCTCGGTCATATTGTAGCGATGCTTAGGCGAAGCCTGCGACAGAGAACATCAAGATCGCCACCACGCCGTCGTTGATGGAACTCCCCCTCGGCGTCTCTACTGGATTGGAGAACGAGGGTGCGTCATCGAGTTGTACGCGTGTCAAGAACTCGGAGGTGCCGGAGTAACGGTGCTTGGATCGGTCGGACCGGAAGGACGTCGACTACTTCCTCTACGCTGCGCCAATGCTTCCGCTTCGGTCACGAGGGCGTGAGACAACACTCTCCCTCGTTGCTATATCATCACCATGATCTTGCATGTGCGTAGGATTTTTTGAAATTACTACGCTCCCCAACAAAGGGTATCGAGCCAGGTTTTATGCGTTGATGTTATATGCACGAGTAGAACACAAGTGAGTTGTGGACGATACAAGTCAAACTGCCTACCAAAGATGTCATACTTTGGTTCAGCGGTATTGTTGGATGAAGCGCCCGGACCGACATTACGCCAGACGCTTACGCGAGACTGGTTTTACCGCCGTGCTTTGCACACGGTGACTAGCGGGTGTCTGTTTCTCCAACTTTAGTTGAACCGAGTGTGGCTATGCCCGTCCTTGTGAAGGTTAAAATGGAGTCTATTTGACAAACTATCGCTGTGGTTTTTGATGCGAGGTAAGAACGGTTCTTGCTAAGCCCGTAGCAGCCACGTAAAATTTGCAACAACAAAGTAGAGGACGCCTAACTTGTTTTTGCAGGGCATGTTGTGATGTGATATGGCCAAGACGTGATGCTATATTTTATTGTATGAGATGATCATGTTTTGTAACCGGTTATCGGCAACCGGTAGGAGCCATATGGTTGTCGCTTTATTGTATGAAATGCAAACGCCCTGTAATTGCTTTACTTTATCACTAAGCGGTAGCGATAGTCGTAGAAGCAATAGATGGCGTAAACGACAAGGATGCTACGATGGAGATCAAGGTGTCGCGCCGGTGACGATGGTGATCACGACGGTGCTTCGGGGATGGAGATCACAAAGCACAAGATGATGATGGCCATATCATATCACTTATATTGATTGCATGTGATGTTTATCCTTTATGCATCTTATCTTGCTTTGATTGACGGTAGCATTTTAAGATGATCTCTCACTAAAATTATCAAGAAGTGTTCTCCTTGAGTATGCACCATTGCCAAAGTTCGTCGTGTCGAGACACCACGTGATGATCGGGTGTGATAAGCTCTACGTCCATCTACAACGGGTGCAAGCCAGTTTTGCACACGCAGAATACTCAGGTTAAACTTGATGAGCCTAGCATATGCAGATATGGCCTCGGAACACGGAGACCGAAAGGTCGAGCGTGAATCATATAGTAGATATGATCAACATAGTGATGTTCACCATTGAAAACTACTCCATCTCACGTGATGATCGGTCATGGTTTAGTTGATTTGGATCACGTGATCACTTAGATGAATAGAGAGATGTCTGTCTAAGTGGGAGTTCTTAAGTAATATGATTAATTGAACTTAAATTTATCATGAACTTAGTCCCGTAGTATTTTGCAAATTATGTTGTAAGATCAATAGCTTGCGTTGTTGCTTTCATATGTTTATTTTGATATGTTCCTAGAGAAAATTGTGTTGAAAAATGTTAGTAGCAATGATGCGGATTAGATCCGCGATCCGAGGTTTATCCTCAATGCTGCATGTAAGAATTATGTCCTTAATGCACCGCTAGGTGACAGACCTATTGCAGAGAGCGGATGCGCACGTTATGAACGCTTGGCTAGCTCAATATGATGACTACTTGATAGTTTAGTGCACCATGCTTAAACAGCTTAGAATCGGGACTTCAAAGACGTTTTGAACGTCATGGACCATATGAGATGTTCCAGGAGTTGAAGTTAATATTTCAAGCAAATACCCGAGTTGAGAGATATGAAGTCTCCAACAAGTTCTATAGCTAAAAGATGGAGGAGAATCGCTCAACTAGTGAGCATGTGCTCAGATTGTCTGGGTACTACAATCGCTTGAATCAAGTGGGAGTTAATCTTCCAGATAAGATAGTGATTGACAGAATTCTCTAGTCACCATCACTAAGTTACTAGAACTTCGTGATGAACTATAGTATGCAAGGGATGACGAAAATGATTCCCGAGCTCTTCGTGATGTTGAAATCGATGAAGGTAGAAATCAAGAAAAGAGCATCAAGTGTTGATGGATAACAAGATCACTAGTTTGAAGAAAAAGGCAAAGGGAAAAGAAGGAGAACTTCAAGAAGAACGGCAAGCAAGTTGCTGCTCAAGTGAAGAAACCCAAGTCTGGTCCTAAGCCTGAGACTAAGTGCTTCTACTGCAAAGAGACTGTTCACTGGAAGAGGTACGACCCCAAGTGATTGGCGGATAAGAAGGATGGCAAAGTGGCAAGTGTCGGTGTCAAAACCGGCGGATCTCGGGTAGGGGGTCCCGAACTGTGCGTCTAGGCGGATGGTAACAAGAGACGAGGGACGCAATGTTTTTACCCAGGTTCGGGCCCTCTCGATGGAGGTAAAACCCTACGTCCTGCTTGAATAATATTGATGATATGGGTAGTACAAGAGTAGATCTACCACGAGATCAAGGAGGCTAAACCCTAGAAACTAGCCTATGGTATGATTGTTGAGATGTATCTTCGTCCTACGGACTAAGGCCCTCCGGTTTATATAGACACCGGAGAGGCTAGGGTTACACAGAGTCGGTTACAATGGTAGGAGATCTACATATCCGTATTGCCAAGCTTGCCTTCCACGCCAAGGAAAGTACCTTCCGGACACGAGCCGAGTCTTCAATCTTCTATCTTCGTAGTCCGGGAGTCCGGCGGATATTGATAGTCCGGCTGTCCGGACACCCCTAGTCCAGACTCCTCAAGAGCCTCTCGAACCAGTCTTCAATGACGATAAGTCCGGCGTGCATAATGTTCGGCATTGCAAGGCGGGTTCTTCCTTGAATAATCCGGAGAAGATAATGAACACCAGGATAATGTCCGCTCGCAAAATAAACTCCACATTCCAACGTAGAGAGAAATAAAATACACATTTAGCTCAATCTGCTGACGTATTACGCGGCGTGACATCACACCGCAGCCAAGCCTTTGTTTGAATTATTATACCACCTCAGACGCTTAGCGAAGCGGTTTCTTGGCACGCCCCGTCGAGCGTAGATCGTGTTCCCTTATTCCGGATTCTCATCAATACGCGTGGGTAACCCAACCGCGCCATTGATGGTGGCGCTTGGGAGATAAGCGAGTTTTACCAGCCGGTGAGGGACGATAGTTTTGTCCGCCTATATATAAGGGATAAGGATTTACCTTCTCACCCACGCCTTCTTCCTCCTTTGCTTATCCATCCCTACGAACTCAAGCTCCAACGCCCAAGCTCGCAAGATCTCACCTCAACCCTTCTCCGAATATGTCCGGAGGGGAGGCAATGGATGGCCTCCACCGCCAACGAGGAGGACATCACCAAGCTGCGCGACGCCGGATACCTTCCAAAGATATCGCGATCGGCTGCCCGACGCGGGCAGCTCATCCCTACCCTGTGGCCTCATGAGAGGGTCGCCTTCCTCCCCACTTCCTCCGCGGATCGGGCTTTCCGCCCATCCATTCGTCCGGGGCTCATGTTTTACTATGGCCTGGATTTCCACGATCCGGCGCCAACTTCATCCTCAACATCTCGGCGTTTATCGCCGTGTGCGAGGCATTTCTTTGCATCCGCCCCACTTCGCTCAGGGCTCAAGACCTTCAACGCTGTCAAGGTCGTGAAGGGACGCAAGCGGAATGCGGAGGCGCCATGTTGGGCAAGCTGCCCAACGTCCCTTGACTAGAAGGAACCTTCGTGGACTCCGTCAAGGGGTGGCAATCGGGGTGGTTCTACATCACCGAGCCGCGCAAGCCTACATGGGCGGCGGCCCCCGAATTTAGATCTGGAATCCCCATGCAGCTCACTTCCTGGAAAGAGAAGGGCTTGCAGTGGGGTGATCCGGTGGAGGTGACGGGACTTCGAGCCTACATCAAGAAGCCGGTGAGCAATAGGCTCCGCTCGCCGACGTGGTCCAGTCATGCTCCTCCGTGGATTCTCCCATGCCAAGAACGGGCATTCAATTTGTGGAGTTTAATCCGAACAGCACCAGACATTGAGCGGGCTCTTCGATACAACGTCTGGCGCTGGAGGGTTCTGCTCAAGGGCGCTGGTTCGCATCCGCGACCGAAGATCGCGGATTCAGCTCGCAGTCTCCGACTGACGAGGTAAGTGATTCGACCCCATTATGGGACACTTGTGATAATTAGATTGACTCTAGCGAGGTTTTTAATCTGCCTCTTCCTTTGACAGGAATGGATGGAGAAGGCCAAGCTGCTCATCAGCCCGGCTCCTATGCCAGAAGAACCAGTGGATGCCCACTTAGCAGGGCTACTAGTTCCGACACCGCACGTGGTGCCGGAGAAGAAGGCCAAGAAGGTGGCCATGGGGACTCGAAGAGCTCCGTGTCAAAGGCCCGACGATGATTTGGACTCCTCCCCTGAAGATGAGGAGGAGGAGGAGTACTCTCTCCCGGAGGAGGGAGAGAGGAAGAGGAAGGCTCCCCCGATCGGGGCAGCCGAAGGGTCCAAGAGGGGGAGAACTATCCCCCCGGACAGTTTCGCCAACATCAGCGTTGGCGAGGATGAATGGCCTCCAAGGGCCAGGCGTCCGGCAGGATCGTAAGTATTCGGATCATTTATATGCCGTACATCGTATGTCATATAGTGTCCTTCTAACGCCGCATTCTCGCCAGTAGTCCGCCGCTGACGATCTTCCCGACTTCGATGAGCGGGTCTTTGGCGCCGCCGAATGTAAATTCCATCCCGACGCTCTACCCCACGTCGGACGAGGGCGACGAGGCGGAATCCCACAGAGGGACCCGCCAGGAGGAGGCTCCGGAGGCGCCGTCAGGCGTCCTCCCAGACTTTGTGCCGGACTCTACCTCGGAACCCGTAGCGGTTCCAGAGTCCGCAAGCGCCCTTCAAAGAAGGGCAGATCGTGGACGCCGGCGGCCTCCGTCCAACCGGAGGCGCCGGATAGCCTGCTGGAGGCTCTTAAAGGCGCTTCCATCGAGGCAGAACACCGCACAGTGCGGTGATTGAGAAGGTCCAGCTCGCCAAGGGCGGGCTGACCGAAGCCTGCAACAGCCTTCTAATAGGCTTTGAGGTAAGAAGTTTAAACTTATGTAATGTAATACCGCATAGACAGTAGCCCCTGATGCTTAGTTCGGTGTTCGGAAAGAAAAGCCGGACTAAGGATCTAACAAGATATACGCAGGGTTTCTAAAAATATGTCAATATGGGTTTGCAGGCTGCGCTGTTGACCTCTGCCACATTAACGGCGGAGGTCGAGGCGCTGAAGAAGGACCTTGAGCGGTCGGAGCAAGAGCTCGGCGATGCCAAGAGGCAGCTCAAGGAAAAAGAAGGTGAATAACACCACTTTAAATAAGTACCTTACAGAAAAGGGTTTTGGTTGCAAACAAAATTAATAAGGATAATATGTGTAATGCAGGGGCCACTAACGAAGTGGCAGCCCTGAAGGATGCCGTGTCCGTGGCCGAACGCAATGCGGCCACGGAACGGGCTGAGCGAGAAAAGCAAGTGGCGCTAGTGGCGGAAGTTCGGCAAGAGCTCCAGGCTCTCATGGAAAAGCATGAGAGTTTGGAGCGTGACTCCAGGACTCGAGAGTCCGAGCTTGCCTCGGCTCTTGAAAGTGCCGAGTCCGCCCAGGCCGGGGCCCAGAAGGCCCTCCAGGAGGTAGAGGATATAAAGAAGATAGCTGCGGGTAAGGCGTTTTTCATGCAGAGCAAGCATGTTAATGTAAACTACCGGATACTTACCCAATTCGAGCTCTCGAGGCGTTTGCAGATCTGCGCCAGAGTGCATCTAATGCCGCCGATTCTATCGTGGCGAGGAGGGAGCTCGACGGAGAAGGTCTTCGGTCTCAAGATGCTGAGGCCGCCATCCGGTGCCCCAAGCGACCAAATGAAGCAGCTGGTCGAACTCCACAAGGTAGCCGAGGAGGCCATGAAGGGCCTCACAGTCCGGCCGGGCTCGACAGGCCATGCCCGGCAGCTACTTTGGCCTAGTGCGGCGGCTGGTGGATGCATGCCCTGTGCTGGATGTAATCAAGCGCCCGCCGCATTGAAGGCGCTTCGTCGGGCCCTTGCCCGCATAAAGGTGCAATGGGGCAAACTGATGCGGAGAAGCTTCACGGATCCACCGCCGGGCAAGGAGCATCGCACGCCGGGCGATATTATAAAGTTGTCTGAAGGGAGCCTGCGATATTGCAGATGAGTGCCCCCGAAATGTAATCTTTGAATGAACTCGCTGTATTTTTATCCTGGCGCTGAAACTTCGCTCATACGCGCCATGAGCAACTCTTGTTTAATTTAAAATATTACCTTCATGTGGCCGTTTTAAATCTGAGAGATGGCAAGTCGTTGGCTTCAGCCCCCAAGCCACGAGTCTTTGGGGTGTTCGGTGATAAACTTGAGCACTCTTGTTCCCATTTTTGGGTCCGTCTAGGGAGGCGCTCAACACGACAAACAAGGCAACCGGACTTATAATGCTTGAACACTCTCACTTAGCCATAGAATTCTATAATTTTAAATTTTGGCGAAGCCCCTGGTATTCGGAAGACCGAATCCGGGCGCTATCCACGCCTTCGCCGACATCATCCGAACTTCGCCGAATCGGCATGAGTCTTTAAGGACCCGAAAACCTCTCGAACAGCGACCAGTCTCTTGCCACATCATGCCGCCGCTTTTAGCTTTCCATCGAGGCGTTAACCCGGCTCAACCGGGCGCAATCGCAGTGGTTCTCCCAGTGCTACCTTAGCCGACGGAACGGAACGTAAGGCACCAAAACATGAGAGCCGCAAACCCAACTATTGACCCAAGACATGATTCGAGCCGATTCATATAATGCTATAAGTTCGGGTGCCGCACTTGTGAAAGTGTTCGGACTTAATCACGCCATAATCTGGGGAACATAAGCCCCTGGCGTATTCGGCCATACCAAGATGTACGAGTGCAAGATGTCATATAGTGAACATATATAGAAGATAACGCAATTGCAATGAAAAAGTAATGTACTTGCAAAAAGGAAGTGCTGCGTTATTTATGAAAGAGCGTCTGCTAATAAAGTGGACTGATACAAATAGTGCGGTAAGCAAGGGATTTGGACTAACTTAACATGTCCCCCTCCAGGGATAAGCTGCAGACTTGGTGTATGTAATCAAATTTAATGCTCGTAATGGAGACCACCTGAGTGTTCGTCGCGGCCTTCTTTAGTCCCTGACTGTTGCATCGTGAGTTCGGCGAGTGTGCCGTCGAACAGGGCTTCTGATTAACAGAGTCCTGTATACATAAAAAGAAGGAAAGATAAAGAATAAAACCAAGGGGGGGGGGCGCTCGTATGAGCCCCTGGTGTGGTCGAGCCGCACTCTTGCTCCCTTGTGATCAAGCCCCTCCCCTGCGCCCATGGTATCTCCAAAGCGTAATGATGTACGCGGAGTGTTATTCTTGTGATCATGCGTGGGCGGGGGTTGGGGCTGCATTGCTACGCGTGCTCTGATCGCGCCAGTGGTCTTGGTTAGTGTTGCTCGGCGCTTTTTGATGTATCCGCTTTTAATTGCCGAACTAGAGAATTGCCGTGAAGGCTACTCAGACTTCCGCCATGAGGGTCGCTGTATGCTCCTCCGTTCGGAGGGAGCGCCCGTATTCCCATTGACCGTAATGACTCCACGAGGGCCCGGCATCTTGAGCTTTAGGTATGCATAATGCGGCACCGCTGAATTTTGCAACGCGTTCGTCCGAGCAGGCATGATAGCCGCCACGAACGGGACTATATCGAAGATTAACTCTTCGCCCGAAATTATCCGGGATCCAAGACCACTTCCAGTGTGACCGAGCCTGCATAGTTGGCTTCCACTCTGGATGACACCATTAAAGGTTGTCTTTGTAGGTTTGATCCTGGATGGGTCTATGCCCATTTTGCGACCGTGTCCCGATAAAGCAGGTTCAGTTGCTGCCGCCGCCCATCGTGACTCTTGTGAGGTGAAATCCATCGACGATTGGGTCTAAGACCACGCGCGAATCCGCCATGGCGATGCTGGTCGGATGGTCTCTTCGATCGAAATTGATCGGACAGAGGACCATGGATTGAACTTTGGGGCGATCGCTCCATCGCATAGACGTCCCGTAGTGCGCGCTTCCTCTCCCTCTTGGGTATATGGGTCGCAGAATCATATTCACCGTCTGCATTTGTGGGGAAACCTTCGTCCTCTATTGTTCGGGCGGCGGGTCTCTTCCTCGCCATCGCTATTTAGCCCCTTGTCATTGTGTTCGCAATTAACTTGCTAGCCGCTTGAACACCCAACAATCTCTATTGGTGTGATTAGCTGGCTTTTGGGTGCCATGTATCCGCATGAGCGGTCGAGTATTCGGTCCAGATTGGACGGACCCGAGTGGTTCTTTAAATGGCTTCTTCCGCTGACGGGTTTGAGCCTCGAATCCGCATTGACCGCCAGATCCTCCTTGTCGCCGCCAAGCACGCGGCGCTTTGTTTTGATTCGACGTGGCTCGCCATTGTTGTCCTTAGTGTCCGGACTGCCAGAATTTTTGCGGAGATTGTTACTGCGGGCTAGCCAGCTGTCCTCTCCCGCACAAAAGCGGGTCATTAACGATGTGAGGGCTGCCATGGATTTCGGATTTTCCTGCCCCAGGTGCCGGGCTAGCCATTCGTCCCGGATGTTATGTTTGAAGGCTGCAAGGGCCTCCGCATCCGGACAATCGATGATTTGATTTTTCTTCGTCAAGAACCGTGTCCAGAATTGTCTGGCTGATTCGTCTGGCTGCTGAATAATGTAGGTCATCCGCGTCTGGTGGTCGCACATATGTGCCTTGGAAGTTATCATGGAACGCGGCCTCCAGGTCTTCCCAACACCCAATTGACTCTGCGGGCAGGCTGTTAAGCCAATGCCGAGCTAGTCCTTTAAGCTTGAGTGGGAGATATTTGATGGCGTGGAGATCGTCGCCACGAGCCATATGGATGTGGAGAAGATAATCTTCGATCCACACCGCGGGATCTGTTGTACCATCGTAAGATTCGATATTTACGGGTTTAAACCCTTCGGGGATCGATGATCCATTACTTCATCGATGAAGCATAATGGGTGTGCGGCGCCAGTATTGAGCAATATCGTGGCGCAGCTCGAGGGAGCGCTGTCTCGCTATGTTCGCCCGGCCGGCGTTATGTCCGGGCGACGGTATTCGCTGCGTGGGTCGAGGGCGCCCACGTGATCCATAGATGGATCTGGATTGTCTTGCTTTGTCCTCCAATATGTCTCGCAAGTCCGGCGCGTTCCTTTTGGCTTCAGATTCTTGGAACGATGCTGTGGTACGATTTTGGCCGGGGCCCAATGCCTCTGTCATGCCACGGGTGGTCGGTCAGCCATGTCATCTTGCGCCGGTGATGAAGGTATGTATGCTTCCTCCTCTAATCGGGGAGCAGCTTGCGCCTTGGGTAACTTTTGGAGGACGCTCGAGTTTGTACTCTTCGCCGCGAGGACCTCTGTCCATCGATCGGCCAGCAGATCTTGATCAGCTTGGAGCTGTTGCTGCTTTTTCCTTAGGCTATTTGCCGTGGCCATGAGCCTGCGCTTGAAGCGCTCTTGTTTGACGGATCCTCGGCACGCATTTAATTCATCATCGCTGAGGCTTGCTTCGTCTTCGAAGGGAGGCATATAGTTATCATCCTCGACCCCTTCGTCTGCCGCCCTGTCATGAGGGCTTGCTCCTGCGTCCTCCTGCGCTGAATCTTGCTGGAGGGGATTGTCTTCGGCACTCTCCGGAGTGTTATTGTCTCCGGTGCCGGAATCTTCATTCTTGCTGTGGCGGGATTTTGAGCGGCGCCGCTGACGTCGGCGTTTGGGCTGCTTCTTAGGAGAATCTGCCTCCGCTGCTTTTTCGCCGTCCCCTTCTTTTGGGGTATCCACCATGTATACGTCATATGACGAGGTGGCCTTCCAGTGCCCTGTAGGCGCCGGCTTTGTTCGCCTCCCATCGCCGCCCATAGCGCCGATGTCGCCGAGTCATAGTCTAGCATGTCGGTTAGATCCTCGGCAGCTGGCTACAAAGTGGGTGGTGGGTGGGCTCTGAATTTCTCCATCGTCCAAACTCCAACCGCCCCGCCATAGTCCGCCAGATTCTCCCGATAGCGAGAGATGCTTCAGGAATTCAGGATATCGCCAAAAGGCGTCTTGCCGGAAGATGTCCGTGGCGGTGAATTCCATAACCGCGCCTAATCCGGATTAATTGGTAGGGCACGGAGGCTCGAGTCCGCGAGAGTCCGCCTCCGATCACGAATTTCGCAGGGACAAGATTGGTATTCGCCCATCGCCGTGGATGTTGAAGCCCCTGTGGCGTCTATCCACCGCCTCGATATGGGCAATCGGCTCCGCTAGTGGCCGGAGCGGATCCGAGTGAGGCTACCAAAGCACCGTCCGTGGCGAGCTAAATCATGCCCATCGCCACAAGGCGGGCGACTTGGTGTGGTCGAGTCCGTCAAGATCAAGTCTCCGCGTTATCGGCCGTGAAGTTTAAGCTTCCGAATCGACTGACGGCTAGGGCGTAGCTTTCGATCTGCTCCAGATGGCCAAGAGAATTGCCCGCAGTGCAAAGCCGCCGAATCTAAGATCTGTCCGGGAGAAAAGTCTCACCGACAGCGTTGATGGTTGAAGATGCCATCGGGCCTATCGGTGACGACATAGAGGAACTCTCAATGAAAGCACCAATGCCGTGTCAAAACCGCGGATCTCGGTAGGGGGTCCCGAACTCAGCGCCTAGGCGGATGGTAACAAGAGACGAGGGACGAATGTTTTTACCTGTGTTCGGGCCCTCTCGATGGAGGTAAAACCCTACGCCCCGCTTGATTAATATTGATGATATGGGTAGTACAAGAGTAGATCTACCACGAGATCAAGGAGGCTAAACCCTAGAAGCTAGCCTATGGTATGATTGTTGAGATGTATCTTCGTCCTACGGACTAAGGCCCTCCGGTTTATATAGACACCAGAGAGGCTAGGGTTACACAGAGTCGGTTACAATGGTAGGAGATCTACATATCCGTATTGCCAAGCTTGCCTTCCACGCCAAGGAAAGTACCTTCCTGAAACGAGCTGGAGTCTTCAATCTTCTATCTTCGTAGTCTGGGAGTCCGGCGGATATTGATAGTCCGGCTGTCCGGACACCCCCTAGTCCAGGACTCCCTCAGCAAGTATCGTTATTTTCTGACCTTCACAAGATGATTTGAGCAGATATGGGTATATCTACTTGATGAAACATAAGTCTGAAATAGTTGAAAGGTTTAAAGAATTTCAGAGTGAAGTGGAAAATCATCGTAACAAGAAAATAAACTTTCTGCAATCTGATCGTGGAGACGAATATTTGAGTTACGAGTTTGGTCTTCAATTAAAACAATGTGGAATAGTTTCACAGCTCACGCCACCTGGAACACCACAACGTTATGGTATGTCCGAACGTCGTAACCGCACTTTATTGGATATGGTGCGATCTATGATGTCTCTTACTGATTTACCAATATTGTTTTGGGGTTATGCATTAGAGACAGCTGCATTCACATTAAATAGGGCACCATCTAAATCCGTTGAGACGACACCGTATGAACTATGGTTTAGCAATAAACCTAAGTCGTCGTTTCTAAAATTTGGAGTTGCGATGCTTATGTGAAAAAGTTTTATCCTGATAAGCTCGAACCCAAATCGGAGAAGTGCGTCTTCATAGAATACCCAAAGGAAACTGTTGGGTACAACTTCTATCACTGATCTGAGGGCAAGATTTTCGTTGCTAAATTCGGATCCTTTCTAGAGAAGGAATTTCTCTCGAAAGAAGTGAGTGGGAGGAAAGTAGAACTTGATGAGGTAACTGTACCTGCTCCCTTATTGGAAAGTAGTTCATCACAGAAATCAGTTCCTGTGACAAATACACCAATTAGTGAGGAAGCTAATGATATTGATCATGAAACTTCGATCAAGTTACTACAGAACCTCGTAGGTCTTCCAGAGTAAGATCCGCACTGAGTGGTGTAGTAATCATGTTCGAAGTCATGTTACTAGACCATGATGAACCTATGAACTATGATGAAACGATGATGAGCCCAGATTCCGCGAAATGGCTCGAGGCCATAAAATCTGAGATATGATCCATGTATGAGAACAAAGTATGGACTTTGATTGACTTGCTCGATGATCAGCAAGCCATGTTAAATAAATGGATCTTCAAGAAGAAGACGGACACTGATAGTAGTATTACTATCTACCAAGCTCGACTTGTTGCGAAAGGTTTTCAACAAGTTCAAGATGTTGAATACGATGAGATTTTCTCACTCGTATCGATGCTTAAGTCTGTCTGAATCATGTTAGCAATTGCCGCATTTTATGAAATCTGGCAAAAGGATAAACAAAACTACATTCTTTAATGGATTTAAAGAAAAGTTGTATATGATACAACCAGATGGTTTTGTAAATCCTAAAGGTGCTAACAAAATGTGCAAGCTCCAGCGATCCATCTATGGACTGGTGCAAGCATCTCAGAGTTGGAATATACGCTTTGATAAGTTGATCAAGCATATAGTTTTGTATGCACTTACGGTGAAGCCTGTATTTACAAGAAAGTGAGTGGGAGCACTACAACATTTCGATAAGTATATGTGAGTGACAATATTATTGATCAGAAATGAGTAGAATTTTTCTTGCAAAGCATAAAGGAGTGTTTTAAAGGAGTTCTTTAAAAGGAAAAGACCTCAGTAAAAGCTACTTACATATTGAGCATCAAGATCTATTGAGATAGATCAAGACGCTTAATAAGATTTTCAATGAGTACATACCTTGGCAAGATTTTGAAATAGTTCAAAATGGAACAGTCAAAGAAAGAGTTCTTGCCTGTGTTGCAAAGGTATGAAATTGAGTAAGACTCAAATCCCGACCACAAAAAAAAATAGAAAGAGAATGAAAAGTCATTCCCTATGCCTCGACCATAGGTTCTATAAAGTATGCTATGCTATGTACCGCACCTATTGTATACTTTCCTCTGAATTTGACAAGGAGTACAATAGTGATCTAGGAGTAGATCATCGGACATTGGTCAAGAATATCCTTAGTAAGGATTAAGGAGATGTTTCTCGATTATGGAGGTGATAAAGAGTTTGTTGTAAAAGTTACATCGGTGCAAACTTTTACAATGATCCAGATGACTCTAAGTCTCAACCTAGATACATATTGAAAGTGGGAGCAATTAGCTAGAGTAGCTCTGCGCAGCATTGTGCACATAAAATATTTGCAAAATACATGCGGCTCAATGTGATGACCCGTTGACTAAGCTTCTCTCACGAGCAAAACATGATCACACCTTAGTACTCTCTGGGTGTTAATCACATAGCGATGTGAACTAGATTATTGACTCTAGTAAACCCTTTGGATGTTGGTCACATGATGATGTGAACTATGGGTGTTAGTCATATACAGATATGAATATTGGTGTTAAATCACATGGCGATGTGAACTAGATTATTGACTCTAGTGCAAGTGGGAGATCAAGGAAATATGCCCTAGAGGCAATAATAAAGTTATTATTTATTTCCTTATTTCATGATAAATGTTTATTATTCATGCTAGAATTGTATTAACCGGAAACATAATACATGTGTGAATACATAGACAAACATAGTGTCACTAGTATGCCTCTACTTGACTAGCTCGTTTATCAGAGATGGTTATGTTTCCTAGCCATGGACAAAAGAGTTGTCATTTGATTAACGGGATCACATCATTAGGAGAATGATGTGATTGACTTGACCCATTCCGTTAGCTTAGCACTTGATTGTTTAGTATGTTGCTATTGCTTTCTTCATGACTTATACAAGTTCCTGCAACTATGAGATTGTGCAACTCCCATTTACCGGAAGAACACTTTGTGTGCTACCAAACGTCACAACGTAACTGGGTGATTATAAAGGTACTCTACAGGTGTTTCTGAAGGTACATGTTGAGTTGGCATAATTCGAGATTAGGATTTGTCACTCTGATTGTCGGAGAGGTATCTCTGGGCCCTCTCGGTAATACTCGTCACCTAAGCCTTGCAAACATGTAACTAATGAGTTAGTTATGAGATGGCGTATTACGGAACGAGTAAAGAGACTTGCCGGTAACGAGATTGAACTAGTTATTGGATACCGACGATCAAATCTCGGGCAAGTAACGTACCGATGACAAAGGGAACAACGTATGTTGTTGTGTGGTTTGACCAATAAAGATCTTCGTAGAATATGTAGGAACCAATATGGGCATCCAGGTCCCGCTATTGGTTATTGACCGGAGACGTGTCTCGGTCATGTCTACATTGTTCTCGAACCGTAGGGTCCGCACTCTTAAGGTTTCGATGACAGTTATATTATGAGTTTATGAGTTTTGATGTACCGAAGGAGTTCGGAGTCCCGGATGAGATCGGGGACATGACGAGGAGTCTTGAAATGGTCGAGACGTAAAGATCGATATATTGGACGACTATATTCGGAGTTCGGAAAGGTTCCGAGTCATTCGGGTATTTATCGGAGTACCGGAGAGTTACGGGAATTCGCCGGGAGAAGTATTGGGCCTTATTGGGCCCTGCGGGAAAGAGAGAGGGGCTGCCTAGGGCAGGCCGCGCCCCCAAGGCCTAGTCCGAATTGGACTAGGGGGAGGGGCCGCACCCCCTCCTTCCTTCCCTTCTCTCTTCCCCTTCCTAGTCTCCTACTCCTACTACATGGAAGGATCTCTAGTTGGACTAGGAAGGGGAATCCTACTCCTGGGAGTAGGACTCCCCTATGGCGCCTCCTCCCTAGGCCGGCCTCCTCCTCCCTCCCTCCTTTATATACGGGGTAGGGGGCACCCTAGACACACAAGTTGATCATTGATCGCCCTTAGCAGTGTCGGTGCCCCCTCCACGATATTACACCTCGGTCATATTGTAGCGGTGCTTAGGCGAAGCCCTGCGACAGGAGAACATCAAGATCGTCACCACGCCGTCGTGCTGACGGAACTCCCCCTCGGCGCCTCTACTGGATTGGAGAACGAGGGTGCGTCATCGAGCTGTACGCGTGTCAAGAACTCGGAGGTGCCGGAGTAACGGTGCTTGGATCGGTCGGACCGGGAGGACGTACGACTACTTCCTCTATGTTGCGTCAACGCTTCCGCTTCGGTCTACGAGGGTACGTAGACAACACTCTCCCCTCGTTGCTATATCATCACCATGATCTTGCGTGTGCGTAGGAATTTTTTTGAAATTACTACGTTCCCCAACACTTGCTGCGTTGCGGTTTCCCGTTTCCATCCCTGACTTCGGATGTACTTGGGTCGCTGGTACTGCATCTTGCCAGCCAGCTATCCTCTCCCGCGCAAAAGCGGGGCATGAGGCTTGTTAATGCGGCCATTGTTCTTGCTTTTCTTGGGCGAGGTGTCTGGCGAGCCATTCGTCTCAGACGTTGTGTTTGAAAGCTGCTAAGGCTTCGGCGTCTGGACAGTCGACTATTTGGTTCTTTTTAGTAAGGAATCTGTTCTAGAATTTGCGGGCTGACTCTCCGGGTTGTTGAGTTATGTGACTTAAATTGTCTGCATCCGGAGGTCGGACATAGGTCCCTTGAAAATTTGCCCGAAAAGCATCCTCGAGCTCCTCCCAACTTCCAATGGTGTTTTCGGGGAGGCTTTTGAGCCAATGCCGGGCTGGCCCTTTGAGCTTGAGGGGTAAGTATTTTATGGCGTGGAGGTCATCTCCTCTAGCCATGTGTATGTGGATGATGTAATCCTCGATCCGCACTCGTGGTCCATTGTTTCGTCAGATGCCTCTATGTTTACGGGCTTGAATCCCGCTGGAAATTCATAATCCAGAACCTCATCGGTGAAACATAGGGGGTGTGCGGCACCCCTATATTTAGGTGTACCGTAATATTCGGATACTTGATGTGTTGCATTGCTTACTAGAGCTTGCTTTCTTGGCCCGTAGATAGATCTAACTGAGACATCTTTTTGATGCGAATCCGTGTGCGGATCGCGTGCCGGCTTGTGTGCGGCGCCGTTTGCCGCTCTATGTTTGCCATGGGGTCGTCTATCCGACCGGGTGGTCTCCTTGCTTTTTGATTGCGGGGGCTCTACGACCTCCTCATCAAATTCGGGCAGTAGTTTTCGCTTCGGGTAGCTCTTTGTTCGGTGACTATCGCCGTATTTGTCTGCGGTGTTCAGTACTTTGCTCCATCTGATTCTGAGCGCATCTTCCGCTGTTTTGAGCTTCCACTTCTGCTTTTTCAGTTACGCGCGATCGCGATTTACCCTTTTGTGGAGGTTCTTCGCTCCAAAGAACTTGTCCGTGTGAGATCGTCCGATCATTATCTTCACCGGGGACGGGGTGTTTATCCAGATTGTCCTGTTCGGACGGTTGCTCGATAGCATGTTCGTCGTCCACCAGTTCGCCCTGCTCTATGGTTGGGTCTGTATGGCTGCTATCTTTGTCGAGGCGGGACTTTGAGCGGTGCATACGTCGCTGTTTTGACTGCTTTTCGAGGGAATGATCCCTCGTGGAGTCCCGTTGTTCCTCGTTGTCGCTTCCTTTAGGTGTGTCCACCATGTATACGTCGTGAGATGAGGTGTCTGTCCAGTGCCCTATAGGTGCTGGTTCATGTTTGTCTCCTACATAGTCGTCAATACCGTCGATGTCTTCGGAGTCGAAATCGAGCACGTCGTTTAAACTTTCGACAGTGGCTATGAAGTGGGTGGTGGGTGGGAGTCGAATTTCTTCGTCGTCCGCATCCCAACCTTGTTGACCATAGTCCGGCCAGGGCTCCCCTGATAAAAAGAGAGACTTTAGTGAATTCAGGATTTCGCCAAAGGGCGAGTGCTGAAAGATGTCCTCGGTGGTGAACTCCATGATCGGCGCCCAATCGGATTCGATTGGCAGGGGCGCGGAAGGTTCGGAGTCTGGAGAGGAGTCCAGCACCTTGGAGCCACGAGCTTCGCAAAGGACAGGGTTGGTGTTCGGCTCAATCGCCGTAGAGATCGCAGTTCCAGCCACCCATCCTTGATCGGCGCAGTCGGCTCCGAGCTAAGGGTCGGAGCGGACACTTGTGCGGCCTCCAGGGCACTGTCCGGTGGCAGAGCTAGATCATGCCCGTCGTGACAGTGCGGCACGCTTGGCTGTGGCTCGAACACGTCGAAGATCAAGTCTTCACGGACGTCAGCCATATAGTTCAAACTTCCAAATCTGACCTGATGGCCAGGGGCATAGCTTTCAATCTGCTCCAGATGGCCAAGCGAATTGGCTCGCAGTGCAAAGCTGCTGAATACAAAGATCTGTCCGGGGAGAAGAGTCTGACCCTGGACCGCATCGTTGTTGATGATCGGAGGAGCCATCGGGCCTAAAGATGACGGCACAGAGGAACTCTCAATGAAAGCACCAATGTCAGTGTCAAAACCGGCGGATCTCGGGTAGGGGGTCCCGAACTGTGCGTCTACGCGGATGGTAACAGGAGACAAGGGACACGATGTTTTTACCCTGGTTCGGGCCCTCTCGATGGAGGTAAAACCCAACTCCTGCTTGATTAATATTGATGATATGGGTAGTACAAGAGTAGATCTACCACGAGATCAGAGAGGCTAAACCCTAGAAGCTAGCCTATGGTATGATTGTTGTTCGTCCTACGGACTAAAACCCTCCGGTTTATATAGGCACCGAATAGGGTTAGGGTTACACAGAGTCGGTTACAATGGTAGGAGATCTACATATCCGTATCGCCAAGGAAAGTCCCATCCGGACACGGGACGAATTCAATCTTGTATCTTCATAGTCCAGGAGTCCGGCCAAAGTCTATAGTCCGGCCATCCGGACACCCCCTAATCCAGGACTCCCTTAGGGGTCCCGAACTATGCGTCTAAGGCTAATGGTAACAGGAGGCGGGGGACACAATGTTTACCGAGGTTCGGGCCCTCTCGATGGAGTTAATACCCTACTTCTTGCTTGATTGATCTTGATGATATGAGTATTACAAGAGTTGATCTACCACGAGATCGTAGAGCCTAAACCCTAGAAGCTAGCCTATGATTATGATTGTTCTTGTGCTACAGACTAAATCGGTATTTATATAGACACTGGAGGGGGCTAGGGTTACACAGAGTCGGTTACAGAGAAGGAAATCTACATATCTGAATTGCAAGCTTGCCTTCCACGCAAAGGAGAGTCCCACCCGGACACGGGACGAAGTCTTCAATCTTGTATCCCGGCATAAGTACATAGTCCGGCTTTCCAAGGACCCCGTAATCCAGGACTCCCTTAGTAGCCCCTAAACCAGGCTTCAATGACGATGAGTCCGGCGCGCAGATTGTCTTCGGCATTGCAAGGCGGGTTCTACTCCGAATCCCTGAGTACCTGTTGCGACGAGCAGTGTCCGGCTTCCCATTAATGTTGCACTCCTCGGCTTCTGTACCTTAATAATGGCAGTCTCCACGTGTCGAGCAAATGCGAGAAGTCGGGGCATTTTTACATTTGCCACTCTGACCTTATAAGTAAATCGTCTATTAAAGAGATGGGGATCCTCAGATCCAAATCACACCATCTTCCCCAAGCAAGGAATCATCAGAGCGCGCCCGAAAAAACCATCCCATCATGAACGGCCACCACAGCTCCTCCTCTCGCTCCCGTAGCACCAAGCCCGGTGATTGGGTGAAGTGTACCGTAACCCACGGTCAATTGGTGGAGTTGCAGACCCAGGGGTTTCTCCCGCCTGCATATCTGGTCCCCGTCCGAGCCGGACTAGCCACTTATGATGGCTGGGAGAAAGCAGAGAGTTTCCCCAACCCATCCAGGGGAGAGCGAGTATGCCTTGTCCCTTACTTGCTGAGGGGACTCGGATTTCCAATCCATCTGTTCCTCCACGAGCTCCTGGAGTACTACGGCCTCCAGCTGCATAACTTCACTCCTGCCTCCATACTGCACATCGCAGGTTATGTCGCCCTTTGTGAGCTATTTCTGGGTTGTGAAGCTTATTTCGAGCTATGGAAGAGGCTATTCTACCTCGACCCCACACTCAGGAGGGATCAATATATCAAGTGGGCAGAGCCGAAATATGGCTCATTGTCGGGACCGGATATCTATCCGGCACTCCGAAGAAGACATCCGAAGACTGGCCTTCGGAGTGGTTCTATATGGAGGACATCCCCCTTCCGGATCCTATCCTGATGGGCCTTCCTGAGTTTACCAACGCCCCACTGAAGAAACGCCGCAGCTAGCGTCCCCAGAGCCCCCAGGAGGAAGATAACGGAGAGGTCCTTTTTCTGATGGGCAGGATAAAACGCTGGTCAAATCTAGATTGACAATAATCGAGGTTATGTCAATCTGCATAATGCGGGGGGTGCAACCACTCCAATATCGGGGGAAACCCATGTGACACTTCAATGGAGAAGACGACACCACCTGCTGCGGTCGTAAAGGTCCGGACTCCACCACCGCTCTGGCAAAAATACTCTCCGATTTGTACAACCCCCCTAGTTAGGAGTTCACGCGCATTAAGCCACGAGATGGATTTTCCATGTACAACCCCCCTAGCTGGGTGAGCTGCTATCCTTTACTCAACTCTGTTCATTCCCGCATTCTATCATCACAAATATTTACCTTGCTAATTCATAGTAGGAACTGCGAAAAGCTGCGAGGTAGGTCCACAGCCCGTCTCCATAGCCAGAGGACCCCAACCGGGCCCTCGACCCCGGACTTGAAGAAGATCCGGACATATTTGTGGAGCTCCTCAACAGGACGTTTTACCAGTTAAGCTATGACGGTGCCTTGGTGGCCATCATAGCTGATTATCCTGGCCTACTCCCTGCATCACATGTAAGTAAAATCGGACTCCTAACTTCCGAGAAGGATCCCTTCTTTGCGCCTTACCCACCGCACATGTATTGCGTTTTACAGGGAAGGCCATCGGGGCACCATGCCGAACCCGCGGTGACTCACCAACAAGGGGCACTGAAGCCGGGTAGGCTTAAAAGGAAGGCGGTCAGGATCGAGACGCCATCGCAGAGGTATGATTTAAAAACCTGCTCTGTGATTATCTTCTTTAAAATATAACAATATCCATGGTCCCCTGGCAGAAAAAGTGCTCGCTGGACTGTGTCTGGAGAGCGTGCCGGCCACGCCTCCACCAGTCGGACTCCAGAGCTGGACTCAGGGGCGGAGGCTAACACGGGGACAACGCCGGACGGTCCTCCTATAGAGGATGCGGATAGAATATCCGCTACAAATTCCAAAGTGGAGATCGCCATGAATCAAAGGCGTCGACGGGCTGTACTCCGCGACCCTAATTTCTCCGAAGAGGCGTTCAATGCCTTTACCTCAGGAGACGCGTACATCCGAGCTGCTCAAGGTGGTCTTGCTAGAGCCACGGACCAATATTTAAAGGATATACAGGTAAGAAAATCTGATAATTATGCATATTAGTAGCCCCTGAGACTTGAAACAGTTGGCACAACTAATTTAAGGATCATTGTATGCATAGGTTCTTACAGAGAAGAACACCTAGGTGTCCCAAGAGCTGGAGGAGTGCAAAGCCCAGCTAAGGGCCGCAGTTGCCGGAATGGAGGAATCTAAGAAGGCCTCATCTGGTAATACTTGTCTCAGAAAGAATGTAATGACGTGTACCAGTTAGTATTCGACATGATTGTGAATCTAACAATAGATTCTGCAGATAATCTCGGAGGGAATCCAGGGATTGTACAAGAGGATGAGCAACAAGCTAAACGACAGCTAGAGGCTGGCGAGCGTGTTCTTACACGGGTTAGGCGGGAGAAAAAGGATCTCCAAGATGCCAATACCCACCTGGGCGTTGAATTAAAAGATGTTCGGGCCCAGCTTGCTGACCCCATGAAGGAGAATAAGAGGATTCGATGCAGCATTTTTGGTAAGTGCTCGAACGAACCTTTATACAGTTCAGCGAAGAAACGGGCATCCGCCTCCCTGCTAGGAGGCATGGGGGACCTTGTAGAGATGCTCAAGGGAGCGTGGCGGCGCTTCCGATTATGGAAGATATCGACCTGCCAACAAGGTGCGAGGGAAGCCTGGGCCATGGTGAAGACGCGGTACACCAAGGTTGACCCGAATCACATGGCCGAGGTCGGACCTGTAGGGTCAGATGGGAAAGAGATCCTCGTTAGTCTGGTATATGACTAGGTAGGATTAGCTGCAAAGTATTCCCAACAGGATTGTAGGCTAGACAGCCTATTGGATGGTATAGAAGAAGAATTTAGTCAGTCAAAGTGACTGTGTACTTCAAATGACATATTTTGTCCCTAGCTAGATTGTAAATCATTTGTCATGGCAGACCTTTTCGCTTCAACCTCCGGACTCGACAATCCGGAGTGTATCCGAATACCCGCTCAGTTATGTAAACCGGGGTATGCGTGGAAACCAGGCGTAGGGGTCATACGTGCTTGAACAGACAAGTACCCAACTAGTTATGTTATATTACATGGATAGTAAGAAACATCTTCCAGGGAGAATAGTTCCGTTAAGGGTTCCTTTCCCTGGGTACGCATGCATTAATGTGCATGTCTGAACTGCCAACAGAGACGCGAGATATGAAACGTCTGGGGTTTATATTGTAAATAGGTAATAAACATCTTTTGTTCACCAACCGACTATTCCCTTAAGAACGCTAGCTTTCGGCTTCACCCAGTCTAAGGTACACGTTCGGCTGACCCGGCAGTAACAATCGCAGAGGTGCTCCCCTTATGCCCTAGCCAAACTAACGGGAATGTAGGACATAAACACAGGAGAGCTTGGCCAAAACTTAAGTCATATCGATGCATATAATGGCGAAAAAAGGTACATATGGAAAAGTGACACATATGTAGTGGGCATAAAGCCCGGGAGATAATTATATTAAGCTTCTGTATAAGAAGCCCCTAGGTATAATGAGCGCGCATAGCACGTCAAGATTGTGTAGTCAAGACACACTTAAAGCCTTTAAGGCCATAAAAAGAAGAAGAAAGAAAGAAAGAGAGAAAGAGGATATAACTTGAAAAAGAAAGGCGGAGGTAAGGAGACGAAAGCAGAGTTCGGCACTAGGCATAGAATCTTCGGAGTCTGGCCGCGTTCCATGGGTTTGGCTCGAGTCGATTATCAGATGCATCACGCAGACGGTACGCTCCTCCAGTGAGAACTTTATCAATGATGAAGGGACCCTCCCACTTGGGCTTGAGCTTGTCCTTTTTCTTCTTCGGTAGGCGTAGAACGAGTTTGCCAACGTTATAAGTTTTGGCCTGTACTTCTCTGCTTTGATACCTTCGAGCCTGTTGCTGATAGAATGCGGAACGGGCTTTTGCGACATCACGCTCCTCCTCCAGGGCATCTAAACTGTCCTGCCAATCAAGCTCGACTTCTCTCTCTTCGTACATGCGCACTCGAGGTGAGTCATGAATGATATCGCAGGGCAATACCGCCTCTGCGCCGTACACCATAAAAAATGGTGTGTATCCGGTAGTGCGATTCGGTGTGGTCCGCAGCCCCCATAGTACGGAGTCGAGCTCCTCGACCCAGTGCGTATCTGATTCCTTCAAGGATCGCACTAGTCTGGGTTTGATGCCGCTCATAATAAGACCATTTGCTCGTTCGACTTGACCGTTTGTTTGGTGGTGATAGACGGAGGCGTAATCGAGCTTAATGCCCATGTTGCCGCACCAAGTTTTCACCTCGTCGGCTGTGAAGTTGGAGCCATTATCGGTAATGATGCTGTGGGGGACACCGTGACGGTGTACGACCCCTGATATGAAGTCTATCACTGGTCCGGATTCAACCATTTTAACTGGTTTGGCTTCTATCCATTTGGTGAATTTATCCACCATGACTGAGGGGGTCCTCGATTAGGGGTTATCCGGACAGCCGGACTATATACTTTGGCCGAACTGTTGGACTATGAAGATACAAGACTCAAGACTTTGTCCCGTGTCCGGATGGGACTCTCCTTTGCGTGGAAGACAAGCTTGGCGATCCGGATGTTAGATATCCTTCTTTGTAACCGACTCTGTGTAACCCTAGCCTCCTCCGGTGTCTATATAAATCGGAGGGTTCAGTCTGTAGGACAACAACAATCAGAATCATAGGCTAGCTTCTAGAGTTTAGCCTCTACGATCTCGCGGTAGATCTACTCTTGTAATACTCATATCATCAAGATCAATCAAGCAGGAAGTAGGGTATTACCTCCATCGAGAGGGCCCAAACCTGGGTAAAACATCGTGTCCCCTGCCGCCTGTTACCATTAGCCTTAGACGCACAGTTCAGGACCCCCTACTCGAGATCCGCCGGTTTTGACACCGACATTGGTGCTCTCATTGAGAGTTCCTTTGTGTTGTCACTGCAAGGCTCGATGGCTCCTTCAATCATCAACAACAACGCGGTCCAGGGTGAGACTTTTCTCCCCGGACAGATCCTCGTGTTCGGCGGCTTCGCACTACGGGCCAATTCGCTTGGCCATCTGGAGTAGATCGACAACTACGCCCCTAGCCATCAGGTCAGGTTCGGAAACTTGAACTACACGGCCGATATCCGCGGAGACTTGATCTTTGACGGATTCGGGCCTACGCTAGGAGCGCCGAACAGTCACGACAAGCACGGCTTAGACCGGCTGTCAGACAGTACTCGGGTTATCGCACCTGCAAGAGCTCCGGACCTCAATCCGGGGCAGATTGCGTCGTCCGAGGACGGGTGGATGGACCCCGCCCCGGAGGCCGCATACTCATTAGCGGTAGAGCCGAACACGGACTCCATCCCCAAGGAAGTCTGTGTCATTGGACCCCCGAACTTGTATCCGGTTGTAGGTTCCAGACCACGCGCCCCCGAGCCCACCGAATCTGGTTGGGCTCCGGTAATGGAGTTCACTGCTGCGGATATCTTCCAGCACTCGCCTTTTGGCGACATGCTGAATTCATTAAAGTCTCTCTCTTTGTCAGGAGACTCTTGGCCGAACTATGTCCGGCTCGAGTGGGAAGCAGGCGACAAGGAAATTCGTTGCCCACCCACCACCCACTTCATTGCCACTGTCGACGATTTGACCGACGTGCTTGACTTCGACTCCGAGGACATCAATGGTGTGGACGACGATGCAGGAGAAGAACAGGAACCACCGCCCACGGGGTGCTGGACAGCCTCCTCCTTGTATGATATATATATGGTGGACACTCCCAAAGAAACCAATGGCGATAAGGCAATGGAGGATAACCCCTCAAGGAAGAATTCAAAGCATGGGCGTCATCGGCGCCGCTCCAAGCCCCGCCACAGCAATACCGGCACAGGAGACAAAAACAATCCGGATGGTGCCGAAGATGAATACAATCCCGGTCAGCCTGCCTTCGAGCAGGCCGAACAGGAAGACGGGCATGTTAGCTCAAACAAACAGGCGACAGACGGATCCTTGGAGGAGGACAACTACATGCCCCCTCTGAGGACTAGATGAGCCTGGGCGACGATGAATTCGGCGTGCCTGAGGATCCCGTAGAGCAGGAGCACTTCAAGCGCCGGCTTATGGCCACTGCAAGAAGCCTGAAAAAGAAGCAGCAGCAGCTCCAAGCTGATCAAGATCTGCTCACAGACAGATGGACCGAGGTCCTGGCAGCCGAGGAATACGGACTCGAGTGCCACCCCAAAGGTTACCCAAAACACAAGTTGCTACCTCAACTCGAGGAGGAGGCCCTAAGGCCCACACTACCAGCACAGGACGAGGCTGACCGACCACCTCGTGGCCGGGATAAAACGGCGTATCAGCCCGAATACCAGCCTGCACCCCCACGCCAATACACTACGGCCCGGGGCAATAGGCAGGACCTGCGAGACATACCAGAAAACAAGGCAGGACAGCCAAGATCGATCTACGGATCGTGGGGGAGTGCCCCAACATGTGATGATGATCGTCATGACGGATACACTATCAACAAGTCCGGCCAGGCCAAACATAGCCGACCAGACTTATTCAAACTGCGTAGCAACATAGCCCGACATAGAGGCGCCGCACACCCCCTCTGCTTCACTGACAAAGTGATGGATCACGAATTCCCAGAAGGGTTTAAACCTGTAAACATTGAATCAGACGATGGCACAACAGACCCTGCGGTATGGATCGAAGATTTTTCTTCTCCACATTCACATGGCCCGTGGTGACGATCTACATGCCATCAAGTATCTTCCCCTTAAACTCAAAGGACCGGCCCGACACTGGCTGAATAGCCTGCCGGCAAATTCCATCGGCAGTTGGGAAAACCTGGAGGACGCGTTCCTCGACAACTTCCAAGGCACCTACGTGCGACCATCGGATGTTGATGACTTGAGTCGCATTACCCAACAGCCCGGAGAGTCAGCCAGGAAATTCTGGACTCGGTTCCTAACCAAAAAGAACCAAATTGTCGACTGTCCGGACGTCGAAGCCTTGGCGGCCTTTAAACATAATATCCACGACGAGTGGCTCGCCCGCCACCTCGGCCAAGAAAAACCGAAGTCCATGGCGGCCCTCACGACACTCATGACCCGCTTCTGCGCGGGCGAGGACAGCTGGTTGGCTCACAGTAGCACCACGCCTAGAACCTCCGGCACTTCAGCGGAAAAGCCGTTCAAAAGAAACAATCAGGGATCGTCCAGTCTATACTGCATACTTGATCGCTCGTGCCAAATTCATGGCACCCCTGATAAGCCAGCCAACCACACTAACAGAGATTGCTGGGTGTTCAAACAAGCCGGCAAGATAAATGCCGAAAACAAGGACAAGGGGCTGCACAGCGACGATGAGGATGAGCCCCGACGACCGAACACTAGAGGACAGAAGAAATTTCCTCCTCAGGTGAAAATGGTAAACATGATCTATGCCACCCACATTCCCAAATGGGAACGAAAACGAGCACTAAGGGACGTCTATGCGATGGAGCCAGTCACCCCAAAGTTCAACGCATGGTCAGCCTATCCGATCACTTTTGATCGTAGATATCACCCTACCAACATCCGTCACGGCAGTTCAGCCGCATTGGTCCTTGACCCAATCATCGACGGATTCCACCTTACGCGAGTCCTTATGGACGGTGGCAGTAGCCTGAACTTGCTTTACCAGGACACAATGCGCAAAATGGGCATTGATCCTTCAAAGGTGTAATTCCAGGAGTAGAGGCCATTGCATGGGCTCCATAACACTGGAAGTGGTCTTCGGATCCCCGGATAACTTCCGAAGTGAGGAGTCAATCTTCGATATCGTCCCTTTCCGAGTGGCTATCATGCACTGCTCGGACGAACCGCATTCGCTCGATTCAATGCGGTACCACACTATGCATACCTCAAGCTCAAGATGCCAGGACCTCGTGGGGTTGTAACAGTCAATGGAAACACAGACCGCTCTCTCTGTACAGAAGAGCACACTGCGGCCCTCGCGACAGAAGTACAAAGCAGCCTTCCCCAGCAGACCGCCAATTCGGCGACAACAACCCCGAGCTCCGTCAAGCGAGTCCGGAGTACTCTACAACAGGATCGCCAGGCGCGCCAAGAGCATGACTAGTAGTCCGGCCTCCGCCCTAGGCCCATCCAGGCAGCATTTGTGCTGCACGTACACAATTACGCACTTAAAATACCATGGGCATAGGCGGAGGCACAACGGTGATGCGGTCCATAGTGCGGTTCAACCGCGACAAGACCCGCATACTTTAAATAACCTTTTTTCTCTTTCAGGACCCTACTTCCGGGCATCCTCTTCAGAGAACCAGATCATTGGGCTTATCACAGGAGGGAAAACCAAGGAGGCAAAAGGCTTTGCGCACACAGGGAATACCCAGGTGGTATCTGTCAATGATCGTTATACCTGTTTCACATACCCACATGTGGCCCGCCCTTGGATAGGACATGTCAAATAGTCCTATTTGCTGCTGCTTAAACGCATTAATTGTACACATACGCTTGGACGTATTAGTTAACAATGGGAAATAATATATAGCGTCAACTTATTATTCCTATCTTCACATTTTCCCTAAAAATGTTTATTTAATATCGCATCCGTACACTTTGGTACGTTCAGTTTGCCAGGGGCTTCTTATGGTGCCCCATAATACGGCAAGATAAGTCCAAACACTTTCGACAGTGCGGCAACCCGAACTTATAGCATTATATGCATCAGCTCCGAATCATGTCTTGGGTCAATAGTTGGGTTTGCCCGGCTCCCTTGTTTTGGTACCTTACGTTTCGTTATATCGGCTAAGGTAGCATAGGGAGAACTACTGCGATTGTGTCTCGGTTCTTCCGGACAAGCACCTCAGTTGATAAAGCCAAAAACTGACTGTCATGATGCGGCGAGAGCTGGTCACTGTTTGAGAGGTCTTAAATCCTTAAAGATTTTTTTCCGCTTCAGGCGAGGAATCGGCCTTGTCCGATTTAGGTGTGTATAGCGCCCAATTCGGTTTTCCGAATTCTAGGGGCTTCGCCGAAATTTAAAATTGTAGACTTCTATGGCTAAGTGAGAGTTATAAAGCCACATAGTTCGATTGCCTTGTTCGCTGTGCCGAACACCTCCTTCAAGGACCAAAAATTGGATAAAGAGTGTTTGAGTTTTCTACGAACACCCCAGTACTAGTTATGAGGGGGTAGAAGCCGACGACTGGCCTACTTTCAGAAATTTATAAACAGCCGCACAGAATGTAATATTTTAAATCAACAAAGCGCCATATAGCGCAAATGAACTAGTTTTCATATTACAAAGACAACATGAGTACACTCACTCAAAGATCACGTCCTTGGTACATTCATCGGCCACGAGGAGAGCGCCTTTCATAACGCCATCATAATTTCTCGGGGTAGCGATGCGCCTTGCCCTCCGGCAGTCCATCCTTCACCAGCTTCTTTGCATCCAGCTTGGCCCAATGCATCTTCGCACGGGCAAAGGCCCGACGGTCACCCTCAATACACATGGATTGCTTGATAACTTCGAGCCACGGACATGCATTTACCATCTGCTTTATAAGGCCGAAGTAGCTATCAGACAGGGGCTCACCAGGCCACATCCGGACTATGAAGTCCTTCATGGCCACTTCGGCCGCCCTGTGGAGCTCAACCAACTGCTTCAGTTGGTCACTAGGAGGCATTGGGTGTTCGGCTCCAGCATACTGGGACCAGAACAGCTTCTCCGTCGAGCTCCCCTCCTCGGCACGGTAGAACTCCGTGGCATCCGATATGCTGCGTGGAAGATCTGCAAATGCCCCTAGAGAGCTCCGAATTCGGATAAGTAAAAGAAATGTCTCCTCCACATGCTTGCTTTGCATAACGAATGCCTTACCCGCCGCTATCTTCTTGGCCGCCTGGATTTCCTGCTGGGCCTTTTGGGCTTTGGCCCTGGCATCTTTCGCGCTCTGAAGGGCCTTCGCAAGCTCAGACTCTTTCGTCTTGAAGTCACGCTCCAAGGACTCGAACTTCTTGCCTAACTCCTGGAGCTCTTGCTGTACCTCGCCCACCCTAGCATCTTGCTTCTCACGCTCAATATGCTCCGTGGCCGCCTTGTCTTCAGCCTCGGATAGCACTTTCTTCGGAGCCGCCACTTCGGTTGTGGCCCCTATTAAAAATCATGACGCTTTTTGTTAGCATCACCAATTTTTTCCCCTCTATATGACACATGAACAGGGGTATCACTTACCTTTGTTCTCTTCGAGCTGCCTCTTCGTGAGGCCGAGCTCCTCTTCGGCCTGATTCAGGTCCCGTTCGAGTCCGGCGACCTCTGCTGTATGGGCAGTAGCGGCAAGCAGCACCGCCTGCTTATTCACATAGACACATACTGTTAGATTCCTGCGGTTTAAAGTTGACCCTCTGTTTGGCTTTTCTTTCCGAACACCAAATAGAGTATTAGGGGCCACTGTCTATTGGGTGATAATTTCTCACACTTTTGATTACTTACCTCAAAGCCTGTCATGAGGCTGGTGCAGGCTTCGGCCAATCCGCTTTTGGCGGACCAAACGTTCTGAATCACCACACTCATAAGAGTACGGTGCTCTTCACCCATGGAAGCGTCGTGAAGCACTTCCAGCAAACTATCCGACGTCTCTGGTGCAACGGAGGTCATCGGCACGGCCGGCTCGCCCTCTCTAGTGAGGGGCTATGCACCCGAATCCGGAACCTTTGGAGGTTCCGGTGCAGTGTTCGGCTGGGAGCCCAACTTGCTGCGGCTCTCGTCAGCATAATCCATGGGGATCTTACTCCCCATGTGCTCGGCATCTGGAATTTCGCCTCAGGGCATCTCCAGAGCCGCCTCCCCCTGCTCTGGTACCCTTTGGGACCGCACGTCCGAGTCATCAGCAGGCCGAGGGGAGGTGGCCGTCGGGAGCGAGTTCATTGCCGAATCGCTCACAGACCCATCCGAATAGGATACCTCGGGATGGGACCTGGCCGGACTGCATATGCGTGTTCGGCGTTATAGCAAACTATGAAGCTAAGTCGCACTAAAAGTATTATAGAGTGCGGACACTTACGATCTCGCCAGGGGCTTGCCCCTGGGTAGCCACTCCTCCTCGCTATAGGCGGCAGTTATGGAGTGGTCCGGAGGAAGGGTCCGTCCCTTCTTGGACCCTTCGGCCTCCCCGGAAAGGGTGGCCTTCCTCTTCTTCCCCCCTCGTTTTCGGGGGGAAGGTTTTCCTCCTCCTCCTCGTTGTCGTTGGAGGAGTGCACCTTGGTGTCTTTGTACGATGAGTCCGGCACCACATTACGCCTGGAACTTCTTCTGGTCCCCGTGGCCTTTTTTTGGCCTTCTTCTCCGACACCTCATAGGGTGCCGGAGCCAGCATCTTCGTCAGGAGTTCGTCTGTTGGGTCCTCAGGCAACGGAGACGGACAGTCGATCCGTTCCGCCGTGCCACATATTCCTGTCAAAATCGGCATAGTGACCTAAGTTTCTCCCACGAATATACTGAGGAAAGGCACATCTTGCGAAATGTAGAATGCTTACCGCATTGGCCTGGCGCCTAGCGCTGAGTCCGCGGTCCTCGGAGGTGGAGGGAGGAACTTCATTGGCCTTGAACAACACCTTCCAGGCGTCTTTATGCATCGTGTAAAGAGCTCTTGCAGTGTCTGGTGTTGGGCCGCGTCGAACTCCCACAGGTTGAATGCCCGTCTCTGGCATGGGAGAATCCAGCGAAATAGCATGACCTGGACCACATTGACCAGCTTGATATTCTTGGTTATCATGTTTTTGATGCAGTTCTGGAGTCCGGTAAGCTCCGCGAATGCACCCCAGGCCAGGCCCTTCCTCTTCCAGGAAGTGAGCCGCACAGGGATGCCGGATCGGAATTCAGGGGCCGCCACCCCAGTTGGCATCGCGTGGCTCGGTGATGTAGAACCACCCCGATTGCCACCCCTTCACGGTCTCCGCGAAGGAGCCTTCAAGCCAGGTGACGTTGGGCATCTTGCCCACCATGGCACCACCGCACTCCGCCTGCTGGCCGACCACTATCTTTGGCTTTACGTTGAAGATCTTTAGCCACAGGCCAAAGTGGGGCCTAATGCAGAGAAAGGCCTCGCACACAACAATAAACGTTGAGATGTTAAGGATGAAGTTAGGGGCCAGATCGTGAAAATCCAGCCTGTAATAGAACATGAGCCCGCAGACAAACGGGTGGAGGGGGAATCCCAGTCCTTGGACGAAATGGGCGAGGAACACGACCCTCTCATGGGGTCCCGGAGTCGGAATAATCTGCCCTGCATCCGGGAGCCGGTGCGCGATATCTGCGGCCAAGTATCCGGCTGCCCGGAGCTTCGTGATGTGCTCCTCCCTGACGGTGGAGGTCACCCACTTGCCTCCCGCTCCGGACATGTTTGGCTATGCGGAGAAGGTGAGAACTAGGGCGTTGGAGCTTGAGGGTGCGAGAATGGATGAGCAAAGGAGGGAGAAGGCATGGGTGAAAATGGGAGATCCTTATCCCTTTATAGAGGTGGCGAAAACGGTGCGCCTCCCCGCTTGCCTGAGAAAATCGCTTATTTTCCAAGCGCCACGGTTGGGTTACCCATACCCGTATTGATGAGGATCCCGTGATAAGGGGACATGATCTCTGCTTCGACAAGACGTGCCGAGGAAATCTCCTCGCAATATGTGCGGTGGCTGGTTGTGGAAAAATTGTTTGAATAATGAGTTGACCATGGTGTGATGTCACGTTATCTAAAGTTGTCAGCGGATTATATTTGTGGAATATTGTTCTCTCTACGGTGGAATGCGGAAATTATCTTACAGAGCCGGACACGATCCTCAATCTACTTTGGAGTATTCGGAGATGGAACCCGGCTTGCAATGCCAAAGACAATCTGCGCGCCGGACTCATCGTCATTGAAGGCTGGTTCAGGGGCTACTGAGGGAGTCCTGGATTAGGGGGTATCCGGACAGCCGGACTATACACTTTGGCCGGACTGTTGGACTATGAAGATACAAGACTCAAGACTTCGTCCCGTGTCCGGATGGGACTCTCCTTTGCGTGGAAGACAAGCTTGGCGATTTGAATGTTAGATCTCCTTCTTTGTAATCGACTCTGTGTAACACTAGCCTCCTTCGGTGTCTATACAAACCGGAGGGTTCAGTCCATAGGACAACAACAATCAGAATCATAGGCTAGCTTCGAGGGTTTAGCCTCTACGATCTCGTGGTAGACCTACTCTTGTAATACTCATATCACCAAGATCAATCAAGCAGGAAGTAGGGTATTACCTCCATCGAGAGGGCCCGAACCTGGGTAAAACATCGTGTCCCCTGCCTCCTGTTACCATTAGCCTTAGACTCACAGTTCGGGACCCCCTACCCGAGATCCGCCGGTTTTGACACCGACAATGACCAACAAGTATTTTTTTCTTATGGCTTCCTTCTTTAAGGGGTCCAACCATATCGAGACCCCAGACCGCAAAGGGCCAAGTTATAGGGATTGTTTGGAGAGCGGTAGGTGGCATATGGATTTGATTTGCAAAAATCTGGCAACCGACGCAATGTTGGACGAGGTCCTGTGCGTCTGCTCGGGCTGTCGGCTAGTAGAAACCTGTCCGAAGGCCTTTCTTACAAGGGCCCGAGCTGCGGCGTGGTGGCCGCCGAGTCCAGCATGAATTTCGGCCAAAAGCTGCCGCCCCTCCTCTTCGGAGATGCACCTTTGGAGCACTCCGGTCGCACTTTTCTTATAAAGGTCTCCCTCGTGGACCTTGTAGGCTTTAGAGCGCCGCACAATGCAACGTGCCTCATTTTGGTCCTTGGGGAGTTCTTGCCTATTTAGGTAGGCTAACAAGGGTTCTGTCCACGGGGCGATGACAGCCATGATCTCATGGGCCGAAGGTGTTATTTCGATGGCGGAGCATCCGATTATGTCAATGTGTTCGGGATCTGGGGTTGTGGTCGGATCCGGACTAGTATTGTCGGTCTCCCCTTGCCACACCACGGACGGCTTGAAAAGCCTTTCCAGGAAGATATTAGGCGGGACGGGGTCGCATTTAGCACCGATGCGAGCGAGGATATCCGCCGCTTGATTGTTTTCTCGCCCCACATGATGGAATTCGAGCCCCTCGAAACGAGCTGACATTTTGAGCACGACATTGCGGTAAGCCGCCATTTTCGGGTCCTTGGCGTCAAAGTCTCCATTTATTTGAGATATTGTGAGGTTCGAATCCCCCCGCACCTCTAGGCGTTGAATGCCCATGGAGACCTCCATCCAAAGACCATGCAACAGAGCCTCATATTCGGCTGCATTTTTGGAGTCTGTGTATAGTATTTGTAGTACGTATTGGACTGTATCTTCGGTCAGGGATGTTAGGACAACACCCGCTCCCAGAGCAGCCAGCATCTTAGAGCCGTCAAAGTGCATGATGCAATTGGAGTATGCGCCATACTCTTTAGGGAGTTCGGCTTCTGTCCATTCGGCGACAAAGTCAGCCAATACTTGCGACTTAATGGCTCGCCGTTGTTTATATATGATGTCGAATGGGAGGAGTTCGATGGCCCACTTATCAATCTGGCCCGTGGCATCGCGGTTATTTATTATATCGTTGAGTGGTACTTCAGAGGCCACCGTGATTGAACACTCTTGAAAGTAGTGTCGTAGTTTCTGGGATGCCATGAAGACCACGTATGCTATCTTTTGATAATGTGGGTACCGTGACTTGCATGGTGTGAGGACAGTGGATATGTAGTATACCGGCTTTTGAAGCGGGAACGTATGTCCGTCCTCCTCCCGTTTGACGACGAGCACTGCGCTTACAACTTGGTGCATTACAGCTATATATAACAGCATGGGTTCGCCGATGTTTGGTGCGGCCAGGATTGGATTGCTGGCCAAGAGGGCCTTTATTTCTTCCAGTCCGATCGTGGCCACATCCGTCCACTCGAAGTGTTCAGTGCGTCGAAGAAGGCGATAGAGAGGTAATGCCTTTTCTCCCAATCGGGAGATAAAGCGGCTTAAGGCAGCCACACATCCAGTTAATTTCTAGATTTTCTTGAGGTCTATTGGGGTAGCCAATTGTGACAAAGCTCGGATTTTGGCTGGATTAGGTTCAATTCCTCTATTGGAAACGATGAAACCCAGGAGCTTTCCGGCAGGAACACCGAAAACACATTTTTCCGGATTGAGCTTGATGTCATATGTTCGAAGATTGTCGAACGTAAGCCTCAGGTCGTCTATTAAAGACTCGACGTGTCTGGTTTTGATGACCACGTCGTCTACGTATGCCTCAACTGTTTTGCCGATTTGTTTTTCCAGGCATGTCTGAATCATGCGTTGATAGGTTGCGCCAGTGTTTTTGAGCCCGAAAGGCATGGTGTTAAAACAGAAGGGGCCGTATGAAGTGATGAATGCCGTTGTGGCTTGATCGGACTCCGCCATCTTGATTTGATGGTATCCGGAGTATGCATCAAGGAAGCACAATGAGTCGTGTTCCGTGGTAGCGTCGATGATTTGATTGATGCGGGGGAGGGGGAAAGGATCCTTGGGGCAAGCCTTATTGAGGTCCTTGAAATCGACGCATAGGCACCAGGATTTGTCCTTCTTTGGTACCATCACCAGGTTTGCTAGCCAGTCCGGATGTTTTATTTCTCTGATGAATCCGGCCTCGAGTAACTTGGCTAGCTCCTCTCCCATGGCTTGTCGCTTAGGTTCTGAAAAACGCCAAAGAGTCTGCTTGATCAGCTTGTATCCCTTCAATATGTTTAGGCTATGCTCGGCCAGCCTGCGTGGGATACCTGGCATGTCTGAAGGATGCCAGGCGAAGATGTCCCAATTCTCGTGCAAGAACTCTCGCAGTGCTGCGTCTATTGTGGGGTTCAGCTATACCCCGATGGATGCTATTTTTGTAGAGTCCGTTGGGTGGACTTGGAATTTGACTATTTCGTCCGCTGGTTTGAAAGAGGTGGACTTGGATCATTTGTCGAGTATCACGTCGTCCCTGTCCACTGTGGAGCGCAGCGCAGTTAGTTCTTCGGCCGCGAGGGCTTCGGATAATGCCTCAAGAGCCAAGGCAGCGGTTTTGTTTTCAGCGCGGAGTGCTACGTCTGGATCACTGGCTAGAGTGATGATTCCATTGGGCCCGGGCACCTTGAGCTTCATGTACCCGTAATGGGGTATAGCTTGGAAGCTCGTGAATACATCCCGCCCTAAAAGGGCGTGGTATCCGCTACTGAACGGGGACACCTGGAATGTGATTTCTTCAGACCTGTAATTCTCCGGTGTGCTGAATACCACATCTAGTGTGATTTTTCCCGCACATCGTGCCTCCCGACTAGGGATAATTCCTCTGAAGGTTGTGCTGATTTGCTCAATGCGGCTCTTGTCTATTTCCATTTTGTTGAGGGTTTCCTCGTAGATGAGGTTTAATCCGCTGCCACCGTCCATGAGCACTTTAGTAAGCCAGAAGCCGTCCACAATTGGACTAAGGACCAAAGTGGCTGGTGCTCAGACTGTTCGGAATTCATTTTCGTCAGTAGCATTGAAGGTTATGGCCGTGTCGTTCCATGGATTTATTGCTGCAACGTGGCAGACTTTGGCGAGGCTGTGGAGTACTCTCTTACGCCTGTTATTCGAGGCGAAAGTCTTGAAGATTGTCAATACTATATTGTTGTTTTCTGCGGGATGATGCTCTGCGGTATCATTGATGAGGAGATCCTCGCCGCTCTTGGCCACCTGCCGAAGTATCCAACATGCTCTAAGGCTGTGTGTTGGTATGGTACCCGGCGTGGTGTGAATTTTGCATGGCCCATTGAGCCATCCCTCCAATACGGTTCGACGCCCCGTAGTGGACTTTGGTTTCTTTGTGATTGGATCGGGTGACTTGCGAGAGTGCACCCTTTTTGATCGGACAAGGGGTTTAGTGAGAGCCGGATGATCCCAAAATTTTGATTGGGTTTTCCATGCGCTCTCCATCGCGCAGTACTTCTGTACTATGGCCGCCAAGTCAGCGAAATGTGCTATGTCATGACGACTTATGGCGTTGAGGATTCCCTTGTCCGTGCAATTTTTGCAAAAGAATGAGATTGCGTCTTCCTCACGACAGTCCTTGACCTTGTTCATTACAAGGAGGAATCTGGCCCAAAAGTGATGTACTGTCTCTTGGGGCTCTTGTCTAATGTGGGAAAGATCACTTGTATCTGGGTGGGTGGGTAGATTTAAGTCTGAACCCTGACCCGATCTAAGACCCAGGGGCAGAGGATCTTCCAAACTTGGCAGTTCGGGTTCCGGGATGTTGCCCAATTTTTCTGGCCCGCTGTCCGATTCTAAGTTCGGAGCCTGGGTCATGTCCTCCCGCAAACGGGTATCCGGCTCAGAGAGCTCTGGAATCCGGACATAGTTCATCCTCAAAATAGAGGGAGAATCGATGTATTGCTCCTCCACCACCGCTATCTAGTGGGTGACCGGCGGAGAGTTAATCTCTCTCTAGTCGGGTTTAAGCCCGATCCGATCATAGTCCTGAGCGACTCCCAAGGCGGTGATGCGATCCAAGAGCTCGTTCAAGGACAAGAGATCCATCGGATCCATCTGCTCGGTGTATTCCGAGCTGACGTGGAGGCTGTTTTTGATGACCGGAGAAGTCATCGTCTGTGCGGCAGCCGAACGAGTGGTCATGACGAAGCTGCCTAGTCGGAGAGTTTGGCCTAAAGCCAGGGCTCCCCCAGAGGTGATGTTGTCCTTGATAACAAGGCGAGCCATCAAGCCTTACCGTGACGACACAGTGGAACTCTCAATGAAAACACCAATGTCGGTGTCAAAAACAGTGGATCTCGGGTAGGGGGTCCAGAACTGTGTGTCTAAGGCTAATGGTAATAGGAGGCGGGGGACACAATGTTTACCCAGGTTCGGGCCCTCTCGATGGAGGTAATAACCTACTTCCTGCTTGATTGATCTTGATGATATGAGTATTACAAGAGTTGATCTACCACGAGATCGTAGAGGCTAAACCCTAGAAGCTAGCCTATGATTATCATTGTTCTTGTGCTACGGACTAAACCCTCCGGTTTATATAGACACCAGAGGGGGCTAGGGTTACACAGAGTCGGTTACAGAGAAGGAAATCTACATATCCGAATTGCCAAGCTTGCCTTCCACGCAAAGGAGAGTCCCACCCGGACACAGGATGAAGTCTTCAATCTTGTCTCTTCATAGTCCAACAGTCCGGCATAAGTACATAGTCTGGCTGTCCGAGGACCGCCTGATACGTCTCCAATGTATCTACTTTTCCAAACACTTTTGCCCTTGTTTTGGACTCTAACTTGCATGATTTGAATGAAACTAACCCGGACTGACGCTGTTTTCAGCAGAACTGCCATGATGTTGTTTTATGTGTAGAAAAGAAAAGTTCCCGGAATGTCCTGGAAATCCACGGAGGCACTTTTCAGAATTAATAAGAATTTTTGGCGAAAGAATCAAGGCCAGGGGGCCCATGGGCTATCCACGAGACAGGGGGCGCGCCCTCCTATCTCGTGGGCCCCCTGGACCTCCTCCGACCTCAACTCCAACTCCATATATACCGTCTCGGGGAGAAAAAAATCAGAGAGAAAGTTTCATCGCGTTTTACGACGGGAGCCGCCGCCAAGCCCTAATCTCTCGGGAGGGCTGATCTGGAGTCCGTTCGGGCTCCGGAGAGGGGGATTCGTCGCCGTCGTCATCATCAACCATCCTCCATCACCAGTTTCATGATGCTCACCGCCGTGCGTGAGTAATTCCATCGTAGGCTTGCTGGATGGTGATGGGTTGGATGAGATTTACCATGTAATCAAGTTAGTTTTGTTAGGATTTGATCCCTAGTATCCACTATGTTCTGAGATTGATGTTGCTATGACTTTGCTATGCTTAATGCTTGTCACTAGGGCCCGAGTGCCATGATTTCAGATCTGAACCTATTATGTTTTCATGAATATATGTGTGTTCTTGATCCTATCTTGCAAGTCTATAGTCACCTATTATGTGTTATGATCCAACAACCCCGAAGTGACAATAATCGGGACACTTCTCGGTGATGACCGTAGTTTGAGGAGTTCATGTATTCACTATGTGTTAATGCTTTGGTCCGGTTCTCTATTAAAAGGAGGCCTTAATATCCCTTAGTTTCCGTAAGGACCCCGCTGCAACGGGAGGGTAGGACAAAAAACATCATACAAGTTCTTTTCCAGAAGCACGTATGACTATTTACGGAATACGTGCCTACATTACATTAATGAATTGGAGCTAGTTCTATATCACCCTATGTTATAACTATTGCATGAGGAATCACATCCGGCATAATTATCCATCACTGATCCATTGCCTACGAGCTTTTCATATATTGTTCTTCGCTTATTTACTTTTCCGTTGCTACTGTTACAACTAGTACAAAAACCCAAAAACATTTATCTTTACTTTTGCTACTGTTACCTTTATTATCATACCACTTTTCTACTAAATACTTTGCTGCAGATACTTAGTTATCCAGGTGTGGTTGAATTGACAACTCAACTGCTAATACTCAAGAATATTCTTTGGCTCCCCTTGTGTCGAATCAATAAATTTGGGTTAAATACTCTACCCTCGAAAGCTGTTGCGATCCCCTATACTTGTGGGTTATCAAGACTAATTTCTGGCGCCGTTGCTGGGGAGCATAGCTCTATTCTCTGAGTCACTTGGGCTTTATATCTGTTGATCACTATGAAGAACTTGAAAGACGCTAAAACCAAGATTTTGCCCTCAACTACGAGGGGAGGTAAGGAACTGCCATCTAGCTCTGCACTAGATTCTCCTTCCGTTATTAGTAGGCTTGCGACACCTAAACCAACTACTGCTATGAATTCTGATATGTCTCACGTTATTGATGATGCCACTTCTGCTATGCATGATGAAACTACTTCTGTGCGTGATACTACTTTGCCATTAGGTGAATTTCTAGATGAACAACTTGCTAGATTTAGGGGGAATGAAATTACTGAAGATCCTATTACTGATGATAGTGATGATGAAGGTTCCCCCAATGATTATGTATTACCCGTTGTTCCTAAAGGTTATGTTATGCATGAAACAACTGCTATAGAAATTCTTGCTTGCAATGATAGAAATGATCTTAAGAAATTATTAGCTAAATGGAAGCAGTAGTCTCTTAATGCTAGAATGAAACCCGATACTGCTTTTGCTACTTCACCTATTTGTGTTACTGATAAGGATTATGAATTTTCTGTGATCCTGATATTATTACTTTAGTTGAATCTGATCCTTTTTATGGCCTTCAATCTGAAACTATTGTGGCACATCTTACCAAGTTGAATGATATAGCCACCCTGTTTACTAATGATGAGAAGTCTCGCTATCTATATTCCTTAAGATATTTCCGTTCTCATTAAAGGGTGATGCTAAGACTTGGTATAATTCTCTTGCTCCTGGTTGTGTGCGTAGTCCCCAGGATATGATTTATTACTTCTCTGCTAAATATTTCCCTGCTCATAAGAAACAAGCTGCCTTATGGAAATATATAATTTTGTGCAAATCAAAGAAGAGAGTCTCCCACAAGCTTGGGGAGGCTTCTCCGATTATTAATGCTTTGCCTGATCATCCTCTTAAGAAAAATGAAATACTTGATATCTTTTATAATGGACTAACCGATGCTTCCAAGGACTACTTGGATAGTTGTGTTGGTTGTGTTTTCAGGGAAAGAATAGTCGACGAAGCTGAAATACTATTGAATAATATGTTGACTAATGAAAATAATTGTACTCTTCCTGAGCCAGTTCCTGAAGTAATTCCTGAACCAATTGAGCTAACTCCTGAGCCTATTCCTAAACCCACTCCGAAGAAGAGAGGTGTTTTATTTCTCAGTCCTGAAGATATGCAAGAGGCAAAGAAATCAATGAAAGAGAAAGGTATTAAAGCTGAAGATGTTAAGAATTTACCACCTATTGAAGAAATACACGGTCTTAATATACCGCCTGAAGAACTACATTGTCTTGATAAACCGACACAGGTAGTAAAGGTAAATTCACTCTATAGATATGATAAAGTTGAAATACCCTCTACTAAATTTCATAGCCCATGCTTAGATGAATTTGATGACTTTATGGCTAGACAAGAAAGTTTTAATGCTTATGTTGGTAGAGAGTTAAAGAATAATGCTTTCGAGATAGGACGCGTAGGTGATAATCTGGCTAGAGTTAAAGATGAACTTCACCGCGTTAGCAAATATGCTTCTATGGTTGCTACTCAAGCTGAGCAAGTACTTAAAGCTCAAAATGAATTCTTGATGAATTAAATAATAAAAATGACTTTGCTGTTAGAGTGGCTACTAGAACTGGTAGAATGACTCAGGAACCTTTGTATCCTGAAGGCCACCCTAAGAGAATCGAGCAAGATTCTCAGAGAAATAATTTAGAAGCACCTAGTTCTTCTAAAAAGAAGAAGAAGAAAAACGATAGAACTTTGCATGATTCTAGTGAACCTACTGTAGACACACCTTAGAATCCCAATGATATTTCTATTTCTGATGCTGAAACTCAATCAGGTGATGAACATGAACCTAGTGATAATGTTAATGATAATGTTCATGTTGATGCTCAACCTAGCAAAGACAATGATGTAGAGATTGAACCTGCTGTTGATCTTGATAACCCACAATCAAAGAATCAACATTATGATAAGAGAGATTTTGTTACTAGGAAGCACGGTAAAGAAAGAGAACCATGGGTTCAGAAGCCCATGCCCTTTCCTCCTAAACCATCCAAGTCAAAGGATGATGAGGATTTTGAGTGCTTTGTTGAAATGATTAGACCTATTTTCTTATGTATGCGCTTAACCGATATGCTTAAAGTAAATCCTTATGCTAAGTATATGAAGGATATCATCACAAATAAAAGAAAGATACCGGAAGCTGAAATTCCACCATGCTTGCTAATTACACTTTTAAAGGTGGAATACCAAAGAAACTTGGAGATCCGGGTGTACCAACTATACCATGATCTATTAAAAGAAATTATGTTAGAACTGCTTTATGTGATCTTGGAGCCGGTGTTAGTGTTATGCCTCTCTCTTTATATCGTAGACTTGAATTGAATAAGTTGACACCTACTGAAATATCTTTGCAAATGGCTGATAAATCAACTGCTATACACGCCGGTATTTGTGAGGATGTGCTGTTGTGGTTGCAAATGTCACTATCTTAACGGACTTTGTTATTCTTGATATTCCTGAGGACGATAGTATGTCTATTATCCTTGGTAGACCTTTTCTTAATACTGCAGGGGCTGTTATTGATTGCAACAAAGGCAATGTCACTTTTCATGTTAATGGTAATGAGCATATGGTACACTTTCCGAGGAAACAATCTCAAGTACGTAGCATCAATTCTATTGAAAAAGTTCCAACTATCATTTTTGGAGGTTTTCAATTTCCTCTCCCTACTGTCAAGAAAAAGTATGATATTCTTATTGTTCGGGATTTTCATATCCCCGTTGAGGTAACTTAGTGTTATTCAAAATTTCTCCGGTTCCGTGTTATTCGAAATGAGTTTGTTAACAAGACATCATCAACCTTGTTAGTGGGTTCATTTTGATGATCACGAGATGGATGAAACTAGAAGGCACAACCTTCTGTACTCTCTTTTTACTTTCTATTTTTAGAATAAATAAATCAAAAATAGTATTATCCGTCTGTTTCCTGAATTATCCATGCATTAAAAAAATAGTCCGAAAATAAAAGTGCTCCAAATGCCCTGCAAATTTAGTATGATTTTTTCTGGAATATTTGAGGATTTTAGGCACTGAAAACACTGCAGGAGGGCCAAGCACCAGGCCACGAGAGAGGAGGGCGCGCCCCCCCTTAAGGGTGCGCCCCCTGTCTTTTGGGCCCCTAGTGGCTCCCCTCCACTTATGCCAGCACCCACACACTTCATCTTCTACCTAAAAAATCCCCATCCAGCTCAAGCCCGAGTTCTAGCTCGTTTTGCTGCGATTTTCGATCTGTTAGCTCAAAGCTCCATTCGCAAAACTGCTTTGGGAGATTGTTGCTTGGTATGTGACTCCTCCATTGGTCCAATTAGTTTTTGTTCTAATGCTTTATTCATTGCAAATTTTTGCTGCATAGGTGACCATGTTCTTGAGCTTGCATGTTAAATTTTTTAAGTCCCAAGCAATTCCAATGCATGATATAGGCTCTAGGCACTTGTAGGAGTAGTTGCTATCAATCTTGTTTAGTTTTATTCACTTTTATTTTGAATTTAAGAAAATTTCATAAATTTTTAGAAAAATAAATATGCTTAGAAGAATGTACCAAGGTGGCTCCAAGGGCCATGGATTGCTATATGAGAACAAGATGTTAATTTGCCGAGGGACGCTAATGTACGGGCTTGTGAGTGGCCATCCGATGATTTTATGGTCGAAGCAGGCTTCAAGGGGGAATTTGACGTGTATGTGCATAATGCTGAGCTTGAGGACTTCTTACAAGATAAGTGTCCCCAATATTATCAATTGACTGATTCCTTTGTGCGGAGGTTCGAATATATTTCTTCGCGTAATTCCCCTAGTGTTATGTTTGATATTTATGATACATCTTATACCATGGATCTAGAGGATTTCACAACTGCTTGCAAACTCCCGCAGTGGGGTAATATTAATGATCCTCCCAAATCTGAAGTTAGAGATTTTCTTGCTAGTATTACTGTGGGAGAATCTATGGACGTAACACAAGCTACCATAGGGAGCATTCATTTTCCTGCTATACATTACTTTGCTCTCTTTATTGGTAGACGCATTAACGGTAAGGACGAAGTATGTCACATGTGTGCCCCTAATCTTTGCGTCCTCAAGAGCGCTGTGTCAGGTTATAGAGGTTATAACTTGGGGGCAATAGTTGCACGTAGGTTGCATAATAATAGTAGAAGGGGAGATTTCTTTGGAGGAATTTATGCAACCCGTGTGGCTAATTTTCTTAATATAGCTCCACGAGAGGGGGATATGATTGTACCTCCTGTTTATTTGGATAAAGAAGCTATGTTTAATCATCATTTTCTTGAGAGGAATGAACAATTCCTCCATTATCGACTAACCTATAACAGACGCAACGTCGTCCATGTTACTCTTCCTGCTCCCTACCTTTTTGATTATCACACAAAAGGAAGATATGTTGTCACTAGGGAAGAAGCCACTGAATACGAGAGGGGAATGGAGGCAGCTCGCCAACACGCTGCTGCTCAGGAGGTGGTCGCCTCTTCATCTCAGTACTACCCCAGTTTCACTTATGGATATCAGCCAGGTGGTCACTGGTATTAAACCAACTTAGGCCAAAGGGATAATTAGATTTATGCCCCTAGTTGTGTCCCACTCGTCTATTTTACCCCTAATTTCCAAAAGTCACCGGTTCTGTCCAAGTCACTTTGCTCCTCTTATGCTTTTGCCCTTTGACCGTTTGACTGTCAGTTTGAAAACTTCGTAACTAATTCATACTAAATCAGAAAAATGCAAACAAGATACCAAAATGTTTAGAGAAACATCACCTATATGTCAGTGTCATTTGCATTCATGAAAAAAGTGTTGGAAAGTGCCCATCCGAGTTTTAGCTCTTATGCTACCACCATGAATAGTGAAATCTAAGAAAGTTCAATAAAATTCAAAAAACATTTGGTGGCAAAGAATGACAAATGTTTTAAGTGCCTGCCAAGTTTCATCAGGGAATAACATTCGTGGGTACCGCGGCAAAAAAAACAATGAACACTCCAAAATAGATTATTATTTTGCCACGACTTCCATGAATGTCGTTACCTAATGAAACTTGGCAAGCACTTAGAACATTTGTCATACTTTGCCACCATATTTTTTTTTGATTTTTTTGAATTTTTTTAGAGTTTAGTATTCATGGTGGTACCAAAAGAGCTAAAACTCGGATGTGCACTTTCCAACACTTTTTTAATGAATGCAAATGACACTGACATATAGGTGATGTTTTTCTGAACATTTTGGTATCTTATTTGCATTTTTCTGATTTAGTATGAATTAGTTATGAAGTTTTCAAACTGATAGTCAAACGGTCAAAGGGCAAAAGCATAAGAGGAGCAAAGTGACTTGGACAGAACTGGTGACTTTTAGAAATTAGGGGTAAAACAGACGAGTGGGACACAACTAGGGGCACAAATCTAATTATCCCTAGGCCAAAAGCCTAAGCTTGGGGGAGTACGTATTTCTCACCGACTTTACATTCATGTTCACACACTAGTCGTCGGTGCTCATACACTCACTACTAGAAAAACCCCTACTAATGGCGCACCTAATATGGCCATTAATGGCGCATCTCTGGTGCGCCATTAATAGCACGCCATTAGTAATTTTTACTAATGGCGCACCACCGTGCGCCATTAGTATCTGATATACTAATGGCGCACTGGTGCGCCATTAGTATAGGCCAGTGCGCCATTAGTATGCCTCCCAGGGCCATGTATACCAGTGCTTTGGCATACTAATGGCGCACCACCACCGAATCGCCATTAGTAACGCGGCATACTAATGGCGCCTTGCCCAATGATCGCCATTAGTATGCCTTGTCATACTAATGGCGCCTTTATCATGTGATGCGCCATTAGTATGAATATTAGGTTTTTTTTTATTTTCTGTTTTTTGCACAGGTTACAAAATGTATAATTTGACAAAATATAGACAGCACACATCAACAACAGATTCATCGAATACAATAGAAGATTAGTCTTTGAATACAATTCATCATATTAGTCTCCGAATACAATTCATCATATTAGTCTCCGAATTGAAAAGACCGAACAAAGATAGAACATTATATTACAAGTCTCGAGACCGCGAGTAGCGAGTTTGTCTTCACATTACAAGTCGATATCGATCATCTAAACTACCATCACATAGAAGAGAGCTGCGGTCATCACGATGAGCATCATCACGATGAAACTCGTATTCATCCGGTTCCTCCAACGCTCCCTCCCCTCTCCCGCTAGATAGCGGGCGTATCTAGATTCGGCCTCGGCCCTAGTGGTGTACCCTTTGTAACTGTTACCGCTGAATCGGTGAACCTGTCTCCGACACTCCTCCCAGTCATCGTAGACCCCGGGAACCTTATCCTTGTACACGACATACGTCGGCATCTCTATGCACTAGCCAAACGAAACGTTAGTACCAATTCACAGACAATACATAAGCAATATATAAGTATGCAATAGAACGATCGGAAGAGAAAAGCAAGACATTAATAGCATCGATTACATCTAAGTTGAGCGACTCTCGAAACCAAAGAGACATACTACAAGTTCATTAAATTTTAATTACAACATGAGCCAATCGATGTTTGAGAACTAGACACAAGATCACCGCTTTCGACTCGACTCAAGGGACCGGGCGCGGATGAAGCCGCCGTCTATCGTGGGAGTCATGAAATAACAGTCATTGTCAGCCTGCATTTGTAGCATTGTGTCGATGTCACTGTTGGACGGTTGATTGTTGAGGTAGAACTGCCCCGAGGTACGAAGGACATCTTGATGGATGATTTCCGCAAACTCCGACTGGATGCGAAAGAATTCTTGTTGGAGGTCCGCGTCCTGGATTGCCGACACGCTCTTTGCCCAATCTTTGAGTTTACTCGGTATCAGAAGTTGATGATGGTCCCGTACGATCGCCCGCATGTGATGGATGGCGTAGTAGGCACCCTTCTGACCGCCAGGCGGCTGCTTGACGCAGCAGAACGTCGTATTGTGGGAGAACACGTGCTTGCCGTACTTACGAATAGGCCTGGTGAAGGTGCCTCCAGATTTGGCGTAGCCGGGGAGAACATCATCAAGAACCTTCTTGACATTTGTGTAGTCTATGTTCGACTGACGGTCCGGGTCGAATACGTGGCCATGGAATATTTGGGGCTTAGGAGGATGGCGTGCAACGTGTGTCATTGCGAAAACACGGAATGTTAAAAGAAAACGATCGAAATGTAAGAATTCATATGTTACGGGCGGTTGAGGGAGGACTTACTCGGGAAAGTAAGGCACGAGGAAGTTATCCTTATCTTGGTTTGCGAATGACGCCTTGAGGTAAGAACTTCGCGACTTGCGGTCCCGGCGCTGCCCAAGATCTTGGCACGCATGTAGAAGGATCGACTATCACGATGTCCGGGGTCTTGTCGCGAATGATCCGCATCTCCATACTCGGCGAAAATAGCGAATGAAGGTGTAGTGCATTGGATGAAGGTTCAACATAAGCGTGGATGTCATCAAAAGCGGAGGGCGATCGCCGCGCCGATGGAGTTATCCACAAAGCCCTTGCCCTCTGGCACCTTGGCCGCGAAAACCGGGTATGCCACATCCTTCTCTCGAGAGCGCCGCTTCTCCAAAGCAAGAACAACATCATGCAGACTCCGCATAGCACCGGTTGCAGCATTGAGCATATTTGTCGGTAGCATCGCCCTACCGCCACATGCACCCTCCTCGAGATATCCTGCGGTGAAGGTGGCCCGTCTGAGCACGGATCGTACTCGGTGCGGCTGGCTCGCACCCTTCTTAGTCTTTCTTTTGCGTGCCTTCTTCTTCTCCTGTAATGGGACGAGTTACGCTCACAGACCGCCTTCTTGAGTGTGTTGGGGCTGATAATATTTTGCACCTCGCCTATCGAGGCTCGGTGAAGTCGGCAGGTGGGCGCCTCGAGAGCTGAACGCCAGACGGCGCTGTTGCAACTTGGCTTCTCCGCGGTACCAGCTAGATCGCACACGTCTTTTGTTGGGTTTGGTTCTTGAGAAGGAGGCCCCATGAAGTCGCCATCGCACCCATGATCGGCAAAGTATCTTGATCGACGTTGCCAAATGTATCATCGTCGCCGCCGCCGTCGTTCGATCCTGTGCCATATGCATGTTTGGATCGATGGCATAGGGATGTCCGCACCGTTCTGACGGTCTTGCCATGGGGCCGACTTGGCGCCGCACGACGGGCGGTGTTGTCTTTGGGGTGGTGTCCCCGCCCCGACGAATCGGCTCTTGACCAAAGCGAGGGCCAGCTCGAGCGGCGCCGAGGGTCATCACGTCTTCATCGTCGGCCCGACGGGTCGAATCGGAGGTAACAAGTCGTCGCAGCTGGCAGCACCGAACCAGTTGAACCCTAAACAAGTTGGGTGGCATCTGGGTACCGTGGAACAAGGGTTGCCCGTTGAGCGATTTTGCCCTTGGCGACATCGACCAACTCGTTGTTCACGAAGTGGAGGAGAGTGCACGGCGTCGGCGGCGCCTCACGAAAACATGTAGGGCGTCGAGGATGCCCGATCAAAGGCAAGGAGATGAAGTCCTCGGCGAGAGGCTTAGTTAGTTACCGTGATGATGGCGTCGAGCTCGGCTAATGTCGGCGCACAACCAACGGCGGCGTGCGATTGACGGAGGGCGCTTCTTTCAAGAGGTGCCGCCGGCGTACACCCGGTGCATTAAGCTCCCGTCTGGCGTCGGAGACACCAATGCCGCCTCGCCGGAGGCACCAATAACCCCGCCATCGCATTATCGCGAGTTGCTGGCCGTGAAGCTAGGAATCGGGCGGCCTGTTGGCGCCCGCAATCCACGACTCAACCCGAGATCAAGGTAGGCACAATGGCGGTGATCGTCGCTCCGAGTCGTTGTTCCACTTGCTCTTGGACAATCTTGAATTCGCGCCACATGCCTTGAGTTCTTGAACCTCTCGCGCCTAGCTTTCCGAGCTGGTCTTTTCTCCTTCCGCACACCAGCTATAGTATGACCCCATTTTGTCGACAAGCCTTTGCGGCCACTCGACCAGTGACGTCGACTTCTTGAGCTTATCCTTGTTCTTCATTACATTCAACGCCCTATTTAGAGTGGTGTCCCAAGGGTTGCTCTTAGTGGACCCAGCCATCTGCTTTCGATGCGCTGCGGAAGGAATGTGAACCATTTAGAAAATTGGCTTCATTAATTAGAATGCAACCATATGGAGCTAATTACGCGGGGGTGTATTCCTTACCAGAACAAGATCAAGCTGCCTGGTCTTCAAATCCGTGGTAAGCTCCTTTGTTTTCGGGTCCTTCTTGTACCGGGCCCTGACAAAGTTCCTGGTCTGCTTGTTACCGCTGTATTTCTCGAAAAGGCGGTAGGCCTTGCTCGCACAGTCCGCCTCCTCCTTGTCCCATATAGGCTCCGCCACTCTGTAACCGCCGGGACCGAGTGTGTGTTCCCCTATGTTCAGCTCCGCATTTGTTTCCCCACTCACTTGATTGGGAGCTTGCGGTGCTCGAGCAATTGATCTTGAAGTCGTTGTAGTCATCTTCGGTGATCGAAGGATTTTTCTCCTTGATCTTCTGATAACTCTCACCTTTCTCGATCATTTTCTTCACATTGCTTTTCCAAGTAGATAGGGCCTTCCTCATCTTCGTGAGGGCAGCATTGTTCACTTTATTCCCTTTGAGGCTTGTGTTTGCAAATTCAGCGGGGAACTTGTATCGTTCGTGCAGCTTCATGAAGAGGAGGTGGCGCAAATTCCCTCGGTCAGGATGCCTCAGGTTCTCGGTGTTGATCGAGATGGTGCTCCGGACAATGCACCCGAGCTGAAGCGAGTACCCCTTGACTATTCGTTCGGGCGCGTTGGATTCCGTTGGAGTCCACTTGATAACTTCCTCCTTGAGGTGAGGAGCACGATCGGCGCCGGTCCTTCCGTTGCCTCTTCGGTTGGCTGCCATCTGTGTGGGCGCCGCCATCATCAGTTATGGCATCCTCGGCGGCACCATCAATGGTGGCATCAGTGTGGTCATCCTCGGCGGCACCATCAGTGGTCTCAGGATCGGTGGGGAAGGCGGCGGCCTCATACAAGTGAGGTTGTTCCTCCATCTCTGGGATAGCTCCTGAATGCCTTGCCGCCCAACCCCGGCCTCATCGTTGTGGGCCATGTTTCTCTCTAAATAGAAACAAAGTTTGGTCAAAAGTTGGTTATTGTCAAGGAACAAGATCTCTAAGTTGACCAAATAACCTAATTCTCGAGGAATGTCGCCAAAAGTTGGTTATTGTCAAGGAACAATTGAGAGATGTTTGTGATATTGCCTAGGTGTTTTGGGATAGAACACATTAGTGTGTTGTTGCTAAGGTCCAAGTCCACGTTCTCAGGGTAACCTAGTTCTTGAGGGGTGTGTCTAGAAAGTTCACTCTTCTTTTTAGAAGACAAGCGTCTGAAATGGAATTTCCTTTCCTTAATTTGCACTATTTTTTCATTGTGTTGAATACTTATGTGGGTGAGTGTATCTGTAATTACTTTTTACTACACCGCAGGGTGTTCAAACACGCGGAGAGGATAAACGCTAGCAGGCTGATCATTGCATATCATTCATAACCATGAATGAAGGCTCAATGGACCAAGGAAAGAAAACCTACACAAACACAAGGATGACTATTGGAGACACTCAAAGCGTCTGCTTTGTGTTGATTGTTCGAAGCTAGGGAATGTCCATTATATAGATGCAGAGAAGCTTGACCGTGGTGAAGGTCAACCCTATATTTTAATTGGAGGGCCAAGAGATAAGCTAAGCTGCAAATTATGAATCTGCATCGAAAATTGCACCACATTCAAAGATAGGGCGGAGAGGCGCCTACCTAATTAATGAATATGTTAATCTCACAGCTCATCACTTGCTGAACTTGTAAATCATTTCCGTGAAAACAATCAAACGGTTTTCAGCGACAAGTGCTACAAGGAACTAAACTGGGTTTCAGCTCTACATGGGCCAGAGTGGACTTGAGCAAATGTGTGTATGTTTTTATTTCGGTTGAGAATCGGGCACCTTCTAGGTCAAGAAAATTGGGCACGACCTTTGCTAATTTTCTTGACCTAGGAGTGCCCCATTTCTCAACCAAAACGGAAATTAATCAACGTTTCAGGAGAAAGGGGTTATTTTAGAAGATCACAAGTAGCAGCAGCATCACTTGACAAAATCACAACTAGCAGCAACAACTCGCAGATAGCAGCAGCATCACTTGACAAGTAGTACAGCAGAAGAAGATGCATGCATCGGTCCATGGCACAAAGTCCATGACCCGAGCGAGCACTTTACTAAAAATGAAGAAGAAAAAAGGCATGCATGCACTTTGGTTGTAGCAAATCATCACTTCGAATCAAAACAACAATTAGGACAGGGAATTATGACACACTTCGAAGAAAAAAATGATTTGTGTAATCTGGTTGGTACTCTTACAGCTTGCATAAATTGAATTTTTTGATCTGTGTGATCTGGTTCTGATGTCGACAACCTTGCATTTCATTTTATACAAAGGAGCTCACAAAGGCCATGTCATGCTTGGCAATATTTGTTTATCAAACTAAATGAACATTTTATTGGTAGTGTCTTGATAGTGTAATCTAGCTATTGTCTTGATATTTCATTTCTTTGAACATTTCTTGTCAATAAAAATGATGTCTTCGCTGCTTTCAGTTAATTCAAATTAGCTAAAACCTTTTCTTTGTCTGAAAGTGCAACTAATCCCTGGTGGTTTTGGTAATTAATAACAACATATATATCATTGAACTAATAACTTCTTGAGTATCATTTCGAAAGTTCAATTGATATGGGTATGGCAATGACTGAAGATGTGGACCCCTCAAAATGCTAAGGAAAACATTGGCAAAAGCTCAAGACTCTATTTTTTGGTTTAGTGATCCAAGATCACATTGAGTCTATAGGAAAGCCAATACTATTAAAAGGGGATGAGGTTATGATAATGATCTGGTTGCTCAAAGTGCTTAGTGATCTATCTCCCAAACTATCAGCAATCTTTCATTCCAACATATACTCATAAGTAATCTCGGTCCCACCGATTCCATAAACTCAGTCACACCGAGATGAACCACCTCAGCCATATACCCAAACCCTAGTAATTTCGGATTTTCCGATTCCAAACTCGGTCTCACCGAAACTAGTGTTGCCAAGCTTCTGTAACCTTCTGTCATCATATTGGTGTCACCGAGATGATAAACTCGGTCCCACCGAGATTGGCAAACCCTAGTCCTTGGAAGAATCGGACTAACCGAGATTGTATTTTCGGTCCCACCGAAAATCCCAACGTTCACAAGATTTGAACTTTCGGTCTCACCGAGTTGTCAACTTCGGTCTGACCGAGATTGGTCAAATGTGTGTAACGGTTGGATTTTGTGTGGAGGCTATAAATACCCCTCCACCTCCTCTTCATTCGTGGAGAGAGCCATCGAGAAAGAACTACCACTCCTACCTTACATTTACGAGAAGAAAACTACCTACCCTTGTGTTGGGATCAAGTTGCTCCACTCCCACCATATGAAACTTGATTTCTAGCCTTCCCAAGTTGCTTTCCACTCAATCCTTTCTTCCACCACAGCCAAATCAGTGAGGAGAGTTGAGTGTTGGGGAGATTATCATTTGAAGCACAAGAGCAAGGAGTTCATCATCACCAACACCATCTATTACCTTTTGGAGGGTGGTGCCTCCTAGATTGGTTAGGTGTCGCTTGGGAGCCTCCACAAGATGTGGAGTTGAACCAAGAAGTTTGTAAGGGCAAGGAGATCGCCTACTTCGTGAAGATCTACCCCGAGTAAGGCTAGTCCTCCATGGGCGTATGCCATGATGGCATAGACAAGGTTGCTTCTTCGTGGACCCTTCGTGGGTGGAGCCCTCCGTGGACTCTCGCAGCCGTTACCCTCCATGGGTTGAAGTCTCCATCAACGTGGATTGACGATAGCACCACCTATCGGAACCACGAGAAAAATCTCCGTGTCTCCAAATTGCGTTTGCTCTTCTCCACCTCTATTTACTACATGTGCAATTTACTTTCCGCTGCCATTACTCTAGAATTGCATGTGTAGGGTGATACTTGACTTGATCATCATTGTGAACTTGCTAAAAACTTGTCCTAATCAAAAGGCTAAACTTTTAATTGTCAAGTAGTCTAATCACCCCCCCTCTAGACATACTTTCGATCCTACACTATCAAATAGTGCTAATGTTTACTCTATGAACTAAACTACTCCTCTCTTCTCTTCTTCAGTTAATTAGGAACAGTTTTAGAGGTAACTAACTGAAACTATTTATCATGTTGACAACAGTAGCATGTGGACCTATCATGGTGATTTCATATCAAAATAGAGGAGTACTCCTGTTCATTTGGAGAACTCATACAACAATTGTTATGCATCAAACTTGGGATCAACAGTAGCATGTGACAAACAAATTATACATCAGGAATAAAGCATCAACTTTGTCAAGCGTATGAAATTGCTTAGGTTCAACAGAAAACAAAAATGCCTGTCAATTTTCAATGCCTGTTTAATTGACCTAACAAGTGTTTTTATAGGCATAATACTGAGACAGCCCCATAATGATACCACGGGCCCCCTGTCTCATTGTAAATAGACAAGTAGTACTGTCCATCATGTATTATCTAATACTATATATTCTTGCTAGGAGGAAGACCAACTTTCTGGGTAACTAGTGTATAAACTAAGCAGTATAGTCAATATCACCGACAAAATAGAACCGAAAGCATTACGAGGTTGAGCAGAAATCTAATCGAGCAGTTTACTAGACAAAGACGGCAGTAAACAAAATAACAGGCCAACCAATGAAACCTAAAGAAGAATGATCCAATTGACATCAAAGTACGCATTGACACCCACATTCCACAAGAAAATTGACAGCATGACCAATAAAACCTAAAGAAGCATGATCCAATTGACAGCAAGTATACATCAGCACACCTAGCATCACCATCTAGTCATAAAGCGTGTCCAGTTCATAATTACACCTAGTCAAGAGTCAAGACAAGCTTAACTTTCAGGAAAGTTGATGCACATTTCCACGAAAGCCCACCAAACAAATTGCATCAGTTTCATAATTTGTAACGCAAAGGTGCAATGGATCCAAATAAACTTGCATGTGAGAAACCTAAACAAGCCATATCCAAATGACAACGGGAAGGCATCAATGCAAATTAAGGTTCGCATCAGAAACATGAAAAAATAGCTGTGTAGGGGATCAATGCAAATAGAAGTGACATGTTGATGTACAGAATTAGTCATGCATAGGTGTTTCACATACAGAGGGGAGTTCTTGATTAGTTAAGAAAAGCTCAAATTTCAGGAAAGTTAATCCATATTTCCAGAAAGTAAATTCAGATGCAAAATGAGTACATAGGTGCCGAGGGGAGGAGAGGAGGAGAATTCAGATGCAAAATTCAGATGCAAAAGCTCACCTTAGCAGCAACTTGGATTCAATGGAGCTTGGAGGGGAGGAGACGGTACCGAGGCCGTCATGGGAAATGACAGCAAGGCTGCTGGTTTCTCCTCTCCTCTCCTCCTCGAGAGGAGTGTGGCGGGTTGCTGCAATGGAGAAGGGGCTAGGGTTAGGATGGATAGAAGCAAGCAGCCGAGGGGGGAGGGGGCAGCTCACCTGGCTTGGCGTCGAGGGAGAGGAGGAGCCGCTCTGCTTGCTTGGCGTCGAAGGGGAGGAGGAGCCGCTCTGCTTGCCTGGCGTCGAGGGGGTGGAGAAGCCCCTCTACTTGCGTCGAGGCGGTGGTTGGAGACGTCGGGCGTCGAGGCGCAGGGCGCAGGGCCAAGGGGCGGCGTCGAGGCGTCGGGGCAAGGGCGGCGTCATGACGTGGGGGCGGCGTCGGGGCGGCGGGCAGCGCGCTGGGCGGCGGCCGAGGCGGCGGGGCAGCGGCGTCGGGAGAGGAGAGGGGAAGGGGATCGAGGGAGAGAGAGGGGATCGATAGGTTTGGGCCGGGAGGAAGTATGGATGGGCGGGGGCGGCACAATACTAACGGCGCACCACCCCTCGGTGCGCCATAAGTACATCCATGCTAATGGCGCACCACACCCTGGTGCGCCATTAGTATTTTGCTCGAGCCAACAGGTTATCTACCACCAGAGCTGATCCACATCAAGTCCCCTCTACTAGCTCAACTGGTCAGCAGCCAGTTCTCACACTAGGAGGTCCTGGGTTTGATTCCCAGGCTCCACAAAATTTTTTTATGCATTTAAAATGTTGTTTGATACTTATTTGTGTTTAAATATGTTCAAACTTGTTTAAATCATATCAGTAATATTTTTTTATAAGACAGTAATAATTTTTTTAAAAAATATCATCAAACAGTAATGCCGTGGGGCGGGGAGGTGCGGGGTGCAGGGGGGCGGCGGTTGAGTAGGGGAGGGGTGCGGGGGGTCGGCGGAGGCGGTTGAGTAGGGGAATTGAGGGTGCGGGGGGTCGGCGGCGACGGCCGGTGGACCGGGGGGTGCTCGGCGGCGAGGGGGACGGCCGGATCTGGCGAGGTGGGATAGCGATCGAGATGGAGGGGGATCGAGATCGAGTGTCCATGAAATTTAAAAATATTCATGATAGTTCAAAAACTGCCGATGAAATACAATCAAGAAATGAAGGTTACGATTTAAATACAATCGATCTTAGCTAGCTATCTGTTCACAATCTTCTTGCCCTTCTTTTTCGCAAATGGAGTTCTTTTGTGGAACGGACGTCCTTTAGGTAGGGTGGTCCTGCTTCTTCTTGTGGTGTATGCTGCTACTTCATCATCGTCGTCATGTTCGATCCTCGGGTCACCATACTTGTCGAAGTCTTGCTCATTGGCTACTCCATCCATTCCGATGATCTTCCTTTTGCCTCTCCTCACGACAACACGACTGGGCTTTGACGGGTCGGTAATGAAGAAGCATTGGTCCACTTGGGAAGCCAGTACCCATGGCTCATTTTTCAGCGGTGACGTTTGCGCCCTTGGTCTTGGATTTGGCTTCGTATAACCATGGTGGTGAAATACGGTCTTCTTTTAGGATGCTCTTCGCCCATCGACACGGAATATCGACCTTCTCTCGGCATAGCTCAGCTCCCGATCTCCTCGATCCTTCCGTAGTATCTGTCCTTGTCGTTACGGTGTAGGATTCCATCGTTACCGGAGTTCGATAACCATCGCTCTTCATGTCCTTGGCCTCGGTGTAGAATGTGTAGCCATTGATATCGTACGCCTCATAGGTCATCAGGTTGTGCTCGGCGCCCTGTGACAAGGCGAATATGAGTTGTTCTTCCGTGGAAGAATCCTCATGTAAAGGGTACGACAAAAGCTTTTGCTTGAACCAACGCGTGAAACATGAGTTGTGCTCTTTGATTATATCTCCGTCCGTCCTCTGTTGGCCTCGGTCATTGTACATCTTCTTAATAAAGGTTTTGTGCTCTACCACCCAAGGATCGACCACGTCTATGTGTTGTAGAGCGACTAGGTTTGCTCTTTCAAAGTCGGCGAGTCGACCCTCTAAGTCGACATGCATTTCGCGGCGAACCTCACGGTGACCCCATCCAATGAGCTGCCGAGGTGCTGTTGCTGACGGACCAACGGGGTTCTCGATGCCTAGATAATTAAATGCGATGGGAGATGCACTCTTGATCGAAAGCCCTGGCTATACTTCCCTCGGGCGTGACATGTTGCGAATGTATCCTTTGATGACACCATTCATCCTTTCGAGCGGCATCATCTTTGTGCAGGAACGTCGCCCGAGTTGGATGATATCCTCCACTATATGGACCAGCAGATGCACCATAACGTCGAAGAATGCGGTGGGAAGTACATCTCAAGCTTGCATAGTATCACCACGATCTCTTCCTCGTAGCCTTCGAGTTGCCTCCGCCAATCAACTTCCGAGATGGCGTCGAAAAAGTTGCATAGGCCAAATAGCGTTTCACGGACGTGCACGTCCATGATCCCACGGATTGCAATCGAAGTATCTCGTCATCAAGACGCGATGCGGTCGTGAGACTTCATCCCATCAACTTCGCTTGCTGGGTCTAGGTATCTGCTTATCTTCCCAGCGTAATCGTAAGGAAGTTTTACTCCTAGGAGGCGGTGAAAAACTGCTCGATCTCCTCGACTTAGAGTGAAGCACGGGAGGGTAGTCATTTCCGTCTTCTTGGCCTTTTTGCCTTTGCGACGACTTTACGTGTCTGCTCCTGCGCCTCATCATCATCATCATCATCATCATCATCATCATCATCATTATCATCATCATCATTAGCGTGAAGCTCCTGCCTGATGCCCATTGATTTCAAGTCCACCCTTGCTTTCGGCCCATCTTTGGTCCTCTCTGGCATGTTGAGCAGGGTACCAAGCAGACTCTCGCACACGTTCTTCGTGATATGCATGACATCAAGGCTGTGAGGCACATGGTGGATCTTCCAGTATGGCAAGTCCCAGAAAATAGACCTCGTTTTCCATACCTTCAGCAGCGGCTCTGGCGCCTTTCGCTTCTTTCCCGGCTCTGGCGCCTTTTGCTTCTTTCCCGGCAGTGGGCCGTCTTTCCAATTTTTCAACAGCTTGTCTATTTCCTCGCCGCTCCTCGTACACGGGCGTTTTCGGGGTTCGGTTTCACCATCGAACAGATCCTTGCGTTTCCTCCACGGGTCATCGTCGCGAAGCCACCTTCGATGTCCCATGAACACGGTTTTTGAAGACCCGGGATCTCTATCTATCTGGCAATACATTGTGTCATCCATGCACCTTACGCATCCAGAAAATCCGTGGACTACCTGCCCCGCAAGATATCCGTAACCGAGATAGTCGTGCACCGTCGTGAGCAGTGCGGCTCTCATAGGAAATATTCTTTCTCTGCGGCGTCCCACGTATTGGTGGCGTTTTCCACAGCGTGTCAAGCTCCTCTTCAAAGCAGCCCCAGATATAGATTATGTCGTTCCCTGGTTGTTTCGGCCCTTCAATTAGCATACTCATGTGAATGTACTTCCTCTTCATGCACAACCAGGGGGAAGGTTGTACATCCATACAAACACAGGCAAAAGCTATGTGTGCTTCTCGCTGCCAAACAGATTGACTCCATCGGTGCTCGCGCCCGGACGATGTTCCTTGGATCGTTCCCAAATTCGGTATTCGGTTCAACGCTTGCCACCGCTCGCATCCTTAGGGTGACTCAAAGATCTTGTCTTTTTATCTATCTCCGGATCATTTGCGCCATCTTCTCGCTTCTTCTCCTCCCTATCCGCGTGCCAACGCAGGAGCTTTGCTACCTTAGGGTCCGCGAAATACCGCAGACGAGGAGTGATCGGAAAGTACCACACCACTTTTCGAGGAGCTTTCTTCCTCTTCTTGTATCGAGTGACACCGCACACCGGACATATGGTAGACTCCGTGTGCTCGTCCCGATAAATGATGCAATTGTTCATGCACACATGGTATTTCACGTGCGGTAAATCCAGAGGACACACGATTTTCTTCGCCTCCTCCAAACTGGTCGGGCACTTATTCCCCTTGGGAAGACGTTCGTGCCAGAATGACATGTTCTCGTCGAAGCATGCGTCGGTCATTTTGTGTTTTACCTTCATCTCGAGCCATGGCGTTACTTTCAAGCGGGTATCCTCGGGCCTGCATCCTTCATACAATGGAGTAACCGCGTCTAACTCAAGTTGATCCATCTTGGCTTTCTCTCGGGCGGCAGCTCTTGCGTTATCCGTCTGCTTGAGAAGCAGCTCTTGAATATGAGGGTCCCGCACCCAGCCCATCGATGGTCCAGCATTGTGCGCTCCGCGGCATCATCATCATGTCCTCGCATCTTCTACATGATGATCGTGTACAACATCACCGTCGTGATCATCTCACGGGATTCTTCGTCTTCTCGCCCCGAGCCGCGGTGGTTGTCTTGCTGCCCTTCCTCATTTCTTGCCCGCCCCCATGGGCGACTTCGTAGTCATCTTCATCACCTTGCCACCGATAGCCATCCATGAAACCACGCAAGAGCAGGTGGTCCCTTTTGCCGGAATCCGGGTCCGCAATAAGGCTATTCAGCTTGCATCTTCGACACGGACATCTTATCTTCGTCTCGTTCTTTTGAAGCATCTCGGCCTTCGCGGACCTCAAAAACCTATTCACGATGCCTTCGGTCATCGTGCGGACCATGGTCGCCTGCGGGGTAGAGCAAAACGATATTTTAGAACCAAGAAAAAATTTGGCATGACTTTCCTTAAAAATAGGACCAAAAAGAATGCTTAATGCCAAAATTCTCGCCGAAATGGAAATGAATCAACATTCCGGCAAAATATTGGCAACTATCACATTTCAAATACCGGTACACCTCCAAACACAAACACATATGCAACACCACAAACATATGCAACACCACGAACATACATAGATCTAGCTAGGCCATAAAAAGTGCATGTGCACATTGTTGTAGGGAGAACAACATAAATATAGCTTCCTCCCTTACTTACCTAGCAAAACAAGGTAACTTAACCACTTAATTTGAATGAATCTATGGTGGAAATGAGGTGAAAAAGAGGAGGCACCCGAGACAAGGAGGAGCCGGTGGAGAGAATGAAGTGGGGAGAAAGTGAGTGTGGGAGGAGAGGCTGTCCAAAATATCTTGTTGCTGCCCACTTACTAATGGCGCACCAGCAACAAATGCGCCATTAGTAATCCAGGTTACTAATGGCGCACCCCCTGGTGGTGCGCCATTAGTAGTTTTGCAAAAAAAACATACTAATGGCGCACTCTGCCACGGTGCGCCATTACTAGTTTGAACTAGTAATGGCGCACCGCGTGTGAGTGCGCCATTAGTACTTTTGCAAAAAAAAGGAATAAAAACAATAATAAAAAAATAACTTTAGTGGCGCACCTTCTGGCTAGTGCGCCATTACTAGTTACAACTAGTAATGGCGCACCACCAGTGGATGCGCCATTAGTATGTTTGGACAGGCGCACTAGTTCAAAAAAAAAATTGGTACTAATGGCGCACCGTGGGCAGGGTGCGCCATTAGTAGTTTCAACACTAATGGCGCATCAGAAGGTGGTGCGCCATTAGTATATACTAATGGCGCACCACATGTCTAGTGCGTTATTAGTGTCAATTCCATCTATAGCCCTTTTCCTAGTAGTGACTTTCATTGTATTATCCATGCTAGTTTAAATTTCTTTTTCTAGTTTTCTTCTTGTGTGTTTGATAAACCTTTAGAAAAACCAAAAAATTAGTTAGTTTAATTTCCTTGCCTGTCGTAGAAAATTAAAATGAAAACCCAAAAAGATTTCTAGTTCTTCTTCTTACTTGTTGGGAGTTTTCCCGTGTAAATAGTTTTATTTTCTCTTCTTTGTTTTTTGGGGTCAAGAAGACCATATTGAAAATGCTTAGTGGCTCTTATATGCATGATTGTTTATTTTATTTAGAGCCATATTACTTGTCTTCTCTCTTGAGTTGAATGCTCGCAGATTCCAGCTTAGTCCAATGCACGTACACTCTTATTATTATACACATTGTTCGGTCGTGCAAGTGAAAGGCAATAATGACGATATATGATGGACTTATTGGGATGAGAAAAGCTGGTATGAACTCGACCTCTCTTGTTTTTGTAAATATGATGATTCATCGTTCCTGAGTCAGCTATTATGAAGTAAACATATTTGCAATGATATTTAGAGATTATAGTTGGTTGTGCCATGCTTGATTAGCTATGAGTTATAATGGTTTACCTTGCGTGCCAACATGTTATTAGAATGATTATGATGTGGTATGATGGGATGGTATCCTCCTTTGAATGTATTAAGTGACTCGACTTGGCACATGTTCACACATGTAGTTCAATCAAATCAACATAGCCTTCATGATATTTATGGTCATGGTAGATTATATCCTACTCATGCTTGTACTTGGTGTAAATTAATTTTAATGCATGTTTACGACTGTTGTTGCTCTCTTAGTTGGTGCTTCCCAGTCTTTTGCTAGCCTTCACCTGTACTAAGCGGGAATACTGCTTGTGCATCCAAACGCCTTAAACCCCAAAGTTGTTCCATATGAGTCCACTATACCTTCATATATGCGGTATTTACTTGCCGTTCCAAGTAAATTTGTATGTGCCAAACTCCAAACCTTCAAATGAAATTCTGTTTTGTATGCTCGAGAGGCTCATGTTTCAACTAGGGCTGCCAATATCTTCCATGCTAGGTGGGTTATTCTCAAGAGGAGTGGACTCCGCTCCTCATTCACGAGAAAGGGCGATGGCCGGATGCCCAGTCCCATGATCCAAAAAGATCAAAGCAAACCAAAATAATTAAAAAAAACTCCCCCAGGGCTGTTGTATGTTGGAGGCACTCGTTGTTTCGAGCAAGCCATGGATTGATGCTTGTTGGTGGTTGGGGGAGTATAAACCTTTATCATTCTGTTTGGTTGCCTATAATGCATGTAGTATGGAAGATACAGCCATCTTATAGTTGTTGTGTTGACAGCAAAAGTATGCCGCTCAAAATGTTATTCAATCTCTATTTTAAAAATCGAGCTCTGGCAACTTTACAAATCCCTACTTCCCTCTGCGAAGGGCCTATCTATTTACTTTTATGTTGAGTCATCATCCCTTCTTATTAATAAGCACCCGCTGGAGAGCACACTGTCATTTGCATTCATTATTGTTGGTTTATATTGGGTATGACTTGACTGGATCTCTTTTATCATGAATTACAATGTTTAGTCAGTCCTTGATATTTAAAGGTGCTCTGGATTTATGTTTTGCGGTCTCAGAAAGGCCTAGCGACATACCATTTTGTTATATCATGTTATGATTATTTTGAGAAAGTGTTGTCAACCGAGTTTTATTATTATGGCTCGCTAGCTGATTATGCTATTGATATGAGTAATTGTGAGACCTATGTGTTATTTTAGTCTGGTTAGTTCGTAATATTTGCTGAAACTTGAATGCTGGCTTTTCATGTTTACAACAACAAGAGCAAACAGAGTTTCTAAAAGTTTTTCTTTATTACTTTCAGTTTATCAACTAAATTTCTTGAGGACAAGCAAAAGTTTAAGCTTGGGGGAGTTGATACGTCTCCAACGTATCTACTTTTCCAAACACTTTTGCCCTTGTTTTGGACTCTAACTTGCATGATTTGAATGAAACTAACCCGGACTGACGCTGTTTTCAGCAGAACTGCCATGATGTTGTTTTATGTGTAGAAAAGAAAAGTTCTCGGAATGTCCTGGACATCCACGGAGGCACTTTTCAGAATTAATAAGAATTTTGGGCGAAAGAATCAAGGCCAGGGGGCCCACGGGCTGTCCACGAGACAGGGGGGCGCGCCCCCCCTAGGGCGCGCCCTCCTATCTCGTGGGCCCCCTAGACCTCCTCCGACCTCAACTCCAACTCCATATAAACTGTCTCGGGGAGAAAAAAATCAGAGAGAAAGTTTCATCGCGTTTTACGACACGGAGCCGCCGCCAAGCCCTAATCTCTCTCGGGAGGGCTGATCTGGAGTCCGTTCGGGGCTCCGAAAAGGGGGATTCGTCGCCGTCGTCATCATCAACCATCCTCCATCACCAATTTCATGATGCTCACCGCCGTGCGTGAGTAATTCCATCGTAGGCTTGCTGGACAGTGATGGGTTGGATGAGATTTACCATGCAATCAAGTTAGTTTTGTTAGGGTTTGATCCCTAGTATCCAATATGTTCTGAGATTGATGTTGCTATAACTTTGCTATGCTTAATGCTTGTCACTAGGGCCCGAGTGCCATGATTTAAGATCTGAACCTATTAGGTTTTCGTGAATATATGTGTGTTCTTGATCCTATCTTGCAAGTCTATAGTCACCTATTATGTGTTATGATCCGACAACCCCGAAGTGACAATAATCGGGACACTTCTCGGTGATGACCGTAGTTTGAGGAGTTCATGTATTCACTATGTGTTAATGCTTTGGTCGGTTACGTATTAAAGGAGGCCTTAATATCCCTTAGTTTCCGTAAGGACCCCGCTGCAACGGGAGGGTAGGACAAAAAACGTCATACAAGTTCTTTTCCATAAGCACGTATGACTATTTACGGAATACATGCCTACATTACATTGATGAATTGGAGCTAGTTCTATATCACCCTATGTTATAACTATTACATGAGGAATCGCATCCGGCATAATTATCCATCACTGATCCATTGCCTACGAGCTTTTCATATATTGTTCTTCGCTTATTTACTTTTCCGTTGCTACTGTTACAACTACTACAAAAACCCAAAATCATTTATCTTTACTTTTGCTACTATTACCTTTATTATCATACCACTTTTTCTACTAAATACTTTGCTGCAGATACTAAGTTATCCAGGTGTGGTTGAATTGACAACTCAACTGCTAATACTCAAGAATATTCTTTGGCTCCTCTTGTGTCGAATCAATAAATTTGGGTTGAATACTCTACCCTCGAAAGCTGTTGCGATCCCCTATACTTGTGGGTTATCACCCCCTAATAGAGGACTCCCTCAGGGGGGAATCCTACTCCCGGTGAGAGTAGGACTCCCCAGGGCGCGCCATAGAGAGGGCCGGCCCCTTCCCTCCTCTCCTCCTTTATATACTGAGGCTAGGGGCACCCCATGACACACAAGTTGATCTGTTGATCTCTCCTAGCAGTGTGCGGTGCCCCCTGTCGGTGTCAAAACCGGTGGATCTCGGGTAGGGTGTCCCAAACTGTGCGTCTAAGGCTAATGGTAACAGGAGGCAGGGGACACGATGTTTTACCCAGGTTCGGGCCCTCTCGATGGAGGTAATACCCTACTTTCTGCTTGATTGATCTTGATGATATGAGTATTACAAGAGTTGATCTACCACGAGATCGTAGAGGCTAAACCCTAGAAGCTAGCCTATGATTACGATTGTTGTTGTCCTACGGACTAAATCCTTCGGTTTATATAGACACCGGAGGGGGCTAGGGTTACACATAGTCGGTTACAGAGAATGAGATCTACATATCCGAACTACCAAGCTTGCCTTCTACGCAAAGGAGAGTCCCATCCGGACACGGGACAAAGTCTTCAATCTTGTATCTTCATAGTCCAACAGTCCAGCCAAAGTATATAGTCCGGCTGTCCGAGGACCCCTTAATCAAGGACTCCCTCAGTAGCCCCTGAACCAGGCTTCAATGACGATGAGTCCGACGCGCAGATTGTCTTCGGCATTGCAAGGCGGGTTCTTCTCCGAATACTCCAGAGCATTATGGTAACGAACAGTGTCATGCTCCTCATCAATGTCGCGCTCCTCGGCTTCTGTGCTTTTGATAACGGTTGTCTCCACGTGTCGAGCGAATGCGAGAAGTCGAGGCATTTTTACATTTGCCACCCCGACCATGCGAGTAAATCATCTATAAAAGAGACGGGGATTCTCAGATCCAAATCACACCATCTCCTTCCAGCGAGTATTCATTAGAGTGCGCCTGGAAAAATCCATACCACCATGGCCGGTCGTCGCGGTTCCTCCTCTCGCTCCCGTAGCACTAGGCCAGGCGATTGGGAGAAATATTCTATCCCCCACAGCCGACTAGTAGAGTTGCAGACCAAGGGGTTTCTCCCACCTGCATACATGGTCCCCGTCCGAGCTGGACTAGCCACTTATAATGGCGGGGAGCAAGCGGAGAGCTTTCCAAACCCATCCAAGGGAGAGCGGGTATGCTTCATCCCCTATTTGCTGAGGGGGCTCGGATTTCCAATCCATCCTTTCCTTCACGGGCTCCTGGAGTTCTATGGCCTCCAGCTGCATAACTTTACCCCAGCCTCCATACTGCATATCGCAGGCTACGTTGCCTTCTGCGAGCTTTTTCTGGGTTGCGAAGCTCATTTTGAGCTGTGGAAGAGGCTATTCTTCCTCGTACCGCGCACTCAAGAGGGGTCAGTATATCAAGTGGGCGGAGCCGAAATATGGCGCATCGCCGAAACCGGATATCTATCCGGCACCCGAAGAAGTCATCTGAAGACTGGCCATCGGAATGGTTCTACGTGGAGGACGTCCCTCTTCTGGACCCTGTTCGGAAGGGCCTTCTCGAGTTTGTAAATGCCCCGTTGAAGAAACGCCACAGCTGGCACCCCGGGATCCCCCAGGAGGAAGATAAGAGAGAGATCCTTTTCCTGATGGACAGGATAAATATGCTGGCCAAATCAGGACTGACAATAGTTGAAGTTATGTACATATGTATAATGCGGGGAGGCAGCCACTTCAATATCGGGGAAAACCCATGTGGCACTTCAATGGAGACGACGATGCCACCCGCTGCGGCCGTAAAGTTCCGGACTCTCCCGCCGCTCTGGCGAAGATGCTGTCCGATTTCTACAAAGGAGAAGAGGAGGAGTTCATCCATATCAAGCCACGGGATGGATTCTCCATGTACAACCCCCCAAGCTGGGTGAGTCGCTATCTTTTATTCCAGTCTTTCCCACATTTTTAGCGCAGGTGTTTACTTTGTCGATTCATAGCAGGAACTGCGAAGAGCCATGAAGGATGTTCACAACCCATCTCCTCAGCTAGAGGACCCCAACCGGGCTCTTGACCCCGGACTCGAAGAAGATCCGGACACATTTGTGGAGCTTGTTGATAGGACATTTTATCAGTTAAGCTGCGATGGTGTGATGGTGGCCATCATAGCTGATTATCCTGGCCTACTCCCTGTATCCCAGGTAAGTAAAGCCAGAGTCCCAACTTCCAAAAAGGATTCCCTCTTTACACTTCAGCCACCGCACATGTATTGTGTCTTACAGGGAAGGCCATCGGGGCGCCAAGCCGAACCCGCAGCGACTCGCCAACAAGGGGCACCGAAGTCGGGTAGGATTAAAAGGAAGGCGGTCAGGACCGAGACGCTGTTGCAAAGGTATGTTAAAAAACCTGCCATGAATTTATCATTGTTAAGATATAACAATGTCCACTGTCTTCTGACAGAAAAAGTGCTTGCCGGACTATATCTGGAGAGCCTACCAGTCATGCCTCCACCAGCCGGACTCCGAGGCCAGACTCAAGGGAGGAGGTCAACGCGGACGATCCTCCAACAGAGGATGCGGATAGATTTTCTGCTACAAACTCCGAAGTGGAGAGCGCCATGAATCATAGGCGCCGTCGGGCCGCACTACGCGACCCTAATTTCTCTGAAGAGGCGTTCGATGCCTTCAACTCAGGGGGCGCATACATCCGGGCTGCTCAAGGTGGCCTCACCAGGACCCATGATCAAGATCGTAAAGGATATACGGGTAAGAAAATTTGATAAGCATGTATATCAGTAGCCCCTGAGACTTGAAACAGTTGGCACAACTGATTTAAGGATCCTTGTGTGCATAGGTTCTGACAGAGAAGAACACCCCGTTATCCAAAGAGCTGGAGGATTGCAAGGCCCAACTGCGGTCTGCAATTGCCGTGATGGAGGAGTCTACGAAGGCCGCATCTGGTAATATTTGCTTTAAACGAAAATAATGTCATGGCATGTACCAGTTAAGTATTCAACATGAATGCGATTCTAACAATAGAATCTGCAGACAATCCCGGAGGCAATCCGGAGATCGTACCAGAGGATGAGCAACATGTTCGGCGACAGCTGAAGGCTGGCCAGCATGTGCTTACAAAGGTTATAAAGGAGAAAAATACTCTCCAGGACGCGAACGTCCGACTAGAAGTCGAATTAAAGGATGTTCGGGCCCAGCTTGCTGATTCCGTAAAGGAGAATAAGAGGCTACGGCGCAACATATTCAATAAGTGCTCTGACGAACCACTATAAAGTTTGGTGAAGAAGCGTGCTAACAGAATTATGTCTGTAGGCATGCTAACAGGTCGTACCCAGGAGATGCCCGGATCTGCAGGCGATCTTCTAACGGAGCTCTCACAACTGCACGAGCAAGTTCGGCAGGTGATGCGGGGCATTGCCCAAGCCTTGTGGCCATCCGCCTCCCTGCCAGGAGGCATGGGGGAGCTTGTGGAGATGCTCAAGGGAGCGCGACAGCGCTTCAGATTATGGAAGATATCGGCGTGCTGACAAGGCACAAGGGAAGCCTGGCCCATGGTGAAGACGCGATACACCAAGGCTGACCCGAACCACATGGCCGAGGTTGGACCTGTAGGGTAAGATGGGAAGGAGATCCCTATACATCTGGTGTATGACCAGGTAGCATTAGCCGCTAAGTATTCCCAACAGGACTGTAGGCTAGACAGCCTGTTGGATGTATAGAAGAAGAATTTAGTCAGCCTAAGTGACTTTGTACTTCAAAGGACACATTTTGTCCCTAGCCGGATTGTAAATCATTTGTCTTGGCCGACCTTTTCGCTTCAACCTCTGGACCCGACAGTCCGGAGTGTATCCGAATACCCGCTCGGTTACGTGAAAACCAGGGCACACGTGGAAACCAGGCGTAGGGTTCATAAGTGCTTGAACAGACAAGTACCCAACTAGTTATGTTCTATTACATAGGTAGTAAGAAACATCTTCTAGGGAGAATAGTTCCGTTAAGGGTTCCTTTCCCTGGGTGTGCATGCATTGATGTGAATATCCGAACTGCGGAAATTTACACAGGATATAAGCATCTGGGGGCATGTTTTGTAATAGGTAAAATACATCTTTTGTTCACCGACCGAATATTCCCTTAAGAACGCTAGCTTTCGGCTTCACCCAGTCTGAGGTACACATCTGGCTGACCCGGCAGTAACAATCACAGAGGTGCTCCTCTTATGCCCTAGCCGAATTAACGGGAACGTAGGGCATAAACACAAGAGCCAGGCAACCCAGCTTGGCCAAAACTTAAGTCATATCGATGCATATAGTGGTGAAAAAAGGCACATACGGAGAAGTGTGCATATGTGGTGGGCATAAAGCCCAGAAGACAATTAAGCTTCTGTGTAAGAAGCCCCCAGGTATATTGAGCGCGCATAGTGCTGCCAGAGTGTGCGGTCAAAGCATACGTGAAGCTTTTAAGGCTATAAATGTAAAAGGGAGAGAGAGGGTATAATTTAAAAAGGAAGACAGAGGTAAGTAGACAAACACAGAGTTCGGCACTAGGCGTAGAATCTTCGGAGTCTGGCTGTGTTCCATGGGTTCGGCTCGAGTCGATTGTCTGATGCATCACGTAGACGGTACGCACCTCCAGTGAGAACTTTGTCAATGATGAAGGGGCCCTCCCACTTGGGCTTGAGCTTGTCCTTTTTCTTCTCTGGTAGGCGTAAAACGAGTTCGCCAATGTTATAAGTTTTGGCCCGCACTTCTCTGCTTTGATACCTTCGAGTCTGCTGTTGATAGAATGTGGAACGGACCTTCGCGACGTCACGCTCCTCCTCTAGGGCATCTAAGTTGTCCTGCCGATCCAGCTCGGCTTCTCTCTCTTCGTACATGCGCACTCTAGGTGAATCATGGATGATATCGCAGGGTAGCACTGCCTCTGCGCCGTACACCATAAAAAATGGTGTGTATCCGGTTGTGCGATTTGGCGTGGTCCGCAACCCCCATAATACGGAGTCAAGCTCCTCGACCCAGTGCGTATCTGATTCCTTCAAGGATCGCACTAGTCTGGGTTTAATGCCGCTCATAATAAGACCGTTCGCTTGTTCGACTTGACCGTTTGTTTGGGGGTGATAGACGAGGCGTAATCAAGTTTTATGCCCATTTTGCTGCACCAGGTTTTCACCTCATTGGCTGTAAAGTTTGAGCCGTTATCGGTGATGATGCTATGGGGGACGCCATAGCGGTGTACGACCCCGGATATAAAGTCTATCACTGGTCCGGATTCGGCCGTTTTAACTGGTTTGGCTTCTATCCATTTCGTGAATTTATCGACCATGACCAACAAGTATTTCTTCTTATGGCTTCCTCCTTTAAGGGGTCCAACCATATCGAGCCCCCAGACCGCAAAGCGCCAAGTTATGGGGATTTTTGGAGGGCGGCGGGCGGCATACGGCTTTGATTTGCAAAAAGCTGGCAACTGACGTAGTGTTGGACAAGGTTTTGTGCGTCTGCCTGGGCTGTCGACCAGTAGAAACCTGTACGGAAGACCTTGCTTACAAGCGCCCGGGCTACAGCATGGTGGCCGCTGAGTCCTGCACGAATTTCAGCCAAGAGTTGCCGCCCTTCCTCTTCGGAGATGCACCTTTGGAGGACTCATGTCGCGCTTTTCTTATAAAGCTCTCCCTCGTGGACTTTGTAGGCTTTAGAGAGCCGCACAATGCAACGTGCCTCACTTTGGTCCTCTGGGAGTTCCTGCCTATTTAAGTAAGCTAGGAAGGGTTCTGTCCATGGGGCGATGACCGCCATAATCACGTGGGCCGAAGGTGTGATTTCGGTGGCGGAGCCTCCGATTACGTCGGATTGTTCAGGATCCGGGATTGTGTGTGGATCTGGACAAGTATTGCCGGACTCCCCTTCCCATACCACGGATGGCTTGAACAACCTTTCCAAAAATATATTTGGTGGGACGGGTTCACGTTTAGCATCGATGCGGGCTAGGATATCCGCCGCTTGATTGTTTTCTCGAACCACATGGTGGAATTCGAGCCCCTCGAATCGAGCCTTACGGTAGGCTGCCATTTTCGGGTCCTTGGCGTCAAAGTCTCGATTTATTTGAGATATTGCGAGATTTGAATCCCCACATAATTCTAGACGTTGAATGCCCATGGAGACCGCCATCCGAAGACCGTGCAGCAATGCCTCATACTCAGCTGCATTGTTGGCATCTGTGTAAAGTATTTGGAGTACGTATTGGACTGTATCTTCGGTGGGGGACGTCAGGACGACACCAGCCCCTAGACCAGCTAGCACCTTAGAGCCATCAAAGTGCATGGTCCAATTGGAGTACGCGCCGTACTATTTAGGGAGTTCAGCTTCTGTCCATTCGACGACGAAGTCAGCCAGTACCTGCGACTTAATGGCCCGCCGTGGTTTGTATGTTATGTCGAACGGGAGGAGCTCGATAGCCCATTTTGCAATCCGGCCCGTGGCATCGCGATTATTTATTATGTCATTGAGTGGTACTTCGGAGGCCACCATGATTGAACACTCTTGAAAGTAGTGTCGTAGTTTTGGGGATGACATGAAGACCGCGTATGCTATCTTTTAATAATGTGGGTACCGTGACTTGCATGGAGTGAGGACAGTGGATACGTAGTATGTGGGAATTTATGTCCATCTGTCTCTCGTTTGATGACGAGCACTGCGCTTACAACCTGGTGTGTTGCAGCTATGTATAGCAGCATGGGTTCGTCGACATTTGGCGCTGCCAGAATTGGATTGGTGGCCAAGAGGGCTTTTATTTCCTCCAGCCCAGCCGTAGCCGCATCCGTCCACTCGAAGTGTTGGGTGCATCGAAGAAGGCGGTAAAGAGGTAGCGCCTTTTCTCCTAATCGGGAGATAAAGCGGCTTAGGGCGGCCACACATCCAATTAGTTTCCGGATTTGCTTGAGGTCTATTGGGGTAGCCAACTGTGACAGAGCTCAGATTTTGGTCGGGTTTGCTTCGATTCCTCTATTGGAAACAATAAAGTGTTGGAAATATGCCCTAGAGGCAATAATAAAAGTATTATTATATTTCCTTGTTCATGATAATTGTCTTTTATTCATGCTATAACTGTATTATCCGAAAATCGTAATACACGTGTGAATACATAGACCACAATATGCCCCTAGTGAGCCTCTAGTTGACTAGCTCGTTGTGATCAACAGATAGTCATGGTTTCCTGGCTATGGACATTGGATGTCGTTGATAACGGGATCACATCATTAGGAGAATGATGTGATGGACAAGACCCAATCCTAAGCATAGCACAAAGATCGTGTAGTTCGTTTGCTAGAGCTTTTCTAATGTCAAGTATCTCTTCCTTAGACCATGAGATCGTGTAACTCCCGGATACCGTAGGAGTGCTTTGGGTGTATCAAACGTCACAACATAACTGGGTGACTATAAAGGTGCACTATAGGTATCTCCGAAAGTGTCTGTTGGGTTGACACGGATCGAGACTGGGATTTGTCACTCCGTGCAAACGGAGAGGTATCTCTGGGCCCACTCGGTAGGACATCATCATAATGTGCACAATGTGACCAAGGGGTTGATCACGGGATGATGTGTTACGAATCCAGTAAAGAGACTTGCGATAACGAGATTGAACAAGGTATCGGTATACCGACGATCGAATCTTGGGCAAGTACAATACCGTTAGACAAAGGGAATTGTATACGGGATCGATTGAGTCCTTGACATCGTGGTTCATCCGATGAGATCATCGTGGAACATGTAGGAGCCAACATGGGTATCCAGATCCCGCTGTTGGTTATTGACGAGAACGCCTCGGTCATGTCTACATGTCTCCGAACCCGTAGGGTCTACACACTAAGGTTCGATGGCGCTAGGGTTATAAAGGAAGTTTGTATGTGGTTACGAATGTTGTTGAGTCCGGATGAGATCCCTGACGTCACGAGGAGTTCGGAATGGTCTGGAGGTAAAGATTTATATATGGGAAGTCCTATTTTGGCCACCGGAAAATGTTCGGATTTTTCGGTATTGTACCGGAAGGTTCTACAAGGTTCGGAGTGGGGCCCACCTGCATGGGGGACCCACATGAACGTGGTAGTGGGGGCAAGGCCCCACACCCCTGGTCAAGCGCACCAAGATCCCCCTTAGAAGGAATAAGATCATATCCCAAGGATAAGATCAAGATCCCTAAAGGGGGGATAACAATCGATGGGGAAGGAAATGATGGGATTTCTTTCCTCCCACCTTGGCCAACGCCCCAATGGACTTGGAGGGCAAGAAACCAGCCCTCCACCCCTATATATAGTGGGGGCGCATGGGAGCTAAAGACGAAGTTCAGGCGCAGCCCCCCTCTCCCAAGTCCTCCTCCTCTCCCGCGGTGCTTGGCGAAGCCTGCAGATTGCCACGCTCCTCCACCACCACCACGCCATCGTCGCTGCTGCTGGATGGAGTCTTCCTCAACCTCTCCCTCTCTCCTTGCTGGATCAAGGCATGGGAGACGCCACCGGCTGTACGTGTGTTGAGCGCGGAGGTGCCGTCCGTTCGACACTAGGATCTCCGGTGATTTGGATCATGATGAGTACGACTCCTTCAACCCCGTTCTCTTGAGCGCTTCGCTTAGCGATCTACAAGGGTATGTAGATGCACTCTCCTTCCCTCGTTGCTGGTTTCTCCATAGATAGATCTTGGTGACACGTGGAAAACCCTTTGAATTTCTTTCGTTCCCCAACAAAGGCATCATGAGCTAGGTCTATTGCGTAGATTCTTTGCACGAGTAGAACACAAAGTAGTTGTGGGCGTTGATGTTGTTCAATATGCTTACCGTTACTAGTCCAATCTTGTTTCGACGGTATTGTGGGATGAAGTGGCCCGGACCGACCTTACACGCTCTTCGTGAGACAGTTCCACCGATTGACATGCACTTGGTGCATAAGGTGGCTAGCGGTGCCGATCTCTCCCACTTTAGTCGAACGGATTCGATGAAAAGGGTCCTTATGAAGGGTAAATAGCAATTGGCATATCACGTTGTGGTTTTTGCGTAGGTAAGAAACGTTCTTGCTAGAAACCCATAGCAGCCACGTAAAACATGCAACAACAATTAGAGGACGACTAACTTGTTTTTGCAGGGTATGCTATGTGATGTGATATGGCCAAGAAGAATGTGATGAATGATATGTGATGTATGAGATTGATCATGTTCTTGTAATAGGAATCACGACTTGCATGTCGATGAGTATGACAACCGGCAGGAGCCATAGGAGTTGTCTTAATTTATTGTATGACCCGCGTGTCATTTAACAATGCCATGTAATTACTTTACTTTATTGCTAACCGGTAGCCATAGTAGTAGAAGTAATAAGTTGGGAAGACAACTTCATGGAGACACGATGATGGAGATCATGGTGTCATGCCGGTGACGATGATGATCATGGAGCCCCGAAGATGGAGATCAAAAGGAGCAAAATGATATTGGCCATATCATGTCACTATTTGATTGCATGTGATGTTTATCATGTTTATGCATCTTGTTTACTTAGGACGACGGTAGTAAATAAGATGATCCCTTACAAAATTTCAAGAAGTGTTCTCCCTAATCGTGCACCATTGCTACGGTTAAATAAACTTCTAAGCACCACGTGATGATCGGGTGTGATGGATTCTTACGTTCACATACAACGGGTGTAAGACAGTTTTACACAGCGAAAACACTTAGGGTTAACTTGACGAGCCTAGCATGTACAAACATGGCCTCGGAACACGGAGACCGAAAGGTCGAGCATGAGTCGTATGGAGGATATGATCAACATGAAGATGTTCACCGATGATGACTAGACCGTCTCACGTGATGATCGGACATGGCCTAGTTGACTTGGATCATGTAATCAATTAGATGACCAGAGGGATGTCTATCTGAGTGGGAGTTCATAAGATGAACTTAATTATCCTGAACATAGTCAAAAGATCTTTGCAAATTATGTCGTATGCTCGCGTTTTAGTTCCACTGTTTAGATATGTTCCTAGAGAAAATATAGTTGAAAGTTGACATGAGCGATTATGCGGACGAGAGAAAGCTTATGTCCTTAATGCACCGCGATGTGTTTGAACCCCAAACGTCGTTTGTGGATGTTGCGAACATCGGACATACATGTTTTGATAACTACGTGATAGTTTAGTTAAACGGTTTAGAGTTGAGGCACCAAAGACGTTTTCGAAACATCGCGGAACATATGAGATGTTTCGAGGGCTGAAATTGAGATTTCGGGCTCGTGCTCACGCCAAGAGGTATGAGACCTCCGACGATTTTCTTAGCCTGCAAACTAAGGTAGAAATGCTCAATCGTTGAGCTTGTGCTCGATTGTCCGAGTCAACAATCACTTGAATCGAGTGGGATTTGATCTTCCGGATGAGATAGTGATGTTTCTCCAAAGTCATTGGCACCAAGCTGCTAGAGCTTCGTGATGAGCTATAACATATCGTGGATAGATATGATGATCCTTGAGGTATTCGCGATGTTTGACACCGAAAGTAGAAATCAAGAAGGAGCATCAATTGTTGATGGTTGGTGAAACCACTAGTTTCAAGAAGGGCAAGGGCAAGAAGGATACTTCATGAAGCGGCAAATCAGCTGCTGCTCTAGTGAAGAAACCCAAGGTTGAACCCAAACCGAGACCAAGTGCTTCGTAATAAGGGGAACAACCACTCGGGCGGAATTACCCTAGATACTTGGTAGATGAGAAGGTGGCAAGGTCGATAGAAGTATATTGGATATACATTATGTTAATGTGTACTTTACTAGTACTCCTAGTAGCACCGAATTATTAGATACCGCTCGGTTGCTAAGTGTTAGTAACTCGAAATAAAAGCTACGGAATATCGGAGACTAGCTAAAGGTGAGTGAGGATATATGTTGGAAGTGTTTCCAGGTTGATGTGATCAAGCATCGCGCTCCCTCTACCATCGAGATTTGGTGTTTGCGTTGAGCATAGACATGATTGGATTATGTCTATCGCAATACGGTTATTCATTTAAGGAGAATAATGGTTACTCTATTTATTTGAATAATACCTTCAATGGTCTTACACCTAAAGGAATGGTTTATTGAATCTCGATCGTAGTGATACACATTTTCATGCCAAAAGATATAAGATAGTAATGATAGTACCACTTACTTGTGGCCTTCGCCATGTAAGTCATATTGGTGTAAAAGCATGAAGAAGCTCCATGTTGATGGATCTTTGGACTCACTCGTTTTGAATAGTTTGAGACATGCGAACCATGTCTATTGGTGTATCGCATGAAGAAACTCCATGCGAGATGGATCGTTTGGACTCACTTGATTTTGAATCACTTGAGATATGCAAATCATACCACATGGGCAAGATGACTAAAAAGCCTCGTTTTTCAAAAAATGGAACAAGATAGCAACTTGTTGGAAGTAACACATTTTGATGTGTGCAGTCCAATGAGTCTTTGAGGCATCTGATGAATATCGTTATGTTCTTACTTCACGATGATTCGAGTAGATGTAGAGTATATTTACTTGATGAAACACAAGTCTGAATTATTGAATGGTTCAAGTAATTTCAGAGTGAAGTTGAAGATCATCGTGACAAGAGGATGAAATGTCTATGATATGATCATAAAGATGAGTATCTGAGTTACGAGTTTGGCACACAATTAAGACATTGTGGAAATTGTTTCACAATTAATACCGCCTGGAACACCATAGTTTGATGGTGTGTCTGAACATCATAGTTGCACCCTATTGGATATGGTGCGTACCATGAAGTCTCTTATCGAATTACCACTATCGTTTATGGGTTAGGCATTAGAGACAACCACATTCACTTTAAATAGGGCACCATGTAATTCCGTTGAGATGACACCGTATGAACTATGGTTTAGAGAAACCTAACTGTCATTTCTTAAAGGTTTGGGGCTGCGACGCTTATGTGAAAAAGTTTCAGGTTGATAAGCTCGAACCCAAAGCGGATAAAATGCATCTTCATAGGATACCCAAAACAGTTGGGTATACCCCCTAATTCAGATCCGAAAGCAATAGGGATTGTTTCTTGAATCGGGTCCTTTCTCGAGAAAAGTTTGTCTCGAAAAGTTGAGTGGGAGGATGGTGGAGACTTGATATGGTTATTGAACCATCACTACAACTAGTGTGTAGCGAGGCGCACGGAAGTTGTTCTGTGGCACCTACACCAATTGAAGTAGAAGCTTATGATAGTGATCATGAAACTTGGATCAAGTTACTACCGTACCTCGTGGGGTGACAAGGATGCGTCTTGCTTGAGTGGTCCAAGAATCTGTCTTGAAGGACATGTTGCTAGCAACAATGAACCTCTGAGCTATGGAGAAGCAATGGTGGGCCCAAATTCGACAAATGGTTAGAAGCCATGAAATCGAGATAGGATCCATGTATCGTAACAAAGCATGGACTTTGGTGGACTTGCCCGATGATCGGCAAGCCATTGAGATAAATGGATCTTTAAGAACAAGACGGACGTGGACGGTAATGTCACCGTCTATGAAGCTCGACTTGTGGCGAAGAGTTTTTCACAAGTTCAAAGAGTTGACTACGATGAGATTCTCTCATCCGTAGCGATGCTTAAGTCCGTCGGAATCATGTTAGCATTAGCTGCATTTATGAAATCTGGCAGATGGATGTCAAAATGAGTTTCCTTACCCGTTTTCATAAGGAAAGGTTGTATGTGATACAATCCAAAAGTTTTTGTCGATCCTAAGGATGCTAAAAGGTATGCTAGCTCCAATGATCCTTCTAAGGACCGGAGTAAGCATCTCGGAGTTGGAATATGTACTTTGATAAGATGATCAAAGATTTTGGGTTTATACAAATTTATGAGAAACTTGTATTTCCAAAGAAGTGAGTGGGAGCACTATAGAATTTCTGGTGAGTATATGTTATTGACATATTGTTGATCGAAATGATGTAGAATTCTCCGAAAGCATATAGGGTTATTTGAAAAGTGTTTTCAATGGAAAACCTGGATTAAGCTACTTGAACATTGAGCATCAAGATCTATGAGGATAGATCAAAAGCGCTTAATGGTACTTTCAAATGAGCATATACCTTAACATGATCTTGAAGGTGTTCAAGATGGATCGATCAAAGAAGGAGTTCTTGCACGAGATGTAAGGTATGAAGTTAAGACTTAAAGCTCGACCACGGCGGAAGAGAGAGAAAGGACGAAGGTCGTCCCCTATGCTTTATACATAGGCTCTACAAGTATGCTATCTTTGTGTACCGCCTTTGAAGTGTGCCTTGCCATGAGTCGGTCAAGGGTACAAGAATGATCCAGAATGGATCATTGGACAGCGATCAAAATTGTCCTTGGAGTAAATAAGGACATGTTTCTCGATTATGGAGGTGATAAAGAGTTCGGCGTAAAGGATTACGTCGATGCAAGCTTTAACACCTATCCGAGTGACTCGAGTAGCAAACCGGATCGTATAGTGGAGCAACCATTTGGAATAGCTCCAAGTGGAGCGTGGAAGCAGCATTTACAAATGACCTAGAGATTTGCGAAGTACATACGGATCTGAATGTTGCGGACCGTTGACTAAAACCTCTCTCACAAGCAAAACATGATCAAACCCCGAACTCATTGAGTCTTAATCACATGATGATGTGAACTAGTTTAACGACACTAGTAAACTCTTTGGATGTTGGTCACATGGCGATGTGACTGTCAATGTTAATCACATGGCGATGTGAACTAGATTATTGACTCTAGTGCAAGTGGGAGACTGTTGGAAATATGCCCTAGAGGCAATAATAAAAGTATTATTATATTTCCTTGTTCATGATAATTGTCTTTTATTCATGCTATAAGCAGTATTATCCGGAAATCGTAATACACGTGTGAATACATAGACCACAATATGCCCCTAGTGAGCCTCTAGTTGACTAGCTCGTTGTGATCAGCAGATAGTCATGGTTTCTGACTATGGACATTGGATGTCGTTGATAACGGGATCACATCATTAGGAGAATGATGTGATGGACAAGACAATCCTAAGCATAGCACAAAGATCGTGTAGTTCGTTTGCTAGAGCTTTTCTAATGTCAAGTATCTCTTCCTTAGACCATGAGATCGTGTAACTCCCGGATACCGTAGGAGTGCTTTGGGTGTATCAAACGTCACAACGTAACTGGGTGACTATAAAGGTGCACTACAGGTATCTCCGAAAGTGTCTGTTGGGTTGACACGGATCGAGACTGGGATTTGTCACCCCGTGCAAACGGAGAGGTATCTCTGGGCCCACTCGGTAGGACATCATCATAATGTGCACAATGTGACCAAGGGGTTGATCATGGGATGATGTGTTACAGAGCGAGTAAAGAGACTTGCCGGTAACGAGATTGAACAAGGTATCGGTATACCGACGATTGAATCTCGGGCAAGTACAATACCGTTAGACAAAGGGAATTGTATACGGGATCGATTGAGTCCTTGACATCGTGGTTCATCCGATGAGATCATCGTGGAACATGTGGGAGCCAACATGGGTATCCAGATCCCGCTGTTAGTTATTGACCAGAGAACGTCTCGGTCATGTCTACATGTCTCCCGAACCCGTAGGGTCTACACACTTAAGGTTCGATGACGCTAGGGTTATAAAGGAAGTTTGTATGTGGTTACCGAATGTTGTTGGAGTCCGGATGAGATCCCGGACGTCACGAGGAGTTCGGAATGGTCCGGAGGTAAAGATTTATATATGGGAAGTCCTATTTTGGCCACCGGAAAATGTTCGGGATTTTTCGGTATTGTCTGGAAGGTTCTACAAGGTTCGGAGTGGGGCCCACCTGCATGGGGGACCCACATGAACGTGGTAGTGGGGCAAGGCCCCACACCCCTGGTCAAGGCGCACCAAGATCCCCTTAGAAGGAATAAGATCATACCAGGTCGTGCACAGCGGAATCCTCTTGCTCGGCCGTGGCGTCGATTACTGCCGTGTAGTAGAGATCTCTAAGCTGCAGCACAAAAATCACTCCTACTCAGAAGAAAACAGAAGTGTTGATGGGTGACGAAAATTTCGTCTGTAGATACTAAATACAGGAAGCAACGGAAGTATGAACCAGAGCGCCTGTAGGTACTAATTAGATGAGGAGAGCCTGACGAACCCGCAGAGACTGGCGAACGCCTTGCGCGAGAACCCGTCCACGCCTTCGGGAAGGCCGCTGACGACGTACACGAACTGCGCCGTTCATGAGCCACCAGGAGGCGTTGCCGACCATGGACGCGCCAGGAGGCCACGACCAAGCCTGGCCGACGACGACCCAGTTGAGCAGCGCATGCACGCCGACCGCTGCGCCTGCAACTCTCGCTGCCTCCGAGAAAGATCCGACAGGCTGCGCCGGGACGGACGCGGATCCGGGACAGGCGGCGGCGCGCTCCTCCATCAGGCTGGGAAGCCTTCCTGACCGCCCTGTTTGTCGGGTGACCTACGTGCGAGCGATTGAAAGGTGAGGAGGAGGAAGAGGCGAGGCGGTGGAGGAGCAGCAGTTGGCGGCCGGCTTCTAGGGCGGAGAAGGAGGAGGAGGAGGTGGGAGGGAGCGTGGCGGCGGGTGAGGGAGGAGGAGGAGGAGCGTGGGTGCTGTGGATTGGGGAGGGAGAGAGAGGGCGTGGGGGTTGTGGATTGGGGCTAGGGTTCACGCGGTTGCCAGCCAATCAGAAACTGCCCGCTCCATAACCTTCACATAGCGTACAGAAACCCAGCCTCTGGTTGCTGGCCCCACAGTCTAACGACCCCCCCGTCATCCCCTGCTGAAGTGGCCACGGACGTGAAAAAAAATGGACAGCCGGCCAGACGCCAGCGACCAAAAAAACACTGTTACCGCCTAAGTAACTCGATCGCACGGTCAAAAACGCAGTGCGCGCTCGATGCCTCCAGATCGGCGGGTACTCTGGGCTTTATATATTAGATGTATGCGGCTATTTAAGCGTTGGACTTTCAAAAAAAAAGGCCGGACGTATGCGGCGATGTTGGATGGCGCTCTCGCATTCGTGTTCGCGAATGGATCACGGGGAGAAATTTGCGGATCGGCGTTGGATGCACTAAAGGACTTTTACAGGCAACAACCATTCTGCAGGTAAGTGAAATTTAAGTTCAAGGATCCAACCCGCACACATGAACAGTGAACATAGACCATAGCCAGAGATCCATCAAGATAATCACCAATTAAATCCACAATACTCTGTGGTACATCCCACGCCTCAAAGCGATGCTAGATGCTGCTGTATGGGATGGATTCTAGCGAGGAGAACCTTATTCCATCTGAGGAGGCCGGTCTTAGTCTTGTTTTTACGAGCGAAGCCTAAAAACTTAGAAAAACACCTAAAAACAAAGGAGCCTTCCATACGTGATGGTGAATCCACCATTACCACCATGGCCCTAAGACCATAAGAAAGCGAGGAGATCGGCGCTTGACATTGAGCAGGGAAAAGCCTCACGTGGGAGTTGCTCCTCGGAGAAGGAAGGAGGAAAGCGTTTACGTAGTACACCTCAACGGTGAAATCCATCTTTGTTGGCTCTTTCGGCGGCGCGATCTAGCGCCAAGAGTAAATCTCAGGCATACAATTCAGTTTAGTATTTTTCATGATATTTTGGGTGTTATTGGTGGTAGCAATTTGACGGTGGACATTGCGTTGGGTGGATAAATATCCGCTTCCCATGACTCTAGCCTAATTGTGATTGTTGTGTCTGTACCTTCAACACTAGGAATTTAAATCCATCGCCTATAGAGCCTCTTTTAGCAGAGCGATGTACCTTGAAAAAGAAGCTATAAAGGTGACGTTTAAGGGTCATGTTTGTCATATCTGGTTGTAGATGCTCTAAGGATCTTCGCCCTTGGCATTCGTGACATTAGGTCGTCATTGATTAAGGTGGGTTATCTGATGGAAATCCTAAATGCCCAAGGATGTCATACCAGCGGTTTAGAATACTGCCGGATATCCTTGTTCCACAAGGCGGATTGGGATGTTGGATATTCGTACACGTAACACACATATTATACGGTTGCCAACAACATCCAGCACATGGATGTATTTTCTTTCGTGGTAACACTGTGCTTGGCAAATGGTTACAATCGGTTGTATAAATCCATGGCGATAAGTAGACAGTGATAGAATTTCCCATGCTTGAAGTAATTGTCGTGGTTCTAAATCGTGATGGGGAGTGGGGGTAGGTATGGAAGGTCTTAGCTATGGAGAGGTTGTAAACACAAAGAGATGTCGAGTTGAGGCCCTTCTCGGAGGAAGTAAAGCCCTCGTCTCGGGCAGGAGGCGGTCAGTGGATTATATGAGTATGGATTCTGACGGTGCGACCCTTTACCTTTGAGTTGGGGGTGGCTTATATAGTGCTGCGGACCCTCGGCCCTCGATGTCGGGGTTTAAAAGTACATTAAGTGCAGGCGTTCTTGGTAGCGCCCGCATAAATGTCTTAACTATCATAAAGTCTACTTAATTACAGGACCGTTGGGGTGGCTTATATAGTGCTGCCGGACCCTCGGCCCTCGATGTCTGAGGTTTAAAGTACATTAAGTGCAGGGCATTCTTGTGCGCCCACATAAAGTGTCTTAACTATCATAAAGTCTACTTAATTCGGGCCTTTGCGGTCAGGTGCTTCTTGACCTTAGGTGGTGGTGAGTCTTCATGGTGAGTCCTTCAAATCGTCGAGTGGAGTCTCATGGTCATTGTGGAAGTGATCTCTTCTAAGGGTGTCCTTGGGTAGGGTATTTAGATCGGTCTATGACCCTACCTAGGTACATGACTCCATCATTAGCCCCGAATGGATTGAGGCTTGAGTGAGGAAGAAGTTGATGTTATTTAGAGCTTGCCTTTGCGTCTTTGGGTATGCATTGTCTTGGATGGTGATCTCTTCGTTGAAAACCGGCAACTTTCTTGATCGACTCGATCCATTCTTTTCTTTTCGTCGGTGACTTTTGGACTTAACAATTCGGCGGACGGATCGCGGAGATCTCGCTGACGGTCGAGCTGCCGTTCGCGAATTCGTGGGATCTGAAATTAGGGGAGCCTTGTGGAGGCGGACATGGCGTTCGGATGTGATAGGGCATAGGCGCCTCGATTCTCGTGCCACCTTTTGCGTATCGTGCCGTATTTGTTTGGGGATGTGATTGGATCGCTCGGGCCCTTGTCATCCACTCGAGTGAACTTATAAAGGCGTGATCCGAAACAGTACCTCTGCATTCTCTCTGCACTCTCTGCCCTGCCAGCTCTACTTCAGCCATGGTGAAGGTGGAATCTTGAAGAAGAGGCGTCGGCTGACCAGGGAGGAACCACCAGTCCTTCATGGCGGGTCTTCATCTAGATCTCGCTTTGCCGAGCAGTACAGGTCAAGGAGATTGGATCTGGTGACCATTCGGAAGAATGACCTACGATCCTCCGCCGATGGGAGGGACCCCGTTCTGGTTCTTGTTAGGTTCAACGTCTTGGTTGGGGCTGTGTGGCGGCGGCAGTGCTACTTAGTAGAAAAATGTCACCCACGTTCTATCCCCGTCCCAATGGTGCGTCTAACATCGTTAGAGGGCGTGTGGAGGTGTGTCTTCATTCAGGTCCTGACAGGTTTGATCCTTCTGATCTACGACTTTCTTCATCGATGATGGTTGCTACTCTGGTGCGTTTGTCCTATGGGGCGTTAGCCCGGCGACTTCCCAACTGTCTACTACAACAAGGTTTGCCCGGCTCCGGTAAGGGAGGGGCGATGACAGCATGCGCCTTCGGCTCGGTCCAGTGCTTGAAGTCGTTGGTAGGTGGTCCACCGACATGGTTGTAATTTTTATTATCTCTGTTGTGTTGTGTACTGTCATGATTGAAGATGAATAGATTGGAAATTTCTTGATTTTTTGAGAAGAAAGTTTCGTTTCAGGAAACAAAAGAATAGCCACATTGGATACACTAGCAAAAGAGCCCGTGCGTTGCAACGGGAGAGAAAACATAACACACGTTCTTAACCCAACAACCATCACTGAAGACCACAATACGTCCATCCCCTTTATTGTAACGAGGCATCATATTTGTGCTGCCGGTTATCCTCCTTCTCACCCTCGCCGGCGATGGCCTCGATGTTCACACAAACAAAATAAAACGTGTTCGAATATGGTTAATCCTAAGGCGTCTCTCTCTTGCTCTCTCTCGCATTCTCTCACCCTCGCGATGAGAAATCTGTTGTTTCCCCCTGCGACGTTTTTCAGATGTATGCATGTGTAGTTATTGATGTTTTCTTTTCCCTATATGGTTATAGTGGGTTGTTTATTTTCAATTTGGATCGCCGCCGGTATGAAAGAAAAAGGATCGTGCGCTATAAATTGTAAGTTTGCTTCTAAAACAATATTTTAAAAATATTTAACAAGTAGAATTAACATCATATTCATATTCCACAGATTTTTCTAATCAAATTTCATATATAACATGTTAAAATCGAGTTACGGTTTAAAGATATCGTACTCCTCTATAAAGAAATATAAGAGCATTTAGATTACTAAAGTAGTGTTCTAAATGCTTTTATATTTCTTTACGGAGGGAGTATAATTTAGAAACTCATTTGTTTGACTTAACTATCTTCCAAAATAATATTTAAAAATACTTAACAGGTAAAAATAATCTCATATTCATATTCTACGTATTTTTCTAATCAAATTTCATATATAATATGTTCAAACCGAGTTACAGCTTTTAGAGATATGAATGATTTAGAAGAGAATTTGTTTGACTTAAATATGATCCGAGGATGAATTACCTAAAAGATAAGGGTGGTTTTCAAAAAATGTAAAATAACGGTTCGGGTGTGACTTAAAACAGGACTGTAGGTTGAATTATCTGAAATGGAAGGACTTTTCTGAAAAATGCCATGACGGACGAGAATAAACCCAATTTGCTTTATCATAGCAAATATGCCCGTGTGTTGCAACGGGAGATTATGTAGGTGTGCTAGATATAAAAAAAGTCTAAATCAAATGTCAGGATGAGATAAGAACTTTTAAAATATCATTTCACAAACTATGTCTAAGTGATGTCATGATGAAATAAGGGACTTCTAAAAATTCATTTAATAAACTAAACATGTGATGGTTTGATCACGATTTAATTTTCTAAGGCGCCACATCGAAAAAAATTTGGCTGAGCAAACTGCATTGATGCTTGAGCTAAAGTGATGAATTTTGTGTCTCGTCTTGACCTAGCGTAGGGGTGTTTACCATATCAGTACCATGGTACCAGAATAAACATAGCTGTGTATGTAGGCAAAATAGACATTTATCATTTTTGCAAAGCTTACAAGAACTAACCAATAGGAAGCTATGTCTATTTTTTTAGTCTAAGCATTGTATGAAACACGAAGACCATTTTTAAACCCGACGCAAAGGGACTAAATAAAATCATAAAACGACCTCCACAGATCCTTTAATAAAACTACTACGCAAGCGACGATTTGTTTTGTTAATTATTTATAGATATGTTTCAATTTTTGGGAACATTTTCTACAATTCATGTACATGTTTTTCTATTTCGAGAATATGTTTTAAATATTGGATTGTTTTTAAAAAATTATAAATATTTTTTTATTTCATAAACATCTATGTGTGATTTGTGAATATTTTTATAATATGCGACCAATTATATGATTTTATTTTTTGAATTCATAAACAATTTATGATTATTAGTATATTTTTAAAGTTCACAAGTTTTTGAAATTTGGTTCTTTTGAAAATCCCGAATTAACTTAAAGAAGAAAAGTGAAAAATAAAAATGAAAAAGTAAAAAGCAAAAACAAACAGGGCGCGCCACCATCCGCACATGGGCCGGCCCGTTAGGGCGTGCGAGAGGAGGAGGCACGTACAGAGAAAAAAGGGGAGAAAAGGGGGTGGGAACCGGGGATCGAACCTGGGTCGCCTGCGTGGTAGACCATTCCCTTAGCCATCGGGCTGTTCGAGTTTTTGTGTAACATCAGTGTATTATACTTTAAGAAGCAAACACGCGGCGATGTTGAAATAAAACGAATCGTTTTACTTACGGATGGCATAGTGGGTAATTTTCTACCAACTTTGGGGGCAATTTAAATGACGTACGACAGAAACCCAATTCTCTTTATTATTAGGTAAAGATAAAGATAAAGATAAAGAGGTAAAGATAAAGATATATATACCTAATTAAAATAAAAAATAAAACAAACAAAAGCACATACATTGTGTACGAGCTTAATTACAGCTCTTCGTTTTGGGTTCCATATCAGCTGGAGTAGGCCAAGTAAGTCTTGATGTCCGAGGTGGAGAAGCCGTTGAAGTTGGAGCCGGAGGCGGTGGTGTAGGCACCCATGTCGTCGAACACGAGCCAGTCCCCCACGCTCATCTCTGGCAGCTGGTACCCGGTCACCACCGTGTCGAGGGAGTCGCACGTCGGCCCGAACACCGTCGAAGTGTACGTCTTCTCGCCGGCGCGCGGCACGGCAAGCGGCCTCGGGTGCGGCACGTAGTGGTCCATGGGGATGCAGCTGAGGGTGCCGTAGAGGCCGTCGTCGATCCAGTACTCGTGTACCTCGCCGCGAGTGCGCTTCCCGATGACACGCGCCGCCATCGTGAAGGCGGTCTCGGCGAAGTACCTCCCCGGCTCGCCTATCACCTCCACGCAAGGAAGCTCCCCGAAGTAGCGCTCGAGCGCCGCGTTAATGACCGCGGCCGCCTCGTCGAACGCGGGGCCGGCCATGAACCCGCCGCCGATGTCTAGCACGCGCATGGGCGGCATGCCGAGCGCGGCGGCCGCGTCGAAGACCCCGCGCGCGGCCTCGATGGCGCCCCGGTACACGTCCGTGTTGGACGCGCCGCTCCCGACGTGGAACGACACGCCGGCCACGTTGAGCCCCTCGCGCTGGGCGGCGCGGAGGAGCGGCAGGACCTCGTCCTCGTGCGCGCCGTACTTGGTGCCGAGGTCCACCCGGGCCTCGCCGCCGTCGGGCCCCTTGATGCGGAGGATGAGCTCGCAGCCCGGGTGGCAGCGCTTGACCTTGACCACCTCCTCCTCGGAGTCGTAGGTGGTGAGGTTGACGCCCACCTCAGCGGCGTACTCGAGGTGCGCCTCGGGCTTGCACGGGTTGGCGTACACGATGCTGCCAGGCTGCACGCCGAGCGCGAGCACGGCCTCGATCTCCCTGCGGCTGGCGCAGTCGAAGCCGGCCCCGAGCGCGGCCAGCGCGCCGAGCAGCGCCGGCTCCGGGTTGCACTTGACGGCGTAGCAGGCGCGCACGCCGGGGAGCGCGCGGCGCCAGCCGCGGTACAGGTCGACGACCCGGGCGAGGTCGAAGACGTAGAAGGCGCTCCGCACGCCGCCGGCCGCGATGGTGCGCATGAGCGCGGCGACGGCGTCCTTCTCCTTGAGCGCGTCCCGGCGGAACGCGAGCACCTTCTTGTCCTTCACCCCCGGCGCCACCAGCACCGCCTGCATCGGGCTGCTCCCAACCATCTCGACGACGGATGCGACTGTGAGTATCTCACTTAAACAATGAGAGCCTAGCTCTGCGTGGTAAGTTACGGTTTCTCGGGGCGTGGCACGTGCACGAGCAACTGTGTGAAGTGCGGCGAGAAGATCGCTGGCTCGGGGAATGCCTCTTGGCGTGTGTGGCTTGTTGGTTGCGACGGACTCGGCGCGTTATATAGCGCTCTGGTGCCTCTGCCGGCGGCTTTGGTGGCGAAGGATGAACCTAGAAGAAGTGGCCGGGTTAGGTTGGGTGGTGCGCGGTCAGAGAGCTCCGACGCCGCGGCAGGTGTGCAACGGTAGGTAGGCTGGCGCACTAGCTGGGGAGCGGCATCCCGTCCCCCGTCCCCCGTTGTCTCTCAAACGGTGTGGTGTGTGTGTGGTGTGCGGCCCAGCGCCAACGACTCTGAACATTTCGTCGCTTGCTGCGGCTGGTTCGAGGACTCTTCTTCGTTGCTTTGCTAGATCCGGGACTCTGTGTCGGGTCCGGTCAAACAAAATGGGAAGGTGCGCAGGATGTTCTTTATTCGGCTGCAATTTCAAAAGGGCTTCTATGACATGTTCGCGGCACGTGTTGCCGAGGCTCTGCCCATTTTGGGCCGGCAGGCCGAAGCTTGGGCCTGGTGCCGTAGGGATGGGACGTGTTGGGCCCTGGACCTCTTACTATGCATGGCCTGGTTTCCATCATTTCTAAAAAGAAACGAGAAAAACTTCCCGTCTATTCATGAAACACAATTGCAGTAAAATAAATACATTTATGTACGTAGACCACCTACAAATGACAACAAGCATTGCAGCAAGTTGAAGACATGCCACAGTCATCTTCTTCTTCACCAAAGCAGGGCAAACCTTGTTGTAGTAGACATACAAAAAGTCACCATGTTAAGGCCCTAACGGCATCTCCAACGCGGACTCTTAAACCGCCGCAATTGTCCGGACCACGCAGTCTAAACGCGGTATGTCATCCAACGCCGGCATGTATCGGTTCGCCGAGAGGTCCAGAAGGGGAGGAGGGCTTTGCGGGAGTCTAGATAGCAGCCACGCCCATTTCTAACCGCCCTGGCCCACCCCAAACCCTTCTCGGACCCCACGCCTTCATCCTCCCATTTTTCTCTCCTTCCTTCTTTCTCTCCTGCCTTCGCCAATGCTCCACCACCCCGGCCGCCACGCCACCCCTGCCGGAACTCTACGTCTCCGCCACCTTCAATGTTCCAGTCGGGCTCCATCCCGCATCTCCTCCATCGCTGTTCAACCCCTCTCCTCCGACCCCTCTGACAGGTACCATCCGCTACTGCTATACTCATCGTGTCCGACAACTGTTCGATGAATTGTCGGAGCTAAAAAAGCCATCCCTTCTTCTTTCAAGCAATGGATTTCAATTTGGAGTACATCTAAAAACACTATGTTGAGTCATCTAATGGCTCCCTCCGACAAGGAGGACTACACGGATGTGTCGGCGATGCTGCAGGCGGTTATTGAAGACGCAGAGCGTGTAGAGGAGCAAGTTCTTAATTTCAAGGGTCAGCGAGTGCTCCACCGCAACAGGGTGTGCGACCATTTGACACTGATGGATGACTACTTTGCCCCCGATGCACTCTTCGGTGACTATTTTCGTCGACGTTTTTGGATGTGTAAGAGTGTATTCGATCATTTGTACCATGACGTTCGATCCTATGATGACTACTTCATCTTATAGAAGGACGCCGCGGGAATGTAATATTTGAACTTTTTAAAATTTGAACTACTGTTGCAATGCGGCCATATGAATGTTTATACTCCATGTGTGTGGCTATTTGAACGTTTATACTCTACTAGATGACCCGTTGCGCCCATGGCGCAAAGGCCGAACGCAAGCCATGTATTGGAGGAGGACTTGTTGACATTTTTTATTAACACATTATAATAATGTGCGTTCATTTTTTCCCGCGAGCAAATAAACTAAGTATAATATTTGTAGGCAGTCCTCTCTCGACAGTTGGGAGTTTTTTCGCGCGAACAAATAAACTAACTATAATTAAGTTACCTGAGTTCACTACCATCTGCTGGTAAATAAAAATTTGGGAATGGCAAGCATACATTCTTTTAAGTATTATATTATCTTATCAAATTTGGGAAATGTAGACCTTAAGTCAAAAAAATGAAAGCAGACTCCGCCGGCCTCATTAAAGCTAAGAAGGCACCTCGTCGACCTCATTAAAGCTGAAAAGGCACTCTTCCGCCTAAGAGGGGGCAGACTTTTGAAAAAATTGAATTAGGGCATACATTTTCCCAATTTGTTAACATAAGCTCTAGAACAGCTAATATTGCATTGGGAATAGCAGATACAGTAGGCAATTGAGTGAACAAATATTTACAGTAGATTGAAACAGTCATTCGAGAGAGAGGGTAAAGCAAAAGAGGTCTAATGGCGTTATCCACGGAATATGAAAGTTACTCCGTTCAGATTTAAACAGGGAAAAGTATGGAGTTTTGGCTTGTCTTTATGACTGCCAAAACAGGGAAAAGTATGAAGGGAGTTTACAGCAGATGACTCGTTGCGCCAATGGCGCAAAGGCCGAGAGGGAGCCAAGTATTGTGAGAATATTAGACACCCAAGTCAAAAATGAAATGTGGCCAACACTCCCGCGTCCTCTGCTTGGAAGACGCATTTTCTCGGATCTAATACAGATACATGATTCTTCAAGAACAAATTTCAGAGCAAATATAAAGCTCACCGGATCTAACATAGATACATGATTTTTCAAGAACAAATTTGAGAGCAAATATAAAGCATGGAAAGATTTAAGTTGTACTATTGAGACCATACCACCATATCTAAGAGGATGGTACATGTGAGAAGCTGTGAATCCAAAACTAAAAACTAAAATAACTACCAAACAAACATTTCAAGTTTGAAAGCCACAAAGATCTCTCGTTGTAGTGCAGGTACATGTCCTTCATCCTGCATCCACAGCCCATAATTTTTCAACACCTAAATCCACGAAATCCAACCGAAGGAAATCATGGCAGAAACATGCGTTATGGCTTACGTCTCCGAGAAGGACTTCTTGGCATTCTTGTGCAGGTCGGACATAGCAATCGCTTGAGCCCATATTTCAGTCTTCTTTAATCTCTAACAAATAACAAAAGCTTAAGCTTAAGCATCCACACAAACACAAAATGGAAAACAAATCTCACATAAAACTGTCCCAAGTCAGATACAGGGGAAACCAAGGTGAGATGATCATGTTTCTTATAGGAAATAATAACCATAGGTAAATACATACATTATTGTCCTGTCAGAAGGTACTTAGTTGTACTTCAAGTGGTACTGGGACATGAAAAATAAGCCATTGAAATTTTTGAAACAGAATAGATGATAATACCGGTGTAGGCCATGAACAAAAATACAAAGAAGAACATAATCAAGTATAACCCACCTCGATCAAGCAATGGTTGATCAACAGCAGGAACCTGAACCTCGTGATGCTAGACCATATATCTATGGTTACCCTTTTTATTTCTCCCGCCTAACCTGAAGTAGTTATCTGGACAAAATAGGGAGGCACACTTCAACAAATCAGTTCTTAGTAATTATAGAATGCCCTGTATTAAAGGAAGTAAAATCAAGCATGTATGTGCTCTAACTTTCATAACTGCATGTAAACTCGGCAACTAACCATTTGTTGATAGCTTAAGTAAATTACAGGCATTAATCATGCAGCCTGAAGGGTGCATCAAGACTTATCTGAAGTTTGATACAATGTGATTTCTATGTGAAAGTTGTTCCTTCTAACCTGAATAATTTGTTTGGGGGGATTTCCTTAAAAGTTTCCCAAAGGAATATAAAACATTTAGTTTGGCCACCAGGGTTTATATGTTCGATGATGTACAACAACATCTTCCTTGCTTTCCCCGACATTGCCGCATGCCACCCTTCAAGATGACAGTGGAGGGACGATTCTTCAACTGAAGATGAAGAAATGAAGGAAAAGCAAAAGTTTACCCGAGACATTCGACATACACCATTCATGTATGGAGCCTGAAGGGACCCTCTTCTCCACTTCTCTCGACTCACTACTGGCATTGTTGACTCGCACCTGCATCCGAGCCTGCATATATGAAAGAGCGGAAATGAGCTTGTATACTGGTAGATGGGTCAGACAGCAAGGACGCCCAGGTCTGGCCGAGAACACCCAGCCCCACGCGCAGTTCGGAAGCACACTCTACCACATAATCAAATGGCCGGAAAGTACCAGCAGCGACAAACCAAACCGAATGAATCACATGAATGGTTATGAAGGATGCCAAAATCATATGCATCTCACAACTCATGACTAAATGTAGCTGAAAATTCAAAATACTAAATATCTGCTCTGCATTTTTAAACAGTCAAAGTACTAAATATCTCTAATTCAATAAAACAACAAGAAAACAAGCTGCATATGATCTAAATTATGGCCGCTTAACTTCTAAAGTTTTCCCCTTATATGACTGCCTTGTTCCCAGCTAGCAAGAGCCATGACCATATTTGGATTTCTAGTATGGAGAAGGATCAAGAATTATAGGGTAATGTAGTAAACAAATAACTACGTCCAATAAACTGATAAGTACATCGTAAGAATGTCTCCCTCTTTTTAATTACGACCAAACATATTGAACACTATGTTTCCGCCAACAGCAATAATCCCCATATTGCTAGAACCCCTTTTACTGCTAAACAAACTGGAAATATGAAAGAACCTGGGAGATACTTTAGTGGGCAAAAACTCTAAGGTAATGAACTGGAGATGTAGGAAACAAAAATGTAGAAAGTATCATGGCATAAAAAATGAGAAATAACATCACATAATTTGATCCCTACTCATCCAACATCAATAGTCCTTAAAGCATCCTTGTATCATACAGACCAATCACACTACTTATATAGGACATTTAATTAAACAGGAGAGTAGAAACCGAATTTAACAACCTATCATTTGCTATATAGCTATCTTTCTCTCTAGCGTTTTTTCCCTCTCACTTCCACCAGCATACGTAGATATGTTGTTTGGGCAGAAACAGAGTAGGTAATCGTAGGCATATGTAGATGGCGAACGCGGAGAATTAGAATTGCGACAGAGAGAAGGATACCTTTGGCGGCACTGCATCACAAACAGGAGGTTGCATCTAATCCCGCCAGAGCAGAAAGCAAGTCGATGGCCTTGCAGAAGAAAGGGATGGTCAGCCAAAGGCAAGGAAATCTGAGCTGCAGATCTGGGCGGCGCCAAAGAGTGGTGTAGAAAGATATACCATGGAGGACCTTGATGGGCTAGACATACCATGTGCAGGACCTTGATGGGCTAGATATACCATGTAGATAATCACAGGTTGATAGCCCCTGCTGAATAAGCAACATTAAACATCCAAGCATCCACCCTGCGATTACCTACATGCATCCTCTTTTCCTATCATAGTTGGCTCCCTCTCGCCCTTTGCGCCATAGAGCAATTCTTTTCCTATCATATATCTCCTATGGCCGCCTCTCTTGCCTCTCCCGTTTCACACCCGCTCTCACCGCCACCCTGAAATATAAAGAGGCTGAAGAATAGAAATAGATAGGAAAATATGTTTACCTATGGCACACAAGGTCAACAGATATAGATGAAAATTTTGTGTTCTTTATATTAACAAATCTACGACATCTTCACCGACACAACTATATAATGAATTCCGAAGTACTTCATGGGAACCAATCAAAAGCTAATATATAGTTCAATATATCCACATGCTGCTCCCACTCACCAGAAGAGTAGAGAAGAGATCAAAATTGAGAATTGAGAGAGGGTCAGTGGGGGGTTGAGGGCGCTGAGAGCCGCAAAACCTGTCGTCCATGTTGTCGGCCTGCAAATTTCACTTATTTTCTGCAAGAGCAAACCAAACCAAGATAGCATTAGCATGTTGTATCTTACGCAAGTGACACGGAAGACGAGAATGCTTCCCGGCAAAGGGGAGCAAGGAAATAATAACCTGAAAACATCCAAGGAAGTAGTAATCCACCTAGCAAGAAAAACAAAGGCCATGGAATATTCAGTCAGCATTCCGAGACCTGACTTACCTCTGGATACATATCTTGAGAGTCACAAGAGATGATCTATTTTACCTGTGCCTCTTGTCAAGTCTTCCCAGCCAGCCGAGAACCCTGTATATCTGTTAGAGCAGTCAAAACACAACAAATACAATTAACTTCGAATTATAAAAGTTGACAATTGCACAAAACATATGTAATAAACTGTCAAAATCATAAAGTAGGTATTAAAGAAGATAGAATCATGAGTGTGAGTGTACTGTCTGAAAGTGCATTGATGCCTATTTTGTACAGTGACCTAGAGAAAACTCCAGCACATAAAAAGGATACGTGTGATTAATGGATGACTTGTTAAGATGTAGGGACATATATTGATTACAATTTTTTTTCCAATTCAAGCTGTAGAAAACAGATCATCTCATCATTAATCAGGTTATCCTTGTGTAGCCCATCGTTATACATAGATATTAGAGGTAAATTGTTATCCAAAAATATATAAATGGTTCAATCTATTTTCAGAAACTAAAATTTCTATTTTTTATGTGATCCACATTATAGAATAAGTGCTAACCTTTTGACGAGTCCTCTGCAATATCAAGAAGCTGGATCCAACTAATGCGCTCGACTTGCTCTACAAATATATACATGGTTCAGCCTTATTTTTAGAAATTAGGATTTCAGTCACGGTTGCAACTCCAACACCAAAAAGAATTGAGTATTCATTTTCTGTAAGTTCAGACAGAAACAAAGAACAATGCTTACCTGATAGAAACCAACAGAGTTGAAACCTAGACTCTGATTGAGAAGTCCAATTAAGATGCCATTGAGCACTCCGAATCCCATGACGGTCCTTGCATCGAAAGGTTTGTGCTTAAAGGGCTTCATACATAATGCCACATGAAGTCAATAGAATAGAACAAAGAGAAGCCAGCTTGTCAACATGGTTGCTGCACAATAAAGAATAAGGGTGTTCTTATTTGTAGGGATAATGGAGATATGCGATAACAATTCAATTGCATGAAGCTGAGCAAATCCTTTTTAGGACACAAATCTTTGATTTGGCTAGTACCAAAATTGGCTAGTAATTTACCCTTGAAATCACAAAAAGTACATGTAGTACCTAACATGAAAAAGTAAAAAGAGATGGAATTAATCACACAGATAAAACCACACATCAATAAAAAAGAGGGAATTACGTACAAGATTATCCATGTAAGTCAAGGTGCACATGAAGGTTGTACTGAATAGCATCTGTACAGAAGATATAAAAGAACACCAAATTACACATTACTGAAGTGAACATAGAAACTGGCAGCAAAATATAAGAGGATAAAACTTTGAACATGTTGATCGGCAATTCTCTATAGCTTGCAAATACACCAATGAAAGGCAGCGTGCAATTTGATGATACAAACTTGGCTAAAGTTAGTGCAGTCAAAGTGCCTAAACCTGAAAGAAAATAGTGGCACCACAAAATGCCTCTCAACCACCTGTTGGCTAGATTTATTTTAGACGGTGAAGCGTACAATACCTACAAACTGAAACAAAAAACAATAAGCACGAGAATGACAAACAATGCAAATAAAAAAAACTGTTCATTCGGTAGCAACCCACAACGCTAATGGCTAGTCAAGTGAAATATATAGATGAAAATGATAAAAAAAAAGCAACCATCCATATATTTAGATACAAATAAGGGCATATCCAAGCATTACATGCATGACAACCTCAAATCGATGTGGTCCGTTTGATTAGATCAGAATGAGCAAAATGGAAAACAGTGGCAAACATTCAGCACAAGGGGAAAATGTTTTGCATCTACACAATGGTGAAGCGAGGCAATGAGCCAAATTAGTGCATCTACTACATATTTGACTCACTCTACACTCCAAGCTTGCATAGTATCACAGTAATGCCAGGTCACTCATGGAAATTAAAATAAATTGAAGACCAGGATTTGCATATGGTGAATGAAGGAATGACGACATACTTGCAGGAGAAATTAATCACATCATGCTACAAAAAAAAAAGTCAAACCCTCTATCCTAGAGCTTCCTCCTGTGAATTTCTAAGACACAGGGCAGCACAAAGGAAGACGTTTTTGCATATAATATTCATAAATGAAGTTTTACTCATTATCCATTAGTAACAGAGACATCTTAATAATATGATTTCCTAGTAGATAAACAATTACAAGATGTGACTTTAGTGTGCTGACACAAATGACATATTAAAAATACCAATAAATTTAGAAAATGGATGATGAATGACTAAATTGACCAAACCAAATAAGGTCCAGACACTACAGGTAATAACTAATCACTTGACTAATTGCAGGTAATGCATAATTGAACTACTGAAATGGCATGTACAGCCAGCCACCAAGATATGTAATGCAGTCATAAACCTGCACATTAAAAGGCTGATATTGTTCTTATTCATTACTGCCTCATACAACAGATCCGACCAACCTATAGCTCAGCTGGTGCTGTCCAAGGCGGAGAAAATGAAGACCAGGTCGTGCACAGCAACGGAATCCTCTTGCTCGGCCGTGGCGTCGATTACTGCCGTGTAGTAGCAGATCTCTAAGCTGCAGCACAAAAATCACTCCTACTCAGAAGAAAACAGAAGTGTTGATGGGTGACGAAAGAATTTCGTCTGTAGATACTAAATACACCAGGAAGCAACGGAAGTATGAACCAGAGCGCCTGTAGGTACTAATTAGATGAGGGAGAGCCTGACGAACCCGCAGAGACTGGCGAACGCCTTGCGCGAGAACCCCGTCCACGCCTTCGGGAAGGAGCCGCTGACGACGTACACGAACTGCGCCACGTTCATGAGCCACCAGGAGGCGTTGCCGACCATGGACGCGCCCAGGAGGCCACGACCAAGCCTGGCCACGACGACCCAGTTGAGCAGCGCATGCACGCCGACCGCTGCGCCTGCAACTCTCGCTGCCTCCCGAGAAAGATCCGACAGGCTGCGCCGGGACGGACGCGGATCGGGACAGGCGGCGGCGCGCTCCTCCATCAGGCTGGGAAGCCTTCCTGACCGCCCCTGTTTGTCGGGTGACCTACGTGCGAGCGATTGAAAGGTGAGGAGGAGGAAGAGGCGAGGCGGTGGAGGAGCAGCAGTTGGCGGCCGGGCTTCTAGGGCGGAGAAGGAGGAGGAGGAGGTGGGAGGGAGCGTGGCGGCGGGTGAGGGAGGGAGGAGGGAGGAGCGTGGGTGCTGTGGATTGGGGAGGGGGAGAGAGGGGCGTGGGGGTTGTGGATTGGGGCTAGGGTTCACGCGGTTGCCAGCCAATCAGAAACTGCCCACGCTCCGCCAACCTTCACGTAGCGTACAGAGAAACCCAGCCTCTGGTTGCTGGCCCCCACAGTCTAACGACCCCACCCGTCATCCCCTGCTGAAGTGGCCACGGACGTGAAAAAAAATGGACGGCCGGCCAGACGCCAGCGACCAAAAAAAACACTGTTACCGCCTAAGTAACTCGATCGCACGGTCAAAAAACGCAGTGCGCGCTCGATGCCTCCAGATCGGCGGGTACTCTAGGAGCTTTTATATGTTAGATGTATGCGGCTATTTAAACGTTCGGACTTTCAAAAAAAAAAGGAAGCCGGACGTATGCGGGCAGTGTTGGATGGCCGCCTCCCGCATTCGTGTTCGCGAATGGATGCAGGAGGAAATTTGCGGATCGGCGTTGGAGATGCACTAAAGGACTAACACACCAGAACAACAACCATTGCCGATGAAGTGAAATTTAAGTTGCAAGGATCCAACCCGCACACACATGAACACAGACGAACATAGACCATAGCAAAGCAGATCCATCAAAGATAATCACCAATTAAATCCCACAATATCTGCTGAACGTGCATCTCCACACGCCCTCCGACGATGCTAGATGCACTGTCAGGATGGATTCTAAGCAGGGAGAACCTTATTCCATCTACAGGGAGCCAGTGCCGTCTTGTTTTTCTGAGCAGAACAGAAGCCTAAAAAACTTAGAAAAAACACCTAAAAACAAAGGAGCCTTCCCGCCGACAATGGTCGGAATCCACCATTGCCACCATGGCCCTAAGACCATAGAAAACGAGGGAGATCGGCGCCAGCATTGACGGAGACGGGAAAAGCCTCACGTGGGAGTTGCTCCTCGGAGAAGGAAGGAGGAAAACGTTTCGCGTAGTACACCTCAACTTGGTGAAATCCCATCTTTGTTGGCTCTTTCGGCGGCGCGCCGATCTAGCGCCAAGAGAGTAAATCTCGGGCATACAATTCAGTTTAGTATTTTTCATGATATTTTGGGTGTTATTGGTGGTAGCAATTTGACGGTGGACATTGCGTTGGGTGGATAAATATCCCACTTCCCATGACTCTAGCCTAATTGTGATTGTTGTGTCTGGCATAGCCAACACTAGGAATTTCGTCCATCGCCTATAGAGCCTCTTTGTAGGAAGCGATGTACCTTGAAAAGAAGCTATAAGCGGGCTGACGTTTAAGGGTCATGTTTGTCATATACGGTTGTAGATGCTCTAAGGATCTTCGCCCACCACGCATTCCGTGACATTAGGTCATCATTGATTAAGGTGGGTTATACAGTAAATCCTAAATACACGCCTTACAAGGATGTCCGCCCACCGGCTGGTTTAGAATACACGCCCGGATATCCTTGTTTCCCTGAGGCCCCGATTGGGATGTTGGATATTCCGTACACCCGTAATTTTTTACACCTGTATTATACCAGCTGCCAACAACATCCGTAGCACATGGATGTATTTTCTTTCCAGTGGTAACCTGTGCTTGGCTCGTCGGTTACAATCCGGTTGTAAATCCCACGCCGGCGGCGATGGCGGAGTGGAGCACAGTGATAGAATTTCCCATGCTTGGAGGCGGCTGTCGTGGTTCTAAATCTGACAGTAGAGTGGGGGGTAGGTATGGAGAGGCAAGGTCTTAGCTATGGAGAGGTTGTAAACACAAGAGATGTCGAGTTCAGCCCTTCTCGGAGGAAGTGAAAGCCCTCGTCTCGGGCCCGAGGCGGTCGAGTGGATTATATGAGTATGGATTACAGGTGCGAACCCTTTACACCGAGTTGGGGGTGGCTTATATAGTGCCCGCTGACCCTCCGCCCTCGATGTCGGGGTTTAAAGTACATTAAGTGCAGGCGTTCTTGGTAACGCCCACATAAAGTGTCTTAACTATCATAAAGTCTACTTAATTACAGCACCGTTGGGGTGGCTTATATAGTGCTGCCGGACCCTCCTCCCTCGATGTCTGGGGTTTAAAGTACATTAAGTCCAGGGCATTCTTGTAACGCCCACATAAAGTGTCTTAACTATCATAAAGTCTACTTAATTACAGGCCTTTGCAGTACAGAGTGCTTCTTGACCTTCCGGTGGTCGAGTGAGTCTTCATGGTCGAGTCCTTCAAATACGTCGAGTGGAGTCCTCGCAGGTCGACTGGAAGGTGATCTCTTCTAAGGGTGTCCTTGGGTAGGGTATTTAGATCAGGTCTATGACCCTACCCTAGGTACATGACTCCATCATTAGCCCCCGAATGGATTGAGGCTTGAGTGAGGAAGAAGTTGATGTTATTTCCGACTTGCCTTTGCGTGCTGGGTATGCATTGTCTTGGATCAGTGATCTCTTCGTTGAAAACCAGCAACTTTCTTCAGTCGACTCGATCCATTCTTTTCTTTCGTCGAGTGACTTTTTGGACTTAACAATTCCCGAGCGACGGATCGCGGGAGATCTCGCGCCTGACAGATCGAGCTGCCGTTCGCGAATTTCGTGGGATACGAAATTAGGGGAAGCGCGCGAAGCGGGGCGGACCGCGGCGTTCGGATGTGATAGGGCATAGACGCCTCGATTCTCGTGCCACCTTTTTTGCCACGTATCGTGCCCGCGCGACTGTTTGGGGATGTGATTGGATCGCTCGGGCCCACTTGTCATCCACTCGGAAGTGAACTTATAAAGGCGCCCGGCGAGGGTCCTTGAACAGTACCTCTGCATTCTCTCTCTGCTCTCCCTCGCCGCTTCCCATCGCTTCGCTCTCGCCTCCCCACAACCGCTCCTCGCGCGCCTCGCTGGCAGCCATGGTGAAGGAGAAGACGGCGGCGCTGGAATGCGCGAAGAAGGCGTCGGCGACGGGGAAGGCGAAGGGGAGAACCACCAGTCGCGGCGGGTCTTCATCTAGATCTCGCCTGCCGAACGACTGGGTCCAAGGAGATTGGATCTGGTCGACCATTACGGAGAATGACCTCACCGACATGGCCAACGACGGTCTGATCCCCCACGGAGCAACAAGGCTCCCGGGGAACGAGTGGCATCCTCAGCCGGAAGAGGGTGAGTGTGTTCTTCTGGCTACCCACATCGACCGAGGGTTTTCTTTGCCACCGAGTGTTTTCTTCCGTGGTTTCCTGAATTTCTTCGGAGCGCAACTCCACCACTTCAACCCGAATTCTATCGCCTATCTTGCTGCCTTTGTATCCATGTGTGAAAACTTTCTGGGTTGCCGACCGCACTGGGGTCTGTTCAAGCATATATTCACGTGCCGCTCTCAGACCGTGAAGAAGGCGAGTCCATATGATGACAAAACCAAGAATATTCAGATGTGTGGAGGTCTGGGAATCCAGATGAGGAACAAGAGCACTGAGGGAGTCCTGGACTAGGGGGTGTCCGGACAGCCGGACTATCAATATCCGCCGGACTCCCATACTACGAAGATAGAAGATTGAAGACTCCGGCTCGTGTCCGGAAGGTACTTTCCTTGGCGTGGAAGGCAAGCTTGGCAATCCGGATATGTAGATCTCCTACCATTGTAACCGACTACGTGTAACCCTAGCCTCTCCGGTGTCTATATAAACCGGAGGGCTTTAGTCCGTGAGGACACAACATTACATCTCAACAATCATACCATAGGGTAGCTTCTAGGTTTAGCCTCCTTGATCTCGTGGTAGATCTACTCTTGTACTACCCATATCATCAATATTAATCAAGCGGACGTAGGGTTTTACCTCCATCGAGAGGGCCCGAACACAGGTAAAAACATTGTGTCCTCGTCTCTTGTTACCATCCGCCTAGACGCATGCGATTCGGGACCCCTACCGAGATCCGCGGTTTTGACACCGACATTGGTGCTTTCATTGAGAGTTCCTCTGTGTCGTCCCCAATAGGCTCGATGGCATCTTCAACCGTCAACGCCGTCCAGGGTGACACTTTTCTCCCGAACAGATCTTCATGTTCGGCGGCTTTGCTATCGGGGCCAATTCTCTTGGCCATCCGGAGCAGATCGAAGCTACGCCCGGCGTCGGTCGATTCGGAAGCTTGAACTTCACGGCCGATGACCGCGGAGACTTGATCTTGACGGACTCGAGCCTGACCAAGCGCCGCCGACCGTGACGATGGGCATGATCTAGCTCTGCCACGGACGGTGCTTTGGTGGTCAAGATTGGATCCGCTCCGGCCACTAGCCCGGAGCCGATTGCCCATGTCGAGGGCCGGTGAATAGACACCGCCCTGAGGGCTTCAACATCCACGGCGATGGAGCCGAATACCAATCTTGTCCCCTGTGAAACTCGTGATCCCGAGGCGCCGAACTCCTCGCCGGACTCCGAGCCTCCCGCGTCCCTATCAATTAAACCGGATTGGGCGCCGGTTATGGAATTCACCGCCGCGGACATCTTCCAAAGACTTCGCCTTTCGGTGATATCTGAATTCCAAGCATCTCTCGCTATCGGAGAATCTGGCGGACTATGGCGGGGCGGTTGGAGTTCGGACGATGGAGAAATTGAGCCCACCCACCACCCACTTGGTAGCCATCGTCGAGGATCTAACCGACATGCTAGACTACGACTACGATGACATCGGCGCTATGGGCGGCGATGCCGGAGATTTAACAGACCCAGCGCCCACAGGGCACTGGAAGGCCACCTCGTCATCGACGTCTACATGGTGGATACCCCAAAAGAAGGGATGGCGAAAAGCGGGAGGAAGATTCTCTAAAGAAGCAGCCCAAGCAGGCGTCGGCTGCGCTTGCTCTAAATCCCGCCACAACAAGAATGGAGATTTCGCACGGAGACAATAACACTCAAGAGTGCCGAAGGCGATCCCTCTGCAAGACTCAGCGCAGGAGGACGCAGGCAAGCCCTCACGGCAGGGTGGCGGGGCGAAGGGGTTGAGGGCGATAACTATATGCCTCCCTCTCAAGACGAAGCAAGCCTCAACGATGATGAATTCGTCATACCCGAGGATCCCGTCGAACAAGAACGCTTCAGCGCAGGCTCATAGCCACGGCAAATAGCCTAAAGAAAAAGCACAAATAGCTCCAAGTCGATCAAGATCGCTACCCGATCGATGGATGAGGTCCTCGCGTCAAGAGTATAAACTCGAACTCCCTCCAAAAGTTACCCAAGGCGCAAGCTGCTCCCCGATTAGAGGAGGAAGCATACATACCTTCATCACCGGCGCAGACGACATGGTGACCAACCACCACGTGGTTGCGACGGAGAGGCATTCAGAGCCCCGACCAAGACCGTACCCAAAGATCGATCCAAGAGTACGGCCAAAAGGAAACGCGCGGACTTGCGAGACATATTGGAGGACAAAGCAAGACAATCCAGATCCATGTATGGATCACGTGGGCGCCCCACGACCCACGACGAATACCGTCGCGCCGGACATAACGCCGGTCGGGCCGAACATAGTAGACAGTGCTCCCTCGAGCTGCGTCGCGATATTGCTCAATATAGGGGCGCCGCACACCCGTTATGCTTCACTGACGAAGTAATGGATCATCAGATCCCCGAAGGGTTCAAACCCGTAAATATCGAATCTTACGATGGTACAACAGACCCCGCGGTGTGGATCAAAGATTATCTTCTCCACATCCATATGGCCCGCGGCGACGATCTCCACGCCATCAAATATCTCCCACTCAAGCTTAAAGGACCAGCTCGTGTTGGGGAACGTAGTAATTTCAAAAATTTTCCTACGCACACGCAAGATCATGGTGATGTATAGCAACGAGAGGGGAGAGTGTTGTCCACATACCCTTGTAGACCCGAAGCGGAAGAGATCACAACGTAGAGGAAGTAGTCGTACGTTCTCCTCGCGATCCGACCGATCCGGCGCCACTTACGACGCCCCGAGTTCTTGACACACGTGCAGCTCGATGGCGTCCCTCGTACTCGATCCAGCCGAGTGTCGAGGGAGAGTTTCGTCGACCTGACGGCGTGGTGGCGATCTTGATGTTTCACTGCTCGGGCTTCGCCTAAGCTTCGACGGTATAACCGAGGTGGAATATGGTGGAGGGGCACCGCACGGCTAAGGAACGATCTCAAGATCAACTTGTGTGTCCCAAGGTGCCCCCCCTGCCGTATATAAAAGGAGCAAGGGGAGGGGGCGGCCAAGAGGAGGCGCGGCGAGGAGTCCTACTCCCTCAGGGAGTAGGATTCCCCCAATCCTAGTTGGACTAGGATTCCCGGAGGGAAAGAGAGAGAGGGGGCCCTTCTCCTAGTCCTAGTAGGACTAGGGAAGGGGGGGCAGCAGCCCACCTAGGGCTGGCCCTTCTCCTTTCCACCAAGGCCCATCGAGGCCCATTTACCTCCCGGGGTTCGGTAACCTCCGGTACTCCGATAAATTCCGTTTTAGCGGAACCATTCGAACTCCAAACATAGGCTTCCAATATATCAATCTTTATGTCTCGACCATTCCGAGACTCCTCGTCATGTCCGTGATCACATCCGGACTCGAACTCCTTGGTACATCAAAATACATAAACTCATAATAAGCATCATCGAAACCTTAAGCGTGCGGACCCTACGGTTCGAGAACAATGTAGACATGACCTAGAACTATTCACGGTCAATAACCAACAGCGGGACCTGGATGCCCATATTGGTTCCTACATATTCTCGAAGATCTTTGTCGGTCGAGACCGCATAACAACATCGTTGTTCCCTTTGTCATCGGTATGTTACTTGCGAGAGATTCGATCGTCGGTATCAATACCTAGTTCAATCTCGTTACCGGCAAGTCTCTTTACTCGTTCGTAATACATCATCTCACAACTAACTCATTAGTCGTAGTGCTTGCAAGGCTTCATGATGTGTATTACCGAGAGGGCCCAGAGATACCTCTCCGACAATCGGAGTGACAAAACCTAATCTCGAAATCGCCAACCCAACATTTGCCTTTGGAGACACTGTAGTACTCCTTTATAATCACCCGATTCGTTGTGACGTTTGGTAGCACCAAAGTGTTCCTCCGGTAAACAGGAGTTGCATAATCTCATAGTTACGAGAACATGTATATGTCATGGATAAAAGCGGTAGCAACATACTAAGCGATCGTGTGCTAAGCTAAGGGAATGGGTCATGTCAATCGATCATTCTACTAATGATGTGACCTCATTAATCAAATAACAACTCCTTGTTCATGGTCGGAAACATAACCATCTTTGATTAACAAGCTAGTCTAGTAGAGGCATACTAGTGACATGTTGTTTTGTCTATGCATTCACACATGTATCATGTTTCCTGGTTAATACAATTCTAGCATGAATGATAAACATTTATCATGAAATAAGGAAATAAATAATAACTTTATTATTGCCTCTAGGGCATATTTCCTTCAGTCTCCCACTTGCACTAGAGTCAATAATCTAGATTACATAGTAATGATTCTAACACCCATGGAGTCTTGGTGCTGATCATGTTTGCTCGTGGAAGAGGCTTAGTCAATGGATCTGCAACATTCAGATCCGTATGTATCTTGCAAATCTCTATGTCTCCCGTCTGGACTAAGTCCCGGATGGAATTGAAGCGTCTCTTGATGTGCTTGGTCCTCTTGTGAAATCTGGATTCCTTTGCTAAGGCAATTGCTCGATATTGTCACGAAGATTTTCATTGGACCCGATGCACTAGGTATGACACCTAGATCGGATATGAACTCCTTCATCCGACTCCTTCATTAGCTGCTTCGAAGCTGCTATGTATTCCGCTTCACATGTAGATCCCGCTGACGCTTTGTTTAGAACTGCACCAACCGACAGCTCCTCCGTTTAGTGTAAATCGTATCCGGTCTGCGATTTAGAATCGTCGGATCGGTGTCAAAGCTTGCATCAACGTAACTGTTTACGATGAGCTCTTTGTCACCTCCATATCTGAAAACATACCCTTAGTCCTTTTCGGTATTTCAGATGTTCTTGACCGCTGTCGATGATCCACTCTGGATTACTTTGGTACCTCCTGCTAGACTTATAGCAAGGCACACATCAGTGCGGTACACAAGATTGCATACATGATAGAGCCTATGGTGAAGCATAGGAACATCTTTCATTTTCTCTCTATCTTACGCAATGGTGGGGCATTGAGTCGACTCAACTTCACACCTTGTAACACGAGCAAGAACCCTTTCTTTGCTTGATCCATTTTGAACTTCTTCAAAACTTTGTCAAGGTATGTGCTTTGTGAAAGTCAATTAAGCGTCTTGATCTATCTCTATAGATCTTGATGCCCAATATGTAAGCAGCTTCACCGAGGTCTTTCATTGAAAACTCTTATTCAAGTATCCTTTATGCTATCCAGAAATTCTATATCATTTCCGATCAGCAATATGTCATCCACATATAAGATCGAGAAATGCTCTGAGCTCCCACTCACTTTCTTGTAAATCTGAGGCTTCTCCAAAAGTCTGTACAAACCCAAATGCTTTGATCACACTATCAAAGCGTTTATTCCAACTCGAGATGCTTGCACCAATCCATATATGGATCGCTGGAGTTTGCACACTTTGTTAGCTCCTTTGGATCGATAAAACCTTCGGTTGCATCATATACAACTCTTCTTCCGTAAATCCATTCAGAATGCGTCTTTACATCCATTTGCCAAATTTCATAATCATAAAATGCGGCAATTGCTAACATGATTCGGACGGACTTAAGCATCGCTACGGGTGAGAAGGTCTCATCGTAGTCAACCCCTTGAACTTGTCGAAAACCTTTTGCGACAAGTCGAGCTTTATAAACGATAACATTACCGTCGTCGTCAGTCTTCTTCTTGAAGATCCACTTGTTTTCTATTGCTTGCCTACCCTCGGGCAAGTCAACCAAAGTCCACACTTTGTTTTCATACATGGATCCCATCTCAGATTTCATGGCCTCAAGCCATTTTACGGAATCTGGGCTCACCATCGCTTCTTCATAGTTCGTAGGTTCATCATGATCTAGTAGCATGACTTCCAGAACAGGATTACCGTACCACTCAGGTGCGGATCTTACTCTGGTTGATCTACGAGGTTCTGCAGTAACTTGATCTGAAGTTTCATGATCAACATCATCAACTTCCTCGCTACTTGGTGTAGATGTCTCAGAAACTGGTTTCTGCGATGAACTACTTTCAAGTAAGGGAGAAGGTACTATTACCTCATCAAGTTCCACTTTCCTCCCACTCACTTCTTTCGAGAGAAACTCCTTCTCTAGAAAGGATCCATTCTTAGCAACGAATGTCTTGCCTTCGGATCTGTGATAGAAGGTGTACCCAACTGTTTCCTTTGGGTATCCTATGAAGACACATTTCTCCGATTTGGGTTCGAGCTTATCAGGTTGAAGCTTTTTCACATAAGCATCGCATCCCCAAACTTTAAGAAACGACAACTTTGGTTTCTTGCCAAACCATAGTTCATAAGGTGTCGTCTCAGCAGTTTCGACGGTGTTCTATTCAGTGTGAATGCGGCCGTCTCTAGAGCATAACCCCAAAGCGATAGCGGTAAATCTGTAAGAGACATCATAGATCGTACCATATCTAGTAAAATACGATTACGACGTTCGGACACACCATTACTGTTGTGGTGTTCGGGTGGCGTGAGTTGCTGAAACTATTCCGCATTGTTTCAAATGTAGACCAAACTCGTAACTCAAATATTCACCTCCACGATCGGATCGTAGAAACTTAATTTTCTTGTTACGATGATTTTCAACTTCACTCTGAAATTCTTTGAACTTTTCAAATGTTTCAGACTTATGTTTCATTAAGTAGATATACCCATATCTGCTTAAGTCATCTGTGAAGGTGAGAAAATAACGATATCCGCCACGAGCCTCAATATTCATCGGACCACATACATACATGTATGATTTCCAACAAATCTGTTGCTCTCTCCATAGTACCGAGAACGGTGTTCTAGTCATCTTGCCCATGAGGCACGGTTCATAAGTGCCAAGTGATTCATAATCAAGTGACTCCAAAAGTCCATCGGCATGGAGTTTCTTCATGCGCTTTACACCGATATGACCTAAGCGGCGATTACCACAAATAAGTTGCACTATCATTATCAACTCTGCATCTTTTGGTTTCAACATTATGAATATGTGTATCACTACTATCGAGATTCATAAGAAATAGACCACTCCTCAAGGGTGCATGACCATAAAAGATATTACTCATATAAATAGAACAACCATTATTCTCTCGATTTAAATGAATAACCGTCTCGCATCAAACAAGATCCAGATATAATGTTCATGCTCAACGCAGCACCAAATAACAATTATTTAGGTCTAAAACTAATCCGAAGGTAGATGTAGAGGTAGCGTGCCGACCGCGATCACATCGACTTTGGAACCATTTCCCACGCGCATCGTCACCTCGTCCTTTGCGAGTTAAGCAATCCGTAGTCCTGTTTGAGTTGCAAATATTAGCAATGTAACCGATATCAAATACCAGTGCTACTGCGAGCTCTAGTAAGGTACACATCAATAACATGTATATCTCATATACCTTTGTTCACCTTGCCATCCTTCTTATCCGCCAAATACTTGGGGCGGTTCCGCTTCAAAGGACGATCGCTTGCGGTAGAAGCACTCAGTTTCAGGTTTAGGGCGGACTTGGGTTTCTTCTCTGAGCAACAACTTGCTTGCTGTTTTTCTTGAGATTCCCTTCTTCTTCCCTTTGCCTTTCTTCTTGAAACTAGTGGTCTTATTGACCATCAACACTTGATGCTCCTTCTTGATTTCTACCTCCATGAGCCTTTAGCATTGCGAAGAGCTCGGTATAGTCTTTACTAACCCTTGCATATTATAGTTCATCACGAAGCCTTTGTAGCTTGGTGGCGGTGATTGGAGAATTCATCAATGACACAATCATCCGGAAGATTAACTCCCAATTGTGTCAAGTGATTGTAGTACCCGACATTACGAGTATATGCTCACTAATGAACTGTTCTCCTCCATCTTGCAGCTATAGAACTTATTGGAGACTTCATATCTCTCAATCCGGGCATTACGATGGAATATCAACTTCAACTCTGGAACATCTCATATGCTCCATGACGTTCAAAACGTCGTTGAAGTCCCGGTTCTAAGCCGTAAAGCATGGCACATTGAACTATAGAGTAGTCATCGCTTTGCTCGCCAGACGTTCACAACATCTGGCGTTGCTCAACAGAAGAACTGTCACCTAGCGGTGCATCCAGGGCGTAGCTCTTACGTGCGGCAATGAGGATGATCCTCAAATTACGGACCCGATCCGTGTAATTGCTACCATCATCTTTCAACTTTGCTTTCTCAAGGAACGCATTAAAATTCAACGGAACAACAAAGACGAGCCATCTATCTACAATCAAACATAAACAAGCAAGATACTATCAGGTACTAAGTTCATGATAAATTTTAGGTTCAATTAATCATATTACTTAAGAACTCCCACTTAGAAAAACATCTCTCTAGTCATCTAAGTGATCACGTGATCCAAATCAACTAAACCATAACCGATCATCACGTGAAATGGAGTAGTTTTCAATGGTGAACATCTTATGTTGATCATATCTACTATATGATTCACGTTCGACCTTTCGGTCTCCGTGTTCGAGGCCATATCTGCATATGCTAGGCTCGTCAAGTATAACCCGAGTATTCTGCGTGTGCAAAACGGCTTGCACCCGTTGTAGATGGACGAGAGCTTATCACACCGATCATCACGTGGTGTGCAGGCACGACGAACTTTGGCAGCGGTGCATACTCGGGAGAACACTTCTTGATAATTTAGTGAGAGATCATCTTATAATGCTACCGTCAATCAAAGCAAGATAAGATGCATAAAGGATAAACATCACATGTAAATCAATATAAGTGATATGATATGGTCATCATCATCTTGTGCTTCACGATCTCCATCTTGCAGCACCACCATGATCACCATCGTCACCGTAGCGACACCTTGATCTCCATCGCAGCATCGTTGTCGTCTCGCCAAACTTATGTTACTCGACTATCGCTACCGCTTAGTGATAAAGTAAAACATTACAGAGCGATTGCATTGCATACAATAAGCGACAACCATATGGCTCCTGCCGATTGCCGATAACCGGTTACAAAACATGATCATCTCATACAATAAAATATAGCATCACGTCTTGACCATATCACATCACAACATGCCCCGCAAAAACAAGTTAGGCGTCCTCTACTTTGTTGTTGCAAGTTTTACGTGGCTGCTACGGGCTTAAGCAAGAACCGGTCTCACCTCGCATCAAAACCACAGCGATACTTCGTCAAATAGACTCCGTTTAACCTTCTCAAGGACCGGGCGTAGCCACACTCAGTTCAACTAAAGTGAGAGAGACAGCACCCACCAATCACCTTTAAGCAACGAGTGCTCGTGGCGGTGAAACCAGTCTCGCGTAAGCGTCTGCGTAATGTCGGTCAGGCCGCTTCATCTCACAATACCGCTGAACCAAAGTATGACATCTTTGGTAGGTAGTATGACTTGTATCGCCCACAACTCACTTGTGTTCTACTCGTGCAAAACATCAAACCATAGAAAAACCTAGGCTCGGATGCCACTGTTGGGGAGCGTAGTAATTTCAAAAATTTTCCTCGCACACGCAAGATCATGGTGATGTATAGCAACGAGAGGGAGAGTGTTGTCCACATACCCTTGTAGACCCGGCGGAAGCGATCACAACGTAGAGGAAGTAGTCGTCGTTCTCCTCGCGATCCGACCGATCCGGCGCCGTTACTCGGCGCCCGAGTTCTTGACACACGTACAGCTCGATGGCGTCCCTCGTACTCGATCCAGCCGAGTGTCGAGGAGAGTTTCGTCGACCTGACGGCGTGGTGGCGATCTTGATGTTTCACGGCGCGGGGCTTCGCCTAAGCTTGACGGTATAACCGAGGTGGAATATGGTGGAGGGCACCGCTGCGGCTAAGGAACGATCTCAAGATCAACTTGTGTGTCCCAAGGTGCCCCCCTGCCCCCGTATATAAAGGAGCAAGGGGGGAGGGGGCCGGCGGCCAAGAGGAGGCGCGCCAGGGAGTCCTACTCCCTCTGGGAGTAGGATTCCCCCAATCCTAGTTGGACTAGGATTCCCGGAGGGGGGAAAGAGAGAGAGGGGGGCCGGCCCCTTCTCCTAGTCCTAGTAGGACTAGGGAAGGGGGCGCGCCCACCTAGGGCTGGCCCTTCTCCTTTCCACCAAGGCCCATCGAGGCCCATTTACCTCCGGGGGTTCCAGTAACCTCCGGTACTCAGTAAATTCCGTTTTCTTGGAACCATTCGAACTCCAAACATAGGCTTCCAATATATCAATCTTTATGTCTCGACCATTCCGAGACTCCTCGTCATGTCCGTGATCACATCCGGGACTCGAACTCCTTCGGTACATCAAAATACATAAACTCATAATAAGCATCATCGAAACCTTAAGCGTGCGGACCCTACGGTTCGAGAACAATGTAGACATGACCTAGAACTATTCACGGTCAATAACCAACAGCGGACCTGGATGCCCATATTGGTTCCTACATATTCTCTGAAGATCTTTGTCGGTCGGACCGCATAACAACATCGTTGTTCCCTTTGTCATCGGTATGTTACTTGCAGAGATTCGATCGTCGGTATCCAATACCTAGTTCAATCTCGTTACGGCAAGTCTCTTTACTCGTTCCGTAATACATCATCTCACAACTAACTCATTAGTTGTAGTGCTTGCAAGGCTTGATGATGTGTATTACCGAGAGGCCCGAGAGATACCTCTCCGACAATCGGAGTGACAAAACCTAATCTCAAATCGCCAACCCAACATTTGCCTTTGGAGACACTGTAGTACTCCTTTATAATCACCCGATTCGTTGTGACGTTTGGTAGCACCAAAGTGTTCCTCCGTAAACAGGAGTTGCATAATCTCATAGTTACGAGGAACATGTATATGTCATGGATAAAAGCGGTAGCAACATACTAAGCGATCGTGTGCTAAGCTAAGGGAATGGGTCATGTCAATCAGATCATTCTACTAATGATGTGACCTCATTAATCAAATAACAACTCCTTGTTCATGGTCAGGAAACATAACCATCTTTGATTAACAAGCTAGTCTAGTAGAGGCATACTAGTGACATGTTGTTTTGTCTATGCATTCACACATGTATCATGTTTCCGGTTAATACAATTCTAGCATGAATGATAAACATTTATCATGAAATAAGGAAATAAATAATAACTTTATTATTGCCTCTAGGGCATATTTCCTTCAGCTCGGCATGGGCTTAACAGCCTGCCCGCAGAGTCAATTGGGTGTTGGGAAGACCTGGAGGCCGCATTCCTTGATAACTTCCAAGGTACATATGTGCGACCACCAGACGCCGATGACCTAAGCCACATTATTCAACAGCAAGACGAATCGGCCAGACAATTCTGGACACGGTTCTTGACGAAGAAAAATCAAATCGTCGACCGTCCGGATGCGGAGGCCCTTGCAGCCTTCAAACATAACATCCGGGACGAATGGCTAGCCCGACACAGGGCGGGAGAAGCGAAATCCATGGCAGCCCTCACATCGTTGATGACCCGCTTTTGTGCGGGAGAGGACAGGTAGCTAGCCCGCAAGCAACAATCTCCGCAAAAATTCAGCGGTCCGGACACTAAGGACAACAACGGCAGTCACGTCGAATCAAAACAAACGCCACATTAACGGGCGGCGACAAAGAGGATCTGGCGGTCAATGCCGGATTCGAGGCTCAAACCCGGTCAACGGAAGAAGCCATTTAAAAGAGCAACTCGGGTTCGTCCAATCTGGACCGAATACTCGACCGCTCATGCGGATACATGGCACCCAAAGCCGACTAATCACACCAATAGAGATTGTTGGGTATTCAAGCGGTGGCAAGTTAATTGCGAACACAATGACAAGGGGCTAAATAGCGACGGCGAGGAAGAGACCCTTGCCAGACCAATAGAGGACGTAAGGTTTCCCCCACAAGTGCGAGCGGTGAATATGATTCTGCGACCCATATATCCAAGAGGAGAGGAAGCGCACTACAAGACGTCTATGCGATGGAGCGATCGCCCAAGTTCAATCCATGGTCCTCTGCCCGATCACTTTCGATCGGCGAGACCATCCGACCAGCATCGCCATGGCGGATTCGCGCATTGGTCTTAGACCCAATCGTCGATGGATTTCACCTCACAAGAGTCTGATGGGCGGCGGCAGCTTCGAACCTGCTTTATCGGGACACAAGGTGCACAAAATGGGCATAGACCCATCGAGATCAAACCTACTAAAACAACCTTTAAAGGTGTCATCCCGAGTGGAAGCCAATCATGCAGCTCGATCCACACCGAAGTGGTCTTGGATCCCGGATAATTTCGAGCGAAGAGTTAATCTTCGATATAGTCCCGTCGTGGCGGCTATCATGCCTGTTCGGACGAACCGCGTTTGCAAAATTCAACGCGGTGCCGCATTATGCATACCTAAAGCTCAAGATGCGGGCCCTCGCGGAGTCATTACGGTCAATGGGAATACGGAACGCTCCTCCGAGCGGAGGAACATCTGAGGCTCTCGGCGGAAATGCAGAGCAGCCTTCTCGGCAATTCTCTAGTCCGCAATTAAAAAGCGGATACATCAAAGCGCGCCGAGCAAAACTAACCAAGACCACTGGCGCGATCGAGCATCGCAGCGTAACAATGCGGCCCCAACCCCGCCCGCGCATGATCACTAGAATAACACTCGCGTACATCATTACGCTTTGGAGATACCATGGGCGCGAGGGAGGGCTTAACCACAAGGACCAAAGAGTGCGGCTCGACCACACGAGGGCTCATCGGCGCCCCCTTAGTTTTATTTTTATATTTTCTTCTTTTGCGTACACAGGACTCCATTAACCAGAAGCCCTGTCTGACGGCGAACTTGCCGAACTCATGATGCAACAGTCAGGGATTAAAGAAGGCTGCGACGAACACTCAGGTGGTCTCCATTACAAGCATTAAATTCGATTACATACACCAAGTCTGCAGCTTATCCCTGGAGGGGGACATGTTAATTTAGTCCGAATCCCTTGCTTACCGCACTATTTGTATCAGTCCGCTTTATTAGCAGACCTTCTTTCATAAATAACGCAACACTTCCTTCTTGCAAGTACATTACCTTTTCATTGCAGTTGCGTTATCTTTTACATATGTTCATTATATGACATCTTGCACCCGTATACTTTAGTGCGGCCGAATACACCAGGGCTTCATTTCCCCATATTATGGTGTGATTAAGTCCAACACTTTCACAAGTCGCGGCACCCGAACTTATAGCATTATATGAATTAGCTCGAATCATGTCTTGGGTCAATAGTTGGGTTTGCGGCTCCCATGTTTTGGTACCTTACGTTCCGTTCCGTCGGCTAAGGTAGCACTGGGAGAACCACTGCGATTGCGCCCGGTTGAGTCGGGTTAACGCCTTAGTGGAAAAGCTAAAACCGGCCGGCATGATAAGGCGAGAGACGGTCATTGTTCGAGAGGTCTTTTGGTCCCTAAAGACTCATGCCGCTTGAGCGAAGTTCGGATGATGTCCGATTTAAGGCGTGGATAGCGCCTGGATTCGGTCTTCGAATACCGAGGCTTCACCAAATTTAAAATTATAGAATTCTATGGCTAAGTGAGAGTGTTCAAGCATTATAAGTCCGGTTGCCTTGTTACGTCGTGTTGGCGCCTCCTAGATGGACCCAACAATGGGAACAAGAGTGCTCAAGTTTATCACCGAACACCCCAAAGACTCGTGGCTTGGGGTTGAAGCCAACGACTTGCCATCTCTCGATTTAACAAACGGCCGCCTGAAGGTAATATTTTAAATTCAACAAGCGTTGCTCATAAGCGCATATAAACGAAGTTTTCAGCGCCGCAGGATAAAAACACAACAAGTTCACTCAAAGATTACATTAAGGGGCACTCATCGCAATATCGCAGGCTCCCTTGAGACAACTTTATAATATCGCTCGGCGTGCGATGCTCCTTGCCGGTATGGCGGATCTGTGAAGCTTCTCGCATCCAGTTTTCCCCATTGCACCTTTATGCGGGCAAGGGCCCGACGAGCGCCTTCAATGCGGTGAGCGCTTGATTACATCCAGCACTGGGCATGCATCCACCAGCCGCCGCACTAGGCCAAAGCAGCTGCCGGCATGGCTGTCCCAGCCACAATGGACCGGTGAGGCCCTTCATGGCCTCCTCGGTGCCTTGTGGAGTTCGACCAGCCGCTTCACTGGTCGCTTGGGAAAACTGGATGGCGGCCTCGGCATCTTGAGACCGAAGACCTTCTCCGTTGAGCTCCCTCCTCGCCACGATAGAATGCGGTGGCATCGGGCGCTACTCTGGCGGATCTGCAAATGCCTGGAGAGCTCGAATTCGGGTAAGTATCCGGTAATTTACATTAACATGCTTGCTCTGCATGAAAAACGCCTTACCCGCCGCTATCTTCTTCATGTCCTCTACTTCCTGATGGGCCTTCTGGGCCTCGGCCTTGGCGGACTTGGCACTTTCGAGAGCCGAGGCAAGCTCGGACTCTCAAGTCTTGGAATCACGCTCCAAACTCTCATGCTTTTCCATGAGAGCCTGGAGCTCTTGCCGAACTTCCGCCACCAGTGCCGCTTGCTTTTCTCGCTCCGCCCGTTCGGTGGCCGCATTGCGTTCGGCCACGGACACGGCATCCTTCAGGGCTGCCACCTCGTTAGTGGCCCCTGCAAGAGACATATTATCCTCATTAATTTTGTTTGCAACCAAAGCCCTTTTCTGTAAGGTACTTATTTAAAGTGGTGTTATTCACCTTCTTTTTCCTTGACCTGCCTTTTGGCATGGCCGAGCTCTTGCTCTGACCGCTCAAGGTCCTTCTTCATCGCCTCGACCTCCGCCGTTAGTGCGGTAGAGGTCAACAGCGCAGCCTACAAACCCATATTGACATATTTTTTAGCAACCCTGCGTATATCTTGTTAGATCCTTAGTCCGGCTTTTCTTTCCAACACGAACTAAGCATCGAGAACTCTTGTCTATGCGGTATTACATTACATTATTTTAAAACTTCTCACCTCAAAGCCTGTTAGAAGGCATTGCGAGCTTCGGTCGGCCCGCCCTTGGCGGCTGGACCTTCTCAATCACCGCACTCATAAGAGTGTGGTGTTCTTCCTCGATGGAAGCGCTTTAAGCGCCTCCGGCGGGTTATCCGGCCTCCTCTGGTTGGGCGGAGGCCGCGGCGTCACGATCTGCCCTTCTTTGAAGGGCGCTTGCGGACTCTGGAACGCCACGGGTTCCGAGGTGGAGTCCGCACGACGAAGTCCGGGCTGCTGGCGGCACCTCCGGAGCCTCCTCTGGCGGGTCCCTCAGTGGGATTCCGCCTTGTCGTCCTTGTCGACGCGCGGGGTAGAGGCGGTCGGGATGGAATTCGCATCCGACGGCGCCAAAGACCCGCTCATCGAGTCGGGGAGATCGTCAACGGCCGGACTACGGGCCGAATGCGGCGTTAGAATGACACTAAATGGCATACAATGTACGGCATATAAATGATCTGAATACTTACGATCTGGGACGCTTTGGCCCTTGAGGCCACTCTTCCTCGCCAACATTGATGTTGGCGAAACTGTCCGGGGGGGTAGTTCTCCCCCTCTTGGACCCTTCGGCCGCCCCGATTGGGGAGGCCCTCCTCTTCCTCTCTCCCTCCTCCGGGAGAGAGTACTCCTCCTCCTCCTCCTCCTCGTCTTCGGGGGAGGAGTCCTCATCATCGTCAGATGCCTGATTGCGGGAACTCTTTCGAGTCCCCGTGGCCACCTTCTTGGCCTTCTTCTCGGCACCACGTGCGGTGCGGAACCAACAACCTTGCTAAGCGGGCATCCATGGTTCTTCGGCATGGGAGCCGGGCTAATAAGCAGCTTGGCCTTCTCCATCCATCTGTCAAAGGAAGAGGCGATTAAAAGCCTCGCTAGAGTCAATCTAATTCTGCAAGTGTCACGTAATGGGGTGAATCACTTACCTCGTCGGTCGGAGATCTAAGCTGAATCCGCGGTCTTGATCGCGGATGTGGGGGCTTCGGCGCCCTTGAATAGCACCCTCGAGCGCCTTAAGTGCGTTGTATCGAAGAGCCCGTTCAACGTCTGGTCTTGTTCGGATTAAACTCCACAGTTAAATACCCGTTCTTGGCATGGGAGAATCATGGGAGGAGCATGACTGGACCACGTCGATGGCCGGAGCCTATTGCTCACCAGCTTCTTGATGCAGAGCTCGAAGTCCGTCACCTCCATCGGATCACCCCACCGCAAGCCCTTCTCTTTCCGGAGGTGAGCTGCGTGGGGATTCGAGATCTAAATTCGGGGCCACCGCCCATGTAGGCTCGCGGCTCGGTGATGTAGAACCACCCGATTGCCACCTTGGCGGAGTCCACGAAGGTCCCTTCGGCCAAGGGGCGTTGGGCGGCTGCCCAACATGGCACCTCCGCATTCGCTTATGTCCCCTTCACAACCTTGACAGCGTTGAAGGTCTTGAGCCCTGAGCCGAAGTGGGGCGGATGCGAGAGAAAGGCCTCGCACACGGCGATAAACACCGAGATGTTGAGGGCGAAGTTCGCGCCGGATCGTGGAAATCTAGGCCGTAGTAAAACATGAGCCCCGGACGAATGGATGGGCGGAAAGCCCAGTCCGCGGAGGAAGTGGGGAAGGAAGGCGACCCTCTCATGAGGCCTGGTGTAGGATGAGCTGCCCCTCGTCGGGCGGCCGATCTGCCGATGTCATTTGGAAAGGTATCGGCGTCCACGCTTGCTTGGTGATGTCCTCCTCCTTGGCGGTGGAGGCCATCCATTTGCCTCCCCCTCTAGACATATTCGGAGAAGGGTTGAGGTGACCTGTGCGAGCTTGGGCGTTGGAGCTTGAGTTCGCGAGGATGGATAAGCAAAGGAGGAAGAAGGCGTAGGTGAGAAGGTGAATCCTTATCCCTTATATATAGGCGGACGAAACTATGCATCCCGCACCGGCCTGGTAAAACTCGCTTATCTCTCAAGCGCCACCATCAATGGCGCGGTTGGGTTACCCACGAACGTATTGATGAGAATCCCGGAATAAGGGGAACACGATCTACGCTTGACGGGGCGTGCAAAGAAACCGCTTCGCTAAGCGTCTTTGAGGTGGAATAGTAATTCAAACAAGGGCTTGGTAGCGGTGTGATGTCGCACCGCATAATACGTCGGCAGATTGGATCGAGTATATGTTTTATTCTCTACGTTGGAATGTGGAATTTATTTTGCGAGCGGATACTATCACGGTGTTCATCCGGATTATTCAAGGAGGAACCCGCCTTGCAATGCCGAACATTATGCACGCCGGACTTATCGTCATTGAAGACTGGTTCGGGGGCTACTAAGGAGTCTGGACTAGGGGTGTCGGACAGCGGACTATCAATATCCGCGGACTCCCATACTACGAAGATAGAAGATTGAAGACTCGGCTCGTGTCCCAAGGTACTTTCCTTGGCGTGGAAGGCAAGCTTGGCAATACGGATATGTAGATCTCCTACCATTGTAACCGACTCTGTGTAACCCTAGCCTCTCTGGTGTCTATATAAACCGGAGGGCTTTAGTCCGTAGGACACAACATTACATCTCAACAATCATACCATAGGCTAGCTTCTAGGGTTTAGCCTCCTTGATCTCGTGGTAGATCTACTCTTGTACTACCCATATCATCAATATTAATCAAGCAGGACGTAGGGTTTTACCTCCATCGAGAGGGCCCAACACAGGTAAAACATTGTGTCCCTCGTCTCTTGTTACCATCCGCCTAGGCCTTGCTCGGGACCCCCTACCGAGATCCGCGGTTTTGACACCGACAAGCACCTTCCTCAGCGATGACCCTCCTGAGTCGGTCGGAGGTCGGCGATCGACTTGGTTTCTTCAAGAAGAACGAGTCGACGCGGGCGTCAGTGGTCTCCTCCGTTTACCATGGACCGCGCCAACAGACCTTCTTCTCTGAAGGTGCTCCCGGAGGAGAAAGCTGATGTGAAGATGCTGATGGAGCGCGTAGTCCAGTTGGTTCGGGAAGGAGTGACGGGTATGGATCTCCTGGAGGTTTTTCTTAGACACCGTATCCAGCCTCTCCAGTACAGAGGCCATTGCATGTGGCTGTACTGCGGGACCGAAGATGAGACTCGGATCAATCCAGAAGCAGTCGACGATGCCACGCTGGAAAGGTGGCTGGCTGCGGTCACTGGAAACAAGGATAACCCTCGTGGGGCTAGGAGAATTCCTCCACTCGACAACTCCAGCACTCCAGACAAGGTATGCTCATTTTACCTCCAATTGTATTCTTGCTACATTTATTTCTGTTTCCACCGCAAATTGGTCGATTGATCTTTGTCTTGATGTCCGACAGGTCCTCACCGACCTGTACTCGATGCCCAATGGAGCGCAAACTCCGCCTGAAGAAGGAGAAGCGAGTGGGGGAGAAAGCCAGGAGGAGTGGGACTTGGACGCTGCTGAAGATGATGATGATGATGACGATGAGGAGGAAGAAGAAGAGGAGGAGGAGGAGGTCGCACCACCAAGGCCGAAAGGCGGTGAAGCTTGCCCATGACCTGCTGATGAGCGTGGTAAGGGGGTCACGACCGTCGCCTTGATCGACCAAGCGCCCTCGGACCACCTCTCCGGTGCCGACTGAAAAGGCTCTGAAGTAGTCCAGGGTGGCACCGTCGAAGCCGACCAAGGTCCTACCGAAGATGAAGGTGTCCATCCCCACCATATCAGGGTAAACCTGCTGCTTGAGTCTTCTTGTTTTGTGCGAGCTTTATCTTTGATTGACACTTGAGTTAGCCGACTGATTTTTTGGAATTGTAGTGCTGCTACTTCCGAGACCTCAGCTAGGGCTGACGACCATGAGATGGAGGATGCCGCAACCTCAAAACCTGGTACCACTCTCTTAATTCCGTTTTTAGTCGATTGACTCTTCGTCCCTAATTTTGATTCTTTTCTGTAGTTCCATCCAATGTCTTTATCACTCTTCCTGATGATGATGACGATGAGGAACCACTGAAGCATAGGAGGAGCAGGAAAGCGTCTGCCGGCAGGGCGACCCAGGATGTGGTGGTGCCCGAGACTCTGGTCGCGGGTGAAGAGGAAACCACTCGGCACATCGTGTCTTTCGCGGTGCCACTAACGAGTGCCCACCCCGCTTCGTCGAGTGCCGCACAACCTTCCCTCTTCACGACGCACCACGTCCCAGAGGACCAAGCTAGTGCTGCAAAGGAAGCGATACGCCAGGCGGGGATCATGATGGAGCAGGTGAAGGCCATCCGGGAGGCAAGCCAGGCAGCTTACGACGGCAGTTCTGCTCTTCAAAGCAATGTTCAGGTCAGTCGGATCGCTGTTCTGTTAGGATATGCTATCAAAAGCTTTTCTTTCCGGAATCCATAGCAATCACCCTTGGGTGTGTCGATTGAAACTCCGGTTCGCGAGGCACGCTGAGTGCACCCGCCGGGTGTAATCCCCAAGGCTATGGTTGATGGCGGCGATCGACCATAAACTTTAAAGTTAAATTCTTCCGTTAGTTGACTAGGTGGAAGGATTTCTCAAACCGATGGGGCATCGCTGAGTGCACCCACCGGTGTAGTCCCCGAGGCGTGGTCGATTGCTTGCGATCGATTACGATCTGAAGAATCGTCTTGTGTGTGTTTTTTGGTCGATGGTGTCGACTCTATCTTTAATAGAACTAGTGGGGCACGCTGAGTGCACCCACTGGTGTAGTCCCCTAGACTACGGTTGAATGTTTGTATTCGGTGTAGTCTTAAAACGCATGATTTTCTCTTATCCACTCGGAAGTGAATTATCCTTGACATTTTGTCGATTGGTTCTTCGCAGAAATCCTGTGACCTTGCGGCTCATTATACCGAGCTGGAGAACAAGCACATTCAGCTCGAGCTGGATCTGAAGCTGGTTCAGGAGAATCTGACGAAGGCGAAGGAGGAGACCAAAGGTATGTTCGGTGAGACCTCGACAACTCCTTTTTCCTTCATATGTTTGAAATCGACCTTCAGAACTTGCAGGCAAGGTGAAGGAGGCCTAGAAGAAAAAAGACCTTGAGCTAGCTGAGAAGATCAAGCTTGCTGACGAGAAGCTAGCTTCAGTCACCAAGCTCAAAGAAGAAAATACTAATCTGAAAGCTGCTCTTGAGATTGCCAACAAGGAGGTTAGTCGACTGAAAAATGACAAAGCTGCTCTGAATGACAAGGCCAGTCAATTGGTTGGGAAGAAGAATGATCTGGAGGCCTTTCTGAGTGGACTTGCCAAGAAGTTGTTCCTTATGCTCGAAGGTAATCCTTTGCCGTTCCACAATCATTTTGAACAGTGATCTTTCCATTCGACCATTGCCTTGACTTAGTGATCGTACTTGCAGAGTTTTGCCAAAACTTTGAGGAGGAAACTAGTCGACTAGAACCAAACCTGGACCCTGTCAACTCTCCGGTGAATGATGAAGTTGCCATGATGTGTTCCGACTTGAGTTCCGCATTGCTGCTGTTGTTGACTATCTTGCAAGGCTGAAAGTCGCCACTTCCCGCATTGACACCACGCTCTAGCCCAGGGAGACACTCCAGAACGACCTCGAGTCTCTGATGGCTCGACTAAACACGGTTCCTGGTCGAGTGCAGGAGTGGAAAAAATCCTCTGCTAGGTGCGGTGCGGATGTTGCTCGTGTCCGCTCGAGTCCACTTTGCAAGGATCTTGAGAAGACAAGTCGGCGGCTCTTGGTGGCCAACACCAAGAAACATGACTTCAGGTCCTTCATGGAAACCTTCATTGCTGCTGCCACTCGGATCGCGGACGGAATTGACCTTGATGAGTTTGTTGCCCCTTCCAGCCCTCCAAAGGAGGGGTAAAAAACTTCACTGAATTCGACACTTTAAATTTGCCTCGGTATGCCGAGTGATTTTGTAACCAATAAACCTTAACAGGCTTAGCGCCTGAGCACTTTCGGTTCCTTTAGGTATCTTCTCTGAACTTGGATTTGATGTTTGAATATGCTTGCTTTTGGCTCGAAATGTCTTTTGCAGGTTTAAAGCAAGATGCCCACTGCAGTCGACTATTCTTTTCAATTCACTTAGGCGAGCACTGGGCTGCGGCTAAGCCCCCGAGTGAGAGGTTTGCTCTTCACTCAGTAGGATTTTTATATCTTAGGCGAGCGCTGGGCTGCAGCTAAGCCCCCGAGTGGGAATTCTGCTCCTCACTCGGCAGGATTTTTATACCTTAGGCGAGCACTGGGCTGCAGCTAAGCCCCCGAGTGAGAGGTTTGCTCTTCACTCGGTAGGATTTTTATACCTTAGGCGAGCACTGGGCTGTAGCTAAGCCCTCGAGTGGGAGGTCCGCTCCACACTCGACAGGATTTTTACAACTTAGGCGAGCACAGGGCTGCAGCTAAGCCCCTGAGTGGGAGGTCTGCTCTTCGCTCGGTAGGATTTTTATAACTTAGGCGAGCACAGGGCTGCAGCTAAGCCCCCGAGTGTGAGGTCTGCTCTTCACTCGGTAGGATTTTCACGTTGTACTTGTGGCGTAGCTCAGAGGATAGGGACACAGTCGACCTGCACCTCGTCCTCCTTACGACCGCATGTTGTATTTGTGGCGTAGCTCAGAGGAGAGGGTCACAGTCGACCTGCACCTCGTCCTCTTTACGACCGCACGTTATATTTGTGGCGTAGCTCAGAGGAGAGGGTCGCAGTCGACCTGCACCTCATCCTCCTTGTGAGCGCACATTGTATTCGTTCTTAGGCGAGTGTTTAGACTGCAGCTAAGCCCCCGAGCGGGAGTCTGGCTCACCACTCGGTAGGATTTTATAACTTAGGCGAGCACAGGGCTGCAGCTAAGCCCCCGAGTGGGAGTCTGGCTCACCACTCGGTAGGATTTTATTTGAACTTAGGCGAGTACTTGGACTGCAGCTAAGCCCCCGAGTGGCAGTCTGGCTCACCACTCGGTAGGATTTTATAACTTAGGCGAGCACAGGGCTGCAGCTAAGCCCCCGAGTGAAAGTCCGGCTTATCACTCGGTAGGATTTCATTGAAACTTAGGCGAAACGGATTTGCAGCTAAGCCTTCCGAGTGGGAGTCTGGCTCATCACTCGACAAGGATTTTTTACAAACTTAGGCGAAACGGATTCGCAGCTAAGTCACCCACTGAGGGGAAGATTTTATTGGAAAAAATAAAAAGTGACAAAAATTATGGAAAAATTATGACACTATTATTTTGTAATCCATGAACTACAGAAGTATCTTATTACAACTCATCCGAGTGAAAACTTTTAACTGTAAAATGGGCGGAGTAGCTCCGCGTTCCAAGCTCGGGGCTCGTCGATATTGTGCTTGACATTGTAGAGACGGTACGCCCCGTTGTGGAGAACCTTGGTGACGATGAAGGGTCCTTCCCAAGAAGGAGCAAGCTTGTGTTGTTTCTGCTGGTCCACTCGGAGAACCAAATCTCCTTCCTGGAAGGCTCGACTCTTCACGTTTCTGGCATGGAAGCGACGCAAGTCTTGTTGGTAGATGGTTGATCGGATCAGAGCCATCTCCCTTTCTTCCTCTAAAAGGTCATTGCGTCTGCCGCTTGTTCAACTTCGCTTGTTGTAGAGTTCAACTCGAGGAGCATTGTGGAGAAGATCACTCGGCAAGACTGCTTCACTCCGTAGACCAAGAAGAATGGAGTTCTTACGTCGACCGATTTGGCGTGGTCCGCAATCCCCAAAGCATCGAGGAAGTTCGTCGACCCATGCTCCACCGCATGTTTGAGATCACGCATCGATCGGGTTTCAACCCTTTGAGGATCAGGCCATTGGCTCGCTCTGCTTGTCCATTCGATTGTGGATGGGCGACTGAAGCGTAGTCGACTCGTGTGCCTTGAGAGTTGCAGAAATCCCTGAATTCCTCTGAGTCAAAGTTTGACACATTATCCGTAATGATGCTGTGCGGGACTCCATATCTGAATATCAGTTCCCTGATGAAGCTAACAGCTGTACCGGCGTCAAGGTTCTTGATGGGTTTTGCCTCGATCCACTTGGTGAACTTGTCGACTGCCACCAATACATGCATGAAACCGCTTCGACCTGTTCTTAAGGGACCGACCATATCCAACCCCCATACTGCGAAGGGCCAGACGAGTGGAATGGTCTTGGAGTCGACGCAGCTTGTGTGACATATTTGAGTAGAACCGACATCCTTCGCACTTGTCCACTATTTCGCTTTGCGATCTCATTCGCCTTTGGCGATAAAATCCGGCTCGGTATGCTTTGGCCACGATGGTCCGAGAGGACGCATGATGACCACAGGTCCCGAGTGGATATCATCAAGGATGATTCGACCTTCTTCGGCGTTATGCGCTTCGACCAACTCGATCGCGCTCTCTCAGTATAATCGTCCTTTGATTACGGTAAAGGCTTTGGATCGACAGACGATCCGTCGAGCCTCTTCCTCATCCTCAGGAGCTCTTTTCTCGGGATATCGCGATATATGGAACTGTCGATCGGGAATGACCACTAAGACCTCCATGACCAAGTCGACCATTGCTGGGACCTCAACCTCAGTCGGATCCGTGGCACTCTTGGGCTGTGGAGCTTCTTCGGTGAAAGGATCTTCTTTGACTGACGGAGTATGGATATGCTCTAAGAACACACCACTCGGAATGGCTTCTCGCTTGGAACCTATTTTTGCTAGATCATCAGCTGCTTGATTTTTCAGTCGGGGTATGTGATGGAGCTCTAACCCCTCAAACTTCTTTTCCAGCTTCCTCACTGCATTGCAGTATCCACTCATGGCTGGGCTTCTCACGTCCCACTCCTTCATCACTTGGTTGACCACTAAATCCGAGTCGCCATAAACCATAAGGCAACGGACGCCGAGTGAAATGGCCATGCGCAACCCATACAGAAGGGCCTCGTACTCTGCCTCATTGTTGGAGGAATCAAAGTGAATCTGGAGCACATATCTGAGCTTATCTCCTCTGGGGGTAACCAAGACCACCCGGCACGGAACCATTCAAAGATCTTAGAGCCATCAAAGAACATGGTCCAATGCTCCGAGTGAACCTCGATCATTCTTTGTTGTTCGATCCACTCGGCGAGGAAATCTGCTATTGCACAGGACTTAATGGCTTTCTTTGCCTCTAACTTGATATCAAGGGAAGAAGTTCAATCGCCCATTTCGCCACTCGACCAGCTTGCATCTCATTGTGTAGAATCTCGAAAGTGGAGCGTCGGCGATCGTGATGGAATGATCGGAGAAATAATGAGCAACCTTCTTCGTGGTCATGTATATCCCATACACAAGCTTCGATAATGAGGGTATCTCAGCTTGGATGGAGTCAAAACTTGGACAAATAATACCTTTGGTATTTGAACTTTGAAGGCTTTTCCTTCTTCTTCCCGCTTTCGACCGTAAATCTTTATCTTGACGACTTGTCCTGTGGCTGCGATATAAAGCAACAGAGGCTCTTTGCTGATTGGAGCAACAAGCACCGGCTGGGTGGAGAGCGAGCTTTTAGCTCGGCAAACGCTGCATCGACTTCGAGTCCACTCGAACTTGTGCGCCTTCTTCATCGATCGGTAAAGAGGCAATGCCTTTTCACCGAGTCGTGAGATGAATCGACTTAATGCGGCCAAGCATCGATAAGCTTCGGACATCGTGCACTTTCGCGTAGGCGTTTCATTAGGAGAATAGTGCCGATCTTCTCGGATTAGCGTCGATCCTCGCTCGAAGCGAAAACCGGTAACTTGCCACCAGAACTCGAATGTGCACTTTGACGGGTTGAGCTTGATATCATACCTTCCGAGGTTGGCAAATGTTTGGCGAGGTCGGTGAGCAGGTCGAGAACCTTTTACGTGACTTGACCACGATATCATCCATATACGCTTCCACATTCCGACCGATTTGAGTGAGCAAACACTTCAATCATTCGCATAAATGTGGCTCCGGCATTCTTGAGGCGAATGGCATGGTGATATAGCGAAGCACCGAATGGAGTGATGAAAGCTGTTTTTATCTCATCGGGTCCGCTGAGCGGATCGATGGTACCCAAATAAGCGTCTAGAAAAGACAATCTCGCATCCCGCGGTCGAGTCAACAATTTGATCAATGCGAGGAGAGGAAAATGATCTTCGGGCAGGCTGATTGATGTGCTTGAAATCAATGCACATTGGAGTGATTTGTCCTTCTTAGGAACCATGGCGACATTAGCAAGCCACTCGGAGTGGTATATCTCTGGATAAATCCTGCCGCCAACAATCGAGCCACTTCCTCACCAATAGCCTTTCTCTTACGGACGGCGGACCGCCAAGATGCTCTTTAACTGGTTTTGCCGATGAGTCGACTCTAAGGCGATGCTCAGCCATCCCTGAAACACTGGCATGTCGGTGGCTTCCATGCGAAATGTCCCATTCTCATGGAGGAACCGGATGGCGCTTCTTCCTATTTCGGTCGAGTGTTGTGCGAGATGTGGGCGGGGATGCATTGGGGTCGGTCGGGTGAATGTGGACAGAGCTTCTCTCACGGACGACTAAAATCAGATTCTGTGGCGGGCTTCTTGGATCGCACAAATCACTCGGATCTGCATTTTGATTATATTCTTCAAACTCGACCCATTGTCACCGAAATCTGCAATCTTTGAGCCCTTACGAAAACACTCTTACGCCTTTTTCCGATCACGGTGATGGTGATCACTCCTTTGGGGCGGGCATCTTTAGTTTGAGGTACACGTAACATGGTCGAGCCATGAACCGTCGTAAGCTAGTCTCCCCAAAATGGCGTGATGCGCGCTCGAAAATCCACGACCTCAAGCGTCAACTTTTCCTTGCGAAAATGTTTTGAATCACCAAACACCACGTCGAGCTATTTGGCGAGTGACTCGGCTTTCTTTCTGGTATAACTCCATGAAAGCTCATATTCTTGGTGCTCGACCGGGATATCGAATGCCCATTCCTTTCGGTGTGTACGCATACAACAAGTTCAGCCCGTTACCACCGCCATCAACTTTTTCGTAAGTCGAGTGCCTTCGACAACTGGGTCGACCACCAAAGCTTGCCTCCCGGGGGTGGCAATATGAGTCGGGTGATCAGGCTGGTCGAATGTGATGGGTGTTTGGGACCATGTCAAATAACTTGGTTTCGCTGGGGCAACCATGTTCACCTCACGATTAATGACCTTCAGTCGGCTCTTGCTTTCCACATCTGCGAAGATCATCAGAGTGGAGTTGACATGCGGGTATCCTCCTCACCGTCCTCCTTGTCTTGACCTTGTCGACTCCTTTTCCTTGTCCTTGGACTGTTTTCCTTAAAACTAGCTGGATCAGGAGTCGACATTGGCGAGTGGTATGCTTTGGGTAAATGATATTGCCCTCTTCATCTTTCTTCGTGTGGATGTGACACGGCATATCCATCACGTCGTTCCCTTCTTTATCCTTCACCTTCTTAGGCTTCCAGGATCCTTTTGGTTTCCCTTTGAACTTTCCCTGAGTCACGGCCAGAGCCTCTCCAGGACCTGCTGGTTCGGCCTTCCGCTTCTGTTTTCGACTGGTGTTTCCCTTCTTCGACTGACTCGACTTGTACTTGTCGCTTTGGAGTCGGTCTTCTTCTTCGCCGTTGGCGTACTTGGTAGCAATCTCCATCATCCGACTCAGGGTCATGTCTCCTGTTCGACCAAACTTCAAACTCAATTCTCTGTTCTTGGCGCCATCCTTGAAGGCGCAGATCGCTGGTGATCGTACACATTCTCCACGGTATGATGCAAAGTGATCCATCTCTGAATATACTCTCGAGAGTCTCATTAGTCTTACGCACACAAACTTGCAGCTCTGTCAATCCAGCTGGTCGCTTGCAAGTTCCTTCAAATGTTCAGCGAACACTCGGGATGATCTTCCCAAGTGTAAATCTTTGCTAGGAGGTAATCGATTCAACCACGCTCTGGCAGAACCTTCCAACATGAGGGGCAAATGTTTCATGGCCACCTCGTCATTCCCACCACCAATCTGAACCGCCACTCGGTAGTCCTCAAGCCAAGTTTCGGCTTAGACTCACCAAAGAACTTGCTTACTCCTATTGCCAACCTGAAATTGGGGGAATCACGCGACTCGATAGCCTATTTGAAACATTACGGACCGAAACATGCGCTCGATCGCCAGGGCGCATCTCTATCGAGCCCACCCGATGGGCTCTGTTTGGTCGACCAAGCCTTGCATGATAATGGATCGCGTCGAAGCTCGGTTCCTGGGTCGACTAGAGCTCTTCGCCCCACAATCGAGTTGGCCTTTGTCATCTTCTTTGCCGAGGAGCGTAAGACCCACCCCTTGGGGGGGAAGTGGGCACTCGACGCCTATCATCCCGATCGTGTCGGTCTCCGTACTGGTCTCGCCGATTCTCGCGTCCTTCATGCCGCGGAGGCGATCTGGGACTATGAGTCGATGAACCAGTATTCGCAGCGACGGATCGATGTGAATTACATTGCATGATCGCGACACGGCTGAATCTGGTCTCCTGCTGCCGGAGCAAATCCACGATCGCATCAAGCCTCTGCCACTTCGACCGAGAGGGCTGGATGGACTCGCTATCTGGGTTGCACTTGCTAAATTCTGAATTGGAGTTCGATATACGAGTCGGCGGGAAGAGTTGGCGTCGATTGGCGTCGGGAACTTCGTTGCTTGCAGCCTTCGTCGAGTGCTCGTTGAAGGTTCTCGAGACGAGCGCTGTTCACCAAATTGGCTAAACATGCCTCCTCCAAAGCGCGAGCCTCGGGGTTTCTCCCATGATGGGAGTATGCAGACATCCATGTTCTGCGGCGAAGCTCTTCCCTCTGCGAGAGAGTCGAGTGGTTCGGGCTGGTACTCTTCGTGGTCCCGTGACGGGTCGCCTCCATCACCGCCCGCCCTCATGGGCGGCCGGGAGGATCGCGAGGTCTGCTGACCATCAAGATTTCCGCCGCGGATCATCGCTATCGCCTTTTCGGATGCGATCTCTCTGAGCGGTCGGCGGATCGAACAGTAGTAGAGGATTCGTCGGGCTCGATTGCCGCAACTTGGGCGGTGGCCATCCGCAAGCCACCCTGCTTCACCCACCGCCGGAGCCTCGACCACCAGAGCGCTTATACCGTGGGAGACCGGAGGGTAGCCGATAGAAGTCGACCGACACGGGTCGACGGTTGTCGCAGCAGAACGCCGCAGACACATGCGAAAATCGTCGCACCGCTGGACGGGAGCGATCAACGTCGAGTGGAGCCTCCTGGAGCCAAGCGGAGTCGTCGGCGATGAAGGTGAGAGCGCCGAGACGGATCTCGCGGCCCTCGACCAAAACTCCAGCAGCAACCATGATGAAAGTACTCGGAAGAATCGCAACTTGTCCAAAAAATCGCTAAAACACCTGCCCCACGGTGGGCGCCAACTGTCGTGGTTCTAAGTCTGACAGTAGAGTGGGGGGTAGGTATGAAGAGGCAAGGTCTTAGCTATGGAGAGGTTGTAAACACAAGAGATGTACGAGTTCAGGCCCTTCTCGGAGGAAGTAAAAGCCCTACGTCTCGGAGCCCGGAGGCGGTCGAGTGGATTATATGAGTATGGATTACAGAGTGCGAACCCTTTACACTGAGTTGGGGGGTGGCTTATATAGTGCCTGCCAGACCCTCCGCCCTCGATGTCATGCGGGTTTAAAGTACATTAAGTGCAGGCGTTCTTCGTAACACCTCACATAAAGTGTCTTAACTATCATAAAGTCTACTTAATTACAGACCGTTGCAGTACAGAGTGCTTCTTGACCTTCTGGTGGTCGAGTGAGTCTTCATGGTCGAGTCCTTCAAATACGTCGAGTGGAGTCCTCGCAGGTCGACTGGAAGGTGATCTCTTCTAAGGGTGTCTTTGGGTAGGGTATTTAGATCAGGTCTATGACCCTACCCTAGTTACATGACTCCATCAGTGGCCGCTTGTAGGATGAGGAGCGAGCTAGTAGACAGTGGCGGCGCTTCACTGTAGGAGTGAGCTAGTGGCCGCCGGCGGCGCCTAGATCGGTCATGGTTGCCGTCAGCGGCAGTTTCTCCCATCGTGGAGCGGTCGGCGGCGCCTCGCCGCTTTCGCGGTCACATACACCAGCACGGGCGTCGACGGCGACGCCTCACCCCCGTCGCAGACTCTGCCGCTTGTGCCTCACGCCGCTCCTTGCTCCGGCGGCGCGTGCCCACTTCCTCGCGTTTAGCTTTTGAGAGAGAACACGGGGAAAGAAAACGGATGGGCTGAGGAGGGTTTCACAAACCGGGCAAATACAGGTGTAATCGGGAAACCACCGTAAATTTTACAGCCCAATAACGACGATCCAAGCGCGCCGTCACGTTACAAGTGTTTCTTTTTTATGCGGGTGTATTTTACAGGTGTAAGTAGCTGGAATACGACATTCCAAGCGCGGCCTGAATGATCATCTTCCTCGTTTCCAAACCTCGTGACAGGCAGCTTTCCTTAGAATGGGAGCATGCAAACTTGGTACTGATGAAAGGAAAGACATCATGCAATTAGCTGACGACCTTGGTGTGCTACTGGTTGCAAAAACAGAGCAACTAGTGGCGGAGCTTCTCAGGGGCCGACCTGGGCCGTTGCCCCCTTAGTATTTGGCCCATACCTTAAGCAAAATCAGCCCAAAACACAAATTGTTTGCCCCCCAGCACATTGCCTCCCTAGAATTCAGTCCAAGATCCGCCACTGCTGGCAAGCATAACATCCCGCTGCCACCTGACAAGTGCGAGCTGCTAGGTAGCCACACTTGAATTCAGAGAAGCTGATCCTGGGAACAAGGCTAATCGAACACATAACAAGTTTATTGCACTAACTTGTTTACCCACTGATTATCTGCCGGTTCCTTTTTCTTTGCTTTTCAGCATGACAGATCGACTACGCAGCATATCTCTATTCCTAATGGACCAATTGTTTGAATAGTCCCCCCCCACTTTCAACCGGTTTATTTTCAACCGGTTTATTTTCAACCGGTTTTTCTTCGTCCCACCTCCCACCAGCCCCTCCCACCGGTTTTTCTCTTTTCTCGTCTGACCGGCAATACCCAACGTATCTCTACTCCTAATGGACCAATTGGTTGAATAGTCCCCCCCCCACTTTCAACCGGTTTATTTTCAACCGGTTTATTTTCAACCGGTTTTTCTTCGTCCCACCTCCCACCAGCCCCTCCCATCGGTTTTTCTCTTTTCTCGTCTGACCGGCAATACCCAACGTATTTATGGTAATTTATGGTAATCAATCATAATTAATCCACTTATAGTAACAAAACAATCCAGGTATGGTAAGGTCATAACTCAGGAAATTTTGAATATGGTAATTATATGGTAATAAATTTAAATTACCCCAAAGGCTATCAATCCAAGTATGGTAAGGCCATAACTCGGGAAATATCGAATATGGTAATAAATCAGCAATCCGTCCGCATTACTAGCTCATCCAATAAATCAGCGATCGAGTAATTAAACCGTGCAGCTAATGGACCAATTGGTTGAATAGTCCCCCCCACTTTCAACCGGTTTATTTTCAACCGGTTTTTCTTCGTCCCACCTCCCACCAGCCCCTCCCACCGGTTTTTCTCTTTTCTCGTCGACCGCAATACCCAACGATTTATGGTAATTTATGGTAATCAATCATAATTAATCCACTTATAGTAATAAATCAATCCGGTATGGTAAGGTCATAACTCAGAAATTTTGAATATGGTAATTATATGGTAATAAATTTAAATTACCCCAAAGGCTATCAATCCAAGTATGGTAAGGCCATAACTCGAAATATCGAATATGGTAATAAATCGAGAATCCGTCCGCATTACTAGCTCATCCAATAAATCAGCGATCGAGTAATTAAACCGTGCGATAATTAGTACTCCTCCGTATATGGAAGGAACCGCGGAGTATTCCATAGATTAGCCACAGATTTTGGCAATCTCATTGTGGCATCTCGGATTTCGAAATCACGCGCCCACAGACGCCGCCGCGTCCCCGGCAACCACCGCCGAGTCGGAGGCGAACGCGATCGCAATCGCGGCGTGTATATATATACAGGGCGTACTACGTGGCGTCATGGCGTGGATGTCCTCCTCGATCACCATGCATTTCTTCCGGTCGTCATGGCGTGGATGTTCTGTCTTGGCGCTGTAGGCGCTGGGCGATGGCGCCGGCCGTGGTGACGGCGGCGACCACGGACGGCGCTTGGCGTTGAGCGGGCAGCTCCTCGTCGCGGCGTTCGCCCTGGCGGCGCTAAGGTAACCTCCGACCGGGCTCCTCCCGGCGTCGAGGTCGCCCACCTCCTCCTCCTTGCTCGGCGCCCGAAGCGGCTCGTCAAAACAGCCGCTCACGGAGAGGAGGCGGTGACACGGCCGTCTGGAAGGCCACACCTAAGCGGTGCTGCGCGAGTTCGCCAGAATCTGCAGCCGCGCGGTCTTGCGACGAGCGGCGACGGGCGCGGAGACGGAAGGGCCGGCGACGGCCGGACGGGAGGGTCGCCGCCGGCGAGGCAGCACCGCCGGGCGAGGAGGAGGCCGTCGCGAGCGCGATCGCCCTCTGCAGGAGTCGAGCCGCAGCAGCTGCGAGCGCCGTTAGCTCGACGCCCAGCAGGACGGCCGGCTCCTCGTTCGTCCGGAGGAGAGATCGGCACCAGCGCCACGAGCGCCGTCTCGCCCTGCGAATCAGGCGCAGGGCACCTCGGCGCCGCCGCCCCCCCACGCCACGCGGCCTCCGGCGATGCGTGTTGTCAACCGATCCGTCGGTCGATCGCTTCTGCACACCGCGCACGTCTAAACCGTCGTTGATCTCCTTCGTGCGGCGAGAATCGCGGCGGCGGCAGCCGTCGGCGGTGGAAACTTCGGCGAGGTCCAGCCGGGAGATGGAAAAGGGTGACGCTGCCGACGGGCTTGGACGGGGCGTCCTTAGGATAACGAGTTACCGCCGCCAAATATGTGCGCGCGGCGCCATTGAAGAATAGCTCGGGTCCGTCTCACATGAGGCGAAGCAAACAGTTCTTCGTAATCTAGAGGACCTTGTCTTACGTACCTTCGATCTTGTATGATCTGTCCATATCAAAGTGCGAGTAGTAGTAATATGATTGTAGTAAAATCTGTCCATATCAATTGTCGATCTTATTCTTATATGATATGATGGCTTGCAGCGTTCCTAAGATCTAACGAGAATCTCCTCGGAGTTAACGACACAATCGTTCGATTGTTTACGAATCGGACGCAATTTTGAAGCTTAATTGGCAAAGGAGTTAAGATATAGACAATCCTATTTATTCAACTAGCTTTGCTGAATCGAAAGAAAAGAGACAACTTGGATTCAATCAAAAGAAATTAGAAGATTTTAGTCTTGGCATGGCCCAACTAGGTCACCACTATATGCTCTGTTTGTACTCTACACATGAGGAATATATTCACCTTTAACTTCTTTTTTGCGGAAATAAGACTTTCATTCATCAACCACGGTCATTACACTCCAGATTTTACATAGGCGTGAATTCCATCCGTTGCATGCCCATGCACGTTGGATTATCAAATGAGTATAAAGTTGGTCTTTTTAACTACTACACTCCGAATCTCGAGCATGGAGATAGGCGAGTTGTAGACCAAGAGCTGGTACAGAGATAGGCGAGTTGTAGACAAGAGCTGGTGGGCGATAAGCACGCATGCACATCAAAGAACAAATCTGAGTCACATGCCTACTTCTATTGGTTTCTACAAAGAGCGGCTAGCTTAGATCTTAGACCAATCGGTCCTTTGTCGAGGTCGCCAAGGTGATCTTCTGACACCGCCGTGGGGATTTCTCATGATTTTATGTAGGCAAGCATAGCGGTGGTGGTGATTGGTGGGTGGTGTCGCTGCCTTGGGAAGAGACAAAGTGATGGTAAAAGTAAGCGGGATCCGATGATTCTTCCGTGGGGATAGCCAAAGTCAAGATGTCGACTACGGACTCGTCATGAGACTTGCGAAGTGAACTGGATGTGGCGAGCCCGATTTGTGGATCGATGGCGGTCTTGACTTTGTTAGGTTGGGATTGGATGGTTGCGGAGGGTGGTGTGCTTGGTTGGGTTCCCATGGAAGAATGTGGCCTCCTCGTGGATCTGGTCATGCCCATCCTAGAGAACATTGTGTCCCTAGCTCCCTCGAGGAGCAAGGACGGTCTGGCGGCGGCGGGGGTAGGGGTAGATGTGGGGAGGGATGTCGGCGGCTGCTCGAGGTCATCATGATGAAACCCTTGACGTCCCATCTTTATCAATGGAAGTGGAAGAGCACGAAGTCGAGATTGGATAGGAGTTTGAGTTCTTTTTGGCTCCGATCGGTTCCCCACTTTAGAGATGTATTTTTTTTGCGTGCGAGCAAACAGTGGGCTGATTCTAAAAGGGATAGGCACTTTTCAACAGAGGTGCATGACGGACCAAAAATATGACCTCATTTTATTCGTTTGATAGATATCGTATTATTCGTTGTTGTTCGTTCGGTGAAATTTCCTAATATTTGATTGTTGTGTTTCTAATTAGAGCACCCCGTAATCACCCAATATGAAGGGATGATAAATGAAAGATACTGATTATAAATTTTGAAGAGCCCGTGGCAACGCACGGGCGTTATGCTAGTTAAATCTAAAATATGGGTTGGTTTAATTCAGGCTTAGCATCACAATTCGTTGTAGAATTGTCGCATGCACCAGAGGCAAAAGAAAACATGATGGTGACGTGCAGAGAACTACAAAGTCAGTCGTGAACTTGGTTAACTTTCAGACAAATCTGCCTGCTATCCCGTCGAAAAAAATCACTACGTGTCGACGCTAACAAGTACCGACGACAGGTGCACCCGTCCTGTTCCTAGCCGACGACGGTGAATGTCGACCGGTCCAAGTTTGGGGCAACCAGAGACCATCTGTCCTTGACTTTTTTCTTCTCTGACCATACATGTGTGTGTTTCATTCAGCCCATGAGAATGAGATCGCTGCTCCTAGGACGGATCCTTTTCGTGTTGGGTGGAACGAAAATGACCTTCTGCCGACGGCGATGGAAGAATCCAATCGGAGCGTAACGTGTAGCGATTGGAATCAGATCGCTGACCGGGGTTGGTGACGCCGGCCGCTGGCCCTTGCTCGTCCCGCCAAGTCGCAGCAGCCAGCCGCTTTTAATGGCGGGCGCTCGCGTCCGTTCAACGGTCGGGGATTCGTTTGAGATCGACCGCGAGCAGGAGCAGTCGAGCTAGCACCACCGACTTCGTCGTCCGGCGTCTCGATCGTTCGTGTGATGGTGTTCTTTCTCATTAATAACGTTGCTGTGTTCTGGATGGTATGTTTGGTATTCGCAAAAAAGATGGCATGTTTGGTGGTAGCTTCTCCCATTGCTTGAAGAAAGGAAAACGATCAATTATCATTTTTGCTAGAACTGCATCTAGATGAGATATAATTTGATCTCATTCACCTTTTATAGCCATTGGATGTGATGCTATAAGATGCGTGTGTGCTGACGTGGGTTGTATTTGTTTTTGTTTTCAAAGTGAATGAGACCAAATTATATCTCATCTAAATGAGTTTTAGGTACTCCCATCAATTATCCCCATTTAACTTTCCAGAAGAAGAAAAATCCTCATGACAAATTGCCTTTGGAAAAAGGAAGACGATGAAGTATTCACATGGTTAAGGTATGCTGAATCAGTTATTCCCGCCCCCCGAAAAGAGGCTAGAGGCGGGCGTCTGCCTACATGCATGCATGTGGCAGTCGCCCGAGAGGCTAAAACTAACCTGAAGAGGGCCACGCCGGCGGCTAACTTCTGAACGAATATATAAAGCTAATTTGTATGATTCTGCTTCGAGGTAGTACAAAGGAAGAAAATTTGAAGACGTACTAATGTATTATTGCATTCGTGGTTGTTTAAGAAGGGGCATATGATACGTCATTGCTACCAAAGTTCCATTGGTCTTGTGATCTGCATGCATATGTGCATGGGTGCACACCGTACAATGCAAATGATTTTCGAATTAATCACCGTGTCAAAGGTTCCGGTCGGCTGTGTTCACTTTCATCATCAACAAAACAAAACGAAATCGCCGTTAACATAGCCGGCTCTCCTCGCAAAAAAAAGGAAAGAAGAAGAAGAAGATAGAGAAGCTACCATGTTGTCGATCGAGTGGCATTATTAATTCCTCGATTAAGGGGGTGTTTGGTTCAGAAGTCCTAAGACTTTTTCTAGTCCCAGGGACTAATCAAAAAAGACTCTCCAGTAGAGTCTTTTTCTAGTCCCTGTAGAAAAAGTCCCCCCGTTTGGTGCCTAGGGACTTTTTAGAGACTTTTTTTAGTCTCTGGGACTAAAAAGTCCCTGAACCAAACACCCCCTAAGTCTCGGCATGCGCTATTACTGTTACAACGCGTTCGTGTGAATCTTAACCTAAACATCTTATATTTCTTCACGGATAGAGTACTACTGTGAAATCATTAATAATTGTCTCGCTAGGGACAACTGGACTGGGGTGAATTGCTCCACCAAACGGGACGCGTTCGTATGCAGCAAGACGTAAAACACGGACACCACCTATACTTGCCGAACGAAAACATGGACGGATTCGCCCGAATTATTCGACGCTGCTTCTCTTGTCCCACGCTCGAACAGCGATTGGAACGAGAAAAAAAGATGGGAAGAGGTCGCTTGTCTAATTAAACTGTAGCGTAGCAGTCAGATACATGATCAGCAGCTAGCGACGGCGGAACAGATGCTTGGAGACGAACCGGACGTCGCGGCCCGGCAGGCAAATAAAGGGAACATGCGCCTTCATATAGTATATTGCATGCAGCACCACGTAAACACGTTGCTTCTCCTGTCCCGTATTGGCGTCACCACGTTACTCCACCCTGCTTTCTATTCTCTTCTCCCACACGCTCACCCTCAGCTTGATTGGGTCTTTGGTCGAGAGTGGCGTTTTGGTTCTCGGGCTCCATGAAGGCCGATTTTTGAAAAAAAAACAATCAAAATTTAAAAATTTGGTGTAAAAAAATATGAATTTTTTTGTACAAATAAACAAGGATGTGAGGCATATGTGTGTAAAATTTCAGGATGAAATACGTTGAAACATGATCTGTACAAAAAAGACAAATTCATGGCATGGGACGATGGATAGTATCATGTGTTAAAAAGCCCAAGATTTATCTTTTTTGCACAGCCTCATTTCAACGTATTACGTCCTAAAAATTTACACACTTGTGCACTATGCCTTCATCTATCTCTGTATTTTTTCAATTTTTTAAATATAGAAATATGAATTCTCACGACTTTTAAATTTTGCATTTGAAGGCCTCTATGGAGTGCAGCCTCCGAAAGCAATTTCCGCTTTGGGTCTCAATAGTAAATAAATAGCTAGCGGTAGCAGTGGGAAAGAAGACTGTCTAAACTGTTGCGCGCGCGCATGGCGCTTTGCAGTTGGCAGTACCCGTTATAGCTCTGGATTACACGACCAGAATATAGCTGATAGCTGTGTGCGTGGTACATTCAGTCAGTCAATTAATCAGAGCAGCATGGGTTCACACTTGACACGGGTTCATGTGAGGCACTACTCAAGCAACAACGACCGACCCGACCGTGGTCTAGATACTACTTACGCTCCACTACGCACTGTGGCCGAACCTCGGCAGAATATTCCACAGCCTCAGCGATTAGGTGAAAGGCCGCGAACGAGGATGAGCAAAGCAGCCAGGAAAAGTCGCCCGTCTCGATCTCCAACATATATGCACATGCGGGCTCCCGGTAGGCAAAGCCAGTTGAGATTCCATTCCAGATCCCGCGTGTGCAATAGTGATTCTACATGTAATTTACTACTCCCTCCGTTCCTAAATATTTGTCTTTCTAGAGATTTCAAATGGATTACCACATACAAATGTATATAGACATATTTTAGAGTGTAGATTCGCTCATTTTGCTCCGTATGTAGTCACTTGTTGAAATCTCTAGAAAGACAAATATTTAGGAACGGAGGGAGTACTTTTTAAAGAAACATAAGAGCGTTTAGGTACCGCGAGATCATCATAACGTATCATACTGCCCAGCACTTAGCACAATTAGTTAAAATGAATAATTCATTGGTAGTTAACTTAGCCATAGGTTATACTCGGCATGCGTCGCGTCCAAACTATTGCAGTCGGTGGTGGTTGTGGTTGTGGTGCATGTGGTAACAATATAATTAACAGTGCAAGTTTTTATAAACAAATCATACATTGAACCTACACAAAATTAAGGCAGAGTCAAGCAAGAAAACGGTATGTTCAGCACCACTCCACGATAGGAGGGCGCCACCGCTTGATACGAACTTTCGGGGAACGAGGGAAAGTGCATGTGCATTCCCACTGGGTTTACTGACCTCAATATAGACAACATGACACAACTATAGCTAGCCAGCTTAATTAGCTAGTTAAATAGCATGGATCGATGCAAAAGAGAAGACAAAAGCTAAGTTAGAGATGTTAAAACTAACACAAGTTGCTACTCACTACCTCGAGCTAATTTCCACTTGCCCGTTCTTTGTCATCATAATTTGAATTAAAAGCACGATTCCCCGCAAAAAAAATATTAAAACCACGACAATAGTTATGGAATGAAGAGAGTACTATACATAGCATGCATCCTCACAGGTGACTTCCTTGGCAGTTAAATACTCCCTCCGTTCACATATAATAGATGTTTTAAGTTTTTTGTGAACTGGATGTGTATAGACACATTTAGTGTGTTTCTTCACTCATTTGAGTTTGTACGTAGTCTATATTGAAATATCCAAAACATTTATATTTGTGAACGGAGGGAGTGGAATAGATCAATGCAAAAGGATTGGCCAAAGCTAAGCTATATATGTTAACACAAGTTGCTGGTGACTAGATCGACATGTATCTAAAAGCCAAATTTGCATGCACTTGACATTTTCTTTTATCCTTCACACGAGACATGCATAGGTCCAAAATTTTCAACAACTGACATATGCTAGTACTATACTGGCATCACAGAGGTGGCTTCGCTAGCAGTGGACGTTCTTTACGTAATAGTGGGCAGATGCATAGGCATGCGTGCACCTTTAACTAACTTGTGCAAGCTCGGAAGCCATGCATGTACCAGCATATGCGGATGACATATTCTTTAGCATCAATCATTGTTTTTCCAGCGCTTTTTGGCAGCCGAGGTTCGCCGCCTCCGATAAATAATGCTTATGTGATGCCAAAATTGTGTATTACCTCATCAGTAGTCGCTCCTGCAAAAAAGCTGCTGCAAAAAAATGCCATAAAAAATTATTCGGGAAGTACCCACTAAACTATATTGTTCCTGGGCAGCCAGACCATTAGTTCCACATCAATTAATAGTGGAGATAGTCTAGCATTTGTCACTGAGACACTGACGTAGCGGCAGCTCATATCTATACCTCTATATAGTGTGCGAATAACTTTGAAAGATGGTCGTTGGATGAAGCCAATCCGACGGTGCAAAGGTGGCAAATCCAAGCACTACGGGTCGTTGGATATCATCTACATTCCACCAAATTTCGCCACATGTACAATTTAGAAGACTCCATGGTTGAACTTAAGCATAATGCACAAACCTTAAAACACAATCACTTCTCATTTGTTCTAGAATTTTCGGTATCACAATTGCCCAATTTTTTTCTAGATGAATTGCCATTGTTTCTTTTTTACTTTATGCTTTACAACACACAATTCCATGAATCTTAAAATAGATTAGCTTTTTTATAAAACTAATTGATTTTGAATGAGATGAACTATAAGAATTAAACGAACATCTACATCATGCATATATGACTCAAAGCTTACATGCTATAATGTGGTATTTATTTATAATTTGATTGCCAAATCTCATGCGTGCAATGCACACGCACCTTACTAGTAATGAATGAATGGTACAAGAAGAAGAAATCTAGAGGAATGAGAGGGTTAACATTTACTTTGATACTCCCTTTGTGCCATAATACATGATCGTTTTGCAAGTTGTTTTAGCTTGCAAAACGATCTTATATTATGAGACGGAGGGAGTAATAGTAAGCTAGCGCATATCATGTATAACTAAGTAGTTGATCTTTACTAACATATGTAAGGGCATATTTATCCCCAAGTGGTTTTGGTGATTGATGACAATGCTTTTGCGGACTAATCGTGTGCGTTAAGTTCTTTCAGAGATTCATCCATTGGCACGAGACGATTTCCTCCCCTCGGTGTTTTATTCAAGACGGTGTAGCTCCTTCGTTTCGTTGTTGGTGGACTAGTTTCGTAGGAGTCACCGTACTATTAAAAGGGGATCCGCTTTGGTAAGTCTAGGGTGGAATCAACACATACACATCCCAATCACACCCGTCGTCTTCCTTTCGCATCTTTGGAGCTGCAACTTCTCTTAGTACTGCTTCGTCTGTGCCGCCGATAGTACCGCTGATCTCACAATAGTAGTACCGCCGAAGCCCTCCAATGATAGTACCGCTCCACGAAGCGGTAGTACCGCTCTCGGTAATACCGCTCCGCGATCTTGATAGTACCGCTTCATGAACTTGATCGTAGTACCGCAGCTGTTCAGCCATCTGCCGCCTCGATTCGAGACTGGTGTTTTCTCGTGTCGGGTTTTGCGGCACTAGAAGCGGTAGTAGAAGCGGTAGTACCGCTTCAAGCGGTAGTACCGCTCCTACTCCCGCGGTAGTACCGCTCTGGGGCCAGTGGTCTGTCTTCCTCGCCAGCGCGGTAGTACCGCTGGGTAGGAAGCGGTAGTACCGCTCTCAGCGGTAGTACCGCTCTTAGCGGTAGTACCGCCCTGCCCTAGCGGTAGTACCGCTCTATGCGGGGCTGCTCAGTGGGGTAACGGTTGGAATTGTTCCCCCACTATATAATGGTGTCTTCTTCCTCCAAGTTGACCTACCTCTTTCCCCCAAAGCTCCATTGTTGCTCAAAGATCCATTTTCGCCCGATCTCTCTCCCTAGCCAATCAAACTTGTTGATTTGCTCGGGATTGGTTGAGAAGGCCCAGATCTACACTTCCACCAAGAGAAATTTGATTCCCCCCACTTATCCCTTGCGGATCTTGTTACTCTTGGGTGTTGAGAACCCTAGACGGTTGAGGTCACCTCGAAGCCATACTCCATTGTGGTGAAGCTTCGAGGTGTTGTTGTTGGGAGCCTCCGATTGTTGTGGAGATTGCCCCAACCTTGTTTGTAAAGGTTCGGTCACCGCCTTCAAGGGCACCAATAGTGGAATCACGGCATCTCGCATTGTGTGAGGGCGTGAGGAGAATACGGTGGCCCTAGTGGCTTCTTGGGGAGCATTGTGCCTCCACACCGCTCTAATGGAGACGTACTTCCCCTTAAAAGGAAGGAACTCCGGTAACACATCCTCGTCTCCACCGGCTCCACTCTTGGTTATTTCGTGCCTTTACTTTTGCAAGCCTACTTGTTTTACATCCTTTTCTTGCTTGTGTGCTAGTTGTTATTGCATCATATAGGTTGCTCACTTAGTTGCACATCTAGACAACCTATTTTGTTGCAAAGTTTAATTTGGTAAAGATAAGCTTAAAAATTGTTAGTTGCCTATTCACCCCCCTCCAGTCAACCATCAATCCTTTCAATTGGTATCAGAGTCTCGTCTCTTTTTAAGGACTTTACCATCCAAAGAGTATGGTTGATGTCGTAGATGAGGTGGGAGAGCACTCCGGTGCGAATCCAATATCATCTACGGGAGATGGGGGTTACTCGATCTCACGTGAGGAATTAAATGTGGCTTTGGAAACATTGAAAACCTCCATGACAGCCGAGGTCAAGGACATGTTTAAAGATTTCCTAGAAGGACTTAAACAATCTACCTCGCCGATGAAAGTGGGTGATCCCACCAACAAGGTGACGGATGCTTCCTCCGACAAGAGGGAAGCTAACATTGAAAAGAGTCCTTCTATTAGTGGTAGAAATGGTACAGGCATCTTTGCCCATGTGGAACCCCCAGTTTATGGAGGGCCAATCCCCTCCACTCATTTGAATCATGCCGGTCCTCCCCCTAAATATGAGAAACATGAAGATTTTGATTCTTGGGTCTATCGCTTTAAGCATCATTTAAAACATGTGAACACTAACCTTTGGAGAATCATTGAAGAAGGTTTTTATCCTCATGACCCAAGCAACTTCACCCCTCTAGAGGCCGTGGACAATCAATTCAATGAGAGTGCTCTCTTCATCATCCAAGATGCTATCCTTTCCGAAGATCTTCCTCACCTTCGACCGCATGTCATGGCTAAGGAAGCATGGAAATGTGTCGAGGGTCTCTATCGTGGAAGTGCTAGCATTCAACGCTCCAACTATGAAGTGGTGCAAGATGAAGCCGATGAGTTTGCAATGAAAGAAGATGAAGAACCACGTGAGCTCTTTCGAAGAGTGACCAAACTCGCGGTCGCACTCCGAGATCATGGAAGCAAGGACACGGATGCCAATTGGATCAAGCGAAAGTTCCTCAAGGCCATCATGCCTTACAACAAGGCCATGTCCTCTGTCATTCATCAATGACCGGACTTCCACTCCATGACCTCAAGTGAAGTGTTGGATGAGTTCGTTGCAATGAGCACTGAGGGAGTCCTGGACTAGGGGGTGTCCGGATAGCCGGACTATCAATATCCGCCGGACTCCCAGACTACGAAGATAGAAGATTGAAGACTCCGGCTCGTGTCCCAAGGTACTTTACTTGGCGTGGAAGGCAAGCTTGGCAATACGGATATGTAGATCTCCTACCATTGTAACCGACTCTGTAACCCTAGCCTCTCCGGTGTCTATATAAACCGGAGGGCTTTAGTCCGTAGGACACAACATTACATCTCAACAATCATACCATAGGCTAGCTTCTAGGGTTTAGCCTCATTGATCTCGTGGTAGATCTACTCTTGTACTACCCATATCATCAATATTAATCAAGCAGACGAGGGTATTACCTCCATCGAGAGGGCCTCAACACAGGTAAAAACATTGTGTCCTCGCCTCTCTGTTACCATCCGCCTAGACGCACAGCTTCGGGACCCCTACCGAGATCCGCCGGTTTTGACACCGACATTGGTGCTTTCATTGAGAGTTCCTCGTGTCGTCACCAATAGGCTCGATGGCATCTTCAACCTTCAACGCTGTCCGTAGGGACTCTTCTCCCGGACAGATCTTCATATTCGGCGGCTTTGCATCTGCGGGCAACTCTCTCACCATCCGAGCAGATCGAAGCTACGCCCTGGCGTCAGTCGATTCGAAGCCTAAACTTCACGGCCGACGATCGCGGAGACTTGATCTTCGACGGACTCGAGCCACAGCCAAGCGCGCCCCAGACCGGGCGATGGGCATGATCTAGCTCTGCCGCGGACGGTGCTTTGGTGGTCAGACTTGAATCCGCCCGGCTACTTACCCGAGCCGATTGCCCATGATGAGGGTGGATGGATAGACGCCGCCGGGGCTTCAACATCTACGGTGATGGAGCGAATACCGATTTTGTCCTTGCGAAACTCATGATCCCGAGGCGCCGACTCCTCGCGGACTCGAGCCTCCAGCGCCCCGCCAATTAAGCGATTAGGCGCGGTTATGGAATTCACCGCCGCGACATCTTTCAACACTCGCCTTTTGGCGATATCCTGAATTCCTCAAGCATCTCTCGCTATCGGAGAATCTGGCGGACTATGGCGGGGCGGTTGGAGTTCGGACGACGAAGAAATTGAGCCCACCCACCACCCACTTTGTAGCCACCGCCGAGGATCTAACCGACATGCTAGACTACGACTCGAGGACATCGACGCTATGGACGATGATGCGGATCTGATCGAAACCAGCGCCCACGGGACACTGGAAGGCCACCTCGTCATACGACGTCTACATGGTGGATACCCCAAAGGAAGGGGATGGCGAAAAAACAGCGGAGGAAGATTCTTTGAAGAAGCAGCCTAAACGCCGGCGTCAGCGGCGCCGCTCTAAATCCCGCCACAACAAGAATGGAGAATCCGGCACGGGAGATAATAACACTCCGGAGAGTGCGAAGACAAACCCTCCAAAGACTCTCAAAGGAGGATGTAGAAGCAAGCCCTCACGAAAGGGCGGCGGAAGAAAAGGTTGAGGATCACAACTATGTACCTCCCTCAGAGGACTAATCAAGCCCGATGACGATTTAACTCAAGAGCCCGTCGAAAATGATCTTTGCAAACGCAGCTCATCGCTACAACAAGAAGCTCAAGAAGGAAAAGCGAAGCTCAACACAACGGAAGACGCGCTCCGGATAAGATGGAGCAAAGTGCTCAAAACCGCAGACAAACAAGGCAACAGCCACCAATTGAAGAGCTACAGGCGCAAGCTGCTCCCGAGATTGACGAAGAGGCCATAAAGCCTCCACCGTCAAATGGCCCAGCCAGTCCATCTACGGACCCAAAAGGAAAGCCCCAATAAGCAAAGGAACACGTCAAGTGTCCGACGATAGCGGCACGCATACAAATGCGGGCGCCAGACACCCACTATGCTTCACAGACGAGTCTTTGGAACATGAATTCCCAGCAGGTTTAAACCCATCAACATAGAAGCCTATGATGGAACAACAGACTCAGAGTCGGATAGAAGACTATATATCTGCATATACATATGGCGGAGGAGACGATCTCCACGCCATAAAATATCTACCCTCAAGCTCAAAGGGCCAGCTCGTCATTGGCTCAAAAGCCTCCCGAAAAACATCATGGAAGTTGGGGAGAGCTCGAGGAAGCGTTTAGAGCAAATTTTCAAGGGACTTATGTCCGCCTCCAGATGCATTTACCTAAGTCACATAGCTCAACAACCCGGAGAGTCACATGAAATTCAGAACAGGTTCCTTACCAAAAGAACCAAATAGTCGATCGTCCGGACGCCAAGCCTTAGCAGCCTTTAAGCACAATGTCCGAGACGAATGGCTTCGCCAGACACCTCGGTCAAGAGAAACCGAGGACAATGACCGCATTAACAAGCCTCATGACCCGCTTTTGCGCGAGAGGACAAGCGGTTGGCAAGAAGCAAGACCAATGACCCAAGTACATCCGAGATAAGAGATGGAACGGAAAATCACGGCGCAGAAAAGATCAGCGCGGAATAAAGAGAAAATCCCAAAGAGCACGGCAATCAACGCGGATTTAAAAGCTCACGGCTGAATAATAAAGCTCAACCCATCAAGGACGACAACAGAACGAACTGTCTAACCTACACAAAATCTCGGTCGGATCTGTCAAATCCACAAGACCCGGAAGGCTCGCAAATCACACCCACAGGATTGTTGGGTTTTCAAACAGTCCGCCGACTAAACGCCGAACGCAAGGGGCTCGACGCGTCAGCGAAGAAGATAAACCCCGCCGAAGAGGCACCGGAAAACAAAAGCCTTTCCCACAAGGGGTCAAAGCAAGAAACTCACTTCATGTGAGGACACGGAAAGACAAGGCGGCACTTTCTAAAAGAGCTTCGCATGGTCCGCCCGCAAACCATAGAGATTGGATATCAAAACCAATCACTTTCGACCACCGGATTATTCCAAAAGTGTTCGAACAGCGGGCGGACTCCGATATTGAATCCGATAATAGACGGACTGCAATTCACGAGACGCCCTAATGGACGGAGGCGATGACCTAAACCTGCTATATTCAAACACAATCCGTCGGATGGGGATAGACCCTACCAAAATTCGACACAGCCGCACTTCCTTCAAAAGAGTTACGCCAGCCCTTACGCCAAGTGCACAGCTCGATATTACTCAAGTCGTGTTCGGATCACCGAACAATTTCCGACGAAAAGTTAATTTTCCATATCGCCCCATTTAAAAGTGAACATCAAGCACTACTAGGACGAAGGCTTTTGTCCGCTTCAACGCCATACCGCATTCGCGTCTCTTACACTTAAGATGCCCGCCCACATGGCACCATTTCAAAGGCGAGGGTCACTTAAAGACCCCGGATTCGGATAAACGAATCCGACTCAGAAAGTTAGGGCTCCCTAGCCGCATACCCTTTCACAAGGGCTGCGCTGCTAACATCGGTTTCATATAAACCAGGCTTTAATTATTTACGCTTGTTCTTTTGCATTATTTTCGCACGAACTGTTTTTGAAATGTTCCTCTCTTTCCTACAGATGAACAACGTATGCGTGCCGTCCCGTGATAACGCACAACGGAGACACAGCGCGTGCGCAGAGGGACCCGTCGTAAGGATTCTTTTCAGATTAAGACCCTCGTAGACCTTTTATTATCGTCTCTTGTTGCTAAATCACCTCGGCTTCTTCCTATAGCCGAGGCAGAGCTCGACGCTTTGGCATTGGCGCGTCGGAGGACAATGCCCGCACACGGACACAAGGGGCTTAGGGCATAATTCTGCCCGTTATCATAAAGTCCAACACCTCGTGGAGTGTTCGGCGTCTCAAGATTGGGCACTATATGCATCAGCTCGAATCATGTCTTTGGTCAAATGTTGGGTTTGCGGCTCACGTGTTTTGCTGCCTTCGCTCAGATCACCCGCTAACGCGGCACCGGAGAACTATGCGATTGTGCCCAGTTAATTTGGCGAGCACCTCAAGAGAGAAAGCTGAAAACCGATCGTCATGATATAGCGAGAGTCCGTCACCACTTGATCGACTACGGAATGTTTAGAATTTCCGCTTTGTGAAGGGCCGCTTCGGTCAGCACATACGCACTTTAATCCGGAGATGTGCGGTGCCATTAGGGGCTATATCGTAGCCCCACCCTCGAGCTCCATTGGCTAAGTGAAAGAGATAAAGCATTATAGTGCGGATTGCCTCGTTAAACTCGCTACCACCTCCTTATAATAGGACCGAGACGCCGGATTAAAGTTTGAAAAAGCGCTATTTTATGAACACCCCAAAGACCTTGTGCAAGGGGTCAAGTCAAGATCGCATCTTTCGGGTTATACACAAGTATACTTAAACGGCCGCAAGGAGAAGTATTACTACTTGGAAGCACAAGTATAAAAAGCATTCATACTATAATCATTCATAAACAAGTTAATGCGCTCAATTGAACGTTACATTCTTCGAGCATCGCGACTCTATTATACGAAGCGCCGCACATAACTTCCCGAAATAATGTTCGGCAGAAGCCGGTTCCCATCCGAACCTCGGGCAGCAGCAGCGGTGGCATCCATCTCCGGACATCGCGCTTTTACGGGCGAGCCATCCGCGTGCCCTCGATGCAGGCCGACCGCTTCATCTCCTTGATATGCGGCACCGCCCCAAGGAACCGCTGCGAGAGGCCAAAATAGCTCGTCACCTTGGACCTCCACGCCACACATGGGCCACGATGTCATCATAGCCAGCTCGGACAGTCTATTCAGTTCGCCCATTCGCCAACTCGTCCGACAATGAAGAGGGCGATCCGGACTGTGGAATTGAGTCCAATATAACTCTTCCACCTCGTGATCCCCCTGGCTCCGGAAGTGCTTAACGGCGTCCGCCGCACTCACAGCCAAGTCCATGTAAGGATCCTCCGAACTCCACTGCTTTTCAAATTTGGCATACTTGGCATCCATAAACCGGCGACGCATAAGAAACGGCTTGCCAGCCGTGATTTCTCCGGCTTGGCGCAGCTCCTCCTTCATAGCCCGCATTGCAGAGCGGGCATCCTTGGTCTCGGCGGTGGCCTTCTTCAGGTCTTCCTGCTCCAATAAGCGCTCCTTTTCAATAGCCTCGCTACGGTCGGTAGCATCCTTTAATTTCTTGGCCAATCCGCCACCTCCGCCTGCTTAGGCGGTCGCAGCCTTTTCGCCTTCAACTCCTCGGCCGCCCTCGCGGCAACCAAGATCACTCCTTCGGCTTGCTCCTTGGTATGTGCAAGCTCGGCCAAGTCTCTCCACAAAGAGCAGCACTATCTGTACAAACAACATATAACTTATCAGAGGAGGGCTTTAACCCACTCAATAAAGCGGCTATGGAGAATTTATTTACCTTGCGACTTGTCATGTCGCTGATTGACAAGTGCTATGTCAAGATCGCCATGTCCATTGCCGACTCGATTCGGCAAAGAATCGATCATCCCCGGACTATCCGCGACTATCCGCCACCAGAGCGCGATATTTATTACCTGAGATGTTTAGATTTTTGATCCTCGGCACGCTGTCGTCTTCGACAACCTACCGAGGCTCAGGGGCTACTATCTATACAGGGCGCATTTTTATATGCACAACTGTTAAAAACAAAGGGTACGCTATTTTCGCATACCTCAAATCCCGCCAAGAAGCTCATGGCAGCATCACACAATCCGCTTTCGCGGACGAAATCCTTCCAACCACCGTGACGCATTAACGCTGGTGATCTTCGAAATGGACGCCCTCTCAAGCAAACTCTTGATTCTCGGCGGGCTCGTGGGTGTTGAACTCTTGAACCTCCGGACTCGGGGCGCCCTCCGTGATTTACACTTCGGCTCGCTTTGCCTCATCTGGCGGTGCGTCGGACGGAGGCGACGCTTCCATCATCTCGTGAAGAAGATCCCGAGGACGAACTCATCGAGACCGCTGCAGATCCGAATCGCGATATAAATATTTCGTTACCTCTGTAAGCATAATCGAAGGTACTTTCTTATTAAACTTCCTCTTTCATACTCACGGCTCGTTGGAGGGCTGGTCCGTGGGCGATGATTGCGCGTCCGGATTCTCTCCGGACGCCGGACCCTCCGGTGGGGATTTCTTCCCACGCTTGGGGGCTTTGACCTCCGGATCTTCGGAGGCGGTCCTCTTCTCCCTCTGAAGGAGGATCCTTGGTCCTCTCCTCTTGATCGCCCCTTGACGGCGTATTAGCTCCTTTATCTCCCCGTCGCCCCCACCGTGGGCGAACCTCAACATTCGACCAAAGACGGGCTCAAGTCACGGTCTCGGGAGAGGGCCGACACCTTATCAGCCTTGATCGTGCCACCCATTCCTGTAAAAGAACAAAGGGTCGAGATGATCTCTTGAAAGGCATACAAAACAGATGTCCGGCTTTGAGCTATTTACACGAGTATCCGGCGATCGCGCTTAGTCCAAAGATCCTCGGCCGAATCCGGACACGCCACTTGCGGTCCGAAGAACAGCTCGTACATCTCCAAGGGTGTCGCACCCATGAAATGCTGGAGGATACGAGGTCCCTCCGGATTAAACTCCCATAAACGGAGAGGACGACGTTTGCAGGGTAGGAGGTGCCTAGTTAGCATGACCTGCATCACCTTGACCAGATCGATCTCCCTTGTTTGGAGGTCCCGAATCCGGCCCTGCAGTGCGGGCACGTCCTCGGACGGCCCCCACTTGAGCCCTTGGTTGACCCACGACATCGATTCTTGTGGAGGTCCCGGCGGAAGGAGGGCGGCGGCTTCGCTTGCCCCTTGGGCGTGATGTAGAACCACCTGCTGCCACAATCCTGTTCCTCTTGGAAGGAACCTTGAGCCACGGGCATCGACCTTCTTGCTTATGGTCGCCCGCCACACTCCGCCGACGCCCCGATCATCTTGGCTCCACCTTGAATTTTTTCAGCCACAGGCGAAGTGGGGATGACGCGAGGAAGGCTTCGCAGAAATAATAAATGCGGAGATATGGAGGATGGACTCGGAGCCAAGTCGTGGAAGTCCAGCCCAGATAAAACAAGCCCCTCACGAAAGGATCCGTGGAAGCCTAATCCCGACGGAGGTGAGATGCGAAACGACATATTCGCCGGGCTCGGGGCTGGCACGGCCTGCCTGTAGGCAGGCAACCTGTCTGAGACTTCAGAGGCTGTGCTTGGCCTCACGCAACTTCAATATGTCCTCCTCCGTGATGGAGGAGGGCACCCACCGCCCCGGAGGTCGGAGCCGACATTGCTATGGATCCGGCGCTCGAGTCTCAAGCTCTTGGTGTTGGAACCGGGAGCGGAGGAAAGATTCGATGCAAGGTTGAAAGACAAGGACAGCCTTGGTCCTCTTATAAAGGGAAATAATACCAAGGGCCGCCTCTCGTGACTGCTTGAGATTCCCCTTCGATAGAGGAGGCGGGCGACGGAACAGTTAGGTTACCCACGCACGTATTGATGAGGATCCCGAATAAAGGGAACACGATCTCGCTCGACAGACGTGCCGAGGAAGCCGCTTCACTAAACGTCTTTGGCGGAATAACAAAACGAGGGCTTGGCTGCGGTGTGACATCACGCTGCGTACGCCGCCAGATTGAATTAAGTGTGTATTTTATTCTCTACGTTGGAATGTGGAAATTATTTTGCGAGCGGACACTATCCGGTGCTCATTATCTTCTCCGGATTATTCAAGGGAGGAACCTGCCTTGCTATGCCGAACATTATGCACGCCGGACTTATCGTCATTGAAGACCGGTTCAGGCTACCGAGGAGTCTGGACTAGGGGTGTCCGGATAGCCGGACTATCAATATCCGCCGGACTCCCAGACTACGAAGATAGAAGATTGAAGACTCCGGCTCGTGTCCCGAAGGTACTTTACTTGGCGTGGAAGGCAAGCTTGGCAATACGGATATGTAGATCTCCTACCATTGTAACCGACTACTGTAACCCTAGCCTCTCCGGTGTCTATATAAACGGAGGGCTTTAGTCCGTAGGACACAACATTACATCTCAACAATCATACCATAGGCTAGCTTCTAGGGTTTAGCCTCATTGATCTCGTGGTAGATCTACTCTTGTACTACCCATATCATCAATATTAATCAAGCAGGACGTAGGGTATTACCTCCATCGAGAGGGCCTGAACCTAGGTAAAAACATTGTGTCCCTCGTCTCCTGTTACCATCCGCCTAGACGCACAGTTCGGGACCCCCTACCCGAGATCCGCCGGTTTTGACACCGACAAGCACCTTGGACAAGACCGCCGACAATGTGGTGCTCCATTCTCAAAGGGCAAAGAAGCCCAACCTTGCTTTGAAGGCCAAGGTTATTATGGAAGAAGAGGAAGAAGTGGATGATGAGGAAAGCAACCCCAAAGACACCAAATTTGATTACCATGAGCACATGGCCCTTGCTTCAAGACAATTTTGGAGCAAGAAGAGTTCAAGACCCAACTTCAACAAGAACAACTCAAGTGGCGTCAAGGGCAAGCAACGAGTTAGAACTTGCTTCAACTGTGGCAATGTGAGCCATTTCGTTGCGGATTGTCCTTACGAGAAGCGGAAGACAATGGTGGCAAGTTCATCAGAAAAGACAAAGCCAAGTCCTTCCCAAACAAGAACAACTTCGCCAAGAAGACTCCTAATCGTGGGTTGGTGGTTCAAGAAGAATACCAAGAGGATGACAATGACGATGAAAGTGAAGAAGCTATGGCCATGGCATCCGTTGCCATTGCTACTCCTTCCCGGGTGTCTCCCTTTGATTCACCCAACGAAAACATCACCGCCAAATGCCTCATGGCTAAAGCTTCAAACAAGGTAACCCCCAACATCACAACCACCATCATTACTAATCCCTCCTTGGAGGATTGCATTGATGAACATGTTGAGTCTAATGAGGCAGTGAATGAACTTGAGTCCTTTATGAACAAGCTCAAGGGTAAGTCCAAGAAGCACTTTGTTGCTCTCTTGGAACAACTTGGTGAGGCCAATGACATGATCGAGGCTCATGAAGAAACCATCTCCAAGATGGAAGGTCATAGTCGTGACTATGCCGATGAAATATCGGATCTCTCTAATGCTCTTGAGGAAGAGTGTGTGCATCGTTTGACTCTTGAGGAGTCACACAATGATGACCATGCTAAGTTAAAGAAAGATCTTGATCATGCTCTTGTCGTGTCTCGTGTGCTAACCTCCGAGAAGGCTAAACTTGGGGTTGATCATGCTAGACTCAAAGAGGAGTTTGAGATACTTGACAAGGCCCACAAAGTCTTGAAGGGTACTCATGCTAACCTCAAAGAGTCTCATGCTCAACTCCAAGTCAAGCTAATCAAGGAAAAGGCCACCTTTCCTCATATGGTATTAATTGATAATGCATGTGCTACTAACCCGTGTTGTGAGCATGTGCATCTTGTGGAGGAGAATGCCAAGTTGAAGGATCAACTTGAGAAAGGCCTTGTGACTTGCATTCAAGGTGATAAGAACCTCAACGACCTTTTGAGCAATCAAAAGGAAGTTGTGGCCAAAGAAGGAATTGGGTTTGCACCCAAGACCAAGAGCAAGAAGAAGAACAACAAGACCAAACGTCCTCCCCCTCTCAAACAAACGTTTGTGAAAGAGGGAGAGGGTGCTCCTAAGGAGAAGAAGGAAAAAGTGAAGGGAGTTGATCTCCAAAGGGGCAAAAGCATTCCCTCAAACAAAGCCGGCGACTTTAACCCGTCATATATGTTGTGCCGTGCTAGTGATGGACATGTCTTTGCTAAATTTGTTGGTTCTTCTTATGAGTACATTGAATGGTCCATTTGGGTTCCCAAGACCCTTGTTACTAACATCAAAGGACCCATTACTAAATGGGTACCTAAAACCAAGCATTGATCTCTTGTAGGTGTTTGCTTCCGGTGGGGGATCATGGTTGCTCGATAGTGGAGCAACAAATCATATGACCGGGAGCAAGGAATTGGTGGTGGACGTGCAAGAGATTCCATCTATGCCCACAAATGTCGAGTGGGGTGATGCATCACATTCTAAGGTATTGGGTCTCGGCAAGGTTGTTATTTCTCATGATCTAACGATCGAGAAAGTCATGCTTGTTGAGTCCCTCGCAGACAATTTGCTTTCCGTTCGTCAACTTGCACTCATGGGTTTTGCTACATTCTTTGACATTGATACCGTGGCCCTCTTGTGGAGCAAGACTCTTAAAGTAGCCTTTGTTGTGCATGTCGAGAATGGTCTCTATGTGATTAACTTTTCGGAGCGACCCACTAAGACCGCGACATGCCTAATGGCTAAAGTTGACGTGGGATGGCTTTGGCATCGCCGTTTAGCCCACGTCAATATGAGATCTTTGCAAAGTCTTCTCAAGGGGACCATGTCCATGGACTAACAAATGTTAGTTTTGCCAAAGATCGTGCTTGCCAGTGCTTGTATCGAAGGAAAGCTTCATGAAAAGGCTCACCCTCCATCAACCATCATTTACTCGAAGAGACCCTTGGAGCTCCTTCACATGGATCTCTTTGGGCCTCCATGTTTTGATAGTCTTGGAGGAAGAAAGTATTGCTTGGTGATTGTGGATGACTATTCAAGATACACTTGGGTATACTTCTTCAAGAGGAAGAGTGAGACTCAACAAACCGTCATCAACTTTGCAAATGAAGCTCAACGTCAACATGATGCAAAGATCTTGACAATAAGAAGTGACAACAACACCGAGTTCAAGAACTACACCTTGGATGAGTTTCTCAGTGATGAGGGGATCAAGCATCAATATGCTGCTCCTTATACCCCTCAACAAAATGGTGTTGCGGAGAGGAAGAACCGGACGTTGGATGCGGCAAGGACCATGATGGCGGAGTTCAAGTCTCCATACAACTTTTGGGCTGAAGCCATCAACACCGCATGTCATGCATCCAATCGGCTCTATCTCCGCAAAGCTTGAACAAGACTCCATATGAGATACTCACCGGCAACAAGCCCAACCTCAAGTACTTCCGGGTGTTCGGTTGTAAGTGTTTCATTCTCAAGAAAGGTGTTCGTTTGTCTAAATTTGAGGCTAGAGCTCATGAGGGCATATTTGTTGGTTATGCTACAAACTCTCATGCTTACCGTGTCCTCAACAATTCCACCGGACTCATTAAGGAGACGTGTAACGTGGAGTTTGACGAAAATAACGGCTCCCAAGTGGAGCAAAGTGGTACTTGTGATGTAGGTGATGAAATTCCTCCCCAAGCCATAAGAAGAATGGGTATTGGTCAAATTCTACCCATTGAGTAACCCCTTGGTCAAGGAGAAGGACAATGCTCTACTCAAGTAGAGCCATCACCTCATCAAGACCCACACGCTTCCGAAGTACAAAGTGAAGGCCCTCAACCTCGTGAACAAGACCAAGGGCAAGATCAACCTCAAGATGGTGGTGAACCTCTAAATGATGCCCAAGGTCAAGTTCTACCCCTCGAGCAAGTTCAAGATCAAGAGCAAGCTCAAGATCAAGAACAAGCTCAAGACGGCGCTCAAGATGATCAAGTCAACCGTCCTCCTTTCACATCCGAGGAGGAATTAGAGTGTCGTGCCGCAAAGATTGCTTCCAAGCTCACCACCCAAGGCCATCTCATGGAAAATGTGGTTGGAAGCCTAAGAAAGGGGGTAAGCACTCATAGACAATTAGCAAACTATTGTGAACATCACGCGTTTGTCTCTTGTGTTGAACCCCAAAAGGTCTATGAGGCGCTCGAAGACTCGGATTGGCTCAACAACTTCGAGTACAACAAAGTATGGAGATTGGTGCCGAGGCCATCGGGGGACCACAATGTCATTGGAACCAAGTGGATCTTCAAGAACAAGCAAGATGCTCATGGGAACATCGTTCGCAACAAGGCAAGATTGGTAACACAAGGCTACTCCCAAGTCGAGGGTATCGACTACGGTGAAACCTTTGCTCCCGTTGCTCGTCTTGAATCCATACGTTTGTTGATTGCCTATGCTTCCAATCACAACTTTAAGTTGCAACAAATGGATGTGAAAAGTGCTTTTCTTAATGGTCCTATCAATGAGTTGGTCTATGTCAAGCAACTCCTCGGGTTCGAGGACCCCTACTTCCCGGATCATGTGTATCAACTCGATAAGGCACTCTATGGCGTTAAACAAGCCCCACGTGCGTGGTATGACCACCTTACCGAGTTGCTACAAGATCGTGGATTTGAAGTAGGACAAATCGATCCCACTCTTTTTACTAAGAAGGTCAAAGGGGAGTTGTTTGTATGCAAACTATATGTTGATGATATTATCTTTGGTTCTCCTAACAAAGCTTTCAATGAGGAATTTGCCGCTCTCATGACCTCCAAGTTTAAGATGTCTTCGATGGGAGAGTTGAAGTTCTTCCTTGGTTTTGACATCAAACAAAGAAGAGAAGGAACCTTCATCAACCAAGCCAAATACACTCAAGACATGCTTAAGAGATTCAAGCTAAGTGATGTCAAGCCGGCTACTACTCCAATGCCTACCAAGTGCCAACTTGACATCGATCCCAATGGTAAAGCGGTGGATCAAAAGGTATATCTCTCCATGATTGGCTCCTTGCTTTACCTTTGTGCATCTAGACCGGATATCATGTTGAGTGTGGGGATGTGTGTAGGTTTTCAAGCCGCTCCAAAGTAAAGTCACTTTGTGGCGGTCAAGCGAATCTTTTGATATTTGGCTCATACCCCAAACGTTGGCTTATGGTACCCAAGAGGAGCAAACTTCAAGCTTGAAGGTTTCACGGATTCCGATTGGGCGGGAGACAAAGTGGATAGGAAGTCCACTTCCGGAGGGTGCCAATTCTTGGTTGCTCTTTGGTAAGTTGGTCTTCCGAGAAGCAAAGTTGTGTGTCTCTCTCGTCCACCGAAGCGGAGTATGTGGCTGCCGGTAGTTGTTGTGCTCAACTCCTATGGATGAGGCGAACTTTAAAGGAGTATGGTGTCATTTGTGACAATGTGCCTCTTTGGTGTGATAATGAAAGTGCCATCAAGATTTCTCTCAACCCGGTGCAACACTTCAAGACGAAGCACATTGAGATTCGGTATCACTTCATCCGGGATCACATTAGGCGAGGGGAGATCGAGCTCAAGTATGTCAACACTCATGATAACCTTGCAGATATTTTCACGAAGCCCTTGGATAAAGCAAGATTTCGCGAGTTAAGGCATGAGCTAAATATCATTGATTTGAGCAATGTGACTTGAACCCGTGCACCCCCCCACCACACTCAACTTGTTGTCTAGTTTAGGTGTAGGCATGGACATATGGGGAGTGTTGTTCTCTCAATGAACTCTCCCTCCCCCCATTATGCATAAAACGATCAACTCTTTCACATTAGCCATTTTTGATGGTACTTGTGCCTCAAAGACGAGTTTTGGTCATAGGCCCAAGGATAATTCTTTGCGGTGCCATACCAATTGACTCAAACATAGGTGGCTCCGGCCACCGCCCTCTTTTGAGAGAGGCCAGAGCTCGCTCTTCTTTCGTGTGGTTGTTTTGAAGGAGTGGGTTCCGGATCTTTGTTAGTGTGTGTGTTGTCTTGTTGGTCTTTTATTTTCTTGAGTTTGCTTTCCCGTTCTTCTTGGTGTGTTTGTGTTTTGGTCTAGAGGCATTTTTTTGGTTGCTGGCGGTAATACCGCTGCTGGCGAGCAGTACTACCGCCCTCCAGCGCGGTACTACCGCTGAGAGGCGCGGGCAGGGGTTATATCGGGGCAGGGGGAGTTTCTTCTCCCCCATACCCATTCGCACGCCCCCTCGTCTGTTCCTCTCTCTCCAGCAACCGGCGCCGCGGGAGGGCTCCGGCGGATCTCCCTCTCCGGGGCGTCCCTCTCCATTTCCTTCGGTGGAGACGATCCCCACCTTGTCCTCTTGCCATGGATGCCGGTATTGCCCCTGTTCCCTCGTTCTTCTTGTCTAGATTTCCAATGTAGCATCTTAGGGGCAGTAGCAGTTGCATCTCTAGATTTTTGGCCAAATCTAGGCTTGAGTAGGATGGAGAATGCTTCTAGGCAGTTTGGATTGATGTTTGGTTGGAGTATTTTTGAATTTGGTAGTACGGTAGTGCCGGATCTAACCACGGTAGTAGGAAACTGCTGTTTCCCCGTCTCGAGCGGTACTACCGCCCTCTCCAGGGCAGTAGTACCGCTTGGAGCGGTACTACCGCTCCCTGTGGAGCGGTACTACCGCTCGGGGCGGTACTACCGCTAGCAGGTCGCGGTACTACCGCTCCCTACCAACTTCCACTATGCTTCTATCTTTCAGTGATCCTTTTTGCTCGTGTTTTGTGGCTTATGCTCGTTCTTTCTGGTTGTTTGCGTGTTCTTGTGTGTGGTTCCAGGTGATGAGGTCCCTGAGCATCAGGCTCGTCGTGTCAACCCCAGCCGTGCCACGTCCAAGCGCTACCGCACCACCGAGCCTATCGGAGGTTCTTCAAGTGCTCCACCTCCACCTCCACCTCAACTCTAGAAGAAGTCTGGGGTCAAGCCAAAGCCAGACAAAACCGTGCCAGAAATGCAGCCAAAGGAGTTCTGGGCAAGGCGCCGCCGCAACCCGTATGAGGCTAACCAAGATCCCACTTTGGTCAACCGTCCGTTCTGGAACAAGTTCCAGTTTGCCATCTTCTTCGATGTTCTCAATGCCAAGAAGAATCTCTATGTCAACGTGCACTCCATCGACGCCGACCATATGGAGCAAGACCCTGACTACTTTGGTGAAGCTCTTCAGATGTGCACTCAACTGAACATTCTTGGGATCATGAAATTCAACAAGGACTTTGATGCTGATATGGTGGCCCAATTCTATGCCACGGTTCACCTTGGGACTGATGAGGACACGACACTGACCTGGATGACCAATGGCAAGTTGCTTTCAGTCAAGTGGAAAGCGTTCATGCAGTTGATTGGGGTGCAAGATCTAGTTCTTGAGTCTCCTGTCGGCTTTCGCCCTCACGGCCGCTCCAATGCCACTCACAAGCAAGCTCTCTGGCCCTACTGCACTCTGAGGATCAACCATGAGACAAAGAAGGAAACCTATGAGCTGCCTGCCTATCTGGATATCCTTCACCGCATCTTCAGAGAGACTCTTTTCCTCAGATCGAATCTGGACCAGGTTCACTCTTATCTCGTGGACATGCTTCTTTTCTGCCAGCGTGAGAAGGGACAGCACACCGGGGAGTCCTTGGATATCTCTCATGTTATGTGGTCTGAGCTGCTATCTGCTATCTCCGAGCGCAAGTGCCCGATTTATGGTCCATTCATCATGCTACTCATTGAGAAGGCCTGGGATCATGTCTATCCCAAGGTGCCACTGGAGACTGGAGAGTTGATCTCTCATGATGTCAAGCGTCTGAGGAAGAAGGATAACTTGGGCACTCAGGCCACTAGGACTGGAGTTCCTTCGTCTGCTACTGCCATGGAGACCGAGGAGGAGCCTGGAGCTGATGATGATGATGATGATGACTAGATGCCTTCTGAGGCAGAGCCCTCTTGGGCAAAGAAGCTCAAGTCTAAGATGAAGAAGTTGTTCTGCATGGAGGCTCACGGTCAGTACATGACTCATGTGGCTGAGAAGAAGGCTCGATGTCGCCACAAGGAGCTCATGCATCAGTTGGGTGCTACAGTCAATAGTGGATCTGAGGACCAGCTTACTGAGGAGGAGGAGTGGATTCAGCAGCATTGCCCGTGGACCGATTCATGATGCCGAGCACTTCCAGACTGACGACGGTGGTGCCGATGATCCCGCTGGGCTCTGATGCGTGTGTCCCTCATTTTCTCTCACCTGGAGCCGTAGCAATACTCCCTCTCCTTTTTGGTGTCTCGATGCCAAAGGGGGAGAGAGTTTAGGGATTTGCGTGTTGTGTCTTTCGTCTCTTGTTCGTGTTTTCCTCGCATTTGCTTTGGTTGGTTTGTCTGTGAGACCTAAGTTCGAGTCATATGGTGTGAGACATATGCTACCTTATCTTTCCAGTATCATTATCTATGTCACTATCTAGCTTATGAGTTGCTTGCTTTTCTTGTTATATCATCTATGCTGCTCTCATATACCTTGCTTAGATTGTTGGTCTCTAAAATGTAGGGGGAGCGTTGATCCTAGTATGTGTGCCGTGCAGTCCAAAGCACTTATCTAGATAGCACACATCTAGGGGGAGCCCATCTACATTTTAGGACGGTGGGGTTTGTACGCTTACTCTGTATCATGCTTGTGCAAATCCCGTATTGTCATCAATCCACCAAAAAGGGGGAGATTGTAAGGGCATATTTATCCCCAAGTGGTTTTGGTGACTGATGACAATGCTTTTGCGGACTAATCGTGTGCGTTAAGTTCATTCAGAGATTCATCCATTGGCACGAGACGATTTCCTCCCCTCAGTGTTTTATTCAAGACGGTGTAGCTCCTTCGTTTCATTGTTGGTGGACTAGTTTCGTAGGAGTCACCGTACTATTAAGAGGGGATCCGCTTTGGTAAGTCTAGGGTGGAATCAACACGTACACATCCCAATCACACCCATCGTCTTCCTTTCGCATCTTTGGAGATGCAACTTCTCTTCCGTACCTGCTTCGTCCTATGCGGTGTAGTACCCTGATCTCTGATGTAGTACCGCCTGGCCCTCCAATGTAGTACCGCCCACGAAGCGGTAGTACCGCTCTCAGCGATAGTACCGCTCCAGAGCGATAGTACCGCTTCATGCTGGCTTCGGCCGTAGTACCGCAGCTGTTCCGCGCTACTGCTGCCTCGATTCGAGACTGGTGTTTTCTCGTGTCGGGTTTTGCGGCACTAGAAGCGGTAGTAGAAGCGGTAGTACCGCTTCAAGCGGTAGTACCGCTCCTACTCCCGCGGTAGTACCGCTCTGGGGCCAGTGGCCTGTCTTCCTCGCCAGCGCGGTAGTACCGCTGGGTAGGGAGCGGTAGTACCGCTCTCTGCGGTAGTACCGCCCTGCCCTAGCGGTAGTACCACTCTGTGCGGAGCTGCTCAGTGGGGTAACGGTTGGAATTGTTCCCCCACTATATAAAGGTGTCTTCTTCCTCCAAGTTGACCTACCTCTTTCCCCCAAAGCTCCATTGTTGCTCAAAAAGCTCCATTTTCTCCCGATCTCTCTCCCTAGCCAATCAAACTTGTTGATTTGCTCGGGATTGGTTGAGAAGACCCAGATCTACACTTCCACCAAGAGACATTTGATTCCCCCCACTTATCCCTTGCGGATCTTGTTACTCTTGGGTGTTGAGCACCCTAGACGGTTGAGGTCACCTCGAAGCCATACTCCATTGTGGTGAAGCTTCGAGGTGTTGTTGTTGGGAGCCTCCGATTGTTGTGGAGATTGTCCCAACCTTGTTTGTAAAGGTTCGGTCGCCGCCTTCAATGGCACCAATAGTGGAATCACGGCATCTCGCATTGTGTGAGGGCGTGAGGAGAATACGGTAGCCCTAGTGGCTTCTTGGGGAGCATTGTGCCTCCACACTGCTCTAACGGAGACGTACTTCCCCTTAAAAGGAAGGAACTCCGGTAACACATCCTCGTCTCTACCGGATCCACTCTTGGTTATTTCGTGCCTTTACTTTTGCAAGCCTACTTGTTTTACATCCTTTGCTTGCTTGTGTGCTAGTAGTTATTGCATCATATATGTTGCTCACTTAGTTGCACATCTAGACAACCTATTTTGTTGCAAAGTTTAATTTGGTAAAGATAATCTTAAAAATTGTTAGTTGCCTATTCACCCCCCTCTAGTCAACCATATCGATCCTTTCAACATATTTATCTCAACATGCAACAATGTTATTTCAATATGCAATTATGCATGAGAAAAGACTCGTCTCAACAAGCAATCATGCATGCAAAGAAGCTTAAATGTTTTAATTGCATTGTTACTTATATTCAATAAATATCCCATGATCAATAATCTTATGTATTTTTTAGCTTTAGTGCTCTTATATTATTAGTATAAATATTTATGTTAATGTAATCAAACAAACTCATCGAAATATATTGCACACCAAAGTTACATCTTGGGAGCACAAGAAACTCTTAATTGTTTTTCATACATCAAGTATTTCACATAAATTAATAAACCACAGAGAATATAAACTAATAAACCATGAATTTTGTTAAGGCATGTCTCTCTCTCTCTCTCTCTATGTAGTTTTGGCGATTGATGACAACGCTTTTGTGGACTAATCGTGTGCATTGAGTATTTCAGAGTTTCATTCTTTTGGCACGAGACGATTCTTTCCCCTCAGAGTTTTAAGCAAAGACGGTGTAGCTCTTTCGTTTCAGTTTTGGTGGACTTGTTTCATAGGACTCACGGTACTATCAAGAGGGGGTCCGCTTTGGTACGGCTAGGGTGGAATCAACACGTACACATCCCTATTGCACCCATAGAGCCTTCCCGCTTCGATGGAGGATCCCTCCTTGCTTCCTGGGAAATCTGGTCCCAGCAGTAGTACCGCGGACACCAGCGGTAGTACCGCTCAAGAGCCACATGTGGTAGTACCGCTACTCAGCGGTAGTATGGCCTAGGAGCTATCAACCGTAGTACCACTGCTGTTCTGAGCTCCTACCGCCTCGACTCGAGGGTGTCGCCTCTCGTGTCAGGTTTTGTGGCACTGGCAGCGGCAGTAGAGGCGGTAGTACCGCTCGCAAGCGGGAGTACCGCTGCTAGTACCGCCCTGGATCCAGATCCTGCTCCGCCTCTGGCCTTCCCAGTCTGCACGGCAGTACCGCGAGGGGGAGCGGTAGTACCACTGATCCCAGCAGTAGTACCGCTGCCCCCAGCGGTAGTACTGCTCTTTGTGGGGCTGAATGGGGGTAACGGTTGGATTCTTTCACCCCTTATAAAAGGAGGTCTTCTTCTCCAAGTTGACATACCTCTTCCTTCCCAAGCTCCATTGATGCTCTAAGCTCCATTTAAGCCCGATCTCTCTCCCTAGCCAATCAAACATGTTGATTCTCTAGGGCTTGGGTGAGAAGGCCTTGATCTACACTTCCACCCAGAGAAATTTGATTCCCCCCACTAATCTCTTGCGGATCTTGTTACTCTCGGGTGTTTGAGCACCCTAGACGGTTGAGGTCACCACGGAGCCATAGTCCATTGTGGTGAAGCTTCGTGGTGTCGTTGGGAGCCTCCAATTAAGTTGTGGAGATTGCCCCAACCTTGTTTGTAAAGGTTCGGTCGCCGCCTCCAAGGGCACCAATAGTGGAATCACAGCATCTCACATTGTGTGAGGGCGTGAGGAGAATACGGTGGCCCTAGTGGCTTCTTGGAGAGCATTGTGCCTCCACACCGCTCCAACGGAGACGTACTTCCCCTCAAAGGGAAGGAACTTTGGTAACACATCCTCGTCTCCATCAGTTCCACTTTTGGTTATCTCTCACCTTTACTTGTGCAAGCTATATTGTGTTATATCCTTTGTTTGCTTGTGTGCTTATTGTTGTTGTATCATATAGGTTGCTCACCTAGTTGCATATCTAGACAACCTACTTTGATGCAAAGTTTAATTTGATAAAGAAAAACTAAAAATTATTAGTTGCCTATTCACCCCACTCTAGTCAGCTATATCGATCCTTTCAATCGGTATAAGAGCCTCGTCTCTTTATTAAGGACTTTACCGTCCAAAGAGTATGATTGACACCATAGACGGTGAGGAGAAGCACCCCAGTGTGAATCCGTCTTCGTCTACGGCCGATGGGGGATCCCCGGTCTCACGTGAGGAATTCAATGTGGCTTTGGACACATTGACAACCTCCATGACGATCGAGGCTGTAGGATCGAAAGTATGTCTAGAGGGAGGGTGATTAGACTACTTGACAAGATAAAAATTCTGCCTTTTGACAAAGAACAGTTTTTGGCCGATTCACAATTATGATCGAGTCAAGCATCACCCTACACATGCAATTCTAGAGTATAGGCAGCGGAAAGTAAATTGCACATGTAGTAAAGAGAGGTGGAGAAGAGCAAACGCAATTTTGGAGACGCGGTGATTTTTCTCGTGGTTCCGATAGGTGGTGCTATCGTACTTCCACGTTGATGGAGACTTCAACCCACAGAGGGTAACGGCTGCGCGAGTCCACGGAGGGCTCCACCCACGAAGGGTCCACGAAGAAGCAACCTTGTCTATTCCATCATGGCCTACGCCCACGGAGGGCTAGCCTTACTCGGGGTAGATCTTCACGAAGTAGGCGATCTCCTTGCCCTTACAAACTTCTTGGTTCAACTCCACATCTCGATGACGGAGGCTCCCAAGCGACACCTAACCAATCTAGGAGGCACCACCCTCCAAAAGGTAATAGATGTTGTAGATGATGATGAACTCCTTGCTCTTGTGCTTCAAATGATAATCTCCCCAACACTCAACTCTCCTCACTGATTTGGCTGTGGTGGAAGAAAGGATTGAGTGGAAAGCAACTTGGGAAGGCTAGAGATCAAGCTTCATATGGTGGGAGTGGAGCAACTTGATCTCAACACAAGGGTAGGTAGTTCTCTTCTCGTAAATGTAAGGTAGGAGTGGAAGTTCTTTCGATGGCTCTCTCCACGAATGAAGAGGGGTGGAGGGGTATAAATAGCCTCCACACAAAATCCAACCATTACACACATTTGAGCAATCTCGGTGGGACCGAGTGGACAACTCGGTGAGACCGATAGTTCAAATAATGTGAACGTTGGGATTTTCGTGGGACCGAAAATACAATCTCGGTTAGTCCGATTCGATGCAATGACAAGAGCATGCCGTTTGGTGGGACCGACTTCATCATCTCGGTGACACCGATTTGATGACGTATGTTCTGAAGCTTGGCAACTCATGTTTCGTGAGACCGAGTTCGAATCGGAAATCCGAGTTTTCTAGGGTTTGGCTTATGGTGAGGTGGTTCATCTCGGTGTGACTGAGTTTGGAATATCGGTGGGACCGAGACTACTTATGAGTGTATATGGCAGTGAAAGTTGCTGATAGTTTAGGAGATGTATCACTAAGCACTTGAGCAACCAGATCATCATCATAACCTCATCCCCTTTTAATAGTATTGGCTTTTCCTATGGACTCAATGTGATCTTGGATCACTAAACCAAAAATGGAGTCTTGAGCTTTTGCCAATGCTTGCCTTAGCATTTTGAGGGGTCCACCTCTTTAGTCCTTTTGCCATGCCAATGTGATTGAATTTCCTGAAACATACTTGATAAAAGCATTAGTCCAACCACAAAGTATGTTGTCATTAATTACCAAAACCACCCAAGGAGCAAATGTGCTTTCAATCTCCCCCTTTTTGGTAATTGATGGCAACACACTAAACAAGACATCAAAGCTTATTGAAAGAAAGACAGAATTATCACGAAAGCTTTGACAAACATGTAGTACACAGGCTCCCCTTACAAGTGTGCAAGATTTTCATAAATTATGGTTTTGGACTACCACAAGCACACAAGAGAGAAAAGCAAGATGTGCTACATGCAGCTTGGCTATATGCATCAGAGCAGATGAAAAGAAGTGAGTCATAATGCATATGTGCATGGTGATTTCTTGCAAACAAGTATTCACAAGCAAGTCACCATCATGCACATTCTCAAAAGTGCGATATACTTACCTTGAGGTTCCTTGGCATTGTACCAAGAGATAAACTTGGGAAAACAAGGTTAGATAACACAAGAGTATTTCTTCAACCAACTGCAAGAACATCAAGAGTACCAAGCCAGGGATGACATGTATAAAGAGTGTCTCATATTGAGCACAAGCTTGAATCAACAAACATGTCTCCTAAACTAAAAGATTTTCAATGAACTCGAGAGATTTTGCTTTCCATAAGATATCAATTTTGAAGATTCCTCTCCTTTGAGTTCTCTACGATCAAGGGTTTGATGGAAAGAGCAAAATCAAAAGAATGATGCCAAATGAGAATGACGCCAATTGTAATGTCCAATGTGAAACACGGCAAGAAATTCTCTTATAAGGAAAAACACGGCAAAGCTTTGATGTGATTCTCTCCCCCTTAAGGTAAGATTGCTCTTCTTCTCCCCCTAAATCTTCTCTTCTCCCCCTAAGTCTTCTCCCCCTTTGACATCAAGTGCCGAAAAGGACAGCAAACTAGGAAGGTTAGGGTAGATGGAAAGAAAGAAGTGGGATCCTTAAGAATCACAATAGGGCAAAAAGGAACATGCATAGAGAATCATTGAGTGGAGCTGTAGAAGATGATATCCTGGAAGAAATAAATCGGTGACACCGAATTAAGATGGATCGGTGGGTCCGAAAGTCGTGGACTTAGGGTAGATCCTTTTCGTTAGACCGAAATATTTAAATCGGTGACGCCTTGAGTTTAATTCCAAGGAAATACTGAAATAATTCAGCTCACTTTATGAGGAATGTTTCAAAGGATTTGCAATGAATTTGTGAATGATTTTCGAGGAATTGATCGAGCCGAAGGATATTTACAAAGACGTAAGACTAGAAATGAAAGAGATTCCTAGATGAAGTTTTTTAATGAAAACTCAATGAGAGAACATAAGAGAAAATAGAAAGACTCCAAAACATATGTACTTCATCTAGATAAAGGTCGGCGACAAGGTCACCTATGTTTGAGTATATTGACTTAGGAGTCGAATGAGGACATTTGATCATAGGTCATACTCATCATTTAAGCTCAAAATGGGGTTGCCATTTTTCGATTAAGCATTTGATGTGATCACATCTTATGAAGCTGCTTGTACTCATGACTTTGAGCAAAGCTCCTTAAAGATGTGAAGAACATACCTTGGGCTTGTTGTTGCTTTGCTCATGTAGGTAAACTTGATATAGGTGCTCATTGAATGTGAAGTTGGAGCGCCATTTCCACTGGTGTAGTTCATCTTCCTACATGGGTTAGGCAAGCAAGGAAATACTCAAGGATATCCAAGATGACAAGAGTGAAATACTAGATGTATAAGATGTCAAAGAGAATATGTGGAATTTGTTCCTTGAACTCAACATCCCAAAGGGCTAGATACTTGGTCAATGACAAGATTACTCATGATTTGAGTGTGTGGTAATCTTGTGGAATGTAGATCATCCAAGTACCTGCAAGGAGTTAGATGCAATACAAGGAGGCAAATGTGTCCAAGACATATGATTACCATCATAAGAGAAATATCAAGGATTAGTCAAGTAGGCTCATGCCTTGCATGCATCAATGGAGTTCTCACTCCAAGTTTGAGGCATCAATGATGTTCAACTCACTCCTTAAGCGACAAAACACCTTCTCATCAAGAGGTTTTGTAAAGATATCACGAGTTGTTTGTCAAGATCGAACATGCTTAAGATTGATGTCACCCTTGGCAATGTGATCACGAATGAAATGGTGACGAACTTCAATATGTTTCGCTCGAGAGTGTTGCACGGATTGTGTCCAATTTTAATCGCACTCTCATTGTCACAAAGCAAGGAACATGTCTCACATGTATCCCATAATCCTAAGCGCTTGTGTCATCCATAGCAATTGAGCACAACACGAACCGAAGCAATATATTCCGCTTGGCAAAGGATAATGATACCAAATTTTGTTTCTTGGAGGACCAAGATACAAGGGATCGACCAAGGAATTGACACGCACCGAAGTTGACTTTCTATCAACCCTGTCACACCGCATAGTCCGAGTCGGAATAGCCAACAAGGTCGAAAGAGGCCCTCTTAGGATACCAAATGCCAAAGTTTGGTGTGTGTATCAAATATCTCACAATCCTTTTAACAGCTTTAAGATGACATTCTTTAGGGGCTGCTTGATATCGAGCACACATGCATACACTCAACATTATGTCGACGAGAAGCACAAAGATATAGTAGAGAACCAATCATAGATCGGTAAACCTTTTGATCAACGGGTTCTCCATCTTTTGTCAAGTCATTATGTCCACTTGTAGGCATGGGGTTCTCATACCTTTGCTTTCTTGCATGTTGAACTTCTTGAAGAGATCCTTGGTGTACTTTGTTTGTGAGACAAAGGTACCCTCCTTAGATTGCTTGATTTGCAACCCAAGGAAGAATTTGAGTTCACTCATCATGGACATCTCATACTTCTCCACATGAGCTTTCCAAACTTCTCGCTAAAATGAGGGTTAGTTGAACCAAAGATAATATCATCAACATATATTTGGCACACAAATAGTTCACCATCAACCCTTTTCGTGAACAGCGTTGAGTCTATCTTTCCAATCTCAAAGCCTTTTTCAAGAAGAAAGCTAGTCAAGCATTTGTACCAAGCTCTAGGAGCTTGTTTAAGACCATAAAGAGCTTTGTGCAACTTGTAAACATGATTAGGCTTTTTGGGATTCACAAATCCGGGAGGTTGTTTCACAAATACTTCCTCCTCAATTTCACCATTTAGGAAAGCACTTTTGATATCCATTTAGAGAGTAATATCATGGTGATTGGCATAAGCAAGAAGAATGCGAATGGACTCAAGTCTAGCAACGGGGGCATAGGTCTCACCATAGTCCATACCTTCGACTTGTGTGTAACCTTGAGCTACGAGACGAGCCTTGTTGCGGATGACTTGTCCATCTTCATCTTGCTTGTTCCGAAACACCCATTTGGTTCCAATGACGTTTCCTTGGGAACCCACTTGACCATGGCTTGAGGTGCTTCAACAAATGCATCAATCTCCTCTTGAAGCTTGTCCTTGCCTTTTAGCTTGTGGTCTTGTGGTGGAAGGTCATCTTGAGCTTGTTCCACATTGGAAGAAGTAGGATCATACTTCTCCTTTTGAGGAACAAACTGTGGAGTAGGATATTGAACTTCTTCCCACTCAACGCCTTCGGCGTTGAACTTTCGCTCAAAACCAATTCCTTGATTCTTCCGTGCCTTCCTTGCTTGCGAACAATTTCTCAAAGTTCTTGCTTCCGCAAGGCTCTTGTAGACACCTTTCTCTATGATCCCTTTCAATAAAATATTTTCTTGCTCAAGTGTAACTTGGCTTGAAACATGGTTAGTGGAATCAAGAGAACTACTAGAAGCAACAACATTGGATTTAGCATGGTTATTGTTACTGCTAGAGGAAGAATTTTTCTTATGCTTGTCATGCTTAGTCTTAATGGGTGGCAAGAAATTAGACAAGAGAAGTCGTTTGGCAAGATATGAAGAACTCTTCTTTCGAAGATCATCATTGATTGCTTTTAGAAACTCATGTTCTTGCTCTAAAGTGAGCTTCTCGAAGCGTAGCTTCTCATGAGATCTTAGGAGCTCTCTATGATCTTCTTGAGTTGTTTCATGAGCTAACTTAAGAGTGTTTAGTTCTTTAGTTAGACGCTCAATCTCCTTCATAGCATTGTCATTCGACTCTTCTCGACTATAAAGACTACTAGCATGTTTATCGTTACTAGGCTCACTGGATTTATCATGCAAGAGTTCATCTTCACCAAGCAAGTCATCCTCATCACTATCAAGTCAATGAATTCAGGGTGTGATACCTTGGGGCCTTTAGCCATGTAGCATCTTCCAATTCCCTCATTTGGTGAATCAAATATGTCGAGGAGTTGGAGTTGGAGGATACGAGAGCAAGACCAGCAACACCTTCATCTTGATCAGTAGTCGGAGTTGGAGTGATAGCTTCCTTCGGATTGATTGTCGAGTCGGTGCCGAGACCCATTCACCTACATGAGCTTGATGTTTTCTTCTTGTGTATCTCCTTGATGACTTGTCTTTCCTCTCCGAATCCTTGCTTCTCCGAGAGGGTCTTCGTTCATAACGATCATCTCTGCTCCTTCTCTCTTTCCGAGGTGACTCATCTCTTGAGCTTCTTCTTCTTGGAGATTCTTCTCTTCTCTTGTGGGGAGCCGTACACTCATTTGAGTAGTGTCCGGGTCTTCCACAATTGTAGCAGTTTCGATCACGACTAGAAGATCTCTTTTCATCATATGATCTAGACTTTGAGCTTCTCTCTTTGCCTCTATTCTTGTAGAATTTGTTGAAGTTCTTAACCATTAGGCTTATCTCTTCATTGGAAACTAACTTGTCACTTGAGGTTGTGGGAGCATCACTTGTAGCATTGTAGGCACCACTTGACTTGTTGTGAAGCTCTTCCTTATCCTTAAGTGTCATCTCATGAGCAACAATTCTTCCAATGACTTCGGTTGGCTTGAGATTCTTGTAGTTTGGCATCATTTGGATCAAAGTGCACACGGTGTCATACTTTCCATCCAAAGCTCTGAGAATCTTCTTGATGATGAATCGGTCGGTCATTTCTTCGCTTCCTAAGCCGCAATCTCATTTGTGATGAGAGCAAGCCTAGAGTACATTTCAGCGACTTCTTCACCATCCTTCATCTTGAACTTGTCAAGTTGACCTTGAAGAATATCTAACTTTGATTCCTTCACGGACTCGGTACCTTCGTGCATTTCAACCAAAGTATCCCAAATCTCTTTTGCATTCTCAAGACGGCTGATTTTGTTGAACTCCTCGACACAAGGCATTGAAGAGAATGTCACAAGCTTGAGCATTGTTTTGCAACATCCGCAATTCTTCCGCTGAAGCCGCGATCCGAACTTTTCCTTCCTCAAGAATTCACCTTGCATACCAACACAAATAATGCCCCATGCGGCTGGGTTATGACCAAGAATATGCATTTTCATTTTATGCTTCCAACTAGCAAAATTTGTACCATCAAAGTAAGGACCTCTCTGAAAATTACCCTCACTAGACGCCATACTCTCCTAGGTTGTGAAACCAAGCTTATGGAGTCCAATGCAATGGAAACCAATACAATGGAGACCAAAGCTCGATACCACTTGTAGGATCGAAAGTATGTCTAGAGGGGGTGATTAGACTACTTGACAAGATAAAATTCTGCCTTTTGACAAAGAACAGTTTTTGCAGATTCACAATTATGATCGAGTCAAGCATCACCCTACACATGCAATTCTAGAGTATAGGCAGCGGAAAGTAAATTGCACATGTAGTAAAGAGAGGTGGAGAAGAGCAAACGCAATTTTGGAGATGCGGTGATTTTTCTCGTGGTTCCGATAGGTGGTGCTATCGCACTTCCACGCTGATGGAGACTTCAACCCACGGAGGGTAACAGCTGCATGAGTCCACGAAGGGCTCCACCCACGAAGGGTCCACGAAGAAGCAACCTTGTCTATTCCATCATGGCCTCACGCCCACGGAGGGCTAGCCTTACTCGGGGTAGATCTTCACGAAGTAGGCGATCTCCTTGCCCTTACAAACTTCTTGGTTCAACTCCACATCTCGATGACGGAGGCTCCCAAGCGACACCTAACCAATCTAGGAGGCACCACCTCCAAAAGGTAATAGATGTTGTAGATGATGATGAACTCCTTGCTCTTGTGCTTCAAATGATAATCTCCCCAACACTCAACTCTCCTCACCGATTTGGCTGTGGTGGAAGAAAGGATTGAGTGGAAAGCAACTTGGGAAGGATAGAGATCAAGCTTCATATGGTGGGAGTGGAGCAACTTGATCTCAACACAAGGGTAGGTAGTTCTCTTCTCGTAAATGTAAGGTAGGAGTGGTAGTTCTTTCGATGGCTCTCTCCATGAATGAAGAGGGGTGGAGGGTATAAATAGCCTCCACACAAAATCCAACCGTTACACACATTTGAGCAATCTCGGTGGGACCGAAGTGGACAACTCGGTGAGACCGATAGTTCAAATAATGTGAACGTTGGGATTTTCGTGGGACCGAAAATACAATCTCGGTTAGTCCGATTCGTGCAATGACAAGAGCATGCCAGTTTGGTGGGACCGACTTCATCATCTCGGTGACACCGATTTGATGACGTATGTTCTGAAGCTTGGCAACTCATGTTTCGTGAGACCGAGTTCGAATCGGAAAATCCGAAGTTTTCTAGGGTTTGGCTTATGGCTGAGGTGGTTCATCTCGGTGTGGTGAGTTTGGAATATCGGTGGGACCGAGACTACTTATGAGTGTATATGGCAGTGAAAGTTGCTGATAGTTTAGGAGATGTATCACTAAGCACTTGAGCAACCAGATCATCATCATAACCTCATCCCCTTTTAATAGTATTGGCTTTTCCTATGGACTCAATGTGATCTTGGATCACTAAACCAAACATGGAGTCTTGAGCTTTTGCCAATGCTTGCCTTAGCATTTTGAGGGGTCCACCTCTTTAGTCCTTTTTCCATGCCAATGTGATTGAATTTCCTGAAACATACTTGATAAAAGCATTAGTCCAACCACAAAGTATGTTGTCATTAATTACCAAAACCACCCGAGGAGCAAATGTGCTTTCAGAGGTCAAAGGCATGTACAAGGAGTTTCTTGATGGTCTTAAGTTATCCACCGCACCGTTGGAAGTGGTTCCTCCCACTAATAAGGTAGCGGATGCTAAATCCAATAAGGGGGAAGCTTCTTGTGATAAAGTTCCTTTATCTAGTGGTAGAAATGGTAGCGGCATCTTTGCCCATGTTGAACCTCCACCCACTTATGGAGGACTGGTTCCCTCCACTCATTTGAATCATGTTGGTCCTCCTCCTAAGATTGTGAAAAATGAGGATTTTGACTCTTGGGTCTATCACTTTAAATGTCATTTAAATCATGTTGTCGGTGTCAAAATTGGCGGATCTCGGGTAGGGGGTCCCGAACTGTGCGTCTAGGCGGATGGTAACATAAGGCAAGGAACACGATGTTTTACCCAGGTTCGGGCCCTCTTGATGGAGGTAAAACCCTACGTCCTGCTTGATTAATATTGATGATATGGGTAGTACAAGAGTGGATCTACCACGAGATCAAGGAGGCTAAACCCTAGAAGCTAGCCTATGGTATGATTGTTGTAATGTATGTTGTGTCCTACGGACTAAGCCCTCCGGTTTATATAGACACCGGAGAGGGCTAGGGTTACACAGAGTCGGTTACAATGATAGGAGATCTACATATCCGTATCGCCAAGCTTGCCTTCCATGCCAAGGAAAGTCCCATCCGGACATGGGACGGAGTCTTCAATCTAGTATCTTCATAGTATTGGAGTCCGGCGGACGATGATAGTCCGGCTGTCTGGACACCCCCTAGTCCAGGACTCCCTCAGTAGCCCCCGAACCAGGCTTCAATGACGATAAGTCTGGCGCGTATATAGTCTTCGGCGTTGCAAGGCGGGTTCTCCTTTTAAGTTCCATGTACCTGCCAAACAGTGTCCGGCTTTCTTATCAATGTTGCGCTTCTTGGCTTCCACGCCCAATAATGGCCTTCTTCCACGCGTCGCACAAATGCGAAAAGCCAGGGTATCTTTTATGTTTTACCCCCTAGCTGTGCAAATAATCTGCCTATAAGAGAGGCAAGAATCCAGATCCAAATCGCACCATCTTCCTTCCGCGAATACTCATCGGAGCGCTTTCGACCCAGAATCCATTCCATCATGGACCGTCGACGCGGCTCCTCTTCTCGCGCTCCCAGCCCTCTGCCAGGAGATTGGAGGAGATGCTCTGTTCCGCACAACGAGCTGGTGAAGCTCCAAGCGGAGGGATATCTCCTCCGCCTTCATGGTTCCGTTCGAGCCGGGCTGGCCACCTACCAAGGTGGGAAGCAAGCGAGGCTACCCCAAGTCCCAACAAAGGGAGCAGGTATGCTTCGTCCCCTATCGATAAGGGGACTCGGATTTCTATACATCCGCTCCTCCGCGGGCTCTCGGAGTTCTATGGACTCCAGCTCCATCACCGACACCCGCCTCATCCTTCATATCGCGGGTTACGAGCTCTTTGCGAGCTATTTCGGGCATCGAGCCCCATTTTGCACCGTGGAAGAGGTTGTTCGCCTCGCACCCGCTTCTCACGAGGGTCCATATATCAAGTGGGCGGCGCCGAAATATGGCGATTGCGGGACCGGATATCCATCCGGAACCCCTAAGAAGGCGCCCAAGACCGGCCTTGAATGGTTTACATAGAAGACGCCCATTGCCGACCTGCTCGGATCGGCCTCCCGTAGTTCAAGATTGCTCCTCTGAAGAACGCCTTAGTTGGCGCCATGAGCCCCAACCGGAGGAAGACAAGAGCGCCCATTATCTAATGGGCCAATAAGATTATCGCCCATTCCGGTTGACCATGATTGGAGTCATGGCAACATGCATTACGCTGGGGTGCAGCCATTGCATCTGAGGCCACCCCATGTGGGATTTCAACGGGGAAGACGATGCCACCCGCCATGGCCGCAAAGGACCGGATTCGGCCGAGGATCTGGTGCAGATCCTGTTCGGCCTGTACAAGGGGGAGAAGGAGGACTTCCTTCAGATGGACCCCTTGAATGGGTTCTCCAAGAATAACCCTCGACATTGGGTAAGCGAACACTTTAAGGGCCCGACCCATGCTTTCAAAGTTTAAGCTTCTCATACTATGTCTTCGGCGCAGGAACTGCATCGGATTGTGGAGGACATGATAAGTCCAACTCCGCAACCCGAGGATCCAGAGAGATCCCAGGATCCGGCCTCCGAAGAGGATCCGGACATTCAGGTGGAGCTAATCGACGGGGTGTTCCACCAGCTCAGCATGGATAATGCTTTAGTCGCCATTACGGCTGACTACCCCGGACTATATTCGGCTTCCCAGGTGATTGTGACGGAAGTCCTGACACCATTATCTCTTCCTTGCTCATTTCTGACCTTCGCGTACGATGGTGTTTTGCAGGAAGTGCCTTCAAGGCAGGAAGCCGAGCCCGCGGCGGCTGACCAACAAAGGCTAGTCCGAACCAGTAGGCGGAAGAGGAGCGCGGCGTGGACTAAAACGTCGCCGCAAAGGTATAGCTCGCAGTTAATTATTCGGAGCAACGTTCCTAGGAAGCGTTTGAGTGCTCATGATCTTTGTAGGAGAAAAAGCGCCACGGATCAAGCGGCGTGGAGGTTGCCAATCCAACCTCTACCAGCCAGCTCAGCGCCCGGCCCCGGAGGGAGGCGGCGCAAGGCGCGAGCCGACACTCCTCCAACGGAGGATGCCGACAGGTTGTCCGCCACCAAGTCTGAGGTGGAGAGCGCCATGAACCATAGGCGCCGCCGGATAGTATTTCGTGATGCGTGCTTCTCCCCTGAGGCGTTAAATGCCTTTAACGCGGGGGACACGCACCTCCGTGCTGCTCAAGATTGTTTTACCAGAGCTACGGAGCAGTATGTGAAAGACATACGGGTAAAAGAATTTAGCAGTAATATATGCCAGTAGCCCCCGAGACTTAAAGTAGTTATGTTAACTGATTTAAGGATCATTTGAAATGCAGGATCTTACCGAAAAGAATACCCAACTGTCTCAGGAGCTGCAAGGGTGCAAGGCCCAACTTGAGGCCGCACTTGCTGCCGCAGGAGGAAACACAGAGGCCCCTCCTCGTAACACATTTTTTTTAAAAAAATATAAGCGCTGTGCGGCGTGCGCGCAAGTCTAATGATGACATTGCAGGTGCTGCCGGACAAGATCCGGACAGGCAGGAACTACTGCGCCAGCTAAAGGCCGGTGAGAGGGTGCTGAATAGAGTGCAGCAGGAAAGGAACAAGCTCCAAGATGCCCACGCCCAGCTCGGAGAAGAGCTGAAAGGTGTTCGGGCTGAGCTGTCTGGCTCCGTTAAGGAGAATCAGCGGCTTCGTCGCGGCATCTATAGTAAGTGCTTAAGCGAACTCCTTTGAAAAGAAGAGTTCGGCGAGGAAGTCAATTGACAAAATATGTCCGTAGGTATACTCACCGTCGCCTGCAGAGGAGATGCCCAGACGACGGGTGATCAACTTCCCGAACTGTTGCAACTGCTCGAACGAGTTCGGCAGCGATGAGCGCGCTGTTCAGCTTTATGGCCGGCCCTTTCCCTGCTCGAAGGCCTTGGGGAGCTTATCGAGAAGCTTGTGAATGCGGCAGCGCCTGCGTTTAGGAAGATTTCGCCTGCCGCCAAGGTGCCAAGGAGGCTTGGGCCATGGTGAAGACGCTGTACAAGAAGGCGGATCCCAACCACATGGCGAGGTCGGACCTATTGGGCCCGATGGGAAGGAGATCCTCGTGAGTTTAGTATACGGCCAAGTAGAGTTGGCGCTAAATTTTCCCAACGGATCAGAATTAGACAGCTGTTAGACGGGATTGAGGAAGAATACAATCGAGTTTGGACAATGTATTTTAAAATGACATGTGAAATGTCTTCTAGCGGATTGTAGATCGCTTGTCTTTGCCGACCTTTTCGCTTCAACCTCGGGACCCAAGAGTCCGGAGTGTGTCCGAATACCTTTTCGTTAAGAGACAACCAGGTATGCATGGAGACCAAAGTAGGGTCATTAGTGCTTTATCGGACAAGTGCTCAACTAGTTATGTTATATTACATGGTTAGTAAGAAACATCTTCCAGGAGAATAGTTCCGTTAAGGGTTCCTTTCTCGGGAGGCATGCCCTAAAGTGCATGTCCGATCGCGAAAAAGCGTAAAACATCCGGGGCGATAAATAAGTAGGTAAAAATCATCTTTCAAGTCATCGATCGAAAATTCACTTAAGAAAGCTAGCTTTCGGCTTCACTCAGTCTGAGGTACACATCCGGCTGATCCGGCAGTAACAATCGCAGAGGTGCTCCCTTTACCTCCTAGCCGAACAATCGGGAACGTAGGAGCAAGCACAGGAGCCAGGCAACCCAGCTTGGCCAAAACTTAAGTCATATCGATGCATATAATGGTGAGTAAAAGGTACATGTGGAAGCTTGACACATGTGCTGGGCATGAAGCCCTTATAATTGAGCTTCTGGAAAACAAGCCCCCAGGTATAATGAGTGAGGATGGCACATCAAGTACGTGCGAACAATGCGCAAGTAGGCCCTCAAGGGCTTTTTAGGAAAAGGGTTAAGAGAAGAAAGAGAAACAAAAGGCAGCTGAAGTGTAAAAATTTGGACGGAGGAAGGGGACGAACTCTTAGTCCAGCGCTAGGCATAGAATCTTCGGAGGCAGGCTGCGTTCCATGGGTTCGGCTCGAGTCGGTTGTCCGATGCATTTCGTAGACGGTACACTCCGCCGGTCAGGACTTGATCGATAATGAAGGGGCCCTCCCATTTGGGCTTGAGCTTGTCCTTTTCTTGTCCGCAGCGAGAACTAGTTCGCCAACGTTGTAGGTCTTGGCCCGTATTTCTGCTTTGATATCTTCGAGCTCGCGCCGATAGAATGCGTAACGAGCCTTGGCGACGTCGCGTTCTTGCTCCAATGCGTCCAAGCTGTCCTGCCGATTCAGCTCGGCTTCTCTTTCTTCATACATGCGCACTCGAGGTGAGTCATGAATGATGTCGCAGGCAAACTGCCTCTGCGCCGTATACCATAAAATGGTGTGAATCCGTAGTACGGTTGGGCGTTGTCCGCAGCCCCCAGAGTACGGAGTCGAGCTCCTCTACCCAAAGGTGCTTTCAGATTTCATAAGTGACCGCACTAGTCCGGGTTTAATGCCGCCATTATTAGACCATTTGCTCGCTCCACTTGACCGCTGGTTTGAGGATGATAGATCAAGCGTAATCGAGCTTAATGCCCATGTTTTTGCACCATGACTTAACCTCGCCGGCCGTGAAGTTCGTGCCGTTATCGGTGATGATGCTGTGGGGACACCATAACGGTGTACTACCCCGGATATAAAGTCTATCACTGGTCCGGACTCGCCGTTTTGACCGGTTTGGCCTCTATCCATTTGGTGAATTTGTCCACCATGACCAATAGGTACCTTTGCTTGTGGGTTCCCTTTAAGGGTCCGACCATGTCAAGCCCCTGCACATGAATGGCCGGTAATGGGTATAGTTTTGAGGGCGGTGGGTGGCATATGGCTCGATTAGCAAAGAGCCGACAACCGACGATCTTTGGACTAAGTCCCGAGATCTGCTCGGGCCGTCGGCCAATAAAACCTCAGACGGAATGCCTTTCCTACAAGGGCCCGAGCTGCTGCGTGGTGTCCGCCTAGTCCGCATGAATTTCAGCGGAAGGTTTCGCCCTTCCTCTTGGAGATACACCTTTGAAGGACTTCGGTTGTGCTTTTCTTATAAAGTTCTCCTCATGGACCTTGTAGGCTTTGGATCGCGGACTATGCAAGGGCCTCATTTTGGTCTTGGAAGTTCCCGCCTAAGCAAGTAGGCTAGGAATGGTTCTGCCCACGGGCGATTATCGCCATTATGTCGTGGGCTGAAGGTGTTATGTCATCGGCTGAATCGCCGGTTGGCGCGGTTTTTTCCGGTTTGTCGTGTCCGACTCCTCTTCCCATAGTACGGATGGCTTGAAGAGCCGCTCGGTGAAGATGTTTGAGGACAGCGTCACGCTTTTGCGCCGATGCGTGCAAGACATCGGCTGCTTGGTTATTATCTCGGCTATGTGATGGAATTCAAGTCCTTCAAACCGAGCTGACATTTTAGGACAGTGTTGCGATATGCTGCCATTTTCGGATCCTTGGCGCCAAAGTCTCCATTTATCTGGGATATCGCAAGGTTTGAATCCTCGCACCTCTAGGCGTTGAATGCCCATGGAGATTGCCATCCGGAGGCCATGTAAAAGGGCCTCATATTCGGCTGTGTTGTTGGAGTCCGTGTACATTATCTGAAGTACGTATTGGACTGTGTCCCCAGTTGGGGACGTCAATACGACGCTAGCCCCCAATCCGGCCAACATTTTAGAGCCGTCGAAGTGCATAATCCATTTGGAGTATGCGCCGTACTCTTTAGGGAGTTCGGCTTCGGTCCATTCAGCGACAAAGTCAGCCAAAACTTGTGACTTTATAGCTTGCCGAGGTTTGTAAGTTATATCGAATGGTAAGAGCTCAATGGCCCATTTTGCAATCCTGCCTCGCGTCATGTTGTTTATAATGTCGCTGAGTGGTACTTGAGGCTACCGTCATCGAACACTCTTGAAAGTAGTGTCGGAGCTTCCGGGATGCCATGAACACCGCATATGCTATCTTTTGATAGTGCGGGTAACGGGACTTGCAGGGGGTTAAATAGCGGAGACATAGTACACTGGTTTTTGAAGAGGGAATTTATGCCCTTCGCTCTCGCTCGCGATTTAGTACCGCTTATAACTTGATGTGTTGCCACGATGTATAACAACATTGGTTCACCCAGGTTGGGCGCAGCCAGACCGGATTTGTTGCCAATATGGCCTTTATTTCTTCGAGTCCCAAGAAGGCGATCCGTCCACTCGGTGTTCGGTGCGCCTAAGGAGGCGATAGAGGGGCAATGCCTTTTCTCCCAAGCGGGAGATAAAGCGGCTTAAAGCCGCCACGCATCCAGTCAATTTTTGTATCTGTTGAGGTCTTTTGGAATATCCAGCTATGACAGAGCTCGGATATTGGCCGGGTTTGCTTCAATTCCTCTACCGGATACAACGAAGCCTAGCAGATTTCCGGCTGGTACGCCGAAAATGCATTTTTCCGGATTCAGCTTGATGTCATATGCTCTAAGGTTGTCGAATGTGAGCCTCAAATCGTCTACTAGGGTTTCGACGTGTTTGGTTTTGACGACTACGTCGTATACGTATGCCTCTACTTTTTTGCCGATCTGGGTTGCTAGACATGTTTGAATCATGCGCTGATATGTTGCGCCAGCGTTTTTAAGTCCGAAGGGCATCGTGTTGAATCAGAATGGTCCATATGGAGTGATGAATGCCATTGTGGCTTGGTCTGCTTCCGCCATCTTGATTTGATGGTAGCCGGAGTATGCGTCGAGGAAGCATAGTGAATCGTGTCCTGCGGTAGCGTCGATTATCTGGTCGACGCGGGGGAGGGGGAAGGGATCCTTTGGGCAGGCCTTGTTGAGTTCTTTAAAATCGACACATGGGCGCCAGGATTTGTCCTTCTTTGGTACCATTACCAGGTTTGCTAGCCAATTCGGATGTTTGATATCTCTGATGAATCCGGCTTCCAGTAGTTTGGCTAGCTCGTCTCCCATTGCCCGTCTTTTAGGTTCGAAAATCGTCAAGAGCCTGTTTGATCGGCTTGAATCCTTTAGGATGTTTAGGCTGTGTTCGCCAATCTGCGTGGGATTCCGCATATCCGAAGGGTGCCGTGCAAAATGTCCCAATTTTCCGGCGAATTTCGCAGGCGCCGACATCGTGGTTCAACTGCGCCCGATGGAAGCCGTCTTTGTCGGGTCCGTTGGATGGACCTGGAATTTTGTTATTTCATCTGCTGGTTTAAAGGAGGTGGACTTGGATCTCTTATCAAGTATCACGTCGTCCCTATTCACCGTAGAGCGCAGCGCGGTGAGTTCTTCTACCGCTAGGGCTTCGGATAGTGCCTCCAGGGCTAATGCGGCTGTCTTGTTTTCGGCGCGGAGTGCTATGTCCGGATCACTAACGAGAGTGATTATTCCGCCGGGCCCAGGCATTTTGAGCTTCATGTACCCGTAATGGGGTACGGCTTGAAAAATTGTGAATGCCTCTCGCCCTAATATAGCGTGATATCCGCTGTTGAACGGGCCACTTGGAGCGTAATTTCTTCGATCTGTAATTATCCGTGAGCGAACACCACATCGAGTGAGATTTTTCCGGTGCAACGTGCTTCCCGGCTAGGGATTATTCCTCTGAAGGTTGTGCTGCTTCGCTCAATGCGGCTCCACCTATTTCCATTTTTTTGAAGAGTTTCTCGTAAATGAGGTTTAGTCCGCTGCCGCCATCCATGAGGACCTTTGTAAGTCGAAGTCGCCCACTATTGGACTAAGCACCGGTCTGGCCGGTGCTCGGGCTGTTTGGAATTTAGGTTCATCGCTGGCGTTGAAGGTGATGGCTGTGTCGCCCATGGATTTGTTGTTGCTACTTGGTAGACTTCGCGAGGCCGCGAATTGTTCGCTTCCGCATATTATTTGATGCGAATGTCTCAAGATCGCTGATACTGCATCGGTATTGTTGGAGTGGTTTTCCGGCTAGAAGCTCTCGCCACTTTTGGCCACCGCCGTAATATCCAACATGCTCGAAGGCTATGTGTTGGGACGGCGCCTCAGATCGCGTGAAGTTTACAGGTCCGCCGAGCCGTCCCTCCAAGACGGTTCCGCGTCTCTATGGGGTTTTTGCTTTTGGTTTTTGTATCCGGGGCCTGAGTGTAATGCGCCTTTGTTGCGGACTAGGGTTGTATTTGGGCCGGATTGTCCCAAAACAGGTTTTCGGTTTTCCGAAACTCTCCATCGCACAAGATTTCAGATTATGGACGCCAGTCGGCGGCGTGTAATTTCACGACGGCCGATGGCGCTCAATATTCCTTGTCCGCAATTATTGCAAAAATTGAGATTATGCTTTTCCTCTCGGCAGTCCTTTATCCCGTCCATAACCAGGAGGAATCGCCCAAGAGTGATGTACTGTTTCAGCGGGCTCTTGCCGTATTAGAGATAGATCGCATATACCTGGGCGGGTGGGTGGAATAAAGTCTGAAACCCTACCCATCTCAAGGCTTGAAGGCCGTTAGGTTTCTAAATTTGGAAGCTTGGATTGCTAGACGTTGTCCAACGAGTCCGGTCCGATGCCTGACTTTAAGTTCAGTGCTTGATCGAAGTCCGTCCCTCCGCGGGAATCCGGCATGGAGGGTTCGGGAGCCCGGATATGACTAGTTTTCAATACAGAGAAGAGTCGCCGATTGTTCCTCTGCCATCGCGACGTGGTGGGTGACCAGGGAGAGTTAATCTCTCTCGATCGGTTTTAAGCCCAATCTGATTGTAGTCCGTAGTGACTCCTAGGGCGGCGATGCGATCCAAGAGCTCGTTGACAGATGAAAGCTCTATCGGATCAAGCCGCTCGGCAAATTCCTAGCTGACGAGAAGATTGATTTTGACGACTTGAGAAGTCATTGACGAAGCAGTGGCCGGACAGGCGGTCATAAGAAAACCGCCTAGCCGGATAGTTTGGCCGGAGGCTAAGGCCCCTTTGGCGAAAATACCGTCCCTGAAGGCGGGTGGAGGTATCCTTCCTATCGGCGACGGCACAGAGGAACTCTCAATGAAAGCACCAATGTCGGTGTCAAAACCGGCGGATCTCGGGTAGGGGGTCCCGAACTGTGCGTCTAGGCGGATGGTAACAGGAGACAAGGGACACGATGTTTTACCCAGGTTCGGGCCCTCTTGATGGAGGTAAAACCCTCACGCCCCGCTTGATTAATATTGATGATATGGGTAGTACAAGAGTGGATCTACCACGAGATCGAGGAGGCTAAACCCTAGAAGCTAGCCTATGGTATGATTGTTGTAATGTATGTTGTGTCCTATGGACTAAGCCCTCTGGTTTATATAGACACCGGAGAGGGCTAGGGTTACACAGAGTCGGTTACAATGGTAGGAGATCTACATATCCGTATCGCCAAGCTTGCCTTCCACACCAAGGAAAGTCCCATCCGGACACGGGACGGAGTCTTCAATCTTGTATCTTCGTAGTCTTGGAGTCCGGCGGATGATGATAGTCCGGCTGTCCGGACACCCCCTAGTCCAGGACTCCCTCACATGTTAATACTAATCTTTGGAGAATCATTGAGCAACGTTTCTATCTGCATGACCCAAGCAGCTTCACCCCTAGAGAAGCCGCGGACCATCAATTCAACGAGAATGCCCTATTCATCATCCAAGATGCAATTCCATCCGAAGATATTACGCATCTCCGACCATTCACCGTGATCAAGGAAGCATGGCACCATGTTGTTTCCATTTACAAGGGAAGTGCAAGCATTCAATGCTGCAACTATGAAGTGGTGCAAGATGAAGCCGATGAGTTTGCAATGAATGAAGATGAAGAACCTCGCGAGCTTTACCGGAGATTAACCACTCTCGTGGTCTCACTCCGAGATCATGGGAGCAAGGATACGGATGACAATTGGATCAAGCGCAAGTTCCTCAAGGCCATGATGCCTTACCACAAGGCCATGTCCTCCGTCATCCATCAAAGGTCGGACTTCCACACCTTGAACTCAAGTGAAGTGTTGGATGAGTTTGTGGCGATGAGGATCTTGGACAAAACCGCCTACAATGCGGTGTTGCATTCTCAAAGAGCAAAGAAGCCCAACCTTGCCTTAAAGGCCAAGGCTAGTGTGGAAGAGGAGGATGAAGAAGAAGATGAGGAGAGCAACCCCAAAGACACGAAATATGATTATCATGAGCACGTGGCTCTCGCTTCAAGGCAATTTTGGAGCAAGAAGAACTCAAGGCCCAATTTCAACAAGAAAAACTCAAGTGGTTTCAAGGGCAAGCAACGTGTGAGAACATGTTACAATTGTGGCAATGTGAGCCACTTTGTTGTGGAGTGCCCTTACGAGAAGCGGGAAGACAATGGTGACAAGCTCATCCGAAAAGACAAAGACAAGTCCTTCCCTAACAAGAACAACTTCACCAAGAAGACTTCGACCAAAGGGTTGCTGGAACAAGAAGAGTACAATGAGGATGATGATGAAGAAGAAGATGGTGAAGCCATGGCCATGGCCTCCGTTTACATTGCCACAACCCCATGGGTGTCTCTCTTCGATTCACCCAACGAGAACATCATCGCCAAGTGCCTCATGGCCAAAGCCACCAACAAGGTAACCCCCAACATCAAAACTACCATCATTACTAATCCTTCCTTGACGGATTGCATTAATGAAAGTGAGGGGTCTAATGAAGAAGTGAATGAATTTGAGTCTTTTATGAGTAAGATTAAGGGCAAATCCAAGCAGCACTTCGCCGCTCTCTTGGAACAACTTGGTGAAGCCAATGACATGATCGAGGCTCACGAAGAAACCATCTCTAAGATGGAAGGTCATAGTCGTGACTATGCCGATGAGATATCGAATCTCTCTAATGCGCTTGAGGAACAACGTGTTCATCGTTTGGCTCTTGAGGAGTCACACAACGATGACCATGCTAAATTAAAGAAAGATCTTGATCATGCTCTTGTTGTATCTCGTGTGCTCGATTCCGAGAAGGCTAAACTTGGGTTGACCATGCTAGACTCAAGGAGGAGTTTGATATAGTTGACAAGGCTCACAAGGCCTTGAAGGGTGCTCATGCTAGCCTCAAGGAGTCTCATGATCAACTCCAAGTGAAGCTAACCAAGGAGAAAGCCACTTTTCCTCATATGGTCTTAATTGATAATGCAAATGCTACTAACCCGTGTTGTGAGCATGTGCATCTTGTGGAGGAGAATGCCAAGTTGAAGGAGCAACTTGAGAAAGGCCTTGTGTCTTGCATACAAGGTGAGAAGAATCTCAACTACCTTTTGAGCAATCAAAAGGAAGTTGTGGCCAAGGAGGGAGTTGGGTTCGCACCCAAGTCCAAGAACAAGAAGAAGAATGACAAGGCCAAACGACCTCCTCCTCTCCAGCAAACTTTTATGAAGGATGGAAAGGGTACTTCTAAGGAGAAGAAGAACAATGGTAAGGGTGGTGATGTCAAGAAGGGCAATGCCACCCCTTCCAACAAAGCCGGCAACTTTAACCCTTCTTATGTGTTATGCCATGCTAGTGATGGGCATGTTTATGCTAAATTCATTGGTTCTCCTTATGAGTACATTGAATGGTCTATTTGGGTTCCTAAGACCCTTGTTACTAACATCAAAGGACCCATTACAAAATGGGTACCTAAAACCAAGCATTGATCTCTTGTAGGTGTTTGCTTCCGGTGGGGGATCGTGGTTGCTCGATAGTGGAGCCACAAATCATATGACCGGAAGCAAGGACTTGGTGGTGGATGTGCACAAGATTCCATCTATGCCCACCAATGTCGAGTGGGGTGATGCCTCGTCTTCCAAGGTATTGGGTCTTGGCAAGGTTGTCATTTCTCATGATCTCATGATCGAGAAAGTCATGCTTGTTGAGTCCCTTGCATACAATTTGCTTTCCGTTCATCAACTTGCACTCATGGGCTTTGCCACATTCTTTGATATTGATACCGTGGCTCTCTTGTGGAGCAATACTCTTAAAGTAGCCTTTGTCGGGCATGTCGAGAACGGTGTTTATGTGATTAACTTTTCAGAGCGACCCACTAAGACCGCGACATGCCTAATGGCTAAAGTTGATGTGGGGTGTCTTTGGCATCACCATTTAGCCCATGTCAATATGAGATCTTTGCAAAGTCTTCTCAAGGGGGACCATGTCCGTGGACTAACTAACGTTAGCTTTGCCAAAGATCGTGCTTGCAGTGTTTGTATTGAAGGAAAGTTACATGAGAAGGCTCACCCTCCCACGACTATCATCTACTCGAAGAGACCCTTGGAGTTCCTTCACATGGATCTCTTTGGGCCTCCATCCTTTGATAGTCTTGGGGGTAGAAAGTATTGCTTGGTGATTGTCGATGATTATTCAAGATACACTTGGGTATATTTCTTCTAGAGGAAGAGTGAAACTCAACAAACCATCATCGACTTTGCAAATGAAGCTCAACATCAAAACGATGAAAAGATCTTGACAATAAGAAGTGACAATGGCATTGAGTTCAAGAACTACACCTTGGATGAGTTCCTTAGTGATGAGGGGATCAAGCATCAATATTCAGCACCATACACCCCTCAACAAAATGGTGTGGCAGAGAGGTAGAACCGGACGTTGATGGATGCGGCAAGGACCATGATGGCGGATTTCAAGTCTCCCTACAACTTCTGGGCCGAAGCTATCAACACCACTTGCCATGCATCTAATCGGCTCTATCTCCGCAAGGGCTTGAACAAGACTCCATATGAGATACTTACCGGTAACAAGCCCAACCTCAAGTACTTCTGGGTGTTTGGTTGTAAGTGTTTCATTCTCAAGAAAGGTGTTCATTTGTCTAAATTTGAGGCTAGAGCTCATGAGGGCATATTTGTTGGTTATGCTACAAACTCTCATGCTTACGGAGTCCTCAGTAAGTCCACGGGACTTATTGAGGAGACGTGTAACATGGAGTTTGATGAGAATAACGGCTCCCAAATGAGCAAAGTGGTACTTGTGATGTAGGTGATGAAATTCCTCCCCAAGCCATAAGAAGAATGGGTGTTGGTCATATCCTACCCATTGAGAAACCCTTGTGGCCGAAGGTGAAGGACAATGCTCCACTCAAGTGGAGCCATCACCAACCCAAGACCCACACGCTTCCGAAGAACAAATTGAAGGCCCTCAACCAAGTGAACAAGATCAAGGGCAAGAATAACTTCAAGATGGCGGTGAACCACCAAGTGATGCCCAAGATCAAGTTCTCCCTTTTGAGCAAGTTCAAGATCAAGAGCAAGCTCAAGATCAAGAACAAGCTCAAGACGATGCTCAAGTTGATCAAGTTTCCTCTCCTCATCTCACTCATGAGGAGGAATTGGAGCGTCGTGCCGCTAAGATTGCATCCAAGCTCACAACGAAAGTTCATCTCATGACGAATGTGCTTAGAAGCCTAAGAAAGGGGGTAAGCACTCGTAGACAATTAGCAAAAACTATTATGAACACCACGCATTTGTTTCTCGTGTCGAACCCCAAAAGGTCTATGAGGTGCTCGAGGATCCGGATTGGCTCAATGCCATGCATTAAGAACTCAACAACTTCGAGCACAACAAGGTGTGGTGATTGGTGCCAAAGACATCGGGGGACCATAATGTCATTGAAACTAAGTGGATATTCAAGAACAAGCAAGATGCTCACGGGATTATTGTTCGCAACAAGGCTCGTTTGGTAGCACAAGGCTACTCCCAAGTTGAGGGTATCGACTACGGCAAAACCTTTGCTCCCGTTGCCCGCCTTGAATCTATTCGTTTGTTGATTGCTTATGCTTCTCATCATAACTTCAAGATGCAACAAATGGATGTGAAAAGTTCTTTTCTTAATGGTCCTATTAATGAGTTGGTGTATTTCAAACAACCCCCGGGGTTCGAGGATCCCTATTTCCCCGATCATGTGTACCAACTCGACAAGGCACTCTATGGCCTTAAACAAGCCCCACGTGCTTGGTATGAGCATCTTACCGAGTTGTTGCAAGATCGTGGGTTTGAAATTGGGAAAATCGACCCCACTCTTTTTACTAAGAAGTTTAAAGGGGAGTTCTTTGTATGCCAACTATATGTTGATGATATTATCTTTGGTTTCCCTAACAAAGCTTTCAATGAGGAATTTGCCGCTCTCATGACCTCAAAGTTTTTTCTCGGGTTCGAAATCAAGCACAGAAGAGAAGGCACCTTCATCAACCAAGCCAAATACACTCAAGACATGCTCAAGAGATTCAAGCTAAGTGATGTCAAGCCGGCCTCCACTCCAATGCCTGGCAAATGCCAACTTGACATAGATCCCAATGGTAAAGCGGTGGATCAAAAGGTATATCGCTCCATGATTTGCTCCTTGCTTTACCTTTGTGCATCTAGACCGGATGTCACGTTGAGTGTGGGAATTTGTGCACGGTTTCAAGCCGCACCTAAGGAAAGCCACTATGTGGCGGTCAAGCGAATCTTTCGATATTTGGCTCATACCCCAAACTTTGGCTTATGCTACCAAGAGGAGCAAATTTCAACCTCGTGGGATATTCGAACTCCGATTGGGCGGGAGACAAAGTGGATAGGAAGTCAACTTCCGGAGGGTGCCAATTCCTTGGTTTCTCCTGGGTGAGTTGGTCTTCTAAGAAGCAAAGTTGTGTGTCTCTCTTGTCCACCGAAACGGAGTATGTGGCCGCCGGTAGTTGTTGTGCACAACTTCTATGGATGAGGCAAACTTTAAAGAATTACGGTTTCATTTGTGACAAAGTGCCTCTTTGGTGTGACAATGAAAGTGCCATCTGATATGTCTCCAACGTATCTATAATTTTTGATTGCTCCATGCTACTTTATCTACTATTTTAGGCAATATTGGGCTTTATTATCCACTTTTATATTATTTTTGGGACTAACCTATTAACCAGAGGCCCAGCCCAGATTTGTTGATTTATGCCTATTTCAGTGTTTCAAGGAAAAGGAATATCAGACGGAGTCAAAACGGAACGAAATCAACTGGAGAAGTTAATTTTGGAAGGAAATTGTTGAACTTGGAGGAGTAGCGCACCAGGAGCAGCTGCTGTTGTGTCTTTCTTGGTGTGTGGCGGCTCACACGGAACAGAGGGGGAGGAGCTCCTCTTCTAGGTCAACATTTCTCATGGACTTGGGCCAAAGAGATAGGTACAGATGGGCTAGGGCCCATACTGGTTCAACACTCCCCCTCAAGATGGGTGGTAGATATCTATCATTCCCATCTTGTCGCAAGCTAGGTTGCATTCCTTTGCTGCCAAACCTTTTGTCAAGCAGTCTCCTATCTGTTGGCCTGTGTGCACATACTCAATCTTTATAACCCCAGCATCAAGCTTCTCTTTGATGAAGAATCGATCAATCTTTACATGCTTAGTTCTGTCATGTTGCACTGGGTTGTTAGCTATGCATATAGCAGATCTGTTGTCACACCGCATATCTGAGAGGTCCTTCTTTAGCAATTTCAATTCACTTAGAAGGTTTCTCACCCACAACATCTCACTTAACCCCGAGACATGGCTCTATATTCTGCTTCATTGTTGATTTTGATACAACTGGCTGCTTCTTGCTTCTTCATGAAACTAAGTTACCTCCCACAAACACACAATACCCAGATGTTGATCGACGATCATCCAGCAACTTGCCCACCTGCATCACTATACCCATCAACTACCAAGTGGCCATTCCTTCAACCACAGTCCTCTTCCCGGTGTTCCTTCAAATACTTCAGAATTTTGTGTGCTGCCTCCACATGTCCACTTCTGGGCTCATGCATATACCTACTCACTATGCTCACATCATAGGCAATGTCTGGCCTTGTGTGACACAAGTATAGTAATCGCCCTACCAGTCTTTGGTATTTCTCCTTATCCACTAGATCTCCAGATTGTGCTGTTACCTTATGGTTTTGGTCAATTAGGGTAGTAGCAGCTCGACACTCTAATATTCCCATATCACTAAGGAGATCCAAGGTGTACTTGCGTTGGGACAAGGCTATCCCTTTGGCAGATCTTGCAATCTCAATACCCAGAAAATACTTCATCTGACCAAGATCCTTCACTTCAAATGCCTTTCCAAGACACTCCTTTAACCTTGCTATCTCCGTCCCATCATCTCCAGTTATGATTATATCATCTATATAGACTGCAAGGATGACAATCTTCCTATTCTGATACCGGTAGAAGATAGTGTGATCATTATTGCATTGTTTGTATCCCATCTCACACATAGCCCTTCGGAATCTATCGAACCAAGCTCTCGGTGATTGTTTCAGACCATACACAGACTTTTTCAATCTACATACCTTGCCTTCAGTTTTAGATGAGTCCAATCCAGGGGGGACTTCCATATAGACTTCTTATTTTAGTTCTCCATGCAAGAAAGCATTTTTCACATCTAATTGATGCAAAGGCCATCCAAAGTTTCTGCACATGATACTAATATCCTCACAGTGTTCATTTTTGCTACTGGAGCAAATGTTTCGTCATAGTCTATCCCATAGGTTTGACTATATCCTCTTGCAACTAGTCTGGCTTTGTATCTCTCAATCTTGCCTTCGGATTCTGCTTTGATGTATAAACCCATTTGCAGCCCATCGCTTTCTTTCCTCGCCGCAACTCAGCTAACTCCCAAGTCCTCTGCTTTCTCAATGCTTCTAGTTCTTCTCGCATAGCAGCACACCACTTAGGGCCCTTCTTTGCATTTCTCCAATCTGAAGGAATAACCATCGCTTGAAGAGAAGCAATGAACACTTTATATGATGCCGGCAGAGCATCATAATTCACATAATTCCCAATATTATGCTCAAACCCATATCTCTCGACAGGTTTGGCAGCCGCAGCCCTAGTTCCCTTCCTCAACGCAATTGGCATCTCCGTGGATGAGTCCTCCTGTTCTATGTGAGACTCCCCCTGCATCACATTCTCATTTCCTGCTTGCTCCCCATGGGGTTCATTTGCCTTGGCTCGCCGGGTGTAGACTTTAAGTGGCTTCTATGCTATGCCCTGCTGCTGCTCAGGTTGCTCTTGAACCTGATGCGTTTTTGTTCCACCTTCTCCACTAGACAACGGCAACACGGGTATAGTGCCCACCATTGGTGGTCTTGCTTGCTGCATCACCTCTTCCTGACCTCTTCCTTGTTCTCTCCCTCTTGCTTTAGATACTTGAGGTTGCAACACCACCCCCCCCCCTCTGGACCAACCACAGGCTGGTCCAGACATTCAAACAACAAGCTCAAGTCAGTTTTTTCCCCATAGTAAGGATTAGATTCCCAGAATGTCATATCCATGCTCACGAAAGTGTGCCTATCAGAAGGACTCCAGCACTTATACCCTCTCATTCCAGAAGGATAGCCAATAAAGATACACTTCACCGCCCGAGGATCCAGCTTGTTCACAGCAGTTCTATGATCCCTGACAAAACAAGTACATCCAAACACCTTTGGTGGCACACTAAATTTATTCTCTCCTAATAAGAATTGACAAGGAGATTTCATACCCAGTATCATGGATGGTGTGCGATTGATCAGATAGGTTGCAGTCAAAATGGCTTCACCCCATAGACACTTTGGCACATTCATAGTGTACATGATTGAGCCGCCACCTCAAGGATATGCCGATTTTTCCGCCTCGCCACGCCATTTTGGGGAGGAGGTCCGGCAAGATGTCTGATGCGTAATACCTTGGTCGATAGGAACTATCCCAGCCTTCTGCTGACATATTCTCATCCCATTTCAAGATTTATCATTTGAACTCGCACCTTGAATTGAGTTTTAACATACGCACAGAAGTCCTTGAAACACTCAAACACCTCATCTTTATGTCGCATTAGATACATCCATGTCATGCGAGTATTGCAATCAATGAAGGTGACAAAATATTTCATTCCATTTATCGAGGTTGATGGAAATGTCCAAACATCTGAATGAACAAGCAGAAATGGGACTATACTCCTGAGCCCCTTACTCACATACGATATCCGAGTGTGTTTAGCATACTCACATGCCTCACACCATAACTTGGTTTTATCTAAACCATTCATTACATCAGGGAATGCTTTCTTCATTTTCTCAAAAGAAACATGTCCAAACCTACAATGGTGGATCATAGCTAATGCTTCCTTCTCTGTCATAGCCATCGCCAGAAGAGCCATGCCGCAGCTTCACATCCTCCCGGCGATCCATGTACCATAGTCCTCTATGCCCGGTTCCACCCCAAGCCTCCTCCCGCCTCCCATCTCCTAATCAAACAACGGTACTTATTAAGAGTTACGCCACAATCTATCCGATCAATCAAAGCACTCAATGACACTAGACTAACTAGAAAAGCTGGAACATGCAAAACTGATTTCAACTTAATACTTGGAGTACATTGCACTGCCCCAACCCCCTTAATAGGTTGTGCAGTACCATCTGCAGTTTGAATAGTTCCATTGTACAATTGGGGGTACTGTTGATAGCATTCAAACTCTCTAACGTTGCCGGTTACATGTTTCGATGCCCTTGAGTCTAAAACCCAATCTACACCAGCCCTATGAACAACAACAGATGCGGTTTCATTACCTTCATCAGAGTACACAAAATGAGCAAAGTCACCAAACACTGTCTCTACTTGCTGTTCGTTCCTCTTGTCTTGACCCTGCTGCTCATTTCTCATGTCTTGGCTATGAGAAGAACTGGATGACCTCACTCATGACAGATACATTCGCTCCGCCTCCCCTTGGTAGCGATTGTAGTTGTTATAGTTACTTGGAGCACTTCGCCTCGTTATTGCTTCCACGATAGTATCCCCGCCATCTCCTCTCAGAGCTGCCTCAGAACCTCCTCTGCCTTTGTTGTCTCTCTTCGTGGGGCTGTGCCTGTAATCGAGATGCCCTTTCAGCCCACAATTGTGGCGTCTCTTGTCTCGTGCCTATTCATTATGTGATAAGCAGGTCCGAAGCCACCTTGACCGCCCCACGCCTTTCAGCCTAGTCTCCTCCTGTGCTATAGCAGCAATGGCATCTCTTAGTGATGGCAACTCAGATGTTGCATTAAGATAGCCCTTCCATTCTCAAACATGGAGTCCAGCCCTTCAAAACTTGAGGACACGCCTATCCTCAACCCACTTTCTAGCTATCATCAAGACACTCAAAGATGTGGCAACACAATAGGTGCAAGATAGTCTAAATCAGCCCAAAGATGTTTCAGCTCTTCAACATACATCATTACAGTCCTATCACAAAGGAGTGAGATCATGTATGTGTCTTCAATTTTGGAGACCAACATGACATTTCCTTCCCCAGTACATACTAGCTAACGCTGCCCATACCTCAGCAGAGCAGAAGGAGGTCCTCCACCGAGGCAGAATGAAGGGGATAGAGAACTCAGCAGCCAATTCAACACTAAACTGTCTGTGGCATTCCATTTCTTCCATGAAGCTCCCTCTTGTCTTCTCGGTTCCTTCACCTCACCAAGAGCATAGTCTTCCAAAGGACTTAGTTCTCGAGGATGAGTTTACCTCTCCTCGACCACCTCGTAGTTTTCTACACCTTCTAACTTCACCTCGTTAGGAGCCAGCTCAATCTTCTCGCACCATCTTCGTCACAGCAGCCCGAGCCCACATCGCCAGGTGCCTTCTCACCGCAGCCACCATCTTTGCAGCCATGATGTCCGCAAGCTTGTCCATTGTAGCCGCCAAGCTTCCTCTGCCATTTTCCCTTTCCGTCAAGAAGAGCACCAAAAACAGCAGGACTTTGAGCACTGCAAGCAGCAGTAGCACTCCTCTTCTCCTCTTCTCAACCAGCAGAGTTCGTCACCTCTCCTTCCTTTACCAACCCGCAGCAATCAACAATCGAGAGCGTAAGGGACTTGAGACAAACTGCAGCTTTCATGTGGACCTGACATCGTTGTTGCCGTGTCGTGAGATGCGGACCTGCCCTTCCTTTTCTCTCTACCCTCAATCTCTCTCTCTTGTCGCTTCACGCAGCAGAAGAAGAAGACTCTCCAAAGACACACAGAGCTCCAAAGAAGACGTGCACACACAGAACCTCCTCTCCCGAGACGGCCAAGCACACACTGACTCCGCCACCAGCCAGCAGGCCAGCTGCTTAGCTTGCCACCGCCGCCTCGCAGGTCCTCCTCGCGGACTACACCACGGGCAGCTGCTGCGCTGCAGCCTGCCCGATACCATGTTGAACTTGGAGGAGAAGCATCAGAGCAGCTGCTGTTGTGTCTTTCTTGGTGTGTGGCGGCTCACACGAACAGAGGAGGAGGAGCTCCTCTTCTAGGTCAACATTTCTCATGGGCTTGGGCCAAAGGGATAGGTACAGATGGGCTAGGGCCCATACCGGTTTAACAGAAACCAACCTGATGGGCATGGAGTGCACGTCAGGGGAGTCCCGGGCTGCCCCCTACCTCGTGAGCACCCCGGAGGTCCACCGACGTACCCCTTGCACCCATATATACCTACGTACCCTAAAACTTCCCGAACAGAAGATAGATCGGGAGTTCCCGCCGCAAGCCTCTCAGAGCCACCAAAACCTCTTGGGAGCCTGCTCAAGACCTGCCGAGGGGGATCCCATCACCGTGGCCATCTTCATCATCCCGGCGCTATCCATGACGAGGAGGGAGTAGTTCACCCTCGGGGCTGAGGGTATGTACCAGTAGCTATGTGTTTGATCTCTCTCTCGTGTTCTTGAGGTGATACGATCTTGATGTATCCCGAGCTTTGCTATTGTAGTTGGATCTTATGATGTTTCTCCCCCTCTGCTCTCTTGTGATGAATTGAGTTTCCCCTTTGAAGTTATATTATCGGACTGAGTCTTTATGAGAACACTTGATTTATGTCTTGCCGTGATTATCTGTGGTGACAATGGGATATCATGTGCCACTTGATGTATGTTTTGGTGATCAATCATGGGTTTCGTGACATTGGGAACCTATGCATAGGGGTTGGCACACGCTTCTTGACTCTCCGTAGAAACTTTGGGGCACTCTTTGAAGTACTTTTATGTTGGTTGGATGAATCTGAGATTGTGTGATGCATATCGTATAATCATGCCCACGGATACTTGAGGTGACAATGGAGTATCTAGGTGACATTAGGGTTTTGGTTGATTTGTATCTTAAGGTGTTATTCTAGTACTAACTCTTTTATAGATTGATCCGAAAGAATAACTTTGAGGTGGTTTCGCACCTACCATAATCTCTACGCTTGTTCTCCGCTATTAGTGGCTTCGAGTGACTCTTTGTTGCATGTCGAGGGATTGTCATATTATCTATCTATGTTATTATTGTTGAGAGAACTTGCACTAGTGAAAGTATGAACCCTAGGCCTTGTTTCCTATCATTGCAATACCGTTTACGCTCACATTTATCTTTAGTTACCTTGCTGTTTTTATTATTTCAGATTAAAAAACCTTTATCTACTATCTATTTTGCACTTGTATCACCATCTCTTCGTCGAACTAGTGCACCCAATTTACCATTGTATTGGGTGTGTTGGGGACACAAGAGACTCTTTGTTATTTGGTTGCAGGGTTGCTTGAGAGAGACCATCTTCATCCTACGCCTCCTACGGATTGATAAACCTTAGGTCATCCACTTGAGGGAAATTTGCTAATGTCCTACAAACCTGTGCACTTGCAGGCCCAACAACGTCTACAAGAAGGTTGTGTAGTAGACATCAAGCTCTTTTCTGGCGCCGTTGCGGGGGAGGTGAGTGCTTGAAGGTATATCTTTAGATCTTGCAATCGAATCTTTTTGTTTCTTGTTTTATCACTAGTTTAGTCTATAAAAGAAAACTACCAAAAAAATGGAATTCAGTTTGTCTCATACGCTTCGTCTTTTTAATATCTTTCGTGAGAATGATGGGAAGGAAAATTGTGCTCAAGTGCTAGAAGAAGAATTACATAGAATGCTTGGCATGAAATATGTGAGTGATGAGCATGATTGCAATGTTGTTAGTATGAATTCCTTGAATATCCATGATGCTAATGATATGCAAAGCCACAATCTTGGGGAAGCTATGTTTGATGAAGATGATATTTTTTGTCCCCCAAGCTTTGATGAGCAAATTTACTATGATGAAAGCATGCCTCCTATCTATGATGATTATTGTGATGGCACATATGCTTTAAAGAATAATAATAGTTTTTGAGTTTTTGCTCCCACTACTATTCATGAGAAGAATTTTGCTTATGTGGAGAGTAGTAAATTTTCTATGCTTATAGATCATGAAAAGAATGCTTTAGGTGCTGGTTATATTGTTGAATTCATTCATGACGCTACTGAAAATTATTATGAGGGAGGAACGTATGCTTGTAGGAATTGCAATAATATCAAGTTTCCTCTCTATGTGCTTCAAGTTTTGAAGCTATGCTTGTTTTACCTTCCTATGCTAGTTGATTATTGTTCCCATAAGTTGTTTGCTCACAAAATCCCTATGCATAGGAAGTGGGTTAGACTTAAAAGTGCTAGTCATATGCTTCACGATGCTCCCGTTATGTTTCAGTTCTTATCTTTTATGTGAGCATCATTGTCATCATCATGCCTGGCTAGAAAGGCATTAAAGAAAAGCGCTTGTTGGGAGACAACCCAATATTTATCCTTACTGTTTTTGTGTGTTCACATGATTATGCTACTGTAGTAATCATGTTTTATAGCTTTTGTTTCAATAAAGTGCCAAGTAAGACCTTTAGGATGGCTTACGGTGATAGTTGTGTTGATCCTGCTGAAAGTCAGAAACTTTTGCAGACAGTAAATTAGTTTTGTTAATTCACAGAAACGTGCTTTTGATCTGATTCTTTTTGCTATAGATTGGTACATGAATATATTAGGACTTAATAATTTGGTAGGATTTTTGTAGTTCCAGAAGTATACGTTTGATACAGATTACTACAGACTGTTCTGTTTTTGACAGATTCTATTTTCTATGTGTTGTTTGCTTATTTTGAGGAATCTATGAGTAGTATCGAAGGGTATGAACCACAGATAAGTTGGAGTACAGTAGATATTACACCAATATTAATTTATAATGAGTTCATTACAGTACCTATGTAGGAGTAATGGGCCACGGGTAGGCTAACCCGAGTCCCAGAACCTTTCAAGGCATCGGGGCAGACTGCGCCCCTCATGTACCTGCGACGACACCCGTCGAGCCGAGTCCCAGAGGCCACTCTCATCCAAGCCGAGTCCTAGGGCGACTCCAAGACGAGCCGAGTCCCAGAGGCGACTCCCGTTCGAACCGAGTCCCAGAGGCGACTCTCATCCAAGCCGAGTCCCAGAGGCGACTCCGAAGAAGCCGACTATAGGGAGTCGGCCCGTGGCTCCCAACCACCCGGTAATTAAAGGCGAGCAAGGCCACAAAGGTGTCAGACTCGCGAGATCTCCGTCTGCATAGCACTGCCATGCCAGCCCCGACATCAGCCCTTGGGCGGGCCTCAGACCCACGATCTCCGTCTCAGACGCCCAGAGGCGGCGGGGCCCATCACCACGAGAGTATTGATGACAAGAAGAGCACCGAAGTCGGACCTGCTGGGAGTCAGCCTCGAGTCGGCCGCCCTCCCACGGGCCCCGCCGCCATTAACCAGACGCGACAGGAATGGCACAAGTGATCGTCGTCAGCGGCAACAAAGGTTGCCATGACCCCACCCACCAAGCCAGCGCCATTAGAAGCACGGCACAAGAATCCGCAGCCGCAAGACCTGGCTCATGGGCGGACTCGGGCCGACGCCTGCACCAGGCCAGTCGGCGGGACCCACAAGTCAGCGGGCCCCAGGAGTCGGCGGAGAAGACGGCTCCTGGGAGGCAGACGGCTGGGACCCGCGCCCAGCCGGATTTACCATTGTAACCCTGGGGGGTAGGCCTATATAAACCCCCCAGGGCACCCATGCAAAGGGTTCGCACCTAGTAGCATTAGACAGGACACACCGGAGGGAGAGAGCAAGCCTTGCCTTCTCCTTCCTCCAGAAACAGCTCTAGGAGCACCCTTGTATTCACTTTGCCCTAGTGATCATGCGGAGACCCCGCAGAGCAGCAGTAGGGGTGTTATCTCCTCGGAGAGCCCTGAAGCTGGGTAAGATCTCGCCAGGCATGTCTTCGCCATCCCGCTTCTGTGCACCGCGATGTTCTACTTGCCCCCACCATGATAAGCCATCCTTTGGCATATGTCGCACCCAACCCCGACATTTGGCGCCCACCGTGGGCCTCGTGCACCGTCCGTCCGAGATCTGCTCGACGGAACCTCTTCCTTCCTGGCGAGCGCAGCCAGCCAGGCTCGCCAGATGAAGTCTGCATCGACATGCTGCGCGGCGCTGAGGCCGCCTGTACGGCGAGCAGCCTCGCCGAACTTGTCGGCGAGGTTCGACTTCCGACGAGCCTGCATCCGACGCAGGCACGGGTGGCCCCGAGAGTCTCCTCGCGGGCCTCCTCGACCAACTCCACGTCGCCGGCGAACCTGCCGTGGACTTGGAGTCCGTAGGCTCCACCGACCCGATGCTGGTCGACTCCGATGCCGTGTCGCTTGACACTTTCCCCACCAACATGGTGGTCTACGACGAGCCGCTTCCTCAGAAGGAGAGCGGAGGAAGCGCCGTCACGGAGGTGCTCGTCATCAGTCACGATGAGTGCTCCGGTGAGGAAGCTCAGGACCCGCTCACCGCGGCCCTACAAGACCTAACTGCGCCCATTCCGGAGGACACAGACGCCGACACGCTGGAGACACGCCGCCTTCAGATCATCGGGGGCGCTAAGAGGCTGGCGAGCATGAGGCGCTTGTTAGAAGCCTACCAGCGCGAAATGGATCGCGCCGTGGGCGGCTCACCGGCCCCGACTGGCCTAGCCGGCTAGGCGCGGTCCGGCAACGCGGCGCGACCATCGCCGACTTGTTCGGGGAAAAATGCCCCGTATACGCCAACCCTGTGGAGAACATCTGCGCCGCCCAAGCGGTGACTGACGAGCTGAAGAACTTCAAGGGCGAAGAGCGCCGCATGATGACGGAGCGAGTCCAGCAGCTCCTTGACGCGGTTGCTGCACAGAACGCGGCCGGCGGCCGCACGGATGCGCAGCAACCGAATGACGACTTGCCTCCCCGCCGAGATCAAGGCGCGACATCTCGGACGCCGACTGGCAGAGTCCGCGAAGGAAAGAAAAGAGCCGGCTGTCGACCACACCGGACTCGATCACCATTGAGCGCGACCAAGACGGCCGCCGAGAGCAAAGGGAGCGGCGAGACGACTACCGCCTCCTCACCTGTAAGAGAACGGCGAAGTTTCCTGCCGCCGTTGAGCATCCGACTTCGGTGGCCGCTTTGGCCGCCGAGAGGGGTCGGAGAAAACGACGCCCGCCATCGGATCGACCGACTCCACCGATCCTCGCACCGAAGAAGAAGACGAGCTGGGTCCGCTTGCTTTGGACCTCGCATCCGAGACGAGCCCTTCCCCAAAGGGTTCACGCCCCGAGACACACCTAAGTACACCGCCCGTGAAGCCGAAGATCGCTGATAGATTACTCCACGGCCGTCGGATAGCGAACAGCAACAAGCGAGTTGTCGTGAAGCACGCTCCGCCATGCCTGTGGCACGGCCCGACATGGTTGAACAGTCCAAGCCCCGCAGATCAACAGCTGGGTCGACTTCACCGAAGCCTTCATCCGCAACTTCACAAGCACGCATAAGCGACCTCCCAAGCCGCGCTGCTTTCCTTGTGCGTGCAAGGCCCTCGATGAGTCAACACGCGACTACCTCACGCTACCGGGCGAAGCTTCGAACTCCTGCGAGGGCGCACGAGGTGCAGGCTATCGAGTATTTCATCGCGGGTGCCGAGAAGGCACCTCTCAAGCACAAGCTCCTTCGCGACGAGCCGTAAACCTCGATTTAACCGCTGGTCATAGCAGCATAGTACGCCACAGCCGACTCCTCCATGAAGACAGAGATTCAAGTCAATGCGGCCGGTAAAGTGGCCCTCAGGCTCCCGTAACTCCACCGGAGACACCAAGGCTACAACAACAGAGCGATAACAAACGCAGAAGGCCCAACAGCCGACTACCAAGAATCGGCAGGTTGCGCATAATCGAAGATCAATAGCCGGAGGGGCAGCTTCGCCAAACGCGTAAAGGCGGCAAATCCAATTGGTTGCCGCCTTTTCCTCCGAAAGCAGACTCGATGGTCCTCGCAAGTTCCACAGCTGGCGCCAAGCCGCCAAATCATACCACCCGAAAGTGCCATCGCTCACCAGATCGCCATGAAGATGGCCTCCTTCCCCTCCGCCATCGGGCCGCTAGCTCCACCGCCGCCCAAAGAGTCGGCCACTCAGCCACCGGCGGCGAAGGCAAGACGAGTACCCAGAAGAGCACAGAGCCTATGTGGTGTTCACCAAAGTGGCTGATGATCGGCGTGCGCATTTGCTGCAGCAGAAGAAGAAGTAAATGCAAAGGGCAACAGACACTCCGAGTTTATGCATTGGTCCGAGAAGCCTATCGGTTGAGCAGAGCGGATCACCCAGAGGTGATGCTTAATCCGGCCCTATGCCCTCGTCCTAGGTGCCACCTTGTCCATCGATAGGCGAGCAACCCGCTTCTCGAGAGTGCTGATAGACGGAGGCAGAGCATCAACATCCCGCATAAAGATACTATGGAGAAACTAGGAATCAAGCAAAGACAGGCCGCAGAGCAGCCGGACTGTGTTCTATGGTATTGTACCCGCCTTTCCTGCCACCAATCGGCAAGATCCTCGATAGGCGCCCTCTTCGAGACAAAGATCATTTCCGCCGAGAGCCAGTCTGGTTTGAAGTAGTGGACCTTGAAAGCCCGTACCACGCGCTGCTTGGCCGACCTGCATTGGCCAAGTTCATGGCGGTTCCTCACTACGCCTACCTCAAGATGAAGATGCCGAGTTCCAAGGGAATTCTGACCGTAGCCGGCGACTACAGGAAGTCGTCCGCCTGCACGGCCGAGAGCAGTCGGCTGGCCGAGTCCCTGGTGATCGCGGCTGAGAAGGGGCTCCTTGATCGGGTCGTGGCGATGGCCGGAAAACAGCCAGAAATGTCGCCTGACCTCAAGGAGTCGGAAGTTGAAGTTCGTTCAAGCCAGCCAAAGAGACCAAGAAGATACCCTTGGACCCGGAGCACCCAGAGAGGTATGCTGTCATGGGTACAAACCTTGACAGTAAATAGGAAGGCGAGCTCGTCGATTTCCTCCGTGAGAATCGAGACATCTTTGCATGGTCCCCCAAAGACATGCCAGGTGTACTGACGGAATTCGCCGAGCACAAGCTGCATGTCAGGCCGGATGTGAAACCCGTCAGGCAGCCCTTGCGCCGCCTGTCAGAAGAGAAGAGAAGAGTTGTTGGAGAAGAGATAGCCCAGCTTCTTGTAGCTTACTTCATCATGGAAGTATTTTTTCCAGAGTGGCTGGCAAACCTGGTTTTGGTACTGAAGAAAAACAAGCAGTGGCGGATGTGCATTGATTACACAAGCCTCAACAAAGCCTGCCCAAAGGATCTGTTTGCCCTGCGAAGAATCGATCAGGTGATAGACTCCACAGCCGGATGCGAGCTTTTGAGTTTCTTAGATGCATATTCGGATATCACCAGATCAAGTCGAACCCGCAGACAGATCAAGACCGCCTTCATCACGCCGCTCGAGCCTTCGCTGCCGACTATGACGCTCGGCTTGAGGAATGCCGCGCCACCTTTCAGCGTTGCATGCGTATGCCTCCTCAAGCAACTTGGCAGGAATGCCCATGTCTCACGTGGATGATGTGGTGGTGAAGACGAAAAGCGGGACGCTGCCGAAGACCTCAAGGAAACCTTTGAGAACTTGCGCCGTTCCGATCAAGCTCAACCTTGAGAAGTGCGTTTTGAGTACCAGCCGCCAACTCCTTGGCTTCCTCGGTCTCGAACGCGGCATAGAGTGCAATCCCGGAAGATCAAGGCCATCGAGAATGGAAGTACCCAGCCGATCGTTAGATGTGCGAGTTCACCGCCGCTTACGCCCATCACCGATTCATCACCGGTTGGGCGAGAAGGCTCTCCCTTTGTACCAATTGATGAAGAAGACCACCTTTTTCGAGTGGAATCACAAGGCTGATGCAGCATTTCTCCAGCTGAAGAAGATGTTGACTACTCCCCCTGTGTTGGCGGCTCCGACTCCTAAAGAGCCCATGCTCCCGTACATCACCGCCACTAGTCGAGTAGTCAGCACAGTCATTGTAGTCGAACGCAAAGAGGAAGGCACGGCGCTCCCTGTCCCGAGACCGGTATATTACCTGAGCGAGGTACTATCGACCTCCAAGCAGAACTACCCCCACTACCAGAAGATGTGCTACGGTGTGCATTTTGCCGCCAAGAAGCTGAAGCCTTACTTTCAAGAGCATCAAATCACTGTGGTTTGCACGGCCCTGCTGGCCGAGATCATTGGAAGCCGAGACGCCTCTGGCCGAGTAGCCAAATGGGCCATAGATCTGGCTCCTTACACAATCTACTACCAGCCCCGCACCGCCATCAAGTTGCAAGCATTGGCCGACTTCCTCATCGACTGGGCCGAGACCCAGTACCTGCCGCCAGCGCCCGACTCCACCCATTGGCGGATGCATTTTGACGGCTCCAAGATGCGCATCGCACGGGAGCCGCGCCGTCCTCACCTCCCCCAAAGGCAACAAGCTCAAGTATGTGCTGCAGATCCACTTCGCCACCTCCAACAACGTCGCCGAATACGAGGCGCTCATTCACGGACTCCGGCTTGCCAAAGAACTCGGCATTCATCGGATTATGTGCTATGGCGACTCCGATTTGGTGGTCCAGCAGTCATCTGGCGACTGGGACGCCAAAGATGCAAACATGGCGAGCTACCGTTTCCTGGTGCAACAACTCAGCGGATACTTTGAGGGGTGGGAGTTCCTTCACGTGCCAAGAAACGACAACGATCAAGCAGACGCCTTGGCACGAATCGGCTCCACCCGCCAAGCAATACCGTCCGGCGTCGCTCTTCAGCGCCTCCTTAAGCCGTCCATCAAGCCTTCACCAGAATCAGACTCCATTTTTGCGCCGGCTCCTCCCGAAGAAGTCGGATCCGACTCAAGAGCCCCAGCAGACGGCCCCAAGAAAATTACAGTCAAAGCCAGCCCGGGGACTTCAGAACCTGGCCCGGATCGCACCGGTCGGCGGAGAGATGCGCCCGGCCGGCCCGGGACTTCGTCAATCCAGCAAGCGGCCGCAGACTCCAGCCCGCCGCCTCCCGGCCCAGCCACCCTTGCCCAAGTCGTTGTGGTGGCGGTTGAAGAAATAGCAGCACCCTCATGGGGGCACCCCATCCTCAAGTTTCTAGTGAACAGAGAGCTGCCAACTGATGAGATCTTGGCTCGGCAAGTGCAGCGTCGAGCGGCAGCCTACACCATAATCAATAGAGAGCTGGTCAGGCGCAGTATCACTGGTGTCTACTAGCGCTGTGTAGAGCCAGAACAAGGCCAAGCAATTCTCAGAGACATTCATCAGGGCGAGTGCAGCCACCATGCGGCTTCAAGAGCACTCGTCGCCAAAGCCTTTCGACACGGTTTCTTCCGCCGATCGCCTCGAAGAGGCTAAGGAGTTAGTCCAAAATGCAAGGGTGCCGGTTCCGCTCCAAGCCACTTCAGCCGGCTTCCGCTTAAAGACAATCCGCACGCTCGCCCTTTGCGTTTGGGGCCTGGATATGGTGGGACCATTCAAGACGGCCTGAGGCGGCCTAACTCATCTGCTTGTCGCGGTGGACAAGTTCACCAAGTGGATAGAAGCAAAGCCCATCAAGAAGTTGAATGGTCCGACTGCAGTGACTTTCATCGCCGACATCACGGTGCGGTACGGCATACTGCACAACATCATCACCGACAATAGCACAAATTTCGCCAAAGGCGCCTTGGCCCGTTTCTGCGCGGCACAAGGCATCCGAATGGACTTAGCGTCCGTTGCCCATCTGCAGTCAAACGGCCAGGTGGAGCGAGCAAACGGCCTCATCCTGTCCGGCATCAAGCCTCGACTGGTCGAACCACTCGAGCGCTCGGCCGGCTGTTGGCTTGAGGAGCTGCTGGCCGCCCTCTCGAGTCTGCGACGACTCCAAACAAGTCAATCTGCTTCACGCTTTCTTCCTCGTCTACGGTGCCGAAGCCGTCATCCCGACGGACATAGAGTTCGACTCTCCACGAGTCACCATGTACACCGAAGAAGAAGCTGAAGAAGCACGTCAAGACGGCGTCGACCTGCTAGAAGAGGGCCGGTTGTTGGCACTCAGCCCGTCCGGCATCTACCAGCAGAGTCTGCGCCGATACTACAACCGAAAGGTCAGGCCGAGATCGTTTCAAGAGGGCGACCTTGTGCTCCGGCTAATTCAGCGAACAGCTGACCAGCACAGGTTGTCGGCGCCTTGGGAAGGCCCCTTCATCATCAGCTAAGTGCTGGGCAACGGCTCCTACTACCTAATCGATGCTCAGAAGCCTCAAGCGCGCAAGAGGGATGACTCCGGCAAGGAGTCAGAACGGCCATGGAACGCAAATCTCCTCCGAAGATTTTACAGTTAATACAGTATGTACCACGCTACCCTTTGTGTTAAAGTATCGATACTTTGGGCCCCCGAGACGAGCTCGGGGACTGCCCTTTTTTGTTATCTGTATGATAAGAATTATGCCTCCGACTACGCTACTCTTTTGTCATGCCGCTTGGCACCGGGTTCGACTAGTCGGCCCAGGGACTTACCGTCTTGCGCTATGAAATGCTTCCTGCAGTCGGACAAGTAGTATGCTGCGCTTAAGCCGTCTCCTATCGAAAGCCGCAGCTCGCAGAGCGACTGTTGGTAGGCAGAGAATAAGCAAGAACGAGCGCACACACGAAAAAATGGCTAAGGACTCAAAGCGTATGCATAGCCCAAGCCGCTCCTCAGCTCTCTCATGAGCCGACTCTCGAATAGTCGGCTCACCGCCTTCTATCCCACTTGTTAAAAAACTCTAAAAAGGCGAAGTACTTGCCTTCCCTAAAGTTGCCAAGCATTTGACGTGCGGCGGTCCGTGGAGCGACTGTCCGTCTGGCAAAGCAGCGACTATGGAAAGGCGGCAAAGGAAAAAGCCAAAAAGAGCAATAAGCAAGGAAAGATAGAAGGTAGATAGATATTTACATAAGAAAAGGCCTCTGGCCGAGTTCAAAATACACCCCGCGGGTGGAATTGTGCAAATTAACAAGTTATTCAAACACTATGAAAACAGATAAAGTAAGGACAAGACGACAGCCTAAGGAGCAGCAGACGGGTTCGGCGGGTCGGCGGAGACGGCGGTGTCAGGCGCTAGAGCGGCCGGCTGGGCAGTCTCGGCTTGATTGTCTCCGGCGGCAGCCGGCCCGGTTGGACGCGGCTTGTTGCTGGAGGCACGAACGAGCTGAGGCTGGTCGGCTGCTCTGTCTTCTGGCGCCTCCGTCTCGTCTTCGTCTCCCGCCTCGTCTTCCTCCTCGGTGCTGGAGCCGATCACCTCCGCCGAGTCCTCGTCGTAGTCGGGGTTCATCCCGAACCACTCCGGAGGCACCTCCTCACCATTCGTGGCCCGCTCGGGAACGAAGATGCTGGTGTTGGTGTAGTCGGCGATCGCCGCCGCACGCTCGATGAGGGCGCATTCCACAGCCGCCAGTTCTGCCTGGGCCTCTGAAAGGAACGCGGCCAGCTAGTCCAGGTCCAGCCCTGGTTACCAAGCCTTGACGAATTCCAAGGCCCGGCGAACTCCAGCCCGGGCCAAGGAACCCTTCCAAGCATCAAGACGACCGGCCGCGACCTCCAGCCAGTGGGCAGTTCAACTAGCGGTGCGCAGAGTCGCATGCTCGGCCACAGGCGAGATCGCTGGGCCCGGCACGTTGAAGCCGGCCGCAGCGAATGATGGGCCGCCGCAGACAGGTCTCGATGCTCAGGAGCTGCTCGTCGACGGTCAGGGGGGCGTTGGCGGCGATCTCCGCGCCTCGCGATCAGCCTCGATGGCTCGATTGACCGATTGCAAGTGGCCAGGGAAGAAGTCTGCCCCAAAACAGAAAGAAGCAAAAAGAAAATCACTAGTCGTCCTGGCTTGCAGTCGGCAGCTCGAGGAAAGAAAGAAAAGAAACTCACCATCGATAATGTCCTCGATCTCATGGAAGCCGGAAGTCCGCATCGCCTCCCTGTCGGTCCAGGAGGAGCGCTCCATCTCGAACTCGGCAAGGAGAGCGGTCTCTTTTTCCCGCCTGCCCCGGCCGCCTTGAGCAGCCTTCGCTCCGCCAACTGTTCGCCAACAAGTCGCTCTCTTTGGCGAAGCTTGCCACACTCCTCCTCCTTGGCACGGCGGGCCATGCCGACTTTCGCCAACTGTTCTCAAGAGCGGCATTGGCCTCTGAAAAACAAAGAGAAAAGACGTTAAGTCGCCAGCAAAGAAGGTCGCTGAAAGATCCGCCCGACTGCTCGGCAGTCGGCCCAATCTCGGGACTACAGCCATGGTGCGCCAACGCACCAGCATGAAAAGAAGAAAAACTTACTCCGACTCTCTAGCTGCTCAACGTTACGGTTGAAGGCGGTGAAGCGGAGGTTGTGATACTCCCGCGATAAAAAAAATCAGACAAAGACAGAGATGAGGAACTCACTAGATTGAGTTCCGGGCCGCTCACAGATGAGCCGCCCAAACTCGGGATTACACCCAGTGGGTGCTGGCGCCTCCTCACGAGAAGAATGAGAAAAGGCAAAGTCAAAAAAGAAAAACGTACTCGGATAGATGCTCGCGACGCCAGATGCGCCCTGGTGCAGCCCTGGATGGCTTCTCCTTCAGCTCGCAGCTTCGCCTGCACATCCAGGAGCGCCAAGTTCAGCGGACCATCGCCGCCTCCTCGCACCCATCCAGTAGGCGCAACACTTGATGCCTTAGCATCTGGAATGGCCGAGCTGGCGGTGCCGGCTTCCAAGGGGCGCGGCGGCGCGCCGGTGAGGCGACTTGAAGAAGCAGCCTTGCCACCGCCTCGTCCTCAGTCGGTGGCACTGGAGGGCCCGCCAGCTGCTTGCCATGTGGCGGAGGCGGCGGTGGCGGCGAGGCCGTGCCCGACGCAGAGGCTTCCCCTCCGTCCCTCTCCATGATGGAGTGCTCCCCGCCGACTTCTCCAGTCTGCCTCGTGAACTCCAAGGGCGGCGGCGCGGAGTTCAGCGGGACGACAAGCTGCGCCGACTGACGGCGCGCGGCCTCCTCGGCCTGCTGTTTGGCCGCGGCGGCGGCTTCGGGCCCCTCCAGCTTCTTCTGGGCGGAGGCCGCCGCCTTCTCGGCCTCCGCCTTCTCCAGATGATCGGCCTCTTCCTCGTCGCGCTTCTCCCGCGCGTTGCGCTCCGTCGCCTCCCGGAGGTCGGCGGCGGGGTCAATCCTCCGGGTGTTGGCGGACGCCTCGGCCGACCCATGACAGAGGGGACGGCGACCTCTCAAGAGAAAGAGGGCCTGAAGCGAAAAACAAAATGAAAAAGACTCGAACAGATCCGCTGGAAGAAACAAGAACAAACGATAGTCAAGACTTACGCAGAGACCAGCGGCGGCTTCTTCACTTCCTTGCGGAAGCGGTTGGCCTTCGCGACGCCTCCTCCCGCTTATCGCGGCGGCTGCCCCTTGAACTTTTTTTTCGCCGACCGCCGAGTGAACTCGCACGCCCGGCGCTTCTTCGCCCGACTTGACCGCCAAGCCGGCGGAGGAACTCATACCGGATGGCCGGCTTTGGTTGGCAGCACGGACGACCTCGCCGCCGCCTCGCCCTCGCCTTGGTTGGCAAAGGTCGCCGAGGGCCGAGTCCGCCTTCCTCCTCCTCCTCGCCTTCGGCGCCGGCTTCCATCGCCGCCCCCAAGTCGGGGTCGTCGATGTCGCTCTCCGCGCGGTCTGGAGCGAACTTCGTGGGGCTGCTGGTGGCGCCGCAAGAAGCTGGATGAGGGGTTCTCACTCGAGAGAACCAAGAAGATCGAAAGTCGGATTCGCTATGAAGGAAAACAGAAACAAAAGATTGACTTACCACAGCGGGGTTGCACGTGAGTACGGCTCCTTGCCGAACCGCCATCTTCCGCGAGCTCGCGAGTCGCGATGTGGTTCACCATGTTCGCCACCTCCGCGTGGGGCATCTCCCAGGTGCTCATCCGGCTCGGGTTTCGGCGGTCGCTCATCTGACAGATCAGATGAGGTCGGCCTTGGAGTGGGAGGACTCGGCGCGCCACAAAGGCGGCCAGCAAGTCAGCCCCGACCAGGCCTTCCGACTGCGTCAGCACTCGAAGTCGGGCGACGGCGGCGGTGCCGGCAGGAGACAGCGTCTTGGCCCGATTCGACCAGCTGGGAAGCCTCCCAGCCGGTGCACCGGCTGTTGGGGAACGTAGTAATTTCAAAAAATTTCCTACGCACACGCAAGATCATGGTGATGCATAGCAACGAGAGGGGAGAGTGTTGTCTACGCACTCGTGAGAGTGAAGCGAAGCGTTGACGCAACGTAGAGGAAGTAGTCGATGTCTTCCCGGTCCAACCGATCCAAGCACCGCACTCCACCACCTCAAGTTCTTGACACACGACAGCTCGATGACGCACCCGAACTCCGATCCAGCAGAGGTACGGGGAGGAGTTTCATCAGCACGATGGCGTGATGATGATCTTGATGTTCAACTGTCGCAGGGCTTCGCCTAAGCACCTGCTACAATATGACCGAGGTGTAATATCGTGGAGGGGGGCACCGCACACGGCTAAGGAACGATCACGATGATCAACTTGTGTGTCTATGGGGTGCCCCCCCCCGTATATAAAGGAGGGAGGGAGGAGGGGCCGCCAAGAGGGGCGGCGCCCTAGGGGGGGAAACCTACTCCAAGTAGGTTTGGCCCCCTTCCTATTAGGAGTAGGAGAGGAAGGAAGAGGGAGAGGAAAGAAGGAAGGGGGCGGCCCCCCTCCCAATTCGGATTGGGCTTGGGGGCGCCTCCTTTGCTCCTTCTTCCTCCTTCCACTAAGGCCCAATAAGGCCCATATACTTACCGGGGTTCCGTAACCTCCCTAACTCCCAGATAATCCCAATCTCATCCGAACCTTTCCGGTGTCCAAATATATCCGTCCAATATATCAATCTTTATGTCTCGACCATTTCGAGACTCCTCGTCATGTCCGTGATCACATCCGGACTCAACAACCTTCGGTACATCAAAATACATAAACTCATAATATAACCGCTATCGAAACCTTAAGCGTGCGGACCCTACGGTTCGAGAACAATGTAGACATGACCGAGACACGTCTCGGTCAATAACCAATAGCGGGACCTGGATGCCCATATTGGTTCCTACATATTCTACGAAGATCTTTATCGGTCGAACCGCATAACAACATACGTTGTTCCTTTGTCATCGGTATGTTACTTGCCCGAGATTCGATCGCCGGTATCCAATACCTAGTTCAATCTCGTTACCGGCAAGTCTCTTTACTCGCTCCATAATACATCATCTCGCAACTAACTCATTAGTTGTAATGCTTGCAAGGCTTAAGTGATGTGTATTACCGAGAGGGCCCAGAGATACCTCTCCGACATTCGGAGTGACAAATCCTAATCTCGAATACGCCAACTCAACAAGTACCTTCGAGACACCAGAGAGCACCTTTATAATCACCCGCCACATTGTGACGTTTGGTAGCACACAAAGTGTTCCTCCGTAAACGGAGTTGCATAATCTCATAGTCATAGGAACATGTATAAGTCATGAAGAAAGCAATAGCAACATACTAAACGATCGGGTGCTAAGCTAACGGAATGGGTCATGTCAATCGAGATCATTCAACTAATGATGTGACCTTGTTAATCAAATAACAACTCCTTGTTCATGGTTAGGAAACATAACCATCTTTGATTAACAAGCTAGTCAAGTAGAGGCATACTAGTGACACTCTGTTTGTCTATATATTCACACATGTATTATGTTTCCGGTTAATACAATTCTAGCATGAATAATAAACATTTATCATGATATAAGGAAATAAATAATAACTTTATTATTGCCTCTAGGGCATATTTCCTTCAGTCTCCCACTTGCACTAGAGTCAATAATCTAGATTACATAGTAATGATTCTAACACCCATGGAGTCTTGGTGTTGATCATGTTTTGCTCGTGGAAGAGGCTTAGTCAATGGGTCTGCAACATTCAGATCCGTATGTATCTTGCAAATCTCTGTGTCTCCCACCTGGACAAGATCCCGGATGGAATTGAAGCGTCTCTTGATGTGTTTGGTCCTCTTATGAAATCTGGATTCCTTCGCCAAGGCAATCGCTCCAATATTGTCACAAAAGATTTTCATTGGACCGGATGCACTAGGTATGACACCTAGATCAGATATGAACTCCTTCATCCAGACTCCTTCATTGGCTGCTTCCGAAGCAGCTATGTATTCCGCTTCACACGTAGATCCCGCCACGACGCTTTGCTTTGAACTGCACCAACCGACAGCTCCACCGCTTAATGTAAACACGATCCGGTTTGCGATTTAGAATCGTCCGGATCGGTGTCAAAGCTTGCATCAACGTAACCATTTACGATGAGCTCTTTGTCACCTCCATATACGAGAAACATATCCTTAGTCCTTTTCGGTATTTCAGATGTTCTTGACCGCTGTCCAGATGATCCACTCGTGGATTACTTTGGTACCTCCTTGCTAGACTTATAGCAAGGCACACATCAGTGTCCGTACACAGCATTGCATACATGATAGAGCCTATGGCTGAAGCATAGGAACACTTTTCATTTTCTCTCTATCTTCTGCGTTGGTGGGCTTTGAGTCTTACTCAACTTCACACCTTGCAATACAGTGCAAGAACCCTTTCTTTGCTTGATCCATTTTGAACTTCTTCAAAACTTTGTCAAGGTATGTGCTTTGTGAAAGTCCAATTAAGCGCCTTGATCTATCTCTATAGATCTTAATGCCCAATATGTAAGCAGCTTCACCGAGGTCTTTCATTGAAAAACTTTTATTCAAGTATCCCTTTATGCTATCCAGAAATTCTATATCATTTCCAATCAATAATATGTCATCCACATATAATATTAGAAATGCTACAGAGCTCCCACTCACTTTCTTGTAAATACAGGCTTCTCCAAAAGTCTCAGATAAACCCAAATGCTTTGATCACACTATCAAAACGCTTATTCCAACTCCGAGAGGCTTGCACCAGTCCATAAATGGATCGCTGGAGCTTGCACACTTTGTTAGCTCCTTTGGATCGATAAAACCTTCTCGTTGCATCATATACAACTCTTCCTCCGTAAATCCATTCAGAATGCAGTTTTACATCCATTTGCCAAATTTCATAATCATAAAATGCGGCAATTGCTAACATGATTCGGACAGACTTAAGCATCGCTACGGGTGAGAAGGTCTCATCGTAGTCAACCCCTTGAACTTGTCGAAAACCTTTTGCAACAAGTCGAGCTTTGTAGACAGTAACATTACCGTCAGCGTCAGTCTTCTTCTTGAAGATCCATTTATTCTCAATTGCTTGCCGACCATCGGGCAAGTCAACCAAAGTCCATACTTTGTTCTCATACATGGATCCCATCTTAGATTTCATGGCTTCAAGCCATTTTACGGAATCTGGGCTCACCATCGCTTCTTCATAGTTCGTAGGTTCATCATGATCTAGTAGCATGACTTCCGGAATAGGATTACCGCACCACTCTGGTGCAGATCTTACTCTGTTCGACCTATGAGGTTCTGTATTAACTTGATCTGAAGTTCTATGATCATCATCATCAACTTCCTCACTAGATGGTTTTGACGTCACAGAAACCGGTTCCTGTGATGTATTATTTTCCAACAAGGGAGTAGGTACAGTTACCTCATCAAGTTCTACTTTCCTCCCACTCACTTCTTTCGAGAGAAACTCCTTCTCTAGAAAGGATCCATTCTTAGCAACGAATGTCTTGCCTTCGGATCTGTGATAGAAGGTGTACCCAACTGTCTCCTTTGGGTATCCTATGAAGACACATTTCTCCATTTGGGTTCGAGCTTATCAGGTTGAAGCTTTTTCACATAAGCATCACAGCCCCAAACTTTAAGAAACGACAACTTTGGTTTCTTGCCAAACCATAGTTCATAAGGTGTCGTCTCAACGGATTTCGACGGTGCCCTATTTAACGTGAATGTGGCCGTCTCTAAAGCATAACCCCAAAACGATAGTGGTAAATCTGTAAGAGACATCATAGATTGCACCATATCAAGTAAAGTACGATTACGACGTTCGGACACACCATTACGCTGTAGTGTTCCAGGTGGTGTGAGTTGCGAAACTATTCCACATTGTTTTAAGTGTAGACCAAACTTGTAACTCAAATATTCTCCTCCACGATCACATCGTAGAAACTTTATTTTCTTGTTACGATGATTTTCAACTTCACTCTAAAATTCTTTGAACTTTTCAAATGTTTCAGACTTATGCTTCATTAAGTAGATATACCCATATCTGCTTAAATCATCTGTGAAGGTGAGAAAATAACAATATCCGCCACGAGCCTCAACATTCATCGGACCACATACATCTGTATGTATGATTTCCAACAAATCTGTTGCTCTCTCCATTGTACCGGAGAATGGCATTTTGGTCATCTTGCCCATGAGGCACGGTTCGCAAGTACCAAGTGATTCATAATCATGTGGTTCCAAAAGACCATCAGTATGGAGTTTCTTCATGCGCTTTACACCGATATGACCTAAACGGCAGTGCCACAAATAAGTTGCACTGTCATTATCAACTCTGCATCTTTTGGCTTCAACACTACGAACATGTGTATCACTACTATCGAGATTCATCAAAAATAGACCACTCTTCAAGGGTGCATGACCATAAAAGATATTACTCATATAAATAGAACAACCATTATTCTCTGATTTAAATGAATAACCGCCTCGCATCAAACAAGATCCAGATATAATGTTCATGCTCAACGCCGCACCAAATAACAATTATTTAGGTCTAATACTAATCCCAAGGTAGATGTAGAGGTAGCGTGCCGACCGCGATCACATCGACTTTGGAACCATTTCCACGCGCATTGTCACCTCGTCCTTTGCCGTGTTAAGCAATCCGTAGTCCCTGCTTCGAGTTGCAAATATTAGCAATGAACCAGATCAAATACCCAAAAGCTCTGCGAGCTCTAGTAAGGTACACATCAATAACATGTATATCACATATACCTTTGTTCACCTTGTCATCCTTCTTATCCGCCAAATACTTGGGGCAGTTCCGCTTCAAAGGACTAGTCTGCTTGCGATAGAAGCACTTAGTTTCAGGCTTAGGTCCAGACTTGGGTTTCTTCTCTTGAGCAGCAACTTGTTTGCTGTTCTTCTTGAAGTTCCCCTTCTTCTTCCCTTTGCCCTTTTTCTTGAAACTAGTGGTCTTGTTGACCATCAACACTTGATGCTCCTTCTTGATTTCTACCATCGCAGCCTTTAGCATTGCGCAGAGCTCGTGAATCGTCTTATCCATCCCTTGCATATTATAGTTCATCACAAAGCTCTTGTAGCTTGGTGGAAGTGATTGGAGAATTCTGTCAATGACGCTATCATCCGGAAGAGTAACTCCCAGTTGAATCAAGTGATTACAATACCCAGACATCTTGAGTATGTGCTCACTGATAGAACTATTCTCCTCCATCTTGCAGCTATAGAACTTATTGGAGACTTCATATCTCTCAATCCGGGCATTCTTTTGGAATATTAACTTCAACTCCTGGAACATCTCATATGCTCCATGACGTTCAAAACATCGTTGAAGTCCCGGTTCTAAGCCGTAAAGCATGGCACATTGAACTATCGAGTAGTCATCAGCTTTGCTCTGCCAGACGTTCTTAACGTCGTCAGTTGCATTAGTAGTAGGCCTGGCACCCAGCGTTGCTTCCAGGACGTAATTTTTCTGTGCAGCAATGAGGATAATCCTCAAGTTACGGACCCAGTCCGTGTAGTTGCTACCATCATCTTTCAACTTAGCTTTCTCAAGGAACGCATTAAAATTCAACGGAACAACAGCACGGGCCATCTATCTACAATCAACATAGACAAGCAAGATACTATTAGGTACTAAGTTCATGATAAATTTAAGTTCAATTAATCATATTACTTAAGAACTCCCACTTAGACAGACATCTCTCTAGTCATCTAAGTGATCACGTGACCCAAATCAACTAAACCATAACCGATCATCACGTGAGATGGAGTAGTTTTCAATGGTGAACATCTTATGTTGATCATATCTACTATATGATTCACGCTCGACCTTTCGGTCTCCGTGTTCCGAGGCCATATCTGCATATGCTAGGCTCATCAAGTTTAACCCGAGTATTCTGCGTGTGCAAAACTGGCTTGCACCCGTTGTAGATGGACGTAGAGCTTATCACACCCGATCATCACGTGGTGTCTGGGCACGACGAACTTTGGCAACGGTGCATACTCAGGAGAACACTTCTTGATAATTTTAGTGAGAGATCATCTTAAAATGCTACCGTCAATCAAAGCAAGATAAGATGCATAAAGGATAAACATCACATGCAATCAACATAAGTGATATGATATGGCTATCATCATCTTGTGCTTGTGATCTCCATCTCCGAAGCACCATCATGATCACCATCGTCACCGGCACGACACCTTGATCTCCATCGTAGCATCGTTGTCGTTTATGCCATCTATTGCTTCTACGACTATCGCTACCGCTTAGTGATAAAGTAAAGCAATTACTGTATGCGTTGCATTTCATACAATAAAGCGACAACCATATGGCTCCTGCCATTGCCGATAACCGGTTACAAAACATGATCATCTCATACAATAAAATATAGCATCATGTCTTGGCCATATCACATCACAACATGCCCTGCAAAAACAAGTTAGACGTCCTCTACTTTTTTGTTGCAAGTTTTACGTGGCTGCTATGGGCTTAAGCAAGAACCAATCTCACCTACGCATCAAAACCACAACGATAGTTTGTCAAGTTGATGCTGTTTTAACCCTCGCAAGGACCGGGCGTAGCCACACTCGGTTCAACTAAAGTTGGAGAAACTGACACCCTCTAGTCACCTGTGTGCAAAGCACGCGGTAAAACCAGTCTCGCGTAAGCGTACGCGTAATGTCGGTCTGGGCCACTTCATCCAACAATACCGCCGAACCAAAGTATGACATGTTGGTAAGCATTATGACTTATATCGCCCACAACTCACTTGTGTTCTACTCGTGCATATAACATCAAACCATAAAACCTAGGCTCTGATACCACTGTTGGGGAACGTAGTAATTTCAAAAAAATTCCTACGCACACGCAAGATCATGGTGATGCATAGCAACGAGAGGGGAGAGTGTTGTCTACGTACCCTCATAGACCGAAGCGGAAGCATTGACGCAACGTAGAGGAAGTAGTCGTACGTCTTCCCGGTCCAACCGATCCAAGCACCGTTACTCCGGCACCTCCGAGTTCTTGACACACGTACAACTCGATGACGCACCCCGAACTCCGATCCAGCAGAGGTACGAGGAGGAGTTTCGTCAGCACGATGGCGTGATGACGATCTTGATGTTCAACTATCGCAGGGCTTCGCCTAAGCACCTGCTACAATATGACCGAGGTGTAATATCATGGAGGGGGGCACCGCACACGGCTAAGGAACGATCACGATGATCAACTTGTGTGTCTATGGGGTGCCCCCGCCTCGTATATAAAGGAGGAGGGAGGAGGGTGCCGCCAAGAGGGAGGCGCGCTTAGGGGGGGCAAACCTACTCCAAGTAGGTTTGGCCCCTTTCCTATTAGGAGTAGGAGAGGGAAGGAAGAGGGAGAGGAAAGAAGGAAAGGGGGCGGCCCCTCCCAATTCGGATTGGGCTTGGGGGCGCCCCCCTTGCTCCTTCTTCCTCCCTTCCACTAAGGCCCAATAAGGCCCATATACTTACCGGGTGTTCCGGTAACCTCCCGGAACTCCGGTATAATCCCAATCTCATCCGGAACCTTTCCGGTGTCCAAATATATCCGTCCAATATATCAATCTTTATGTCTCGACCATTTCAAGACTCCTCGTCATGTCCTTGATCACATCCGGGACTCCGAACAACCTTCGGTACATCAAAATACATAAACTCATAATATAACTGTCATCGAAACCTTAAGCGTGCCGACCCTACGGTTCGAGAACAATGTAGACATGACCGAGACATGTCTCTGGTCAATAACCAATAGCGGGACCTGGATGCCATATCGGTTCCTACATATTCTACGAAGATCTTTATCGGTCAGACCGCATAACAACATATGTTGTTCCCTTTGTCATCGGTATGTTACTTGCCCGAGATTCGATCGTCGGTATCCAATACCTAGTTCAATCTCGTTACCGGCAAGTCTCTTTACTCGTTCCGTAATACTTCATCTCGCAACTAACTCATTAGTTGTAATGCTTGCAAGGCTTAAGTGATGTGTATTACCGAGAGGGCCCAGAGATACATCTCCGATATTCGGAGTGACAAATCCTAATCTCGAAATACGCCAACTCAACAAGTACCTTCGGAGACACCTGTAGAGCACCTTTATAATCACCCAGTTACGTTGTGACGTTTGGTAGCACACAAAGTGTTCCTCCGGTAAATGGGAGTTGCATAATCTCATAGTCATAGGAACATGTATAAGTCATGAAGAAAGCAATAGCAACATACTAAATGATCGGGTGCTAAGCTAACGGAATGGGTCATGTCAATCAGATCTTTCAACTAATGATGTGACCTTGTTAGTCAAATAAAAACTCCTAGTTCATGGTTAGGAAACATAACCATCTTTGATTAACAAGCTAGTCAAGTAGAGGCATACTAGTGACACTCTGTTTGTCTATATATTCACACATGTATTATGTTTCCGGTTAATACAATTCTAGCATGAATAATAAACATTTATCATGATATAAGGAAATAAATAATAACTTTATTATTGCCTCTAGGGCATATTTCCTTCACCGGCTTCATAGTGCGGCAGGTTGACCCAGTCGCCTTCTGTGGCGACGTTCTTCACGTAGAAGTACGAACGTTGCCACATCTTCATCGACTTGACCAACGCGATGGAGGGGAAGGGGTTGTCGGCGGTCGACCTACGCATGGCGATGAAGGCGCCGCACTGGGCCGGTATGCCGGCGACGTGCGTGCCAATCTTCGACTGGAAGAACTCTCCCCACAGCTCGAGGGTGGGGAGATCACCGAGAAAACCCTCGCACAGGGTGGCGAAGGCGGCCAGCAGCACCACCGTGTTCGGGGTGAGGTGGTGCGGCTGGAGTCCGTTGAACTCCAAGAACGAGAGAGGGAAGCCACTCGCCGGCAGGCCCATGCCGCGCATGAGGTGCAAGCGGAATATGACCCGCTCGCCCTTCTCCGGTGCCGGCGTTATCTCCCCCTCCGGTGCGGCGCGAGCTCGCACGAGGTGCGCACCGGGGAGCCGGCGCATCCTGCGGAGGTGCTCGATGGCGTCGTCATCCACCTGGGAACCATCCCACGCACCGGAGCGGACAGCAGAGGCCGCGGCGGAGGAAGAGCTCATCGCTGCGGAGCGGTGCGGCGTGGTGCGGCGAAGGCAGAAAGAAGGAGAGGAAGGAAGGAGGAAGCAGGGGAAGCAGGGAAGAACGAAAGGCAACCGCCGTCCCTTCGCCGCCTATTTATAGTCTCAAAGGTTAAGAAGCGATGGGGCGGCGTGGGGATTAATCTTCGCGAGCCCCGCCCCCGATTAAACCCACGGGTTATTGCGCGCAGAGCAACGTGGGAGCCCAACCGCCCGCCCGACCGTAGCGGATCCGTTCGCGTGCCGAGGTGCCGTAATGGCGGGCCCGCCGACGGCTTTGTCCGTCGCAGCGTGGGCAGGCAGATCGCTTCGCCGCCACGTGGCCTCGGCAGACGGGCGGCGGCAATACCACGGAAGCGTATCAGGCACGCCGCCTGGTTCCCGCCATGACGTTCGAAACGCCTCAAGGGGCAAGACAGCCCTTAGAGAATCCGACTCCAGCCAGTCGGCTTGAGCGTGACGGCTCACAGAGAATCCGACTCCAGCCAATCGGCTTGGAGGAAGGCGGCCATCGAAGCTCGCTTTCCCCCATCTAAAGAATGAAACTGCCAAGGCACACGCCGTATCAACCTCGGAGCCTCACCAGCTTCGGGGACTACTGTCGGAGTAATGGGCCACGAGTAGGCTAACCCGAGTCCCAGAACCTTTCAAGACATCGAGGCAGACTGCGCCCCTCAAGTACTTGCGGCGACTCCCGTCGAGCCGAGTCCCAGAGGCGACTCTCATCCAAGCCGAGTTCCAGGGGTGACTCCAAGACGAGCCGAGTCCCAGAGGCGACTCCCGTTTGAGCCGAGTCCCAGAGGCGACTCTCATCCAAGCCGAGTCCCAGAGGCGACTCCGAAGAAGCCGACTATAGGGAGTCGGCCCGCGGCTCCCAACCACTAAAGGCGAGCAAGGCCACAGTGCGCCGTACTCGCGGAGATCTCCGCTCGGCGCGGCACTGTTGCCATGCCAGACCTGACATCAGCCCTTGGGGCGGGGCCCTGTACCCACGATCTCCTGTCTGTACGGCCCAGAGGCGGCGGGGCCCATCAGTCAGCAAGAGTATTGAAGACAGCAAAAGCACGAAAGTCGGACCCGTTGGGAGTCGGCCTCCTGGAGTCGGCCGGCCCCTCCCACGGGCCCCGCTCGCCATTAACCAGACGCGACAGGGGAATGGCAACAGTGATCGCCCGTCAGGCGGCGACACAGTTGCCATGACCCCACAACCAAGCCCGCGTCATTAGAAGCACGGCTACAGTAATCCGCAGCCGGCAAGACCCGTCCGCGGCCGACACGGGCTGACGCCCTCGTACCAGGCCAGTCAGCGGGACCCACCAGTCGGCGGGCCCCAGGAGTCGGCGGAGAAGACGGCTCCTGGGAGGCAGACGGCTAGGACCCGCGCCCAGCCGGATTTACCATTGTAACCCTGGGGGGTAGGCCTATATAAACCCCCAGGGCACCCATGCAAAGTCAGAAACTTTAGGATGGCTTACGGTGATAGTTGTGTTGATCCTGCTGAAAGTCAGAAACTTTTGCAGACAGTAAATTAGTTTTGTTAATTCACAGAAACGTGCTTTTGATCTGATTCTTTTTGCTATAGATTGGTACATGAATATATTAGGACTTAATAATTTGGTAGGATTTTTGTAGTTCCAGAAGTATACGTTTGATACAGATTACTACAGACTGTTCTGTTTTTGACAGATTCTATTTTCTATGTGTTGTTTGCTTATTTTGAGGAATCTATGAGTAGTATCGAAGGGTATGAACCACAGATAAGTTGGAGTACAGTAGATATTACACCAATATTAATTTATAATGAGTTCATTACAGTACCTATGTAGGAGTAATGGGCCACGGGTAGGCTAACCCGAGTCCCAGAACCTTTCAAGGCATCGGGGCAGACTGCGCCCCTCATGTACCTGCGACGACACCCGTCGAGCCGAGTCCCAGAGGCCACTCTCATCCAAGCCGAGTCCTAGGGCGACTCCAAGGCGAGCCGAGTCCCAGGCGACTCCGTTCGAACCGAGTCCCAGAGGCGACTCTCATCCAAGCCGAGTCCCAGAGGCGACTCCGAAGAAGCCGACTATAGGGAGTCGGCCCGTGGCTCCCAACCACCCGGTAATTAAAGGCGAGCAAGGCCACAGTGTGCCGTACTCGCGGAGATCTCCGTCTGGCATAGCACTGTTGCCATGCCAGCCCTGACATCAGCCCTTGGGGCGGGGCCCTGTACCCACGATCTCCTGTCTGTACGGCCCAGAGGCGGCGGGGCCCATCAGTCAGCGAGAGTATTGATGACAGCAAGAGCACCGAAAGTCGGACCCGTTGGGAGTCAGCCCCCTGGAGTCGGCCGGCCCCTCCCACGGGCCCCGCTCGCCATTAACCAGACGCGACAGGGAATGGCAGCGATGATCGCTGTCGGTGGCAACGATGTTGCCATGACCCCACGACCAAGCCAGCGTCATTAGAAGCACTCTGATAATCCAGCGGCCGGCAAGACCCGTCCATGGCGGACTGGTGGCGACCCTCGTGCCGAGCCGGTCGGCGGGACCCACAAGTCAGCGGGCCCGAGTCGGCAGAGAAGGCGGCTCTGGGAAGCGACAATGGGACCAGCCCCACCAGATTACCATTGTAACCACAGGGGTAGGCCTATATAAACCCCAGGGCACCCATGCAAAGGGTTCGCACCTAGTAGCATTAGACAGGACACACCGGAGGGAGAGAGCAAGCCTTGCCTTCTCCTTCCTCCAGAAACAGCTCTAGGAGCACCCTTGTATTCACTTTGCCCTAGTGATCATGCGGAGACCCCGTAGAGCAGTAGTAGGGGTGTTATCTCCTCAGAGAGCCCTGAAGCTGGGTAAGGTCCGCCGGCGTGCATGTCTTCGCCTCATCCCGTTTCTAGGCACCGGCGATGTTCTACTCGCCCCCACCATGATAAGCCATCCTTTGGCATATGTCGCACCCAACCCCCGACAACCTAAGTGGTTGTTTTATTTTCTTATACTAACGGAGCTTACGAGTTTTCTGTTGAGTTTTGTGTTGTGGAGTTTTCAAGTTTTGGGTAAAGATTCGATGGACTATGGAATAAGGAGTGGCAAGAGCCTAAGCTTGGGGATGCCCAAGGCACCCCAAGGTAATATTCAAGGATAACCAAGAGCCTAAGCTTGAGGATGCCCTGGAAGGCATCCCCTCTTTCATCTTTGTTCATTGGTAACTTTACTTGGAGCTATATTTTTATTCACCACATGATATGTGTTTTCCTTGGAGCGTCATTGAGGGAGTCCTGGACTAGGGGGTGTCCGGATAGCCGAACTATCATCAACGGCCGGACTCCAAGACTATGAAGATACAAGATTGAAGACTTCATCCCGTGTCCAGATGGGGCTTTCCTTGGCGTGGAAGGAAAGCTTGGCAATACGGATATGTAGATCTCCTGCCATTGTAACCGACTCTGTGTAACCCTAGCCCTCTCCGGTGTCTATATAAACCGGAGGGTTTTAGTCCATAGGACGAACAACAATCATACCATAGGCTAGCTTCTAGGGTTTAGCCTCCTTGATCTCGTGGTAGATCTACTCTTGTACTACCCATATCATCAATATCAATCAAGCGGGAGTAGGGTTTTACCTCCATCGGCAGGGCCCGAACCTGGGTAAAAACATCGTGTCCCTTGACTCCTGTTACCATCCGCCTAGGCGCGATTCGAGACCCCCTACCGAGATCCGCTGGTTTTGACACCGACATTGGTGCTTTCATTGAGAGTTCCTGCGTAGCGTCACCGATAGGCTTGATGGCTCCTTGATCATCAACAAAAACACGGTCGGTGAGACTTTTCTCCCGGACAGATCTTCGTATTCGGCGGCTTGCGCTGCGGGCCAATTAACAGCCATCTGGAGCGGATCGAAGCTATGCCCCGCCATCGAGGCCAAATTTGGAAATCTGAACTTCACGGCCGACATCGCGGAGACTTGATCTTGATGGATTGAGCCACAGCCCGAAGCGCGCCGCCTTTATCACGATGGGCATGACTTAGCTCTGCTGCCGGACGGTGCCACGAGGCCGCCTGCAGTCGCTCAATCCTCAATTGAAGCCAAGCTGCGCAGATCGAGGATGTGTGGCTAGACACCGCCTCGGGGGCTGCAACCCCTACAGCGATGGAGCCGAATACTGACCTTGTCCCTTGTGAAGATCGTGACTCCGAGGTGTTGGACTCCTCGCCGGACTCCGAACCTCCCGCGCCCCCTCCAATCGAATCCGATTGGGCGCCGATCATGGAGTTCACTGCTGCGGACATCTTTCAACACTCACCTTTCGGCGACATCCTGAATTCGCTAAGGCATCTCTCGTTATCAGGAGAGCCCTTGCCGGACTGCGGCCAGGATGGATGGGATGCGGACGACAAAGAAATTCAAAGCCCACCCACCACCCACTTTGTTGCCACTGTCGACGATCTAACCAACATGCTAGACTACGACTCCGAAGACATCGACGGTATGGACGACGATGCCGGAGACGACCAAGAACCAGCGCCTACGGGGCATTGGAAGACCACCTCGTCATACGACATATACATGGTGGACATCCCAAAGGATGGGAATGGCGAGGATGCAGCGGAGAAGACTCCTCCAAGAAACAGCCCAAGCGCCCGGCGTCGTGGCGCCGCTCTAAATCCGCCACAGCAAGAATGGAGATTCCGCACGGAGATAACAACACCCGGAGAGTGCGAGGACAACCCCTCCGGCAAAGATTCAGCGGGAGGGACGGAGAAGCCAGCCCTCATGAGAGAGTGGCGAGCGAAGAGGTAGAGGATGATAATTACATGCCTCCCTCCGGAGGCGAGGCAAGCCTCAGCGAGCGAATTTTTCGTGCCGAGGATCCCGTCGAACAAGGCGTTTCAAGCGCAGGCTAATGGCCACGACAAACAGCCTAAAGAAAGCAGCAACAGCTTAGAGCTGATCAAGACCTGCTAGCCGACAGATGGGCTGAAGTCCTTGCGGCGAAGAGTATGAACTCGAGCGCCCCTCAAAAGCTACCCCAAGCGCAAGTTGCTCCCCGATTAGAGGAGGAGGCATATAAACCTGCATCACCAGCGCACAATACGGCTGACCGACCACCTCGTGGCCGCGACAGAGAGGCCTCTAGGCCCTCCACCAGAACCATACCCCGGCACCGCTCGAAAAGTACGAAGCCATGGGGGAATGCGCCGGACTTGCGAGACATATTGGAGGATAAGGCAAGACAATCAAGATCGATCTACGGATCGCGTGGGCGCCCCACGATGCATGACGACGGTATCGCGCGGATCTGACAACTCGGCGGGCGAACACGATGAGACAAAGCTCGCTGGAGCTACGTCGTGATATAGCCCAATATAGAGGCGCCGCACACCCACTATGCTTCACAGATGAAGTAATGGATCATCAAATCCCCGAAGGGTTTAAACCGTGAACATTGAATCCTATGATGGCACAACAGACCCCGCGGTTTGGATCGAAGACTATCTACTTCATATCCACATGGCCCGCGGCGACGATGTTCACGCCATCAAATATCTCCCACTCAAGCTTAAAGGACTAGCTCGGCATTGGCTTAACAGCTTGCCAGCAGAATCAATTGGGTGTTGGGAAGACCTGGAAGCCGCATTCCTTGACAACTTCCGGGGCACATATGCGACCACGACGCCGATGACCTAAGCCACATAATTCAGCAGCCAGACGAATCGGCGGACAGTTACGGACACGGTTCTTAACAAAGAAAAATCAAATCGTCGATTGTCCGGGATGCGAGAGGCCCTCGCAGCCTTCAAACATAACATCCACGACGAGTGGCTTGCCCGGCACCTAGGATAGGAAAAGCGAAATCCATGGCAGCCCTCACATCACTTATGACCCGTTTACTGCGGCGGAGAGGACAGCTAGCTAGCCCGCGATAACAACCTCGGCAAAAATTCTGGCGATCCGGATACCAAGGACCGCAATGGCAGGTCGCGTTGCAACAAAAACAAGCGCCCGCGTTCACAGCGATAACACCGAGATCTGGCGGTCAACGCGGATTGGAGGCTCTAAACCGGTCGTGGAAAAAGCCATTCAAAAGAACTACTCGGGTCCGTCCAATTTGGACCGAATACTCGACCGCTCTTGCGGATACATGGCACCCCGAAAAAGCCAGCTAATCACACCAACAGGGATTGTTGGGTATTCAAGCGAGCAGGCAAGTTAATTGCCAAAAACAATGACAAGGGCTGCATAACGATGGCGAGGAAGAGACCGGCCGCCCGAACAATAGAGGACAAAGGTTGCCCCACAAGTGCGGACGGTGAACATGATATCGCAACTCACATACCCAAGAGGGAGCGAGCGTGCACTCGAGGGGCGTATCTGCGATGGAGCGATCGCCCGAAGTTCAACCTGGTCCTCTGCCCGATCACTTTTGATCGAAGGACCACCCACTAGTATCCGCCACGGTGGATTCGCGCGCATTGGTTTTAGACCCAATCGTCGATGGATTTCACCTCACTAGAGTCACGATGGATGGCGGCGGCAACCTGAACCTGCTTTATCGAGGATACGATGTGCAAGATGGGCATAGATCCCTCAAGTTAAACCCACAAAGGCGACCTTCAAAGGCATCATACTAGGTGTAGAGGCCAATTATGCGAGCTCGGTTAGACTAGAAGTGGTCTTGGATCCCGGATAACTTCGAAGTGAGGAGTTAATCTTGATATAGTCCCGTTCATGGCGGCTATCATGCTCTGCTCGAGCGAACCGCGTTCGCAAAGTTCAACGTGGTGCCGCTTTCGCATACCTCAAGCTCAATATGCGAGGCCCTCGAGGAGTCATTACGGTCAGCGAAACATGAGCGCTCCCTCCGAGCAGAGGAACACAGCGGCTCTCATGGCGAAATCTGAGCAGCCTCTTAAGGCAATTTTGAGTCTGGCTGTTAAGCGACCGGACACGGCCAAATGTGCGGAGTAACCTACAACAAGACCACAGCGCGTTACGAGCACGCGTAGCAATGCGGCTAACCCGACCTTTGCAAAATTGCAAGACTGGTCCTTCAGCGTACATCACTACATACGGAGATACCATGGGTATAGGGGAGGCACGACCACAACAGGCCCAGAGTGCGGCTCAACCACACGAGGGGCTCCCAAGTGTGTCATTCTTTTTTCCTTTTCTCTTTTTTACCCACAGGACTCCATTCACGGAGGCCTGTCCGTGATGAACTGCCGATCTCACGATGGAACAGCCAGGGAAGGAGAAAGGCTACGACGAGTATCCAGGTGGTCTCCATTACGAGCATTAAATTTGTTTTATACACCATTATGCAGCCTACCCCTGGAGGGGGACATGTTTAATAGTCCCATCACTTGCTTACCGCACTATTTGTATCGTTCTACATTCATGTTTGGCAGTATTTCTTGAATAAACAATGCATCGCTTTTTTTGCTTATAATTGCATTTATTTCTTATACATATGTTCATTTATGACATGTTGCATCCGTACACCTTGGTACGGCTAAATACACCAGGGGCTTAAGTTCCCCACATTATGGTGTGATAAGTCCGAACACTTTCACAAGTGCGGCACCCCTAACTTATAGCATTATATGCATCGGCTCCGAATCATGTCTTGGGTCAATAGTTGGGTTTGCCCGGCTCCCATGTTTTGGTACCTTACGTTCCGTTGTATCGGCTAAGGTAGCACTGGGAGAACCACTGCGATTGCGCCCCGGTTGAGCTAGGCGAGCGCCTCAGTGGAGAAAGCTAAAACTGACCGTCATGATAAGGCGAGAGTTGGTCGCTGTTCGAGAGGTCTTTTCGAGTCCCTAAAGACTTATGCCGCTTAGAGCGAGGAACCGGCTTTTGTCCGGCCCAGGCGTGGATAGCGCCCCGAACTCAGTGTTCCGAACACTAGGGGCTTCACCGAAATTTAAAATTATAGAATTCTATGGCTAAGTGAGAGTGTTCAAGCATTATAAGTCTGGTTGCCTCGTTCGTTGTGTTGAGTGCCTCCCTAGATGGACCCAAAAATGGGAACAAGAGCGCTCAAGTTTATCCCGAACACCCACACTTTCGTGGCATGGGGGCTGAAGCCGACGACTTGCCATCTCTCGATTTGATAAGCGGCCGCCTGAAGGTAATATTTTAAATTAACAAGTGTTGCTTAGCGCATATGAACAAAGTCTTGGTATACGAGGATAACAAAATGCAAGTTTACTCAAATATTACATCCTTGGAGCACTCACCCACAATCATGCGGGCACCCTTGGGACACTCTTATAATACATTTGGTGTCGATACTCCTTGCCCGCGGGAGGCGTCCGTCGAAGCTTAGCTCCATCCTGCCCGGTGCACTTTTGCAGGGCAAGGGCCAACAGGCACCTTCAATCTGGTAGTGTTGCGACTTCAACCCGAGGACACGCATCCACCGGCCGCCGCGCACCAGGCGAAGTAGCTCCTGGGCATGGCCTCCTTGGGCCACAGCCGAACTATGAGGCCCTTCATTGCCTGTTCGGCCACCTTGTGGAGCTCGACCAGCTGCTTCAGCTGGTCGCTAAGGGGCACCGGATGTCCGGCCTCAGCATATACTGAGACCAGAGGACCTTCTCCGTCGAGCTCCCCTCCTCGGCCCGATAGAATGCGGCAGCATCGGACACGCTGCAGGGCAGATCTACGAACGCTCCTGGAGAGCTCCGAATTCGGGTAAGTACTAGGTAATTCACATTTACATGCTTACTTTGCATGACAAATGCCTTACCCGCCGCTATCTTCTTTAACGCCTCGATTTCCTGGAGGGCCTTATGGGCTTCGGACTTAGCGGCTTTGGCACTCTCAAGAGCCGATGCAAGCTCGGACTCTCGAGTCTTTGAGTCGCACTCCAAACTCTCATGTTTTTTCACGAGAGCCTGGAGCTCTTGCTGCACCTCCGCCACCCGCGCCTCCTGCTTCTCTCGCTCGGCTCGTTCCACGGCTGCACTGCGTTCTGCCGCGGACACTGCCTCCTTCAGGGTCGCCAGCTCATTTGTGGCCCCTGTAGTACCCACTTTATCTTTGTTATTTTTCTTGCAACCAAATCCTTTTCTGTAAGGTACAACTTTAATAAGGTGTTACTCACCTTCCTCGTCCTCGAGCTGCTTCTTGGCATGGCCGAGCTCGCTCTCGGACCGCTCGAGGCTTTGCTTCAAAGCATCGACCTCCATGATCGGTCTGGCGAGGTCGGCAGCGCAGCCTGCAATCCCATATTGACATATTTTTAGACTCCTGCGTATATCTTTTAGATCCTCGGTCGGATTTTCTTTCCGAACACCGAACCGAGCATCAGGGGCTACTGTCTATGCGGTATTATATTACACATCTTAAAATTCTTACCTCAAAGCCTGTTAGAAGGCTGCTGCAGGCTTCGGTCAGCCTGCTCTTGGCAAGTTGAACCTTCTGAATCACCGCACTCATGATAGTGCGGTGTTCTTCTTCGATGGAAGCGCCGTTGTGCGCCTCCAACAAGTTATCCGGCGTCTCCGGTTGGATGGAGGCCACCAGTGTCACAGTCTTTCCCTTCTTACGAAGGGGCCGCTTGCCGGACTCCGGAACCACTGCAAGTTCCGGTGCGGAGTCCGGCGCACAGTCCAGGAGGTTGCCCTGTGGCACCTCTGGGGCCTCCTCCTCCTGGAGGGTCCCTTCCTGGGATCCCACCTCAACGTCGTCAGCGTCACGAGGGGTGGAGTCGGTCAGAAGAGAATCCATATCCGACGTGCCCAAGGACCCGCTCGACGAAGCGGGAAGATCGTCCTTGGCCTGACTACAGGTTGTATGCGGCATTAGAAAGACACCGCTTGGCAAAAATAAAAATTACAAATCGTCCAGGAGTCCAGATACTTACGATCTTGCCAGGGGCTTGGCCCTTGAGGGCCACTCCTCGTCGCCGTCGCCGACGTTGGTGGAGCAGTCCGGAGGAAGGGTCCTTCCCTTCTTGGACCCTTCGGCCTCCCTCGTTGGGGAGGCCTTCCTCTTCTTCTCTCCCCCCCGCTGGGGGAGAGGCCTCTTTCTTCTCCTCCTCGTCCTCGTGGGAGGAGTCCGCCTCGGATTCATCGGACGATGTGTCCGATACCACCTGACGCCGGGAACTCCTCCTGGTTCCCGTGGCCTTCTTCTTGGCCTTCTTCTCCGGCACCACGTAAAGTGTCGGGACCAGCAGCCCTGTCAAACGGGCGTCCTCTGGGTCCTCTGGAAGGGGAGCCGGACAGTTAACCTGTCCAGACGTCTTCTGCCAATCCTGTTAAAGGTATTGGGAGTTTAGATCCGGCATAGAGTCAAACTATGAAAAGCGAGTGTCCCATAAAGGATAACATAGCTTACCTCGCCAGCTGGGCGCTGTGTGCTGAATCCGCGATCTTTGGTTGCGGATGCGGGAGCTTCAGCGCCCTTGAACAGCACCCTCCAGGCAGCTTCGTACGTAGTGTCGGAGAGCCCGCTCAAGGTCCGGTGCTGTGCCGGATCAAACTCCCACAAATTAAAGTCCCGTTGCTTTGGCGGGGAGAATCCGGCGACGAGCATGACTGGATCACGTTGACAAGCTTAAGCTTCTTGTTCACGAGTGCAGGAGACAAGGCTGGAGTCGATCGGCTCCTCCGAACTACCCCAAAGCAAGCCCTTCTCTTTCCGGAGGTGAGCTGCATGGGGATGCGAGATCTGAATCGAGGGCGCTGCCCATTTAGGGTCCGCTGGCTCGGTGATGTAGAACCACCCCGATTGCCACCCTTTGATGGATTCCACGAAGGCACCCTCGAGCCAAGTGACGTTGGGCATTTTGCCCACCATGACGCCTCCGCACTCCGCTTGGTTGCCCTTCACAACCTTCGACTTGACATTGAAGGTCTTTAGCCACAAGCCGAAGTGGGGCTGGATGCAGAGGAAGGCCTCGCACACGACGATAAATGCCGAGATATTGAGGATAAAATTTGGGGCCAGATCGTGGAAGTCCAGGCCGTAGTAGTACATGAGCCCCCGGACAAAGGGGTGAAGTGGGAAGCCCAGTCCGCGGAGGAAATGGGGAAGGAATACCACCCTCTCATGGGGCCAGGGGGTGGGGATGAGCTGCCCCTCGTCGGGCAGCCGATGCGCGATGTCGCTGGATAGGTATCCGGCGCTGCGCAGCTTCTCGATGTGCCCCTCCGTAACGGAGGAGGCCATCCACTTGCCTCCCACTCCGGACATGGCTGGAAAGGGTCGAGGTGAGATGTGCGGACTTGGGCGCTGGAGCTCAAGTGCGCGGAGGTGGATAAGCAAAGGAGGAAGAAGGCGTAGGTAAAAGAGGTGGATCCTTATCCCCTTATATATGGGCGGACAAAACTATACGTCCCCACCGTCCTGGTAAAACTCGCTTATCTCCCAAGCGCCACAATCAATGGCGCGGTTGGGTTACCCACGTCCGTATTGATGGGAATCCCGAAATAAGGGAAACACGATCTTTGCTTCGACAAGACGTGCCAAGGAAACCGCTTCGCTAAACACATTGAGGTGGTATAATAAAAACAATTCGAGTAAAGGCTTGGTAGTGGTGTGACGTCACGCCACAAAATACGTCAGCAGATTGAACTTGTGTGAATATTATTCTCTCTACGGTGGTACGTGGAATTTATTTTGCAGAGCCGGACACTATCCTGGTGTTCACAATCATCTATGAATTATTCGGAGGAGGAACCCGCCTTGCAATGCCGAAGACAATATGCGCGCCGGACTTGTCATCATTGAAGCCTGGTTCGGGAGCTCTTGAGGAGTCTGGACTAGGGGTGTCCGGATAGCCGAACTATCATCAATGGCCGGACTCCAAGACTATGAAGATACAAGATTGAAGACTTCGTCCCGTGTCCGAATGGGGCTTTCCTTGGTTGTGAAGGCAAGCCTGGCAATACAGATATGTAGATCTCCTACCATTGTAACCGACTCTGTGTAACCCTAGACCTCTCCGGTGTCTATATAAACCGGAGGGTTTTAGTCCATAGGACGACCAACAATCATACCATAGGCTAGCTTCTAGGGTTTACCCTCCTTGATTACGTGGTAGATCTACTCTTGTACTACCCATATCATCAATATCAATCAAGCAGGAGTAGGGTTTTACCTCCATCGAGAGGACCCGGACCTGGGTAAAAACATCGTGTCCCTTGTCTCCTGTTACCATCCGCCTAGACGCACAGTTCGGGACCCCCTACCCGAGATCCGCCGGTTTTGACACCGACAGTCACTATCTTTTGTTAGTTTTTGCTTGCTGTTAGTTAGAATAATGTTTTGCATCTTTAGTTTCAATAAAAAAAGTCAAGGATAGACTTTGCCATGCTTATTTTGCTAGTATACATGTTGCTGTTTGAAAAACAGAAAGTTTACCGTTGTTGCAAAAATTCCCTAGAAAAGTCAGAGAGTGTTATAATGTTGAATATTTTTGCATACTGAGCTCTGATAAATTTATTACAGTGGGAATTGTAGTTCATAATTTTGGGAGTCAGGGAAGTATTGATACTCTTGCATTCTTTATAGACTGTACTGTTTTGGCAGATTGCTGTTATGGTTGCATTGTTTGCATAAGTTTGCTTAATTAATGATTCTATTTGAGGATAGGAGTATTAAATATGTAGAGGAATTTAGTGTTCAATGTTGAATAATTATTTAAGTGATTTGTTACAGTAGAAAATGATAAGGTTTTGCATTGGTTTATACTAACCTATCTCACGAGTTCTTGTTGAGTTTGTTGTGAATGAAGCTTTTGATAAAAAGAGAAACCATGATATGAGAGGAATTAAGGAGACACAAAAGCTCAAGCTTCGGGATGCCCAAGGCACCCCAAGATAATATTTCAAGATGTCTCAAGCATCTAAGCTTGGGGATGCCCCGGTAGGCATCCCACCTTTCTTCTTCAACATCTATCGGTTAGTATCGGTTGAGCCTAAGTTTTTGCTTCTTCACATGAGTTGTGCTATCCTTGCAATGTAGTTTTCTTTAGCTTTGCTTGTTGTTTGAATAAAGTATCAAGATCTGAAATTATTAAATGAGAGAGAGTCTTTGCATAGTTTCATAATTATTTATCTACTCATTAATCTTCACTTATATCTTTCGGAGTAGTTTGTTGTTGCTCTAGTGCTTCACTTATATCTTTTAGAGCATGGTGGTAGTTTTATTTTGGAGAAATAGTTGAACTCTCATGCTTCACTTAGATTATTTTGAGAGTCATTAATAGCATGGTAATTTGCTTAATGTTAATATACTTGGTATTCAAGATATGTGAACCTTTCTTTTGAGTGAATTGAATACTAAGATAAGTCTGATGCTTTATAATTGTTTTGAGATATGGAGGTGATAATATCAAAGTCGTGCTAGTTGGGTGATTATGAATTTGAGAAATACTTGTGTTGAAGTTTGCAAGTCCCGTAGCATGCACGTATGGTTAAAGTTGTGTAACAAATTTGAAACATGAAGTGTACCTGGCTTGTGCATCCTTATGAGTGGCGGTCGGGGACGAGCGATGGTCTTTTCCTACCAATCTATCCCCTAGGAGAATCGCGTAGTACTTGATTTTGATTGCTTCTAAATTTTTGCAATAAGTATATGAGTTCTTTTGACTAATGTTGAGTCCATGGATTATCGCACTCTCACCTTTCCGCCTTTGCTAGCCTCTTGATGCCGTGCATTGCCCTTTCTCACCTTGAGAGTTGGTGCAAACTTAGCGGTGCATCAAACCCCGTGATACGATCGCTCTATCACACATAAACCTCCTTATATCTTCCTCAAAACAGCCACCATACCTACCTATCATGGCATTTCCATAGCCATTCCGAGATATATTGCCATGCAACTTCCACCATCATCATCATGACATACATTACTTTTGTCATATTGCCATTGGATGATCATGTAGTTGACATCGTATTTGTGGCAAAGCCACCATGCATTATTTTCCATACATGTCACTCTTGATTCATTGCACCATCCCGGTACACCGCCGGAGGCATTCATATGGAGTCATATCTTGTTCTAAGTTTCGAGTTGTAATCCTTATGTTGTAATCAATAGAAGTGTGATGATCATCATTATTAGAGCACTGACCAAAAGAAAGAGAAAGGCCAAAAGAAAAAAAGAAAGGCCCAAAATATTTATATAAAAAAGGGCAATGCTACTATCTCTTTTTCCACACTTGTGCTTCAAAGTAGCACCTTGTTCTTCATATAGTGAGTCTCTTATTGTGCTTCAAAGTAGCACCTTGTCCCTCATGTAGTGAGTCTCATAAAGTCGTCCTCTTCATACTAGTGGGAATTTTTCATTATAGAACTTGGCTTGTATATTCCTACGATGGGATTCCTCAAATACCCTAGGTCTTCGTGAGCAAGCGAGTTGGATGCACACCCACTAGTTTTCTTTTGTTGAGCATTCATAGCTCTAGTGCATCCGTTGCACGGCAATCCCTACTCCTTATGTTGACATCAATTGATGGGCATCTCCATAGCCTGTTGATTATCCTCGTCAATGTGAGACTTTCTCCTTTTTTGTCTTCTCCACACAATCCCCATCGTCATATTCTATTCCATCCATAGTGCTATATCCATGGCTCACTCTCATGTATTGCGTTAAGGTTGAAAAAGTTTGAGATTATTTAAGTATGAAACAATTGCTTGGCTTGTCATCGGGGGTATAGAAGTTGGGAACATCTTTGTGTGACGAAAATGAAGCATAGCCTAACTATATGATTTTGTAGGGATGAACTTTCTTTTGCCATGTTATTTTGAGAAGACATGATTGCTTTGATTAGTATGCTTGAAGTATTATTATTTTTGTGTCAATATGAACTTTTGTCTTGAATATTTTGGATCTGAATATTCATATCACAAGTAAGAAGATTTATATTGAAATTATGCCAAAGTATCACTCCGCATCAAAAATTCTTTTTTATCATTTACCTACTCGAGGATGAGCAGGAATTAAGCTTGGGGATGCTTGATACGTCTCCAATGTATCTATAATTTTTGAGTGCTCCATGCTACTTTATCTACTGTTTTAGGCAATATTGGGCTTTATTATCCACTTTTATATTACTAGCAAAAAGGCCCGTGCGTTGCAACGGGAGAGATAAATAAAACTTTTTCTAAAGATAATTTGTTGTAATAAACATACTTCAGAGTGAACCGGTCACAACAATATTGTACCAAGATAACACTGAATATTTATTTATTGTACATATACCCAGCTAGTTTAAATAAAGCATGCCCTCCAGGCTAAGATTTGTATGTGTATCAACATTAGCCCTTCCCAGTGACAATAGGCAAACAATTACAATGCTCACAAGTAAAATAGGTTTCCTCTTACTGTAATGCAACTAAAAACAGATTATAACTTAGCACTTTAGTGCCATTATATGAATCTCTCTATTTTTATATATTCAGTTCGAGATTGTAATGTCTAAACCAGTATTCTATGGGATACATCATAATCAAAATTATTGGATGAGAAAAATAAATATGCTAGATTTAACGGTTCAGTCTAAATATGTGAATATCATCTGAACATACAATTCAGAATGTATACTTGCCAGCCAAGCTTATGTAATTGTTGCATTAAAAAAATAACAATCACGACACCTCAACTTTATTGAAAACAGAAGTCACCTTTCAATATATCTAAGCAATGCAACCTCTTATTGTGCAATGTTGGAAGGCATCTACGATTTAATTGATTAGAGAAATTATCCATCACCACCAACGGCCTGCTCTTTGCTGCTTTATCCTTACTGTCTTCTTTCATGGAGAAGATGCATCCTGTTGCTTTTAGCATAACAGCTAGCGACTCTAGTTGCTCTCGTCGACACCAATACTAACTATTACCTAGACTGCTGCATCACTGTTATCAGCAACTGAATCGAGTCAACATAACAACCCAGGAGTGCTGCATCACTGTAATCAGCAACTGAATCAAGTCAACACAACAACCCAGGATTGCGTTGAGTACCTGCTGTAGAGGCGGCAGGAGCCTGATGCGGACTCTCACAATGCACCCCACGTGATGGGCCATGGCGCGAGAGGCAGCTGGAGCGGCAGTCACAGGCTCCTCGACAACATGGCCTTTAAAGCAAGTATGTGATGCAGCCCTCTCTCCAACAGAACCTGCAGCTTCACCGTCGTTTTCCTTCTCTTGCTCTGCTTTGGGTTCCTCTGGTAGGAACCTGATTCTTGGTGTTGGTGACTTGCGTTTTACAATTTGGATGGCTCCAAAACACCATGGATAAGCAGGTACTGGAGATGACTTATAAGCAGAAGCTGTGACAGAACAAAGCATGCAGAATGAATGGAATTTCATGGACCACGGCTATGTTGTGTAGTAATTCAATCACTGTCAGTCATGGACTCTTGGTTGGGGATTCACCTTGACAGCCAGGAGTAGTAAGAGTTGCTGAACCCCTCTGCTCATGGGATCTGCATCCAGTAGATAAGAACATAGGCATAGTGGTACAATTGGTTGCTGACCAGATCATGGCTGGGCGTTGTGGTCAGAGGGACAAGGTGTTGAGGACCAGCTAGAACATCACTTTGGACTTGCTTTATCTTCTCCCGTATATGCAAGTTGGTCGATGGACACAAATGTTCAGTGAAGCAGGAGGCCGAAGGCCTTTAACCAAATCATTATCCCTCATCCTTCAAAATATATGCATCCTTAGAAGGAATCCTTGATTGGGAGACCGAGGCTGCACAATGTGACTCCACCCTACCCTGCCACAGTGTCGATTCCACTCGTATAAATTCATCTACAGTTTCTGCGCAGGTCCCAGCCGCGGTGGACGGACGGCCAAAGCCTTTGGCCTCGATCAAGCCAGGACCCATGAGGAAATCACCGGGGGATGGCGCCGAAGCCCCTCAGCGTGGATTTGGGAGAGGCGGAGAGCTGAGCGAGGATTCCACAAAAGCCTGACGGCCTGCAGGTCCCCGACGCATGCGTCAGGGCGCCGGCGACGTACGTCCTCCTTCTCTGAGACGGCTCCGGGCTTCGACCAAATCCCGCCCAACTCGCCCAGATCCACGCCGAGGCTGAACCCGCCGCCGTGGCAGAGCGGCCGGTGCGCGTTCGGCTGGACCGCTGGAGCCAGGTAGGCGGCGGCCCCTGGCCCATAGCAAATTTTCTGGCCCATTTGATACGAAGCTGTAAAAACGAAACTGGACGGACGAAATTTAGTACCACCTCGTTTATATCGTTTTTATTACGATTTTGTCCACACAAATTGTAAAAGCGTATTATAACATGAGAAGAAAGCGTATTGTGACGGTGAACCCGGAGACCCAATCCGTGCTTTATTATTAGGGAGAGATTTTTGGGACTAACCTATTAACCGGAGGCCCAGCCAAGATTTGTTGTTTTATGCCTATTTCAGTGTTTCGAGGAAAAGGAATATCAGACGGAGTCAAAACGGAACGAAACCAACCTGATGGGCTTGCAGTGCACGTCAGGAGAGTCCCAGGCTGCCCCCTACCTCGTGAGCACCCCTTAGGTCCACCGACGTACCCCTTGCACCCATATATACCTACACCCTAAAACTTCCAGAACAGAAGATAGATCGGGAGTTCCGCCGCCGCAAGCCTCTGTAGCCACCAAAAACCTCTCGGGAGCTGTTCGGCACCTGCGGGAGGATCCCATCACCGATAGCTATCTTCATCATCCCGGCGCTATCCATGACGAGGAGGGAGTAGTTCACCCGCGGGGCTGAGGGTATGTACCAGTAGCTATGTGTTTGATCTCTCTCTCGTGTTCTTGAGGTGATACGATCTTGAAGTATCCCAAGCTTTGCTATTGTAGTTGGATCTTATGATGTTTCTCCCCCTCTACTCTCTTGTGATGAATTGGTTTCCCCTTTGAAGTTATCTTATCGGATTGAGTCTTTATGAGAACACTTGATGTATGTCTTGCCGTGATTATCTGTGGTGACAATGGGATATCATGTGCCACTTGATGTATGTTTTGGTGATCAACTTGCGGGTTTCGTGACATTGGGAACCTATACATAGGGGTTGGCACACATTCTTGACTCTCTGGTAGAAAATTTGGGGCACTCTTTGAAGTACTTTTATGTTGGTTGGATGAATCTGAGATTGTGTGATGCATATCGTATAATCATGCCCACGGATACTTGAGGTGACAATGGAGTATCTAGGTGACATTAGGGTTTTGGTTTATTTGTATCTTAAGGTGTTATTCTAGTACGAACTCTTTTATAGATTGATCCGAAAGAATAACTTTGAGGTGGTTTCGTACCCTACCATAATCTCTACGTTTGTTCTCCGCTATTAGTGGCTTCGGAGTGACTCTTTGTTGCATGTTGAGGGCTTGTCATATTATCCATCTATGTTATTATTGTTGAGAGAACTTGCACTAGTGAAAGTATGAACCCTAGGCCTTGTTTCCTATCATTGCAATACCGTTTACGCTCACTTTTATCTTTAGTTACCTTGCTGTTTTTATTATTTCAGATTACAAAAACCTTTATATACTATCTATTTTGCACTTGTATCACCATCTCTTCGCTGAACTAGTGCACCTATACAATTTACCATTGTATTGGGTGTGTTGGGGACACAAGAGACTCTTTGTTATTTGGTTGCAGGGTTGCTTGAGAGAGACCATCTTCATCCTACGCCTCCTACGGATTGATAAACCTTAGGTCATCCACTTGAGGGAAATTTGCTACTGTCCTACAAACTTGTGCACTTGCAGGCCCAACAACGTCTACAAGAAGAAGGTTGTGTAGTAGACATCACCATCAAGATTTCTCTCAACCCGGTGCAACTCTTCAAGAAGAAGCATATTGAGATTCGGTATCATTTCATCCGGCATCACACTAGGCGAGGGGAGATCGAGCTCAACTATGTCAACACCCATGATAACCTTGCAGATATCTTCACGAAGCCCTTGGATGAAGCAAGATTTCGCGAGTTAAGGCATGAGCTAAATATCATTGATTCGAGCAATGTGGCTTGAACCTTTGCACACCCCACCATACTCATCATGATGTCTTGTTTAGGTGTAGGCATGGACATAGGTGGAGTGTTGTTCTCTCAATGAACTCTCCCTCCCCCCATTATGCATAAATTGATCAAATCTCTCACATTAGCCATTTTTTATGGTACTTGTGCTTCAAAGATGAGTTTTGGTCATGGGCCCAAGGTTAAAATCTTCGCGGTGCCATACCTCTTGACTCAAACATAGGTGGCCTCGGCCACCGCCCTTTCTTGAAGAAGAGTGTGTTTCTTGTCTTCTCGTTGGTGTTTATCTGCCTGTGTGTTTGCTCTCTCTTCTCATCAGTTCTTTCTCCTTCTTGAGCTAAGCCCTTTTGTGTATAATCCTTGAGTTTGTGGCTGAGCGGTACTGCCGCTGGTGGTGCGTGGTACTACCGCAGATGGTCAGCAAGCGGTACTACCACCCACCCTAGCGGTACTACCGCTGCGGGGCGGGCCTTGGGAGTTATGTCGGGGCAGGGGAGTTTTCTTTCTCCCACATACCCATTCGCACAACCCACTCGTCCTCTTCGTTTCGATAGCGCCGACTCGCCACGGGAGGGCTCCGGTGGGCCGCTGTATTCAAGCGTCCCTCTCCATTTCCTACGGTGGAATCAATCCCCACCCTGTCCTCTTGCCATGGATGCTGGTATTCCCCCGTTCCCGTTCTCTTTGTGCCTAGGTTTCAGATCTAGTCTTTAGGGGCAATAGTCGTCGCATTTCTCGATTTTTGGCAAAATCAAGGCTTGAGTAGAATGGAGAAGGCGTCTAGACTGTTTGGATTGGTATTTGGTAGGATTATTTTTGAATTTGGCATCCCGGTAGTGCCGGATTTGTCCACGGTAGTTGGGAACCCCCGTTCCCCTGCCTGGAGCAGTACTATCGCTCCCTCGGAGCGGTACTACCGCTCGGGCGGTACTGCCGCTTCCTGATCGCGGTACTACCGCTGGATGCCCACTTCCATCATACTCATACCAAATTTCGATTCATGTTGTTTTGTTTGGTGGCTTATGCTCTTTATTTCATGTTGTTTCTTCTGTCTATGTGTTTGGTTCCAGGTGATGGCCCTTCTGAGCAGCATGTCCGCCGTGTCAACCCCGGGCCTTCAAACTCGAAGCGCTATCGCACCTCTGAGACAGCGACTGCCTCTTCAAGTGTTCACCTCCTTCTCAGCACAAGAAGACTATTGCAAACAAGCCAAAGCCTAGGGGAAATACTATGACAGAGACGAATGCCAAGGAGTTCTGGGAAAGGTGTCGCCGCAACCCCTCTGCGGAAGATCAAGAACCCACTTTGGTCAACCGCCCGTTCTGGAACCGCTTTCAGTTTGCCGTCTACTTTGATGTGATCAAATCAAAGAAGAATCTCTATGTTGATATTCGTTTCATCGACATTGAAGTTATGGAGAAGGATCCTGCTTACTTTGGCGAAGCCCTACAAATGTGTTCTCAGTTGAACATCCTCAGGATCATGCAATTCAACAAGGACTTTGATGCAGATTTGGTGGCTCAGTTTTATGCCATGCTCCATCTTGGAATAGATGAGGAAAGGACTCTGACTTGGATGAAAAATGGCAAGCTGCTTTCTGTCAAGTGGGAGGCCTTCATGGAGTTACTTGGGGTTGAAGATCAAGGACTTGAGAACCCAGTTGACTTTCACCCTCACTGCAATGCAACTTCCACTCACAAGCAATCTCTCTGGCCCTACTATTCTTTGAAGATTCACCCCGTGACTCAGAAGGAGACCTATGAGTTGCCTGCCTTTCTGGACATCCTTCATCGCATCTTCTTAGAGACTCTCTTCCCTTGTATTTGGAACTTGGATATGGTTCACTCATTTCTCGTGGACATGCTTCTCTTCTGCCAACATGAGAAGGAAGAAACCAGTGGAGAATCCTTGGATATCTGTCATGTCATGTGGTCTGAACTAGTCTCAGCCATCTTTGGGCGCAAGTGCCCTATCTATGGTCCATTTATCAAGTTGCTAATTGAGAAGGCTTGGGCGCGCGTTTATCCTAATGTTGTGCTGGAGACTGGAGAGTTAGTCTCTCATGAGATCAAGCGTCTTAGGAAGAAGGAGAACTGGGGCACCCCGGCTCCTAGGTCTGGGATTCCATCTGGAGCTGTTGACATGGAGACAGAGGGTGAGGCTGATGCTGATGCTGACGATGATGCGGATTATGAGCCTTCTGGAGTGGAGCCCTCATGGGCAAAGAAGATCAAGTGCAAGATGAAGAAACTCTTTTGCATGGAGTCTCATGGACAGTATATGGCTCATGTTTCTGAGAAGAAGGCCAGGAGGCGTCACAAGGAGCTCATGTGTCAGTTGGGTGCAACCGTTGCCAGCGGATTTGAGGAAAAGATCACCGATGAGGAGGAGTGAGTTCAATAGCACTGCCCGTGGACCGATTCAGACACCGAGCAGTTTCCTACCGATGACGGCGGTGCAGACGATCCCGCTGGGATGTGATGCTAGAGATCCTCAGTTTGCTATCACCTGGAGCCGTAGCAGTGCTCTTTATCTTTTTGGTGTATCGATGCAAAGGGGGAGAGAGTCTAGGGATTTTTCGTTGTCGAGTTGCGAGCGTGTGTTTGTGTGGCTTGTTTGCCTTGTCTTTCTTTCTCGCAAACTCTTTTCTCGTCTTTTGCTTTGGTTAGGTTTGTGCTTGTGAGACCTGGTTCCCTTTTATATGGTGTGAGACATATGCTACCTTATCCCTTATTATATATGTTTGTAGTTTACTTTGGTAGTATGTGAGTTGATTGCTTATCCTGTTATATACCTTGCTCACACCTACCTTACTGCATCCAAGCTATATGTACCTTTATTTGTTGCTAATGCTGTCGGACTATAAAATGTAGGGGGAGTGTTGATCCTAATGTGTGTGCCTTGCATTCCAAAGGTATCTCTAATTAGGTTCACACATTCAGGGGCACCCCGTCTATATTTTGTAGTTCTCGGATTCGTTTTACTTTCATGTCCTACCTTTGTGCAAATCCCGGGTTGTCATCAATCCACCAAAAAGGGGGAGATTGTTAAGGCATGTCTCTCTCTATGTAGTTTTGGTTATTGATGACAACGCTTTTGCGTACTAATCATGTGCAATGAGTATTTCAGAGTTTCATCCTTTTGGCACGAGACGATTCTTTCCCCTCGGAGTTTTAAGCGAAGATGGTGTAGCTCTTTTGTTTCAGTTTTGGTGGACTTATTTCATAGGAGTCACCGTACTATCAAGAGGGGGTCCGCATTGGTAAGCCTAGGGTGGAATCAACACGTACACATCCCCGTTGCACCCATAGAGCCTTCCCGCTTCAATGGAGGATCCCTCCTTGCTTCCTGGGAAATTTGGTCCCGGGAGTAGTACCGCAGACACCAGCGGTAGTACCGCTCAAGAACCAAGGCGGTAGTACCGCTACTCAGCGATAGTACCGCCTAGGAGCTCTCAACCGTAGTACCGCTGCTGTTCTGAGCTCCTACCGCCTCGACTTGAAGGTGTCGCCTCTCGTGTCGGGTTTTGCGGCACTGGCAGTGGCAGTAGAGGCGGTAGTACCGCTCGCAAGCGGTAGTACCGCCCCTACCACCGCTGCTAGTACCGCCCTGGATCCAGATCCTGCTCCGCCTCTGGCCTTCCCAGTCTGCACGACAATACCACTAGGGTGAGCGGTAGTACCGCTGATCCCAGCAGTAGTACTGCTGCCTCCAGCGGTACTACCGCTCATTGGGGGGCTGAATGAGGGTTAACGGTTGGATTGTTTCCCCCCTTATAAAAGGAGGTCTTCTTCTCCAAGTTGACTTACCTCTTCCTTCCCAAGCTCCATTGATGCTCTAAGCTCCATTTTCGCCCGATCTCTCTCCCTAGCCAATCAAACTTGTTGATTCTCTAGGGATTGGTTGAGAAGGCCTCGATCTACACTTCCACCAAGAGAAATTTGATTCCCCCCACTAATCCCTTGCGGATCTTGTTACTCTTGGGTGTTTGAGCACCCTAGACAGTTGAGGTCACCGCGGAGCCATAGTCCATTGTGGTGAAGCTTCGTGGTGTCGTTGGGAGCCTCCAATTAAGTTCTGGAGATTGCCCCAACCTTGTTTGTAAAGGTTCGGTCGCCGCCTCCAAGGACACCAATAGTGGAATCACAGCATCTCGCATCGTGTGAGGGCGTGAGGAGAATACGGTGGCCCTAGTGGCTTCTTGGGGAGCATTATGCCTCCACATCGCTCCAATGGAGACGTACTTCCCCTCAAAGGGAAGGAACTTTGGTAACACATCCTCGTCTCCATCTGTTTCACTTTTGGTTATCTCTTACCTTTACTTGTGCAAGCTATATTGTGTTATATCATTTGCTTGCTTGTGTGTTTATTGTTGTTGCATCATATAGGTTGCTCACCTAGTTGCATATCTAGACAACCTACTTTGATGCAAAGTTTAATTTGGTAAAGAAAAACTAAAAAATGTTAGTCGCCTATTCACCCCCCCCCCCTCTAGTCAACTATGTCGATCCTTTCAAACTTCATTGTCTTCTTCTATAGAAAAATATTCACCATAGCTCCACATTTGAAAATAGTCCTGATGCCCCTTTTATGTCTCTTAAGAAAGATGCTACAAACTGAAAAACAACATTTAAAAATATAAATACCTAGTCAAAATGACCCATTGGTGGCATCGTATATATATAATGTGTGGAGAATTATAGTTACATTACAAAATGTGTGACATACCTTTACATAAATAGTTTTTTAAAGGTATATGGACCTGCCTCAAAGAACATAATAACTGGCTTAGGTTGGATCTCTTTGTTTAGTCCTAGACATGCCCATTTTGCAAAGATGGCCTCCGTGAGAGCGCCCAATATGTTCCTCATCTAAGAAATAAAACTTGCAACTTTGTGGGGTCAGCACGTATGAAATATGCCACGGGCCAATTCAAACAGAAGACTGATGTGTGAATCTAGTATACATGTTAGACTGAGAAAATATTCGTCAAAATAGTTACCTCCCGAATCATCATCTAATATGATCACAAGTAAGCATCTGTAGCAGCTATCTTAGTCCTTCCCTGCATTTATCTACTTGGAACGACAAGCCCGTGGTAGTATAACGATGGAGCATGGATACGATCATGGGTTTTACAAACTGAAATTTCAGCAAATCAGTAATTACTATATATAAGCAACAGATTGGAGGAATTAACACTTATAAACGGAAGAATAATGGTAGACAAATAGGAACCTGTTTTTAAATCTTGTATCAACCTGTCGATTTATAAAGGATGATTGTGTCAGGTATCATTGTTGTTCTCTAACTCAATGCATGGAAAAAGGGGAAAGAGCTTCTGGCCTCCCTTACAGCCTTTGTATCAAAAAAAAAAACCCCTCAAATTACCAGTACTTGCAACACTGTTGATCACCATCTAGAGTTCCTAGGCCAAATTGCGGAAATAATAGAGAATAACCAATAAAAAAATATAAATGCACATAACTTAAATGTAGGACAATTTAAATGGTGAATGTTCCGGAGAGTTAGACTAGGCCATAGTGGGGATGAGCAGCCCCATCTGTCTGATCCGTGATCAGTTCCATGCCTTGCTGCACACATGGCTTAGAGTTAGTGTATCGCGATAATCTTGTGATGTAATACTTTCCTTGTATCAATGAAACATACGCATCCTCTGCGTATTGACGAAGAAAAAAGGGTGAATGTCGATCAGTCCAAGTTGGGGGCAACGGAGACAATCAGTCCTTGACTCTTTTTATTTCTTGCAGAAAACGTGCGTGTGTTTCATTCTGCCCATCAAATCGCTGCTCCTAGGACGTACGGATACTTTTCGTGTGCTTGTTGGGTAGAACTAGAAGGAAAACGACCTTTTGCCGACGGCGATGGAAGAGGAATCCAGTCGGATCAGCGTTACGTGTATAGACTGGAATCTGATCGCTGAACGGCCTGGGTTGGTGACGCCGGCCGCCGGCTCTTGCTCGTCCCGCAAGTCGCAGCCGGCCGCTTTGACGGCAGGGGGCGCGTCCGTCAACCGTCGGGGATTCGTTCAAGATCGACGGCGAGTAGGAGCAGCCGAGCCCGAGCTAGCACCACTGGCTCCGTCGTCCGGCGTCTCGATCGGTTGAGCGATCGTGTCCTTTCCCATTAACAACGTTGCCGCGTTCTGGATGGGATGTCTGGTGGCTTGCCCGATCCCACTCAAAGTACAAATCAACAATATCCTCATGAACCTTTCAAGATTTATTTTTTACCCATGATGAATTGCTTTTGGACAAAGGTAAACGATGGAGTATTCACATGGTTAAGGCATGTTTAATCGCTGATTCCCGCCCCTTGAAAAGAGGCTATAGGCGGGCGTCTGCGTACATGCATGCATGTGGCTGTGGGAGTGGCCCGAAAGGCTAAAACGAACCTGAAAAGGGTCACGCAGCTAGGCGGCTTACCAGCAAAGTTTTAAATAGCCCGCTATAGCTCCGCTATAGCGTTTAGAAAAGGTCTCGCGCTAAGAGTCTTTTGTTCAAACACTTGAGCAAACATTTTAAATAGCTCGCTATAGCACGCTATAGCATTTAGAAGAGGCCCGCCGCTAAGAGGCTTAGCGCGCTATTTAAAAATTTGCTTACCAGGCAGTAGCCTGGTGGCAAGAGAGCAGTGGCTCTTTCTTGCAGACCGGGGTTCGACTCCCGTCGGGAGCGAATTTCTGCGATCTCACCCGGGTGGGTTCCTTCTATCAAAATATGTCCTGGGTGCTAGTGCCCATGGATCTCATTTTCTTTACTTTACTTGTGAACGGGTATATAATAATCTGAACCTGTAACATGCTGTCTTTTTTGGAGACAAAAAGGAATAAGAAAAGCACCTACGGAAGATGGACTATACGTACTATTGCACTCGCATGCAGTTGTTTAAGAACGGGCATGGTACTACGTCATTGCTTACAACGTTCCAGTGGTCTTGCGATCTGCATGCATGCATGGGTGTACACCGTAGTAGTGCAACTCAAAAGATTTTCGAATAAGAAGTGTCGCTCCCCACGACTCCCGTGTCGCTCCCCGCAGCGGCCCGGGAGAACCCTAGATCGCCGCCGCCGGCCACCTACCCACCCCTCCCTACCTCCCCTGCCGCCGCCGGAGTGCGTCGCCGGGCAAAGCCCGTGCGGCGTCGTAGGCGGCGGGGTCTTCTCCATCTCGCGAGTGCTCGAGCTGCTGGGGCGGCTCGGCCACGGGATGGGGATCTTAACGAGGCGCCGTCGGGTTCTGGTGGCGAAGCGTCGATGCGATCGTCGGCGTCTTGGCGTAGGGAGCGCGTCCTTGCTGCGCTTTGGCGCGAGGCGCTGGATCTGGCGCTGCCGCCGCCCACGAGTGGAGGGGAGTGCAGCGGGGTGGCGCGATTCGCGCGGCCTGGCGGCGAGGTGGAGGGAGGGCTGCAGCAGGCGGCGCGGATCTAGCGCGGCCGCCGGGCCTTGAGTGGAGAGGGTGTGCTGCGAGTTGGCGCAGATCTGGCGCGGCGTCTTGAGCCCGTGTGGGGAGGGCAAATGTGCCTCGGCGATCGCCTCTGCCAACTGTGGGCCGGAGGGATGGCTCGAGGAGGCATCAGCGCCCGTCGGAGTGTGGCTGCGTTTCGCGCCTAGTCCGCGATGTGGCTGTAGCGGTGGTGTCGGGATGGTTGGTGGTTGTCTCTCCTTCAAGCGCGTCCACGTCCGGCTCTGGAGCTGTGGCGCCGTTCGATTTGCCGTGTGCGATGAAGGCCCGGACAGACCAGATCTAGCACGGATAGTCCTGTTCTTGCTCGCGACGGTGCGAGCTGCACAGTTTGGCATGGATCCTGCCCAGTCCTGCGCGCGGTGGTGCTGACCGGCTATGTTTGGCTCTCCCTCGACCTTCCCTGTGCGCTGCGGTGCGGAGGATCGCCCAGTTCTGCGCACGGAGGTTGAGGATGGCCAGATACGGCTTGGATCGCCCAGGGCCTGCGAGCGGCGGTGTAGACCGGCCGGGTTGGCGTGTGCTCGCCGAGTTCCTGCGTGCGGCTTGACCAATTCGTTTCTAGTAGTGTTGGTTTGGGCTCTTGTTTCATTGTGGCGCTGGTGGCCTCGGACCCTTGGATTGTTGGTGGAAGACTCGGCTCCGGATGAAAATCATGCATCGACTCTGTCGTTGCCGGCGGTAACGGCATCCACCTCCTTGGAGGTATCGCTGTGGAGTCGTTTGCCCTTCCCTCCCAACTGCGTGAGATCTCCGGGTGAAAACCTAAGATCGGCCAATGCCAGATCGGGTGACGGCGGAGTCCTCATCTTCGTTTTCCTCCTTGGAGGCGTCATCTTGGTGATCCCACCGATGGGTTCCGATGGTGTTCACATTTGATGGTAGAGCCTGTGTTTGTGGTGCTGCCGACAGGGCTTTTTCTTTCTTTTCTTTTTGCGCTGCCTTTGCAGTGCTTTCCTCCTCTAAGGATTCTTGTAACACCTTCTTCTGATCAATGAATTTGGCAGTTCACCTGCCAACATTCAAAAAAAAAGATTTTCGAATTAATACCATTCAAAAGATTTCCAGTACGTGCTATAGTACCATGTCAAATGTTCCGGCGGTTGTGTTCACTCAGACAATAAAAACACAAGGAAGAACACGTAGGCAGTTCGATTAAGTCTCTGCACGCATGTGCTAATTACTTGTCGATCGACCGGGCACTGGTAGCTATAGGCAAGGTGGTAGGTGAATTGTATGAGCTGAGTTCCACGGTCTGCTTGCTCTTCCGGGAACGCGCCCGACCAGAAAACGTTCGGGCAACGAGAAGGTCAAACTGGTGTGCATCAACAGCGACGGCGGAACAAATGCGGGTAGTAGCTAGCAGTAACACGTGCACAATGCCCTCGGATTGGCCGGCCGGGTGCACGGCTGAAGCCAATGAACAGCCACGGCCCTGTCGCTAATGACCTCAGGAAAGCGAGTGAATTAATTCAGTTGACGAAGCTGCAGTTCCATGATTAGGTGCAGCGGAATAAAATTATGTAGTACTCCGAGAGCTAATACGCCGGCCGGGGCGGGTGACGTATTCTCAGGCCGGTGAATCCAGCGATTGAGGAGGAACACGGCGCCGGTGAGACGTCGCGGGCGGCAGGTAAATAAATCGAAGGGAACGTGTTCATACGCAGCACGACGTAAACACGTAGTGCGCACGACTTACCGCAAAAGGGAAAAACACGTAGTACGACTACACTTACCGACACTGCACACATTGACGGACGTATTCGCGTCGCCAAAAGTTACTCGACGCTGCTTCTCTTCTCCCACGCGCTCACGCGCGCTCAGCTTGATCGAGTCTTTGTTGCGTCTCGATCGAATAGCTAGTGGTTGGAATGAGAAAAAAAGGGACAAAGAAAACTGACTCTTGTGTAAACTGTAGTGTAGCGCCTATGGCACTTTTGCAGTTGGCAGTACCCGTTATAGAGCTCTGAATTACAAGACCAGACCATAGCCGTGTGCGTACATGCCGTCAGTCAATTATATGGCTAGTCATAGTGGGGTAACTTAGCAAGTAACATAGCACATAGTAACATACACTAGTAACATACACATATCCCTAGACTATGTTATTATCTTCATAGTGGGTAGTAACATAAGTGCAGTAACATACAAAGTTTCATTTATTAGGTTATAGACTCATATTGCATTGGGGCATGTGATGTTACAGTAACTAGCTAAGTTACTGTAACTACATCTCTCCTCATTAACTCATTGCCACATAAGCAAATTTGCTGAGTTGGACTCGATGTTACTGTTGAAGTTACTCCCACTGTGGTGGTAACATAATATGTTACTGTAACATAGCGTTTTCAAGACAAGATGAGTCTACAAGCTAATTAATGAAGTCATTTATGACACTACTACTATATTACGTTGCACTATGAAGGTAGTAACTTAGACTAGTGTCATATGCATGACACTTGTATGTTACTCCCCACTATGACCAGCCTAAGCACGGCAGCATGGATTCACACACAAAATTATAATCAGGGCAGCATGGAGTACAAAGGAACAAGAAAATTGGAAGATGTACTAGTATATTATTGCATTCCTAGATGTTTAAGAAGGGGCATATGATACGAAAATGATGTTTTGGCTCCTGGAGCGCGCACTCCCGTGTGAATAGTAAACAAAAAAGTAAATGTTTTCAAAAAGATCTTAATTTCTTTGTAGATGTTCGTGTTAGTGTCTCAATCATCCTAGAAAATTTTCATGCGAAATAGAGCAGCATGTTCCACGGGTGAAAAACAAATTTAGGGTGCAATTTGGGGTAACAATTGGTGTCTTTTTTGTGTTTTTGGCACAGGCCAAAATGTTTAATTATTTTTGCCTGCAAATTTGTATGTAGCATTTGAAGGTGACAAAGAACACATAAATTTTTGTTGAAAGTTTTTTGACATTTAGAAGAAAAATAATGATTTCCACATATGTTATGTCACTGCTTACAAAGTTCCATTGGTTTTGCGATGCGTATGTGCATGGGTGTACATGGTACAAGGCAAATGATATTTCTCCGACCATGCATGAAAACTGCACGTGTATGCTTTATCATCAATGTTACCTTGTGAACATCAGCTCGAAAGTACATGGCGAGCGAACATTTTTTATGGCAAATTTACGTGATGGGAGATGGCAATTTCTTTCCATTTTTGCCGCAAATCTTTCATTTATCCAAAAGTAGCCATGAGTTTTTAAAGAATTTGCCACCCTCCCACAACGTAAATTGGTACAGAAAACATTCACATTGCCACCCTCTCTCAGCGAACATTAGCTGGCTAGTGGGGTCTAACTTTAAGAGTTTATAGGGAAGTAAAGGGCAAAGCGCAGGTCCATAGAACAGTACCAACACGACCAAAAAAATTACAGCAAAACAGGAACATGGAGCAGGACAAAACCACAGTCCTCAGCCTAAATGAGAACAATTAAGCAACAAGCGACCTGACTAAGCTAAACTGAGAAGATGGAGCTCAGGCCCTAGAACTTAGATCCGTTACAGACAGTGCCCAGCATCGAATTAATCACCATGTCAAAGGTTCCGGCCAGCTGTGTTCACTTCCATCAACAAAACGAAATCGCTGTCTTAACATAGTCAGCTCTCCTCACATAAATAAGGGAAAAGAAAATAAAATAAAAGGAAGAAGTCGTATCCACTTCTCGATCGAGCTAGTGGCACTAATTACTCGATGAAATCTGGGCATGCATGTGCTATTATTACCGGGTAGCACGGTAGGCCGATCAAAGGCAGGAGTGGCAAGTGCATCTCCAACGCTATCCGTAAATTTGCTCCGGCATCCGTCCACAGTCAGAAAACCAATCCGCGGGCACGAAAGCGGGAGCCGACTATCCAACCGTAGCCGTAACGTTTAAACATCTAGCTAAATATTTGGTAAATGAACCTACTATAGAAGCAAATAGTTGACTTAATGAACCTATTAAACGCACTAAATAAGGCTACTAAGCACACAATCATAACGGAAGCGAACCTTTCGCCAAATCTAAAGGCTACTAAGCACGCTAAGCATGCCATGCTATGGCTGAAGCCAACCTTGCGTCTACTTTTGCCAAATGACTAATTTGCTTAATAAATATATTAATTAGCACCTTCCGCCAAATGCAAATATATTAGACAATACTATCTTCCGCCAAAACGCTAGCTATTTGCTGCAATTAGCATATTGCATTCCGCTAAATACTAGTCATCATGTGCGGACGCAGAGTAGAGACGGTACATGGCGGCTTTTTATTGGTCATGCAGATGTTCGGACTCCTATAAAGCCCCCCCCCCCCCTCCCTCAAGTTTGTCTCCGTTTGCCTGAAAAACTACATTCAGATTGCTCGATGAACCGATACAGGGACGCGTTGGATGGCTAAACACCTTACCACCGCGCAGTCCAGACATTTGCGGAAGGTTTGAGGTCCGATTTGAAGATGCCCTAAGGTGATATATATTTTCTTATGTTGGAGGTGGTAGGTGAATTATCCAGGCTAAATTCCACGGTTTCATCAACAACGATGGCAGATGAGCAGCCGTGGTCTGCTTGTATTTGCGTGAATCTTAATTACTACCCCTATGTATTAAAATGTAAAATATTTTTGACACTATCATAGTGATTAAGTTACAGAGGTAGCAAACCCTCTAGCAAATCATATAAATCCAATGACGCGAGCGTACCCCTTCACTCCTATGCAAGAGGGCAGCCATCGCTAGGATTCTTGCTGCCTGTCGCCGCACAGCCGTTCGCCTGCCTCATCTTCTATGGCTTTAGGGCCATGGAGATGCGGTGGATCCCGGTCTTTGCTGACGGGATGGCTTCGTTTTTAGGTGTTTCTTCGAATTTTGATAGAATTTGTTTCCTGCTTAGAAAGACGAGGCGACAACTGCTTTCTGAAGATGGAATAAGGTTGCTCCGCCTAACCTCCGCACTAGTGGTACTTCTTGCATCGTTAGAAGGCGTGTGGAGATTTGTCTCCAGCGAATCTGGCGGGATTCAGTCGCCGTTTGTCTTCGGTGGATCTGTTTGGACCCGATCTTTGTTCATCTATGTTTATGTGTTTACAGGTTGGATCCTTCCGATCTACACTTATCTTCATCCATGGCGGTTGCTGTTCTAGTGTGCTGGTCCTTTAGGAGCTTAGCACGACGACTTTTCGACTATCTAGTACGATAAAGTTTGACCGGCTCCGGTAATGGAGGGCGATGTCGGTGGCGCCTACGGCTCGCTTGGTGGTCTAAAAATTTGGATGTAATTTTTACATTTGGTGTTCTTTGTACTACTTTGGCAATTGATGAATAGATTAAAAAAAATTCTCAAAAAAAGAAAAAGGTTATAGAGGTAGGTTCTGATGGCGGCCATATCCTTTTCACCAAAAAAAAAAGAAGATTGCGACCCAATCCTTAATTGACTAGGAGCAACTGGACTGGGGTGAATTGCTCGGCTAAACGGGACGCGTTCGTACGCGGCAGGACGTAAACACGGACACCTACTCACCGAGCGATAGCATAGACGGATTCGGCCGAGTTATTCGACGATGCTTCTCTTGTCCCACGCCCGAATAGCGATGGGATTGGCAAAAATAGAAGCGAAGACGTCGCTTGTCTTGTCATTTTTTTTAAGGGAAGACGTCCCTTGTCTAATTAAACTGTAGCGTAGCAGTCAGATACATGATCAGCAGGTAGCGACGGCGGAACAGATGCTTGGAGACGAACCGGACGTCGCGGCCCGGCAGGTAAATAAAGGGAGCACGCGCGTTCATGTATACGCAGCACGACGTAAACAATCTTGTCCCTGCACTCGTTGACGTATTCGCGACCGTCACCACGTTACTCGACCCTGCTTTCTGATCTTCTCCCACACGCGCACACTCAGCTTGATCGAGTCTTTGCGTCTCGGTAGTAAATAGCGCGCATGGCGCTTTGCAGTTGGCAGTGCCCGTTATAGCTCTGGATTGCACGACCAGACCATAGCTGTGTCTGTGTGCGTGCATTCAGTCAGTCAATTAATCAGGGCAACATGGGTTCACACATGACACAGGTTCATGTGAGACACCACTCGAGCAACAACGACCGACCCGACAGGTCCAGATACGTACTGCAGCTGAGCCTCCATAGAATATTCCACGGCCTGTGTGATTAGAGGTTAGAGTTAGATTTTAACCCTGAACTAACTTTAACCAAAAAGGTGTTTGGATGCAGAGTTAGATTGACAATAAATGCTCTTTCTCAATCATTTGGCTACTTTGGACCCTACTTCCTGCCGGATTCGGCGGAACGAGCCCTGACCGAGGCAGACGGGGACGAGCCCGGCAAAGAGCCTCGCGCAGCCCACCGACCGAATCCGCCGTCCCTGTGCAAGGAGTTGCGCTGGCAGAAACCGACGGGGATGGGCCGTGCAACGAGCCGCGACTACTTACCGGCAGGCGGACAGGCCGCAGGGAGACGAGGGGGTATGTTGCGGGGAGAGTGAGAGAAAAAAGTATTTTTTAATGGTCCCAGAAAAGACTAACTGAATGGGTTAGATGCATCTAACCCAAACTAACCATTATGTTTAAATATTTTTGATTAGTTGAGTCCAAACTAACCCAAACTAACTCTAACTCATGCAACCAAACAGGGCCTAGGTGAAAGGCCGCGGATGAGGATGATCAAAGCAGCCAGGAAAAGTCGCCCATGCATGGGTGATGCGTTCACCTCGATCGCCAACATATATGCACATGCGCGCGCCCGGTGGCCAAAAGCCAGTTGAGATTCCATTCCAGGTCCGCTGTGCCTTGTCCTCGGAGTCATAGACTTGACAGAGTCGATTCCTGTGCGCCAATACAGACAACAGTTGGCGACAGTGACAGACGGAGCAACCACGTGCGTCAACCCGATCGAGGGGAGGAGCGGCCAACTCGTAGCAAAACGACGACGCGAAACCAGCCGCCGGGGCACATGCATGGTTTTTCTTTCTTTTTCTTTTGCGGAAGCACATGCATGTTAATTGGTGAATTACTTACTCCTGCCTGACTGCCCATGGTCTACTGCCGTTGAGCAGCACTCTAGCTAGCTTGGAGACGTAAGGCCGTTGGAGAATCAGCCAGTTAATGACTGAGTAAAGTCTGTTAGCTTGACTTTAGGTACGTACGTACGTAGTGCCTATAGCAGGCCGAGTAGCCAACGTAATCAACACTAGGAGCAAATAATACAATACGGTATGATTAATTAAGGAGGTCGATAGCGCGCGCTGCCTGTTGGCAGGAACCGATCCACTAGAAATGTATACAGTACTTGTTAACCTTTGTCTTCTTTCTTTAGAGCCGGCCTCTCGATCGTGATTAGCTACAGACTATCATTAGTATATGTATGGATTATATTATGCATAGTTTAATTATGGTTATTGCTAATGGTGATGCTACCTGTAGGTTTGCCACATTTTGGGATCATTAGAGTACTACGGCTAGCTCATTTGTCCGTCTTTATAATTGTACTGATTGAAGTTATTTCATAAGGCTGGTTGTAATGGGAGTATCATATACTAGTATCATGTATATCATACTACATTCGAACTGCATAATATCATATGTTAGTATCATATGATAATTTATTTATTGCCGTGCATGACGCATAGTAGCACATCATTTAACATGATATGGTATCATGATATGATACTCAACCCCCTTTTTCTTTATTTAATTCTATGTCACCTCATTAAAATTGCATAGTTGGCATGCATGATACTACTTATGATCCCATTACGGGCAACCTAAGTTGTCATTGAGAAAGTAGGCAGGCGAATAAAAAGAACTGATCCAGCCTGCGAGATCACCATAATCCACCATATTTCTCAAAACTTGGCCCAGTTTAATTTTATAGTAGTAATAATTTATCTGCAGCTAACTTAGCCATATGTGATACGCCGCGTACGTACCTAGCAGTCCAAACTATTACAATCGGTGGTGGTTGCGGTGCATGTGATAACAATATACTCCCTCCGTTCCTAAATATAAGTCTTTGTAGAGATTCCACTATGGACCACATACGGATGTATATAGATGCATTTTAGAGTATGATTCACTCATTTTGCTTCGTATGTAGTCCATAGTGAAATCTCCCCAAAGACTTATATTTAGGAACGGAGGGAGTAATTAACAGTGTAATGTTTTTTTAATAAACAGATCATATACATCGAACTTGCACAACATTAAGGCACTGTCAAGCGAGAAACGGTCTATGTACAGTTTAGCTACGACGTTCAGGACCATTCCACGATAGGAGGGCTTGACCGTTTGATATGAACTTTCCGGGAACGAGGGAAAGTGCATGTGCACTCCTACTTGGTTCACTGACCCCGGTCACTATAACCACAACATGACACTTCCAGCATGGATCGATGCAAAAGAGAAGACAAAAGCTTAAGCTAGATATTTTAGAACTAACACAACTTGCTACGCACTAGCTCGATAGCTAATTTCCACTTGCCCGTTCTTTGCCACTTTGCAGGAGACATGGGTCCAAAATTTTCACCAACTGAAATATAATATACACAGCATAGATCGATGCAAAGGGGAATGCCAAAGCTAAAGCTAGATATCTTAACACAAGTTGCTGGTATTATACTCCCTCCGTCCCAAATTTTCAACATCTGACATGTACTAGTATTATACTCCCTCCGTCCCAAAATAAGTGACTCAACTTTATGCTAACTTTAATTCAAAGTCAGTATAAAGTTGAGTCATTATTTTGAGACGGAGGTACCGAGGGAGTACTACATAGCATCACCAGAGCTGGCTTCGTTGGCAGTGTGGACGTTCTTTACGTAATAGTGGACGGATGAATATGCATGCATGCATGATCACCTTTAGTTTCCCTGTCTAACTCGGCATGCATGCACCAGCATATGCGGATGACATATTCTTTAGCATCAAACTTTGTTTTTCCAGCACTTTTTGGCTGATCAAGGTTCGCCGCCTCTGATAAATCATGCTTATGCGATGCCAAAATTGTGTACCGAACTATCTCATCATTCGTCCCTACTGCAAAATAAAAGGGCCATTAATTTTTTATTTAGCAATTTAAAGTACCCATTAAATAGCTACTATATTTTTCCTAAGCAGCCAGACCATTAGCTCTCCAGCGTCAATAATAGTGGAGCTAGCCTTGCATTTGATGTTGACGTAGCGGCAGCTCATAATGAATGAATGATACGTGAACAAAAATATAGAGGAATGGGGGTTAACATTTTCTTTGATATTTCTTGGGAGAAATTCAAAAGGTACATTTTTGGAACTTAACTAGACATGTTTGACCCTTATTTCACGTCCAACTAGACAAGCTTGACCCTTAATCCTCAAAACCAATCTTAAACAGAAAAGAAACAACATTCAGTTTTTCGAACATGTGGGACATGGCGGCCAAGTAAAAAACTAAGAAAAAGAAAGAAAAAACAGCTTTTATATCAATTTAATCTTGAGATAAAAAATATATTTGAAATTTTATATTTTTATGACCAAAGTAGAAGAAAAAAGAAAATTGAGGAAAAGACAAAATGTATTAATTACACAAAAATATGAAAAATAATACTCCCTCCATTCCACAATGTAAGGCATACATATTTTGAAAAAATAAAAATTGTAAAGTTTGACCAAAATTATTGATAAAAACATCAACAACAATACTTATAAATAAATATAACATGAAAATATGTCTAACAAGGTATCTAATGATATTGATTTCTTATTTTATATGTTGATATGTTTCGCTACACATTTGTTTAAAGTTCATAAAGTTAGAATTTCCAAAATATCCCTAGCCACTACATTGTGAAACAGAGGGAGTATAACCAAAAAAACAATGCGAAAACAAGTCAGAGTATTTGAAAATACTAATCTGAGCAATAGAATAGACACGCAAATAAGTTATGATCATCATGGAGATATACCATATTTAGTTATTGCTCATGAATGTTTCTTACACTTTTTGTGTCATTTCCACATTCCAATCTTATTGTTTTGACATAACATGTTTTTTTCTTTTTTCAAAGGTATGCATTTTAATTGAAAATGATTTTTATTTCTTGAATTATTCCATTTTTTTATTGATTGGGCTTCCACCTGTTGTCAGTGCCATATCATTTGTCAAACTGCTTTCATTCAAATGAGTCTGGTTTTTAAAATAGAGATCATGGTTTTAGAGTTTTGGAAGAAAGGAAGTTTTCCTTTATGTTGAGAAAACCATCCATTGTGATATATAAAAAAGTCCCTACATACTAATTTTGACAAAAGATGTGAATCCAAAAAGGCTGACCTGCTTGGTCACAAATTCTACCTAAGTAATTATGAGAATAGTGTTGCTAAAAGACTTATTCCTAGTATCTAACTTGTGATTTCAAACTCTGGATTTAAAAATCATCCTGGCATAACCGAATATTTAGAAATTTCAGTTTATTTTTTTTATCGAAACAGAGACCTCCCCTTTCTATTTCTACTAAAATAAACCATCGATTTTTTTTTATAATTTTGGTTGATTTGATTTCTCAATTGGCCAAATGAATGAAAGAACATCTTTAACTAGAATGAAATCTAAGAAGTTTTTCCAAAAATAAATGAAATAAGACCGATTCAGGTTTCTATATCTCCATTGGGAAGTTTTGTTTCCAGAAAAGGTCTCATATTTTAAAACGGAGGGAGTATATGACTTCTTGCCTTAAAAAAGTATAATTGTCAGGTGACACGGGTGATATCACACCGCCCCCAATCCACCATTCATCCATCTTTTTCATCCAACCGTTAGCATTAGTTGAGTGGTATCACCCCGGTAGGACTCCAAATAGTACACTTGACTGCAAGCATGAGCAAGCATATCACACACTCCTAGCAGTGCAGGCAAGCAATAGATGCTCAGCAGGAGCAATAATTATATTGAAGTTGTGCATGTATGGCATACATATTTATCCACAATTCCAACCGCATCAGTTCAACGGGGCCTAGCTTGACCCTGTTGTTGTTGTTTTGGTTGTGGATTCTTCTTCGTGTTCTTGTCCCCGTTTCTTTTCTTCTTCTTTTTCTGCAGCATTGATTTCCTTTTAATTTCATATGAATTTTTTTGTTTGCTAAAGTTTCAGATATAAGCAATGGTGGTCGTGAAGAGGAGCTGTTGTTTGTACATTTTTCAAGGGGGATTCTAATTTCATGGTGTATTTAAATTTACAAGGGGAATTAGATACAATGACCTTCTCCTTCTTCACCTTGTTCTATCAATTTCTTATAAGGGTGTTATGCTACGTCCGAACCAGCTGCATGGTTTGGGTAAACTCTCTGGGGCGTGCAGGGACATGCACACACATGCATGCAACCTTCAGACTGCTTTAAGATTCATGAACATGCTTGGTTTAAAGCATTTGATTACTGTATGCTGGGGTCCATCCATGCATGTTTTTGGCAGATTTTGTCAGAGCTGCAATCACATTCACCCCACCACCCAGGCTGAGGGAGTCCTGGACTAGGGGGTGTCCGGACAGCCGGACTATCAATATCCGCCGGACACCCAGACTACGAAGATACAAGATTGAAGACTCCGGCTCGTGTCCGGATGGTACTTTCCTTGGCGTGGAAGGCAAGCTTGGCGATACGGATATGTAGATCTCCTACCATTGTAACCGACTCTGTGTAACCCAAGCCCTCTCCGGTGTCTATATAAACCGGAGGGCCTTAATCCGTAGGACGAAGATACATCTCAACAATCATACCATAGGCTAGCTTCTAGGGTTTAGCCTCCTTGATCTCGTGGTAGATCTACTCTTGTACTACCCATATCATCAATATTAATCAAGCAGGACGTAGGGTTTTACCTCCATCGAGAGGCCCGAACACAGGTAAAACGTTGTGTCCCTCGTCTCTTGTTACCATCCGCCTAGGCGCACAGTTCGGGACCCCCTACCCGAGATTCGCCGGTTTTGACACCGACACAGGCTTTTTCATTTCATATTTTAATTTCAATCTATTATATCTTTTGAACTAGAAGTTTGAATTAATTTTGTTTGCATATTTGTATTCGTCGCGATGAGAACTTTCACACCAGAACAATATTGAATACATTAAAAAAAATCAAGTTTCTAACTTTGAAACTTGATAGTCGTAACATTTAGTTTTACCAAGTTTCATAATATTTTAGGCTTTATGGTTCTGGACTTAGGGTTCATGGTTTAGGGGTTAGGGTTTAATATTAAGTTTTTTGAAACTTGCAAAATCTATTTATCATCGTTCCTACCAAGCTTTTGTAGTTGAAACCAGTCTGGCCACACGATTTGCCTTGCACTCCACAAAGTTGTTTGATTCCAAATGATAGTAGACTAGGTTTTAAGTTCACTTTCTGAAACTTGCGATTTTATCATTTGCTCGTACCAAGTTTTAACGGTTAAAACTTAACAATGTTCGAAAAACTTGTCAAAGCGTATTTAAAATGGATCTCATAAAGATCTCGTCACCAGAAACATGAATTTGCAAATAAAATTATAAATTGGACTTTCGGTTCGAAAGATATAATAGATTCAGATTTGAAAGTTAAAGAAAAAAACATGGAACGTGGGATGGGTGGAGGTACCAAAAGCTGCACCCATGGACTCCATCCAAAGTAATTAAGGGCTAAAGTACATGCAAAAACCAAACCAATTTTCAAATCGCGAAGCAATCAAATGGCCAAAAATCAAAGTGTCGCCACACCTGCGTGCCACAAATTGTCTTCCGCATGGTTTTGCATGCATGAAACCTTGTCATATACATACAATATGCAGAAGTAGGAGAAGGCTAACACCCAACACCCATCTCTTTATGTACGTGACATGCGAGAAGGCACTTCTTTTAACATGCGAGAAGGCCTACTTAGGAGCTTTGCTACACGCACGGGCACATGAGCACGGGCTTTTACGGGGAAGCCTAGCTGGGACCTTTTAATTGGAGTAAATCATGATGAGGGGCCCGCACCACATGAAAATTTGATTTGGGAGGGGGGGGGGGGGTTTGAAGATTAGTTAATGAAACAGACACCGTGATAGGCCCGTAAAAGTCTGTTGGTATAGAATTTTCGTCTACTTAGCCCCTCACTGCACGATTTCCATCCGTCGGTCAAGAATAGTGGGGATCCTTGACTCTTAAAAAGAACTCATGGGCTGGAACATTTTACCCCAAAAAAAAAAAAATGCTGGTGCAATGTAGTGACTGGAATTCTGGAAACTTCCATGAAACTCCGCTGAAGATAAGGTCCACGGTCCGGATTAGAAACTCCGTTCGATATTGAACACGTCCTGATATGATGTCTCAACGTTTGGGTTGTTGGCATCTCGTATTCTCATCTTCGGAAGGCCGTTTTCACGTCGCGTTGTGACGGTAACGCAAGGCATGCGTCCCCACATGCATGACGGACACGTCTAGTTAAGTAGATTAAGTAGCTCGTCGACTAATTAAATGCAAATGCAAAGTCGTCCTCGGTCGCTCGCTTCGCATGCAGAGGTGCATGCGTGAGGCTTTCTATCCACGTGTACGGAATTAACCGATGGACGACCTTAGTTAGCTAGGACGACCATGGAAAAAAGCAAACCAGGGTTTTCTAGAGCGCCCGCGGGATTTCGTTGCGTTTCCGCGCATGAATTGACTCACGTGTACAGTACCAGACAGACAAACATGGAGTACGTTGTCCTAAAACACATACTCCCCCGTACCAATTAACTGTAAAAACGTGTCTTACATTTTTATACAGAGGTAGTACTACGTATGTACGTTGTCCTACTATAACTATAGTACTACTCTAACTAACTCTAGCTGAATGCACTGGAGTACAGTTCGGACCTGTGACATTAGCTCCCAGTGCAGTTTAGGTTCCTATACTATACACCGGAAATTCCTGTAGGTAGCAGCCGTTCAGCAATCAAATTAACGCATGGGCTGAGAGGCCGGCGGCCAGGTCAAAGTCTCAACTCGCATCTCCATATGTGCTCGCAATTAGCAACGCTAGATTATTTTTTTGCCCATAACAAAAGTAGTTTCATGACTTGTAATCTCACCAACCCTTTCCCCCGCTCCTTCCAAGTTCCAACGGCCCTGCATGCTGCCTATAAATAGCTCGCGCCACTGTCCGAACAAATCGTACAGCACAAAAACCGCAAGCAACGCACGCAACAAAGACTCGATCGACATCGAAGCTCGAGCTAACCTTGGCAACTTGCTACAATCTCTCTCTTTCTCTCTCTCTCGGTGATCAACGTCGACCGAGCAACTACACCCAGCTGCAAGGTGCAAGCAAGCTAGCTCGACAGTTAGCAATGGAGGTTAAGGTGTTGGGCTCCAAGCTCGTCAAGCCCGCCTACAATGCCGGCGCCGCGCCGGCACCATCCACCGAGTACATCCCTCTGTCCATCTTCGACAAGGTGACGTTCAACATGCAGATGGCCATCATCTACGCCTTCGCCGCGCCCGCGCCATCCACGGCCGCCATCGAGAATGGCCTCGCCACGGTCCTCGCCCAATACCGAGCCTTCGCGGGCCAGCTCGGCGAGGCGCCCGACGGCACTCCGTCCTTCATCCTCAACGACCGTGGCGCGCGCCTGGTTGAGGCGACCGTAGACGCCGACCTCATCGACATGGCGCCTGCGAAACCCACGCCGGAGCTTCTCAAGCTGCACCCCGACCTGGAGGCGGAGCACGAGGAGGTTGTGCTGCTGCAGCTCACGCGGTTCCGTTGCGGCTCCCTCGCCGTGGGGTTCACGTCCAACCACGTCGTCGCCGACGGCCACGCCACCAGCAACTTCCTCATTGCCTGGGGGCGCGCCACGAGAGGCCTCCCCATCGGCCTCCCTCCCGTACACCACCACAAGGACCTCTTCAAGCCACGGTCGTCGCCTCGCGTGGAGCACGACCACCGCAACAGGGAGTACTACCTGCCGTCGCCCACCGACGTGGTCGGTCACCACGGCGATGCCGCCGACAACATCGTCATCCATAAGGCGCACTTCTCCAAGGACTTCATCGCCGGTCTCCGAGCCAAGGCGTCAGAAGGGCGCGGCCGGCCGTTCAGCCGGTTCGAGACCGTCCTCGCCCACCTCTGGCGCACCATGACACGCGCGCGCGACCTGAGCCCCGAGGAGACCACCAAGATCCGGCTGTCCGTGGACGGGCGACACCGGCTCGGCCAGCCGGCGGAGTACTTCGGCAACATGGTGCTTTGGGCTTTCCCGCGCTCCACGGTGGGTGACCTCTTGAACCGGCCGCTGAAGCACGCGGCTCAGGTGATCCATGACGAGGTGGCGAAGGTGGACGGCGCATACTTCCAGTCGTTCGTAGACTTCGCAAGCTCCGGCGCCGCCGAGAAGGAGGGGCTGGCTCGGAGCGCCGTGTGCAAGGACGCGCAGTGCCCGGACGTGGAGGTGGATAGCTGGCTGACGTTCCCGTTCTACGAGCTGGACTTCGGCACGGGGAGCCCGAGCTACTTCATGCCGGCATACTTCCCCACGGAGGGGATGCTTTTCCTCGTGCCGTCCAACTTCGGCGACGGCAGCGTCGATGCCTTCGTACCCCTATTCCAAGAGAACCTCCAGGCGTTCAAAGAATGCTGCTATTCCATGGAGTAGGTGGCCTAACTGTTAATTTGTCGAAAAAACAGTGAGGCATACATTAGTTCATTCATTGAGAGGGTGGCAGAAAAAATAATGTCTTTTCTTTTTCTCTTTGAGAATTGAATAGTGCTACTGTGTGTACACAGATGTTATCTTGTACAAGTACTAGCAAAAAGACCGGTGCGTTCCAGCGGGAAAAAAATAAATCATAATCTGCAATAGCCATGACCAGATTTTGCTGCATCACCAAGATATACTATCACTCTATTTCTTATTGAGACATTCCTTTTTTTGAAAATAATTGTATATATTTTGCAAAGAAGAAGGAGAAGAAGAATAAGATAATTGTATATACCTTGAGCAGAGTCAGTTACAAACATAGCCTAGACGTATCATCATCGATAAACAACGAGAGCCAACAGGTGTCCCAACACAAATGCAAAAATACCCCCAAAGAAAAAGAAGATACAATCTGGTGCCGTGGGGCTTAACGCAAATCAAGGCAACACCAGTTGCAAACCGTAGCTGCCGTTGGGACTAACAATAACTAAAATGTTGAAAGCCACCAAATCCTGAACCGAGAGCACATCATTGCCTGAATCGGCTTTCTGAGTCGAATATGAACCCCGCCGCGAACGAATAGGCGCTCTGGCACGTCGGGATTCAACACCGTGCATCTCTTGGGCTCCAGCTCCAACACCTCTCCATCCGATGAAGTTGAAAAAAAATCGCCATATCTACAGCAACAAGCCACCACCCGAATACTGGGCCACCAAATCTCTTGCCAGCCGCCGTGGCCTCATAAGAGCATTACACATGTAATGTATTTACAGAAAGTGTGCATGTATGAAGTGTTACACTCCAATCATAAAAGCATGGAACAACTTCTCCGTACATTGGATTTGTGTTGGTGTCAATATAGACTAACAAAACAAAAAGGTGACATGTTCATTCCCATCATAACCAATTGGCTAATTTAAATATCTAAATTACCTTTCGAGTTAATTAACCACGTCTAAAGAGCCATTACCTTCATTAGTTATATCCTCATTGCCTTTCGAGTATTATTGAGAGCCTAAAATCTTGAGGATCGTTCATTTATGCGTAGAAACTAAGAAAATACTCCCTCCGTCCCAAAATAAGTGACTCAAAAATGACTAAACTTTGTACTAAGTTTAGTACAAAGTGGACTCACTTTTGAGTCACTTATTTTGGGACGGAGGGAGTAGATGAATAAGAAATTGATTTAATTCATATAAGTTACCAATTGCCCATTTGTTATTACAAAATTCCATCTGGCCTTGTTTTCACATCAGCCATATAAAGCTTAAAGATTACCAAATGTTCATAAATTCTAAAAAGTTCATGTTTCCAAAAAATGTTTAGAAATTTCAAAAAATATTATTTTTTAAAAGTGTTTGGAATTTCAAATAATGTTTGTGTTTTCTAAAATAAGAATTTACAAAAAATATTGTTTTTTTAAGAAAAATCTCAAATTCAAATTTTTTGAGAGTATAAAAAAGGTTCATATGTCTCAAAATTGTTTAGAATTTCGTAGAATGTATTCTCTTTCAAATTGTGTACAAAAATTTTAAAAATGTCCTCATTTACAAAAATTTCTTCAGGAACTAATAATTTGTTCCCGTGTTTCAAAACTTTTTCACAAATGCAAGAAAATGTTCCCTCTTTTAAATTATTCAAATATTGAAGCATTATTCGCATTTTTGAAAAATGTAATATTTGCAAAAAAAATTGGTAATAAAAGAATTATTCTGAATTTCAAGAAATGGTAAAAAAGGAAATAATATTCCGACATACCCCAGCAGTTATTTCTTCAAAGTTCACGCGGCTATATAGTCATAAAGACTCACAAGCTCTACTATTTAAACATGCCTTCGTGAGCAATTTGTATCTAGTTCTATTCCTGTGTAAGCTCACAAATATTATAGGTTCTTTTTCACCGGTCGTGCATGGCTGCTACTCCGTGTGCCGGCCCAGGAGGGGCGATTCTGAAATGTATTTTTCCTGCCGTTTTTATGTGGGCCTGCCCAGGTGGAGGGATTTCCCTGTCTGAAACATATTCCTTTTTAGCTGCTACTGCGTGCGGATTCCCCTGTGTGAAACATATTCCCCTTGTCTCAAAGAAAAAAACTTAGATCATCCTTCGCAAGCCTCACAATGATCAGCACCACTTGGCGCGCTCTCAGCCACCCGTCATGTGTCGCGCTCTGGGCGCTCCCTCCGGATTTTGTTTTTTTACCACGCGTTTTCGACTTTTTAAATGGTTTTTTTCCGGGTTTTTCCGACGTTTTGGTTTTTCACTGGTCTTCCTTAACTTTTCAAAAAAAAAAAAATTGCGCGAAAAAACACGTTTTTATTTTCGTCCATCAGAGGCACGGTTTTGCTTTCGCGAGAAGCACATTTTTGTTTTCGCGAGAGGCACGACCATGACTCTCGGAAACAGAAAATAAACGTGTTTTTTTTTCATCCGCCAGAGGCATGGTTTTGCTTTTCGCGAGAGCATATTTTTGCTTTCGCGAGAGGCACGACCTCGGAATCGAAAAAAAAACACTGTTTCTGTTTTCTTTTTCCGCTAGAGGCACGGTTTTGCTTCCGCGAGAGTCACGGTTTTGTTTTCGCGAGAGGCACTCGGAAACGATGAAAAAAAATGCGTTTTCTATTTTTTTTCTTTCGCGAGAGGCACGTCTGTGCCTTCTCGGAAGCGGAAAAAATGTCTTTTTTATTTTTTTTCACGGGAGGCACGGTTTTGCTTCTGCGAGAGGCACGGTTGTGATTTCGCAAGAGGCACAATCCGCTTCTTTCGAAAAGGGAAAAAACTTGCTTCCGGTTCGGTTTTTTCGTCCGTTTTTTTCGTGAAAAGAAAGTTCATCAAAACCTATTAACATGGGATCTAGTTTTGAAGATCTCGACGCGAGAAATCCAACAGTAATACGGTTCGAGATTTGGACGCACAGTTTAAGAGATAAAACATTTTGAAAAACCGTATCTACGAAAAAAAGAAAAACTACCAGGTTGTGATAAGTGGCACACGTGCAACACGCCACTTGTCACAACCTGGGAAGGTGGGAGTGATCTTTGCAAGGAGTACTCGTTAATTAGTGATTTCAAGATTATGTCCTAGCGATCTAGCATGTGCCCTCTCCTCCTTTTATCCTGTTTGGGCCGGCGCATTTTATGATAACTTCCTCACCGGTTTCTTCATGAACCATTTTTCCGGTTTTTCTTCTGCTTTTTCAGTTTTCTTTTTTCTTTTTCGTTCTTTTTTCGTTTTTGTAAACATGTTTTCAAATTTCTAAATAATATCGTGAAATCATGAACTAGTTTTCAAAATCATGACATTTTTTAAACTCATGAACATATTTGAAATTATAAAAAAACATGACATTTTCTTAAATGACAAACATTTATATAATAAATGAATTTTTTTAGAAATTGTGGAACAATTTTTTATATTCAATACATTTTTTTATTTAATGAACATTTTTTGAAATGCATGATCATTTATTGAATCAGCATACTTTTTATGAATTAACCGGGCATCGCAAATTAACCAGGCATCCTTGACCCCACGGAGGTTCTTCTAGTACGAAATAATACTGCCCCCCCCCCACACACTTTGAGTCGGTGGGAGGGGTCGGGCATCTCACCAAGGCGTATTGTAAGACTGACCAAGAAGAATCACCACCTTGGTCATATAACCTCTTTTGTTTGTTGGGTCAAAGTCATGCATTGACGTTCCACATGTGGCCCCATAAAAATAGGCTAGCTTGTTGTCGATAACCACGCGAGGGAGTGCCTTAAGACAACCACTGCGTGCATGTGGCCCAAACATATGTATGAAGTGTCATGTGGTGTTTGAATATACCCAATGCTCAACTTTGATGTGGCCGCGTGCTTTTGGAACCAGAAAGTCCCCAAACGGAGCGAGGGTTCAAGACGCATAGTAATATATATAGGGATTCATGTGTATGCGAGCCATCAAACTTAATTAGGTCTCGAATCTTACCATGATCAACGTACGACTATACGGTAACGCGAACCAAGAAAAGAAGAATCCACCCTGGTAACCTAGCTCTCTCGCGTTGTTGGTCAAAGTGATGGACGTCCACGCGGGCCCACGAATATATAGGTCGTCGATGATAACCAAGTGAGGGAGTGTCCAAAGACAACCATTGCATGTTTATATGTGCCCCAAACATATGTATGGACATGCGTGATGCATGCATATAAGTTTGAATACCAAAAGCACAACATTTTGATGTGGCGCATGCATGCGTCGAAAAACGCACAGTCCCCACACAGTCCCTAGAGGCAATAATAAAGTTATTATTTATTTCCTTATTTCATAATAAATGTTTATCATTCATGCTAGAATTGTATTAACCGGAAACATGATACATGTGTGAATGCATAGACAAACAATATGTCACTAGTATGCCTCTACTAGACTAGCTTGTTAATCAAAGATGGTTATGTTTCCTAACCATGAACAAAGAGTTGTTATTTGATTAACAAGGTCACATCATTAGTAGAATGATCTGATTGACATGACCCATTCCATTAACTTAGCACACGATCGTTTAGTATGTTGCTACTGCTTTTATCCATGACATATACATGTTCCTGTAACTATGAGATTATGCAACTCCGTTTACGGAGGAACACTTTGGTGCTACCAAACGTCTGGCGTAATCGGGTGATTATAAAGGAGTACTACAGGTGTCTCCAAAGGCGGATGTTGGGTTGGCGTATTTCAAGATTAGGTTTTGTCACTCCGATTGTCGGAGAGGTATCTCTGGGCCCTCTCGGTAATACACATCACTGAAGCCTTGCAAGCATTACAACTAATGAGTTAGCTGTGAGATGATGTATTACGGAACGAGTAAAGAGACTTGCGATAACGAGATTGAACTAGGTATTGGATACCGACGATCGAATCTCGGGCAAGTAACATACCGATGACAAAGGAACTACGATATGTTGTTATGCGGTCGACCGATAAAGATCTTCGTAGAATATGTAGGAGCCAATATGGGCATCCAGGTCCCGCTATTGGTTATTGACCGGAAACGTGTCTCGGTCATGTCTACATTGTTCTCGAACCGTAGGGTCCGCACGCTTAAGGTTTCGATGACGGTTATATTATGAGTTTATGTATTTTGATGTACCGAAGGAGTTCGGAGTCCCGGATGTGATCACGGACATGACGAGGAGTCTCGAAATGGTCAAGACATAAAGATTGATTTATTGGAAGCCTATATTTGGAGTTCGGAATGGTTCCGAGTGAAATCGGGAATTTACCGAAGTACCGGGAGGTTACCGGAACCCCCCGGGAACTTAATGGGCCATAGTGGGCCTTAGGGAAAAAGGAGAAATGGGGCTGCCCTAGGGCTGGCCGCGCGCCTCCCCTCTCCCCTCTCTCCCTCTTTCCCCTCTTTCCCCTTGACAAGTCCTAGTCCAACTAGGATTGGGGAGAATCCTACTCGGGGGAGTAGGACTCCCAGCGCCAAGGGCTTGGCCGCCAGCCCTCCCTTGTTCCTTTATATACGGGGGGGGCACCCATGAACACACAAGTTTGATCTACGGATCGTTCCTTAGCCGTGTCGGTGCCCCCTCCACCATATTCCACCTCGGTCATATCGTCGCGAAGCTTAGGCGGCTTCTGCGCGATAGAACATCAAGATCGTCACCACGCCGTCGTCTTGACGAAACTCTCCTCCCAGCTCTCTTTGGATTGGAGCCGAGGAGCGTCATCGAGCTGTCGTGTGTCAAGAACTCGGGGCGCCGGAGTAACGGCGCCGGGATCGGTCGGATCGCGAGGAGAACGTCGACTACTTCTACGTTGTGATCGCTTCGCTTCGGTCTCGAGGGCGTAGACAACACTCTCCCCTCTCGTTGCTATGCATCACCATGATCTTGCGTGTGCGTAGGAAATTTTTGAAATTACTCGTTCCCCAACAGTGGCATCCGAGCCTAGGTTTTTATGGTTTGATGTTTTGCACGAGTAGAACACAAGTGAGTTGTGGGCGATACAAGTCATACTACCTACCAGCATGTCATACTTTGGTTCAGCGGTATTGTGAGATGAAGCGGCCGGACCGACATTACGCCGTGCGCTTACGCGAGACTGGTTTCACCGCTCGAGCACTCGTTGCTTAAAGGTGACCGCGGGTGTCTGTCTCTCTCACTTTAGTTGAACCGAGTGTGGCTACGCCGGTCCTTGAGAAGGTTAAACGGAGTCTATTTGACGAAGTATCGTTGTGGTTTTGATGCGTAGGTGAGACTGGTTCTTGCTTAAGCCCGTAGCAGCCACGTAAAATTTGCAACAACAAAGTAGAGGACGTCTAACTTGTTTTTGCAGGGCATGTTGTGATGTGATATGGTCAAGACGTGATGCTATATTTTATTGTATGAGATGATCATGTTTTGTAACCGAAGTTATCGGCAACTGGCAGGAGCCATATGGTTGTCGCTTTATTGTATGAAATGCAATCGCCCTGTAATGCTTTACTTTATCACTAAGCGGTAGCGATAGTCGTAGAAGCATAAGATTGGCGAGACGACAACGATGCTACGATGGAGATCAAGGTGTCGCCGGTGACGATGGTGATCACGATGGTGCTTGGAGATGGAGATCACAAGCACAAGATGATGATGGCCATATCATATCACTTATATTGATTGCATGTGATGTTTATCCTTTATGCATCTTATCTTGCTTTGATTGACGGTAGCATTATAAGATGATCTCTCACTAAATTATCAAGAAGTGTTCTCCCGAGTATGCACCGTTGCCAAAGTTCGTCGTGCCCGGACACCACGTGATGATCGGGTGTGATAAGCTCTCGTCCATCTACAACGGGTGCAAGCCAGTTTTGCACACGCAGAATACTCAAGTTATACTTGATGAGCCTAGCATATGCAGATATGGCCTCGGAACACGGAGACCGAAAGGTTGGCGTGAATCATATAGTAGATATGATCAACATAAGATGTTCACCATTGAAAACTACTCCATTTCACGTGATGATCGGTTATGGTTTAGTTGATTTGGATCACGTGATCACTTAGATGACTAGAGGATGTCTGTCTAAGTGGGAGTTCTTAAGTAATATGATTAATTGAACTTAAATTTATCATGAACTTAGTCCCGGCAGTATTTTGCAAATTATGTTGTAGATCAATAGCTCGCGTTGTTGCTTTCATATGTTTGTTTTTGATATGTTCCTAGAGAAAATTGTGTTGAAAAATGTTAGTAGCAATGATGCGGATTTGATCCGTGATCGAGGTTTATCCTCATTGCTGCCTGAAAAATTATGTCCTTAATGCACCGCTAGGTGATGGACCTATTGCAGAGCGGATGCGAGGCGTTATGAGCGTTTGGCTAGCTCAATATGATGACTACTTGATAGTTTTGTGCACCATGCTTTATGGCTTAGAATCGGGACTTCAAAGATGTTTTGAACATCATGGACCATATGAGATGTTTCAGAATTGAAGTTAATATTTCAAGCAAATACCGAGTTGAGAGATATGAAGTCTCCAACAAGTTCTATAGCTAAAAGATGGAGGAGAATCGCTCAACTAGTGAGCATGTGCTCAGATTGTCCAGGTACTTCAATCGCTTGAATCAAGTGGGGTTAATCTTCCGGATAAGATAGTGATTAACGAAATTCTCTAGTCACCATCACCAAGTTAGTAGAACTTCGTGATGAACTATAGTATGCAAGGGATGACGAAAATGATTCCCGAGCTCTTCGTGATGTTGAAATCGACGAAGGTAGAAATCAAGAAAGAGCATCAAGTGTTGATGGTTGACAAGATCACTAGTTTCAAGAAAAGGGCAAAGGAAAGAAAGGGAACTTCAAGTAGATTGACAAGCAAGTTGTCACTCCCACGAAGAAGCCCAAAGCTGAACCAAAGCACAAACCGAGTGCTTACACTCGCAAAGGAAATGGTCCTTTGGAAGCGGAAATGCCCTGAATATTTGGTGGATAAGAAGGATGGCAAAGTAAACAAAGGTATATTTGATATACATGTTATTGATGTGTACTTTACTAGTGTTTATAGCAACCCCTCGGTATTTGGTACTGGTTCAGTTGCTAAGAGTAGTAACTCGAAACCGGAAGTTGCAGAATAAACAGAAACTAGTTAAGGGTGAAGTGATGATGTGTGTTGAAAATAGTTTCAAGATTGATATGATCATCATCGCACACTCCCTATACTTTCGGGATTAGTGTTGAACCTAAATAAATGTTATTTAGTGTTTGCGTTGAGCATGAATATGATTTGATCGTGTTTATTGCAAAACGGTTATTCATTTAAGTAAGAGAATAAACTGTTGTTCTGTTTACATGAATAAAACCTTATATGATTACACACCCAATGAAAATGGTTCATTGGATCTCGATCGTAGTGATACACATATTCATAATATTGAAACCAAAAGATGCAAAGTTAATAATGATAGTGCAACTTATTTGTGGCACTGCCGTTTAGGTCATATTGGTGTAAAGCGCATGAAGAAACTCCATGCTGATGGGATTTTGGAATCACTTGATTATGAATCACTTGATGCTTGCGAACCATGCCTCATGGGCAAGATGACTAAGACTCCGTTCTCCGGAACAATGGAGCGAGCAACTGACTTATTGGAAATAATACATACTGATGTATACGATCCAATGAGTGTTAAGGCTCGCGGCGGGTATCATTATTTTCTGACCTTCACAGATGATTTGAGCAGATATGGGTATATCTACTTGATGAAACATTAGTCTGAAATAATTGAAAGGTTCAAAGAATTTCAGAGTGAAGTGGAAAAATCATCGTGACAAGAAAATAAGGTTTCTACGATCTGATCGCGGAAACAAATATTTGAGTTACGAGTTTGGTCTTCAATTAAAACAATGTGGAATAGTTTCACAAATTCATGCCACGTGGAACACCACATCACAATGGTGTGTCCGAACGTCATAACCGTACTTTATTGGATATAGTACAATCTATGATGTTTCTTACCGATTTACCAATATCGTTTTGGGATCATGCATTAGAGACAGCTGCATTCACGTTAAATTGGGCACCATCTAAAATCGTTGAAACGACACTATATGAACTGTGGTTTAGCAAGAAACCAAAGTTGTCATTTCTTAAAGTTTGGGGCTGCGATGCTTATGTGAAAAAGTTTCATCCTAATAAGCTCAAACCCAAATCGGAGAAGTGCGTCTTCATAGAATACCCAAAGGAAATTGTTGGGTACACCTTCTATCACAGATCCGAAGGCAAAACATTCGTTGCTAATAAATGGATCCTTTCTAGAGAAGGAGTTTCTCTCGAAAGAAGTGAGTGGGAGGAAAGTAGAACTTGATGAGGTAATTGTACCTTCTCCCTTACTTGAAAGTAGTTTGTCGCAGAAACCGGTTTCTGAGACATCTACACCAAATAGTGAGGAAGTTGATGATGTTGATCATGAAACTTCAGATCAAGTTACTACTGAGAACCTCGTAGATCAACGAGTAAGATCCGCACTGAGTGGTACGGTAATCCTGTTCGGAAATCATCTTTGCTAGATCATGATGAACCTAAGAACTATGAGGAAGCGATGATGAGCCCAGATTCCGCAAAATGGTTTGAGGCCATGAAATCTGAGATATGAACCATGTATGAGAACAAAGTATGGACTTTGATGGATTTGCCCGATGATCGTCAAACCATAGAAAATAAATGGATCTTCAAGAGGAAGACGGACGTTAATAGTAGTGTTACTATCTACAAAGCTCGACTTGTTGCAAAAAGGTTTTCGACAAAGTTCAAGATGTTGACTACAATGAGATTTTCTCAAGCTGTAGCGATGCTTAAGTCTGTCCGAATCATGTTAGCAATTGCCACAATTTATGAAATTTGGCAAATGGATGTAAAAACTGCATTCCTGAATGGTTTTCTGGAGGAAGAGTTGTATATGATGCAACCAGAAGGTTTTATCGATCCAAAGGGAGCTAACAAAGTGTGCAAGCTCCAGCGATCCATCTATGGACTGGTGCAAGCATCTCGGAGTTGGAATATACGCTTCGATGAGTTGATCAAAGCATATGGTTTTGTACAGACTTATGGTGAAGCCTGTATTTACTAGAAAGTGAGTGGGAGCACTTATGGTGATGTGATCTAGATTATTGACTCTAGTGCAAGTGGGAGACTGAAGGAAATATGCCCTAGAGGCAATAATAAAGTTATTATTTATTTCCTTATTTCATGATAAATGTTTATCATTCATGCTAGAATTGTATTAACCGGAAACATGATACATGTGTGAATGCATAGACAAACAATATGTCACTAGTATGCCTCTACTAGACTAGCTTGTTAATCAAAGATGGTTTTGTTTCCTAACCATGAACAAAGAGTTGTTATTTGATTAACAAGGTCACATCATTAGTAGAATGATCTGATTGACATGACCCATTCCATTAGCTTAGCACACGATCGTTTAGTATGTTGCTACTGCTTTTATCCATGACATATACATGTTCCTGTAACTATGAGATTATGCAACTCCGTTTACGGAGGAACACTTTGGTGCTACCAAACGTCACAACGTAATCGGGTGATTATAAAGGAGTACTACAGGTGTCTCCAAAGGCGATGTTGGGTTGGCGTATTTGAGATTAGGTTTTGTCACTCCGATTGTCGGAGAGGTATCTCTGGGCCCTCTCGGTAATACACATCACTGAAGCCTTGCAAGCATTACAACTAATGAGTTAGCTGTGAGATGATGTATTACGGAACGAGTAAAGAGACTTGCCGGTAACGAGATTGAACTAGGTATTGGATACCGACGATCGAATCTCGGGCAAGTAACATACCGATGACAAAGGGAACTACGTATGTTGTTATGCGGTCTGACCGATAAAGATCTTCGTAGAATATGTAGGAGACAATATGGGCATCCAGGTCCCGCTATTGGTTATTGACCGGAAACGTGTCTCGGTCATGTCTACATTGTTCTCGAACCGTAGGGTCCGCACGCTTAAGGTTTCGATGACGGTTATATTATGAGTTTATGTATTTTGATGTACCGAAGGAGTTCGGAGTCCCGGATGTGATCACGGACATGACGAGGAGTCTCGAAATGGTCGAGACATAAAGATTGATATATTGGAAGCCTATATTTGGAGTTCGGAATGGTTCCGAGTGAAATCGAAATTTATCAAGCACCGGAGGTTACCGGAACCCCCCGGGAACTTAATGGGCCATAGTGGGCCTTAGGGAAAAGGAGAAATGGGGCTGCCCTAGGGCTGGCGCGCCTCCCTCTCCCTAGTCCTATTAGGACTAGGAGAGGTGGCCGCCCCTCTCTCCCTCTTTCCCTCTTTCCCTTGACAAGTCCTAGTCCAACTAGGATTGGGGAGGAATCCTACTACGGAGGAGTAGGACTCCTGGCGCGCCAAGGGCTTGGCCGGCCAGCCCTTCCCCTTGTTCCTTTATATACGGGGGCAGGGGGCACCCCATGAACACACAAGTTTGATCTACGGATCGTTCCTTAGCCGTGTGCGGTGCCCCTCCACCATATTCCACCTCGGTCATATCGTCAAAGCTTAGGCGGCTCTGCGCCGATAGAACATCAAGATCGTCACCACGCCGTCGTCTTGTGAAACTCTCCTCCCCGGCTCTCTGGATTGGAGCCGAGGAGCGTCATCGAGATGTAAGTGTGTCAAGAACTCGGGGGCGCCGGAGTAACGGCGCCGGGATCGGTCGGATCGAGAGGAGAACGTACGACTACTTCCTCTACGTTGTGATCGCTTCCGCTTCGGTCTATGAGGGTACGTAGACAACACTCTCCCCTCTCGTTGCTATGCATCACCATGATCTTGCGTGTGCGTAGGAATTTTTTTGAAATTACTACGTTCCCCAACATGCGCCCCCTCCACTTCGACCCGGTGGGAGGGATTCATGCGTACACATGCGCGCGAAGTATATAGTTCCATGCATGTATCGAACCGTATAAGAAGAATCAAAATTTAATCCCCTCTTAATTATAAGTCAAATTAACCTCTATCGCTGTCGGTCGAAGTGATTGACCAAGCGGGCACACAGAGATGGACGAAACATCTCGCTGATAACCCCGTGAGTGAGTGCTAGAGGACAACCGTCATCGCTTGCTTGTGGGCCAAACACATGTATGGAGATGTGTGGTTGTGATGTTTGAATACCTAATACACATGTATAAAAATTAGGTAGTATATATACCAATTTTTAGGTAGTATGTATCATATTTTGAGTATGCTTTTTTTACGTACAAATATGTACGTATTTCACAAATATAACCAAAACTATGGACCCATATGCAATTTTTTCATGTAACTTGTTTTGAAATATCTTAGATATAGTGTACGAACATATTTAAAATAATAAAATAGTATATACAATACCGCATGGTAGTATATGAGATATGTGGGGTAACTACCACCGGGTGGTAGGATGGATTTTCCCTCTCTCTCTCTCTCTCTCTCTCTATATATATATATATATATATATATATATATATATATACTACCTAAACATTGTTATATACTACATACTACACGTACATACTCTCGATTTCGACAGATACTACATACAACATACAAAACGCAAGTGGTGGTAACTACCACTGCTTGTAGGAAACATTTGTCATATATATATATATATATATATATATATATATATATATATATATATATATATATATATATATATATATATATATATATATATATATTAACTTTGACGTGGCACCTGCCTCATAAACCTTTGAGTGCCCCACATGAACCGAGGTTCATGACACGTAGTATATATACTAGCATGCATGAGTTGACAAGACGCATGCTAGCAGGCAGATCGGGAGGCCGTGGCATGTGCGTGTTCGCTACGCACTCACCGTGGGGCGTGCTAGTAGCTGTGTGAAATGACGGTAGCGTGCCAGTAGTCCGCTGCGCAGGCTCACCGGGAGGCGAGCAAACCCTTTGACCGCCGCACACCTTGCTCCCACTGCTACATATTAATGGCGCGCCCGCCTTGCTCCGTGAAATGATGGTATAGGAATGCCATAAGTCCGCCGCGTATGCTTGCCAGGAAGCGAGACAGACTTTGACCGCCGCCCGCCTCGCTCCCATTGGTCCATATTAATGGCACGCCCGAGCGGCCGCCCCCCCATCCTCGCCACACACACAATCCTCTCTCTCCGCCCGCGTCCTCGACGCTACGCTCAGTCCTCAAAGCCGGTACCCCCATCCTCACCACACACACAGTCCTCCCCCCGCCCCCCCGCATCCTCGACGCTGTTCTCAGTCCTCAAAGCCATCAGTGTATGAGGATGCCGCCGAAGTGCCCCATCAGAGGGAGTGGCGACGCCGGGGCTGTTGAAGCACCGGAGCACGACATGAATAAGGAAATAGAGGTTTCCATCGCCGCCGACGAGGTGGAGAACGAGGCTGCCAACAAGCGGAGGCGGGTCGAGAAAGAACCGCAAGCAACTCCAGCAGGCCTAGACTTCATCAGCAGCCTCCCCGATGATATGTTGACAGTCATCATATCCCAGCTCCCAATCAAATATGGGGCGAGGACAGTCATCAGCAGCCTTCCCGGCGCCGGTGCCCCCTATGGCTCTCCACCCCTCTCGGCCTCCTCGACGCCCATGAGCTCTGCCATGGCTATCGCAAAAGATTGGATGCATTCTCCCAGATCCTCGGCAGTCACCATGGCCCAATCAGAGGCCTTATCATGGGCAAGTTCCGTTCCAATGGTAAAGACTGAGGTAAGCTTGACGAGTGGTTCTGATTAGCTCGAGGACCTCAGTTTTAATGATGGGCATATGCGCTCGCTGCCAACGTCCACGCTCCGCTTTGCGCCCATGCTGCGCCTCGCCAAGTTCATGAACTTCCATCCCCCCTTAATGACGCGCCTACTCTGTTTCTACAACGACTGAAGCACCTCGAGCTCGTCGCCGTCTGCATCCCAAAGGATGACATGGAGCGCCTGCTCCATGTCTGTACTGCACTCGAGTTCCTTTGTCTTCAGTCGATGAATTGGTCAAGTAGCTTCCACATCACCTCTAGGACTGTCCGGACTATTTTTGTGTGTTGCTCGTGCTGCAACAAGAGATCATAAAAGGTTGACCGCAATATAGTCATTGAGGACACACCTTTACTCGAGAGATTACTTGTAGTTTATCAACAAGGTCCAACAAGAATCAATGCCATTTCTGCGCCGAAATTGACAATGGTTGGCTACTCGTCTGTCAAATACTACTACTTTCAGGTACAACAATCGCCTTCTACCTCTCCTTCTTGATATCAACATTATTTCTAGTTTTGAAGATGTATGTTTGTCTGTCATCCAGCAAAGCTTCACCCAGATTCTACGCATAGTGAAGGTCTTGGCACTAGAATCTATCGGCCCCAACATGGACCATGTTTTCAGTTTCCTGAGATGCTTTCCGTGCTTGAAGAAGCTATATATCGAGGTGATGTTCATTTCCTATTAAATGTTAACCATAAGGGAGTTCAATTTTTTGCACCTTTTCCCAAGTTTACAATGAAAATGTACTACAATTTCTGAAGGAATTTTGGAGGACTTAGGACATACACCCTCCACCCCATATTGGTTGCTTGATTCATATGGTTACAATCCATAAGCATTTCTCCTTTGGCTTCATCTGTACTAGTTTCCTTAGGGATTTTTTCATCCAATCCAACCTCTTGTGAAGAAGGCTACATTTTTTTAGATTGTAATCAAATGCCCATGTTAATCATGTCAGATCAAAGATGGCACATTGGTGCATTTTACAAATCCTGCAAACCAAATAGGCGTGTAGTAGTGTTCAAAACTGCATGTAGGCACTAACACGTTCTCTTCTTTTGCAGATAATAATAGGCCCGGAGGTGGATACTGTTTATAACGACAATCACATAAAATGCCTGGATCTGCATCTCTCAAATATTACTTTGAACTCTTATCGAGGGACCTTACCAGAGATTACATTCACCGGGTTCTTTCTTGCCAGAGCAAGGGTGCTGAAGGCACCGAGGTTGAACATGCATTTAATTAGGAAAGATGAATGGTTTGTTGATCAGAGCCGGCAGCTACTGCAGAATGGAAGAGGCTCCAAAAAAGCTAAACTTCGTATTGGAAGAGAGTATGACATAGTAATTGGAAGTCATTGTGTCAAACCCATACATGACTTGTCAGCGGCCGATCCCTTTGTAAAAATGACAAGGTTTGGAAAGCGGCCTTACTATTTTAATTTTTAGTTTGGACCGCTCTTATATCCATGTTCAGCTGATCAGCATGGGCGTTTGTAGTTGAATGAGCAGACTTTCATTTCTAATATCAGTTTGAACCTTGTAATCTTTGAATTTGAGCCATTTAACTCTGGAATTTGAACCTTGTAATATTTCGGGCTTTTGTGGTACAATCGTTGAAATGGCATCGTATGAGACTCGTAGATTGGTACTACAATTTTGACCTTAATATGCAATAGACTTAGATTTTATTAACCATTCACGAACAAGGATCCAGCAGGAAGCAGAGCAATAGCAAATGTCGTCGCAACAAGATGTAGATGATTAGATATGCTCGTTTCTCCTAGTTTAGTATGCATGTAATTGCTTACTTTGGTGTGTGGAAAGGTTATATGTGTAGTCATTTATGTAATTGTATGCTTAATTTGATCATGCAATGTTGTTCTTATAAGTATATAAGTTGATGTTCTGCAGACAGAGCATATCACATCGCACACGGACCACACTAGGTAACTCGTCGGTGATGAATTCATCAATCGCAAACCGTTATATACCAGCAAGTGTTTGCCCACAACACACATGACTTATTCCATCACAAACAACTCGGATGGATCAACTGTATGCCACGTATCGCACACGCAACTCCAATCTGATTCGTGCTTGATGTCTCCACCATTGCTTGCAGAGTTCTTCTTATTTGACACATATCACTGTGCCGGCCTCTGCTCGCGTCCCTTTGCACGCTCTGCTCGCCGTTAGGCGCCGCAGCGTGCTGTGCTTGCTGTTAGGCGCCATGGCGCGCTCTGCTCGTGTCCGTCGGCGTGCTCTGCTCGCGTACCTCCATACGCTCAGCTTGTGGACAACTTTTCCTTGCGTGTTCAACTGCTATATGCATATACTCCCTCCGTCCGAAAATAAGTGTCTCCACTTTGTACTAATTTTAGTACAAAGTTGTATTAAGGTTAAGACATTTATTTTGGGACCAAGGGAGTATATGGTTGCTCGCCGTTGAGATGACCACGGAGCGCTCTGCTCGCATCCCTCCTCGCGTGCTATGCCAGCAGTTCGGCGTGCACATGATCACGTCGGGGGGCCCATATGCATGCGGTTGCGCCTCACGCGTCAACACGCGGTGCAGTTACGTGCGGCACGACGGAGTTTTGCGCTGCAAATTAGAACTGCCATTCGGGCGTGCCGATATTCTAGGTCGTCGGCTTCCCCTTTAATTCCCGCGAGCATTATAAATAACCTTAGTCTCTTCAACCTTTCGATCGCGCACGACAATACAACATGCACACCCATGACGACACAAAGAGAGGGGATGTCTAGCGGTGCTCCAATGTAGTTCGGCGAGCATAAAGTGGAGACCCACGCGAGGGAGACGGATCTCTCGATGGTGTACACCATCGACCCGGTCGTGGTGGACGACTACATTAACACCGTTGAGCAGTTGCTTGCTCGAGACAAGTACAAGGTGGTCGGCATCGACCTCCAGTACACCGGCGTCGTCCCAACATAGATCAGAAGGTTGTCGCTGCCTAGTTGTGCGTGCGCCATCATGTCCTCACCTACCACTACTGCATGGCCACAAGCCTTCCGACTGTTTTGCCATGTTTGTCAACAGCACCGACTACAAGTTCGCTACGGTGGAAACCACCGATGATGTAAAAGCGCTTAGGGTTACATGCTTAGCCTGCAAGAACCTTGTCGAAATCCGTGAGCACTACAGGGTCTGGGGCAACATGAAGAAGGACTCCCTGGTTGGAGTCGCCTCGGCCATCACCAACCCATAGTATGAAAAGATGAAGCAGGATGCCAGTAGAACACGTCCTATATCCTGTCACGGGTCCTGGATGCAGCAACTGAATGAACCTCACCTCAGGTTCGCAGCCAAGAGCGTGTACACATGCTACGAGATGCACAGGTGAATCGTTGACATGAGGAAGTGCCTCGTTACCAGAATCGACGAGGCCGGATCGAGCCACAAGCACAACAGTAGCAGCAAGCGTCACAAGAAGTAGATGATAATCAGATGATCGTTTATCTTTGTTAATTATGCATGTAATAAATTTCATGTGTGTAGTAGCCACCTATGTAATTATGTATGTAATAGTTTACTTTGGTGTGTGCAAATGTTATGTGTGTAGTAGCCACCTATGTAATTGGATGTTTAATTTGGTTATGCAACCATGTCCTTATAAGAGTGTGTGTGTGTGTGTGTGTAGTAGCCACCTATTGTTGTTCTTTTTGCAATCCCAACGCACAACACATACGTCTTACTAGCAACAATCATGTGTGTTATTATTGGTCTTCGCACACATTTCTGATTACAGACCTGTTTGCCGCGTATCACACACATCTTGTCATATTGAACCATTTCTGTTATCTTGGCTCAACGCAAACAGTTCATCCGAGTGAACTGTTTGCCCTCTATCGCACACACCTTGATCTGGCTGGCCGTTTCTTTTGTTCCGCCTAATCACAAACAGTTCATCTGAGTGAACTGTATGCCGTATATTGCACACACCTTCATCTGGCTGCCCGGTTTTGTTCTTCTGTCTCATCACAAATAGTTCATTGAACTGAACCGTATGCCCTGCATCGCACACGCAACTAAAATCTAAATCGTGTTTGCCGCACCCGTCATCGCAAACGTTTTGCACCTTTTTTGACAGGTTTTTTACATCACCGTTTGCGATTATTGCATCGCACACAGTTTTGTCGAAGGGTCTCTGATCGTAGTGCCGCGTTAGCAGCATCCTGCAGTAGTGAGCACAATAATATAATAATTACTATCATCACAATTTTCTAAGTTGGTGCCAAAAAGATTCTCAAGATTATAGAAGTGTCACTATCTTCCTAATGATAATCATCACAACAAGTAATAGGCATAACAAATTCATCCTGAATAGTTACTTCGGACAATGTGCCATAAGGCAAAGAAGGAATATCATCATCCTTAATAATATTGCTATCATCAAGTGTATCATCTTCCACAATTTATTTTGAGTCATTCTCATGAGGCATAACAAAAATAGGAGCAACATTATTCGGGAGGGATACCTTTTTACCTCTACTCTTTGTTCTTTTCTTCTTTACCACATCATGTGTGGGTTTAATCAATTTTTCCGACCTTCTTATTGATGAGATTGGTTGAATAGGTGCTAACCCACAAGTATAGGGGATTGTAATAGTTTTCAAGGGTAGAGTATTCAGCCCAAATTTATTGATTCGACGTAAGGGAGCCAAAGAATATTTGTAAGCATTAGCAGTTGAGTTGTCAATTCAACCACAACTGGAGATTAGATATCTGCAGCAAAGTGATCAGTAGCATAGTAATATGATAGTTTGATAGTAGTGGTAGCGACAGCAATAGTAACGGTAACAACAGTAGCAGTAATTTTGTAGTAGTTGTGACAGTAGTAGCAACAATATTGACTTAGCAAGAACAATATGTGAAAAGCTCATATGCATTGGATCGATGATAACGTTGGATAATATTCATCATAATAACATTCATAACCTAGGGCGACACAGAACTAGATCCATTTAATAAATATAATGCAGGCATGTATTCTGTAAATAGTCATACGTGCTTATGGAAAAGAACTTGCATGACATCTTTTGTCCTACACTTGGCAACGGGGTCCATAAGGAAACTAAAGGATAATAAGGCCTCCTTTTAATAGAGAACCAGAACAAAGCATTAACACATAGTGAATACATGAACTCCTCAAACTACGGGGATCACCGGAAATAATCCCAATTGTTGTCACCTTGGGGTATGCGGATCATAACACGTAATAAGTTCATATAACTTGCATGGTAGGATCCAAAACACAAATATATTAGTGAAAAAAATAAACGGTTCAGATCCGAAATCATGGCACTCGGGCCCTAGTGACAATCATTAAGCATAGCAAAGTCATAGCAACATCAATCTCAGAACATAGTGGATACTAGGGATCAAGCGCTAAAAAACTAACTCGATTACATGATGAATCTCATCCAGCCCATCTTCGTCTAGCAAGCCTACGAAAGATTACTCACTCCCGGTGGTGAGCATCATGAAATTGGTGATGGAGGATGGTTGGTTATGATGAAGATGGAAGATGCCCCTCCCCAGAGCCCCGAACAGACTCCGGATCTGGCCTCCAGATGGGGAACAGGAGGAGGCGGCGGCTCCGTATCCTGAAATGCAATGAAAATTCCTCTCTTCTTTTTTCTCCAAAAATAGGATTTTATAGAGTTGGAATTATCGTCAGCGGAGCCTCATGGGCCCCACTACCCACCAGGGCGCGCCACAGGGGGGTGGCATGCCCTGGTGCCTAGTGGGCAGCTGGGCCCCCCTCTAGTGGGTCTTGGTTCCATTAATTTTTATTTATTGCAAAATAATTCTCCAAAATGTTTCGTCCAATTCCGAGAACTTTTATTTCTGCACAAAAACAACACCATGGTAGTTCAGCTGAAAATGGCGTCAACCCAGGTTAGTTTCATTCAAATATTACAAATTAGAGTCCAAAACAAGAGCAAAAGCATTAGAAAAAGTATATATGATGGAGACATATCGACTCCCCCAAGCTTAACCCATTGCTTGTCCTCAAGCAATTCAGTTGACAAACTGAAAGTGATAAATAAAAACTTTTACTAACTCTTTTGTTCTTGTGTCCATATATATGCTTAAATAGCACCCAGGTTTTCTGCCAAGATCATAACTAACCATGCAGGCAATAACTCTTAGAAATTATATTCACTCATATCAATGGCATAATCAACTAGCGAGTAATAATAAAACATTTCAAATGCCAGCACTTTGTCAAAGCAATCATGATATAATATGACAATAATGGTATCTCACTAGCCTTTTTTGAGACTGCGAAACATAAATGCAGAGCACCTCCAAAGTTCATGAAGCGACTAAGCATTATAATTCATGGTAGAAGAGATCCAATCATGATGCATACAATATTAACTATACACAATGCATGAGGATGACAATAGTGCTCTAAGGACTGGTGCTTATTTAAGAAGGTGATGACTCAACATAAAAGCAAAATAACATGAAATTAAATAGATAGACCCTTTGTAGAGGGAAGCAAGGATTTGCACAGGTGCCAGAGCTCGAAGTTTAAATCAGAGATAAATATAATTTTGGGAGGTATACCTTTCCTGTCAATGTTACGACCAAGAGTTTTCAATATCTTCCATGCTAAACAAATTAGCGGCGATTCCAAAGCGGTAAAAGTAAAGTTTACTCCCCCTCCACCAGCAAACACAAGCCATGGCTAGACGAAACCTCGGTTGCCCTCCATACCAAAAACATTTTGGGGGAGTTTTGTTTAACTATTTGCAATTTTTTATCATGGGACTGGGCACCCCAATTACCGGCCCCTCTAGTGCAAGGACGACTGACACTCATCATGAGAATAACTTGCTTAGCATGGAAGATACTTACCAATCCCCTGTCACTCGATGAGCTTTACGAGCACACAAAACAGATGTTCGTTTGAATGTTTAGAGGTGGGACATGCAAATTTACTTCGAACGACAGGGAAATACCGCATATAGTAGATATAGTGGACTCATCTGGAGTAACTTTGGTTTAAAGATTTTGATGCACAGGCAGTATTTCCGCTTAGTGCAGGCAAAGGCTAGCAATTAGATTTAGAAACGACCAGCTAGAGAGCGAAAACGGTCATGATCTGCATTATGAATAATTAACATTGAGTACTAGCATGAGTAGGACATAAACACCATGAAGATAAATATCATCGAGGCTATCTTGGTTTTAAATCAATTACATGCTTGAACATGTGCCAAGTCAAGCCACTCGAAACATTCAGAGGAGGATACCATATCATCATACTACATCACAATCATTTTAATGCATGTTGACACTCAAGATAAATCATTATCCACTCCTAGATACTTAAGCATGGCATGAGAAACTATAATCTCTAATTGTCCTTGCAAACATGTTTAATCATAATATGCTAAATCATGGATACTGAGTTAAACATATTACGAAAAGAAAAACAAGTTGAGTTCATACCCGCTTTTTCCTGCCACAGTAACTTGATCATATATCATCATTATTGCCTTTCACTTGCACGGCCGAATGATATGAAAATAATATTAGTACTAGAGTGCCGTGGACTAAGCTGGAATCTGCATCATTTTATTTAGAGGAGAAGACAAAATAATATGGGCCCTTTATTAGATCAACGATAATGCATATGAGAGCCCCTCAACATTTTCACTGTGATCTTCTCCTTGGTACGACTCATTGGAACAAAAGAAAAAGAATTTCAAAGAAAAACACTCAAATATTTTTGGAGTTTTTAGTTTTTCTTGAAGGAAGCAAATTAAAGAAAGAAAACAAAAACGAGAAAAACTATTTACATGGGAAGACTCCCAACAAGCAAACGAAGAAATGAGAAATCTTTTTGGGTTTTCTTTTAATACTACAACTAAATTAAACTAGAAATAAAAACCAAAAAGAAGCGTAAAATATTTTTGGGTTTTCTCAAAGTTTTTCAAACACACAAGAAGAAAGCGAGAAAATAAAACTAACATGGATTATACAATAAAAAAGTATGTATGCCAACAACTAGAAGGAAGTGTGTGAACATGAATATAATGTCGGTGGAAGTACGTATCCCCAAGCTTAGACTTTCAGCCTCGCTTGGTAATCACCACCCGCGGCCTGGATAATAGTCAGTGATAACTCGTGGAGGCTCTCGGTGCGACCTCCTCAGCTCGACGGACAGCTTCTACCTCAACATCGTACTCATGTGCCTCTCTCTCATAAATGTAATATCTTCCTTTTCCTTGATAATCAAAAAGATCAGGTGCATGCAAAATAACATGTACAATGGATTTTTTATCGAACATCAAGCTATAATTATAATTAGTGGCTTCAAACTTAATTAACTTATGACACTGCATGGCCCCAAAATCTAGGAACAGGGTTGGTAAAACATGATCATTGGGCCAAGGTGACACACCCAGCTTCCTAGCTATATGGGAGGCATTAATCCCCCCATAAAAGTGACCACTATCAGCATTGCGTTGCAACCTCCATGCAGTGATTGCTCCAAGATTATGACATTTAATCCCTGTTAGAGCATTGTGTAAGAGGCTCAAGTCTTGGGCATAGAGGGTACTGCAGTGTTGTTTGCCCACAGTGCATTTGCCATTAAAGAGTGCAAAGTAACAGATTGATGGAAATTGTATACTTTTTATTCTAGCTTGTGTCTCTCATCTATCCTCACCACAAGAGAGACTAGTTAAGAACATCTCATACTCTGATGTTGGTGGTTCATCGAGCGAATCCCAATGTGGAATTTTGCACGCAACACAAAATTCTTCTAGAGGCATGATGAAGGCACTATATAAATAAAGGCTAAATGAAACTCTAGAATCACGGGAATGATATTTAAATTTCTTGGTGAACGTTTGGGTGAGGTTGAGATGTTGAATGCACTTATCTGTGATGAAGGGAGCAAGCTCGGTGGTGTGAACACTGCTCAAATTTGTCCTTGATACCTGCTCCTATCATGAACTCGTCACACGACCATAAACACGATTTGGTATCGACATCCCGCATCGAGCTTGCTGATACGTCTCCATCGTATTGACTTTTTCAAACACTTTTGCTCTTGTTTTGGACTCTAATTTGCATGATTTGAATGGAACTAACCTGGACTGACGCTGTTTTCAGCAGGATTGCCATGGTGTTATTTTTGTGCAGAAATCAAAGTTCTCGGATTGACCTGGAAATTTATGAAGAATATTTCTAGAATATATAGAAAATATTGACGGAAGAATATACCAGAGGGACCCCACCTAGGAGCCACAAGCTCAGGGGGCATGCCCACCCCCCTAGGGTGTGCCTAGTGAGCTTGTGCCCCCCCTGGACCTCTGGCAACCCAAACTCCTCCACATATACCTATTTGCCAATAAAAAAATCTGAGAGAAGGATTCGTCGCCTTTTACGATACGGAGCCAAAGCCACCTCCTGTTCTTCATCGGGAGGGCTGATCTGGGGTCTGTTTAGGGCTCTGGTGGCTGGAATCCGTTGCCATCATCATCATCATCAATCTTCATCACAAATTTCGTGATGCTCACCGCCGGGAGTGGGCAATTCCTTCATAGGTTTGTGATGTCTACTACACAACCTTCTTCTTGTAGACGTTGTTGGGCCTCCAAGTGCAGAGGTTTGTAGGACAGTAGCAAATTTCCCTCAAGTGGATGACCTAAGGATTATCAATCTGTGGGAGGCATAGGATGAAGATGGTCTATCTCAAACAACCCTGCAACCAAATAACAAAGACTCTCTTGTGTCCCCAACACACCCAATACAATGGTAAATTGTATAGGTGCACTAGTTTGGCGAAGAGATGATGATAAAAGTGCAATATGGATGGTATATATAGGTTTTTATAATATGAAAATATAAAAACAACAAGGTAGCAAGTAACAAAAGTGAGTGAAAACGGTATTGCAATGGTTCAAAACAAGGCCTAGGGTTCATACTTTCACTAGTGCAAGTTCTCCCAACAATGATAACATAATTGGATCATATAAAAATCCCTCAACATGCAACAAAGAGTTACTCAAAAGTCACTAATAGCGGAGAACAAATGAAGAGATTATTGTAGGGTACGAAACCACCTCAAAGTTATTCTTTCCGATCAATCTATTTGGATATTCCTATAAGTGTTACAAACAGCCCTAGAGTTCGTAGTAAAATAACACCTTAAGACACACATCAACCAAAACCCTAATGTCACCTAGATACTCCACTGTCACCACAAGTATCCGTGGGTTTGATTATACGATATGCATCACATAATCTCGGATTCATCTATTCAAACCAACACAAAGAACTTAAAAGAGTGCCCCAAAGTTTCTACCGGAGAGTCAAGACGAAAACTTGTGCCAACCCCTATGCATAAGTTCACAAGGTCACAAAACCCGAAAGTTGATCACCAAAACATACATCAAGTGGATCACGTGAATATCCCATTGTCACCATAGATAAGCACATGCAAGACATACATGTAGTGTTCTCAAATCCTTAAAGACTCAATCCGATAAGATAACTTCAAAGGGAAAACTCAATGCATTACAAGAAGGTAGAGGGGGAGAAACATCATAAGATCCAACTATAGTAGCAAAGCTTGCGATACATCAAGATCGTGCCAAATCAAGAACACGAGAGAGAGAGAGATCAAACACATAGCTACTGGTACATACCCTCAGCCCCGAGGGTGAACTACTCCCTCCTCATCATGGAGAGCACCGGGATGTTAAAGATGGCCACCGGTGATGGATCCCCTCTCCGACAGGTGCTGAATAGGGTCCCGATTGGTTTTTGGTGGCTACAGAGGCTTGCGGCGGTGGAACTCCCGATCTTATTTTCTTTTCGGGGATTTCTATATTTATAGGAATTTTTGGCGTCGGTTTCACGTCAGGGGGGTAGGGTGCGCCCTCCACCTCGTGGATGACTCGGGACTCTTCTGGCCCAACTCTTTTGCTTCGGGGGATTCTTCTGGTCCATCAAAAATCACCGTAAATTTTCAGCTCGTTTGGACTCCGTTTGGTATTCCTTTTCTGTAGAACTCAAAAAGAAGGAAAAAAGCATAAACTAGCATTGGGCTCTAGGTTAATAGGTTAGTCCCAATAATCATATAAAATAGCATATAAATGCATATAAAACATCCAAGATGGATAATATAATAGCGTGGAACAATCAAAAATTATCGATACGTTGGAGACGTATCAAGCATCACCAAGCTTAATTCCTGCTCGCCCTCGAGTAGGTAAATGATAAAAACAGAATTTTTGATGTGGAATGCTACCTAACATATTTATCCATGTAATTCTCTTTATTGTGGCATGAATATTCAGATCCAAAAGATTCAAAACAAAAGTTTAATATTGACATAAGAACGATACTACTTCTGAAGGAAATATGCCCTAGAGGCAATAATAAAGTTATTATTTATTTCCTTATTTCATGATAAATTTTTATTATTCATGCTAGAATTGTATTCACCGGAAACTTAGTACATGTGTGAATACATAGACAAACATAATGTCACTAGTATGCCTCTACTTGACTAACTCGTTGATCAAACATGGTTGTGTTTCCTAACCATAGACATGAGTTGTCATTTGATTAATGGGATCACATCATTAGGAGAATAAGTTTGATTGACTTGACCCATTCCATTAGCTTAGCACTTGATCGTTTAGTATGTTGCTATTGCTTTCTTCATGACTTATACATGTTCCTACAACTATGAGATTATGCAACTCCCGTTTACCGGAGGAACACTTTGTGTGCTACCAAACGTCACAACGTAGGCCTTCTTGGTAATGCACATCACTATAAGCCTTGCAAGCAATGTAGCTAATGAGTTAGTTGTGGGATGATGCATTACATAACGAGTAAAGAGACTTGCCGGTAACGAGATTGAACTAGGTATTGAGATACCGACGATCGAATCTCGGGCAAGTAACATACCGATGACAAAAGGAACAACGTATGTTGTTATGCGGTTTGACCGATAAAGATCTTCGTAGAATATGTGGGAGCCAATATGAGCATCCAGGTTCCGCTATTGGTTATTGACCAGAGACGTGTCTCGGTCATGTCTACATAGTTCTCGAACCCGTAGGGTCCGCATGCTTAAAGTTAGATGACAGTTATATTATGAGTTTATGTGTTTTGATGTACCGAAGGAGTTCGGAGTCCCGGATGAGATCGGGGACATGATGATGAGTCTCGAAATGGTTGAGACGTAAAGATCTATATATAGGACGACTATATTCGGACATCGGAAAGGATCCTCGTGATTTGGGTATTTTTCGGAGTACCAGAGAGTTACGGAAATTCATATTGAGCCTTAATGGGCCATACGGGAAAGGAGAGAAAGGCCCCAAAGGGTGGCCGCACCCCTCCCCATGGACTAGTACGAATTGGACTAGGGAGGGGGGCGCCCCTTCCTTCCTTCTCCTTCTTCCTTCCCTTCTTCTACTCCAACAAGGAAAGGAGTCCTACTCCCCTTGGCGCGCCCTCCTCCTTGGCCAGCCGCCTCCCCCCTTGCTCCTTTATATACGGGGGCAGGGGGCACCCCATAGACACAACAATTGATCCCTTGGATCTCTTCGCCATGTGCGGTGCCCCCCTCCTCCATAATCCACCTCGATAATATTCTAGCGGTGCTTAGGCGAAGCCCTGCGACGGTAGAACATCAAGATAGTCAACACGCCGTCATGCTGACGGAACTCTCCCTCGACACTCGGCTGGATCAGAGTTCGAGGGACGTCATCGAGCTGAATGTGTGCTAGAACTCGGAGGTGCCGTAGTTTCGGTGCTTGATCGGTCGGGCCGTGAAGACGTACGACTACATCAACCGCGTTGTTCTAATGCTTCCGCTTTCGGCCTACGAGGGTACGTGGACAACACTCTTCCCTATTGTTGCTATGCATCACCATGATCTTGTGTGTGCGTAGGAATTTTTTGAAATTACTATGTTCCCCAACAGTGGCATCCGAGCCTAGGTTTTATGCGTAGATGTTATATGCACGAGTAGAACACAAGTGAGTTGTGGGCGATACAAGTCATACTGCTTACCAGCATGTCATACTTCGGTTCGGCGGTATTGTTGGATGAAGCGGCCCGGACCGACCTTACGCGTACGCTTACGCGAGAATGGTTCTACCGACGTGCTTTGCACACAGGTGGCTAGCGGGTGTCAGTTTCTCCAACTTTAGTTGAACCGAGTGTGGCTATGCCCGGTCCTTGAGAAGGTTAAAACAACACTAACTTGACGAACTATCGTTGTGGTTTTGATGCGTAGGTAAGAATGGTTCTTGCTCATCCCGTAGCAGCCACATAAAACTTGCAACAACAAAGTAGAGGACGTCTAACTTGTTTTTGCAGGGTATGTTGTGATGTGATATGGTCAAGACGTGATGAGATATAAGGTGTTGTATGAGATGATCATGTTTTGTTGAAGTTATCGGCAACTGGCAGAAGCCTTATGGTTGTCTCTTTATTGCATAAGATGCAAGCGCCAAATAATTGCTTTACTTTATCGCTATGCGATAGCAATAGTTGTAAGAGCAATAGTTGGCGAGACGACCATGTGGTGACACATTGATATAGATCAAGATGATGGAGATCATGGTGTTGTGCCGGTGATGATAGAGATCATGACAATACTTCGGAGATGGTGATCACAAGCACAAGATGATGATGGCCATATCATATCACTTATATTGATTGCATGTGATGTTTATCCTTGATGCATCTAGTTTTGCTTTGATTGACGGTAGCATTATAAGATGATCTCTCACTAAATTTCAAGGTATAAGTGTTCTCCCTGAGTATGCACCGTTGCGAAAGTTCTTCGTGCTGAGACACCACGTGATGATTGGGTGTGATAGGCTCTACGTTCAAATACAACGGGTGCAAAACAGTTGCACATGTGGAATACTCAGGTTAAACTTGACGAGCCTAGCATATACAGATATGGTCTCGGAACACTGAGACCGAAAGGTCGAGCGTGAATCATATAGTAGATATGATCAACATAGTGATGTTCACCATTGAAAACTACTCCATCTCACGTGATGATCAGACATGGTTTAGTTGATGTGGATCACGTGATCACTTAGATGATTAGAGGGATGTCTATCTAAGTGGGAGTTCTTAAGTAATATGATTAATAGAACTTCAATTTATCATGAACTTAGTCCCGATAGTATTTTGCAAATTATGTTGTAGATCAATAACTCGCGTTGTTGCTTCCCTATGTTTATTTTTGATATGTTCCTAGAGAAAAACTATGTTGAAAGATGTTTGTAGCAATGATGTGGATTGGATCCGTGATCTAAGGTTTATCCTCATTACTGCACAGAAGAATTATGTGCTTGATGCACTGCTAGGTGACAGACCTATTGCAGGAGCAGATGCAGACGTTATGAATGTTTGGCTAGCTCAATGTGATGACTACTTGATAGTTTAGTGCACCATGCTTAACGGCTTAGAATCGGGACTTCAAAGACGTTTTGAAAGTCATGGACCATATGAGATGTTCCAGGAGTTGAAGTTAATATTTCAAGCAAATACCCGAGTTGAGAGATATGAAGTCTCCAACATGTTTTATAGCTAAAAGATGGAGGAGAATTGCTCAACTAGTGAGCACGTGCTCAGATTGTCTGGGTACTACAATCATTTGAATCAAGTGGGAGTTAATCTTCCAGATAATGTAGTGATTGATAGAGTTCTCTAGTCACCATTGCCAAGTTACTGGAACTTCGTGATGAACTATAGTATGCAAGGGATGACGAAAACGATTCCCGAGCTCTTCGTGATGTTGAAATCGACGAAGGTAGAAATCAAGAAAGAACATCAAGTGTTGATGATTGACAAGACTACTAGTTTCAAGAAAAGGGCAAAGGGAAAAGAAAGGGAACTTCATGTAGAATGGCAAGCAAGCTGTCACTCCCATGAAGATGCCCAAAGCTGGACCAAAGCCTGAAACTGGGTGCTTCTACTACAAAGGAAATGGTCACTGGAAGCGGAAATGCCCTGAATATGTGGTAGATAAGTAGGATGGCAAAGTGAACAATGGTATATTTTATTAATGTGTACCTTACTAGTGTTTATAGTAGCCCCTGGGTATTTGATACTTGTTTGGTTGCTAAAAATTAATAACAAACAGGAGTTACCGAATAAACAGAGACTAGTTGAGGGTGAAGTGACGATGAGTGTTGGAAGTAGTTCCAAGATTGATATGATCATCATCGCACACTCCCTATACTTTCGGGATTAGTGTTAAAACTAAATAAATGTTATTTGGCATTTGTTTTGAGCATGAATATGATTTGATCATGTTTATTGCAATACGGTTATTCATTTAAAGTTAGAGAATAATTGTTGTTCTGTTTACATGAATAAAACCTTCAATGGTCATACACCCAATGAAAATAGTTTGCTGGATCTCGATCGTAGTGATACACATATTCATAATATTGATGCCAAAATATGTAAAGTTAATAATGATAGTGCAACTTATTTGTGGCACTGCCGTTTGGGTCATATCGGTGTAAAGCGCATGAAGAAACTCCATAAAGATGGATTTTCGGAATCACTTGGTTATGAATAATTTGATGCTTGCGAACCGTGCCTTTTGGGCAAGATGACTAAAACTCCGTTCTCCGGAACAATGGAATGAGCTACTGACTTGTTGGAAATAATATATACCGATGTATGCGGTCAAATGAGTGTTGATGCTCGTGGCGAGTATCGTTATTATCTGACCTTCACAAATGATTTGAGCAGATATGAGTATATCTTCTTAATGAAGCACAAGTCTGAAACATTTGAAAAGTTCAAAGAATTTCAGAAGTGAAGTGGAGAATCATCGTAACAAGGAAAATAAAGTTTCTACAATCTGATCGTAGAGGAGAATATTTGAGTTACAAGTTTGGCCTTCATTTAAAACAATGTGGAAAAGTTTCACAGCTCACGCCACATGGAACACCACAGCGTAATGGTGTGTCTGAACGTCATAACCGCACTTTATTGGATATGGTGCAATCTATGATGTATCTTACCGATTTACCACTATCGTTTTGGGATTATGCATTAGAGACAGCTGCATTCACTTTAGATAGGGCACCATCAAAAGCTGTTGAGACGACGCCTTATGAACTGTGGTTTGGCAAGAAACCAAAGTTGTCGTTTCTTAAAGTTTGGGACTGCGATGCTTATGTGAAAAAGTTTCAACCTGGTAAGCTCGAACCCAAATCAGAGAAGTGCGTCTTCGTAGGATACCCAAAAGAAACTGTTGGGTACACCTTCTATCACAGATCCGAATGCGAAATATTCGTTGCTAAGATGGATCCTTTCTAGAGAAGGAGTTTCTCTCGAAAGAAGTGAGTGGGAGGAAAGTAGAACTTGATGAGGTAACTGTACCTACTCCCTTATTGGAAAGTAGTTCATCATAGAAATCAGTTCCTGTGATTCCTACACCAATTAGTGAGGAAGCTAATGATAATGATCATGAAGCTTCAGATCAATTTACTACCGAACCTCGTAGGTCCTCCAGAGTAAGATCCACACCAGAGTGGTAAGGTAATCCTGTTCTGGAAGTCATGTTACTAGACCACGATGAACCTACGAACTATGAGGCAGCGATGATGAGCCCAGATTCTGCGAAATGGCTTGAAGGCCATGAAATCTGAGATGGGATCCATATATGAGAACAAAGTATGGACTTTGGTGGACTTGCCCGATGATTGGCAAGCCATAGAAAATAAATGGATCTTCAAGAGGAAGACAGACGCTGATAGTAGTGTTACTATCTACAAAGCTCGACTTGTCGCAAAAGGTTTTTCGACAAGTTCAAGGTGTTGAATACGATGAGATTTCTCACTCGTATGGATGCTCAAGTCTATCCGAATCATGTTAGCAATTGCCACATTTTATGAAATCTGGCAAATGGATGTCAAAACTGCATTCCTTAATGGATTTCTTAAAGAAGTGTTGTATATGATGCAACCAGAAGGTTTTGTCAATCCTAAAGGTGCTAACAAAAATGTGAAAGCTCCAGCGATCCATCTATGGACTGGTGCAAGCATCTCGGAGTTGGAATATACGCTTTGATGAGTTGATCAAAGCATATGGTTTTATACAGACTTTTGGAGAAGCCTGTATTTACAAGAAAGTGAGTAGGAGCTCTGTAGCATTTCTAAAACTATATGTAGATGACATATTGTTGATTGGAAATGATATAGAAATTCTGGATAGCATAAAGGATACTTGAATAAGAGTTTTTCAAAGAAAGACCTCGGTGAAGCTGCTTACACATTGAGCATCAAGATCTATAGAGATAGATCAAGATATTTAATAAGATTTTTCAATGAGTACATACCTTGATAAGATTTTGAAGTAATTCAAAATGGAACAGTCAAAGAAGGAGTTCTTGCCTGTGTTGCAAAGGTGTGAAGCTGAGTAAGACTCAAATCCTGACCAGGGCAGAAAATAGAAAGAGAATGAAAGTCATTCCCTATGCCACAGTCATAGGTTCTATAAAGTATGCTATGTTGTGTATCAGACCTATTATATACCTTGCTTTGAAATATTGCAAGGAGTACAATTTTTGATCTAGAAGTAGATCACTAGACAGCGGTCAAGAATATCCTTAGTAAGGACTAAAGAAATATTTCTCGATTATGGAGGTGATAAAAGATCCCATTGTAAAGAGTTACATCATTGCAAGCTTTTACACCGATCCAGATGACTCTAAGTTTCAATCTGGATATATATTGAAAGTGGGAAGCAATTAGCTAGAGTAGCTCCGTGCAGAGCATTGTAGACATAGAATATTTGCAAAATGCAAACGGCTCTGAATGTGACAGACCCGTTGACTAAACTTCTCTCATGAGCAAAACATGATCATGCCTTAGTACTCTTTGGGTGTTAATAACATAGCGATGTGAACTAGATTATTGACTCTAGTAAACCCTTTGGGTGTTGATTAGATGATGATGTGAACTATGGGTATTAATCACATACAGATGTGAATATTGGTGTTAAATCACATGGTGATGTGAACTAGATTATTGACTCTAGTGCAAGTGGGAGACTGAAGGAAATATCCCCTAGAGGCAATAATAAAGTTATTATTTATTTCCTTATTTCATGATAAACGTTTATTATTCATGCTAGAATTGTATTAACCAGAAACTTAGTACATGTGTGAATACATAGACAAACATAATGTTAGTATTATGTCTCTACTTGACTAGCTCGTTGATCAAAGATGGTTGTGTTTCCTAACAATAGACATGAGTTGTCATTTTATTAACGGGATCACATCATTAGGAGAATGATGTGATTGACTTGACCCATTCCGTTAGCTTAGCACTTGATCGTTTAGTATGTTGCTATTGCCTTCTTCATGACTTACACATGTTCCTACATATATGAGATTATGCAACTCCCGTTTACCGGAGGAACACATTGTGTGCTACCAAATGTCACAACGTAACTGGGTGATTATAAAGGAGCTCTGCAGGTGTCTCCGAAGGTACATGTTGAGTTGGCGTATTTCTAGATTAGGATTTGTCACTCCGATTGTCGGAGAGGTATCTCTGGGCCTTCTCGGTAATGCACATCACTATAAGCCTTGCAAGCAATGTAGCTAATGAGTTAGTTGCGGGATGATGCATTACATAACGAGTAAAGAGACTTTCCGGTAACGAGATTGAACTAGGTATTGAGATACCGACGATCGAATCTCGGGCAAGTAACATACCGATGAAAAAAGGAACAACATATGTTGTTATGCGGTTTAACCAATAAAGATCTTCATAGAATATGTGGGAGCCAATATGAGCATCCAGGTTCCGCTATTGGTTATTGACCGGAGACGTGTCTCGGTCATGTCTACATAGTTCTCGAACCCGTAGGGTCCGCACGCTTAAAGTTAGATGACAGTTATATTATGAGTTTATGTGTTTTGATGTACCGAAGAAGTTCGGAGTCCCGGATGAGATCGGGGAAATGATGAGGAGTCTCGAAATGGTTGAGACGTAAAGATCGATATATTGGACGACTATATTTGGACATCGGAAAGGTTCCGAGAGATTCGGGTATTTTTTGGAGTACCGGAGAGTTACGGGAATTCGTATTGGGCCTTAATGGGCCATACGGGAAAGGAGAGAAAGGCCCCAAAGGGTGGCCGCACCCCTCCCCATGGACTAGTCCGAATTGGACTAGGGAGGGGGGGCGCCCCCTTCCTTCCTTCTCCTTCCTTTCCTTCTTCTACTCCAACAAGGAAAGGAGGAGTCCTACTCCAGGTGGGAGTAGGACTCCCCCCTTGGCGCGCCCTCCTCCTTGGCCGGCCGCCTCCCCCTTGCTCCTTTATATACGGGGGCAGGGGGGCACACCATAGACACAACAATTGATCCCTTGGATCTCTTAGCCGTGTGCGGTGCCCCCTCCTCCATAATCCACCTCGATAATATTGTAGCGGTGCTTAGGCGAAGCCCTGCGACGGTAGAACATCAAGATCGTCACCACGCCGTCGTGCTGACGGAACTATCCCTCGACACTCGGCTAGATTGGAGTTCGAGGGACGTCATCGAGCTGAACGTGTGCTAGAACTCGGAGGTGCCGTAGTTTCGGTGCTTGATCAGTCGGGCTGTGAAGACGTACGACTACATCAACCACATTGTTATAACGCTTCCGCTTTCGGTCTACGAGGGTACGTGGACAACACTCTTCCCTATCGTTGCTATGCATCACCATGATCTTGTGTGTGCGTAGTAAATTTTTTGAAATTACTACGTTCCCCACCAACTTCAACATACTAACAAGGCAATTATGTCTTCTCAAAATAACATGGCCAAAGAAAGCTTATCCCTCCAAAATCATATTGTCTGGCTATGCTCCATCTTCATCACACAAAATATTCAAATCATACACAACGCCGGTTTCAGCCAAGCAATTGTTTCATACTTTAGTATTCTCAACCTTTTTCAACTTCCACGCAATACATGAGCGTGAGCCATGGACATAACACTATGATGGAAGAGAATGGTGGTTGTGGAGAAGACAAAAAAGAGGGAGATAGTCTCACATCAACCAGGCGTATCAATGGGCTATGGGGATTCCCACCAATAGATATCAATTTAAGTGAGTAGGGATTGCCATGCAACAGATGCATTAGAGCTATAAGTGTATGAAAGCTAAAAAAGAAACTAAGTGGGTGTGCATCCAACTTGCTTGCTCATGAAGACCTAGGGCATTTGAGGAAGCCCATCGTTGGAATATACAAGCCAAGTTCTATAATGAAAAATTCCCACTAGTATATGAAAGTGACAAAATAAGAGACTCTCTATCATGAAGATCATGGTGCTACTTTGAAGCACAAGTGTGGAAAAAGGATAGTAACATTGCCCCTTCTCTCTTTTTCTCTTTTTTTTTTGTTTTTGGGCATTCTCCCTTTTTTTGGGCCTCTTTTTTTATTTTTATTTTTTTCGTCTGGAGTCTCATCCCGACTTGTGGGGTAATCATAGTCTACGTCATCCTTTCCCCACTGGGACAATGCTCTAATAATGATGATCATCACACTTTTATTTACTTACAGCTCAAGAATTACAACTCGATACTTAGAAAAAAATATGAATCTATATGAATGCCTTCGGTGGTGTACTGGGATGTGCAATGACTCAAGAGGGACATGTATGAAATAATTATGAACGGTGGTGTTGGGCAAACGAACACCTATGGGATCACAGGGATCCCTTCTACGGTTGGCGTGGAGAGACCTACGTGAAGAGCAGGTCTAGAGGCGTTTCGCCTCTGCATGGACGTATACATGCATGAGTTCCCGGCAAAGCTCGTCCTTTTCATTGACATGTTCATGCAAGTACAAATGTTACACAACATAAGCATGGACTTGAGAGATTACATTATCTAGAAATTTAAAGATTTGGCAAGTGCCTACAAATTAAAAGAACATAAGTTCCCCGTAATCCTCGTTATTGCCCTTTTCCTCCCCAGACACGGAAATGAAGACGGAGACGGGCATGGGGAACGCGCCGATGGAGAGCTTGGCGGGGAGCCCGTCGACCACCGACACCAGAGCCAGAAGGGCGCAACCCCCGGCAAGGCATGTTGCCAGGGGAGGGGGCAGAGCAGATGATGGTGCTGCCACTGATGGTCAGCTGGAGTCCGAGTCGTCGTCCTCCCGCCCGCTGTCGTTGCCGTTGCTGGCGCTGTCCTCCTCATCACTGTCGCTCGAGGCGGAGCTTTTGTCATCAGTAGAACTGTCCGCGCAACACCCTAAGCGGATTCCTGAGCTCCCAAAGACTTTGACGGAGAGTAGGCCGTTCTCCATTAACTTGAACTGGAGAACGTGCCCCTCCGACAAGCTATGGGCGCGTGCAAAGGTTTTCCACCAATGGCAAAGATACATGACGTGAGGGGTGGGGAAGTCAACGTCGACCCACATGCTGCCGTTCCCACATCCCCTCCTGTGCAGCCTTAAAGCCTGCGGCGGGTCCTGCTCCATCACCCGAGCAAATGGGGTAGGTAGGCGGAGATGGACGCACACGGCTTATATAGCTTGATGAAGAACTCGCGGGGCTGGTCCCCGACATGACCCTCCATTGGAGGAGGGGTTGCCAGCGGAAGCGCGGCTGGTGCGCCGCCCCGTCCTCCTCTTCCCCGGGCACTGCGGCGACCTCGGCCTCGTCCCCTTCCTCTCCATATCGCGGCGGGCTCCGCCTCCATGAACTCCGGAGGAGGGGGGACGCGCTGTCGAGCAGAAGCCCTCAATGCGGCCATCGAAGCACCAGCACACCCTCTCACCACGGCGAATGGAAGAAAGATACTAAGCAGAAGGAGGGGAAGAAGGCGAATGCGGAAAGGCACCATCCCTCTCCCTTTTTATAGAAGGGCAGGGCCGGGGCCTGGCCTCCCAACCCAAGGGCGGCCGCCCCGCTCAACCAATACGGCCTCCCGAGGCGCAGGGAATCAGGACTGACTCGCTGCTCCAATCAGCAAAGCCTGGTTTCCCGCCTCGGTGATAATGCCCGTGCCCTCCGAATGCGCCGCCTGCCCTCCCTAAGGCATGTAGGACACGTGGCAAGCAAGCCATAAGCATAAAGACAAGTGGGGCAACCGTTTTCCACCCCGTGATTGTGGGGGTGCGGTGCCATTCAGGCCACGACCCAAGTCCACTTAGTAAATAAGTAACACCCCAGCGAATTCCTCTTTTTTATGAGGGAGGCGCGGGCCGCCTCTTTACTATCCACTATGAGATGATGCAAGCATATTGCAGCCGTCCCACGCACGACCCCCATGCAGGCACTCAATTCGGACCATGGGGAAGCGCAACTGACAAAGATTTTACAGAAGTTAAAACCCTGCCAGTCGTGCCCGCGCACTGCTTTGGGTCTGGCCCAACTACGCTTTGCGCTTATGTGTGGCCCAGGCCCGGGGGCTCCTTCTCAATGTACAAAAGCATGGGCTCTTATGTACCCCTTACTTGTGCACGGGCAGTCATAGCCACTCCCGCGGCAAGGCTTGGCCGGGTAGGAGGAGGAAAAACACAAGACTACCAAGACAACATTCGAGACAGTGAACAAAGGGCTGAGGACGAGCTTGACCTCCCCCGACAACACCCATGCGGGGGCGGCTTGCATGGCCCCGGCAAGCTCCTTGTCAGACAACCCGTGAAGCTCAAGAGTCCATCACCCTTGAGGCTGAGAGCTTCGACACCATCGACAACGTCAAGGCCAAGACTTGGGGAGACATACATGGTAGCATGCAGATCATTGTGAAGATTGATAGCCTGCGGGTCCATGTGGGACCAGAGGACGAAGACCCCTGACTACGTGGTATGGTAGCTGTTTTGAGGAAGGTATATGGTGGGTGTATGGTACCGGCGAAAGTTGCGCGGTACTAGAGAGGCTAGCAATGGTGGAAGGGTGAGAGTGCGTATAATCCATGGACTCAACATTAGTCATAAAGAACTCATGTACTTATTGCAAAAATCTGTTAGTCATCGAAACCAAGCACTACGCGCATGGTCCTAGGGGAAGGGTTGGTAGTAGTTAACCATCGCGCGATCCCGACCTCCACACCAAGGATGACAATCAAAAAATACCTCATGCACCAACTTCGTTACACGACGGTTCACCATACGTGCATGCTACGGGACTCACAAACCTCAACACAAGTATTTCTCAAATTCACAATTACTCCACTAGCATGACTCTAATATCATCATCTTCATATCTCAAAACAATCATAAGGAATCAAACTTCTCATAGTATTCAATGCACTTTATATGAAAGTTTTTATTATATCCCTCATGGATGCCCATCATATTAGGACTAATTTTATAACCAAAGAAAATTACCATGATGTTTAAGAATCTCAAAATAATATAAGTGAAGCACATGAGAGTTCATCAGTTTCTTCAAAATAAAACCAGCGCCGTGCTCTAAAAAGATATAAGTGAAGCACTAGAGCAAATGACAAACTACTCCGAAAGATATAAGTGAAGATCAATGAGTAGTCGAATAATTGAGCAACTATGTGAAGACTCTCTAACATTTAAGAATTTCAGATCTTGATATTTTATTCAAGCAGCAAGCAAATCCTAATAAAATAAAATGACGCTCCAAGAAATACACATATCATGTGGTGAATAAAAATATAGATCCAAGTAAAGTTACCGATGAACAAAGATGAAAGAGGGTATGCCTTCTGGGGCATCCCCAAGCTTAGGCTCTTGGTTGTCCTTGAATATTACCTTGGGGCACCTTGGGCGTCCCCAAGCTTAGGCTCTTGCCACTCCTTATTCCATAGTCCATCGAATCTTTACTGAAAACTCGAAAACTTCACAACACAAAACTTAACAGAAAACTCATAAGCTTTGTTAGTATAAGAAAATAAAACACCACTTAGGTACCGTTGTGAACTCATTTTAAATTCATATTGGTGTTGTATTGATGCGTCTCCAATGTATCTATAATTTTTGATTGTTCCATGCTATTATATTATCATTCTTGGATGTTTTACAATCATTTTATAGACATTTTATATCATTTTTTGGTACTAACATATTAACATAGTGCCCATTGCTAGTTGCTGTTTTTTGCATGTTTTTTACATCTCAGGAAATCAATATCAAACGGAGTCCAAACGCATCGAAACTCCTAGAGGATCTTTTGGGCCAGAAGACATCCAGTGGGCCAAGGAAGCACCTGGGGCGTGGCTCGAGGGGAGTAGCACCCACCAGGGCGCGCCAGGAGGCCCAAGCGCGCCCTGGTGAGTTGTGCCCACCTCGGGTGCCCCCTGAACCTCCTCTTTGCTTGATAAATACCCCAATATTCCATAAACCCTAGGGGAGTCTACGAAAATCAATTCCAACTGCCGCAGAGTCCAGAACCACCAGATCCAATCTAGACACCGTCATGGAGGGGTTCACCACTTCCATTGGTGCCTCTCCGATGATGCGTGAGTAGTTCTTTGTAGACCTACGGGTCCATAGTTAGTAGCTAGATGGCTTCTTCTTCTCTCTCTCTCTTGATTATCAATACAATGGTCTCTTGGAGATCCATATGATGTAAGTCTTTTTGCGTGTGTTTCTTGGGATCGGATGAACTTTGAGTTTATGATCAGATCTATGTTTTTATCGATGAAAGTTATTTGAGTCTTCTTTTATCCCTTATATGCATGATTGCTTATAGCCTCATATTTCTTCTTCGATATTTGGGTTTTGTTTGGCCAACTTGATCTATTTATCTTGCAATGGGAAGAGGTGCTTTGTAGTGGGTTCGATCTTACGGTGCTTGATCCCAGTGACAGAAGGGAAACTGACACGTATGTATCATTGCTATTAAGGATAACAAGATGAGATCTATATCTCCGCAATAGATAAACGAATATCGTCTACATCATGTCATCGTTCTTCTTGCATTACTCCATTTTTCCATGAACTTAATACACTAGATGCATGCTGGATAGCGATCGATGTGTGGAGTAATAGTAGTGATGCAGGCAGGAGTCGGTATACTAATCTTGGACGTGATGCTTATATAATGATCATTACCTGGATATCTTCATGATTATTTGAAGTTCTATCAATTGTCCAACAGTAATTGTTTTCCCACCGTTTGCTATTTTTCTCGAGAGAAGCCACTAGTGAAACCTATGACCCCGGATCTCTTTTCATCATATTAGCCTTTGCGATCTATTTTCCCTTGCATTTATTTTCAGATCTATTAAACCAAAAATACAAAAAACACCTTGCTGCAATTTATTTGTTCCGCGATCTATTTATCCTATCTACCACTTTTACCTCACATTATTTTCCTATCTTGAGGCGCCGTACCCGATCGAAAGGGATTGACAACCCCTTTAACACGCTGGGTTGCGAGTATTTGTCATCTGTGTGCAGGTGTTGTTTATGTGGGGTGATGAGCTTGTCCTACTGGTTCGATAACATTGGTCTCATCGCTGAGGGAAATACCTACCATCTCTATACTACATCATCCCTTCCTCTTTGGGGAAATACCGACGTAGTTCTAGCAGACACCAAAAGGAATTTCTGGCGCCGTGCCGGGGAGGATCTTCAACATCAACCAGGTTCCTAATCACAAATATCATCTCCTCACAATTTACATTATTTGCCATTTGCCTCTCGTTTTCCTCTCCCCCACTTCACAAAAATTTGCCGTTTATTCGCCCTCTTTTTTCCATTTGCTTTTTTCTCGCTCGATCTTTTGTTTGCTTGTGTGACCATGCGTGACCTATTTGCTTGCATCTTCGCTTGCTAAAAGTCTATTGATATGGATCCTCATCCACTAGATAATCCTTTTAAGAGATCTAATTATGTTGAACTAGATGCTAGTGATTTGAGTGCACTTGATTATCTCTATGAAGTTTTTCTTGAAATTCGTGAATCTAAAAATTATGGTGAAGTGATAAAAGAAGAAATTCATGAAGTGATTCACGATAGCTCCTTGAATGAAAAGCTTGATTGCAATGGTGTTACTATAAATTCTATTAATGTCAATTGCGCTAATAATATGCAAAATCCCAAGCTTAGGGATGCTAAATTTGATATGTCCACTACTTATTGCAATGATCATGATTGGGTTGATAATGATTCTTATGATCTTGGAAATTTATTTAAGCCCCATGATGAATATGAGATTGAAAACAATGTTTGCAATAATATTAAAAGTGGGTTTGGAAGAGTGTTAACTTTAGATCTCACATATTTGGAGAATGTTCAATCTTATGAGATTTTTGATAGAAGTGGGTTTGGAGAGGTCATGACTTTAGTTAATGTTGATCCCACTATTTTGGAAGAGTGTCAACTTTGCATGCATGTGGATCATGAAGAGAAACTTTTATATGATAGCTATATTGTTGAATTTCATTATGATCCTACATGTAATTATTATGAGAGAGGAAAATATGGTTGTAGAAATTTTCATGCTACTAAATTACCTCTCTTCATGTTGAGATTGTCTATGTTTTATTGTTCTTCCTTGCATATGCTAGTTTTTGCTAGCCTTGATAATTTGTTTTCTTATCAAATGCCTATGCATAGGAAGTATGTTATACTTAGACGTGTTTGTCACGTGTTTTATGATGCTCTCTTTGTGCTTCAATTCTTCACTTCTATGTGAGCATCATTGAAATCTCAATGCCTAGCTAGGGGCGTAAAACAATGGCGCTTGTTGGGAGGCAACCCACTGAATAAAATTTATTTTTGATTTTTGATTTGTGTTCTTGTGTGTTAGGAAAATTATTCTACTGATATGATTGTGTTTTTTGTGTTTTAATTACTGTTTGTTCCAAGCAAGGCGTTTGGGAAGACTTGGGTGAAAGTTTATTTTATCTGGCTGAAAAACAGAAACTTTTGTGCTCACGAGATTATTTGTCATTTTTAACAGAAGAGCGATTTTGAGTTGGTTATTTTTGCGGGGGATTAATAGACAAATTCCTCATGTCCACCAGTTTATTTCAGAATTTTTGGAGTTACATAAGTATTCAAAATATTCAGATTTCTACAGACGGTTCTGTTTTTGATAGATTCTATTTTCATTGCGTTGTGTGCTTGTTTTGATGATTCTATGGTTTTCTTTGATGAGTTTTTGCCATAGAAAAGTTGGAATACAGTAGATGTAATGCAAAAACAAAATAAGAATAGGTTTTCTATAGTACTTATAGTAGTGGTTTGGTTTCTTATACTAACGGATCCCACGAAGGTTTTGTTTGAGTTTTGTGTGACTGGAGTTTTCAAGTTTTGGGTTATCTTACGATGGATGAAGGAATAAAGATAATCAAAAGGCTAAGCGTGGGGATGCCCGAGGCACCCCAAGATAATATTCAAAGAAGTAGAAAGCAACTAAGCTTGGGGATGCCCCCGAGTGGCATCCCCGCTTTCTTCTAGCAACCATTATTATTTTACTTGAAACTATATTTTTATTCGTCACATAATATGAGTTTTTCTTGGAGAGTCTTGTATGATATGAGTCTTTGCTTGTTTTGCTTTGTGTTTTAAGTGTTGAATCCTTGCTGGACACACCTTTTTGAGAGAGCCAAAAATTATGCTATGCTTGCTCCTATGCTTCACTTAAATTTTTAGAGCCATGGATTTGCTCTAGTACTTCATTTATATCTTTTTGAGCACGGTGTGCTTTGTTAATTTTGAAGAAATTCTCTCTTGCTTCACTTAGATTATTTTGAAAGAAAGAAGAAAATTATGCTCATGATCTTCACTTATATTTGTTTGAGCTTATCAAAAGCAACATATGAAATTAGTCCCAAAGTGATAGATATCTAAGGAGGATATAATAAAAACTTTCATGAAGATCATTGGACAAAATGAACTTGATTATTAGTAATGGTTTTGAGATATGACGATATGATATGTGAGTCATGTTGATGAGTAATTGTGCTTTAGTAACAATATTGATGTTAAGGTTTGTGATTCCCTATACAAGAACGAAAGTCAATAGTTATGCAATGAAATTTATATCCTAATTATGGTGCATTATTAGGTGTTACTTATGCTTAATGCTTGGGTACAATATTTTTCGCTTTTTTGTTGGTCGCTTCTCAATTTCTTTGCTAGCCTTCACTTCTCACTAAGTATGATCACTACTTGTGCATCCAAAACCCTTTAAACCAGTTTTGCCATATGAGTCCACTATACCTACCTGTATGCGGTATTTCCATGTCATTCTAAGCAAATTTGCATGTGCCATCTCTAATGTTCAAAATAAATTCCTCTTTTCTGTGCTATACTACTCGCGAGGCGGTAAAGAGTAGCCAATATTTTTCATGCTAGATGTGCTATTCTCACGATGAGTGTTTATTCACTTGTCATTGCACGAGAGTATGATAAAGGTATTAGGGACGCGCCCAGTCCCGAAATGAAAAATGAATTTACTTTATTTTGTCAAATAATAAATTCCTTGGAAAGTGTTGGTATGGAGGGCACCCGTGGATACAGTTAGCCATGGAAAGTGAAAGTTATGGTGGAACAAGGAATAAACTTTATTTTCTGTTTGGGAACCGCCTATGATGTATCTAGCATGGAAAGTGTTGAGATGCTCCAAGTAGTTTTCGTTGGTGGACATGCCTCTCGAAAATATTTTTATCTCTCAATTTAAGCTTTGAGATCTGGCACCTCTACAAATCACTACTTCCCTCCGCGAAGGGCCTTTATTTTACTTATGCAATTTTTATTTTGAATTTGAGTCTCCATCTTCTCTTATAAAGCACCAACTAAGGGGCACTATGATTGTATTTGAGCATTGGGTGTAGCTAATATTTGAGTGTGTTTCATTAATAGATCAATGATTGAGCATGGTGCGCTAGGGATAACTTGCTTTAGTGTTGATATTTTGAAAGACATGGTTGCTTGTTGGTATGCTTCAGTATTAAAGTCTTCATGTCAAAACTAGACTATTGCTTTGAATCATATAAAATTCCATATGTCCATGCTAAAAAGAAAAGAAATGTGATGAACATGTTAGGTAGCATTCCACATCAAAAATTTTGTTTTTATCATTTACCTACTCGAGGACGAGCAGGAATTAAGCTTCGGGATGCTGATACGTCTCCAACGTATCTATAATTTCGATTGTTCCATGCTATTATATATCATTCTTGGATGTTTTACAATCATTTTATAGTCATTTTATATCATTTTTGGTACTAACCTATTGACATAGTGCCAAGTGCCAGTTGCTGTTTTCTGCATGTTTCTTACATCGCGGGAAATCAATATCAAATGGAGTCCAAACGCAACAAAACTCCTGGAGGATTTTTTTGGGACAGAAGACATCTAGCGGCCAAGGAAGCACATGGGGGTGGCTCGAGGGGAGCAGCCCCCACCAGGGCGCGCCAGGAGGCCCAGGCGCGCCCTGGTGGGTTGTTCCCACCTCGGGTGCCCCCTGAACCGCCTCTTTGCTCTATAAATACCCCAATATTCCAGAAACCCTAGGGGAGTCAACGAAAATCAATTCCAGCCGCCGCGGAGTCCAGAACCACCAAATTCAATCTAGACACCGTCATGGAGGGGTTCACTACTTCCATTGGTGCCACTCCGATGATGCGTGAGTAGTTCTTTGCAGACCTACGGGATCATAGTTAGTAGCTAGATAGCTTCGTCTCTCTCTCTCTCTCTCTCTTGATTATCAATACAATGGTCTCTTGGAGATCCAGATGATTTAAGTCTTTTGCGGTGTACTTGTTGGGATCCGATGAACTTTGAGTTTATGATCAGATCTATGTTTTTATCCATGAAATTTATTTGAGTCTTATTTGATCTCTTATATGCATGATTGCTTATAGCCTCATATTTCTTCTCTGATATTTGGGTTTTGTTTGGCCAACTTGATCTATTTATCTTGCAATGGGAAGAGGTGCTTTGTAGTGGGTTCGATCTTACAGTGCTTGATCCCAGTGACAGAAGGGGAATCGATACGTATGTATCGTTGCTACTAAGGATAACAAGATGAGATCTATATCTCCATAATAGATAAGCGGATCTCGTCTACATCATGTCATCGTTCTTATTGCATTACTCCGTTTTCCCATGAACTTAATACACTAGATGCATGCTGGATAGCGGTCGATGTGTGGAGTAATAGTAGTAGATACAGGCAGTAGTCGGTCTACTAATCTTGGATGTGATGCCTATATAATGATCATTGCCTGGATATCGTCATGATTATTTGAAGTTCTATCAATTGCCAATAGTTATTGTTTTCCCACCGTTTGCTATTTTTCTCGAGAGAAGAGACTAGTGAAACCTACGACCCCCCGATCTCTTTTCATCATATTAGCCTTTGTGATCTATTTTCCCTTGCATTTATTTTCAGATCTATTAAACCAAAAATTCAAAAATACCTTGCTGCAATTTATTTGTTCCACGATCTATTTATCCTATATACCACTTTTACCTCATGTTATTTGCCTATCTTGAGGCGCCGTACCCGAAAGGGATTGACAACCCCTTTAACACATCGGGTTGCGAGTATTTGTTATCTGTGTGCAGGTGTTGTTTACGTGGTGTGAGGAGGTTCTCCTACTGGTTCGATAACCTTGGTCTCATCACTGAGGGAAATACCTACCGTCGCTATACTGCATAATCCCTTCCTCTCTGGAGAAATACCGACGTAGTTCTAGAAGACATCATGTATCTAATGTATTCCAACTTGTCCATGGTTCATACCCTCTGATACTACTGATAGATTCATCAAGATAAGCAAACAACACATAAAAAACAGAATCTGTAAAAAACAGAACCATCTGTAGTAATCTGGAAACTTTCTATACTTCTATACCTCGAAAAATCCTGAGAAATTAGGAAGTCCTAAGAATTTTTTATTAATCTTCTTCAAAAAGAATAAACTTAAAAGTGCGCTTCTGTGAATTATGAAAATTGTTTTTGTGAGCGCAAAAGTTTTTGTTTTTCAGCAAAATCAAATCAATTACTACCGGAAGCCATCCCAAAGGTCTTACTTGGCACTTTATTGAAACAAAAGCTATAAAACATGATTACTACAGTAGCATAATCATGTGAACACACAAAAACTGTAGGGGTAAATATTAGGTTGTCTCCCAACAAGAGCTTTTCTTTAATGCCTTTCTAGCTAGGCATGATGATTTCAATGATGCTCGTATAAAAGAGAAGAATTGAAACTTAATGAGAGCATCATGAAGCATATGACTAGCACATTTAAGTCTAACCCACTTCCTATGCATAGGGATTTCGTGAGAAAACAACTTATGGGAACAATAATCAACTAGCGTAGGAAAGCAAAACAAGCATAACTTCAAAACTTTCAACACATAGAGAGGAAACTTGATATTATTGCAACTCCTACAAGCATATATTCCTCCCTCATAATAATTTTTAGTAGAATCATGAATGAATTCAACAATATAACCATCATATAAAGTATTCTTTTCATGACTCATAAGCATAGAAATTTTACTACTCTCCACATAAGCAAATTTATTCTCATGAATAGTAGTGGGAGCAAACTCATGAAAATAACTATCATGTGAGACAAAAATACAATTGAAAATTAAAATCAAGAAGACAAGTTCCATGGTTATCATTATTCTTTATAGCATACATGTCATCACAATAATCATCACAGATAGAAACTTTGTTCTCATAATCAATTGGAACCTCTTCCGAAATAGTGGATTCATCACTAAATAAAGTCATGACCTCTCCAAATCCACTTTCATAATTATCACAATAAGATTCAACACCCTCCAAAATAGTGGGACCATTACTTCCTAAAGTTGACACTCTTCCAAACCCACTTTCATAAATATAATGATCATAGATAGGAGGCATGCTTTCATCATAATAAATATTCTCATCAAAACTTGGGGGACTAAAAATATCATATTCATCAAACATAGCATCCCCAAGCTTGTAGCTTTGCATATCATTAGCATCATGGATATTCAAAGAATTCATACTAACAACATTGCAATCATGTTAATCATTCAAAGATTTAGTGCCAAACATTTTAATGCATTCTTCTTCTAACAATTGGGCACAATTTTTGGAATCCTTATTTTCACGAAAGACATTAAAAAGATGAAGCATATGAGGCGCCCTCAATTCCACTTTTTTGTAGTTTTCTTTTATAAACAAAACTAGTGATAAAATAAGAAACTAAAAGTTTCTATTGCAAGATCTAAAGATATACCTTCAAGCACTAACCTTCCCGGCAACGGCGGCAGAAAAGAGCTTGATGTCTACTACACAACCTTCTTCTTGTAGACGTTGTTGGGCCTCCAAGTGCAGAGGTTTGTAGGGAAGTAGCAAATTTCCCTCAAGTGGATGACCTAAGGTTTATCAATCCGTGGGAAGCATAGGATGAAGATGGTCTCTCTCAAACAACCCTGCAACCAAATAACAAAGAGTCTCTTGTGTCCCCGACACACCCAATACAATGGTAAATTCTATAGGTGCACTAGTTCGGCGAAGAGATGGTGATACAAGTGCAATATGGATGGTAGATATAGGTTTTTATAATCTAAAATATAAAATAGCAAGGTAGCAAGTAACAAAAGTGAGCGAAAACGGTATTGCAATGCTTCAAAACAAGGCCTAGGGTTCATACTTTCACTAGTGCAAGTTCTCTCAACAATGATAACATAATTGTATCATATAACAATCCCTCAAGGTGCAACAAATAGTCACCCCAAAGTCACTAATAGCGGAGAACAAATGAAGAGATTATTGTAGGGTACGAAACCACCTCAAAGTTATTCTTTTTGATCAATCCATTAGGCTATTCCTATAAGTGTCACAAACAGCCCTAAAGTTCGTAGTAAAATATCACCTTAAGACACACATCAACCAAAACCCTAATGTCACCTAGATACTCCAATGTCACACAAGTATCTGTGGGTTTGGTTATACGATATGCATCACCCAATCTCATATTCATCTATTCAAACCAACACAAAGAACTTCAAAGAGTGCCCCAAAGTTTCTACCAGAGAGTCAGGACGAAAACGTGTGCCAACCCCTATTCATAAGTTCACAAGGTCACAGAACCCGCAAGTTGATCACCAAAACATACATCAAGTGGATCACGTGAATATCCCATTGTCACCACAGATAAGCACATGCAAGACATACATCAAGTGTTCTTAAATCCTTAAAGACACAATCCGATAAGATAACTTCAAAGGGAAAACTCAATCCATTACAAGAAGGTAGAGGGGGGAAACATCATAAGATCCAACTATAGTAGCAAAGCTTGCGGTACATCAAGATCGTGCCAAATCAAGAACACGAGAGAGAGAGAAAGATCAAACACATAGCTACTGGTACATACGCTCATCCCCGAGGGTGAACTACTCCCTCCTCATCATGGAGAGAACCGGGATGATGAAGATGGCCACCGGTGATGGATCCCCCCTCCGACTGGGTGCCGGAACAGGGTCTCAATTGGTTTTCGGTGGCTATAGAGGCTTGCGGCGGCGGAACTCCTGATCTTGGTTTCTTTTTGGGGTTTCTATATTTATAGGAATTTTTGGCGTCGGTTTCACATCAGGGGGGTAGGGCGCGCCCTCCACCCTCATGGATGACTCGGGACTCTTCTAGCCCAACTCTTTTGCTTCGGGGGCTTCTTCTGGTCCATAAAAAATCACCGTAAATTTTCAACTCGTTTGGACTTTGTTTGATATTCCTTTTCCGTAAAACTCAAAAACAAGGAAAAAACAGAAGCTGGCACTGGGCTGTAGGTTAATAGGTTAGTCCCAAAAATCATATTAAATAGCATATAAAGCATCCAAGATGGATAGTATAATAGCATTGAACAATCAAAAATTATAGATACGTTGGACAAGCTCGAATTCATCAATGGACTAATCAATGCTTCTAGGGACCACCTAGGTAGTTGTGCTGGTTGTATTTTCAGGGAACGAACTGTTGAACAAGCTGAAGAGGTATTAAATAATATATTGATTAATGATAATGATTGTACTCTTCCTGAACACCTCCCAAGCCAACTCCGAAGAAGAGATGTATTCTATTTCTCAGTCCTGGAGATATGCAAGAGGCAATGAAATCTATGAAAGAAAAAGGTATTAAAGTTGATGATGTTAAGAATTTACCACCTATTGAAGAAATGCATTTGTCGGTGTCAAAACCGGCGGATCTCGGGTAGGGGGTCCCGAACTGTGCATCTAGGCGGATGGTAACAGGAGACGAGGGACACGATGTTTTACCCAGGTTCATGCCCTCTCGATGGAGGTAAAACCCTACGTCCTGCTTGATTAATATTGATGATATGGGTAGTACAAGAGTGGATCTACCACGAGATGAAGGAGGCTAAACCCTAAAGCTAGCCTATGGTATGATTGTTGTAATGTATGTTGTGTCCTACGGACTAAAGACCTCCGGTTTATATAGACACCGGAGGAGGCTAGGATTACACAGAGTCGGTTACAATGGTAGGAGATCTACATATCCGTATTGCCAAGCTTGCCTTCCACGCCAAGGAAAGTCCCATCCGGACACGGGACGGAGTCTTCAATCTTGTATCTTCGTAGTCTTGGAGTCCAGCGAATGATGATAGTCCGCTGTCCGGACACCCCTAGTCCAGACTCCTCAAGAGCCCTCGAACCAGGCTTCAATGATGATAAGTCCAGCAGCATAATGTTCGGCATTGCAAGGCGGGTTCCTCCCTTGAATAATCCAGAGAAGATCATGAACACCAGGATAGTGTCCGGCTCTGCAAAATAAATTCCACGTTCCACCATAGAGAGAATAAAATGTACACCAGTCCAATCTGCTGACGTATTATGCGGCGTGACATCACACCACTACCAAGCCTTTGTTTGAATCGTTTTTTACTATACCACCTCAACACGTTTAGCGAAGCGGTTTCCTTGGCACGTATTGTCGAAGCAGAGATCATGTTCCCCTTATTCCGGGATTCTCATCAATACGGACGTGGGTAACCCAACCGCGCCATTGATGGTGGCGCTTGGGAGATAAGCGAGTTTTACCAGGCCGGTGGGGGACGCACAGTTTCGTCCGCCTATATATAAGGGATAAGGATTTACCTTCTCACCTACGCCTTCTTCCTCCTTTGCTTATCCATCTCCACGCACTCAAGCTCCAACGCCCAAGCTTGCACATCTCGCCTCGACCTTCTCCGAATATGTCCGGAGCGGGAGGCAAATGGTTGGCCTCCACCGTTAAGGAGGAGCACATCACCAAGCTGCGCAGCGCCGGATACCTCTCTGGTGATATCGCGCATCGGCTGCCCGACGAGGGGCAGCTCATCCCTACCCCTGGGCCTCATGAGAGGGTCGTCTTCCTTCCCCACTTCCTCCGCGGACTGGGCTTTCCACTCCATCCATTCGTCCGGGGGCTCATGTTCTACTACGGCCTGGACTTCCACGATCTGGCGCCGAACTTCATACTCAACATCTCGGCGTTTATCATCGTGTGCGAGGTCTTCCTCTACATCCGGCCCCACTTCGGCCTGTGGCTCAAAACCTTCAACGTCAAGCCGAAGGTTGTGAAGGGCACGCAAGCGGAATGCGGAGGCGCCATGTTGGGTAAGTTGCCAAACGTCCTTTGGCTCGAAGGGGCCTTTGTGGACTCCGTCAAGGTGTGGCAATCGGGGTGGTTCTACATCACCGAGCCGCGCAAGCCCACATGGGCGGCGGCCCCCGAGTTTAGATCTGGCGTCCCTACGCAGCTCACCTCCTGGAAAGAGAAGGGCTTGCTGTGGGGCAATTCGAAGGAGGTGACGGGACTTCGAGCCGCTGGTGAGCAATAAGCTCAGGCTCGTCAACGTGGTCCAAGTCATGCTCATCCGCCGGATTCTCCCATGCCAAGAACGGGCATTCAATCTGTGGGAGTTCAATCCGGAACAGCACCAGGCGCTGAGCGGGCTCTTCGATCGACATACTGGGCGCTGGAGGGTGCTGTTTAAGGCGCCAAGCCCCGCATCCGCGACGGAAGATCACGGATTTTGCGCGCAGCATCCGGCTGACGAGGTAAGTGATTCAACCCCATTACGGGACACTTTGTAGTAATCGAATTGATTCTAAGAGGGTTTCATTCTTTCTTTTCCTTTGACAGGAATGGATGGAGAAGGCCAAGCAGCTTATCAGCCCGGCTCCCATGCCAGAAGACCCAGTGGACGCCCATTTAGCAGGGCTGCTGGTTCCGGCACCGCATGTGGTGCCGGAGAAGAAGGCCAAGAAGGTGGCGCGGGACTCGAAAGAGTTCCATAATCAGGCGTCGGCGACGAGGCGGACTCCTCCCCAAGACGAGGAGGAGGAGGACTCTCTCCGGAGGAGGAGAGAAGAAGAGGAAGGCTTCCCCAATAGGGGAGGCCAAGGGTCAAGAGGGGAGGACTATCCCCCGGACAGTTTCGCCAACACCACCGTTGGCGAGGATGAGTGACCTCCAAGGGCCAGGCGTCCGGCAAGATCGTAAGTATCCGGATCCTTGATATGCAATTTATTTCGTGTCGCGTAGTGTCCTTCTAACGCCACATTTTGTCCGTAGTCCGGCTGATGATGATCTCCTTGCTTCATCAAGCGGGTCCTTGGCCCCGTCGGATGTGGATTCACTTCCGACTGCCACTACCCCCCGCGCCGGCAAGGACGCTGAGGTGGGATCCCAGAGACGGACCCATCAGGAGGAGGCTCCGGAGGCACCGTCAGGTTGCCTCCCGGACTTTGTGCCGGACTCTACATCGGAACCCGTAGTGGTTCCAGAGTCCGGCGGGCGGCCCCTTCGAAAGAAGGGCAAGACCGTGACACCGGCGACCTCCGTCCAACCGGAGGCGCCGGATAACTTGTTGGAGGCGCTTAAAGGCGCTTCCATCGAGGAATAACACCGCACTATCATGAGTGCGGTGATTCAAAAGGTTCAGCTCGCCAAGAGCAGGCTGACCGAAGCCTGCAGCAGCCTTCTAACAGGCTTTGAGGTAAGAAGTTTTGAAATTATGTAATGTAATACCGCATAGACTGTAGCCCCTGATGCTCAGTTCGGTGTTCAGAAAGAAAAGCCAGACTGAGGATCTAAAAAGATATACGCAGTGTTGCTTAAAATATGTCAATATGGATTTGCAGGCTGCTTTCTTGACCTCTGACCGATCATGGAGGTCGATGTCTTTGAAGCAAGATATCGAGCGGTCCGAGCAAGAGCTCGGCCATGCGAAGAAGCAGCTCGAGGACAAAGAAGGTGAGTAACACCACTTTGAATAGTTACCTTACAGAAAAGGGTTTTGGTTGCCATAAAGTTAACAAGGATAGTATGGGTATTGCAGGGGCCACGAACGAGGTGGCAGCCCTGAAGGAGGTTGTGTCCGCGGCTGGACGCAGTGCGGCCGCGGAACGGGCAGAGCGAGAAAAGCAGGAGGCACGGGTGGCGGAAGTTCGGCAAGAGCTCCAGGCTCTCATGGAGAAGCATGAGAGTTTGGAGCGTGACTCCAGGACTCGAGAGTCCGAGCTTGCCTCGGCTCTCGAAAGTGCCAAGTCCGCCAAGGCCGAGGCCCATAAGGCCCTTCAGGAGGTTGAAGATGTAAAGAAGATAGCGGCGGGTAAGGCATTTTTCATGCAAAGCAGGCATGTTAATGTAAACTACCTGACACTTACCCGCATTCGGAGCTCTCCAGGGGCATTTGCAGATCTACCGCGTAGTGCGTCCTATGCCGCCGCATTCTATCGTGGCGAGGAGGGGAGCTCGACGGAGAAGGTCTTCTGGTCTCAGTACGCTGAGGCCGGCCATCCGGTGCCCCCAAGCGACCAGCTAAAGCAGCTGGTCGAACTCCACAAGGTAGCTGAGGTGGCCATGAGGGGCCTTATAGTCTGGCTGTGGCCTGAACAGGCCATGCCTGGGAGCTATTTCGGCCTCGTGTGGCGGCTAGTGGATGCGTGCCCCTGGGTGGAGGTCATCAAGCGCTCCGGTTGTATTGAAGGTGCTCGCCGGGCCCTCGCCCGCACCAAGGTGCATTGGGGCAGGTTGGATGCGGAGAAGCTTCTCACGGACCCACCGCCACCGCGCAAGGAGTATCGCACGCCCGAGATGTATTATAAAACTGTCCTGAAGGGAGCCCGCGATATTGCGGATGAGTGCCCCAGAAATATAATCTTTGAGTAAACTCGTTATGTATTATCCTGTGCGCCGAAACATTGTTCATGTGCGCACTAAGCAACGCTTGTCTAATTTAAAATATTACCTTCTGTGCGACCGTTTATAAAATCTGAGAGATGGCAAGTTGTTGGCTTCAGCCCCCAAGCCACGAGTGCTGGGGTGTTCGGGATAAACTTGAGCACTCTTGTTCCCATTTTTGGGTCCATCTAGGGAGGCGCTCAACACAATGAACAAGACAATCGGACTTATAATGCTTGAACACTCTCACTTAGCCATAGAATTCTATAATTTTAAATTTCGGCAAAGCCCCTGGTATTCGGAAGACCGAATCCGGGGCGCTATCCACGCCTTCGTCGGACATGGTCCGGAACTTCGCTCAAGCGGCGTGAGTCTTTAGGACCGAAAAGACCTCTCGAACAGCGACCGATCTCTCGCCTTATCATGCCGGTCGGTTTAGCTTTCTCCTTTGAGGCGCTCGCCCGACTCAACCGGGCGCAATCGCAGTGGTTCTCCCAAAGGCCACCTTAGCCGACGAACGGGCGTAAGGCACCAAAACATGGGAGCCGGGCAAACCCAACTATTGACCCAAGACATGATTCGGAGCCGATTCATATAATGCTATAAGTTCGGGGTGCCGCACTTATGAAAGTGTTCGGACTTATCACACCATAGTGTTGGGAACATAAGCCCCTGGCGTATTAGGCCGTACCAAAATATACGGGTGCAAGATGTCATATAATGAGCATATATGTATAAAAGGTAATGCAATTGCGGTCAAAAAGGTGCTGCATTATTTATGAAAGAAAGTCTGCTATGAGTGCGGACTGATACAAATAGTGCGGAAAGCAAGGGATTTGGACTAATTAAACATGTCCCCCCTCCAGGGGTGAGCTGCGGACTTGGTGTATATAATCGAATTTAATGCTCGTAATTGAGACCACCTGAGTGTTCGTCGCAGCCTTCTTTCGTCCCTGACTGTTGCATCATGAGTTCGGCAGGTTCATCGCCGGACAGGGCCTCTGGTTAACGGAGTCCTGTGTACACAAAGAAGGAAAAAAAGGGGGGCACACTTGCGAGCCCCTGGTGTGGTCTAACCGCACTCTGGGTCCATTGCGATCGTGCCCCTTCCCCTGTGCCCATGGTATCTCCAAAGCGTAATGATGTACGCGGAGTGTTATTCTTGCGATCGTGCGCGGGCGGGGGTTGGGGCCGCATTGCTACGCGTGCTCTGATCGCGCCAGGTGGTCTTGGTTGGTATTGCTTCGGGCGCGTTTTGCTGTATCCGGCCGTTTAACGGCGGGACTCGAGAATTGCCTTAAGAGGCTGCTCTGCACTTCTGCCGCGAGAGCCGCTGTATGTTCCTCCGTTCGGAGGGAGCGTTCCGTATTCCCGTTGACCGTGATGACTCCACAAGGGCCTAGCATCTTGAGCTTGAGGTATGCATAATGCGGCACCGCATTGAATTTTGCAAACGCGGTTCGTCCGAGCAGAGCGTGATAGCCGCTGCGAAACGGGACTATGTCGAAGATTAACTCCTCGCTCCGGAAATTATCCGGGATCCAAGACCACTTCGGTGTGGTGAGCTGCATGATTGGCTTCCACTCCTGGTATGACACATTTAAAGGTTGTCTTTGTAGGTTTAATCCTTGAGGGGTCTATGCCCATTTTGCGCACTGTATCCTGGTAAAGCAGGTTCAGGCTACTACCGCCGTCCATTAGGACTCTCATGAGGTGAAATCCATCGACGATTGGGTCTAAAACCAATGCGGCGAATCTGCCATGGCGTATGCTGGTCGGATGGTCTCTTCGATCGAAAGTGATCGGACAAGAGGACCATGGATTGAACTTCGGGTCGACTGGCTCCATCGCATAGACGTCCCTTAGTGCACGTTTCCTCTCCCTCTTGGGTATATGGGTCGCGTGAATCATGTTCACCGTCCGCACTTGTGGGGGAAAACCCTTCTGTCCTCTATTGTTCGGCGGTCGGGTCTCCTCCTCGTTGTCGCTGTTTAGCCCCTTGTCATTGTTTTCGGCAATTAACTTGCTCGCTGTGAACACCCAGCAATCTCTATTAGTGTGATTAGCTGGTTTTTCAGGGGTGCCATGTATCTGGCATAAGCGGTCGAGTATTCGGTCCAAATTGGACGGACCCGGAGTGGTTCTTTTTAATAGCTTCTTCCGTTGACCTGGTTTAGAGCCTCGGAATCCGGTGTTGACTGCCGTATCCTCCTTATCGTCAACGTTAATGCGGTGTTTGTTTTTGTTTTGACGTGACCTGCCGTTGTTGTCCTTAGTATCCGGACTGCCAGAATTTTTACAGAGATTGTTGCTGCGAGCTAGCCAGCTATCCTCTCCCGCGCAGAAGCGGGTCATTAATGATGTGAGGGCTGCCATAGATTTCGCTTTTCTGTCCCGGTGCCGGCTAGCCATTCGTCGCGGATGTTATGCTTGAAGGCTGCAAGGGCCTCTGATCCGGACGGTCGACGATTTGGTTTTCTTTGTCAAGAACCGTGTCCGAATTGTCCGGCCGATTCGTCTGCTGCTGCTGAATAATGTGGCTTAGGTCATCGGCGTCGGTGGTCGCACATACGCGTGCCACGGAAGTTGTCGAGGAATGCGGCTTCCGTGTCTTCCCAGCACCCAATTGACTCTGCGGGCAAGCTGTTTAGCCAATGCCGAGCTGGTCCTTTGAGCTTGAGCGGGAGATACTTGATGGCATGGAGATCGTCGCCGCGGGTCATATGGATGTGGAGAAGATAATCTTTGATCCAAACCGCGGGGTCTGTTGTGCCATCGTAGGATTCGATGTTTACGGGTTTAAACCCTTCGGGGATTTGATGATCCATTACTTCATCAGTGAAGCATAGCGGGTGTGCGGCGCCTCTGTATTGAGCAATATCGCGACGTAGCTCGAGAGAGCACTGTCTTCTGTGTTCGGCCCGGCCGGGGTTATTGTATCCGGCGCGATGGTGTTCGTCATGGGTCGAGGGGCGCCCACGTGATCCGTAGATGGATCTGGATTGCCTTGCTCTGTCCTCCAATATGTCTCGCAAGTCCGGCGCGTTCCCTCTTGGCTTCGTACTTTTGGAGCGATGCCGGTTACGGTCTTGGCTGGGGGCCTGGATGCCTCTCTGTCACGACCATGGGGTGGTCGGTCAGCCGTATCGTGCACTGGTGATGAAGGTATGCATGCTTCCTCCTCTAATCGGGGGAGCAGCTTGCGTCTTGGGTAGCTTTTAGAGGGGCGTTCGAGTTTATACTCTTCGGCCGCGAGGACCTTGGTCCATCGATCGGCCAGCAGGTCCTGATCAGCTTGAAGCTGTTGCTGCTTTTTCTTTAGGCTGTTTGCTGTGGCGATAAGCCTGCGCTTGAAACGCTCTTGTTCGACGGGATCCTCAGGTATGATGAATTCGTCATCGTTGAGGCTTGCTTCGTCTTCGGAGGGAGGCATATAGTTATGATCCTCAACCTCTTCGTCTGCCGTCCTCTTGTGAGGGCTTGCTTCTGCATCCTCCTGCGCTGAGTCTTGCTACAGGGGATTGTCTTCGGCACTCTCTGGGGTATTATTATCTCCTATGCCGAAATCTCCATTTTTGCTGTGGCGGGATTTAGAGCGGCACCGCTGACGCCGGCGTTTGGGCTGCTTCTTTAAAGATTTGCCTCCGCTGCTTCTTCGCCGTCCCCGTGTTTTGGGGTGTCCACCATGTATATGTCGTATGACGAGGTGGTCTTCCAGTGCCCTGTAGGCGCTGGTTCCTGTTCGTCTCCGGCATCGTCGTCCATAGCGTCGATGTCGTCGAACTCGTAGTCTAGCATGTCGGTTAGATCGTCGACAGTGGCTACAAAGTGGGTGGTGGGTGGGCTCTGAATTTCTTCGTCGTCTGTACCCCAACCATCCCGCCATAGTCCGCCAGACTCTCCCGATAACGAGAGATGCTTTAGCGAATTTAGGATGTCGCCAAAGGGCGAGTGTTGGAAGATGTCCGCGGCGGTGAATTCCATAACCGGCGCCCAATCCGAATCGATTGGTAGGGGTGCGGGAGGTCCGGAGTCCGGCAAGGAGTCCGGAACCTCGGAATCACGAGTTTCGCAGGGGACACGATTAGCGTTCGGCTCCATCGCCGTGGAAGTTGAAGCCCCCAAGGCGGCGTCTATCCACCGATCCTCGATCTGGGCGATCGGCTCCGGACTAATGGCCGAAGTGGATTCATGTGCGGCCACCAAGGCACTGTTCGGCGGCAGAGCTAGATCATGCCTATCGTCACAGTGCGGCGCGCTTGGCTGTGGCTCGAGTCCGTCGAAGATCAAGTCTCCGCGGACATCGGCCGTGAAGTTTAGGCTTCCAAATCCGACCTGACGGCCAGGGGCGTAGCTTTCGATCTGCTCCAGATGGCCAGCTTAATTAGCCCGCATGCGGCCGCCGAACACGAAGATCTGCCGGGAGAAAAGTCTCACCCAGACAGCGTCGTTGGTTGTAGATGCCATCAAGCCTATCGGTGGCGACACGAGGAACTCTCAATAAAAGCACCAATGTCGGTGTCAAAACCGGCGGATCTCGGGTAGGGGGTCCCGAACTGTGCGTCTAGGCGGATGGTAATAGGAGACGAGGGACACGATGTTTTACCCAGGTTTGGGCCCTCTCGATGGAGGTAAAACCCTACGTCCTGCTTGATTAATATTGATGATATGGGTAGTACAAGAGTGGATCTACCACGAGATCAAGGAGTCTAAACCCTAAAGCTAGCCTATGGTATGATTGTTGTAATGTATGTTGTGTCCTATGGACTAAAGCCCTCCGGTTTATATAGACACCGGAGGAGGCTAGGGTTACACAGAGTCGGTTACAATGGTAGGAGATCTACATATCCGTATTGCCAAGCTTGCCTTCCACGCCAAGGAAAGTCCCATCCGGACACGGGACGGAGTCTTCAATCTTGTATCTTCGTAGTCTTGGAGTCCGGCGGACGATGATAGTCCGGCTGTCCGGACACCCCCTAGTCCAGGACTCCCTCAGCATTGTTTCAGTATCCCGACATAGGTAGTAGAGGTAAATTCTCTCTATAGATTTGATGAAGGTGATATTCTTTATATAAATCTGCTAGTCAATGCTTAGGTGAATTGGATAACTTTATTGTTAAACAAGAAAACTTCAATGCATACGTTAGTAGATAACTGAAACAAACTGCTTATATGATTGAATGCTTGAGCTGCTAATGGTGTCAAGGGTGTGATTAAACATGCATCCATGATTAAAAACCACGTAGAACAAGTCCTCAAGGCACAAAATGATTTGCTTAATGATATGAACAATAAGATGAATGATCATGTTGTCAGAGTTATGACTAGGGGTGGCAAAATGACTCAGGAACCTTTGTATCCTAACAGTCACCCTAAAATAATTGAACAAATTCTCAGAGAATTAATACTGGTGCAGCTAGTCCATCTAAAAAGAAAAAGAAAGATGATAGTACTTTGCATGCCTCTAGTGAACCTACTGTAGACACACCTGACAATCCAAATGATATTTCTATTTTTGATGCTGAAACACAATCTGGTGATAAACATGAACCTAGTAACAATGATAATGATGATGTTCATGTTGATGATCAACCTAATAATGATAATGATGTGGGAATAGAACCTGATGTTGATCTTGATAACCCACAACCTAACAATAAAAGATATGATAAGAGTGACTTCAATGCTCGGAAACATGGTAAAGAAAGAGAATCATGGGTTTAGAAACCAATGCATTTTCCTCCTAAACCTTCAAAGAATAAAGATGAAGAAGAATTTGAGTGCTTTGTTGAAATGCTTAGACCTCTCTTTTTGTGCCTTCATTTGACTAATATTCGGAAAATGTCTCCTTATGCTAACTACGTGAAAGATATTGTCACAAATAAAAGAAAGATACCGGAAGATACAGTTTACACCATGCTTGCTAATTATACATTTAGAAGGAATACCAAAGAAACTAGGAGATCTAGGAATACCAACTATACCATGCTCCATTAAAAGAAACTATGTTAAAACTGCTTTATGTGATCTAGGAGCCGGTGTTAGTGTTATGCATTTCTCTTTGTATAGAAGGGTTGATTTGAATAAGTTGGAACCAACTGAAATCTCTATGCAAATGGCTGGTAAATCAACTGCTATACCCATCGTTATTTGTGAGGACGTGCCTGTCGTAGTTGCATATGATACTATTTTTATAGACTTTGTTATTCTTGATATACCCGAGGACGATAGTATGTCCATTAGCCTTGGTAGACCCTTTTTAAACACTCCGGGGGCTGTTATTGACTGAAACAAAGGCAATGTCCTTTTTCATGTCAATGGTAATGAACACATGGTACATTTTCTGAAGAAACAACCTCAAGTGAATAGTATCAACTCTATTGAAAAAACTTCAACAATTACTATTGGAGGTTTTGAATTCCCAATTCCTACTTCAAAAAGAAATATGAAATTCTTATTGTTGAGGACATGCATATCCCCGTTAAGGTAACCTAGTGTTGTACAAAGATTCTCCGATTTGATGTCATTCGGTAGAACTTTGTTAATAAGACTTGATCAACCTTATAGATTCATTTTGACGGGCATGTGGTCGATGAATTTAGTAAACACAACTTTCAGTACCCACTTTTTACTTGTTGTTATTTAGAATTAATAAAGTAGAAAGCCATTATTTCACTATTTTCTGTATTATCCATGCAATAAAAAATGACCAGAAAATAAAAGTTCTCCAAATGCCCTGAAAATTTAATATGATTTTTTCTGCAACATTTGACATCTTTGGCACTGAACACACCCCATGGGGGCACCTGTGAACTACAAGCTCACAGGGTGCACCCACCCACCTGGGAGAGCATAGCAAGCTTGTGGGCCCACGTAGGCCCCCCTTACTTATTCCAGCCACCTATGCTATTCTTCTTCCTCCAAAAAAATAACAAACCTGCTCAAACCCATGTTCTTGCTCATATTGCTGCCATTTTTGATCTCCTTGCTCGTAGGTCCGATTCCAAAACAGTTTTGGTGGATTGCTCATCAGTATGTGACCCCTCCATTGGTCCAATTAGTTTTTGTTCTAGCGGTTTATTATTTGCACATTTCGCAACTGTTGGTGACCATGTTCTTGAGCTTGCATGTCAAATTTATATGGTTCAAACTAGTTTTGCTGCATGATATGGCCTCTAGACACTTGTGGGAGTAGTTGCTATCAATTTTGTGAGTTTTGTTCACTTTTATTTTGTTACTAAAAAATTCAGAATTTTTCGCAGAAAGGGAGAACCATGAGGAGGTGGTTAAGGGGCTCATGAGGTCGGGATTCAGAGGAAACTCCGAAGGTGAAGCCCAAATATCATCTTCGCATACGGTGGAGGTTCGGCCGTGTGAGTGGTCGTGTGACACATTCCTGAAGGATTTATGAGGATTTCTATTACTTGGCAAACAATGCCGGCATCATTCCCTTCCTCAAAGATAAGCGTGATCAATACCTCCTACTCACTAATACCTTCGTGAAAACCTTTCACTTTTATCCTAGGAAGGAACCACCCATGGTAGAATTTAACTTGTATGATGTGCCTAAGGAAATGATGTTATATGATTTTTGCAATGTTAGCCAAAATACCTTATGAGGGCAGTCACAGTGATCCACGTCCTAGAGACATGGAATATTTCAGTTCTGAAACTACTTGGGAGAGGAGAGAGGAGTGTCGCAAGCGAAAGTGGCTACATTACATTTTCCCGTTTTATGTTATTATGCATTATTTGCCGGGAGATGTTTGATCGGTCAGTGGGAGAGTGGATCACTTAGTGCACCTGATCTTGCTATTTTGCGCCATGCTTTATTTGCTGATAGAACTTTTAGTCTGGACGCCATGGTTGCTCGGCGGTTCACACAAACCATTGAAGGGTATTATTTACGGTGGTATATATGCCTCCCGCCTCGCTCCACATTTTGAGATTCCTATTAGACATGAGGAAGCGGAGGAGATGTTGCTACCCAATAAATATTTTGACTATGCTAGTATGGTAGCACATCATTTCATTGATAACGATAAGCACAAGCAACTCCTTTACAACTTAGTATTCAGTCAGGGTACTCGTGAGATTATACTTTGCCCGCACCTTCCTTGTTCGATCTTTATTCAGGCAAGTACAGTATTATGCCAGATGACATCTACGCATACTGGGGTGTGACAGAACCCCCAGCACCTGAGCCAGCACCAACACCTGAGGCATGCCAGGAGCCTGTTTAGCAGTGCGAGCCACAGGAGCTCGCCAGCTAGTCGAACCCTCAGGATCCTCCGCAGTATTCAGGAAAGGGTTACTACGAGATGTGGCCATAGACCAACCTAGGTTAAAAGCCTAAGCTTGGGGGAGTACATATTTCTCACCGGCATTACATCGTGCATCACACATTCATTCCAGTTGTCAGTGTTCATCCTTTTTCATTGTATAATCCATGTTAGTTTATTTTTCTCGCTTTCTTCTTGTATGTTTGAAAAACTTTGGTAAATCCAAAAATATTTCACGCTTCTTTTTTACTTTTTATTTCTAGTTCAATTAGTTGTAGTATTAAAATAAAACCCAAAAAAATTTCTCGTTCTTATTTTGCTTGTTGTGAGCTTTCCCGTGTAAATAGTTTTTCATTTTTCTTTCGTTTCACTTTCTTCAAGAGAAAAACAAAAAACTCCAAAAATATTTCAGTGTGTTTCTTTAAAATTCTGTTCTTTTCTTTGGGTCATAAGGAGAAGACCATGATGAAAATGTTGAGTGGCTCTCATATGCAATATTGTTGATCTAACAAAGAGCCTATATTACCTTGTCTTCTTATTTGAATAAATGTTTGCAGATTCCATCTTAGTCCACTGCACGTCCACTATTATTATTATTCACATCTTTCGGTCGTGCAAGTGAAAGGCAATAATGATGAAATTTGATGAAATGATTGAGATGAGGAAGAGCTGGTATGAACTCAACCTTTTTTTTAAATATGATTAGCTCATCATTCTTGATTCAGCCTATTATGAAAAACATCTTTGCAATGACAATTAGAGATCATAGTTACTCATGCCATGCTTAAATAGCTAGGAGTAGACGATGGTTTGTCTTATGTGTTAACATGCATTTAAAATGGTTATGATGTAGTATGAAAGGATGGTATCCTCCTCTGAATGATTCAATTGGCTTGACTTGGCACATGTTCATGCATGTAGTTGAATTCAAACCAACATAGCCTCCACGATATTTATGTTCACCGTGATTTATATCCTACTAGTGCATGTACCCAATGTTGATTAATCTCAATGCATGTTTATGACCGTTGTCGCTCTATACTTGGTCGCTCCTCAATCTATTTGCTAGCCTTCACTTGTACTAAGCAGGAATACTACTTGTCCATCCACTTCCTTAAACCCAAAGTTATTCCATATGAGTCCACCATACCTACCTATATGCGGTATTTACCTATCGTTCCAAGTAAATTTGCAATAGCCAAACCCTAAATCTTCAAATAACAATATGTTTTATATGCCCGAATCGCTCATGAAGTGACAGGGTGTGGTCAATATGTTCCATACTAGGTGGGTTATCTCACGATGAGTGTTTATTCGCTTGTCATTCATGAGAAAATGGCTGGTAATCTGGATGCCCAGTCCTATGACCTAAATCTAAATCTAAATATAATAATGAAATAAAACTCCCCCGGCTTGTTGTTGGTATGGAGGGTACCTGAGGATTCGGCTAGCCATGGCTTGTGTTTGTTGGTGGAGGGGGAGTAAAAACTTTACCTTTATGTTTGGGAACCGCCTATAATGTGTCTAGCATGGAAGATATTGGGAACTCTAGGTCACTACGTTGATAATGAAAGGATACCTCCCAAAATTATATTCATCTCTGTTTTAAAAGCTTCAAGCTCTGGCACCTCTACAAATCCCTACTTCCCTCTGCGAAGGGCCTATCCATTTACTTTTATTGTTGAGTCATCCTCTTCTTATTAAAGCACCAGCTGGAGAGCACTATTTTCATTTACATGCTTTGTGTTTAGTTGATATTGAGTATGAGTGTGATTGGATCTCTTTTTCCATGAATTACAATGTCTAGTAAGTGCTTGAACTTCAGAGGTGCTCTGCATTTATGTTTTGCGGTCTCAGAAAGGGCTAGCGAGATACCACTATGTCATATTATACCATGATTATTTTGAAAGAGTTGTTGTCATCCGGGGTATCTTATTATTGCTCGCTAGTTAGTTATGTCATAAATGTGAGTGAATGTGAGAGTTAAGTGTTATTGTGAATATGGTTAGTTCATAATCTTTGCTGAAAACCTGAACATTAGTTAGACATATTTGCAACGACAAGATCAAACAGAGATTGTAAAAGTTTTTCTTTGTCCCTTTTAGTTTGTCAACTAAATTGCTTGAGGACAAGCAATGAGTTAAGCTTGGGGGAGTTGATACGCCTCCATCCTATCTACTTTTCCAAACACTTTGCTCTTGTTTCGGACTCTAATTTGCATGATTTGAATGGAAGTAACCTGGACTAACACTGTTTTCAGCACAATTGCCATGATGTTATTTTTGTATAGAATTCAAAGTTCTCGGATTGAACTGAAAATTTACGAAGAGTATTTTTGGAATATATAAAAAATATTGGTAGAAGAATATACCAGAGGGGGGCCACCCAGGAGCCACAAGCTCAAGGGGTGCGTCCACCCACCCAGAGCGCGCCTAGCGAGCTTGTTGGCCCCCTGTGAAGGAAATATGCCCTAGAGCCAATAATAAAGTTATTATTTATTTCCTTATTTCATGATAAATGTTTATTATTCATGCTAGAATTGTATTAACCGGAAACATAATACATGTGTGAATACATAGACAAACATAGTGTCACTAGTATGCCTCTACTTGACTAGCTCGTGAATCAAAGATGGTTAAGTTTCCTAGCCATGGACAAAAGAGTTGACATTTGATTAACGGGATCACATCATTAGGAGAATGATGTGATTGACATGACCTATTCCGTTAGCCTAGCACTTGATCGTTTAGTATATTGCTATTGCTTTCTTCATGACTTATACATGTTCCTGTAACTATGAGATTACGCAACTCCCGTTTACTGAGGAACACTTTGGGTGCTACCAAACGTCACAACGTAACTGGGTGATTATAAAGGAGTACTACAGGTGTCTCCAAAGGTACATGTTGGGTTGGCGTATTTCGAGATTAGGTTTTGTCACTCCGATTATCGGAGAGGTATCTCTGGGTCCTCTCGGTAATGCACATCACTTAAGCCTTGCAAGCATTGTAACTAATGAGTTAGTTGCGGGATGATGTTTTACGGAACGAGTAAAGAGACTTGCCAGTAATGAAATTGAACTAGGTATTGGATACCGACGATCGAATCTCGGGCAAGTAACATACCGATGACAAAGGGAACAACGTATGTTGTTATGCGGTTTGACCGATAAAGATCTTCGTATAATATGTAGGAGCCAATATGGGCATCCAGGTTCCGCTATTGGTTATTGACTGAGAATAGTTCTAGGTCATGTCTACATAGTTCTCGAACCCGTAGGGTCCGCACGCTTAAGGTTTCGATGCGAGTTATATTATGAGTTTATGAGTTTTGATGTACCGAAGGAGTTCGAGTCCGGATGAGATCGGGGACATGACGAGGAGTCTCGAAATGGTCGAGATGTAAAGATCGATATATTGGACAACTATATTCGAGTTCGGAAAGGTTCCGAGTGATTCGGTATTTTCGGGGTACCGGGGAGTTACGGGAATACGAGGAAGAAGCATTGGGCGTCATGGGCCAAGTGGTGGAAGAGAGGAGGTAGGGCGCCCCCTAGCCCAAACCGACTGGACTAGGGGCCGGCCCCTTCCTTCTTCTCCTCCTCTCCTTCCTTCTCCTTCTCCTCCCTTCCTTCCCTTCTCCTAGTTGGACTAGGAAGGAGGAGTCCTACTCCCTGGGAGTAGGACTCCTCCTGGCGCGCCTCCCTTGGCCGGCCGCCCCTCCCCTTGCTCCTTTATATACGGGGCAGGGAGCACCCCATGACACACAAGTTGATCTACGGATCGTTCCTTAGCCGTGTCGCGGTGCCCCTCCACCATATTCCACCTCGGTCATATCATCGCGAGTTTAGGCGAAGCCTGCGCCGATAGAACATCATCATCGTCACCACGCCGTCGTGCTGACGGAACTCATCTCCGGAGCTTTGCTGGATCGGAGCCCGGAGATCGTCATCGAGCTGAACGTGTGCTGAACTCGGAGGTGCCGTACGTTCGGTGCTTGGATCGGTCGGACCGTGAAGACGTACGACTACATCAACCGCGTTGTGCTAACGCTTCCGCTTACGGTCTACGAGTGTACGTGGACAACATTCTCCCCTCTTGTTGCTATACCATCACCATGAATTACTACGTTCCCCAACACCCTGGACCTCCGGCAACCCTAACTCTAACTCCATATATACCTAGTCACTAAGAAAAAACAGAGACTAGGATTCACCGCGTTTTACGATACGGAGCCGCAACCACCTCCTGTTCTTCGTCGAGGGCTGATCTGGAGTCCATTTGGGGCTCCGGAGGGTGGAATCCGTCGCCATCGTCATCATCAACCTTTCTCCATCACCAATTGCATGATGCTCACAGCCGGGAGTGAATAATTCCTTTGTTGGCTTGCTAGATGGTGATGGGCTGGATAAGATTTATCATGTAGTCGAGTTAGTTTGAGTTAGGGCTACAAATGTAAAAGACCCTTTCATAAATGTAATAAATGTTTGTAATTTTTTGTTCGTGACATTTAGAAATGTTCATGTGCTAAAAAAATGTTTGTAATTTTTTTAAAATTGTTTACACCAATTGTAATAAATGTCTGCGTAATTTAAAGAACATATATTTCTTAACGTTCAAACAAATATTTGTGACACTTAATAAAGGCGCACATGTTTCGATAATATGTTGGTGGCATTAAAAAAATACATTTACACAATCTAATTTTTTTGCATAGTTTACAGAAATGTTCCGAATCACTCAAAAAATGTTCAAAATCTATTTCAAAGATGTTTAATATGCATTCAAAAAATATATCCAAAACATGTATTAAAATACTGTACATCATGTATTTGAAAAATGTTCAACGTGCCAAAAAAGGTTTCACCTGTATACAACAAAGTACAAAATGAATTGGGAGAACGTATACATGCATTTAAAATAAGAAGCTCAAAAAACTGAGAAAACAGTAAAGAAACATAGAAAATTGAAGAAAATCGACGAAATGGACTAAAAAGTGAACAAAAAAGTGAAGGTATAACCTCCCTTATTGGGCCGGTCCATTCACTATGTTGTATTTGAGCCAGTGCTACATCTTGCAGTAGGTGAGATATAGCACTGGCGAGGTAAGTCATGCTGGAATCCCGATAGAGCGCCGCCTCCAGTGCCATGGACAACGGATAAATGGACACGATAATAACGGTTATATGGGCCAAGAAGAAAGCCCATTCGCTTGGACATAAGAGCCTCGAAGAAACTCATGCTAAACACTCCTCTTTTCTCCTACTCACCCTGTATGCCGCAATGCAGAGATGGGGACAACCTCCACTTAGGGTGGGCATAAAACCTGACCAAACAAAAACTGGAACGAAACCGACCCGAAATAAATAAATTTATTTGGTTTTTTATGAGTGCAGGGACAAAAGAATTCGATTTTCTATTCTACGAACCGGAATTATTTCGCTCGGTACGATATTTAAACCAGTACGTGACTGAAAGCTGGCTTGATGAAACACCCAGCTTCCTGGTGACCACTCTTTTGGCTGATTGTCCAAGGAACACTTTTTTCTGAATAAAGCCCTCTATTTTTTTGAGAAACATAAAGCTCTCTGAACTGGGCGCAATTTAAACCAGTTAGCTGAAGTAGCCGAATACATTCCGGCTTAGAGTTTAGAGCCCATTGTCAGCCCAGTTAGAGACGCCGACCGACCTAATTCACGCACGCCCCACACACAGGGAGACACAACAAGCCTGGCATTCTCCATCCCTCCCACCCCCGAGTCGAGTCCAGACGCCGCCACCACCGCCGCCACCTGACTACCTGAGCCGCTGATACGTCTCCAACGTATCTATAATTTTTGATTGTTTCATGTTGTTATATTATCATTCTTGGATGTTTTACAATCATTTTATAGCAACTTTATATTGTTTTTTGGGACTAACCTATTGACATAGTGACAAGTGCCAGTTGCAGTTTTCTTCTTGTTTTTTACATCGCAGAAAATCAATATCAAACGGAATCCAAATGCAGCGAAACTTTTTTTCGATTTTTTCTAGACCAGAAGACACTTGTTGGGCCAAGAAAGTACCCGAGGGGAGCTCCGAGGGGAGCACAACCCACTAGGGCGGGCCTGGGGGCCGAGGCGCGCCCAGGTGGGTTGTGCCCACCTTGGCCGCCTCCCGCACCGCCTGTTTGCTCTATAAATACTCCAATATTCCAGAAACCCTAGGGGAGTCGACAAAAATCAATTCCAGCCGCTGCAAGTTCCAAAACCACCAGATCCAATATAGACACCATCACGGAGGGGTTCATCATCCTCTTTGGTGCCTCTCCGATGATGCGTGAGTAGTTTATTGTAGACCTTCGGGTTCGTAGTTAGTAGCCAGATGGCTTCCTCTCTCTCTTTGGATTTTCAATACAATGGTCTCTTGGAGATCTATTTGATGTAACTCTTTTTGCGTTGTGTTTGTTGGGATCCATTGAACTTTGAGTTTATGATCAGATCTATGTTTATATCCATGAAAGTTATTTGAGTCTTTTGATCTCTTATATGCATGATTACTTATAGCCTCATATTTATGCTTCGAATCATTGGTTTAGTTAGGCCAACTATATCAATTTTTCTTGCCATGGGAAGAGGTGCTTTGTGATGGGTTCAATCTTACAGTGCATGATCCCAGTGACAGAAGGGGAACCGCCATATGTATCGTTGCTATTAAGGATAACAAGATGGGTGTATTTCTACATAAATAGATCTTGTCTACATCATGTCATCGTTCTTATTGCATTACTCCATTTCTCCGTGAACTCAATACACTAGATGCATGCTGTATTGCGGTCGATGTGTGGAGTAATAGTAGTAGATGCAGGCAGGAGTCGATCTACTAATGTTGGACGTGATGCATATATAATGATCATTGCCTGGATATCGTCATGATTATTTGAAGTTCTATCAATTGCCCAACAGTAATTTGTTTACCCATCGTATGCTATTTTTCTTGAGAGAAGCCACTAGTGAAATCTATGGCCCCGGGGTCTCTTCTTAATCATATTTGCCTTCGAGATATATTTTTATTCGCTTTTATTTTCAAATCTATTAATCCAAAAATACAAAAATACCTTGCTGCAATTTTATTTATTTATTTTATGTCGCGTTCCCTCGAGATCTATTTATCCAAACTACTACAATTTGTCCTATCTTTTTAACCATGAAGGATTGACAACCCCTCTCTTACGTTGGGTTGCAAGTATTTGTTCTTTGTGTGCAGGTGTTGTTTACGTGGTGTTGCGTGGTTCTCCTACTGGTTCGATAACCTTGGTCTCATTACTGAGGAAAATACCTACTGTTGTTGTGCTGCATCATCCCTTCCTCTTTGGGGAAATACCGACGTAGTTCAAGCCAACATCAAAAGGAATTTCTAGCACAATTTCCGAGGAGACATCACCAACATCTACCAGGTTCCTAAGTGCAAATCTCATCTCCTTGCAATTTACATTTTTTTGCCATTTGCCTCTCGTTTTCCTCTCCCCCACATCACAAAATTTTACAGTTTTATTCGCTCTCTTTTTCGTTTACCATTTTCTTGTTAGATCTCTTGTTTGCTTGTGCGACCATGTGTCTTCTATTTCCTTGCATCTTTGCTTGCTAAAAATCTATTGATATGGATCCTCATCCACTAGCTAATCTCTTTAAGAGATCTAATTATGTTGAACTAGTTGCTAGTGATTTGAGTGCACTTGATTATCTCTATGAACTTTTGCTTGAAATTCATGAATCTGAAGAGTGTGATGACGTGTTGGAAGAAGAAATTGATAAAGTGGTTCATGATACCTCTTTCAATGAAAAGCATGATTGCAATGATGTTATTATAAATTCTATTAATGCCAATTGTGCTAGTAATATGCAAAACCCCAAGCTTGGGGATGCTAAATTTGATATGCCCACTACTTATTGCAATGATCAAGATTGGGGTGATAATGATTCTTATGATCCTGAAAATTTATTCAAACCTCATGATGAATATGCTTGTGATAATATTAAAAGTGGGTTTGGAAGAGTTTCAACTTTAGCTAAAAATAATCCCACATATTTGGGAGTGTTCAACTTTATGATTTTTTTGATGAAAGTGGGCTTGGAGAGGTCATGACTTTATTTGATGATAATCCCACTATTTTGGAAGAGTGTCAACTTTGCATGCATGTGGATCATCAAGAGAATATTTTATGTGATAGTTATATTGTTGAATTGGATTATGATCGTACATGTAATTATTATGAGAGAGGAAAATATGGTTGTAGAAATTTTCATGTTACTAAATTAACTCTCGTTATGTTGAGATCGTCAATGTTTTTTCCTCTTCTTAGCATATGCTAGATGTTTCTTGTCTTGATAATTTGTTTGCTTATAAAATTCTTATGCATAGGAAGTATGTTAGACTTAAATGTGTTTGCCATATGTTTCATGATGCTCTCTTTGTGTTTCAATTCTTATCTTTCATGTGAGCATCGTTGAAATCTTAAGCCTACCTTAATGGTTATAAAGAAAGAGCTTGTTGGGAGGCAACCCAATGAATAAAATTTATTTTCGCCTTCTTATTTCCGTTCTTGAGTGTTTACCCAATTATGCCTTTGTTTAGATGTATTTTTGTGGTTTAAATTAGTGTTTGTGCCAAGCAAAGCCTTTGGGATAATTTGGGTGATAGTTGATTCGATCTTGTAGAAAAATAGAAACTTTTGCACTCGGAAAAATAATTTTCATAAATCACATAAACGCGCTTCTGCTCTGATTGCTTTGCACAAGATTGATATACAAATGGGAAAACTTTGTTTTTGCCACTCTAGTTTTTTGCCAACTTTGCTTATGCCACTCTAGAATTTGACATCTCATGTTTGCCACTCTTAGCTTTTGACAATACATCACAAATGCCATTTTGTGGGAAAAACGATAATTTTTCATTTCACTTTTGCCACTCTTAGCTTTTGACATGTATCACAATTGCCACTCTAAAACTTTTGCTTTTGCCACGAAATGGCAAAAGTGATATATTGTCAAAAGCTAAGAGTGGCAAAAGTGAAATGTCAAATTATAGAGTGGCATAAGCAAAGTTGGCAAAATCTAGAGTGGCAAAAACAAAGTTTTCCCTATACAAATTGCCCAGGTTTTCCTAATATTTCAGAATTTTTAGAGTTACATAAATATACGAAGTTCCCTGATTACTACAGACTGTTCTGTTTTTGACGGATTCTGTTTTCGTTGTGTTATGTGCTTGTTTTGATGATTCTATAGTTTCCTTTGAAGAGTTTTTGCCATTGAAAAGTTAAAATACAGTAGATATAATACAATAAAAAAATTTGAATTGGTTTGCAACAGTACTTAAAGTAGTGATTTGCTTTCTTATACTAATGGATCTCACGAAGGTTTTGTTGAGTTTTGTGTGATTGAAGTGTTTTGGGTGAGATCGCGATGGATGACGGAACAAGGATTAGCAAAATGCTAAGATTGGGGATGACCGAGGCAACCAAGATAATATTCAAGAAGTATCAAGTAACTAAGCTTGGGGATGCCCCCGAGTGGCATCCCCTCTTTCTTCTAACAACCATCGGTATTTTACTTGAAACTATATTTTTATTCGTCACATACTATGAGTTTTGCTTGGAGCGTCTTGTATGATATGAGTATTTGCTTGTTATTCTTTGTGTTTTAAGTCATCTATCCTTTCTGGACACACCTAGTTGAGGGAGCCAAAAATTATGCCATGACTTGTTAGAATTGCTCTCTATGCTTCTCTTAAATTTTTATGAGCTATGGAATTTCTCTAGTGCTTCACTTATATCTTTTTGAGCATGTTGTGCTTTACTACTTTTTAAGAAATTCTCTCTTGCTTCACTTACATTATTTTCAGAGAAGAAAGTTTTTTATGCTCATGTTCTTCACTTAGATTCGTTTGAGCTATCAAAAGCAACATATGAAATTAGTCCCAAAGTGATAGATATTCAAGAGGGATATAATAAAAACTTTCGTGAAGATCATTGGACAAAATAAACTTGATTCTTTGTAATAGTTTTGAGATATGATGATAGTGATATGTGAGTCATGTTGGTGAGTAATTATGATTTATTAAGAATATTGGTGTTAAGGATTGTGATTCCCTATGCAAGCACGAAGTCAATAGTTACGCACTGAAATTACATCCTACTTGTGGTGCATTATTCGGTGTTAGTTATACTTAATGCTCGCTTATGAGATTTTCCGTTTCTTGGTTGGATGCTTCCCAATCTTTTGCTAGCCTTCATTTGCACTAAGTATGATCACTACTTGTGCATCCAAAATCCTTCAAACCAGTTTTTGCCACATGAGTCAACTATACCTGCCTATATGTGGTACTTTTTGCCGTTCTAAGAAAATTTGTATTTGCCATCTCTAATATTCAAAATAAATTTCTCTTTTGTGTGCTCGTACCGCTCATGAAACGGTAGGGGGTGGCTGATATATTTCCATGCTAGAAGTGTTATTCTCAAGATTAGTGTTTATTCACTTGTCATTGCACGAGAGTACGGCAAAGGAATTAGGGATGCCCAGTCCCGAAATGAGGAATGAATTTACTTTATGTTGTCAAATAATAAATTCCTTGAAAAGTGTTGGTATGGAAGCACCCGTGGATATGGTTAGCCATGGAAACTGAAAGTATGGTGGAAAAAGGAATGAACTTTTTTTCTGTTTGGGAACCGCTTGTGATATCTCAAGCATGGAAAGTACTAGGAACTACTCGATCGTTTTCATTGACAGGAAAAGCATGCCATCCAAAATGTTTTATCTCTATCTTTTTTTGTTTTGAGATCTGGCACCTCTACAAATCTCTACTTCCTTCTGCGAAGGGCCTTTCTATTTACTTTATGAAAGTTTTATTTTACTTGAGTCTCCATCTTCGCTTATAAAGCACCAACTAAGGGGCACTATGATCGTACTTGAGCATTGGGTGTAGCTAATATGCGAGTGTGTTTCATGAATGGATCAATGATTGAGCATAATGGGCTTGGGATAACTTGCTTTAGTGTTGATATTTTGAAAGATATGGTTGCTTGTTGATATGCTTGAGCATTAAAGTTTTATGTCAAAACTAGTCTATTGCTTTGAATCATATAAAAGTCCAAATGTCCATGAGACAAAGAAAAGAATATGTGATGAACATGTTAGGCAGCATTCCACATCAAAAATTCTGTTTTTATCATTTACCTACTCGATGACGAGCAGGAATTAAGCTTGGGGATGCTGATACGTCTCCAACGTATCTATAATTTTTAATTGATTCATGTTGTTATATTATCATTCTTGGATGTCTTACAATCATTTTATAGCAACTTTATATCATTTTTTGGGACTAACCTATTGACATAGTACCAAGTGCCAGTTGCTGTTTTCTGCTTGTTTTTTACATCGCAGGAAATAAATATCAAACAGCGTCCAAATGCAGCAAAACTTTTTGTGGATTTTTTCTGGACCAGAAGACACAAGTTGGGCCAAGAAAGTAAATTAGGGGAGCTCCAAGGGGACCACAATCCACCAGGGCGTGCCTGGTTGCCCAGGCGCTCCCAGGTGGGTTGTGCCCACCTCGGTCGCGTCCTGCACCACCTCTTTGCTCTATAAATACCCCAATATTCCAGAAACCCTAGGGGAGTCGACAAAAATCAATTTCAGCCATCGCAAGTTCCAGAACCACCAGGTCCAATCTAGACACCATCACAGAGGGGTTCATCATCCTCATTGGTTCCTCTCTGATGATGCGTGAGTAGTTCATTGTAGACCTTCGGGTTCGTAGTTAGTAGCTAGATGGCCTCCTCTCTCTCTCTCTCTCTCTCTCTCTCTCTCTCTCTCTCTCTCTCTTTGAATTCTCAATACAATGGTCTCTTAGAGATCTATTTGATGTAACTCTTTTTGCGTTGTGTTTGTTGGGATCCGATAAACTTTGAGTTTATGATTAGATCTATTTTTTTATTTGTGAAAGTTATTTGAGTCTTTTGATCTCTTATATGCATAATTACTTATAGCCTCAACATGGCAATGGGTACCGCAACCCGCGAACCCAACGGGTAAAAACCCTATTAGGGTAAGGGTTTGGGACAAATAAATACCCATGGGTTTATAAATGGGAAAAAATTGTACCCATCGGGAAAGCCGGGTATGGGTATGGGAATGCAATACCCATACCCGTGCACCCGCGCACCCGCATACCCATATAATAATTTCTTCTAACAGTAGGCTCCATGTGTTGTTCACTAAAGGAAACTAGCCATTGTATTCTAGGCTAATGCAACCGCTAACCTCGACCCAAAATCCTCTACCCTTACACGTGCATGATCTTGTTGAAAGGCATTGATCTTGTTTTGTGAACTCACGGTTTTGTTGATCTTATTGTATAATCTCCTTCCGATGATTATTTCAAAGTAGTGGATGTAGAAGTACCTTCAATAAAAGAAAATTAGAGAAAATTATGTTTGTCTTGTTTGTCTTGTAACTGAAAAATAGAATAGGTGTGAATGGTCCTCTAAAAGTTCACGTACATGCTACTCACCCAATTACTGGACATTGTTCAGTGGCATATATTTCATGCTTATTGCTATCCATTTCGTAGAATTAATATCATTCTTTTTATTCCATTACGCAAAAAATTATCATCTATATGATGTGCTCAAATGATAAAATTTGGTATATATTGTCGTGGGAAACGAACACCTATGGGGCAGGGCCCCTTTCGGTCCGGCAGGGAGCGGAGGATCGCACGAAGAGCGGATCGAGGCGAACACACGAGGGATTTTACCCAGCTTCGGAGCTCTCCGGAGAGATAATACTCCTACTGCTGCTTTGTGGTTGTATTGTGTTCTTGCTCGAGAGCGTGAGCGTTCTGTAGTTTCGAATGATCCGAACCCCTTCTACGTTGCGCATGGGCCTCCTTTTATAGGCTAAAGGGGTCACCGACAGGTGGCAACGCAGACAGGGGTACAAATGTAAAAAGAGAGGTTGGTACAACTGCCTCTACAGTGCACCCTACCTAACTCTGACGGCAGGGGACAAGAGCATTTAATGCCCGTCCGTGTCGCCCAACAGTGCAGAAAAGCGACCGTTAGGGGCGCCACCATTCGCCACGATGGCCTTCTCGTCATCTCCACTCGCCACCTCGCACCGCTTGGCTGCACAGCTTCCCGCCACGTGCGCCTGGAACGGTCTCGCGCGACATCGTTGACGGATCTTGTTGGGCGTGGGCACAGTGGTGGCCGCGCCATGCAAGCGCCTTGCCGCGGTCGTTGTCTTGTCGCTCCCGGAAGCTCGTCGCTTGCCGGGGCGCGCGGCGCGTCGCGGCAAGTTTCTTGAAATGCCTTGGTTGGCCTTCCCGGCAAGCTCCTCTTGCCGGGGCCTTGTCCTTCCCGGCAAGATCCTCTTGCCGGGGCCTTGTCTTCTTAGTTAAAACACTTTGTTCTTGAATGGCATTAATAGGGACTACGGAGGATCTTGGCGGGCACCCGGCAAGCCTTGCCGCGGGGTGCTGCGACTGCCCGTGCACAAGTTCGGGATACTAAGGTACCCCTACTTTAGTACACCGACATATATGTACTGAAATGTTGAAGGACACATGCTGAAATGTTGGGTATATATGTGTAGATGTCGAAAAATACATGATGAAGTGTGAATGGGGTAAGGTGATCGAGATGGGTATTTTAACCCGCGGGTATTACTCGCACCCGACCGGGTACGGGTAGGGAACAATTTGAAACCCAAGGCGCGAGTACAGGTATGGGTATGGGCAAAAAATAATGAGTCGGGCAAGGGTTTGGGCAGCCATTACCCGCACCCGAACCGGCGGGTGCCATGTGGACTTATAGCCTCGTATTTCTTCAAATCTTTGGTTTAGTTAGGCCAAGTAGATCAATTTTTCTTGCCATGGGAAGTGATGCTTTGTGATGGGTTCGATCTTACGGTGCTTGATCCCAATGACAGAAGGGGGACCGACACGTATGTATCGTTGCTATTAAGGATAACAAGATGGGGTCTATTTCTACATAAATAGAACTTGTGTACATCATGTCATCGTTCTTATTTCATTACTCCGTTTCTCCATGAACTTAATACACTAGATGCATGCTGGATAGCGGTCGATGTGTGGAGTATTAGTAGTAGATACACAAGATGGGGTCGATATAATGATCATTGCCTGGATATCGTCATGATTATGAAGTTCTATCAATTTCCCAACAGTAATTTATTTACCCATCGTATGCTAATTTTCTTGAGACAAGCCACTAGTGAAATCTACGGCCCCCGGGTCTCTTCTTAATCATATTTGCCTTCGATATATATTTTTATTTGCTTTTTATTTTCAGATCTATTAATCCAAAAATAAAAAAATACCTTGCTAAATTATTTATTTATTTATTTAATCTCGCGTTCCCGCAAGATCTATTTATCCAAAGTACTGCAATTTTACCTATCTCTTTACCCGTGAGGGATTGTCAACCCCTCTCTTACGTCGGGTTGCAAGTATTTGTTCTCTGTGTGCAGGTGCTGTTTACGTGGTGTTGTGTGGTTCTGCTACTGGTTCGATAACCTTGGTCTCATCACTGAGTTTAATACCTACCGTTGCTGTGCTGCATCATCCCTTCCTCTTTGGGGAAATACCGACGTAGTTCAAGCCAACATCAGCCGCCACCGCATCTTTTCCTCCCGCCGCCACCTCAAGTCATAAGTAGTTGGACTTTCCAATATGCTCTCTATGTTCGTTCTCGCGTGTCGACCGTCTGGCATAGTGAAAGTGCGTTATATCGACTAGAGGGGGGGTGAATAGGCGATTTTTTTGAATTCTTCACTGAGGCATTTGCCGGTGAGGAAATTCCTTAGCGAAGAACTACTAGCAGCGGAATAAGTACTCACAGTAAGCATAACAGAATACAAGCATGGTCATCATGATGAAAGGAAGACTAGCACAGAGTACAGAAAGCGTAAACACAGGATAACACAAGATGAGGACAAACAGACTGAAGAAATTGAACTGAGGAAATTGAGAAAGTCTTCAGTCAAAGTCTTCAAACACAGATATGAACAAACACTCAACACAGTAATGAGGAAATGGAAGGGTTGAGGAAATAGAACCGATTAGGTTGGTGAAGACAATGATTTGGTAGACCAGTTCCAACTGCTGTCTCGGTTATGCGTCTGGTTGGAGCGGCTGAGTATTTAAACTCGAGGACACGCAGTCCGGACACCCGATCGCCGAAAGCACGCAGCTCAGACACCCGATCCTCACCGTATTCTCCTTGAACTAAGGCCACGCAGACCTCGTCCAATCACTCATGGTAAGTCTTCAGGCGACTTCCAAACCTTCACAGACTTGGTCACTCGGCGATCCACAATTCCTCTTGGATGCTCTAGACCATGACGCCTAACCGTCTGGAAGAAGCACAGTCTTCAAAGGTAACAAGCGCCGGATCCACGCAGGATCAGTTTCTTCAGTGATGCTCAATCACTTTGGGTTTGTAGGGGTTTGGTTTTGGGTTTTCCTCACTTGATGATTTTCGCTCAAAGTCCTCGGAGGATGGGTTGCTCTCAAATGACAAGTGTCAAGTACTCTCGGAGCAGCCAAACAGCTAGTGGTTGTAGGGGGCGGCTATTTATAGCCTAGGGAGCAGCCCGACATGATAAGACATAAATGCCCTTCAATGATATGACCGTTAGGTGGATAAGATATTTTGGGACAGCTGGCACGCAGCACAACAACGGTCGGATTTCACTCTCAAATTACTCAGGGCTATCATGTTCCTCACTGTGTAGGCAATTCGCACTGGCGAATTCCTAACTCCTCAGTCAGAACAAATTCATCAGCGACCAGAAGAACTTCGTCTCACATCAAGAAAGTGACTGAACTGTATGAGATTTCCAAAGGCTTCACTCAAGGGATTGGTAGGTGTAGGATTTTGAGTTGAGCATCACATGGAAATTTTTCCTTAGTATTTCCTCGACCCCTTGAACAGTCACGGTGTTTCCTATGACTCAAGAAAGAGAAAATGAAACTACGAAAACAAAAGTCTTCACGCTTCATGTTCCTCAAATGAATACCAAGTCTTCAAGGTCACACCAATTTCTTCACTTTCAAAGTCTTGAAAAGTCTTCGAATATCAAAGTCTTCAGTTGAAGAACTTCATTTTAGGGTCGACTTTCTCTGTAAATATCAAACTCCTCATAGACATATAGACCTGTGTACACTCACAAACGATTAGTCCCTTAACCTATAAGTCTTCAATACACCAAAATCACTAAGGGGCACTAGATGCACTTACAATCTCCCCCTTTTTGGTGATTGATGACAATATAGGTTAAGTTTTCAACGGGGATAAACATATGAAGTGTAAATACTGATATTGAGGAATTTGATTGCAAGATATAGAAGAACTCCCCCTGAAGATGTGCATAGTGAGGAATTTGCGTTTGAGGCAATGCACATTTGAAGAGTTGAATCATGGAGATCTCCCCCTATATCTTGTAATTCACACACGCATTTGATATATAATATGAAGAATTTGAAATGCATGATGACATATGGTGCCTGATGAAATTCAACATGCGTGCAATAATATTAACAAGGAATAAGCATGCCGAAAGCATCAAAAGTTTTAGAGCATAATGCAACAAGAGTATCAGCGCACCATCGGGTTTAAGATTACAACTCAATCCAAATAAGAGTTTCAGAAGAACGAGAGTTGTAACTTAAAAAAACGCCCTTTATATAGACCAGTTTGAAGACTAACTCAGATTTCTCCCCCTTTGTCATCAAATGACCAAAAGGATTGAAACTGAGGACTAACGCCCGACTACTAGGGAAAAGCCTATACACAAAATCTTATCAAATGACCATGCATGTACTGCTTGAGGATACATTTTGGCTGTGCATGAAATTGTTATCTTAGTACTCCCTTTGTTCCAAATTACTCGTCGTGGTTTGAACTAAAACCACGACGAGTAATTTGAACGAAAAGTACTACCGCATACTAGTAATGGTTTATGAATTTGATGAAAGATAGTACCTAGTTTCTAGCATCTGAAGGAGAATTGAAATGGAAAATGATGAAAGAGATAGCAGTGGCGTTGGATGAGGAAATCGCTACGCTAGCTAATAGTAGCGCTGTTCTAAAAGCGCCGCTGATATCGCTCAACAAGAGTAGCGCTGGTTCGGGCGCTCCTACTATGAGTTAGCTGTAGCGCCTTATTAGTAGCGCGGCCACCCGCGCTGCTGCTAGCCTGAAAACCCGCGCTGCTGCTAGCCTTTTCCCTAGTAGTGCCCCTGAAGAATTTCAAGTTGATGGAGGAGCGCCAGCGTTGTCGGGGTTGTTTGTTGTAGCAGGGCCTGCCGCAGTGTCGTCCAAATCTTCATACTCATCAGTGTCACGCGATGAAGAATATGAGCTGGCCACCAGTGGAGGAACTTTGACCCTCTTGAATTTGTTCGGAGGAGGTGCAGACCAGTCAAATTCTTCATTGAGACCCATAGTCTTCAGTTCTTCAGCGCTATAGACATGAGTGAGTACAGACCAGGTGCAGTTGAAGGTTTCATGAAGGTAGTATTGGTTCTTCTTCACTGCATTGTGTGTTGAGGTCATATTGTGAAGAATTGCACCAAACTGACGCTTTACCCATTTGTGATTGCGATCAACCTTCTGATGAAGACTGAGGAGTAACTCACGGTCAGTCATCACCCTGGGTGCTGTGGCTTGAGGATTTTGCTTGGCTGAGGTATTTGCGGTAGTGTCATGTGTGGCAGAGTCGTCATTGGTAGAGTAAGATGCAGCCACGCGAAATTGACCATCCAATGGACGAATGCCTTCATCGATCACAGTAGCTGCCTTGCCTTTATCATCAGCTGATGAAACTGTCCATTTGAGGACTTCAATGGGAGGCAAGTAGCTACCGTGGTTCAGAGTATCAGCTTTGTAATTCAGTGACGATCTTGCCCTGATGAATCTCATAATCGAAGGAGCATAGGGTTTCAGCTCGAATGGTGACATAGCAACATTTGCCAGAGACCTCATGAAGAAATCATGGAAGTTGACGGGAACGCCATGAATGATGTTGAAAAGCATATTCTTCATGATGCCAACGACTTCTTCATCATTTGAGTCGTGGCCTTTGATATGACTCATTGTCTTCGTCAGAATGCGATAGACAGTCCGAGGCACATAGAGTAATTCCTTGACGAGGAATTTGGTTCGTGGGGCCTGCCCAGGATTCAAAGGCTTCATGACCACTTGCATATAGTGATTTGTCAGTTCAGGGTCACTATAGATGCAACGTGCACTGTCATGGGGAGGATCGAGAGGAAGGACACGAAGCAATTTAGTTGCCGGTGCCTTGTAGTGAGCGTTTTCAGTCATCCAATCCAACACCCATGATTTGACATCTTCAGCATCTCCAGTGATATGCAGTGTAGCGTAGAACTGAAGAATGAGTTCTTCATTCCAACCACAGATGTTAGTGCAGAAATTGAGTAATCCTGCATCGTGAAGAACACTGAGGATTGGCTCGAAGCATGGCAGAGATTCCATATCCACGTGAGGAATATGTTCATGATCGAAGATTTTGTCTTTGTCAAACAGCACTGAGGAATAGAAGTTGGCTTGACTAGCAGTCCAGAAATGCCTCTTCCTTATGCGAGCAGAGTCATAGGGGTTGTAATCTGTGAAGAATACATGCTCGGCAAAGAAGTCTTCAGCCTTGAACTTCTGTTTGCTTGAGAACGGATTCTTTGGCTTTGGCAGAGGGATGTCAGTGAGTTGCATCACAACCTCAGGAATCGCGAGCTCAGGTTCTTCAGGCTGAGGAATTTCTGGTTCCTCTTCTTGTGCAACCTGAGGATTAGCAGCAGCAGGTTCTTCAGCACTAGTGGCTGGAATTTCTTCATGAACAGAGGGAGTGGGATGAGTTTCTTCAGAGCCCAGTTGAACTGTTGTTGCAGGGGACTAAGGAATCTGTTGGATAGGTGTGAATAGATGAGTATTGGGATGCTGACTTTCCCAAAAGTCATCGTTCATCACAGGTGTGGTGCATCCTATATCCACATCGTCATCTTCAATTTCCTCAACACCAGCCTCTTCAGCTGTGAACTGAGGCATAGGTGAGGCAATGACTGGCGTTGAAGGGATTTCGTCCACTTCAATTTCTTCATCAATCTGCTCTGACGAAGCAGCAGAATGATTTTCTTCATCAGATCCGCTTGGGATCTCATAGTCTTCTCCAAAAGGAACAAGGTCCTTTGATGGCATGGATGAAATTGGAACAACATCAATAGGATTTTCAAATGAGCTGGTCATTGGCTTCATTTTCTTCGCAGCCAAAGATTCTGACGTAGCTGATGCCTTCCGTTTCTTCACTGCAGCTTGCTCTGCAGCCTTGGTCTTCTTCACATCATAGGCAGATGGAAGAATTGGAGTTGGTGTAGGCGCGGGAGGAGCTGAAGAATCTGGTTGATTTTCTTCAGCTTCTTCAGGCGCACCACTAGTGGATGCCCTGGCAATTTCTTCAGCGGCTGGAATGGAGTCATCAGCCCTGGAACTAGCATTTTCTTCAAAGAAGTGAAAGTCATCAGCCATCTTGGCATGTTCTTCAAAGAGGCTGAGCAGAGTCTGCAGCCCGAGGGTTTTCTTGTTGTGTTGGGGCTGCATCATTTGTGAATTTCTTCGTCAGGTTGACGAATCTCACTTTAGCTCCTTGCCAATCAGCATAGTAGGCATCAAAGTCTTTGCTGAGGGCTTGTATTTCAGACTGAGCCTTGAGAAGTTCCTCAGGTGTCATTCTGACAACATTTTTCTTCAGGAGCTTCTCCTTTCTGTATTGAGCTTTCTTGATCTCTCTAGCCTTTTCAAACTTCCATTTCTCTTGAGTGATGAAATGGATCAGCATGCGACTTTGACCAGGAGTCAGATGAAAATCAGGCATTGGGGTGTTTGGATCCTTGTGCCAGAGATCAATATAATCGAGGATTTTCCTTGGATCCAAAAGCAGTGGCACAGATGTGCCTTTGGTTCTAGCGGCCTTTACTTGTCTGTCTCTGATGATTTCTGCAAGTTCATCATCAGAAGCTTCATCATCAGAGGGCACATGGAATGCGACCTGTTTCTTCCTTGGACTTGGCCGAGGACTGCGTCCAGCTGTTGCTTTAGTCTTCAACAGGGTGGGGCCTGATGAGGAAATTGGTGCAGCTGAGGACTTGCTGAGACACCAGAGGAAATCGAGAAACCCGTAGTCCTTTGACATGTAGCCAGATGCACAGGAGCTGAGGACTTTGAAGGAGCTGCTGAGGACTTTGGTGGAGCAGTAGCAGTGTGACGAATTTGCCGTGAGGGCATTGCCGAGAACTTGGCCGTGAGGGCGCTGTTGGTGAAGCACTTGGCTTACGAGCAGGCTTCTTTGGCATAGATTTTCTCGGCCCGACCGAGGCCTCGCTTCTGCAGCAGCGATGGCGTAATCCTCATTGAATTTCTTCACTGCCTCCTTGGCTTGTCTTGCCAATTTGGCTTGGCGCTTAGCCCATTCTTCAGGAAAGTCCTCACCATGCTTGATGCTGGTGGGATCAGGTACTTGGCCAGGTGCCAATGGAGCTCTTGGGCATGGAGGATTGAGGGCAAATTTCTTCATGTACTTTGGAGTCACATATCGGTATTCCCTCCATTCCCTTGCCCATCTTTGTTCAATCTTCTGTATGCGCACCTTGCGCTGATTTTTGGTTTCTTTGCCAAATTTTGCTTCATCAGGTGTGCAATAGCCAGCATAAATTTCCTCAGGGATTTCAAACGCAGTCATAACCTCAGGTTTCTTTCCTCCTTTCTGCGGCTTCTTACCGTCTGCCATATTCTTCAGATGAGGAATTCGAACAATTGAACACTCTGAAGTGTTAGAATAAATCCGAGGCATACCGTCGATCATCCGAGGACCAAGCAATCACACGAGCATGACACCGAGATTTGTTAACGAGGTTCACCGATATGGATACATCCCCGGGGCCTAACTATGGGCGCTCCTCCCCATGACACCGTCACAATACCGCACACCGGCCACCCGGGCGCCGGCACACGCCGCCGGCTCCCCCTTGCGCGCCCGTGCTATTATGTTGGCATAGGTTACATCGTGTGTCTACCCTCGCTATATAAGAGAGGCCTAGGATACAAGTGTCCTACTAAGACACGACTCCACATCCTATGTAAACACGATACAACTACAAGTCCAACTGTAACCTACCTTGTACACTATATTCGACACAACTCTAACAAACTCCACCTTGGCGAATATACTCCACCATCTTGAATTCGTCAATGCGTCAAACTTCCATGTACATTCGACTTGAGCTTATCCCATGAGCACCGCTGCTACTCCAAAGACTCCATGTGACTCCCCCTGCAACTTGTAGTCCCTTCTTTTCTTGACCACGGTCAACACTCAAGCAAAATTAAGTTCCTTGTTACTCTAGTTTGTTCTCCCAACTTCCAGAGTATCTCTCCAACGCAATCACACACTGATCACTGACCTGCGTGAAAATGAACAACTCACATATTGGGTGTCACACATAAGAGTTACCTGAACTCAACATCACCGCTCCTTTCTTGACCGCCTGTCTGAAACTTGAAGGAATTTCACCATTGCTTCTAGTCATTCCGAGTCAAATTCGCAGTTGACTCACCACATGTATGACCACCAGAGCCCTGGCCCGTCTCCATGCCCCGTGCATACGGCACGCCTCGCCGCTATTACCACGTCGAGCCTCCGCTGTCCCGGTCGAGTCTCAAGGGTCGCGAAACCACACCACTCAACCCCCACTGCAGAGTACCACCGATCATCACCGACCGATGACGAAGTTTCACGCCCATCGACCACCGGGCTCCAGTCCGAATTGCTCGCCGCCGCTTTTCTCGCTGAATAGGCTTCACTCTCTGTCGACTTCACGCCAGTAGCCCTCAATCCAGCTCCACCTTCAACATGACTCCATGGTAGATGATCGCCTACCCACGCCGCCTGTCGACTTCAAGCCCGTGTGTACACCACCTTGAATCAATCCCGCGCCATAGTCTTGTCGAAGCCGCACAAGCCTCGGGCATGTGCACCACGTGTTTCCACGCCCAGAAGTCGGTCACCATCAGCATCACGCTCATATGTCGCTGTCGCCGATCCCACCACCGTCTTCTGTACCAACCGACTCACGTCGATCCGTCAGACTGTCCAGTCCGACCCAGCCGAACTCGTTCGACTATATGACACGAGGCTCCCATATCGTCTTCCGCGAATCTCCATCCATCACCTGATAATTCCATCTTAGTTGACATGACTTCCTGCAACGCCTTCAAGCATCTTTATTGCGCCAACAAAAATTTTCATCTTTGTCTGCCATAACCCAAGGTTTCCAGTCCAGTCAACTTCTCCACCTCAAAGCTGGTATCCGTTGGCGCTATGGTCTTTTGTACGGCTGACCCTGTGAAAAATTGTCTGAGCTTTGCACGCGATTCCTCAAGTACACGAACACCGCGTACTACTAATAGTAGCTAACTAACTGGTCTTCACGTGTTGGCTCCCTGCATTGGCCTTAACTCCTGATGCTAGCGTTGCCTTTGCCAAAGTACTTGCTTTCCGATGAATATATGTCTTAGATGTTCCTTTCGCCGATTGATTTGCCTGCCTTGTCCGTGTCTATGGAGACTCGGTCTCCTTTTGTTTCCAAAACAAATCTCTGTCCGCTGTCCTTGCACACAATCAGGCCAGCTTGGCCTCCCAGCGCTGCACTCCAGCCTTAGACATCCGGCTCCACGCCTGCCACACGGGCATTGCTGCATGCATCCGTTCGTGTCCGCGCTCGGCAGCCTCCAGCCAGGTTGCGTGTCTTACAACACGCATCGCTAGAGCGGCTCGCTCGCCACACGGACTCCTGGTGCCACACGGACTCGCTGTAATAACGCCGGATTGATCACGAAGACCTTCCACGCCGCCGCCGCTGCTAAACTGATCCAGCCACCGAGAACTCTCTGCCGATCGCTTCTTTCATACACGACGCCGTCTTCCCGAATCTTCAACTCGAGCAACCTTGATCCACTGACGCGACAACTTGCTGCCATGTCTCCAATCACACACATTGCACCTTGTCAGATCCCATTGACAGCTTTCACGTGCTCTCCTCTAAATCAACGATCCACCGCCTTCGAACAACCTAGCTCTGATACCACTTGTTAGAATAAATCCGAGGCATACCGTCGATCATCCGAGGACCAAGCAATCACACGAGCACGACACCGAGATTTGTTAACGAGGTTCACCGATATGGATACATCCCCGGGGCCTGACTATGGGCGCTCCTCCCCATGACACCGTCACAATACCGCACACCGCCACCGGGCGCTGCACACGCCCGGCTCCCCTTCTTGCGCTACCTGTGCTATTATGTTGGCATAGGTTACATCGTGTGTCTACCCTCGCTATATAAGAGAGGCCTAGGATACAAGTGTCCTACTAAGACACGACTCCACATCCTATGTAAACACGATACAACTACAAGTCCAACTGTAACCTACCTTGTACACTATATTCGACACAACTCTAACATGAAGAAGTATGCAGTTTTTCTTCGAGGAACGCTGCAAATGAGTTAAGTTGATGAGAACCTAGTGATTCAGCAGCGGACATGAGTACCTGTGAACAGAGTATAGGTGCGAGGAATTTGGAGAGGTCATATGCGTTCTCAGAAGGTTTTTCGAAAAGAACAAGTTTTGAGGAATTTGACCAGATGAACCTTGAGGAATTTCACTAAGCGTTCTTGTCTTAGGTTCCAGAGTTGTACAGATCGAAGATCCACACAATTAGGGAATCTTGAAGAAAATGATTGCTTAGAGAAACAGTTCAAGATCATATGATCCGTGAGGTGTTCATATGTGTGAAGATTTGAAGAATAAACACCTTTGAAGATTTTCAGGAAAGTTTGAGAATCAAAGTGAGTAATAAAAGTAACTTTTAATTACCCGAAGTGAAGAACACGATGAACTGAGAAGAACAAATGTGAAGTTCGTCAGGTTAGATCTCCCACGCCCTAACTTGGCAGAGGAAGACAGCTACAGTGGCGGCGGAGTGAAGATTTCCGCAACCGACGAGTACGACGGCGACGAGGTCGAGGCAGCGAAGCTCTTCCTCATCGGCGACGATGGAGTAGCAGCGGCGCTAGGATTTGAGGAGCTCGAGCGAGAGAGAATGGTCAAGCGGAGTAAATGAAGTGAGGAAGGGGAGAGGGGTATTTATAGATACGGTGAAAAACTGTTCGCCCGAAGATTTTGGGACGAACATGCCCCTGCCCTTTCTCCTTCTCGCGACATGTGTCACCCACATACTGTGTAGTTCAGATCGTGTAAGATCGTGGCTGAATAGAGTAATGCATCGTGGGGTGCGGAACGGATTGAGCGGAAAAACCGAAAATCTGGATAAGATTTGTTTTAAAGTTTCGTTCGCAATTTCTTCAGCTGACAAGGACACAGTGAAGATTTTGAACGAGTTTCAAATAGAACGCACATGAAGAATTTGTGAATAGATTGGGTTGAGTTTAGCACAGAGGGGGAAGGGTCCGATCACATTCACTAAGCAGAGAAAAGCAACTTGAAAAAATAGCCATAAGTGAATGCTGTAGAGGACATAAACTCATATATATATATATATATATATATATATATATATATATATATATATATATATATATATAGACAAATGTTTCCTACAAGCAGTGGTAGTTACCACCACTTGCGCTTTTGTATGTTGTATGTAGTATCTGTCGGAACCGAGAGTATGTACGCCTAGTATGTAGTATATAACAATGATTAGGTAGTATATATACTAATTTTTAGGTAGTATGTACCATTTTTGAGTATGCTCATTTTTACGTACAAATATGTACGTATTTTACAAATATATAAAAAACTATGGGCTCATATGCAATTTTTTCATGTAACTTGCTTTGAAATATCTTAGATATAGTATATGAACATATCTAAAATAATAAAATAGTATATATAGTACCACATGGTAGTATATGAGACATATGGGGTAACTACCACCGGGTGGTAGGATGGATTTTCCCTATATATATATAGCCAATGAAGAAAAACGACGGAAACAGTGAAGATTTTGCGAAGTTGAAAATTTTGAAAAACTGTAGAATTTCAAAACTGAGGAAAAACTCAAATTGAAGATTTTCAACTTTTTGTGGTGGCGTGACCCACCGTATAAGAATGATGATTTCAGACACCGCGTACAATTGTCGTAGGGTTCTGAGAATCAAATTCTTCATTAATTTCTTCACACTTAGAGTGTTATTCTTCATTGATTGAAGAAAAACGTTTCTTCATGTGTTGCACATCTAAGTCATCAATTTTGCATAAGTGTTAGGATGTGTGTCCTTTTCAAAGAACATTCGAAGATTCTAAGACATTTAGCTCACACCGCAACTTGCTAAATCTTTTCTCATCCAAGGGCTTAGTGAAGATATCAGCTAGCTGTTCTTCAGTCTTCATGTGCTCGATGGAGATGTCGCCCTTCAACACATGATCACGAAGAAAATGATGACGAATCTGAATGTGCTTTGTCTTCGAGTGCTGAACTAGGTTGTGAGCAATCTTGATGGCACTCTCATTGTCGCAGAGGGGAGGCACATTCTTCACATTGATGCCATAGTCCTTGAGGGTTTGCTTCATCCAAAGCAGTTGAGCACAGCAAGAGCCAGCAGCAATGTATTCAGCTTCCGCAGTAGACAGTGATACGTAGTTCTGTTTCTTCGAGGACCAACAGACCAAAGATCGTCCGAGGAAATGACAAGTGCCAGATGTTGACTTGCGGTCCACACGATCACCAAAGATAGTCGAGTCGAATATCCAATGAGATCAAAAGCAGAGCCCTTGGGGTACCATAATCCTAGTGTTGGTGTGTGAGCTAGATATCGAAGAATATGTTTCACAGCCTTATGGTGTGATTCCTTCGTGCAGCTTGAAATCGGGCACACATGCAAACACTAAGCATTATATCCGCCTAGATGCACATAAGTACAATAAAGAACCAATCATGGAGCGGTATACCTTGTGATCAAGTCAATACCATTTTCATCAAGGCATAGATGGCCATTTGTGGGCATAGGAATTTTGACGCCTTTGCAATCTTGCATGTCGAATTTCCTGAGTACATCTTTGAGGTATTTCTCCGAGATATGAATATGCCATTGCGTCACGATTTAATTTGAAGACCTAAGAAGAATTTCAACTCTCCCATCATAGACATTTGATATTCTTCACTCATCATATAGGCAAATTCATCACTATAACGTTGGTCAGTACAGCCAAAGATAATATCATCAACATATATTTGGCACATAAACAGTTCACCATCATAAGATTTAGTAAAGAGAGTAGGGTCGAGTGAACTGGGTGTGAAGCCATTCTTCACGAAGAATTCCTTCAATGTATCATACCACACCCGAGGGGCTTGCTTGAGGCCATAGAGGGCCTTATTAAGTCTGAAGACTTTGTCAGGATTCATTGGATCTTCAAAACCTGGGGGTTGAGCAACATATACTTCTTCCTCAAGCTTACCATTGAGGAATGCACTTTTCACATCCATTTGATATAAGATGATATCATGATGGTTAGCATAGGCAAGTAATATGCGAATAGCCTTAAGTCTAGCAACAGGTGCAAAAGTTTCATCGAAATCAATTCCTTCAACCTGTGTGTAGCCTTGAGCTACTAGTCGTGCCTTATTCCTCACCACAAGGCCATTTTCATCTTGCTTGTTGCGGTAGATCCACTTTGTGCCAATGATATTATGCTTGCGAGGATCTAGACGTTTGACCAGTTCCTGCACCTTGTTGAGCTCGAATCGATGTAATTCTTCTTGCATAGCCCTAATCCACTCCGCTCGAAAATGCTTCATCTACCTTAGTGGGCTCTGTGATAGAGACAAAAGCATAGTGCCCACAAAAGTTAGATAAATGTGAAGCTTTTGAGCGTGTGAGAGGACCTGGGGCTCTAATGTCATCGATGATCTTCTCCACTTGCACTTCTTTTGCAACGCGAGGATGAGCTGGTTGTCGCTGAGGAATTTGATCAACATTTTCTTCAAAGACCATTTTCTTCAGTGCATCACCGACGTTCTTCATGAACTGGAATGAATTCTTCACAGATTCTTCAAGAGGAATGACATCCTCGGTTGCCTTGAACTTGATAGAATCCTCGGTGCTGGTTCATCTAACACAGAAGGTAGGTGCTCTCTTTGCAGCCATTAGTTTCATCGAGCGCACATCTACAAAGTCAACAATCTTGTGAAGAACAATGTTAAAGACTCAGAGGTGTGCGAGTCCTTTCCGTAACCAAGCATAAAACGTTCATGTGCTTTCGGTGCAAATTTAGAATTGTGGTGAGGATCTCTAATCCAACATTGAGCACCGAAGACTTTGAACTCACATTGGGTTTCTTGTCAGTGAGGAGTTCATAGGCCGTCTTCTTGAAGAATTTGTGAAGATATACTCTGTTGATGATGTGGCACGCAGTATCAATTGCATCAATCCAAAAACGCTGAGGCGTTTTGTATTCATCAAGCATAGTGCGAGCCATCTCAACAAGAGTTCTGTTCCTGCGCTCCACGACGCCATTTTGCTGAGGAGTATATGGAGCAGATAACTCATGAGTAATACCAAGTTCATCAAGATAGTCATCAAGACCGGAATTCTTGAACTCAGTTCCATTGTCACTTCTGATGTGCCTGATCTTCACACCAAAGTTGGTTGAAGCCCTTGAGGAAAATCGTTTGAAGACTTCCTGCACTTCATGTTTGTAAGTAACAATGTGTACCCATGTATATCGAGAGTAATCATCAACAATGACAAAACCATATAGAGATGCATCATTGGTGACTGTTGAGTAATGATTAGGTCCGAAGAGGTCCATGTGAAGCAATTCGAATGGACGAGTAGTGGTCATGATAGTCTTCGCTGGATGCTTGGCCTTGGTCATTTTTCCAGCTTCACAGGCTCCGCATAAGTGATCCTTGAGGAATTTGACATTCTCAATGCCAATGACATGCTTCTTCTTTGCAAGCGTGTGCAAATTCCTCATGCTGCGTGACTAAGTCGTCGATGCCATAGCCAGCCTTCAAGCTTTTGCAAGTAGACACACGGCTGGTTGTGGTCCCAGAGAGAAATCAACAATATACAAATCTCCTCTCCTAAAGCCTTCGAGGACTTTGGAATTGTCAGCTTCCATAATCACAACACAGCGATACTTGCCAAAGATAACAACCATATCAAGATCACAAAGCATTGAGACTGACATGAGGTTGTATCCTAAGGACTCAACAAGCATGACTTTGTCCATGTGTTTATCCTTAGAGATTGCAACCTTACCAAGACACAATACCTGACTTTTGCCTTTGTCAGGAAAGATGATATGCTTCAGATGTGACGGTGATAAGGGAGCATCCATCAATAGATTCTTGTCACCAGTCATGTGATTCGTACATCCATTATCGAGGACCCACTCTGTAGCTTTGGGTTGATCATCCTGCAGAAGAATTAGTGTGGCTTACAATCTCATATGCTTCATCAGTGAAGAATATGATATCAAGTTCATCAGATGAATCATCAAGCAGTAAACAGATAAAGCAGTATTAGGATGTGTGGAATGAAAGTTCATTTCATCATGATTCGCCTGTGTCCTTTCAGGCAAATTTTGTCAGGCCCCCAGCAAATTCTACAGACGTTAAAGCACGTCTGGAGACCTGACCCTGCAGAAGGGATTAGTTCTTTTTCTTCACCACCCACATTTGAAGGGGTGGCAAAGAGTTCATCACTCTGCGAGCACCATACGAGAATGGTGGCATAGAGGCCAAACCATTTCGTTTCACATAAGAGGGGTTAGGGTAAGCATATGAATAAGCAGAGAAATTCTTCGAGGACTTATGAACATAATGGTCTGAAGAATAATGCACATATTCATAGCCCTTAGCTCTACCCTGCGAAACAGAGTTGTTAGCACGATGATAATCATATGAGGACTTTGATCCTTTTGAGGAATTTGATCCATGTGAGGAATTTGGTCCATGTGAGGACTTGGATCCATATGAAGAGTTTGGTCCATATGAAGAATTTGATCTGGGGTTCCTGTTCTTCACAGGTGGTCTCATGAGGACATTCACCTGAAGACTTTCAAGGTACTTCTTGGGAACCCATATTTTCTTCATAGGAGAACCGTTCCTGCAGTTAGTGCCAACATATGTAGCAAATACTTCACCATTCTGATTTTTGAACAGTTTATAGTTGGAGTCAAATGACTCATCAGAAGAATGAGGAGATTCACATGTAAATCCAGATAAGTTAGATGGATCAACTGGAGGTCCCTTTGCAGCAACCCATGAGGTTTTGGGGTACTGCTCAGGCTTCCAATATGTTCCATCAGCATTGAGTTTCCTCTCAAAGGAAATACCCTCTTTCCTAGGGTTTCTGTTGAGGATATGCTTTTTAAGCACATCACAAAGAGTCTGATGCCCTTTGAGGCTTTTGTACATGCATGTCATGTACAATTCCTTCAACCTGCATTGTCAAGGATACTAGCAATGTCCTCGATGAGGAATTAGTGATAGCAGAGGCGATGAAGAATTTGTAACAGTTGAAGCATTTGAACATTCAGGTGAAGAATTAGCAGATTCACGTTCAATGCACTTTAAGCATGGAGGAACAAATTCTTCCTGAGAAGCGCTAATTTGTTGAGCTAGTAATGAATCGCGCTCCTTCTGAAGATCTTCATAACTCACTCTTAGCTTCTCAAGATCTTGCTTTCTTTGAAGAAATTCATAAGAAAGTTTCTCATGATCAGATAAAAGAGTGTTATGATGACCTTGAATGTTATCAAACCTAGACTGAAGTCTCTGAAGATTTTCAGTCAGGGCTTTGGTGCGATCCATTTCTTCACCCAACATATCATCACTTTTGTCTAGCATGTTTTGAACCTTTTCAAGAGCCCTTTGTTGTTTTACAGCAATCTTAGCAAGTTTAGAGTAGCTGGGCTTGAGATCCTCATCAGATTCATTTTCACTAGATTCAGAGGAGGTGTATTTGAGTACCTTTGCACCTTTCGCCATGAAGCAATAGGTGGGAGCATAGTCATCATTATCTTCATCAGGCTTGTCGGTGGGGTCAGTTTCTTCAGTGTTGAAGATGGACTTGCTAACGAAAGCAGTAGCGAAGGCCAGACTCGCCACACCAGATTCGGATTCTTCAGACGCCTCCTCTTCCTCATTTTCCTCAGATTCAGCTTCAGAGTCCATTTCCTTGCCAATGAATGCCCGAGCCTTCTTGGAGCTGCTCTTCTTGTGAGATGAAGACTTCAAGGATTTAGATGACGAAGATTTTGACGATTTCTTCTTCTTCGCATCATCAGAACTGTAATCCTTGTATTTCTTCTTCTTCATTTCCTTTTCCCACTGAGGACAATCTTGAATATAGTGACCAGGTTTCTTGCATTTGTGGCACAGCCTTCTCTTATAGTCACTGGATGAGGGATCACTGCTTCTTGAGGATTTTCCAAAGCGACCACGTCTTGAGAACTTCTGGAATTTCTTCACGGCAAAGCTAGCTCCTGCTCAATTCTTCAGATCACCAAGGCTACTACCGAATCCTCACATTCGAATCGACACGGCCTTGGCCTTCGTGGCACGTGGTTTGCCATAGCTCGAACCATAGAGATCTCTTTTTTGAGCAAGTCGAACTCGTGAGTATTTAGCCTTCGAGGATATCGGCAGGATCAAGAGACTTGTAGTCAGCACGTTCTTGTATCATCAGTCCCAGAGTATCAAATGAGGAATCAAGCGATCTCAACAGTTTCTTCACCACCTCATGATCAGTGATGTCAGTGGCACCGAGGGCTTGAAGCTCATTTGAGATGTCAGTGAGGAGATCGAAGGTTTGTTGGACATTTTCATTGTCGAGTATTTTGAAGCGGTTGAAGAGATTCCGAAGAACATCAACTCGAGAGTCACGCTGGGTTGAGACTCCTCCATTCACTTTGGACAGCCTATCCCAGATAAGCTTAGCAGTTTCCAAAGCACTCACTCTTCCATACTGTCCTTTACTCAGATGGCCACATATGATATTCTTTGCTTGAGAATCGAGTTGCTTGAATCTCTTCACATCGGTAGCGTTCAGTGAGGGTGAGACAGAGGGAACACCATTTTCCACAACATACCAGAGATCATTGCCAATTGCCTCAAGATGCATTCGCATCTTGTTTTTCCAGTAGGGGTAGTCCGTCCCATCAAAGGTAGGACACCCAGTCGAGACCTTGATCATACCTGTGGTCGACATAACTAAAACTCCAGGCGGTTAAACCAAAATCACACAGAACAAGGGAGTACCTTGCTCTGATACTAGTTGAAAGTGCGTTATATCTATTTTTATTTGCTTTTATTTTCAGATCTATTAATCCAAAAATACAAAAATACCTTGCTAAATTTTTTTATTTATTTATTTAATCTCGCGTTCCCGCAAGATCTATTTATCCAAAGTACTGCAATTTTACCTATCTCTTTACCTGTGAGGAATTGTCAACCCCTCTCTTACGTCGGGTTGCAAGTATTTGTTCTCTGTGTGCAGGTGCTGTTTACGTGGTGTTGTGTGGTTCTCCTACTGGTTCGATAACCTTGGTCTCATCACCGAGTTTAATACCTACCGTTGCTGTGCTGCATCATCCCTTCCTCTTTGGGGAAATACCGATGTAGTTCAAGCCAACATCAGCCGCCACCGCATCTTTTCCTCCCGCCGCCACCTCAAGTCATAAGTAGTTGGACTTTCCAATCTGCTCTCTATGTTCGTTCTCGCGTGTCGACCGTCTGGCATAGTGAAAGTGCGTTATATCGACTAGAGGGGGGGTGAATAGGCGATTTTTTTGAATTCTTCACTGAGGAATTTGTCGGTGAGGAAATTCCTTAGCGAAGAACTACTAGCAGCGGAATAAGTACTCAGAAGTAAGCATAACAGAATACAAGCATGGTCATCATGATGAAATGAAGACTAGCACAGAGTACAGAAAGCGTAAACACAGGATAACACAAGATGAAGACAAACAGACTGAAGAAATTGAACTGAGGAAATTGAGAAAGTCTTCAGTCAAAGTCTTCAAACACATATATGAACAAACACTCAACACAGTAATGAGGAAATGAAAGGGTTGAGGAAATAGAACCAGTTAGGTTGGTGAAGACAATGATTTGGTAGACCAGTTCCAACTGCTATCTCAGTTGTACGTCTGGTTGGAGCGGCTGAGTATTTAAACTCGAGGACACGCAGTCCCGGACACCCAGTCGCTGAGCACGCAGCTCGGGACACCTAGTCCTCACCGTATTCTCCTTGAACTAAGGCCACGCTGACCTCGTCCAATCACTCGTGGTAAGTCTTCAGGCGACTTCCAAACCTTCACAGACTTGGTCACTCGGCGATCCACAATTCCTCTTGGATGCTCTAGACCATGACGCCTAACCGTCTGGAAGAAGCACAGTCTTCAAAGGTAACAAGCGTCGGATCCACGCAGGATCAATTTCTTCAGTGATGCTCAATCACTTTGGGTTTTAGATTTTTTTTGAAACTATGATGATTTTTATAGCAAATTCGGAAACTATACACCCTAATGGAGAAAAATCAAAAATATCACCCCGTCGGCCTCCTGTTGGCCGAAAAGGGACTTTTCGGCCTCCTGTTGGCCGAAGAGGGACTTTTCGGCCAACTGCTGGCCAAAAAGGACTTTTCGGCCAACCGTTGGCCAAAAAGTACTATTCGGCCAACAGTTGGCCAAAGAGTCCCTCTTCGGCCAACACCTGCTCTACTTTTTAGAAAAGTCATATCAAATAGGATTTTTAGTATTTTAATTTTATTCTTTTTGCATTAAATTAGAAATTTTATGAAGTTTCTGTAGATATCAAGTTTGACTAGATTTGAAAGTTTGAATTTGAATTTTCATGAATTTTCTCGAATCACTAGATTGCCTATAATTTGAGCTAGGAGTATTCTTTCTAGACGATTCTTTTTGCTACTGGTTCTTTGTGACTTTGTTTATCAGTAGTAATTAATTGGTGAATTTTAGGATTATTTAAAATTAGGTTTTTACGCCATTCTCTCCCTCCATTTTCTACCGCCATTTTATTTCCCGCCATTCTCTCCCTTCATTTTCTTTCCCGCCATTCTCTCCCGCCATCTTCTTTCCTGCCATCTTCTTTCTCGCCATCTTCACTTCTCAACTTATAAAACAAGCCTCATGGTGTCCACGATCGTAGATAACATCGTCTGACACAGTCTGTGTCTCCTGCGTCGATGCTGCTGGTGGAGTGTGAAACACTGTCTAAGAGAAGTCATAAGTGTTTGCAGCTTCGTCATCATCATCGGAGAGTGTTTCACACTTATGACTTCTCTCACACAGTGTTTCACACTCCACATGAAGGCATCATCGTCATCCTCCGTCGATGCAGCACTCCTTAGTGTGGCGGGAGAGAATGGCGGCAAAGAAAATGGAGGGAAAAAGATTGCGGGAAAATATATTTTTTCATGTATAAAACGGCAATGGTTGTACAGGATTTAAAAGGCACTTTTAAATATAAACTCCTATGAAGCTCAAAACAAGTTTTCTAGTAGGAAAAAAGAAATAAAATACAAAAAAATACAACAAATAAAATAGCTACTGATAACTAAATAGAAACAAAAATAATATGTCAAAAAACTAAAGAATTTTTTTAAAGCAATTAAAATTATAAGAAATAGCATAAAACCTATAAAACACAAAAACAGGACTGTTTTCATAAAAACCAAATTTTAAATAATTATAAAATTTGCCAATTAATTACTACTGATAAACAAATTCACAAAGAACCAGCAGCAAAAAGAATCATCTTAAAAAATACTCCTAGCTCAAATTATAGGCAATCTAGTTATTTGAGCAAATTCATGAAAAATTCAAATTCAAACTTTCAAATCTAGTCAAACTTGAAATCTGCAGAAACTTCATAAAATTTCTAACCTAATGCAAAAAGAATCAAATTAAAATACTAAAAATCATAATTGATATGAATTTTCTAAACCAGTAGAGCAGATGTTGGCCGAAGAGGGACTCTTTGGCCAACTGTTGGCCGAAAAGGTACTTTTTGGCCAACGGTTGGCTGAAAAGTACTTTTTGGCCAACGTTTGGCCGAAAAGTACCTCTTCGGCCAACAGGAGGCCGAAAATTCCCTTTTCGGCCAACAGGTGGCCGACGGGGTGATACTTTTGATTTTTCTCCATTAGGGTGTATAGTTTCCGAATTTGCTATAAAAATCATCATAGTTTCAAAAAAAATCGGGTTTGTAGGGGTTTGGTTTTGGTTTTCCTCACTTAATGATTTTCGCTCAAAGTCCTCGGAGGATGGGTTGCTCTCAAATGACAAGTGTCAAGTTCTCTCGGAGCAGCCAACCAGCTAGGGGTTGTAGGGGGCGGCTATTTATAGCCTAGGGAGCAGCCCGACATGATAAGACATAAATGCCCTTCAATGATATGACCGTTAGGTGGATAAGATATTTTGGGACAGTGGCGCCAAGACACAAAGAACGGTCGGATTTCACTCTCAAATTCCTCGGGGCTATCATGTTCCTCATCGTGTAGGCAATTCGACTGGCGAATTCCTAACTCTCGATCGAGAACAAATTCATCAATGACTGTAAGAACTTCGTCTCTCACATCAAGAAAGTGACTGAACTGTATGAGATTTCCAAAGGCTTCACTCAAAGGGATTGGTAGGTGTAGGATTTTGAGTTGAGCATCACATGGAAATTTTTCCTTAGTATTTCCTCGACCCCCTTTAACAGTACGGTGTTTCCTATGACTCAAGAAAGAGAAAATGAAACTACGAAAACAAAAGTCTTCACGCTTCATGTTCCTCAAATGAATACCAAGTCTTCAAGGTCACACCAATTTCTTCACTTTCAAAGTCTTCAGAAAGTCTTCAGAATATCAAAGTCTTTAGTCGAAGAACTTCATTTTTAGGGGTCGACTTTCTCTGTAAATATCAAACTCCTCATAGACTTATAGACCTGTGTACACTCACAAACGCATTAGTCCCTTAACCTATAAGTCTTCAATACACCAAAATCACTAAGGGGCACTAGATGCACTTACACATAGGTATATAGATGTTTCTCCTTTCATGTAAGATCAGCGTGAATGTCTAAGGTCCTGAGTTTGTGTCCGGGTTGTGATGCCAACTACTTGTGCTTAAATTAAACTGTCAAGAAAGAAACCTGTTTCAGCCTTTTGTCTAATATTATTTAAATCAAAGTTTTCCTTGTGTGTAACAAGGATGCACTGATAATGCTTGGCATGAATCTATAGTATTAAAATGATTACATATTGATTGTATTTTTATGTAGTGATTACTACTCCCTCCATTCCTAAATACTAGTCATTTTAGAGATTTCAATATGGACTACATACGATTGTATATAGACGCATTTTAGAGTGCAGATTCACTCATTTTTCTCAGTATGTGGTCCATATTGGAATCTCTAAAAGGACTTATATTTAGGAATGTAGGGAGTTGATTTCTCCATGTCTATGTTTTTTTCTTGAAATTGTGCTTTCTTGCATTTGTTCACACCTGTTTTTCTGCATTAGTTCTTTCACCTTTATATCTGCATTGGATTGACATGGCATATGTTTGTATTACAGGAATAAGTAGCCAATCTTTACATCGGGCAAGATGGTGTAGTATAATTTCAAGAAAATCACGGTTGTCCCTCCTGTGAAGGACTTCATCAACATAATCTTGTCCTGCACGCAGAGGCAAATGCCAACTATTGTCCACAAGGGCTATGCTATCAACCGCATTCGCCAGTTCTACATGTGCAAGGTTCACTATACTCAACAGAACTTCTATGAAAAGTTGTCCACCATCATTAGCGAGTTCCCCCGACTGGATGACATACACCCTTTCAATGGTGATCTACAACAAGGATCACTACAAACTTGCCTTGGGTCAGATCAATACAGCTCGAAATATCATTGCAAAGATCTCCAAGGATTATCTGAGGCTGCTCAAGTATGGAGACACCATGTACCGGTGCAAGTGCCTGAAGGTAGCTGCATTAGGTCGCATCTATACTGTTCTAAAGCGTATCGGTCCTAGTTTGGCATACCTGGAGCAGATCAGGCAGCACATGGCCAGGCTTCCATCAATTGACCCAAACACATGTACTCTCTTGATTTGTGGCTATCCAAATGTTGGGAAGAGCTCTTTCATGAACAAGGTTACAAGCGTTGATGCAGATGTACAGCCTTATGCTTTCACAACAAAATCCCTTCTTGTTGGACATGCAGATTACAAATACCTCCGATACTAAGTGATTGACACTCCAGGGAACCTTGGTAGGCCTTTCAAGGACAGGAACATCATAGAAATGTGCAGTATCACCGCTCTTGCCCACTTGAGGGTTGTTGTGTTGTTCTTCTTGGACATCTCTGAGTCTTGTGGATACACTAAATGCTCAGCAAGCTGCACTCTTTCACAGTATAAAATCCTTGTTCATGAATAAGCCTCTGGTCATTGTTTGCAACAAGACTGATTTGTAGCCGCATGATGGGATTTCCGAAGAGTATATGCAGCTGGTAATGGAGATGAAGTCAGAGGCCATGAAGACTATACCTCAAGGTGGAGATCCTAATGAGGAGGGTGTTTTGTTGACTATGTGTGCTTTAACAGATGAGGGTGTGATGGCTGTTAAAAATGCTGCATGTGAGAGGCTTCTTGGGTAGAGAGTGGAGATCAAGATGAAGTCAAAGTAGATCAATGACTGCTTAAATAGGTTTCATGTTGCTATGCCCAAGCCTCGTGACAACAGAGATATGCCTACTTGCATTCCTCAGGTTGTTCTTTAAGCTCAAGCAATTGCGGCTGCAAAAGAAAAGAAGAATCTTGAGAGGGACCTTGAGAATGAGAATGGAGGTGCTGGTGTTTATTCAGCCAGTCTCAAGAAGCATTACTTATTGACCAATGATGAATGGAAGGAAGATATTCTCCTTGAGATATTGTATGGGCATAATGTTGTCGATTTCTTGGATCCGGATATCTTGGAAAGGTGTGAAGAACTGGAAAGGGAGGAGGGTCTTCATCTTGAAGAAGAAGCTACTCAAGATGCTTTCATGATAGATGGCCATGACGAATTAACTGAAGAACAACGTGAGATATTGGGTAAGATTAGGAAGAAGGCAATGCTCATCCAGGAGCATAGGATGACGAAGAGTACTAAAAGAGCCATCCTATTGTTCCAAGGAAACATGACAAACACAACAAATTCACAACCAAGAGATTGGGCAGACAACTCACATCCATGGGTGTTGATCCTACTACTACTATGAATTGACTTCGCAGCCAGTCAAGAGGCCGTAAGCGTGAGAGGTCACTGAGCAGAGCTGATGGTGATGACGCTATGGACGCTGATGGCCAGCATTCCGACAAGAAAATGCGTACAAGGTCGAGGTCTAGGTCCAAATCCCGACCAATTGAAGAGGTCGTGCCAGGTGATGGGCTCAGGGACACTGCTCAAAAGAAGAAGGCCATCAAGAAGTCGAGGGACTCTGTCAAGAATAGGAACAAGAGGCTCGCCGTAGAGGCGGATAGCATGATCCCTACCATGAAACTGAAGCATCTCTTCTCTGGAACACGAGGCATTGGAAAGACCAGCAGGCATTAAGCCCGTAAATGTGGATGTTGCTGCCTGCGATCACTGGATCAGGTGCGGGAATTGTGCTTTACATGATTGCTATGTTCATGAGATAGGGTTGTTAATCTTGAAATCATGCTGATTTTGTAAACTTAGATCCAAAAGTGTTGGAACCAGCTCTGATCTTGTAGTCAATTGGTTGTGCTGTAGGGAGTTGAGAGGAGTTTACATATTGTACTACACTCTCGAATTGGATTTAGTAATTTTATCAATAACTCAAAAAATGCACTGCTATCATGATAAACTGGAGTTTGTTGATGCAAGCACTGTAGATGGCATGTGAAGCATTGCCCGAGCTACATACACATGTTTATTGTAGGTTGAATCTCAAGTCTTCATTTTCGCCTTGTGCAGGAACTGCTATTTCTTGGGCTGGGTATCGAAGTGGCTACATTTTTTATGGTTGTCTAGCTTTTGCTCCCTTTTACGCGCTGTCAGCTCATTTGTTAGACTATGTTGTTGTTGAACTGTATCGTAGGTACTAGGTACGTTCGGTTTATTATGCACTAGTGCGGAGTTGTGTCAAATTTTGTTTGATGGTGTTAATGTAATTGAACAGCCTGCTTGTTCTACCTTTAATGAAACACGGGTAGTATGTTGCTACTTGCAAGTTGCGAGTACTTGATTGTTTCAGTTGTGTTTTTACCCTTTCTGAGATGCAATGGTGCGAGATGATTTAGATGAGTATCATTTGTTCTATGTTCGTTATAAACTGAACACGGATTGAGCGAGATGGTTTTGTTATATTGCGAATTATGTGATTTGTCTATCTACTGAAGGGTGCAGTAATACTTGGATGTGGAAGAAGTTTTGTACATTATTGACAGTTTCTCTGTTGCAATTTCTTGACATGTTATTTAGATGATCATTCAAAAGTATTCACGTACGGCTACACTCTCCTTGAACCTTGCTAGTATACTTGTGCTTAAACAGATAGCACGCATGCATGAACCAATACGTCATTATCGAGTTAAATACAAACATGGATCAATGCAAAAGAGAACGCAAAAGGAAGCAGACAAATTACAGTTGCTCACGGTTAGCACAATGTCAAGTTGCTCCTAAATTCTCCACCAACTAATATATATATCCTCACGGTCATGGGCAGGTTCGTCTCCGTTACGTTTGATGATTTTGACGCACTGACTGATGAGATGATGATGTCAAAACCCACAGGTTAATGCACCGTCATGTGTATGCGGACATGCCTTTACGACCACCATCGAATATGTAATTTTCAATACTTTTGGCAGATAAACGTTCGCTGCCTCTAGCAAAGTCACGATTATCTAATGTGTATGCTGACATCTCTTTACGAGTACAACATATAAGTGTAAATTTTGTTTTGCCAAACCGGGGGTTCGCCGCCTCTAGCAAAACCATGCTTATCTAATGCCAAAACTCTAGTGATCAACGCCAAAGTCAGTGCACACTGCTAATTGCAAAAGTACTCCTCAACTAATTTATTCTTAATTAGCATAACCACTAACTCAAACATCCATAGTTCTTTTCCCCACTTTTATGCGTTTTTCATCCTTTCTCAGTGAACTCATGGTTTTCGACAGATAAAACATGGGGCCATTCCCCTCTTCAAAATACATAATTAATAACAGCTCACTGCAGGTTCATCAAATATGTGAAGTCATAAAAAATTGCACGTTGCAACATATATTTTCTATTTGATAACCGTTTTGTTATTTCTCTTTCTATTGCGGAAGGATTATTTCTAGCGATAACTGCAAGTGAAATATTGAGTCGGACGGCTATTAATATATACTTGACTAAGAAATAACTATCCTAGTATTTAACGTTTAATTTCGAAAGGAAAAAGATACCTGAAACCAAGACATATAGGCACGTGGCAAGGAAATTGGCTTTCAGTCTTTTTCATGCGTAAATTGAGTGATATCATTGTGGAACTCATTGTCCACTGCTCAACATATTTTTATTGGAGACAAACTCTTGAAACAGGCTTGTTATTTCCCAGACTATTGTTATTTCCCATACTATAGTTTTTATTTTATAATAGTTTTTCATTTCCAAAATGTTACTTCTAGGGATAATACATATATTGAGTCGGATGGCTATTTATACTTGACTAAGAAATAACTATTCTCGTTCCAAAAAAAAAAGAAATACTATTCTATTTAACTTTTAATTTCAAAAGGAAGAAAAACCGAAACCAAGACATATATGGCAAGGAAATTTAGTTTCATTCATTTCTGTGGGTAAATTGAGGAACTCATTGTCCACTATTCAACATGTTTTATTGGAGGCAACTTGAAACAGGGTTTCGCATCGCTTTATTAATAAAATATACAGCTGAACGATACAAGGTAGTGAGGAGGTCCTCTTACAAAGCATATTCAGGATAACCAGACAATATAAACACATGCGACTACGTTGCCGAGAAATAATACAAGTTAGCCTAAGTACAACGCCGTGGTACGTTCTAAGACACTTAAGCTCCACAACAACCCATGAGGGGAACAGTACGAACTTGTGACGTTTGCACGTTCTGGGTAACAGCCGTTCACTAGTGAAAACACAAGCATGGATTATAGGCGGGCCAGGTCAAGTCTCAACTACACTTACGGGGGTTTGATTTCACCTACCGACTACCGTTTCCCGCGAGCGTGTTCCAGAGTTCCTATAAATCTTACAACCAGCATGAGGACAACCACCAGATCATAGTATCATACACAGAACACAAGAGTAGAAGACGGCAAGCAATAAGCTAAGCCTCCACGTACAAGCTCTTTTGTTGCAAACTTTTGATCATTCTCCCCGATCAAACTTGATTAGCGACAGAGAAACTGCTGCCTCGATACACAGCAATGGAGGTCAAGGTGTTGAGCTCCAAGCTCGTCAAGCCTGCCTACAGTGCCGGCGAAGCGCCGATGCCGGCCACCGAATACATCCCTCTGTCCATGTTCGACAGGGTGACGTTCGAGATGCAGATGGCCATCATCTACGCCTTCGCGCCACCCGCGCCCACCACGGCCTCCATCGAGAAGGGCCTTGCCACGGTCCTCGCCCAGTACCGCTCCTTCGCCGGGCAGCTCGGCGAGTCCCCTGACGGCACGCCGTCAGTCATACTCAACGACCGTGGCGCGCGCCTGGTTGAGGCGACCGTGGACGCCGACCTCGTCGACATGGCGCCCTCGAAGCCCACGCCGGAGCTGCTGAAGCTACATCCTGACCTGGAGGCGGAGCACCAGGAGGTGGTGCTGCTGCAGCTGACACGGTTCCGGTGCGGCTCGCTCGCTGTAGGGTTCACGTCCAACCACGTCGTCGCCGACGGCCATGCCACCAGCAACTTCCTCGTGGCCTGGGGGCGCGCCACTAGAGGGCTCCCCATGGGCCTCCCGCCCGTGCACCACCACAAAGACCTCTTCAAGCCACGGTCGTCGCCTCGCGTGGAGCACGACCACCGTAACAGGGAGTACTACCTGCCGTCGCCCACCGACGTGGTCGGACACCACGGCGACGCCGCCGACAACATCGTCATCCACAAGGCGCACTTCACCAAGGACTTCATCGCCGGTCTCCGCGCCAAGGCGTCAGAAGGGCGCGGCCGGCCGTTCAGCCGGTTCGAGACCATCCTCGCCCACCTTTGGCGCACCATGACGCGCGCGCGCGACCTGAGCCCCGAAGAGACCTCCAAGATCCGGCTGTCCGTGGACGGCCGGCACCGGCTCGGCCAGCCGGCGGAGTACTTCGGCAACATGGTCCTGTGGGCGTTCCCGCGTTCCACGGTGAGCGACCTCCTCAACCGGCCGCTGAAGCACGCGGCGCAAGTGATCCACGACGAGGTGGCGAGGGTGGACGGCGCCTACTTCCAATCTTTCGTCGACTTCGCGAGCTCCGGCGCCGCCGAGAAGGAGGGGCTCGCGCGGAGCGCCGTCTGCAAGGACGCGCATTGCCCGGACGTGGAGGTGGACAGCTGGTTGACGTTCCCGTTCTACGAGCTGGACTTCGGCACGGGGAGCCCGAGCTACTTCATGCCGGCATACTTCCCCACGGAGGGGATGCTTTTCCTCGCGCCGTCCAACTTCGGCGACGGCAGCGTCGATGCCTTCGTACCCCTATTCCAAGAGAACCTCCACGCGTTCAAAGAATGCTGCTACTCTATGGAGTAGGTGGCCAAACTTGAATTAGTCGAAGGAACAGTGAGTGAGGCATACATTAGTTCATTTATTGAGAGTATGGCATAAAAAATATGTGTTCTCTTTTTTGTTTTTGAGAATTGTATAGTGCTACTCTATGTACACAGATATTGTCATGTACAGTTAACACGAATTTTCGGACCAAACAAATTCCATTATACACCAATTAATATACCTTATCTTAGCTACTGTTTGATCCCACTTGAACACTAGACTACAAAATCACTGAATTAATTGCATAATTTTCCTTAAAACAGTTTAAGATGGACCGGCTTACAAAAACGGAAGTGTATTTTGTTTTCTGTGGGAAACAACAGGGCTCTATTGTGTATGTTTTATCAAATTTTAAATAATGGTACATGCAAGGGTTTTACAAAGCACGAAAAGAAAATACAGAATACACATAAAAATTAGCAAAAAAATAATGGTACAATAATCTATATATCAATATAAAAAGACCCAAAAGGGCAGATCCAACTGATCTTGGCCATCAAACTAAGCCAATCCAACGACCTAGACTGCTCCAATGGCGAGCGCTCAACACGTTTAATGTGCAATCAATATCATATCAAATATTGCACTAATCACAGAATTAACACAAAAATAATGACATACCTAATATCCGCGTGCAACTAATATAGTGCCTAAATATTAACGTGCATTGCACGTGCGCATTTACTAGTAGTAAGAAAAACACCATGGCAGTGTCTGGGAAGATCCTGGCTGAACTAAGCCCAATCTTGAAGGACACAATTATCTGAAAGAGTTGGTCCATGCCTCAAACCGCCATCGTCGAGGATACCAAGCTTTGGATGGCCGCGGGCGCAAAGAAATTAGGGAATATTTTTCTGGACTAGTAATTGTCATGCCGAATGTGTGGGTGTGTTGTAATTCTCTAAACTCTATTCTCTCCTTATTTAATAACGAGGCAAAGCTTATGCCTCAGTTTCGAAGAAAAAAAAGTGAGCCATTTTAGTTCTTCCTTAAAAAAAGTTCATGTGCGTATACAAGTTGGGCGTAATAACTTTGAAAATGAAGTTGTTTCTTGTGGTCCAGATGGCCAAAGATGCTAGGATGATGAGCTCCACGTAAAAAGGTACATGGAGAACATGCTTAAGGTGATTAATCTCTTCCTGTGATCTTGAATAATTGGGTGACCATGTGGGATAGAGATATGTCCAGCAAATATGGGCAAAGGGGCAATGCATTTTTCTTTGTTGAAAAATAAGATTTTTCCCCGGCATCTGCATCGAGCGATACACACAATCATTTTATTAAATAATAAAAACGACCAAATACATAATCTTAACTCAGGTACGAAACCAAATGCAAGACATAAAACAAAATGCCACAACCGGCAAAAATAAGACACTATGCCTAAACACCTATTCAATTATTGGACCTTCATCCAAACCGGTTGTACGTATTCCATACTACCGTCTCCCAGCGGTTGCAGCCAAAGATCTTATGCTCCTTGACTTCCGAACGGCTGAGTAATTACCACATACGGATCCAGGTAGATGCCCGGAAGATAACCTGCAAAAAAGTTTGTGATATTAGTTCGGTTAAAAATAACATCGTTCTGACAATTCCAAATTGCCCAAAATAATGCACAAACTCACACTCGAATTTTGTGCCGCTGGATTAGCCTCCACCATATTTAACCATGTACCGAACAAATATGAGATGCTATTAGGTGGAAAGACATGAAAGAACACATGTATTGTACGCCACAATAAACTGACTAGTGAGCATTTGAGAAAAAGATGTTGGACCGTTCTCTCCTGATCACAAAAGTAACTTTGTTTACGGCCTACCTATCTACGTTTCTCCACATAAAGACGTACATTTTTTAATGGCACCTTAATATTTCAAATATGAATCGACTTTGGGATTGGTCCAATGTTAATCAGGTAAAGATACATAGATTTGACTGAGAAATTGCCTAAAACTGCAAGGTTCCAACGGAATGTGTCTGGCATATTTGACAGGTTGACCTTTATCAACCTACACACTAAATGTAACCATCTATTCCCACGTTCCATCACTAGTACCCACCTAATCAACTGAATGTTTAAAGGAACGAAACCTAGAATTGTACATATGAAGGCATATTTACGTTGTACAATATTGTAAAGCGTTGGATACTACACGGCTAGAGGTGTCTCCCCCACCCAAGTATCCTCCCAGAATCTAGTAGTGCGATCATTCCCAACTTTAAATTTACTCCCGTTAAAGAAAGCTACCTTTATCCTTATCAACCCCTTTCAAAAAGGGGAATCATTTGACTGTGTCCTAACTTGTGCTAGAGTTTTGGAATGCAGATATTTGTTATGCAATAACCATATCCACACCCCCATCCTCCTCTACACACAACCTATATAATCATTTGCTAAGTAGGCATTTTTTCACTTCGAGTTTCTCAATACCCAAATCCCCTTGGTCTTTCGGTCTCCAAAGTATGTCCAAAAAGGGGCAATGCATGAACAAGTGATCTCTGGTTTCAACGACTTGAAGCCCACACATTACACATATATAATCTGGAATAAAGAAGTATTTCCTCTGTAGAAGGGCTCGCTTATTCAGCATGTTATGTGCCAAAAGCCAGAAGAAAATCTTGTACTTCAACTGATAACAAGATTTCCACAGCCATTTAAACAGGGGTTGAGTATCATATGTGCCAGACAAGTGTTTGTAGGCTGTGGACACCATATATTGATTTGCTCCTGAGGGGAACTGCCGACTCTCGAGGTTATCATTTATCATTAAATCTTGTAGGAAAAGAGTCAAAGTTTGGATCTCCTCATAAGCCTCTTCAGAGAGAGGTAGATAGAAAGTGTATTCTGTGCCTTACAAATGTATTGGTTATGACTTATTTCAGCCTATTTTCTCCAAATACGAAAACTCTTTCACATTTTTGAGACCATGGAAATATGAAATCACCCTTCAAACCTGAATTCATTTATTTTATAAAAATGTGAAACAAATCGTGAACACATGGTATTACACATTGTCAACATGCAAACAATGGCCCTTATGCCCAAGGTTTGGACCAACCTTGGACTCCCGTGCCCCCTTCGGCACCCTTAATCTAGGATATCTCAATTTCCTGAAGGCTCGACAACGATAACTAGCTCCCTGTGGCGCTGTCAGTTATATGAAAGATTTAGGACTCGAGAAACAATAAGGTATTCAGTCACAGGAACCACTCCTCAAATTTACCTATTAGAAACTTTGTCTCGGACTTTACGCTTGGACACAAAGGTTACAAAAAATCTTGGCAAGAGGTCTCCGCTGATAATCATTGTGGGAGCATGCTAGTCAAATTATCGCCCCGATAACAATCCATTTTTGATGATTTTGTTCATGTTTAAGTCCAGTATTTCACTTTTTAACTAGCAGACGCAACATAAGTGATGATGTATGTGTGTGGGGCATTTACATCATGTATTCGATGTTCACACAACCTTTTTACCGAGTTACGTCTTGGCCGGAAATAGAAGGACTTTAATTTCACCGATGGCCATCCAAAGGAGAAGAAAGAGTCCAGTCGGCCAATGAGGTTTGAGGCAATTCAAAAGCCGATGGCGTTGAGTGGGGGCCGGTGACACTGGCCAGCGCAGATTGCATTTTGCTTCGTCCTGTAAAAGGTCCCGGCCAGCCGTTTTGGAAAACCAAACATGGTGCATATGCACGCGCAGTTGTTACAGGAGACTGGAGTCCACATGGTCTTGGGTTAAAAGTATCATAGATATTCTAGTGATCTGTTTAGTCTGGAGTGTATGTCTTAGTCAACTTGAAACTAACTACTCCCTCTGTAATCTTTTGGCTGCAAAGACATCTTACAATGAGTTACTGAGAAGAAATTTATAAGGCATCAATCATCCTGTAAAAGCCATGTTATAAAATTATCTTCGTGCATGTAATAAAATAAATGCAATACGTCACAGTCGACTGAGAAGAATAGGTTCATATGAATACAGAAAACATCACTCTGTCGTAATAATTTGTTCATCTAGTGCGAACAAAAAATAATGTACTCCCTCCGTAAACTAATATAAGAGCATTTAGAATATTAAAATAGTGATCTAAACACTTTTATATTAGTTTACAGAGGGAGTACATTTTATTCTTAGAGTTTTCATAAATAGATAATTTTGCATGGATCTTAATGTTTCATTTTTGTGGGTGAACACTTGTATTACTCAAATGCAGTCCAGATTACAGTTTACTTTTCAAAGATCAACTGCATCCGGTGACCCTAAGCCCAACGAAACCATAGTCCTACTTTCAGTTCTAGCAAAGTTTGCCAAAAATAAAAATCACTAGCCACATTTTGGCTAGACTTAATATGAGTAGTACAAGCATTAGGAAGAGATGGCTGATGCTTAATCTCTGCCACCACAGAAGCAAGGACTAATCTATCAACGACTTCATCCTTGAGAATGTTCACCACACAAACTGAGTTCACTTTCAGCAAAATAGGAAGATCTGTTCGCTATAAGGAGATACCCTCCATGCAAACAAAGTTCGGTCTCCATCACATTTCTACGAGAAAAAAATTCCATTAATTAAGAGAAGAAAATAGTGCTTGTGTTGTCTCGGAGAACCATTCTAGCTCCAGCCCTCTCAAGTAGGTATGCATACGGCCTTTAAAGTATGATAACCCAGCCATCCTGAGGAATGGTCCATTTAGGCAGATGACCAACGGAAACAGTAGCAGAATTAGGAATTGCACCACGATCAAACTCAGTCTTTGGCGTGGACTGAGAACTAAGAATTTCTATGATGACCGGGAATCAACAAAACCGTGTTCAATATTACCATGCCAAATGGATGCACCTGCCACACCTAATAATACGAGTCAATTGGTTATGGCTCGGCTAAACGCGCTCGCTGAAGAAAACAAGATAGTCATCGTCTGTAGTTGTGTCACTCGAACTTTCCTAGACTGTGACCATCAGTCCTCATTAACTTGTTCGTGTCTGGATATCGTCAAAAAGCGTAGGAAGCCGTCTTCATCAACAAGAAAGGTAAGACTATATAGATTGAGTGAGTTGACGACACTCTTGGTTAAACATAGAATCTCTTTGCTCTAAATTCAAACTGACGACCAGACCTATTCTCCCATAAAAAAAAAGACAAGACCTATTTTTTCGCAATGTTTACTCCAGCCGACCCATGATTAGATTACTTTTGTCAACTTGGGTTGGGTTTGGACACACAATGCTGAGGCTCCGACATCAACATCGACTAACCGTGGTCTTACTTCCTGAAAGCAGTACTTACTATTTTCTCTGTCCCATAATATAAAATGTTTTTGCCAAAACGTCTTATATTATGAGACCAAGGGAGGAGTAGAGTACATGTGACGCCGCCATCTCTAGAATATTCTGCTCTGACCTTTGCATCTGACCTGGCATCGTATCGGTGTCAGTCAAATTGGTTGCGGATTCGCGGAATGGAAACAAGCTGCCGTCCTGACGTGCCAAACAGCTAGTAGAATCTTCCAGGAACGAGTCAAGTTTATTTATTCATGGTGGCCCAATATGCGTGACACTGACAGCATGCATGCATGTCATTATCCGGATTATCCGGTTAAATGAAGCATGGTGGATCAATACAAAAGAGAACACAAAGGAGAAAGGCACATTAAACTAACACATTGAATGAGCCGATGAGGCAAATCTTTTGTCTTCATTTAAAAAGAAAATTGCTTTCGGTTGCACAAGTACAACTTGCACCCAACTCTTCAGCAACTGGTGATATATCCTCACGGGCAGGTTCCTCTGCTCTGCGTTTGATGATTATGACGCACTGACTGATAGGCAGATGACGTGCATGAAGATCAGTGACCTATATCCTTGTCAAAACCCATAAACTGATGCATCGTATGTGCATGCGGACATTCCTTTACGACCACCATCGACATTAAAGGGTAGACGTCGGCTGTCTATCTAAGCAAAGCCATGCTTTATCTAATATGTATGCAGACATCTCTTTACAACCATGATTTAGAATCTTCCATCTGTTTTAGCAAATCGGGATTCACCGCCTCTACCAAAACCATGTTTATCTAATGCCAAAATTATAGTGATCAGTGCCAACGTAAGTGCACATTGCTTACTGCAAAAGTACTCATCGAGTATTTTGTTCTAAGGGCATCTCCAAGGCTGACTCGCAAATCAGCACCCCTTCATTTTCGGACAAGGAGACCAGTCCGCACACACGGATGCAGAAGCCGACCATCCAAAGCTAGTCACTATATGTCCGCTAGTAAAGGGCAGTTAGAAATTCAAACAACCCATTCCATAGTGTGCGTCGGATAACATCCTCAGCCGATCACAACCAAAAAGGAAATATGCTTAGTTTTTATATGCTCGATCTCAAAAAAATATCAGTCTGGCATTCCATGCAAAAAAATGGATTTTTTTGCCGTGTCGGACCGTCAATTGAGACCTCATGTGCAATCTGTCGTCACCGCCGTGTAGGCCACCTCGGCCTCCTTCTCCGCTACCTCGATCTCCTCTTGCTCCACCTCTCTAGCTCATCCTTCTGCCGCTGGAACATCTTGAAATGGACGGCTTTGTCATCCAAATCCGCCACTTTCAAGGTGAGCATCTTCGCGTCCTCTGAAGTGACTGTGATCTCCACCTTCTCCTCGAGCATGACCTTCTTCTCTTCGATCATGTCCCTCTTCTCTTCGAGCTTAAGCTTCTTCTCTGTCGCATTCATCAATAAGTCAAACATCTCCACCATCATCAAGCTTGAGCTTGAAGCTCTGATCATCCACAACTTCCTTCTCCGGCAGGATCTTCTCTGGGTCAATGCATCGGTGGCGGGAGGGAAGAAGAGAGTGGGGAAAAAGACAGGAATTTAGTGGAGAGCGTGGGATGGAAGAAGATAGTTGGAGATTTTGCCACAAAAACAATGTGGTTAGCTACAAAAGCGCGAGCTCCGCCTCAGTTATTGTTATGCCGGGGGTGTTGTAGTTCTACGTGGCTCGTGTCCGGACTCCCGCAAAGCCCCCCTTCCCCAGTTTGTTTTGACTGTCGAAAATTTGTGGTCAAGACTCCTCCGAGGACCCATGGGGGTCGGCGTTGGATTACTTGCGGTATCCAGACAACTGCATCCAGACGGAAAAGGACGGTTTGAGGGTCGGCGATGCAAATGCCCTAATTCAAACATCCATATGGGGCTAGCAGCCAATATTTTCTCGTGGACATACCATGAGGTGAAACAATCAAACACAATAAGGGTCGCGCAAGGTGCGGATGCTCGCGCTAGCCATGTGGAAACAGTAGGGTGCGCATCGATTGGGCGAGGAAGGGAAACGAAAGATATCCATCATGGTTGGTCCACGTACGCCTCGTGTGCCCATTCACCAGGAGAGAGATATAGCAGCGTTTCTTCCTCCTGACACAGTGGCGGCTAGGGTTGCCATTGTTGCTGCCGTCGGTGCCTCGTCCTGGCTCCCACTCCACCAGTAGCTCGTCTTCCCCTTCTATCTCTATTCATGCACGAGAAGATGCAGTGGAGGTGGTTCTCGCCGGAGGCGGATGGAGTTTAGGAGAGGAAGACATCCACCGCATTCCCATCCTTCTCATCCACGGCTGTCGCGTGAAGTCGAGCGGGCAAAGCGGGTGGCGGTGGAAGAACTAAGACGCCGCTGTCGGTGTCAAAACCGACGGATCTCGGGTAGGGAGTCTCGAGCTATGCATCTAAGGCTAATGGTAACAAGAGGCGGGGGGCTCAATGTTTACCCAGGTCCGGGCCCTCTCTATGGAGGTAATACCCTACTTCCTGCTTGATTGATCTTGATGAATATGAATATTACAAGAGTTGATCTACCACGAGATTGTAATGGCTAAACCCTAGAAGTCTAGCCTATGAGGTTATGATTGTTGTGGCTAAACCCTACAAACCTAAACCCTCCGGTTTATATAGACACCGGGGGGGCTAGGGTTGTACAAAGTCAGTTATAGAGAAAGGAATCTACATATCCGAATCGCCAAGCTTGCCTTCCATGTAAAGGAGAGTCCCATTCGGACACAAGACAAAGTCTTCTATGTTGTATCTTCATAGTCCAACAGTTCGGCCAAAGTATGTAGTCCGGCTGTCCGAGGACCCCTTAATCCAGGACTCCCTCAGTAGCCCCTGAACCAGGATTCAATGACGATGAGTCCGGCGTGCAGATTGTATTCGGCATTGCAAGGCGGGTTCCTTCTCCGAATACTTCAACATAAATTTCGAACACAAAAATCGTGTCCGGCTCTGCAAAACAAGTTCCCCACACACCGTAGAGGATATAATATTTCACGAGTCCAATCCGCTGACAATTTTGGTAGCATGACATTACGTCATTACCCGGCCATTATTTTGAATCGTTTTCTAGCCTGCCACTCCATGTTTCGAGAGACGGTTTTTGTTGGCACGTCTTATCAAAGCAGAGATTGTGTCCCCTTATTGCGAGATTTTCATCAACACGGACGTGGGTAACCCAACCGTTCCGTTGGCATGTTTTCTTGGGAATAGGCATGTTTTAAGGCCACGGAGGGACGTTTGATATTCGTCTCCCTTTTAAAGGGGCCAAGGCCTGTCTTTTTTCTTCCATGCTAGTTGCTTCCTCCCCCTCCTACCTCGAGTTCCAACACCCAAGGGTCAACCCAGTCGCTTCGAGCTTCCAGCCATGTCCGGACCCAGCCTTCAAGGCTGGTGGATGGCTTCTTCTGTCATAGAGGAAGATATCTCAAAGCTCAGGGAGGCAAGATACCTGACTGCGGAAATCTTCCATAGGCTTCCTGCTCAAGGGCAGGTTATTCCCACTCCTAGATCCAATGAGAGGGCCGTGTTCATAACTCACTTCCTCTGAGGGCTTGGGTTTTATTATGGACTAGATTTCCATGATCTAGCCCCAGACTCCTTCCTTCACATCTCGGCGTTCATCACCACGTGCGAGGCCTTCCTCAGTATTTCCCCACACTTCGGCTTATGGCTTAAGACCTTTAACGTGAAACCGAAGATAATCGATTGGAAACAAGCGGAGTGCGGAGGTGCTTCAATAAGCAAACCTACCACTTCTCCCTGGCCAAAAGGCTCCTTCGCAGGATCTTCTAATCAATGGCATCGGGAGTGGTTTTACATTACCGAACCCCATGGTAAAAAGAGGGTAGCTGCACCTGCGTTTCAATCTGGTGCTCCACTTCAGCTCGCATCGTGGGTCAACAAAGGGTTGGACTGCGGTTCTGTTGATGAAGTGCAGACATTGCAAAGTCACATTCGGAGCCTCATTAAGAAGGGCACTGGCCTCACCAATATCATCCAAGTAATGCTAGTCCGCCGGATCCTTCCGTGCCAGCGGCGTCCTCTCCGCATGTGGGAGTTCAATTCGGAAGGTCCATAGACCCTTCAGCACCTCTCCGGCAGAATGCTCACAGGGATGTGGAATTTATTCTTCGGTGCACGAAAACAGTGGCCGGATACAACAGAAGATCTTGGTCTTGACTGCAATCATCTGGATACTCCGGTAAGTACTTGACCCCCGAACACAGTTTAGTCAGATTAGTCATAACAATGTATTGATAAAACTCTACTCGACTAGGGTTGGCTAAACAAGGCGGAGAGAATCAGGTGTCCGGCTCCTCTTCCCGAAGACTATGCCGATCCGGTGTTAACAAGGATGCTGGCTCCGGCACCATATCAAGTGCCTACGGGGGAAGATAAGGAGGAGAGCGAAGAGGCCCAAGGCGACCTTCATTCTGGAGGCACACCCGGAAATTTGTCCGGGGAGACCGGAACTTCCACTTCCAAAGATGGAAGGGAAGGGCAAGCTGACATCCCTTCTCCTCATGGGAAGAAGCAGACCGCCTATGAAGACTTGAAGAGAGAAGCTTCTAAGCGGGGGAAGATATCCCAGTCAGGGGATGATGCTGACACGCAGTCACCCCGTAAAGATAAGCCCCTAGCCGGATAGTAAGTGAACTAGGGTGTTTTAAACATATCCCGTTCTTTCCTGACTGTAAGGGTAACATTTTAAACACATATTTGCAGTCCTCCATGCAGCCCTCCTCAACAGTCCTCCTCTTCGGGGGATCTTCTTTCGGAGATGATGGAGAGCGAAACGCCTCCACAGATCTCCCTGCCTGAAAAGGCAGACGACACCGAGGTGTCATCCTGGAGGATCCTTTCCGACCAACGAGTGGTGCAAGGGGTAGTGAAGACCGGGGCCGAAGGTAATATTTTGGCCGCCCAGGGTCCGGGGTGCGCGGCCCCCATAGGGAACAATAAAAGTCCCGAGCAATCCAATGTCCGAGGGACGATGCAAGCTGTTCCGGATACGGGGGCGCTGGATACATTAATGGACATGTTGCAACATGCATCCGTCCCAGAGGAACATCGTACCTTGATGGGTACGGTGGTTGAAAGAGTTCGGTCCGCGAAAAGCGGATTGAACGAAGCCTTTATGAGTCTACTAAGAGGCTTCGAGGTACGCAGGGTAACTTCAATTATATTATAAATGCAAATTGCACTTGTGTATAGATAGTAGCCCCTGAGACTCTAGTTGACATCCCAAAGGGAGGCGATCAGAGGATCAAAATTATATGCCCAAGAAATGATCTGACTAATTTGAAACACAGGCTGTTACATCCATGGCGACTGCCCAAGCTACAGAGGTAGCACATCTAAAGCAGAAGGTTGATGTAACGGATGATGACATCATGCTTATTAACAAGCGGCTCAATGAGGCGCAAGGTATGTCTCTGGGGCACTCAGGACATGCTATTATTGTGAAATGAGCGTGATACTGAAAATTTGTATATGCATAACTACAGATAGTGCCGCCGCAGTTGAGACCCTTTGGGCTGAACTTGCCCGGGCCAAGGAGCAAGTTAGGATTAGTAATGCGGCTGCCGAAAAGGTAGCCGCCGAATTAAAGGCCGAGCAGACTGCTCGGCATCAGTGCGAGGAGATAATATCATCTATGGCACTTGATCTGAAGGATGCCACTAGCCAATACCAAGTTCTTAAGACGGATAACAAAGCCAAACTGGTCGATCTTGACAAGGCCTTACAAGAGGCAAAGGAAGCCCGGTCTGAATCTAGAGCAGCTCGGGAGGAGATCCACCAAGCTGGGGAGATCACGGCTGGTAAGCCCTTTTTATTGCAAACTAAGTTTGGTGATCCAAAGTATGCGCCGCTTAATCAACTTTGGAGTTCTCCAGACGCCTTTATGGACCTGCCGAAGAGTGCTGCCAATGCGAATCAGTTTTACCACGCGCAAGAAGCACATGCAACGGAAAGGATATTTTGGTCATAATTTGACACGCCGAAGCGTCCACTGTTGAACGAACAAATGGCCCAGTGGGCCGAGCTCCACGAGATGTCTGGAACTGCCATGAAGGACGTTATAGCCCAGCTATGGCCGACTGAGCCAATTCCGAATAGTTATTTCGGTTTGGTGCGGCGACTTGTTAAAGCGATGCCGCGTATCGACGCTGTTAAGCGGTCAACATGCATAGAAGGTGCACGGATGGCCCTTGCCCATGTCAAGGCGTATTGGGCAAAGATGAAGGCCGCTGATATTGAGGCGCGGAGTCCACCCAAAGGCAAGGACCCAAACATGCCAGAACATTACTTTGAAGATGTCCTAGAAGGTGCCCGCTTAATAGAGGGTCAGTGCTCGAAAAATATTATGTTCGAGTAAAGTGTATCAAAATTGTAATAACAATATTATGATATATTTAAGGCTATTTTTTATACTTTTTCCCTGAAAAGTTTTGGCGCCTCCTGTGCGGCCGTCTTTTTTATATATACAATCTGAAAGTTTGCAGTCGTCGGCTTCAGCCCCCTCGCGTATAACGCGGTGGTGTTCAAAAAAGCACTTGATCACACTTGACCCAACATCTTGGTCCGTTAAGGAGGTGTTAGTGCGGCGAACTAGGCAATCAGACTATAGAGCTTTAACACTTTCACTTAGCCAGAGGAGTTTGACGGCGGGGCTACTATATAGCCCCCGGTATGTCCGCAGTTATCGGAATACGGTGTGTTTACATATGTGACCAGTAGGACGGTCCTTCGTATAACACGGAGGGAATTGCGAAGATTCTCATGAGTCATCGAGTGGTTGACCAGCTCTCGCCGCATCATGACAGTCAGTTTTCGGCTTTCTCTACTGAGGTGTTCATCCGGACGAGCTAGGGCACAATCGCAGTAGTTCTCCATTTACTACGCTAGCCGATATAGCGGAACGTAAGGTAGTAAGCACAGGAGCCGGGCAACCCAACTATTGACTAGAGACATGATTCGGAGCTGATGCATATAAGGCCAAACTCGCGATGCCGAATACTCCCTATCGGTGTTCGGGCTTCACAATATACACCGGGCTAAATACAGCCCCTAGTGATAGACCCTGGTACCAAGGCACGTATGGCAGTCTGTCGGTGTACTAAAGTAGGGGGGTACCTTAGTACCCCGAACTTGTGCACGGGCAGTCGTAGCACCACGCGGCGAGGGCTTGCCGGGCGCCCGGCAAGGCCCTCCACCACTCTTTTGCACTGCCATTCAAGAACAAAGTGCTAGCCAGGAACACGAAGGCCCCGGCAAGAGGAGCTTGCCGGGAAGGCTAACCAGGACATCACCAGAAAACTTGCCGCGGTGCCCCGCGCGCCCCGGCAAGGCCCAGCGGCCGGCAAGCTTGCCGGCACAACAAAAGGACCGCGGCAAGGCACCTGCCGCGGCAAGGCTGCCACCCAACTCCAGCACACCCAGTGACGCGTCATCACCAGGCCATCCCAAGGGCACGTGGCGAGACACTACGCAACCATGCGGAGCGAGGTGGCAAACGGAGCTGACAGAAGCGCCATCGTGGCAACCGGAGGCTCACTTAACGGTCACTCCTCCTGCATCTTTATTGGGCCGGACGGGCATTTAATGCCCTTGTCCCCCGCCGAGTTAGGTAGGGACATCACAGTTGTGCCTCGCTGCACCAACCTGCGATTTTACTTTTTTACCCCCTCTCCCTACGCTGCCACCTGTTGGCGCCCCCTTCAGACTATAAAAGGGAGGCCCATGCGCACGTAGAAGGGGTTCGGTCCATTCGACACCCACAGCACTACCTTACGCTCGCACGCTCGAGCTAGATCAAATAAGAACACAAAGCAGCAGTAGGGGTGTTATCTCTTCGGAGAGCCCCAAAGCTGGGTAAAGATCGCCCGTCTCCCCGCGCGCGCTCAACCTCGATCTTCTCTGCGCACGGTCCCGCTCCCCCGCTGAACCAGAAGGGGCCCCCGAGGGCCCCAGGTGTTCGAGGCCACGGATACGCGTTCCAGCCCCGACATCTTTGGCGCGCCAGGTAGGGGAGCGTCGAGGTCGTGAGCATCTGATCCGGTCTCCACGCGCACTACGCCAGCGTCATCGTCAACATGCCACCGAAGAAGAAGCCTTCGGAGGTGGCCGCTCCGTCTACATCAATTCCACCACCACCGCCGGAGCAAGCAGGCGGTGAGGTGGACGCCGGCGGAGGAGCGGGTGCCGCCGGTGGGTCTCGTGTCGTCACCAGATCCAAGAACAAAGCCCCGCAAGCGTCGGCGACGGTGCAGACGCCGCGCCCTTCCCAGGAGGTACAAGGTCAACCACGCCCCGGTGCTCCTAGCACCGTGCTCGCATTGGAGCAAGGCCAAGCTGGTGGGTCGCGGGACGCTCGAGGTCAGCATGCACGCCCGCATGCTGGTGCGAGTGAGGTGCGGTCTCCTGGACGGGGTGTTGCTCCTCCCAACCCGGTTGGGAGTCCGAGCACATCTCGCTCCTCGCGCCGCTCGTCGCCGCCGCCGCCCAAGATAGCAGAGGAAGCGCTGGCCCAAGCCCAGCTGCTTCTAGACTTCCCTCCAGCGCCACACAAGATCGACGACTGGAGGATGGCCATACACAGCCTCATCGGCTTCGCCAACGGCGACAAGCCCCGGCGTCCGAACGCGTCGAGGGCCCGACAAGACGCCCCGGCGCAGGGCGGCGCCGACAGACTCGCTGGGTGCCGCCTGTGCTCCCAGCCCCAACGGCTAAGATCGCCACCGCGGACCAACCTTGACGCCGACTCCACCGTCGCCGGACCCGTGAACTCGCCGTGATCGGCGCCACGCTCTCCAAGAACGGCAACACGAAGACGCCGACTTTTGATCGAAGCGCCGGAGAGAAGCGCGACGTCAATCTGACCAGCGCCGCGGGCCCATTGCCGACGCCAAGACGCACCGGAGAACCAGGCGACTTGCCGTACGCGGCAGGTTGCCCTGCGTTCACCCGCGAGCTGCGGCAAGTCCAGTGGCCCAAAACTAAAAACTTCAAGCCAGATGTGCCCGAGAAGTACGATGGCAGGATACACCCGTCGGAGTTCCTCAGCATCTACACCATCGCGGTGCAGGCTGCCGGAGGGCGCGACGAGAAGATCCTCGCCAACTACTTCCCGCTAGTACTCAAGCCCAACGTCAGATCTTGGCTCATGCACTTGCCGGACGGCTCCATCTCTTCATGGGCGGACCTGTGTCATCAGTTTGTCGGCGCCTTCACGGGCGGCCACAAGCCTCATGGCCAGGAAAGTGACCTCCACTTGCTCGTCCAGAAGGAGGGGGAGCCCCTGCGCAAGTATATACAAAGATTCAGCCAAGTGCAACGCAACATTCCAGACGTCCACCCTGCCGCGGTTATCAGCGTGTTTCATCAGAACGTGCGTAACCGCAGGATGAGGGAGGAGATGGCGATGATCAAGATCAGAGATGTCAGCGAGCTCTACGCTCTCGCCGACAAGTGTGCACGGGCTGAGGAGGGGAGGAAAATTCCCGGAGAGGTTGCCGGAGCAGAAGGATCTGACAGTGAGGATGCCGCCCCGGCAAGAAAGTGTTGGGGAACGTAGTAATTTCAAAAATTTTCCTACGCACACGCAAGATCATGGTGATGTATAGCAACGAGAGGGGAGAGTGTTGTCCACATACCCTTGTAGACCCGGCGAAGCGATCACAACGTAGAGGAAGTAGTCGACGTTCTCCTCGCGATCCGACCGATCCCGCGCCATTATCTCGACGCCTGAGTTCTTGACACACGACAGCTCGATGACGCCCCTCGACTCGATCCAGCCGAGTGTCGAGGAGAGTTTCACAAGACGACGGCGTGGTGACGATCTTGATGTTTCACCGCGCAGGGCTTCGCTTAAGCTTCATGACGGTATAACCGAGGTGGAATATGGTGGAGGGGGCACCGACACGGCTAAGGAACGATCTCAAGATCAACTTGTGTGTCCTAAGGTGCCCCCTGCCCCGTATATAAAGGAGCAAGGGGGAGGGGCCGCGCCAAGGGAGGCGCGCCAGGAGTCCTACTCCCTCCGAGTAGGATTCCCCCAATCCTAGTTGGACTAGGATTCCGGAGGGGGAAAGAGAGAGGGGGCGCTTCCTTCTCCTAGTCCTAGTAGGACTAGGGAAGGGGGAGGCGCGCCCAACCTAGGGCTGGCCCTTCTCCTTTCCACTAAGGCCCATCGAGGCCCATTTACCTCCCGGGGTTCCGAACCTCCGGTATTCAGAATTTCCGTTTTCGCGGAACCATTCCGAACTCCAAACATAGGCTTCCAATATATCAATCTTTATGTCTCGACCATTTCGAGACTCCTCGTCATGTCCGTGATCACATCCGGACTCAACTTCTTCGTACATCAAAATACATAAACTCATAATAACCGCCATCGAAACCTTAAGCTGCAGGACCCTACGGTTCGAGAACAATGTAGACATGACCTAGAACTATTCACGGTCAATAACCAACAGCGGACCTGGATGCCCATATTGGTTCCTACATATTCTACGAAGATCTTTATCGGTCAGACCGCATAACAACATACGTTGTTCCTTTGTCATCGGTATGTTACTTGCCCGAGATTCGATCGTCGGTATCCAATACCTAGTTCAATCTCGTTACGCAAGTCTCTTTACTCGTTCGTAATATATCATCTCACAACTAGCTCATTAGTTGTAGTGCTTGCAAGGCTTCAGTGATGTGCATTACCGAGAGGGCTCAGAGATACCTCTCCGACAATCGGAGTGACAAAACCTAATCTCAAATACGCCAACCCAACATCTGCCTTTGGAGACACCTGTAGTACTCCTTTATAATCACCCGATTCGTTGTGACGCTTGGTAGCACCCAAAGTGTTCCTCCGTAAACGGAGTTGCATAATCTCATAGTTACAGGAACATGTATATGTCATGGATAAAAGCAGAGCAACATACTCAACGATCGTGTGCTAAGCTAAGGGAATGGGTCATGTCAATCGATCATTCTACTAACGATGTGACCTCGTTAATCAAATAACAACTCCTTTGTTCATGGTCAGGAAACATAACCATCTTTGATTAACAAGCTAGTCTAGTAGAGGCATACTAGTGACATGCTGTTTTGTCTATGCATTCACACATGTATCATGTTTCCGGTTAATACAATTCTAGCATGAATGATAAACATTTATCATGAAATAAGGAAATAAATAATAACTTTATTATTGCCTCTAGGGCATATTTCCTTCAGTCTCCCACTTGCACTAGAGTCAATAATCTAGATTACATAGTAATGATTCTAACACCCATGGAGTCTTGGTGCTGATCATGTTTTGCTCGTGGAAGAGGCTTAGTCAACGGTCTGCAACGCTCAGATCCGTATGTATCTTGCAAATCTCTATGTCTCCCAACCGACTAAGTCCCGGATGGAATTGAAGCGCCTCTTGATGTGCTTGGTCCTCTTGTGAAATCTGGATTCCTTCGCTAAGGCAATAGCTCCAGATTGTCACGAAGATTTTCATTGGACCCGATGCACTAGGTATGACACCTAGATCGCATATGAACTCCTTCATCCGCACTCCTTCATTAGCTGCTTCCGGCTGCTATGTACTCCGCTTCACATGTAGATCCCGCCACGACGCTTTGTTTAGAACTGCACCAACCGACAGCTCCTCCGCTTAATGTAAATACGATCCGGTCTGCGATTTAGAATCGTCCGGATCAGTGTCAAAGCTTGCATCAACGTAACTGCCATTTATGAGCTCTTTGTCACCTCCATATACTGAAAACATATCCTTAGTCCTTTTCGTGTATTTCAGATGTTCTTGACCGCTGTCCAAAGATCCACTCTGGATTACTTTGGTACCTCCTGCTAAACTTATAGCAAGGCACACATCAGTCTGGTACACAAGATTGCATACATGATAGAGCCTATGGCTGAAGCATAGGAACATCTTTCATTTTCTCTATCTTCTGCAGTGGTCGGGCATTGAGTCCGACTCAACTTCACACCTTGTAACACAGCAAGAACCCTTTCTTTGCTTGATCCATTTTGAACTTCTTCAAAATTTTGTCAAGGTATGTGCTTTGTGAAAGTCCAATTAAGCGCCTTGATCTATCTCTATAGATCTTAATGCCTAATATGTAAGCAGCTTCACCGAGGTCTTTCATTGAAAAACTCTTATTCAAGTATCCCTTTATGCTATCCAGAATTCTATATCATTTCCGATCAGCAATATGTCATCTACATATAATATCGAAATGCTACAGAGCTCCCACTCACTTTCTTGTAAATACAGGCTTCTCAAAAGTCTGACAAACCCAAATGCTTTGATCACACTATCAAAGCGTTTATTCCAACTCCGAGATGCTTGCACCAGTCCATAGATGGATCGCTGGAGCTTGCATACTTTGTTAGCTCCTTTGGATCGATAAAACCTTCGGTTGCATCATATACAACTCTTCTTCCGTAAATCCATTCAGAATGCAGTCTTTACATCCATTTGCCAAATTTCATAATCATAAAATGCGGCAATCGCTAACATGATTCGGACGGACTTAAGCATCGCTACGGGTGAGAAGGTCTCATCGTAGTCAATCCCTTGAACTTGTCGAAAACCTTTTGCATAAGTCGAGCTTTATAGACAAGAACATTACCGTCGGCGTCGGTCTTCTTCTTGAAGATCCACTTGTTTTCTATTGCTTGCCTACCCTCGGGCAAGTCAACCAAAGTCCATACTTTGTTTTCATACATGGATCCCATCTCAGATTTCATGGCCTCGAGCCATTTTATGGAATCTGGGCTCACCATCGCTTCTTCATAGTTCGTGAGGTTCATCATGATCTAGTAGCATGATTTCCGAACAGGATTGCCGTACCACTCAGGTGCGGATCTTACTCGGGTCGATCTACGAGGTTCTCAGAGTAACTTGATCTCAAGTTTCATGATCAACATCATTAACTTCCTCACTACTTGGTGTGGTGTCTCGTAAACCGGTTTCTGCGATTTAACTACTTTCAAGTAAGGGAGAAGGTACTATTACCTCATCAAGTTCCACTTTCCTCCCACTCACTTCTTTCGAGAGAAACTCCTTCTCTAGAAAGGATCCATTCTTAGCAACGATTGTCTTGCCTTCGGATCTGTGATAGAAGGTGTACCCAACTGTCTCCTTTGGGTATCCTATGAAGACACATTCGATTTGGGTTCGAGCTTATCAGGTTGAAGCTTTTTCACATAAGCATCGCATCCCCAAACTTTAAGAAACGACAACTTTGGTTTCTTGCCAAACCACAGTTCATAAGGTGTCGCCTCAACGGATTTCGACGGTGTTCTATTCAGGTGAATGCAGCCGCCTCTAGAGCATAACCCCAAAACGATAGCGGTAAATCAGAAGAGACATCATAGATCGCACCATATCTAGTAAAGTACGACACGACGCTCGACACACCATTACGCTGTGGTGTTCCGGTGGCGTGAGTTGCAAACTATTCCGCATTGTTTCAAATGTAGACCAAACTCAGAACTCAAATATTCACCTCCACGATCGATCGTAGAAATTTAATTTTCTTGTTACGATGATTTTCAACTTCACTCTGAAATTCTTTGAACTTTTCAAACGTTTCAGACTTATGTTTCATTAAGTAGATATACCCATATCTGCTTAAGTCATCTGTGAAGGTGAGAAAATAACGATATCCGCCACGAGCCTCAACACTCATTGACCACATACATCTCAGATGTATGATTTCCAACAAATCTGTTGCTCTCTCCATAGTACCGAGAACGGTGTTCTAGTCATCTTGCCCATGAGGCACGGTTCGCAGTGCCAAGTGATTCATAATCAAGTGACTCCAAAAGTCCATCAAGATGGAGTTTCTTCATGCGCTTTACACCGATATGACCTAAACGGCAGTGCCACAAATAGGTTGCACTATCATTATCAACTCTGCATCTTTTGGCTTCAACATTATGAATATGTGTATCACTACTATCGAGATTCATAAGAAATAGACCACTCCTCAAGGGTGCATGACCATAAAAGATATTACTCATATAAATAGAACAACCATTATTCTATGATTTAAATGAATAACCGCCTCGCATCAAACAAGATCCAGATATAATGTTCATGCTCAACGCAGCACCAAATAACAATTATTTAGGTCTAAAACTAATCCCAAGGTAGATGTAGAGGTAGCGTGCGACCGCGATCACATCGACTTTGGAACCATTTCCCACGCGCATCGCCACCTCGCCCTTTGCCGTGTTAAGCTAATCCGTAGTCCCTGCTTCGAGTTGCAAATATTAGCAATGAACCAGATCAAATACCAGTGCTATCATGAGCTCTAGTAAGGTACACATCAATAACATGTATATCACATATACCTTTGTTCACCTTGCCATCCTTCTTATCCGCCAAATACTTGGGGCAGTTCCGCTTCAAAGGTCCGGTCTCGCTTGCGGTAGAAGCACTCGCCTTCAGCTTAGGTCCAGACTTGGGTTTTTCTCCCGAGCAGACAACTTGCTTGCTGTTCTTCTTGAAGTTCCTTCTTCTTCCCTTTGCCTTTCTTCTTGAAACTAGTGGTCTTATTGACCATCAACACTTGATGCTCCTTCTGATTTCTACCTCCGCAGCCTTTAGCATTGCGAAGAGCTCGTGCATAGTTTTCACTAACCCTTGCATATTATAGTTCATCACGAAGCCTTTGTAGCTTGGTGGCGTGATTGAAGAATTCATCAATGACACAATCATCCGGAAGATTAACTCCCAATTGTGTCAAGTGATTGTAGTACCCGCACATTCCGAGTATATGCTCACTAATGTAACTGTTCTCCTCCATCTTGCAGCTATAGAACTTATTGGAGACTTCATATCTCTCAATCCGCATTCTGTTGAATATCAACTTCAACTCCTGGAACATCTCATATGCTCCATGACGCTCAAACGTCGTTGAAGTCCCGGTTCTAAGCCGTAAAGCATGGCACACTGAACTATAGAGTAGTCATCAGCTTTGCTCGCCAGACGTTCTTAACGCCGCCGGGCCAGATCCGCATCAGCCTGCCACCTAGCGGTGCATCCAGACGTAACTCTTCGTGCAGCAATGAGGATGATCCTCGTTACGGACCCAATCCGTAATTGCTACCATCATCTTTCAACTTTGCTTTCTCAAGGAACGCATTAAAATTCAACGGAACAACAGACGAGCCATCTATCTACAATCAAACATAAACAAGCAAGATACTATCAGTACTAAGTTCATGATAAATTTAAGTTCAATTAATCATATTACTTAAGAACTCCCACTTAGAAAAACATCTCTAGTCATCTAAGTGATCACGTGATCCAAATCAACTAAACCATAACCGATCATCACGTGAAATGGAGTAGTTTTCAATGGTGAACATCTTATGTTGATCATATCTACTATATGATTCACGCCGACCTTTCGGTCTCCGTGTTCCGAGGCCATATCTGCATATGCTAGGCTCGTCAAGTATAACCCGAGTATTCTGCGTGTGCAAAACTGGCTTGCACCTGTAGATGGACGAGAGCTTATCACACCCGATCATCACGTGGTGTCCGGGCACGATTTAACTTTGGCAACGGTGCATACTGGGAGAACACTTCTTGAAAATTTAGTGAGAGATCATCTTATAATGCTACCGTCAATCAAAGCAAGATAAGATGCATAAAAGGATAAACATCACATGCAAATCAATATAAGTGATATGATATGGTCATCATCATCTTGTGCTTCATGATCTCCATCTTGTTGCACCACCATGATCACCATCGCCACCGGCGCGCGACACCTTGATCTCCATCGTAGCATCGTTGTCGCCTCGCCAAACTTATGCTATTACGACTATCGCTACCGCTTAGTGATAAAGTAAAGCATTACAGTATGCATTGCATTGCATACAATAAAGCGACAACCATATGGCTCCTGCCATTGCCGATAACTTCGGTTACAAAACATGATCATCTCATACAATAAAATATAGCATCACGCCTTGACCATATCACATCACAACATGCCCTGCAAAAACAAGTTAGACGCCCTCTACTTTGTTGTTGCAAATTTTACGTGGCTGCTACGGGCTTAAGTAAGAACCAGTCTCACCCACGCATCAAAACCACAACGATATTTCGTCAAATAGACTCGCTTTAACCTTCTCAAGGACCGGGCGAGCCACACTCGGTTCAACTAAAGTGAGAGAGACAGCACCCACCAGTCACCTTTAAGCAACGAGTGCTCGCAGCGGTGAAACCAGTCTCGCGAAGCGCACGCTGTAATGTCGGTCTGGGCCGCTTCATCTCACAATACCGCTGAACCAAAGTATGACATGCTGGTAGGTAGTATGACTTGTATCGCCCACAACTCACTTGTGTTCTACTCGTGCAAAACATCAAACCATATAATAAAACCTAGGCTCTGATACCACTGTTGGGGAACGTAGTAATTTCAAAAAATTTCCTACGCACACGCAAGATCATGGTGATGTATAGCAACGAGAGGGGAGAGTGTTGTCCACATACCCTTGTAGACCCGAAGCGGAAGCGATCACAACGTAGAGGAAGTAGTCGTACGTTCTCCTCGCGATCCGACCGATCCCGGCGCCGTTACTCCGACGCCCGAGTTCTTGACACACGACAGCTCGATGACGCCCTCAGACTCGATCCAGCCGAGTGTCGAGGAGAGTTTCACAAGACGACGGCGCAGGACGATCTTGATGTTTCACTGGCGCAGGGCTTCGCTTAAGCTTCACGACGGTATAACCGAGGTGGAATATGGTGGAGGGGCACCGCACACGGCTAAGGAACGATCTCAAGATCAACTTGTGTGTCCCAAGGTGCCCCCTGCCCTCAGATATAAAGGAGCAAGGGGAGGGGGGCCGGCCAAGGGAGGCGCTGCCAGGAGTCCTACTCCTCCGAGTAGGATTCTCCCAATCCTAGTTGGACTAGGATTCCCGGAGGGGGAAAGAGAGAGAGGGGGGCCGGCCCCTTCTCCTAGTCCTAGTAGGACTAGGGAAGGGGGAGGCGCGCGGCCACCTAGGGCTGGCCCTTCTCCTTTCCACTAAGGCCCATCGAGGCCCATTTACCTCCCGGGGTTCCGTAACCTCCCTGCATCTGTAAATTCCGCTTTCGCCGAACCATTCCAACTCCAAACATAGGCTTCCAATATATCAATCTTTATGTCTCGACCATTTCGAGACTCCTCGTCATGTCCGTGATCACATCCGGGACTCCGAACTTCTTCGGTACATCAAAATACATAAACTCATAATAACTGTCATCGAAACCTTAAGCGCATGGACCCTACGGTTCGAGAACAATGTAGACATGACCTAGAACTATTCACGGTCAATAACCAACAGCGGACCTGGATGCCCATATTGGTTCCTACATATTCTACGAAGATCTTTATCGGTCGATCGCATAACAACATACGTTGTTCCTTTGTCATCGGTATGTTACTTGCCCGAGATTCGATCGTCGGTATCCAATACCTAGTTCAATCTCGCTACGCAAGTCTCTTTACTCGTCCGTAATACATCATCTCACAACTAGCTCATTAGTTGTAGTGCTTGCAAGGCTTCATGATGTGCATTACCGAGAGGGCCCAGAGATACCTCTCCGACAATCGGAGTGACAAAACCTAATCTCAAATACGCCAACCCAACATCTGCCTTTGGAGACACCTGTAGTACTCCTTTATAATCACCCGATTACGCCAGACGCTTGGTAGCACCCAAAGTGTTCCTCCGTAAACGGAGTTGCATAATCTCATAGTTACGTGAACATGTATATGTCATGGATAAAAGCAGAGCAACATACTCAACGATCGTGTGCTAAGCTAAGGGAATGGGTCATGTCAATCAGATCATTCTACTAACGATGTGACCTCGTTAATCAAATAACAACTCCTTTGTTCATGGTCAGGAAACATAACCATCTTTGATTAACAAGCTAGTCTAGTAGAGGCATACTAGTGACATGCTGTTTTGTCTATGCATTCACACATGTATCATGTTTCCGGTTAATACAATTCTAGCATGAATGATAAACATTTATCATGAAATAAGGAAATAAATAATAACTTTATTATTGCCTCTAGGGCATATTTCCTTCAGAAAGAACCGGAGGCGGACAATAGGAAGAGGAAAGCTAAGGATGTGCTAGCTGTTGAGCATTCCGGCAACGGAGGCGGCTCCGACAAAGCCAAGACCGACGACTGCCGAGGTCAGAAGCGGTTGCCGACAAGCAGATGGCTCCGGCAAGCGTTATTGCAAGATCCACCGCACCAAAGGCCATGACCTCCAAACCTGCAAAAAAGTAGAGCAGATGGCGGAGCTGCAGAAGGCTGAATACGAGCGCCGCGATAAGGAGAGAGCCAAGGGAGGCGGCGGAGGATCCGACAAGAAGCCTCCCCGCCCGGGAGGGAACTGCAGTAAGGCCAAGACGCTGCAAGGAGACAGCCTCTCGTGGCCGCGACAAGGACGAGGATGAAGATGAAGATGATGAGATGGAGGAAGATGAGACCGAGGATCAAGAGTTTCGAAGGCAATGGCGATTAGGCGTCAACGGCGCACCTCCTCGCATGCCTTGCACCGCCAACTCAAACAAAGGTGCGAGAAGTGAATGCAGCGAGTTGTCCGGCCGAGGCGCAGCCTCTCAAGTGGTCCGCACGCCCATCGTCTTCGACGTTGAGGATCACCCCGATCGATCACTACGGTCGGGTGCTTGCCGCTGTTGGTCTCACTAACGATCCGCAACCTCAAGGTCACGAAGATGTTGGTTGACGGCGGGCCGCCTGAACTTGATTTCCTCCGCAGTGCTCAAGAAGCTCCAGATCCCCGACAAATGAAGCTTGAAGACACCGCACCTTTCAAGGAATAAATCCGGAAGGAGCCAGCCTAAGGGAAGATCACATTGCCGGTGACGCTCGCAGCGAGCTGAACTTCAGATCGAGAGGGTCACATTTGACGTGGCTGATATCCCTTTACCCTACAATGGGATACTCGGTCGACCCGCACTCGCCAAGTTCATGGCGGCCTCTCACCACGCATACAATGTGCTCAAAATGCCTGGCCCGATGAGTGTCATTTCTGTCCAAGGCGACAAGAAGGATGCACTCATTTGCGCCGACAAGATCTACCAGGAAGCAGCTGCTGCGGCAGAGCGCGAGCCACTTGCCGCTGAAGCTCCCCGGGAAGAAGAAGACCAAGCCCGCAAGAGCAGCTCGTGCTCACTCCGCAAGCGTGATCTCCCGGAGCGCCATACGCTGCCGCCGAGGACGCCGCCATCGAGCTCCACCGCAGTGTAAAAAGGCGAAGGTAGCTTCACCAGAGACCAAGAAGGTGGCCGCCAAGGAAGACGGCACGGTGGTACTTTCACCATCGCGCCACACTTGACCCTAATAGGAAAGCGCTCGTTGCTTTCCTGCGGCGTATGTTGATGTGTTTGCATGGCAACCATCCGACATCCTCGGTGTTCCTGTGGAAGTAATCGAGCACCACTTGCCGCCTCCCTCACGCACGCCCGCCAAACAAAAAGTCGAAAGCAAGCGGTAGAGCGGCAAGAGTTCATAGCGAAGAGATTAGGAAGTTGGAAGCAGCGGACTGGTCCGTGGAGTACTCCATCCGACGTGGCTAGCTAACCCAAAGGTCGTATGCAAGGCGAATGGGAAGTGGAGGCTTTGTATTGACTTCACCGATGTTAACAAAGCTTGTCCCAAGGATCCATTTCTTTGCCGCCGCATTGACCAGATCGCTGACTCCACAAATGGATGCGACCGCTTTCATTCCTTGATGCATACTCAGATATCATCAAGTCTTCATGGCTGAAGAGGATGAAGAAAGACCGCATTCATTACTCCATGTGGCACGATCGCTTCGCACGGATGCCTTTCGACTAAAGAATGTTGGCTCAACATTTGCGAGAGTAGTCAATCACGCTTTTGAACCACAACCGCACGTAAACGTGAAGCTTACATGGATGACATAGTGGTCAAAAGCAAGAACAGAGAGACTTTGATCCAAGACTGGGACGAAACTTTCACGAACCTGCGCAAGATCAATCTCAAGTTGAATCCCGAGAAGTGTGTGTTTGGGGTTCCTTCCGGCAAGCTTCTCGGATTCTTTGTATCTCAGAGAGGGATTGAAGCCAATCCCGACAAAATCAAGGCCATCGAGCAACTCGAAGCACCGGCGAGTCAAGGACGACGAAGGCTTGCTGCTGCGTTGCTGCCCTCAAGAGTTCATTTCAAGTTCTGCTGAACGCGCCGCCGCTTTTCAAAATCTTGAAAAGGCGGGTCCAATGAAGTGGACTCGAAGCGAGGCTGCACCGCAGGACTTGAAGAAATATTTGTCCTCCACTCCAACACTTGTCGCACCTAAGCCACAAGAGAAGTTGCTGCTATATCTGGCGACAACCAATCAAGTGGTTAGTGCTGCGCTAGTGGCAGAGAGGGAGACAGATGATGAGCCAGCGGCCGCGGCAAGCGAGTCCAGCGACAAGAAGGGGGCTTGCCCGACAAGCTCGCCCCGACAAGCCCCGATCCGCAAGTTCGTTCCGCAAGGATGGGTCTGCGCAGCCACAAGAAGAAAACAGAAGAAGATGGTGCCGCGCCCAGTTTACTTTGTCGGCCCTTCTACCAGGGCTAGATCAAGGTACTCGTGTGCGTTGCTTTTCGCCTCCTCATGGCCTCGAGGAAGCTGCGCCATTACTTTCAAGCACATGAGATCACAAAGGTCACTCGCTTCCGTTGAAGAGGATATTGCGTAATCCGTAAGCAACAGAAGGATTGTCGAGTGGGCACCGGAATTGTCAAGCTTTGGCCTCAAGTTTGAAAGTACTTCAACCATTCAGAGCCGAGTATTGGCAGAATTTATAGCAGAATGGACGCCAACACCGATGAAGAAACTCCGAGAGGAGCATCCCGTCAAGGAAGCAGCAAAGAATGGATCATGTACTTTGATGGTGCCTTCGCTGCAAGGCGCCGTGCGGGCGCATTACTTGTCGCACCCACCGGAGAGCACCTCAAGTACGTGGTCCAGATGCACTTTCCCAAGGAGCAAGCAACAAACAATACTGCAGAGTATGAGGGCTTGCTTGCCGGACTCAGGATCGCGGCAGAACTTGGGATCAGGAAGCTTATTGTCAGGGGTGACTCACAGCTTGTCATCCGCCAAGTTAACAAAGATTATCAGAGTCCGCTGATGGAAGCATACATTGATGAAGTGAGAAAGCTAGAAGAGCATTTTGACGGCCTGCAAATGGAACATGTTCCAAGAGCTCAGAATGACATTGCAGATGGCCTGTCAAAGTGCGCCGCACTCAAGTTGCCTGTGGAACCAGAGATTTTTGTGCTCAAGCTGACTCAACCATCTGTGACACCATCAACTGGACAAAGCAAGAAAAGAAAGTTGGTCACTGGCGACTACTTTCCGGCAGAGTTCCCCGGAGCCGCCGCCAACAAGGTCCCCAGGATCAACACAGAAATTGCCGAGGAGCAGTCTGCTCCGGCAAGCCCTACGGTTTGTTTCATTGAAGCAGACGCTCCCGACAAGCTGTGTCCCGACACGCTTGCCGGGGGGCATCACGCTCCGGCAGAATCCCAGATTCTTGCCATAGAAGCGGATGTTCCTGCAGCAGCATTTGCGCCTTTAGTCCTTGTCGCCGAGCCTCAGGCTCCGGCATGGGCACATCAAATCGTCCATTTCCTTCGAACAGGGGAACTTCCCGAGGAACAAGAAGAGGCAGAGAGAGTAGCCCGGCAATCGAGTATGTACCAGTTTGTCGATGACATACTGTACAGAAGAAGATTCAACGGAGTGAAATTAAAGTGCATTTCTCGGGAAGATGGACAGCAGCTGCTGGCAGAGGTACATGGAGGCATATGTGGTCACCACATTGGCGCAAGAGCACTTGCCGCCAGGCTTTCCGCAAGGCTTCTTCCGCCGACAGCCCTCCAGATGCAACCGCACAAGTAACCAAGTGTGAAGCATGCCGCCCACTCCAAACAGATTCACCAACCAGCTCAAGCTCTCCAAACAATCCCTTTGTCCTGGCCATTTTCGGTTTGGGGCTCGACATCCTCGGCCCTTTTCCCGAGTTGTCGGGGCTTTGAGTACTTGTACGCTGCAATGACAAGTTCACAAAGTGGCCTCAAGTGGAACCAAGGAGGAAGGTGACAAAGATAGTCGGCAAATAAGTTCTTCAGTCAATTGTTTGTCGCTTCGAATCCCAAACAGATCATCACCGATAATGGCACACAATTCACGAGCCACGCCTTCATGCAAGATGCCCAAGATCTTGGCACCAAGATTTGCTTTGCTTCTGTTGCTCACCGGAGAAGCAACGGTCAAGCGGAGAGGGCGAACGCTGAAGTGCTGCGCGGGCTCAAGACCAGAACTTTTGAGAAGCTGCACAAGTGCGGAAGAAATTGATTGAGCAGCTGCCGGTGGTTCTTTAGGTCGATCAGACGACGCCAAATTGAGCCACCGCCGACACCCTTTGCTCTCGCTTCACGGAGCGTAAGCAGCTTCTCCCCACGGAACTCAGATACGGGTCACCACGAGTGCTCGCCACGATGAGTTTGAGCAAGAGCAGCTGCGACAAGATGACACGCTGCTCCTCGAGGAGGATCGCTCTTCAGCCGTCAGGCGAGCTGCTCGTTACAAGAAGCTTTGCGCCGCTATCATAGCCGCAGTTAACGCCAGAAGCTTCGAGGAAGGCGACCTTGTTCTTCGGCGAGTTCAATCCGCCAAGAATTCAAACAAGTTGACGCCAAAGTGGGAAGGCCCTTACCGGGTGAAACGAGTCACTAGGCCCGGCGCTGTCCGCTTTGAGACCGAAGATGGCGCTCCAAGGAGCAACTCCTCGAACATAGAACATCTTCGCAGTTTTACCTATATATGCGGTTGCCGGACCCGCCCGACAACCACTTTCTTTTGTACGAGCATTGCCGCTGTCGATGTAACCCTTTGTACAAAGCCGGGCGCAGCTCCCGTGCGTAAATAAAGTTCGCGTGCTTTGCACATCTTGTCAAATCTGATGCATTATATTCTTTTTTTGCACCCATACCTGACACTCTGTGCAGCACACCACCCCGGTAAGCGATAACGAACCTTAAGGTTTCATACGATTATTTTCTCTTCTTTCTTCTCATAGACAGAAGATTCCTCCGCCCGCAAGTTCACCGGGGGGGAAGGGAAGGTAGAAGTATGGAACAGGCGACGTTCGAAGGAATCTAATCCAGCCTTGCCGGGACGCCGGAGGCAGAAAAGCTAAGTAGCTAAAGTTTGAGCCCACTCAATTTTAAAATCTCTTTTCAAGTTATATCCCTTGAACGTTCGTGCTTTGTATGGCAAACCTGTGCGCGGAGGAATCGACTCGTGGCTAAGTTGCGCCCTTGCGTTGTTTCCGAGCCCGCTCGACAATGCGAATGAGTTGCAACTAATCCCGACAAGATTCCTTGCCGGAGGCAGCACCGCCAGCGGGCTACCGATGTTCCAAGACTAGCAAGTGTGCTTTGCCCCGCAAGGTCCTCAAAACGCAGGGTAAAAGCATACAAAGGACGCTGAGCAAAATAAAGGAATAGCGCTGCAAGCAAGACCCATAATTAAGTTGTATTACAAGAATGACTTATTATGGCGCTTAATCGAATTGTTCCCATAATTAAAATCGCAGCAACAAGAAAAGGGAGAAGAGGAGCAGCCTAATCCACGCCGCCATCGAGCCTCCCGACCTCGCTCACTTTGTCCACGATGGTGCGATAATGGCCCCGAGGCCTCGACATCAGCACCTCCGCAGCTTCTTGGTGACGCTGAAAGGTCGATGCCCGGTTGCGGAAGAGGACCTTCACCAACACCTTCTCCAGACCTCGGGCAGACGGCGCGCGACTCGGGCGGCCAACTGCTTCGGATCCTTTCCCGGAGCTGCCGCAGCGCCGCCACCACGCCCTGAAGAAAAGCGTGAGCTTGGCGCTGGCTGATGTTCGCTCAGGAATACCCGGCCCATCAAGTCCAGCTCCGCCAACTCCTCGCCAATGAGCGCTGCAATGTTGATGAGGCCTTCCGCCCGAGCTCCACCGTGGTTTTGAGAGTGTTCTGGCCTCGGCGGCCCTCGCTGCCAGCCTCCTCATGGTCCTTGAGGTCCTTCCTCGGTATCTTCGCTTGGCGGCGCCCAGCGCCTCCGCCAAGGTGGCCAATTTCAGCCCCAGATCAGCGCCAAGTCCTTGGCGGCGCCCAGCCTCCTTGATCTTCTCGAGAGTTGGGCTTGCAGATCGCTGTATGCCACAAGATCTCCTCGCGATCACTGCTGGAGTGCGGCGAGCTCGTTTTCCTCGTCGCGTCCGCCTCACCGCGGCCACTTTCTCCTCCAACTCTTTCTTGGCGGCTCGCAGCAGCGGGCGGCGTCTTCGCTTCCTTGAGCGCCCGCCAAGTGACTGTTCCCGGCCGACGAGCTCCTCATCATGGCTGTCCAAGCACGCTTCATATCAGCTCGCCGTCCGCTTGACAGCTCCTCGGCGACAAGCCTCGCTGCTCCTCGGCTTCAGCCTTCTCCAGATGAACGCTTTCGCTTTCATCGAGGCGCCTCTCCTCGGCGATGGATCGGAGGGCTCTGTGTTGCGGCTTTTGAGTTCTTCCGCGTGCTTCTCTATGTCAACTCCCCGCCACAGGACGAGCGCTTCCGGGACTCGAGCCGCTTGTCGGGCGCGGTAGAGTGACACCAGTTTCCGGAGTAGCTCCTCCTCCTCGACGACTTCGCCGCCGCTGCTTGGCCTGCCGACCACCGCCAGCCCAAGCAGAGGCAAGTATCTCCCATCAAATTCTCTCCTTCAACTGCACCTGGAGCTCGATGCCTGTGGGAGCTTGATATACACACCGCCGCCTTCAAGTATGCGCCTGGTTGGGGCCTTGAGCTTCGGCGCCAAGCCCAGCGGGCGGAGGGATCGGCGGTCGGTACAGCACCTTGTGCTCCTGCATCCTCCGGTCGCCGCACGATCACCGGACTCGCTGCCCCTCGTGCCGGGCGCGCCCCAGCCTCCTCACCAAGGACTCCTCCACACCGCCCTTCCTCGGTGGCAGCAAGGCCCCTCAGTGTTACCACGGCCGCCCCTCAACGGCGGCCTCGCCTCCATCGGGTCCCCAAGGGGAATATCTCAAGGCAGGGAAGAAAAGAGATAATCAATAACCGTAAGAAGAAAAAGAGAGATCAGCAGGTTCCAAGGAAAACTCCCGACAAGAAGGCTCACTGCGCTGACTCACGAACACGGGTTCCACCGCCGGGCTCGCTGTCTCGCCTTGCCGGGACCCCTTTCTTGTCGGAGACGGCTCAGACATCGGGAGTCGGCCCTCGGTGGCGAGTGGAGGCCGACGACACCTCCGCATCAACCTCCGGCTGCTCCCGGCGGGCCTGCTCTTCTCCTCAGATATAAAAGAGCCAACAATCAAGATGTTGGCAGAGGAAGAAACAACCTTGCACCCCCATGACGGGATGAATCAAGACGCCACGCTGGGGCTGCGCCGGAGCTGCCACGAGGGAAGGGGCCGGGTCCGTCAAAGTAGTCTCGGGACGTATCTTCGCCACCTTAGCGTAATCGCCCTCGACCACCGACTCGCCCTTCGCCGCCCTCTCCGCCAAAGTCCCGGACAGAACAGGAGTTTCGAGAGAAAGATGATTAAATACAAGGCAAACAGCAGCAAGGATCAAGGAAAAGCCGATGCAAAGTGCAGAGAAGCCTTACTCTTCAAGGCCCTCGCCCTCCCTCATCGCCGCCGAGCTCAGTCGGAGAGGTCACTTCGTGCCCTCCTCGCACGGGCGCGGTCGGGAGGGTAGGCTCCGGGCGCTTGCCAAGGGCCGCGACAGGTCGGGCGTGGCGGCCCGGGAGACCCGGCCTCAGTTGCCGGCGCAGTTTGGGATCCTCCCGCGGCAACGGAACTTGTCGCAGCGGAGCGCGTCCCGCGGCGCCGCGGTGGCTGCTCAGCCTGTGCCTCCGCCAACTCTCCGACTCGACGGAGACGCCTCGGGTGAAACTGGGCTGCTCCAAAGGCTCCGACGGGCGCAAATTGCTTGAAAACGGTCGGCCGCTCGCACCTCCGGCTGGTTGGCTTGCCCGCCGCTGCCTCCTTCGCCGCCGCCTCCCCGCAAAATCTTCATGGGCGGTAAGGCTTGTTGCTCAGCCGCTTCGGCCCGACAGCAGGATGCCATACTACGCCAAGCAAAGCCTGCCGCCGCCTCCTCGCCCTGCTAGCAATATACGCCAGCTCGCTGGCAGTGGTGGCGCTGGTGAGGAGCTTCGCCGTCAGTTTAACCGCCCGACAGGTCATCAAAGAACTGCTGCACGACTCGGGCGGCGGGCTCTATCCGCTGGCACTAACCCGTGCGAATCACATTCGGCATCATCGCGCAGATGCGGTCGCGCTGGGAATTGTTACACAGGGGGACAACGCCCTGCGGCAACTGGAACCACTTTGGATGATTGGGGTCGTGTTTGAACGTCTCCCACGTCTCCCATGACGCCGCAATCGACGCGTGCGTTACGGGAGAGCGCGGTGGGCGCGGGGCCCGTTGCTGAGCGGACCAAGGCCACGCTGCGTCGCAGATGCCTTTGTTTTGGGCTGGCCCAACAACGCCGCAACGTATGGCCCAGCCCGGGGGCTCCTGCCGGTGTACTAAAGTAGGGGGTACCTTAGTACTCTGAACTTGTGCACGGCAACAGAGCACCGAGGCGAGGCTTGCTGCGCCGCAAGGCCCTCCACCACTTTTTGCACCGCCATTCAAGAACAAAGTGCTAGCCAGAACACGAAGGCCCCGCAAGAGGAGCTTGCCGGAAAGGCTAACCAGACATCATCAGAAAACTTGCGCGGCGCCTGCGCGCCCGGCAGCCCCAAAAGCCCGCAAGCTTGCCAAGCACAACAAAAGGACCGCGGCAAGGCACTCTGCCGCGCAAGGCTGCCACCCAACTCCAGCACACCCAAAGGACGCATCATCACCGTGCCATCCCAAGGGCACGTGGCGAGACACTACGCAACCATGCGGAGCGAGGTGGCAAACGGAGCTGATGTGGCGCCATCGTGGCAACCGGAGGCTCACTTAACGGTCACCTCCCGCCTCGTTATGCGTCGGACGGGCATTTAATGCCCTTGTCCCCGCCGTCGAGTTAGGTAGGGACACCGCCGTGCATCGCTGCACCTACCTGCGATTTTACTTTTTACCCCTCTCCCACGCTGCCACTGTTGGGCGCCCTTCAGACTATAAAAGGAGGCCCATGCGACGAGAAGGGGTTCGTCCATTCGACACCCACAGACTACCTTACGCCGCACGCCGAGCTAGATCAAATAAGAACACAGAGCAGCAGAGGGGGTGTTATCTCCGGAGAGCCCCGGCTGGGTAAAGATCGCCCTCTCCCAGGCCGACCTCGACCGCTCACAAGACGGTCCCGCCCCCCGCACAACTGAAGGGCCCCCGAGTGCCCCATAGGTGTTCGAGGCCACGGATACGCGTTCCAGCCCCGACACAGTCCAACGTGGGGAAAGAGCGCAGGTGGTGAGAACATAAATCTCAAAACACAATACGAACCAAGCTCCTTCTATAACATCCCCTTTAGTACAGCGAGCCATATATTTACAGATAATGACAATATCTTTCTGGGACATTTTACATGTTAGGAAAGTATGAAACAAAAAGAGATTAAAAAGGTTTACACAGGGTCTTAATCTAAAAAAGAAACCTTAATGCGGGGCCTCACAAGACGCCCGCGCTTTTGTCTCCGTAGAAGTGTCCTTGGAGGGTATAGTATGATGGCCATCTGTAAAAAGGAAAAAACCCAGGTAAAAGAGTCTGGTGTGGTCGTAAGTAAAGCTGGTTCGTTTTAATGAACCGTGAAGGATAACTTCTATAGTCCGAATAGGGTCAAGCCGAACTATGGACCTTTTGCGTGCAGAGTGCCCCCGAATCTACCCAAAGAATTTTGAGTGTATCTCCTTGTGGGGCGGTCGATGGGGGCGTAGCTCCTAATCGAACCTGAGCTACCGCACTGAGGTGTGCGCCGTACACGTTTAGGTGTGTCTATGGTCTTAACGACCGATGAGCTGCTCGGCTCGAATAGGCTGTTTTGTGCTTTGACTGCTAGAGCCGCCATGTATTCTTCTGTACGAAGAGAGCGCTCCGTATTTCCACTGACCATAATGATGCCACGTGGTCTAGGCATTTTGAGTTTTAGATAAGCATAATGCGGGACTGCGTTAAAACGGGCGAAGGTCGTTTTCTGAGTAGTGCATGATAGCCACTTCGGAACGGAACAATGTCAAAGATTAGTTCTTCGCGTCGAAAGTTGTCGGGGGAGCCGAATACAACATCCAATGTTAGAGAGCACGTGCAGCGGGCTTCGATGCCCGGTATAACTCCTTTAAAGTAAGTGCTGCTTGGCTTGATTCTTGACGAGTCTATCCCCATCTTGCGGACAATTTCCTGATATATCAGATTGAGACTGCGGTCGCCGTCCATGAGGACTTGAGTGAGGTGGTATCCATCGATTATTGGGTCGAGAACTAGGGCAGCCGAACCCCCGTGACGATTACTAGTCGGATGATCCCTGCGATCAAAGGTGATCGGACAGGCCGACCATTGGTTGAACTTGGGGGCGATGGGCTCAACGGCATAGACATCTCTGAGTGCGTGTTTTCGCTCCCACTTTGGGATATGAGTGGCACATATCATGTTTACTGTTTTGATCTCCGGTGGAAATTTCTTCTGTCCCCCCGTGTTCGGCTGGCGAGATTCGTCCTCGTCTTCGCTCTGAGGTCCCTTCCCTTTGTATGCGGTGTTGAGTTTGCCAGCCTACTTGAAGACCCAACATTCTCTGTTGGTATGATTGGCTGGTTTATCGGGAGTGTCGTGTATCTGGCAGGGCCTCTCTAGAATTTTATCCAGGTTGGATGGACCGTCTTTGTTGCCTTTAAATGGCTTCTTCCGTTGACCAGGTCTAGGGCCCCTGAATCTGGCGTTTACCGCTGTATTGTCTGGGCTTTCTTCCTTGTTCCAACATTTGCTTTTGTTGCGCCATGGTTTTCCATTGCCATCCCTGACCTCAGATGTGCCGGGATCACTGGTGCTGCTACGGGCTAACCAGCTGTCTTCGCCCGTGCAGAAGCGGGTCATGAGTGTAGTTAAGGTAGCCATTGTCCTTGGCTTTTCCTGGCCGAGGTGTCTGGCTAGCCATTCGTCCCGAACACTGTGTTTGAAGGGTGCAAAGGCTTTAGCATCCGGACAGTCGACAATTTGGTTCTTCTTAGTGAGAAACCTGTTCCAAAGCTTACGGGCTGATTCTCCGGATTGTTGGATTATGTGACTTAGATCGTCTGCATCCAGGGGCTGGACATAGGTCCCTTGGAAATTGTCCCGAAAAGCGTCCTCAAGTTCCTCCCAACTTCCGATGGAATTTTCAGGGAGGCTTTTTAGCCAGTGCCGAGCTGGTCCTTTTAGTTTGAGGGGTAAATATTTAATGGCGTGGAGATCATCTCCGCGAGCCATGTGGATGTGAAGAATAAAGTCTTTTATCCAAACCGCGGGGTACGGTGTTCCATCATATGCCTGATGTTTACGGGTTTGAACCTTCTGGAAAATATTGTTCCAGCACCTCATCGATGAAGCACAGGGGGTGTGCGGCACCCCTGTATCTGGCTGTGTCGTGGATTGGGTCCGACGGTTGTAATGTTCGGTACTGGTTCCAAGCTGGTAAATGACCGGCATATTTTTTTTTGATAATCATGATCCCGTGTAGGAGCACGTTCCCTGGATCCATAGATGGACCTGGTTTTGCCAGCTTTTTTGTCCAGGTCCGCATGTAGATCGTGTTTCTGGTCTTGGGCCGCAGCCTTCCTTCCTTTGCGGGGAGGGGGTGCGGGCTTGTGAACAGCATTGCTAGCCGCTCTGTCGCAACCACGAGGTGGTCGGTCCGGCCTGTCGGCCGTATTGTTTTTCGGCGGTATAGGCGCGATAGCCTCGTCGTCGAATTCGGATAGCAGCTTACGTTTAGGATAGTTTTGTTTGGCGACATCGCCAGATTTTTCCTCGGCGCTCAGCACTTTGTTCCATCTGTCATTGAGCGTATCCTGTGCGGCTTTAAACCGCTGCTTCTTCAGGCTCCTTGCAGTGGTGATAAGCCTTTGGTGGAGGCGTTCTTGTTCTAATGGTTCTTCTGGGATGATGAATTCGTTGTCGCCCAGGCTGATCTCCTCTTCAGAGACATGTTGATAATTGCTATCTTCGGCATCGCTTTGGTCAGACAACATCTCTGGACTGTGTTTTCCGTCCTCTCGCATGCCCTGCTCCAATGCTGGGTCAGCGGGGTCCTCGGCTTGGTTCATATTATCATCGTCGTCCGTGATAATGTTGTTGTTTTTCCTTTTGCCGGATCGAGGTTGGCGCTTCTGACGCCGGCGCTTGGGAAGTTCATCGACAGGCATGTTGTTATCACCGTCGGCCTCCCCCTCCTTAGGTGTGCCCACCATGTAGATATCGTGTGAGGATGTAGCTGTCCACCTCCCTAAGGGTGGTGGTTTTTGTGCCTGCTCTTCTCCGGCGTCATCGTCCATACTCTCGATGCCTTATGAGTCGTAATCGAGCATGTCGGTTAAGTCCTCGCTAGTGACTACAAAGTGGGTGGTGGGTGGGCGACGAAGTTCTTCGTGGTCCGCTTCCCATTCGAGCCGGACATAATTCGGCCGAGAGTCACCTGACAAGGAGAGGGACTTCAATGAGTTTATTACATCGTCGAAAGGCGAGTGCTGGAAGATGTCCGTGAGCTGAACTCCAAGACTGGCGCCCAATCAGGTTCGATGGGCGCGGATGCATGCGGTGCGGAACCCATGGCCGGAGAGGAATCCGAGGTTCTGGTGACACAAGACCAGCTCAACGTTGGGTCTATGTGCGGCTCGAGCGCCGCTGAGTCTGCGACCTCCATGGCGGGGTTAAGCTTCCATCTTCGGACGACATGGTCGGCTCCGGATCTAGGGCCAGAGCAGTCACAGGCGCTATCTCCTGTGTGTGGCCAGATGATAGATCTAGGTCATGTTCATCATGGTGGCCGGGGACAACCGTCATGGGCTCGAATCCGTCGAAGATCAAGTCTCCGCGAATATCGGCCACAAAATTCAGGCTTCCAAATCTGACCTGATGGCCAGGGGCGTAGCTATCGATCTGCTCTAGATGGCCAAGAGAGTTGGCCCGCAGTGCAAAGCCGCCGAATATGAAGATCAGTCCGGGGAGGAAAATCTCCCCCTGGACTGTGTTGTTGTAGATATATGATTGATGGAGCCATCAAGCCTTCTGGTGATGACACAGCGGACCTCTCAATGAAAGCACCAATGTCAGTGTCAAAACCGGCGGATCTCGGGTAGGGGGTCCCGAACTGTGCATCTCAGGCTAATGGTAACAGGAGGCGGGGGACACAATGTTTACCCAGGTTCGGGCCCTCTCTATGTAGGTAATACCCTACTTCCTGCTTGATTGATCTTGATGAATATGAATATTACAAGAGTTGATCTACCACGAGATCGTAATGGCTAAACCCTAGAAGTATAGCCTATGAGGTTATGATTGTTGTGGCTAAACCCTAGAAACCTAAACCCTCCGGTTTATATATACACCGGGGGGGCTAGGGTTGTACAAAGTCAGTTACATAGAAAGGAATCTACATATCCGAATCGCCAAGCTTGCCTTCCATGCAAAGGAGAGTCCCATCCGGACACGGAACGAAGTCTTCTATCTTGTATCTTCATAGTCCAATAGTCCAGCCAAAGTATATAGTCCGGCTGTCCGAGGACCCCTTAATCCAGGACTCCCTCAGCCGCGCCCCGGCAAGCAATGTCTCCCTCGCTCCTGAGCCGCAGCGTAGAGCCGTCCCATCCACCCGACGGATTGAGCACGGGAGTGGTGCTGCCATGGTCTCCCTTTCCTCTTCTCCATTGCCCAACGCCGCCAGATCCTTCGCCCCTGATCACCTTCAGGTAACAGACCAACTGCATCCCTTCCATTTCTGTTTCCCTGTGTCTGTCTCGATCCCTTTGTCTCTTGTTTGTTTCTCCCGTGATGCAGCAGCACAAGCAGGATCTGGGAGCTACTCGGACTTGGAGCAGCAAGTCATGCCGATGAGGGAATCGAAGGTGAGTACCATAGGAAGCCTCACCAGCCCCCAGTGCTCTATAACAAAAACTAACATTTTTTCTGACCCATGTGTTTTTTTGCATGTTATGTGTTTGATGAAATTCCTACAAGCCAGTTGTTAAATAAGCCCCCCTAATTCAACTATTTTTGTTGGATTATAGACATGGTTGGTGATTCACTTGCCAATTAGTTAAATAGATTGATTTTTTGTTATGTTCATTCAGCTTATTCACATAATCACATATTCACATTCACAGGATTAGTTTGGTTTGGTTATGCCCATAGTTTTTTTTCCAGTCTTGTTCGTGTGGAGAATGGAGTCAAGGCCCATAGGCAAGATGATGGCAGTGTGGTTGATGGAGAAGAAAAAGAGGAAGAGGGCCCCATCTTGCTTTTCCCATGGTATATTGCTTTTAGTGATGCGATGGCGATTGTGCATAACTCGGGTTCCGTCGGCGCAATTTCCTCTGGCCTCAACGCCGTTATGTCTGATTTTTACCATCGCGTACGTGAAAGCATCACATAAGCTTCTTACTTATTGCCCTAAATCATATAACTCTTTTCTAACGCAACTCACCATTCTGAGTTTCTTGTGGGAGGATGTTGAGTACCACCACCAAGGGAGTTTGCATCATTGGCATGGTAAAAATCAAATGATCGCAGTACATACTTGTACAGAGTGATATACTAACAACACTAAATTTAGGATTCTTTTAGTATCCAATGCACATAGTACCTTCAATTTGTTGAAATCTAACTATATCTGGTGGTTGCTTATCCTTTCTTATCACTGCACGTGTCATTGATTTATTATGTCATTGTCCAGACAAATAGTGACTTCATTGTCCGAGACCAATGGTTATGTTCTTGAGTCAATATTTAGGATAATCATCATTTATGAAGAAACTGCACCTATAATAATGTCATCCGGTGGAATCACGTGTTGCTGCTAATCAGGTCTTCTCCTTGTTTTCTTTTGCGGAAACTCTATATTGATAGCACTGCCTTACATTTCTCTCTGTAATTTGTTCATATGTATTTTTAATAGATCATGCGTGCATGGAGGGTAAATTCCTTCTCATTCCCTGTGTAATGGTGTTGACAGCCTTTCATTAGTGCCTATGTTAATCCACGAGCAATTTTGTAAGATTAGTCTTGCTATTTTTTTATGAGAACCATTGAGGGCATGTGAGATCTCTTGGAGCATTTTGTATCATTCTTACTGTGAGTGTATTTAGTTTAATCTTCTGGCCTGATGCTTTTTAATAGATGATAGACATTTAGGGCATGTTGAGAAAATTTCTCTTTGTATTATTCTAGCCTGTGGGTATCTAATGTTGTAGTTTATTGCTTCTAAGTTTCTGACTAGTTGTTTTGCCGATGTTTTCGACCTATGTCTCAAGGTTAAACTTCAGTCATTCACAATGCAGTTAGTATTTGCAGGATCTAAGACTACACATAGCACACTTCTGGCCGTCGTGCTAATCTTGGTGCTTTTTTTGGAGGTTTGGGATTGGGCAGTGGTGAGCTTGGCTCTCATATAATTTTCTCTTATCTACATTTATCTTGATGTATGCAAGAATTTATTATCTTAGTGATATCAATCTATCAGTATGTCCATGCAGTTGTAGCTCTGATATTTTCCTTCTCTATGTGTTTCCTTTGTACTATTGCATATGTGAGATAACTATCTTTCTGAATATTTATTTATTTTTTAGATGGTAGAACGTGTCCCTTGAAGAATATTTATGTAGCATACAATGACTGAATATATGATTAGGTGGTTCATGGAGCTATGCAACTACCTATCATATCATAGCATATCATGATCTCATGAGCCTGCTCTAAATTTAGATATGGCTATATTTGTTTTTCTACCAAATGGTAGAAGCTTTCAAGTAATTTTGGAGGGAAGTCGATGTTAATTATAGTAAGAAAAGTTTCATCTTATAGTTGCCTAACAAGACTCTGCACATGTTTAGTTCTATCAGAAGCAGCACATGTTTTTTCATCTAGGTAATGGTCACCCTGTCGGGGGTGGGGTGCGACATATGCCAAAGGATGGCTTATCATGGTGGGGGCGAGTAGAACATCGCCGGTGCCTGGAAACGGGATGAGGCGAAGACATGCACGCCGGCGGATCTTACCCAGCTTCAGGGCTCTCTGAGGAGATAACACCCCATCGCTCCTCTCTCAAGGGTCTCCGCATGATCACTAAGGCAAAGTGAATACAAGGGTGCTCCTAGAGCTGTTTCTGAAGGAAGGAGAAGGCTAGGCTAGTTCTCTCCCTCCTTTGCGTTCTGTCTAATGCTACTGGATGCGAACCCTTTGCATGGGTGCCCTGGGGGGTTTATATAGGCCTACCCCCCAGGGTTACAATAGTAAATCCGGCTGGGCGCGGGTCCCAGCCGTCTGTCTCTCAGGTGCCGTCTTCTCCGCCGACTCCTGGGGCCCGCCGACTAGCCTGGTACGAGGGCGTCATCCCGTGCCCGCCGCGGGCGGGCCTTGCCGGCTGCGGATCACTGTAGCCGTGCTTCTAATGACGCGGGCTTGGTCGTGGGGTCGTGGCGACAGTGCCGCCGCCTGACAGGCGATCACTGTTGCCATTCCCCTATCGCATCTGGTTAATGGCGTGTGGGGCCCGTGGGAGCGGCCGGCCGGCATCAGTGGGCCGACTCCCAACGGGTCCGACTCTCGGCGCTCCGCCGTCTTCGACATTTCGCTGACCGGTAGGCCCGCCGCCTCCGGCCGCATGAGCGAGGGCGTCGTGGTACAGGCCCCGCCTGTGGGCTGATGTCAGGGCTGGCATGGCAACAGTGCCACGCCGGGCGGAGATCTCCGTGAGTACGACGCACTGTGGCCATGCTCGTCTTCAATTACCGGGTGGTTGGGAGTCGCGGGCCGACTCCTTATAGTCGACTTCTTCGGAGTCGGCTCCGGGACTCGGCCGAGACGAGAGTCGCCTTCTAGGACTCGGCTCATCCTGGAGTCGCCTTCTGGGACTCGGCTTATCCTGGAGTCGCCTTCTGGGACTCGGCTTATCCTTGAGTCGCCGTAGATACTTGAGGGGCGCAGTCTGCCCCGATGTCTTAAAAGGTTCTGGGACTCGGGTTAGCCTACCCGTGGCCCATTACTCCGACAGTAGTCCCCGAAGCTGGTGAGGCTCCGAAGTCGATACGTCGTGTACCTCAGCAGTTTCATTCTTTAGATGGGGGAAAGCAAGCTTTGATGGCCGCCTTTCTCCAAGCCGATTGGCCGGAGTCGGATTCGACGAGAGCCGGCATGCTCAAACCGACTGGCTGGAGTCGGATTCGTCGAGGGCCGTCCAGCTCTTTGGCGAGTTTCGTATGTCGCGGCGGGAATCAGGCAGCGTGCCTGATACGCTTCCCGTGGTCGCCGGCCTCGGCCCCGTCGCGCGGCGCCACGTGGCAAGGGCAGTCTGCCTGCCCACGCGCACGGATCTGGTCGTCCGCGGGCTCGCCATTACCGCGCGCGCCGCCGAACGGATCCGCGGCGGCCGCGGCGGGCGGTTGGGTTTCCACGCCGTTATCGCGCGCAGAACTTCGTGGAATCGTCGGGCGTGGGGTCCCACGCCAGCTAATCCCACGCCGCCCATCGCTTCTCACCGCGCAGCCTATAAGTAGGCGGGGGGGTGGGGGGCTGGACGGGAAACACACGCGCCCATTCCTCCCTGCTCCCCCGCCTCCTGCTGCTTCTTCTTCCTCCAGTCGTCGCCGCACCACGCCGCACCGCTCCGTGGCGATGAGCTCTTCCTCCGCCGCCGCAGCTCCTGCCGTGCGCTCTCGTGTTTGGGACGGCTCCGAAGTGGATGACGACGCCATCGAGCACCTTCGCAAGACGCGCTGGCTCCCCGACACGAACTTGGTGCGAGCCCGCGCCCCGCCGGCGGGGGAAATAAGGCGGCGCCAGCAGAGGGCGAAGCGGGTTATATTCCGCCGCACCTTATCGCGCGCCTGGGCTTGCCAACGAGCGGCTTCTCCGCCCTTCTTGAGTTCAACGGACTCCAGCCGCACCACCTCACCCCCAACACGGTGGTGCTGCTGGCCGCCTTCGCCACCCTGTGCGAGGGTTTCCTCGGTGTTCTCCCCACTATCGAACTGTGGGGAGAGCTCTTTCAATCCAAGCTCGACATGCATCGCCGCCGCGCGCCGCTCAATCGCGGCGCCTTCATCAAGCATGCAGGTCGACCGCGGACAATCCATTCCCCTCCATCGCGCTGATCAAGTCTGTGAAGATGTTGCAGCGTTCCTACTTCTACGTGAAGAATGTTGCCGAGGAGGGCGACTGGGTCAACATGCCGCCCTATGAGGCCGGCGCGCCGGCTGGGAGGCTTCCCAGTTGGTCCCACCGGGCCCAGACGCTGACTCCCGCCGGTGCCGGCACCATCGCGTGACTCCGGGTGTTGACGCAGTCGGAAGGCCTGGTCGGGGCCGACTTGCTGGCCGCCTTCGTGGCGTGCCGAGTCCTCCCTCTCCAAGGCCGACCTCATCTGATTACTCAGATGAGCGGCCGCCGAGACCCGAGTCGGATGTGCACCTGGGACATGCCCCACGCGGAGGTGTCAAAGATGGTGAATCACATCGCGAACTGCAAGCTCGCGGAAGATTGGCAGTTCGGCAAAGAGCCGTACTCGCGTGCCAACCCCCCTCCTGCGGTAAGTCGTATATTTTTTCTTTCTGTTTTTCTTTGCAGCCGAATCCGACTTCTGATCTTCTTGGCTTTCTTCGAGTCAGAACCCTCTCATCCCGCCCGCAGCCGGCGCCACTGGACAGCCCCGCGACTACGCCCCAGATCAAGCGGAGAGTGATGTCGAGGACCCCGACTTGGGGGCCGCGGCGATGGAGGCCGACTCCGAAGGCAGATGAGGGGGAGGGGAAGGCGGCCTCCGGCCCTCGGCGACCTTCGCCGACTGGCCATAAGACGACGCCGAAGGGGAAGTCGTCCCGTGCCGCCAACCCAAAGCCGGCCATCCAGGCGCGATCTCTTCCGCCGGCTTGTCCGGTCAAGTCGGCGCGAAGAAGCGCCGGGCTGCACCGAGTTCGCTCGGCGATCGGCCAAAGAAGTTCAAGGGGGCGACCGCCGCAACCAAGCGGGAGGAGGCGGACGCGAAGGCTAACCGCTTCCGCAAGGAAGTGAAGAAGCCGCTGCTAGTCTCTGCGTAAGCCTTCACCACCTTTGTCTTGTTTTCTTTGATGAATTCTTTCCGAGTCTTTTTCATTCTGTTTTCTGCTTCAGGGCCCCTCTTTCTCTTGAGAGGGTCGCCGTCCCCTCTGTCATGGGGTCGGCCAAGACGTCCGCCAACAACCGGCGGATTGACCCCGCCGCCGACCTCCGGGAGGCGACGGAGCGCAACGCGCGGGAGAAGCGCGACGAGAAAGAGGCCGACCGCTTGGAGAATGCAGAGGCCGAGAAGGCGGCGGCCTCCGCCCAGAAGAAGCTGGCGGAAGCCGAAGCCGCCGCCGCGACCAAACAGCGGGCCGAGTAGGCTGCGCGCTGCCAATCGGCGTTGCTAGTCGTCCCACTGAGCTCCGCGCCGCCGCCCCGGAGTTCACGGGGCAGACTGGAGAAGTCGGCGGGGAGCACTCCATCATGGAGAGGGACGGAGGCGAGGCCTCTGCGTCGGGCACAGCCTCGCCGCCACCGCCGCCTCCGCCGCATGGCAAGCAGCCGGGCGGGCCCTCGGTGCTGCCGGCCGAGGACGCAGGCGGTGGCGAGGTTGCTTCTTCAAGTCGCTTCACCGGCGCGCCGCCGTCTTCGGCGGCGGTCTCGCACCGCGCCCTTTGAAATCGGGCGCCGCCAAATCAGCCATTCCAGATGCCGAGGTATCACGTGTTGCGCCCATCGATGGGTGCGAGGAGGCGAGGGTTCGCTGAACCGGCGCCTCGATGTGCGGCGACTGCGAGCTGAAGGAGAAGCCATCCGTGGCTGCACCAGGCACATCCGCATCGCGAGCGTCTATCCGAGTACGTTTTCCTTTTTTGACTTAGCCTTTTCTCATTTTTCTCTATGGGGGCGCGCCAGCGCACCCACTGGGTGTAGTCCCCGAGTTTCGGGCCGTTGCTGTGAGCGCCCGAACTCAATCTGGCGAGTTCCTCATTTTTGTTTTCGTCTGATTTTTATCGCAGGAGTACCACAACCTCCACGTCACCGCCTACAACCGCAACGTTGAGCGGCTGGAGAAGCGGACTGCCAACTTGTCAGAGAGCCGGAGTAAGTTCTTCTTTTCTGCGGGCGTTACTGGCGCACTCGCAGCTGTAGTCCCGAGATTCGGGCCGATCGCTATAGCGATCGGGCCGGATCTTCCCGCGATCTTTGCTTTTGCCGGGCGATTTAACGCTTTTCTTTGTTTTCATAGGCCAATGCCGCTCTTCAGGAACAGCTGGCGAAGTCAGCACGGCCCTTCGCACCAAGGAGGACGAGTGCGGCAAGCTCGCCAAAGAGCGCGAATTGCTGCCGAGCAGTTGGCGGAGCAGAAGGAGCTGCTGAAGGCGGCCCAGGACGAGGCGGAGAAGAAAGAGACCGCCCTCCTGGCCGAGTTCGAGATGGAACGCTCCTCCTAGACGGACAGGGAGGCGATGCTGACTTCCGGCTTCCACGAGATTGAGGACATTGTCGATGGTGAGTTTCTTTTCTTTCTTTCCTTAAGCTATCGACTGCAAGTTGGCCGACTGCTGACTTTCTCTCTGCTTCTTTCTGTTTTGGGCAGACTTCTTCCCTGGCCACTCGCAAGCGGTCAATCAAGCCATCGAGGCTGATCGCGAGACGCGGAGGGCGAATGGCGAGGAGATCGCCGCCAACGCCCCGCTGACCGTTGATGAAGAGTTGCTGAGCATCGAAACCCGTCTGCGGCCAGCTCATCGGTTGTTGCGCCGACTTCAACGTGTCGGGGCCCAGGCGATCTCCGCCCTGTGGCCAGGGGTGCCGGCTCTGCGCACCGCTAGTCAAACTACCGACTGGCTGGAGGTCGCGGCCGGCCGTCTTGAGGCTTGGAAGGGTTCCTCGGCCCGGGCTGGAGCGCGCCGGGCCTTGGAATTTGTCAAGGCTTGGTATCCAGGGCTGGACCTGGACCGGCTGGCCGCGTTTCGGTCAGAGGCCCAGGCAGAACTGGCGGCTATGGAAGGCGCCCTCATCGAGCGCGCAGCGGCGATCACCGACTACACCGACACCAGCGTCTTCGTTCCCGAGCGGGCCGCGAACGGTGAGGAGGTGCCTCCGGAGTGGTTCGGGATGAACCCCGACTACGGCGAAGACTCGGCGGAGGTGATCGGCTCCAGCACCGAGGAGGAAGATGAGGCGGGGGACGAGGACGAGACGGAGGTGCCAAAAGACGGAGCGGACGACCAGCCTCAGCTCGATTGCGCCTCCAACAACGAGTCGCGTCGATCAGGCGGCTGCCACGGAGGCGACTAAGCCGAGATCGCCAGCCCGGCCGCCTCAGCCGACACCGCCGTCTCCGCCGACCCGCCGAACCCGTCTGCTGCTCCTTAGGCTGCCGTCGTGTCCTTTCTTTATCTGTTTTCATAGTCTTTGAAGAACTTGTTAATTTGCACAATTCCACCCGTGGGGTGTATTTTGAACTCGGCCAGAGGCCTTTGCTTATGTAAATATCTATTTGCCTTCTATCTTTCCTTGCTTACTGCTCTTTTTGGCTTTTTCCTTTGCCGCCTTCCCATAGTCGCTGCTTTGCCAGACGGACAGACAGCGCTCCATGATCGCCATAAGTCAAATGCTTGGCTACCTTAGGGAAGGCAAGTACTTCGCCTTTTTAGAGTCTTTTAACAAGTGGGATAGAAGGCGGAGAGCCGACTACTCGAGAGTCGGCTCTGTAGAAAGAGGCTGGGAGCCGGCTTGGGCTATGCATACGCTTTAGGTCCTTAGCCATTTTTTTTCGTGTGTCGCTGTTTTGCTTGTTCTCCGCTTACCAACAGATCGCTCATGAAGGCTGCGGCTTCGACAGAGACGGCTTGAGTGCAGCACACTACTTGTCCGACTGCAGAAACATTTCATAGCGCAAGACAGAAGTCCCGGGCCGACTAGTCGGACCCGTGCTGCTTACATGACAAAAGAGTAGCATACTCGGAGGCATGATTCTTATCATACAGATAACGAAAAGGGCAGTCCCCGAGCTCATCTCGGGGGCCCAAAGTCTCGGTACTTTAACACAAAGGATAGCGTGGTACATACTGCATTAACTATAAAATCTTCGAAGAAGATTTGCATTCCATGGCCGTTCTGACTCCTTGCCGGAGTCGTCCCTCTTGCGCGCTCGAGGCTTCTGAGTGTCGATTAGGTAGTAGGAGCCATTGCCCAACACTTTGCTGATGATGAAGGGGCCTTCCCAAGGCGCCGACAACTTGTGCTGGCCGACTGTTCGCTGAATCAGCCGGAGCACAAGGTCGCCCTCTTGAAACGATCTCGGCCTGACCTTTCTGTTGTAGTATCGGCGCAGACTCTGCTGGTAGATGTCGGACCGGCTGAGTGCCAACAGCCGGCCCTCTTCCAGCAGGTCGACGCTGCCTTGACGCGCTTCTTCAGCTTCCTCTTCGTGTACATGGTGACTCGTGGAGAGTCGAACTCTATGTCCGCGGGATGAAGGCTTCGCACCAGTGAGACGAGGAAGAAAGGCGAAGCGGTTGACTTGTTTGGAGTCGTCGCGCAGACTCCAGAGGACGGCTGGTAGCTCAACTCAACAGCCGCCGAACGCACGAGTGGTTCGACCACCGAGGCTTGATGCGGACAGATGAGGCCGCTTGCTCGCTCCACATGGCCGCTTGATCGGATGGGCAACGGACGCTAAGTCGGGCGGATGGCTGCGCCGCAGAAACGGGCCAAGGCGCCTTTGGCAAAGTTTGTGCCATTGTCGGTGATGATGCTGTGGTATGCCATACCGCACCGTGATGTCGGCGATGAAGGTCACCGCAATGGACCGCTCAACTTCTTGATGGGCTTTGCTTCTATCCACTTGGTGAACTTGTCCACCGCGACAAGTAGATGAGTTAGGCCGCCTCGGGCCGTCTTGAATGGTCCCACCATGTCCAGGCCCCAAACTGCGAAGGGCCAGGCGATGGGGATTGTCTTCAGCGCGGAAGCCGGCTGAAGTGGCTTGGAGCGGAACTTCTGGCATCCCTTGCATTTTTGGACTAACTCTTTAGCCTCTTCTAGGGCAGTCGGCCAAAAGAAACCGTGCCGAAAGGCTTTGGCAACGAGTGCCCTTGAAGCCGCATGGTGGCCGCACTCGCCCTGATGAATATCTCTGAGAATTGCTTGGCCTTGTTCTGGCTCTACGCAGCGCTGGTAGACACCAGTGACACTGCGCCTGACCAGCTCTCTATTGACTATGGTGTATGCTGCCGCTCGACGTTGCACTTGCCGAGCCAAGATCTCATCACTCGGCAGCTCTCTGTTTACGAGAAATTTGAGGATGGGCTGCGCCCACGAGGGTGCTGCTATTTCTTCAACCGCCACCACAGCGACTTGGACAAGGGTGGCTGGGCTGGGAGGCGGCGGGCTGGAGTCTGCGGCCGGTTGTTGCATTGACGAAGTCCCCGGGCCGACTGGCGCAGTCCCCGGGCCGGGTTCTGAAGTCCCCGGGCCGGCTTCAAATATGATTTTCTTGGGGCCGTCTGCTGGGGCTCTTGAGTCGGATCCGACTTCTTCGGGAGGAGCTGGCACAAAGATAGAGTCTGATTCTGGTGAAGGCTTGATATACGGCTTGAGGAGGCGCTGAAGAGCGACGCCGGAAGGTATTGCTTGGCGGGTAGAGCCGACTCGTGCCAAGGTGTCTGCTTGATCATTGTCGTTTCTTGGCACGTGAAGGAACTCGCACCCCTCAAAATATCCGCTGAGTTGCTGCACCAGGAAGCGGTAGCTCGCCATGTTTGCGTCTATGGCGTCCCAGTCGCCGGATGATTGCTGGACCACCAAGTCGGAGTCGCCATAGCACAGATCCGCAATGCCGAAGTTCTTTGCAAGCCGGAGCCCATGAATGAGCGCCAGATTCGGGCGACGTTGTTGGAGGCGGCGGCGGATCTGCAGCACATACTTGAGCTTGTCGCCTTTAGGGGAGGTGAGGATGACGCCGGCTCCCAGGCCGGTGCGCATCTTGGAGCCGTCGAAATGCATCCGCCAATGGGTGGTGTCGGGCGCTGGCGGCAGGTACTGGGTCTCGGCACACTCGACGAGGAAGTCGGCCAGCGCTTGCGACTTGATGGCGGTGCGGGGTTGGTAGTAGACGGTGTAAGGAGCCAGGTCTATGGCCCATTTGGCTACTCGTCCGGAGGCGTCTCGGCTTCCAATGATCTCGTCCAACGGAGTCGTGCAAACCACGGTGATTGGATGCTCTTGAAAGCAACGCTTCAGCTTCTTGGCAGCAAAATGCACACCATAACACATCTTCTGGTAATGGGGGTAGTTCTGCTTGGAGGTCGACAGTACCTCGCTCGTGTAATATATCGTCTTCGACAGGGAGCGCCTTGCCTTCCTCTTTGCGCTCGACTACGATGACTGTGCTGACTACTCGGCTGGTGCGGCGATGTACAGGAGCATGGGCTCTTTAGGAGTTGGAGCCGCCAACACAGGGGGAGTAGTCAACATCTTCTTCAGCTGGAGAAATGCTTCATTCGCCTTGTGGTTCCACTCGAAAAAGGTGGTCTTCTTCATCAATTGATACAGAGGCAGAGCTTTCTCGCCCAGCCGACTGATGAATCGGCTGATGGATGCCAAGCAGCCGGTGAACTTCTGCACATCTAACAGTCGGCTGGGTACCTCCATCCTCTTGATGGCCTTGATCTTCACGGGGTTGCACTCTCGCGCTGCTCGAGACCAGAAGCCAAGGAGTTGGCCGGCCGGTACTTCAAAACGCACTTCGTGGTTGAGCTTGATCTGAATCAGCGCAGGTTCTCAAAGGTCTCCTTGAGGTCTTCTAGCAGCGCCCCACGCTTCGCTTTCACCACCACATCTTCCACGAGACATGGGCATTCATGCCGAGTTGCTTGAGGAGGCACTTCGCATGCAACGCTGAAAGGTGGCGCCGCATTCCTGCCGAACGCCATCGCTGCAGCGAAGGTCTCAATGGCGGATGAAGGCGGTCTTCACCGTCTACCGGTTCAGCTTGATTTGGTGATATCCTGAATATGCATCTAAGAAACTCAACAGCTCGCATCCGGCTGTGGAGTCTATCACCTGGTCGATTCTTGGCAGGGCAATCGGATCCTTTGGGCAGGCTTTGTTGAGGCTTGTGTAGTCAATGCACATCCGCCACTGCTTGTTTTTCTTCAAGACTAAAACCGGTTTGCCACCCACTCGAAAAACACCTCCATGATGAAGCCGGCCGCAAGAAGCCGGGCTATCTCTTCTCCTACAACTCTTCTCTTCTCTTCTAACAGGCGGCGCAAGGGCTGCCTGACGGGTAGCTTGTGCTCGGCGAATTCCGTCGGTAGACCTGGCATGTCTGTGGGGGACCATGCAAAGATGTCTTGATTCTCACGGAGGAAATCGACGAGCTCGCCTTCCTATTTACTGTCAAGGTTTGTACCCATGACAGCGTACCTCTCTGGGTGCTTCGGGTCCAAGGGTATCTTCTTGGTCTCTTTGGCCGGCTTGAGCAAGCCTTCAGCTTCCGACTCCTTGGGGTCAGGCGACATTTCTGGCTGTTTTCTGGCCATCGCCACGACCCGATCAAGGAGCCGCTTCTCAGCTGCGATCACCAGGGACTCGGCCAGCCGGCTACTCTCGGCACAAGAAGTGACGACTTCTGTGAGTCGCCGGCTACGGTCAGAATTCCCTTGGGACTCGGCATCTTCATATTGAGGTAGGCGTAGTGAGGAACCGCCATGAACTTGGCCAAGGCAGGTCGGCCAAGCAGTGCGTGGTATGGGCTTTCAAGGTCCACTACTTCGAACCAGACCGGCTCTCAGCAGAAATGATCTTTGTCTCCGAAGAGGACGTCTATCAGGATCTCGCCGATTGGTGAGCAGGAAAGGCCGGGTACAATACCATGGAACACAGTTCGGCTGCTCTGCAACTGTCTTTGCTTGATTCCTAGGTTCTCCATGGTATCTTTGTACAGGATGTTGATGCTACTGCCTCCGTCTATCAGCACTCTCGAAAAGCGGGCAGCCCGCCTATCGGGGCCAAGGTGGCACGAGGACCAGGGCATAGGAGCCCGGATTCGCATCACCTGGGTGATCCGCTCGCCCAACCGATAGGCTTCTCGACCAATGCATGAACTCGAATATTTGTTGCCACTGCATTTACTTCTTGCTGCTGCTGCCGTCTGCTGCGCCGATCATCAGCCACACTGGTGAACACCACGTAAGCTCCATGCTCTTCTGGGTACTCGTCTTGCACCGCGCCGACTGGCCGAGCAGCCGGCTGCTGGGGTGGCGGCGGAGGCGGCGGCCCAGCAGGCGGAGGGGGAAGGAGGCTGTCTCCCTTGGCGATTCTGGTGAGCCAGTGGCACTTTCGGGTGGTATGGTTTGACGGCTTCGCGCCACTGTGGAACTTGCAGGGACCATCCAGAGTCTGCTCATAGGAAAAGGTCGGCAACCAATTGGATTTGCCGCCTTTCTGCCGGTTAGTCGGAGGCTGCCCCTCCAGCTGTTGATCTTCGACTGTCGCCACCTGCCGACTATTGGAAGTCGGTTGTTGGGCCTTGCGTTTGTTGTCGCTCTATTGTTGCCGCCGACTGGTGTCTCCAGCCGGAGTTCTGGGAGCCTGAGGGGCCACTTTGCCAGCCGCATTGACTTGAATCTCTGTCTTCATGGAGGAGCCGGCTATGGCGTACTTGTCTGCTATGATCAGCAGTTCTTCAAGGGTTTCTGGCTCGTCGCAGAGGAGCCTGTGCTTGAGGAGGGTGCCTTCTCGGCACCCGGCGGTGAAGTACTCGATAGCCTGCACCTCGTGCACGCCCTCGCAGGAGTTCCGAAGCTCGCCCCAGCGCATGAGGTAGTCGCGTGTTGACTCATCAGGGCCTTGCACGCACAAGGAAAGCTGGCGCGGCTTGGGAGGTCGCTTGTACGTGCTCGTGAAGTTGCGGATGAAGGCTTCGGTGAAGTCGACCCAGCTGTTGGTGCTGCGGGGCTTCAGACTATTCAACCATGTCCGGCCGTGCCTCGAGCATGAGTGGGACGACTTCACGGAACCCGCTTGTTGCCGCTTTGCTATGCCGACGCCATGGAGTAATCTATCGCCATCTTCCGCTTCACGAGCCGTGTACTTGGTGTGTCTCGGGGGAGCGTGAACCCTTTGGGGAAGGGCTCGTCTCGGATGCGGGGCCCGAAGCAAGGCGGACCCAGCTCGTCTTCTTCTTCCAACGCCAGGGATCGGTGGAGTCGGTCGATCCGATGGCGGGCGTCGTTCTCTCCGACTCCTTCTCGACGGCCGAGGTGGCTGCCGAGAGTCGGATGCTCAACAGGCGGCGGGGAAACTCGCCGCTCTCTTCTTGGTGGGCGAGGCGGGTAGTCGTCCCGCCGCTCCACTGCTCTTGGACGGCCGTCTTGGTCGCGCTCAATGCTGATGTGAGTCCGACTGCGACTGACAGCCGGCTCCTTTTCTTTCCTTCTGCGGACTCCGCCAGTCGGCGTTCGAGATGTCGCGCCTTGATCTCGGCGGGGAGGCAAGTCGTCGCTCGCTTGCTGCGCCGAGGAGCTGCTGGACTCGCCCGCCATCATGCGCGCGCTCGCCCCTCGTTCTTCAGCTTGCTGATCGCCGCTGGGCGGCGCGGATGTTCTCCGCAGGGTGGCGATACGGGCGCTTTTGCTCAACAAGTCGGCGATGGTCGTGCGCGTTGCCGACCGCCGCTTAGGCGGCTTGGCCAGCCGAGCCGGGCGAGCGCCCACGGCGCGATCCATTTCGCCCGGTAGGCTTCGACAAGCGCCATGCTCGCCAGCCTCTTGGCGCCTTCGGCGATCTGAAGGCGGCGTGTCTCCAGCGTCTCGGCGCGCCGCCCTCGAATGGGCGCAGTTAGGTCTTGCAGGCCGCAGCAAGCAGGTCTGAGCTTTTCACCGAGCGCCATCGTGATCGATGACGAGCACCTCCGTGGCGGCGCTTCGCCACTCTCCTCGTGAGGAAGCAGCTCGTCGAGACCACCACGCTGGTGGGGAAAGTGTCAAGCGACACGGCGCCGAGTCGACCAGCATCGGTCGGTGGAGCCTACGGACTCAAGTCCACGGCAGCTCGCCGCGATGTGGAGTTGGTCGAGGAGGCGCGCGAGGAGACTCTCGGGCCACCCGTGCCTGCATCGGATGCAGGCTCGTCGGAGAGTCGAACCTCGCCGACAAGTTCGGCGAGGCTGCTCGCTGCACAAAGCGGCTCCCTGCTGCGCAGCTGGCCGATGCAGACTCCACCTGGCGAGCCTGGCTGGCTGCGCTCGCCAGGGAGGAAGAGGGTTCCCGTCCAGAATAGATCTCCGGACGACGGTGCACCAGGCCCCACGGTGGGCGCCAAATGTTGGGGGTTGGGTGCGACATATGCCAAAGGATGGCTTATCATGGTGGGGGCGAGTAGAACATCGCCGGTGCCTGGAAACGGGATGAGGCGAAGACATGCACGCCGGCAGATCTTACCCAGCTTCAGGGTTCTCCGAGGAGATAACACCCCTACTGCTGCTCTGCGCGGTCTCCGCATGATCACTAAGGCAAAGTGAATACAAGGATGCTCCTAGAGCTGTTTCTGGAGGAAGGAGAAGGCTAGGCTAGTTCTCTCCCTCCTTTGCGTTCTGTCTAATGCTACTGGATGCGAACCCTTTGCATGGGTGCCCTGGGGGGGTTTATATAGGCCTACCCCCCAGGGTTACAATGGTAAATCCGGCTGGGCGCGGGTCCCAGCCGTCTGTCTCTCAGGTGCCGTCTTCTCCGCCGACTCCTGGGCCCGCCGACTGGTGGGTCCCGCCGACTAGCCTGGTACGAGGGCGTCAGCCCGTGCCCGCCGCGGGCGGGCCTTCCCGGCTGCGGATCACTGTAGCTGTGCTTCTAATGACGCGGGCTTGGTCGTGGAGTCGTGGCGACAGTGCCGCCGCCTGACGGGCGATCACTGTGGCCATTCCCCTGTCGCATCTGGTTAATGGCGTGTGGGGCCCGTGGGAGCGGCCGGCCGGCTTCAAGGGGCCGACTCTCGGCGCTCCCGCCGTCTTCGATATTCTCGCTGACTGGTAGGCCCCGCCGTCTCCGGGCCGCATGCATGTGGCGTCGTGGTACAGGCCCCGCCTGTGGGCTGATGTCAGGGCTGGCATGGCAACAGTGCCACGCCGGGCGGAGATCTCCGTGAGTACGGCGCACTGTGGCCATGCTCGTCTTCAATTACCGGGTGGTTGGGAGTCGCGGGCCGACTCCTTATAGTCGACTTCTTCGGAGTCGGCTCCGGGACTCGGCCGAGACGAGAGTCGCCTTCTGGGACTCGGCTCATCCTGGAGTCGCCTTCTGGGACTCGGCTCATCTTGGAGTCGCCTTCTGGGACTCGGCTTATCCTAGAGTCGCCTTCTGGGACTCGGCTTATCCTGGAGTCGCCGTAGATACTTGAGGGGCGCAGTCTGCCTCGATGTCTTAAAAGGTTCTGGGACTCGGGTTAGCCTACCCGTGGCCCATTACTCCGACACACCCCTACTAGATAATTGCTTGGACCAGTGAATATGTTATTAGGCATTTCATCTTCACTTGACTATAACACACAATCTTTCATATCTAGGTAAGTCATTATGTTTATCTCTGGTGTGATGTTTTCTTTGGAGCATCTCCAATAACCAATAGTATGTTCGGACTTAACACCTTTTCAGATGAAATGTTAATTGATTTGGAACTACAATGTTTTAGTTTACTTCACTGGATTTCAATTTTTTCTCGTTGTCAAAAAGTATGATTAAAATATTTATGTCTTCTCTTCATGATGTCTTTTTGCACGAGATGGTTATCTATCATTGTTGCTTGGACAGGACGCCCTTCTCATCTTGGCGCAGCAAGATGGTGGCATCGAGGTGCAGAAGGAGGCCCCGGCTCGGGGCAACGAGTTGTAGAGGTGCGGTGAGTCCTCTGATTCTTTGGTCATTTTTTCTAAGATCTTGCCTCGTCCCTAAACTTGTTGATTTTGTGGTTCCATTCTGAATGATAAGGATGCTCCATCCTATTGTTTTGTTCCTGTTTGCCTTGCATAGTTGTATGTTAGCAGGAGCATACTCTTTTGAAGTTCTGTTTTTTGTATTGTGAATTGTGATGAATATTTAGAGCTCGCGATGGTTCAATACACAATGCTTCTTTAATCGCCATCCTTGACTGCAGCAGCTATGTATGCTGCTCAGTGCACCCTGAATATGAGTTCGTTGTGGAGCATTATCGTGGAGCACCGTACCGGGTGTATGTCTTACTCCTGACTTAGCCTTGCTTTCCGAAATCTGATTATTTACATCAAACCTGAACCGCCGTTTTGGTTATGATATTGTTGTTGTCACCCAACAATGCAAATGCGTAACTCAAAGAAACGAAGGTCTTTTTTCTTTTCTTATTGATACAATCTTTTCACATGTAAACATTGGTATACACATACTAGGTTTGCCCTGTATGTATCTAAATTACATTTGCCATTGAACAGCATTTCTGTATCCAATTGGATAGAGTTGATTAAATCCTTTGTTTATCTCTGCTGCTCCCCTGATTGATGCAGTTTCAAGGAATCGATGAATGCCTTCTCGCTGATGACATCTTCCTTGTTATGGAGTGCATTGCCAAGGTCCGCCTCTACGTTGACGACCGATACTTCTTATGTACGCCCACGAGAGGGACGTGGTCTACATTTAGGACTACTATGATGGCGCCGACAAGCAGCTACTTGAGCAGGTGGAAGGCTAGCGGCGGCTCAAGGGGGGGGGGAGAGCGGTGACATATAAGAGTTATTTGTAATGCATTTTTCATGTCATCCGGCTGTACAAACATCAGTGCTACACTACCTTTGTACCAATTGTAATGGGTGGTCCTCAATATCTCTACAATCAGTTTAAGTTTGTCCGAACTTATAATTTTTCGGTTGCAACACATGCCTAACATCCTGTATACATGTGCACTAAGCCTCCTTGAGACCAAACAAGCTAGCTAAATGGGCTGCAGCAAACCAGGCACCACACCATCATGACTCAGGTGGCGCCACCAGGTGGCGCCCAAATCACTAGTAAATAACATGAGTTGTATTATTGCCTACTGGACTTCATATTGGTCCGTTTTGTAAAGCAGGCAAAGGAGTGAAATAGAAGGTACGGTTTAGACTTGTGACATTTGCATGTTCTAGGTAACAGCCGGTCACTAGTCAAACACATGCATGGTTTAGAGGCGGGCCAGGTCCAAGTCTCAAGTCTCAACTACACAAATTAATAAAGGGTACTAGACTCAAGTAGTTTGATTTCACACGAGCGTTTCCCGCGAGCGTGTTCCGGACTTCCAACACATGTACGGATGTACAACCATTCTTTCAGCTATACAAATGTTCGGTGAAACGAAACATGGTGCATCCATTCGCAGTTGTTCTGGAAGATTGGAATCGACATGGTCGTGGATTAAAAGTTCCATTGCTCTTCTAGTGACGTCTTGTTTAGGCCGGAGTGTATGTCTTAGTCAACTGAAAACTAAACTATTTCTCGGTCTATTTTAAAAAGAAATTTTAAATATATAACTTGTTCTAAACAAAATAAGTTGTTTTTCATCTAATAAGAAATGTAATACATCACAGTTGACTGAGAACTAACAGGTTCATATAAATATAAAAAAGATCACTCTGTTGTAATAATTTGTTTGTTCAGCGACTGCCAAGAAAAATAACAATTTATTGCTTATTCTTAGAGTTATGCTTGATGTTGTTTGGGTCATTTGGTGTAGACATTGTTTCTTGTGTTTATCAGTGTGGGTTGTTGTAAGCTAGATCATGTGTTCAAACTGTTTGGTCGGATGTTTTTTTCTCTATCCTATATACAATACACGCAGCTCTCCTGCATGGCTCGAAATTTGTTTTTTTAGAAAAGTTTGCATGGATCTTAAAGTCCGATGACAGCCCCCGATATCGACCGTGAACTAAGAATTTCAAGATGACCGGGAATCAACAAAACCGTGTTCAATATCCCCGTGCCAAATGGATGCACCTGCCACACCTAATACCACGAGTCAATTGTCACGGCTTGGCTGCAGTTGTGCACTCGAATTTTCCCGGACTGCGACCATCAGTGCTGGTTAACTTGTTTGCGTTTGGATATAGTCAAAAAGCGTAAGAAAATACCGCGTCGAATATATACGTGTTGACGATACTACTTGGTCAATATAATTTTCGCGCTACAGGGGGCGTTCTTCGATTTTGACGAGGCTGCTCGATGATTAGGTGGAGAAATGTATACTCCTAGCTACTAGATGGTATATACTTGGTGACGTTTCTCCTGGTAGCGACAAAAATAGAATCTCCTTTCTAAGTTCAAACTCACGACCAGACCGTATTTTCGCAATGTTCCGGCCGGCCCGTGATCACATTACTTTATTCAACCTGGTACACACAACATTGCAAAAATACAGTCTGGTCGTCAGGCTCCGACAACGACTGGCCGTGGTCTTCCTTCCCCAACGGAGTACTTCTACATGGGAGATCGCCTGCTGACATTTGCATCTGAGCTGGAGACCAGCGAGGAAAAGTGGCGCGGTAGGTGAACCCCGGCCGGCCCAAACTTATGGACTAGCGAACTGAGCTTAGAGCATCTACAACAGTCAGCCCCCTTTATTGAGTATCGTGATTATTAGGAAAGCTAGGATAGCGTCAGATATTATTCTACCTTGCCGTGTACTCCAAGATGATCATGTACTCCTATATATATGCCCATGAGGCTCAAGCAATACAACGAACTATTCCACCGATTCCCTCTCTCCCTTCTAACATGGTATCTATCGCAAGTCGATTCTAAACCCTAGCCGCCGCCGCTTCCGCATCTGCGCGCCGCCCCCGGGGCGGTCGACCTCCATGACCGCCGCCGGGGTCACGCCGCCAGCATTTAGGGTTCGTCCGCGGTCGTGTTGGCGGCTACCCTAGAGAGTCTTTTTCCGATCCTTTGATCCGGTTTCTCTCTCGCTGGTGGCTTTGATCGACGTCTACTTTTTGGTTTTCCGGTCTTTGTGATCCGGTTTATGCCGCCCACCGCCGCCGTCGAATTTACGCGCTCTACTCCGACTTCGGCGTCGACTCCACCGGCGTCTTCACCGACTCGGCGCTCTCGCGCGTCGTCCGTTGCGTCGCACGGTCGCCCGACCCGGCGGCCTCGCGTCATCGCGGCGTTCTTCACCGCCGCCGTTCGCGGACGGCCCGCTTCGTCGATCCACGCCGCTGTCACCGCCTGCTCCGACCGACTCCTACATCACCTCGACCCGGCGGCCTCGCGCCATGCGGCGCCAATCATAGCCGCTTTGCCGCCGCCGCCCGGCTTCATCTCGACTCCGCCGCCACCACGCTTTCACCGAAGCGGCGCCCCGACCTTTGCGCGCGATCGGCTTGATCACCCGCCGCCGCGCGATCCGCCTCATCTACGCCAGCGACCGACCCGCCCGGCCGGTTACGCTACATCCGCAGTCCCATGATGATCGCCCCGAGTTCAGCGCGCTTCCACCGATCGAGCATCGGGCTGCCGCCACGCTCTCCGCTGGGCAGCGCCGCCGCCCGCGGGTTCTTCTCCCACCTGCATCGACCAGCGTCACGCTCGTCGCCCTTCGTCAGTAGTGCCGCTGCCCGCGTCCACCGCCGCCGGGCCGCCCGCCTAAGCCGCCCCGTGGCTGCACCGACCCTCGCGTCGCCGCTGCGCCACCCGTCGGGCCAGAAGCGAAGCGTGGCACGCGTCCACGCCGTTGTCCCGAGGCCGCCCCGCGTTGCACCGACTCGCGAACCGCCGCAGGCCGCTTCGCCGCCGCAGCGCCGCGCCCGCGGTCCCCACCGCCGCTCGGAGGTCTTCCGCCGCCGCCGACCCGCTTGTCGCCGCTGTCGCCGCTTTTCGTCAGAAGCGCCGCGCCCGCGGTCCGCTCCGCCGTCACCCCGCCGACCTCACGTGGTATGCGCCGCGCTTTCTTCCTTGGCGCTGGTACGCCACCGTCTGCGCCGGTCTTCGCCACGCTGTCGTGGTTCTTCGCCTACTTTGGGCACCGCCACAGATTTTAACCTAGCCGCCGCCGCCGTCGGCCGCCGCCGCCGCTTTTTTAGCGCCGCCGCTATTTTCAGTAGCGCCGCCGCCGCCTCGCCCACCCCTTCGCTTCGTCCAAGCACCAGCCCGCCGCCAGCGTCGCCGCTATCTACCCCGACAACTTCGTCTACTCCGACCACCGTTGGTGACATCGGCCCCGCGCCGATGGACGCCGCAATTGTCGTCGAGTTCTTCTCTGCTGGCCCCTCCGACTTCTCCAACATGGCGTACAGCTCGTGCAGGTCCCTCGTCTACGCATGCCCGGTGCTGGCAACACTGATACGTGCCTTCATCCACGACGTGTTCCCGAGCCTGGCAAGTCTGGTCGGCGCTTCATCAACTTCGTCTTCGTCCGTCTACGCATGCCCGGTGCTGGCAACACCGACGCGTGCCTTCATCTACGATGTGTCCCCGGGGTTGGCAACCCCGGCGCGACGTGTCGTCAACATCATCTACTTCCTGGCGCACCACTACTTTGACACCAGTGCGCCCATGACTAACTCGGCGCCCCCTTGCGCCCGCGGCTCCACGGCGACTTCCTCGACACCGGCTACCCCGACTCGACATCAAACACGGCATTCTTCGCACGGCTACCTCGACCACGGCTCCACCACCCACGCTCTCGGCTACATCGACAAACGGCACAAAGGGCTACCGCCTGCTTGAGCAACCTCGTCGGTTTTCACTCCAGCCACGACTCCGTGATGCATCGACCGTTACGACTGTGGGGGGGTGTCTGTCGGCTTGCCTTCGGATTCTTCTTCAGTCTCACCATCTGCATCGCTACCGTTGTGACTGCAGGGGGATGTTGAGTATCGTGATTATTAGGAAAGCTAGGATAGCGTCGGATATTATTCTACCTTGCCGTGTACTCCAAGATGATCATGTACTCCTATATATATGCCCATGAGGCTCAAGCAATACAATGAACTATTCCACCAATTCCCTCTCTCCCTTCTAACACCCTTTAAGCGTCTACAGCCGGACTTGGTAAATTCGGCTTCTCAAACGTCCGTGGACACGCCAGACTCGTCCGCGGTCAGACATGTCAAGTAACACGAATTTTCGGATCAAACAAATTCCATTATTATACACCAATATACCTTATCTTTGCTACTGTTTGATCTGACTTGAACACTAAACTACAAAATCACTGAAATAATCACATAATTTTCTTAAAAACTGTTTAAGGTGGACCGGCTTACAAAAATGGGAGTGTATTTTGTTTTCTGCGGGAAACAGTAGGGCTCTGTTGCGTATGTTTTATTGAATTTTAAATAAATGGTACAAGCAAGGGTTTTACAAAAGCGCAAAAAGGAAATAAAGACTATACATAAAAGTTAGCAAAAAGAAACTAAGAATGATACAACAACAGTAAGAAAAACACCATGGCAGCGTCGGGGAAGATCCTGGTGGAACTAAGCCCAATCTTGAAGGACGCAATTATCTGAAAGAGTTGGTCCATGCCTCAAATTGACTGTACTCTTTCTTGTTGGCTCTGAATGTGAGCCATTTTAGTTAGTACTTATTTTTTCCCTTTATTTATATAAGTTGGGCGTAATACCTTTGAAAATGAAGTTGTTTCTTGTTGGTCCAGATGGCCCAAAATGCTAGGATGATGAGCTCCATGTAAAAAAGGGAGATGGAGAAGATGCTTAAGCTGATTAATCTCTTCCTGTAATCTTGAATAATTGGGTGACAGAGATATGTCCAACAAATTTGGGCAAAGGGCCAATGCATGAAGAAGTGATCATTGGTTTCAAGACTCGAAGGCCACACATTATACATGTGTAATCTTGAATAAAGAAGTGTTTCCTGTGCAGAAGAGATCGTATATTCAGCATGTTATGTGCTAACGGCCAGAAGAAAATCTTGTGCTTCAATTGGCAACAAAATTTCCACAGCCATTTAAAGAGGGGTTGGGTATCATATGTGCCAGACAAGAGTTTGTAGGCCGTGCGCACGTTATATTGATTTGTTCTTGACGGGAATTGCCAGATGTCCATGTTAACATTCAGCGCTAAATCTTGTAGGAAAAAATTCGAAGTTTGGAACTCCTCTCCAGAGAATGGTAGGTAAAAAGTGTATTTTGCGCCTTACAAAAGTATTGGTTATGACTTATTTCAGCCTATTCTCTCCAATGGAAACATTTTCACATTCTTGAGTACACGGGAATATGAATCACCCTTCAAACCTGAATTCGGTTATTTTATAAAAAGGTGAAACAAAATCATGAACACATAGTATTACGGATTGTGAACGTGCAAATAATGGCTCTTAGAGCATCTACAGACGGACTAGGCAAATCCGGGCCCTCAAACGCCCGCGGACGCGCCCGCGGGCAGTGACCGATCAGTCCTCAATTTTGCTTACCTGCACCCGGATACCTCATACTAGAAATCTTAAATCCATACAAAAGCATGCAAAGAAAAAAATCCACATACTACATAGATCAACTACCCTAATCCTCGTCAGTGATGTCCACTCTCTCCGTACCCGGCTCCGGGTACATGGGCAGCAGACGCAGCTCCGGCTCCTCCACATTCATCTCCGCTTCGACGGCGTCAAAGAGCGCGTCGGTCGCCGCCCATTCCTGCCGGTTGGCCTCCACATAGGCCTCATCCTGGATGGACTCCAGGATGGTCTGCTACTCCACCATGGCGAAGCCAGAGAGCGCGGGAAGAGCGGTAGAGCAGGAGATAGGAGGTGGATGGGTTCGGGCTGGTGGTGCAGAGATGGATGAGGTGGATGGGCCAGCGTTGGGGGACATCGGCCGGCTTAAATAGCCTGATTTGGCCTCGGGCGGCGAGCTGCCATGTGGCGTTCACAACCTCCACCGGAGGAGACGTCTGTCGGACCGCCAGGTTTTCGGGCGATTCCACGTGGGACCCCATCGTCAATTCGACGTGGCGGACGCGCCCGAGCGCCCCCATACCCGCCCCATATTTGGGTTGGGTGCCGGTCAGCCCGGGCGTTTGAGTCGTCCGTCTGGATCGAATTTTCATGACAGGTAAGTGACGAGCCGTCCGCCCGAGCGTTTGAAACAGATTTCGGGCGCCCATTTGTAGATGCTCTTACACAGTTTGGACCAACCTTGGACTCCCGTGCCCCCATTCGGCACCCTTAATCTAGGATATCTCCACTTCCTCAAGCCTCGACAACGATAACTAGCTCTCAGTGGCGCTGGCTATTATATGAAAGATTTGGGACTAGAGAAACAATAAGGTCTTCAGCCACATAAACCACTCCTCAACTTTACCTATTAGAAACTTTCTCTCAGACTTCACTACGCTTGGACACAAAGGTTAAAGAAATCTTGGGAAGAGGTCTCCGCCGATAATCAATGCCAGAGCATGCTAGTCAAATTATTTCCCCAATAACTATCATTTTTTATAATTATGTTAAGAGTAAAATGCATTGGCAGTCAGTGAACTTGCGAAGAAAGCTCGCTTGATCACTGTACTTAGAAATACGGCCAATACGGTCACCAAATACAAGAAGACGTGTTTGTACGGTCATTGTTCCGTGTATGCCAACCGTCGCCGCTCAGTTTGACCATGTGTTGACCAATCTTGGACGCCAGGTGGCATCAAGCAGGCAGTTGCGTGGTGTTTTTGCACAATACCCCCTGGTTCACTCTAGTTTCGGCGAAAGCGCCCTGCCTTTTCGACTTCGATCATAATGAGGGGAGGAGGAGAGCGGTGGAAGGGGAGGCGATCGTCGGCGGCAGCGCACCATCACCGGTCATAGAGCTGTGGAAGGGCCGAAGTCATCGAGGAGGTGCGCCGCATCTCGTGGCTAGCAGAGGGGTGCCGCATCTCCTCGGGATGGCGCATGTTCGTCGACCAGATGGTGCTCCTTCACCAAACTACGGTAAGCCCCACATACATCTGCCATGATTTCTGCTTGTAGTCTCTGATTTTGCGATTTAGGGTTTCACATTGCGCACATGGAGTTAGGAGGCCAATTTTGCCCTTATGATTTTGCAAGATTAATCATGACAAATTGAGTGTTTTCGGTGTAGGGTTTTTGCTTGAAAATTTGGGGGTTATGAATAGTGCTTGCTTGTAGGGCGGTCTGATGCAATTGTAGGCGGTTTAGATGTTTGAACGATCATTGTCATGAATTTTGTACATCTCTACTCCTAATGTCTGAGTTGGTAGGATTGCGTCCATGGTTTATTTTTGCCTGGTTATATTTCGTCTGGTTTATTTTTATCCGGTTTATTTTTGTCTCACATCCCATCACCATATCTCCTCACGTTGATTTTTTCACCCTCACAAAAAAAACTTTCCTAACCTTTCCAAAGTTTCCTAACTAGACACGTTATAAACGGGCAGGAATTGATAGCACGTTATTACCAATAAATAAAATTTAGTTTCATGACAATCAATTCCAAATCCTAATTTTCCTAATGCATCGATCTTTACCTTTTCTAAGTGGTTGTTTGGATAAGAAGGGTTAGCCACGGGTATATCTTCTACTCCTAATGGGGGAGTACCTTGTCGTTTGGTTTCGCTTCGCTTTGTTACCACACCCATCGAACGAACGTCTTCCCCTCCTCCACCGATTTTCTTCAACGCAAGCCCACCTCTCAACTGATTTTCTTTTTTGTTTGTTGGGTTTTCCCCTCCCGTTCCTCTACTAATCTTTTTTTTTTGAGGGTCGTTCCTCTACTAATCACCATAGCTTTCCTTGGCCCTCAAAAAAAACCATAGCTTTCCTTACCTTGGCCAACACATTCCCAGCAGATCCAAAAATCACAAATCAGAGTTACAGGTGATCAAGGAAAGAGCTCCAGCCGCACGAACTAGTGCCATACCGTAGCACATGGCCCGCTGGATTCCACCAGAGGCCGAATGTGCAAAGCTGAACGTTGATGCGGCGGTGTCACGCCGTGGTTTTGGGGCGATTGGAGTTATCTGCAGGGACCAACAAGGTGGCTATATGGGCGCTTCTGCCATTGTTTTCAGATATATTGCGGACCCAACAACGCTTGAAGCTTTGGCAGTTAGAGAAGCTATGGATCTAGCCGATGATCTCTATTCCCAAAGAATTCATGTGGCATCGGACTGCAAGGTGGTGATTGACGATATTCAGAAGAAAAACTTGTCGAGTTATGGGGCTATAGTTCAAGAGATTATAAGCCATTCTCTTTCCTTTACTTTCTGTAATATAGTTCATGAACGAAGGAGTTCAAATTTTGAAGCTCACAATTTAGCGAAGCATGCACTTACCCTGGGAGCTGGCCGCCATGTTTGGCTGGGGCATCAAGGGAATCTTCCATCCGTCCCTGTAAACATTGTGATGAATTAATAAAGCTTCGTGGAATTGTCTCAAAAAGAAAAAATGTACAACACATTCCCCTCGATCTGTTTCCTACATCGATCGACAAGGACGCCCCAGCCGCCTTGGCGGCCCTCTTCGCCGCCGCTGAGATCAGAGACGAGCCACCGCCGCCGCCGCCGCCACGGATTTCCAGTGAAGCCCCGCAGAGCGGCCCACGCCCTCGTCAATCAATGGCATCAATCATGTATCAATCGTACATCAATCACGCATTGAATAGGAGGACCTCGCCCTCGCCGGTCGTCCGCCATCGGAGCCCATCTCCTTCTCCGCCGCATCGTGCTTGTGCATCCGCCGCAACCGTCACCTGGATCGCGTCTCACGCTGTCGCCATCTTCCACCATACTGAAGTGGCTGCTGCCAACAGGACACCTCCACCCCGCCCCGCCCCATCTTACAGCACCCGAATCAGTACATGCAGACGTACGAGAGACGCAACCACTCAAGGCATGCAGTGTAAAAGTGTTTTGGGAAGCATAGAACCCTTTGTCTCGGGCCGCACGTATATATTAGGCAGAAGCCTTGGTACACAAGTTTACAGAGGGAGAGATCGATCAGATGGGATCGACCAAGTCGTTATGTATGATCGTGAAAGACAGAAGAAGAGATAGAACAGAATACAGAATTTAAACCAACTCTATCTCTATACAACTTCTACTACACGCCTACTATACGTATATTCCAACACTCCCCCTCAATCTAAACCTCAAGGAGCTTTGCCAAGGTTAAGATTGTACTTGAAATCATTCAACCTCCTTTCAGTAAGGGGTTTTGTAAAACCATCTGCAAGTTGATCTCCTGTGGGAATAAACCGAATCACCAGAAGCTTTTGAGCTACTCTTTCTCTGACAAAATGGAAATCAACTTCAATGTGTTTAGTCCGTGCATGAAAAACAGGATTTGCTGAGAGATACGTTGCACCAATATTATCACACCATAATCTCGCAGCCTGTGGAGTTTTAACTCCAAGCTCATAAAGTAATATTTGTATCCACATTACTTCTGCGGTGGCATTAGCCAGAGCCTTATATTCAGCCTCTGTGCTTGACCTGGATACTGTAGCCTGTTTTCTTGCACTCCATGACACAAGGTTAGTTCCCAGAAATACAGCAAAACCACCTGTAGATCTTCTATCATCAGCACATCCTGCCCAATCAGCATCAGAGTATGCAGTAACAAGCAGAGAAGAGGACTTGGTAATGTTGCGACCAAGACCTTCTGAGAACTTGAGATACCTTAAAATTCTTTTGACTGCAGTCCAATGTGTGGTTCTAGGTGCATGTAGATATTGACATACCTTGTTCACTGAATAAGATATATCAGGACGGGTGAGAGTTAAATACTGCAAGGCACCTACAACACTCCTATAATTTGTTGCATCCTCTGGTCCAAGAACTTCTCCACTTTCCACTGTAAGCTTCTCAGAGGTAGAAATCGGTGTGTTAACTGGCTTGCAATTATCCAGCCCTACTCTCCTGAGAATATCAGTTGTATATTTTTCCTGTGAGAGAAGTATGCCATCTTTAACTTGCTTTAACTCTATACCAAGAAAATAATGAAGATCACCCAAGTCCTTAAGAACAAACTCCAGCTTCAGATCTTTAAGCAAGCAAGTAGTGGCATCTGAACTTGAACTAGCAACAATTATGTCATCAACATAAACCAGCACAAAAATAGTAACATTGCCTTTGATAAAGAAGAATAATGAGGTATCTACCTTGGATGGTATGAACCCAAGACGTTGCAACTGCATACTTAGTCTGGAGTACTAGGCTCTTGGGGCCTGCTTCAAACCATACAAAGCTTTATCCAACTTACAGACATGTTGTGGTGTGCTAGGGTTTTCATAACCTGGTGGTTGCCGCATGAACACTTCTTCCTCAAGAACACCATGAAGAAACGCGTTCTGAACATCTAGCTGTCTTAAACTCCATCCTCTGGAAACAACAATAGACAAGACAAGGCGAATAGTAGTTGACTTAATAACAGGACTGAATGTATCTTCATAATCAATTCCAAACCTCTGTTTAAACCCTTTGGCAACTAGTCTGGCCTTATACCTGTATATGCTTCCATCAGACTTTCTTTTGATCTTGTACACCCATTTGCAATCAATAACATTGTTTCCATACTTTGGTGGAACCAAATGCCAGGTTTTATTTTTCATAAGTGCATCATATTCACTATCCATAGCTTCCTTCCAATTCTTATTATCAAGAGCATCATCCAAACTTAGTGGTTCACCAGTGGTGGTAAGAAAAGCACGTTTGATTTTGTCATACCTTATTGTACCATCATTGTACTTTTTTTCCTTGATGATACCTGACCTGGACCGTGTTTGCCGAGGAGAAACCGTAGGCAGCATAGGAGAAACCACCGCCACAGAAGATCCAGCCGGCCATGATCCGAGGCGGATCCGTGCGACAGCTCGGCTGGCTCGGGCTCCAGATCCGAGGAGGATTCGCGCAGCGCTCGCGCCGAATCAGCGCGCGTTGATTCCTCCGCCGCCGTGGGCCCATGCGACGTGGGGTCCGCCCCACATGCACGCGCACGATCGGTCGCGTCCGCTGATGCACTCCCCCTGGTACGCGGGCTGTCAGCGCGTGGGGACCCGGCAGTTGGCGACGCAGCGTGATTGGCTCGGGGCGACGCCGCGGGACCGGTGGGCTCCACCCTATCAACCCGGTCGGCCACCAGCCCGGATGAGGCCAGGCGCACGGGCGGATCCGCCTGGGATTGCACGCCTCTAGATGCGGCAGTCTGGGCGGGCGTATCGGCCTCGGATCGCCCGCTGTCAGCCGAATCTGCCCCGGGTTCCGTGACCTGCCTGTCTTTTCCTTCACACATAAAATCACAGGGTAAAGTTGCACAAATAACATCAGCAGAATCAGATTTTTCATGGGATTTTTGCATATGATCTCGTTCATTTAATTCCCCCTCACTATCATATAATGTTGTGGGATCAGAGAGAAGGGCAATCTCTGCACGAAGCAAGGCGCCGGCATTAGGATGTAATTTGGAAAAAGGAAAGAGTGTCTCATCAAAAACAACATCACGTGAAATATAGATGCGTCCGGTAGAAATTTCAAGGCACTTGTAACCTTTATGAAGATTACAATAGCCAAGAAAGACACACTGTGTGGATCTAAACTCAAGTTTATGACGGTTGTAGGGACGCAAATTTGGGTAACAAGCACACCCAAAAATCTTGAGATAGTTGTAATCAGGTTTTTGATGATAGAGACGCTCTAAAGGAGTAGTGTTTCCAATAACTTTGCTAGGGAGCCTATTGATAAGATAGGTGGCAGTAATGAAAGCTTCGTCCCAATACTTGAGAGGCATAGAAGCATGGGCTAACAGAGAAAGACCAACTTCAACGATGTGGCGATGTTTACGCTCAGCAGAGCCATTCTGTTGATGAGCATGGGGGCAAGATACATGATGGGCAATCCCAATACTGCAGAAAAAAGTGTGAAGTTTCTCATACTCCCCTCCCCAGTCACTTTGGACGGCGAGGATTTTTCTGTCAAATTGGCGCTCAACAAGTTTCTGAAATTCTTGGAAAATAGAGAAGACTTCAGATTTATATCAAAGTAAATAAATCCAAGTGAACTTGCTATAATCATCGATAAAACTGACATAATACTTTTTCCGACCAAAAGAATCTCGGGCATGGCCCCATACATCACTGAAAATAAGTTCTAATGGAGCATGAGACACACTAGTTGACTTGGGATAAGGAAGCTGATGGCTCTTGGCACATTGACAGGCTTCACAGACAGACTCACAAACTAAACTAGGAGACAAAGAAAGTTTGTCTTTATTGACTATTTGTTTGACAATGATCGAAGATGGATGCCCTAATCGTTGATGCCACCGTGCCAAAGAGGGCTTGATGACGGAGTAGACGTGACGACGCTTGCGACCTAGTGCTCCGGATGGAATAGGGTAGAGCCCTCCAACGCATCTACCATGATGAAGTAGTTCCCTCGTTGTCCGATCCTTGATGAAAAAATAACGAGGGTGAGTTTCAAAGAAGACATTGTTGTCGGTGGCTAGTCTAGACATTGATGCAAGGTTTTTGTCAGCTTGAGGAACATGAAGCACATCTCTAAGAACAAGATCTCGTTTAAGTGTAGGGGAATTAATAGAACTTTGACCAATATGACAAATGTCCATACCTCCACCACTAGCAGTGTGAATCTGATCGGCGCCATGATAGCGCTCGCGTAGAGCAAGTTGCTCGAGTTCGTTCGTCACATGATCCGTAGCACCGGAGTCGACGTACCAGACGCCATCTCCAGCCTGCTCACGCATGGCGGCAGCAACATGGCGATCTGAGGGCACGAAGTCCTCGTCGTAACGATGCCAACAATCAATCACCTCGTGGACAGACTTTTGCAAAGCTGGCATCGAGGTCGCGGGCGGGAAGGAGGGCGGCGGCAGTTGTTGTTGTTGAAGCCGCCGCTATTGCCGCTGTTGTTGTAGCCGCCCCCGCCACCAGAGCGTGCACCATCGCCAGGGGAGGAGGCGCCGCGTCCGCGCCCACCGCCGCGCTGCCCCTGGTGACCGCGCCCACGGTCGCGACCACGAGAGGCGGAGTTGACGGAGGATTGCCGAAGGTCGCCGCCATGGAGCAGAGTTAGCCGGGCATCAAAACTGAGCAGTTGGCTGTATATTTCTTGGACGCTGATGGGTTCCACCCGGGCAGCAAGTGCAGAGACCACCGGGTTGTATTCCATGTCCAAGCCGGCAAGGATTTTGGAGACAATTTCCGGATCAGAGAGGGCCGCAGCCGTGCTTGCGACCTCGTCAGTGAGACTTTTTATTTTGCCAAGATAATCAGCCGTGGATAGGTTACCTTTCTTGAGGTTGGTGAGCTCGATGCGAGTGTTTATCGCTTGGGCTTGGCTTTGTGCAGCAAACATGGCGTGGATGGTGCGCCACACCTCGGCCGGCGTCTGGAGCGTGGCGACCTGGGCAAGGATCTCACGGGAAAGTGAACCCATTAGATATCCTTGGAGTTGCTGCTGCTGTGCATACCAGAGGGATCTTGCAAAGTTGACGACTTGTTCTTCTTTGCCTTCCGTGGTGATGGTGAGGGTGGCGGGTGGTGGCGGGCTCGTCGCGTCGAGGTGGTGCTCCATCTGGGCGCCTCTGATCTGCGGGAGCACTATGGCCTTCCAGAGCAAAAAATTGCCCCGCGTCAGCTTCTCCTGTGGGGGCGATCCGAGAGAGGTGGTGTTGTGGGTGGAGGAGGAAGATGATGCAAAAGTAGAGGATGAGGTGGTGGTGAGCGCACCCATGGTGCTTGGGGTCATGGCTGCGGTGGTGGTGGACATACTCTCGGTCGCGAAGGTAGCTAGATGCAATCTCTCTCGATTGGATGAGGAAGAGGCTCTGTTACCATGTAAAAGTGTTTTGGGAAGCGTAGAACCCTTTGTCTCGGGCCGCACATATATATTAGGCAGAAGCCTTGGTACACAAGTTTACAGAGGGAGAGATCGATCAGATGGGATCGACCAAGTCGTTACAGAAGGATCGTGAAAGACAGAAGAAGAGATAGAACAGAATACAGAATTTAAACCAACTCTATCTCTATACAACTTCTACTACACGCCTACTATACGTATATTCCAACATGCAGATGTACTGAACTCTAGACCTGATCGATCAGTGTATGCAGGCGTACTGAAACTGGGACAAGCAAGCCTTTGCTTGCAAAGTAGCAGCAGCACTGGGATATACTCCTACGTAATATACTAATATGCATCCAGCAAAGTACTGTGATTGTCCCAGCAGATTAGTTCCATTTTAGTTTTAGTTATAAACCATTTAGTATAGTACTCCCTCCGTCCCATAATGTAAGACGTTTTTCGACTCTAGTATAGTGTCAAAAAATGTCTTACATTGAAGTACGTGAAGTCAGCCCTCCAGTTAGTACAGAAGTATTTTCTTTATCTGCTGGTGAAGGTAGCTGCTGTCGTTTCCAAACAGACTCAAGGTCATTGCTATTGGGTTCTATCGATTTATAATTAACATGGTACTCAAGTATAGCTAACATTTTTTGGATGGCTACAAGTACATTTTTCTTAATTGCATACCATGATGTATTTTCTTTCGGTAACTCGAACCACTGACCTACAGCATGATAGCCCATATATTTGTGCGGAAATGTTGAAGATGGCCCGTTTAAAATGATGTTCCAGAGTTTTTTTTCGAGTAAATAGCATAAAACTACTACTTTACAGGCTAGGATTTTAAAAAACTACCGGTTTTTAATTTTTCTCAGATAACTACCAAATGGGCGGTCGGCTGTTTCAAAAAACCCAAATCATCGAGTCTTTATCAGTTGATCACGATTATGACAGGTTGGGCCCACCGCTAAAAAAACTGTTAGTTTGACCTCAGTTTGACTGTTAACTTACATGTGGGGCCCACATGTAAGTTTCTTCTTCCTCTTCTCTTTCTTCTTTCTCTGCCTCCTGTGCCAGACCTCTCCTCTCCCGAGTCGGCAACCCCCTCCCCCCGCCCAAGCCGGCGACTCCCTCCCCCTCCCAAGCCGGCGAACCTCCCTCAAAGCCGGAGCTCGGCGACGGTTGCAACGAGGCCGACCTCGTCCGCGACACTCCAGCAGCGGCGCGTTAGGGATGGCGGCGGCAAGGGCCGAGGAGCTCGGGCGAGGATGGCTGCGACATGGCGAGGCACGCACGCGTGGGGCGGCGTGGAGACCTGAGCGAGCCCCATGGCGGCGGCGCCTAGGTCGCTCCCCGATGGCGCTTGATGGCGCGGCGACCAGCCGAGCCCCATGGCTGGCGGCGCCCAGCGGATCCCGATGGCGGCGGCACGGCGACCGAGCAGAGCCCCACGGAGGCACGCCCGGCGACCACCCCGGCCACCCAAGCTGCGGGCGCGGCGACCACGGGCAGAGCCCGTTGGAGGCGCGGCGGCGATAGCCCAAGGACCCGATTGCTTTTTTTAAGATGATTCCAGGGACCCGATTGCTTTTTAAAAATATTTGTAGGGGCTAATCTGTAAAAAATCTGTTGATGAGGCGCTGACATGTGGCCCCCACAAGTCAGTTAACGGTCAACCAAACGGTGTGTTTAGTGGCGGGCCTGACCTGTCATAAACATGTTTAATTTTTTAACAAAGAGAATTTGGGGTTTTTTGAAACAGCCAACCCCTGACTTGGTAGTTATCTGAGAAAAAAAAATAAAATCGGTAGTTTTTTGAAACCCTAGCCTGTAAAGTAGTAGTTTTATGGTATTTACTTTTTTTTCAGTAAAAAATCTGGGTGCCAGCAGCTTGATGTTTCTATAATGTTTCAAGAGAAGCTGGATCTTTTTGGACAGTTATAGCCTCCAACTTTCTGAATGAGTATCAAAAAGAATGCTATGAGGTAATGCAAGCACTTATATTCAACATATGGGCTACTCTAGGTTGCATGCTAAATTATAATTAGAAGTATCTCTATTTTTCAATCTAAGGCGTCTGAACTTTTTACTACTGTTCTTTTACATCCGAGTAACATTGCTTCCTAATTTCACTTGATTTGCATTGGACGACTGCCAGAGCTAGGAGCTCCACGAGCACATGGATCTGTTCTGAGCTCCTCCATGTATGTTCTCATGTTTATTGTATCAACACATTCATTAAATGGGTGTACTGTAGTTTAGATCTTATTTGCAAGTTGTGCAAAGCTGATGCTATTTGATCATCTCGAAGATGATGTTTTGCATGTAGTCGTCGTCACCGAAGGCCGGCATTCCGTTGAGCAGGTTGCGCGCACCCGGTAGCACGTCAGCTGGCATGTACCGCGCGCATTTCCTCGCGCCTCCGGATGACGAGCCACCGGCACCGGTGTGGCGTTGAGGTCGATGGGCGCGAGCATGGAAGGTGCCACCACGCTCACCTCGGGAGAGCACTCCCCGGCGAGTCGGGAGGCCTGCGCGCAGACGTGGAAGCCGGGGTATCACGCGGGGTTAGTCGGGCAGCACCATACGAGGGAACTCAGATTAGCCGGTGCTAGCCGCAGCCATGGCGGTGTTGACGAGGTAGTGCTGGCCAGGGTTTAACCCTAGCAGAATTAGCGCCTCCCTCGTTGCCGCCGCGACGCGGGCGTTGGTGGCCTCCTGCTGCGCGGTGGCGGCTATGGCGGCCGTCGCGATGGCTTCCTCCCTCGCGTCCGTCGCGTGCCTCCGGTCCTTTCTCTTCGCCGACTCCATTGCCCGTTCTTCGGGCGTCAGCTTCTTCTTCGGCTTGGGCATGGCGGCTGTCTTGAGGGGGGCACGAGGCTTGCCTTTGCCGGAGGGGGCAGTCGTGATGTCGGACGAGGCGAGGCCGGCGGCGGCACCGAGGTCATCGTCCATGGCGAGCGGCGAGAGCGCGCGCGGGCGGGAGGGTTTTGGGGGAAAATGGTGGAGGCTGGCTGCCATCGACCAGCGGACGAAAAGCACGCGTCCGTTTAGGTCGACGCGTTGGGCCGACTTTTCTATCCGCACTAACCTAAACGGACACGCGCGGACAAAATCGATCACTGCGTTGGAGTTGCTTTAACCGTGTCCTTCGTGGAAGCGGTACTCTTAGTAGAGTAGACATGCGACGTCGCCGTCTCTAGAATATTCTGCTCTGACCTTTGCATCTGACCTGGCATCGTATTGGTGTCAGTCAAACTGGTTGCGGATTCGGGGGATGGAACTGCCGTCCTGACGTGCCAAACAGCTAGTAGAATCTTCCAGGAACGAGTCTAGTTTATTTATTCATGGTGGCTCAATATGCGGGACACTGACAGCATGCATGCATGTCATTATCCGGTGATGGATTAATACAAAAGAGAACGCAAAGGAGAAAGGCACATTAAACTAACACATTGAATGAGGCAAATCTTTTGTCTTCATTTAAAACGAAAATTGCTTTCGGTTGCACAAGTTCAACTTGCACCCAAACTCTTCAGCAACTTATGATATATCCTCACGCGCAGGTTTGATGATTATGACGCACTGACTGCTGGGCAGATGATGTGCATGAAGATCAGTGACATCTATCCTTGTCAAACCCCATAAACTGATGCAACATATGTGTATGCGGACATACCTTTAAGACCACTATCGAATAAAATATTTTCCACAGGATAGACGTTGGCTGTCCGTCTAATTAAGCAAAGCAATGCTTTATCTAATGTATGCGGACATCTCTTTACAACCATGATTTAGAATCTTTCATCTGTTTTAGCAAACCGGATTCGCCGCCTCTATCAAAACCATGTTTATCTAATGCGTGATCAGTGCTAACGTCAATGCCCATTGCTAACTGGAAAAATACTCATCGAGTATTAAAATACCCATCGAGTATTTTGTTTTAAGGGCATCTCCAACGCTGACTTGCAAATCGGCACCCCATTCGTCCGCGGACAAGGAAGACGAGTCTACCAACACGTATGCGGAAGCCGGCCATCCAAAGCTACTTACTATATGTCCGCTAGTAAAGGGCAGTTTAAAATTCAAATACGCCCATTCCGTAGCGCGCATCGATAACATCCTCAGCCGATCACAACCAAAAAGCAAATATGCTTGGTTTTTATATGCTCGGTCACAATAGAATATCAATCCGGCATTCCGTGCAAAAAAAGGGATTTTTTGCCCTGCCGGACCGTCAATCGATCCCTCATGCACAATTTGTCGTTGCCGCCGTGTAGGCCACCTCGGCATCTTTCTCCACCGCCTCGATCTCCTCCTGCTCCACCCTCTCTAGCTCATCCTTCTGCCGCTGCAACATCTTGAAACATAGGGCTTTGTCATCCAAATCGGCCACCTTCAAGGTGAGCATCTTCACGTCCTCCAAAGCGACTGCGATCTCCACCTTCTCCTCGAGCATGACCTTCTTCTCTACGATCGTGTCCCTCTTCTCTTCGAGCTTAAGCTTCTTCTCCGTCGCCTTCATTAACAAGTCAAACCTCTCCACCAGCATCAAGCTCGAGCTTGAAGCTCCGATCATCCACAACTTCCTTCTCCGGCAGGATCTCCTCCGGGTCCATGCGTCGGCGGCGAGAGGGAAGAAGAGAGTGGTGAAAAAGGATGGGAATTTGATAGAGAGCGCGGGATGGAAGAAGATAGTTGGAGATTTTGCTACGAAAACAATGTGGCCAGCTACAAAAGCGCGAGCTCCGCCTCAGTTTTTGTTGGGCCGGGGGTGTCATAGTCCTACATAGCTCATGTCTGGACTCCTGTAAAGCCCCCTTTTCCCCAGTTTGTTTTGAGTGCCGAAATTTTTTGGTCGGGACTGCTTCGAGGACCCATGGGGGTCGGCGTTGGATGACTTCTGGTATCCGGACAGCTGCGTCCAGACGGATAAGAGCGGTTTGAGGGTCGGCGTTGGAAATGCCCTAACTCAAACATCCATATGGGGCTAGCAGCCAGTATTTTCTCATGGACATACCATGAGGTGAAACAATAAATAACATGGGTTGTAATATTGCCTATACCGGACTTCATATTGGTCTATTTTGTAAAGCACGCAAAGGAGTGAAATAGAGGTACGGGTTTTTTTTTGGAACTTCGGCGACCTTTCTTACACAATAATCATATCAGATACAAGGGAGGGAATTAAGAAATCAGGGGGATGCTCTTGCCAGACCTCCTTTAACTGCCTTCTATAACTAGTCCTGGCTAGCCAATGCGCTACCCCATTACTCTCCCTAGCACAGTGAACAATCGTCGCCCTGCCGAAGGAACTCAACACCTGTCGGCAATCATCCATTACCACCGAAGCCGAAGCACGGTACTCCGAAGGATCCTTCATAGCTTGTACTATCTCCTGTGAGTCGGATTCCACAACCAGTGCATAAATACCCAAATGCTCTGCCAATCGCAGTCCTTCCAAAAGTGCTAACGCTTCCATAGAGGGAACATCCATGGCATACTGTCGAAAGGAGCAAGAAGCAGCAATAAACGCTCGTGAGCTATCTCGTAAGACAGCTCCAGTTGCTCCCGCGCCCTCATCCACATGATAGCACGCGTCAACATTGAGTTTAATCACCCCTTTAGTTGGTCTCACCCATCTAATCTGTTTCGTAGGTTCCTTTGCCTTGGCAGCCAGTGAGTTTGCCATGATTCCACGAATGCTCATAGCTGAACGAACCGGGCTACCAACCTTCTCCTGGTGACTGATCTTCCGGCGATCCCACCATAAATACCATCCAGTCACCATAACTGTTTCCACACCATTATCAATTGGTAGTTTTACCTCTCCTGGAAGCTCAGAGCAGAGAAGTGTCTCCAGGATTACCGACCTTGACCGCTCATGGGCTGCTGCATTCGCGATCGATGTTTCCAACCCCAACTCCTTCCACACGGCCTTGGCTCTTTCGCACGCAAACAACATATGGCGCAGATCCTCAGGCTCATTGCCGCATACTAGACAAACGGAGTAGATAGATGCCGATCTGACAGCGTACAATAGCATGGTACAATCCCATGTAGCACTCTCCAGTTAAACATATTTACCTTTGGGGGCACTGTCCTGCCCTGAAGGACCTTCCAAACCGGATGCGGATCGACTCTTCCTGCTCCAACATTCATCCGAGCCCGTGTTCTATACTCAGATTTCCAAGTGATGTGATAAGCCGAACGGACCGTGAAACATCCCGACTTTGAAAAATGCCATGAAATAAAGTCAGACTGGCCATGAGATGATAGTGGTATCAGCAATATTCTTTCAGCATCCACTGGCCAAAAAAATTCCCTTAATAATTGTTCATCCCAACTTCCGGATATTGGATCAATTAGTTCTTGTACTTTCAGAATAAACAATGCCCCTTGGGGTCATTACCCTCGATCATGGCTTGTGGGAATCCAACGATCCTTCCAAATGTCAATGGATGCACCATCCCCAACCCGCCAGATCGCCCCTTCCTTGAAGGTTTTCATACCTGCCATGATACTTTGCCACGTAAAAGATGCACCTTTTTCAGAGTAGTATTCATCAAGCCCCCATCTGGGTAATACTTTGCTCGTAGGACTTGAGCACATAACGAATCCTGATCAGATAATAACCGCCAACATTGCTTAGCTAGCATGGCTCTATTGAAACAGTACAGATCTCGGAATCCCATGCCTCCTTCATTTTTCGGGATACACATCTTCCACCACGCTTTCCAGTGTATTTTCTTCTTGTTCTGAGTGTCTCCCCACCAATGTCTAGCGATAGCATCGCAAATAGCCTTACAAATATTTTTGGGGATATTAAAAACAGACATGGCATAGACTAGAATTGCCTGCGCCACGGCTTTCAGTAACGTCTCCTTGCCACTGATCGAGAGCATTTTTGAGATCCAACTGTTAATGAGCGCACATACTCTATCAACCAGGTACTGAAAACTGTCACTACGGTCGATTCCAACCTTCGACGGTAGTCCCAAGTACTTATCAGAAATAGCCTCTGAAACTATATTAAGCTATGTGCAAACCTCTGCTCGTACCTCCAACAAAGTGTTTGGACTGAAAAAAACACTGGATTTTGCATCACTTACCAGTTGACCCGAGCTAGCATAGTACAAGTCCAGCGCATTCTTGAGTGACGTGGCATTCAACGTATCCGCCCTCATCAGGATCAGGGAGTCATCAGCAAATAACAAGTGTGAAACTGATGGTGCACTACGGCACACCCCAATTCCTTGGATACCACCGACCGCCTCTCCATGCGCTAGTAGACTGGATAACCCTTCAGCACATATCAAGAATAGATAAGGAGATAACGGATCCCCTTGCCTGAGCCCCCTGGATGGGGTAAATGCCTCTGTTTCATCCAAGTTGAACCAAATCCTGTAATTAACAGAAGTAACGCATGCCATAATCATCTCGACCCATGAGGTGTCAAAACCCAACTTGATCATCATATCCCTGAGAAAATTCCACTCGACTTGATCATAGGCTTTGTGCATGTCAAGCTTCACCGCACACAAGCCACTACTCCCTTGCCTCTTCTTCTTAATGTCATTGAAACACTCATAAGCCACTAACACATTGTCAGTAATGAGTCTACCCGGCACAAAGGCGCTCTGGGTCTGAGATATAATACCTGGTAATAACACTTTCAGTCTATTGGCTAAGACTTTGGAGATTACCTTATAGACGACATTACATAAGCTTATTGGCCTGAACCGTGAGATAAGTTCAGGGCTTTCCACCTTTGGAATAAGCACAACCGCGGTTTCATTCCAACCATGTGGGACAATTTTGTTATTCAGTGCATCCAACATAGCTTCTGTTACCTGATCACCCACAATTGGCCAAAACTTCTTGTAAAAAATTGCATGCAACCCGTCTGTTCCCGGAGCCTTAAAATCACCAATACTAAACATTGCTTTCCTCACCTCCTCTGCTGTGTACGGCTTCAGCAAGGAGTCATTCATGGCCTGAGTCACTTTGGGTTGAACTCTGCTGAGTAGTGTTTCATCAGTACCAAGAACCTCTGATGTAAAGAGATGTGAGAAATAAGACTGTATCAGCGGCTTCATCTCCTCATTGCCCTCCCTGACCACACCATTCGCACCCTTAAGCTTTAGAATGGTATTTTTCTTCCTTCTAGCTGACGCATTCTTATGAAAAAATTCTATGTTTCGGTCTCCATATTTTAGGAAATCACTCCGACTCCGCTGCATGTGATACACTTCTTCTTGTTCCAGCACAGTCTCCAATTGCAATGTTATTTCATGCTGCCGACGAGTAGAATGCTCGTCCATAGGTCCCTCCAGAATGCGGTCGAGTTTGCTCGTCAGATCTTTTATTTTCTTGTGCGGCCCCTTCAAAACAGTTCTATCCCACTCATGCAACTCATTATGAACTGTTTCGAGCTTAGCCATGATTGACATGTTTGGCGGGGCGTGATCCCACGCAGCTGCCACCATGTCTCCCACTGCCTCCTCCCTGAGCCATTTTGCCTCAAACCTTCTCCTTCGTCGTCCCCTCCCAACAGAAGGAATCATATATGTGGTTGTATCAATCATAATTGGTCGATGGTCAGAGCCACCCATCGCCAAATGATGAACACCGGCTTATGGGAACATACTGGACCATCCCTCATTCCCAACAGCTCTGTCTAGTCTTTCTCTTGTCCCCCCTCTCCTCCAGGTGAATCTATTACCAATATAACCAAGATCTTCCAGCAAGCAATCGGACAAGCATTCCCTAAACGCCGTCATATATGGCAAGGGTCTTGCATTCCCTCCCTCTTTCTCTGAAGAGTACAAAATTTCATTCAAGTCCCCTATGACCACCCAAGGCAGGGAGCTCTTGGCTTGTAGATCACGAAACCGTTTCCATGTACGGTGTTTATTTCTCCAAACTGGTTCTCCATACATACCAGTCAGACGCCAATCTTGACTGGGAACATCTCCTCTCACAACAACATCAATGAAATAATCATGAAAGTAATTCAATTGCATATTGATATTATTCTTACACAGCATCATCAACCCTCCGCTTCTACCATTGCTGGGAGAAACAAATTTACTATCATACCCTAGATTAACTCGCAACCTTTCCCCGCTTGACTCATCAAGGTGTGTCTCCGAGAGGAAAAGGACATCTGGATCATGCTGCCGTTGAAGTTCTAGCAGCGATCGAATTGCCGAGGGCGATCCTAACCCCCGACAATTCCAGCTCAATATTTTCATTGTTGGCGGCGGTCACCCTCAAAGGGAGCCGCCGATCCTGATTTTTCATTTTCCATGTCTGCTGGACCATCATCTTTCTTATACCTCTTCTTCTCCTGCACCTTCGGAGGGGAAGTATCTGCAGTGCTGCTACTAGCCCGAAGCTCAATTCTGTCCACCAAATCAGCTACCTTCTCCCCATTTGTTAACAGTAATTGTTTGGGTGCCTCTGCTGTAACAGCTAGTCTCTTCCTTGGGCGTTTATCCTCTGTGTCTCCCATGTTCTCCCCCGTCCGCTCCCTCGGAACGTACTTAGTTCCACTATTGACATGGTTATTTGCGCCCAGGAGTTGGGAACCTCCTGACCTGAATGGCCTCCTCGTTCATTCCTTCCTTCTTAGTTGGTCCGTCCTCCTCTACCTCTCGTAGAGCTAGCTCCTGGGTGCACAACATACTCCTTCATAGGTTGAAACCACATATCTTCTGGAGCCACCATCATGAAGTCTCCGTACTGGAACTTGGAGTAGTCATGCACACCATCACCACACTGATTAGCAATATGTCCAATAGTACCACAGTTTGCACAGAAACGTGGTAGTTTTTCATACAGCACTCTGAATAATTGTGCCGGTTTTCCAGCCTCCACATTCCCCTTGACGAACCTGAGGAGTGGTTTTGCCACTTTGATCTTGATTCTTACTCGTACAAACTGTTCATATTCAGTTCCATTCAGACCTAGTTCAACCTCAAGCACTTCCCCCATCTTTGATGCCATAGCCCTTGCCGCTGGTTCATTCCTTAGCAAATCTGGAGCCCCATGATTCAAGTCCACACCCTGATCGAGTCCATAGGAACTGTCTCAGTATTTGTAATCCCATCATATTCCTCTATTATCACCGCCTGATGCCTAAAGAGCCAAGGACCCCCATGCATCGCAGTATTCCAATCCCCGAAACACCGAAATTCAGCATTGAACGTATAATCATCCATCGGCTTGAATCTGACCACCTTCGCGCACACCCACGCCACCTGCATGGCTGTAAAGAACGCCGTATGGCTGAACGGGGTTTTCGCACAAACCCTAAGTATCACCGCCCAACGTGTTTCCTGTGTCGGGCGTCCAATCAATCCCGAGATGTCAACTGCATCTTCTTCCTCCTCCGTGATCTCCAGGCGCTGCAACAGTTCATCCAGTTTTTCTGCCTGATCCGGTCTCCTCATCTCTGGTGCATCTTCCTCCGCTCCGCGACTTCCCGATCCATCATGACTCCCCTCCTCCGCAGGGCAAGAGGGGAAGCTCCCAGCAAGACTGCTCCGACCTCCGACGTGGAGAGAGGCAGGGGCCCGTCTCTAGGTCGGTTTTTGGTGGATTCCGGCGGGGCGGCCGCCGTACGTAGGAAACCCTAGATGGCTAGGGTATGACAAAATGGTCAGCCAAATAGAGGTACGGGTTAGACTTGTGACATTTGCACGTTCCAGGTAACAGCCCGTTCACTAGTCAAACACATGCATGGTTTAGAGGCGGGCCGGGTCCAAGTCTCAAGTCTCAACTACACTAATTAACAAGGGGTATACTAGACTAGACTCAAGTAGTTTCATTTCACCTACCGGCTACCGTTTCCCGCGAGCGTGTTCGAGACTTCACTGGTACCGTCCTATAAATAGTACAACCAGCAGCAGGACAAGCACCAAATCATAGACAGAACAACCTCGATCTCTTGTTGCCAACTTTTGATCTTTCTCGCCGACGGATCAAACTTGATTAGCCACAGAGAAACTACTTCTCCGTCTAAGCTCAGTACACAGCAATGGAGGTCAATGTGTTGAGCTCCAAGCTCGTCAAGCCTGCCTACACTGCCGGCGAAGCGCCGATGCCGGCCACCGAATACATTCCTCTGTCCATCTTCGACAGGGTGACGTTCGAGATGCAGATGGCAATCATCTACGCCTTCGCCGCGCCGGCGCCATCCACGGCCGCCATCGAGAACGGCCTCGCCACGGTCCTTGCCCAGTACCGCGCCTTCGCCGGGCAGCTCGGTCAGGCGCCCGACGGCACGCCGTCCGTCATCCTCAACGACCGTGGCGCGCGCCTGATTGAGGCGTCCGTCGACGCGGACCTCGTCGACATGGCGCCCTCGAAGCCCACGCCGGAGCTCCTCAAGCTGCATCCTGACCTGGAGGCGGAGCACCAGGAGGTCGTGCTGCTGCAGCTGACACGTTTCCGGTGTGGCTCGCTCGCTGTAGGGTTCACCTCCAACCACGTCGTCGCGGACGGCCATGCCACCAGCAACTTCCTCGTCGCCTGGGGGCGCGCCACGAGAGGGCTCCCCATGGGCCTCCCGCCCGTGCACCACCACAAGGACCTCTTCAAGCCACGGTCGTCCCCTCGCGTGGAGCACGACCACAGCAACCGGGAATACTACCTGCCGTCGCCCACCGACGTGGTCGGTCACCACGGCGACGCGGCCGACAACATCGTCATCCACAAGGCGCACTTCACCAAGGACTTCATCGCCGGTCTCCGCGCCAAGGCGTCAGAAGGGCGCGGGCGGCCGTTCAGCCGGTTCGAGACCATCCTCGCCCACCTGTGGCGTACCATGACGCGCGCGCGCGACCTGAGCCCCGAGGAGACCTCCAAGATCCGGCTGTCCGTGGACGGGCGGCACCGGCTCGGCCAGCCGGCGGAGTACTTCGGCAACATGGTCCTGTGGGCGTTCCCGCGCTCCACGGTGGGCGACCTCCTGAACCGGCCGCTGAAGCACGCCGCCCAGGTGATCCACGACGAGGTGGCGAGGGTGGACGGTGCCTACTTCCAATCTTTTGTCGACTTCGCGAGCTCCGGCGCCGCCGAGAAGGAAGGGCTCGCGCGGAGCGCCGTGTGCAAGGACGCGCACTGCCCGGACGTGGAGGTGGACAGCTGGCTGACGTTCCCATTCTACGATCTGGACTTCGGTACGGGGAGCCCGAGCTACTTCATGCCGGCATACTTCCCCACGGAGGGGATGCTTTTCCTCGCGCCGTCCAACTTCGGCGACGGCAGCGTCGATGCCTTCGTCCCCGTCTTCGAGCACAATCTACAGGCGTTCAAAGAATGCTGCCACTCCATGGAGTAGGTTGACAAACTGAGAATTGGTATATTTATAACTGAGGGTCAGCAGACAAAAGAATGTTGATTACGTGCAAAGCACATTTTCTTTCTTTTCTTTTCTTTTTTCATTTGAGAATTGTATAGTGCTACTGTAGTACTGCATGTACACAAAGGTTCTGATGTACCAGTAACATGTATTTTTTTCATTTGGTTTCTCCATTATTTTATATACCAATGTACCTAATCTTATTGATGGTATGTTAGTACGTTATAAATTGATCAAATCTTCATTTTTTACACTGAAGTATTTCGTTCCATCCCACTTGAGCACTAAACAATGAAAGTATGAAACCATACGAATTAATAACTACTCCCTCCGTCCCATAATGTAGGACGTTTTTTGACACTAGTGTAGTGTCAAAAAAATGTCCTACATTATGGGACGGAGGGAGTAGATTTTATATAATCATTTAAATTGAGCTGAGTTAGCAAAACGGAATTGTACGAGTCTTGCAAAATATGATGATGCGTGGAATGCTACGAATTGAGAAGCGACAAAATAACCATCAAGGATTTTGACTATTATGTTAAGGGTGAAAATAACAAGAAACTTTTTGTTGTCTTTTTTGTCTTCTGCATGGAACATACGGAGTAGTTGACTATACTGGTTATGATTTATCTCGGCCTATTACTTAATAGAATTCTTCACACGTGTAAATTATTTTGTATACTTTTTAGTATATCAGAACATGAAAGCTGTGGCAGTTTTTGTAACTGAAATCTATGGGAGAGCATGTTGCTTAAATGAAACGAAACCATGCTTCAAACCTTGACTTGATTGTTTGTAGCAGAAGTAAAACAATGGTGAGCGCATGGTATTATGGGTAGTTTTTTTTTTTGAAAGATCCAGCATTTCGCTGGCGTTTCATTGATAAGCAGGAAGCAGTGGGAAAAACATAAGGTGGTGCATGGATCCGGGGGATCCGAGGGCTTGCCACAGACTGGCAGTCCTCAAGTGACAAGAAATCTAAAGTTTACATCTCATGGTGGTTCCCCGAAGGGGCTCTCGATGCAGGTGGCACCCGCGGCTCTCCATAGCTCGATGCAGTCCCTAACCCTTTTGATGATGTTGGAGACCATTGGGGTGCTTTTCCTGAAGGTGGCATCGTTCCTTTCCTGCCATATCTCCCAGCATGCGAGCAGTAGAATCGCGTTGGTGCCTTTTCGCCATCTAGGTGTGGACTTGTCCAGGGCGTCGAGCACAATGGAGGAGTGCTGGAGATGTTGCCATCTTGCTTCTGGGGTTAGCGGGGCGCAGCCCGTCCACGAGCTTATCGTCTCCCAGACATACTTTGCCATTGGGCACTCCCAAAACAGATGCTTGGAGGATTCCAGGTTTCGAGTGCACAGCTGGCAGAAGTACTCGTTCTTCCATCCCCGGTGTTGGAGCCTGTCGTTCCACCACAGCCTGTTTTGCATCATGAGCCATGCAAACATCTTGATCTTCCGGGGGCCCAAGCGCTCCATATGATCTTGCCGAACACCGAGTACGTCATGCCCTGGAATTGCATCTGATAAGCTGGCCTAGCAGAGTATTCGCCCGTCCGCTCGAGGATCCATCTGATGGAGTTGGGGGTGCCCACAAGCAGTTGGCTGACAGTGCCATGCAGCCGTCTATGCAGGGTGAGGACGTCGTCGATTAGATGCTCAGTGCGGCCATGGGCCAGGTCCTTGATCCAGGTGTCGTCCGCGAGTGCCTCCTTCACCGGCCTGGTCTTTCTCCGTGCATGCCGGCGAGCTGCGGGAATTGCTGTGCGAGTGTGCCCGGCCCCATCTAGTGGGAGTGCCAGAAGGATGCCGACACGCCGTCTCCAATGCTACCAATGTTGCCGCCGTGAAGAGGGAGAGGTCGTCGTCGTTGCAAGGCAGGGTCGAACCCACCCATGGCCGCTCAGGGTGGCGCCAGGCAAGCCAGGGCCAGTGCAGGCGGAGAGCCCGTCCGAACCGCGACAGGTCAGGGATTCCCAGGCCTCCGTTTTCCGTTGGGGTGCAGACCGCTGTCCAGCTGACCTTGCAACTTGCGCCGGAGATTTCCTCGTCTTGCTTCCAAAGGAAACGGCGATGACACTTATCTATTTCTTTGAGGATCTTCTTTGGTACTCTCAGCACGGTGATCGCGAAGGTAGGCATGGCGCAAAGGACGCATTAAACTAGCAGGCGTCGTCCCGCGATGTGGATTAGGTTTCTTTTCCATCCCGCCAGCCGGCCGTTGATTCTGTCGATGAGGAACTGCAGATGCACGAGTCGAAGCCGACCGGTGAGGAGCGGCAGGCCCAGGTATTTGATTGGGAAAGGGGCGATTGAGCCGCCAAAATTTCACAGCACCTCCGTGAGGTCTATGTCGCTGCAGCTTATCGGCGACGCCGTGGTTTTTTCGGTGTTTATGCATAACCCTGTTGCTCGTCCGAATTGCCGTAGGATGCCTAGGAGAGAGTCAACTTCCTGGCGGGAAGGGTTGATGAAGACAATAGCGTCGTCGGCGTAGAGACTAACCCTAAGCTTCAGCTCGCGGCTTGGTATCTGCTGTAGGAGTTGTTGCTCGACCGCCATCGCCAGCAGGTGGTGTAGTGGATCTATGGCGAGAATGAAGAGGAACGGTGAGAGCGGGTCTCCCTGGCGCAGGCCTCGGCGGTGAGCAAAGTGTAGGCCCGGCACCCCGTTCAGAGAAACTGCCGAGGACGCCGAGGAGAGGAGCAGGGCCACCCAATCTCGCCAGCGCGCACTAAACCCTAACTGTTGCATCAATTCTAGCAAGTAGTCCCACGAGACAGTGTCGAAAGCCTTTTCGATGTCGAGCTTCATGAGCAGTGCCGGCGTTTTTCAACGGTGGAGGTAGCGAACGGTGTTTTGTATGTAGAGGTAGCTATCATGGATGCATTTGGATTTGAGGATGTTGGGTAACGTAGTAATTTCAAAAAATTTCCTACGCACACGCAAGATCATGGTGATGATATAGCAACGAGAGGGGAGAGTGTTCGTCCACGTACCCTCGTAGACCGTAAGTGGAAGCGTTAGCACAACGCGGTTGATGTAGTCGTACGTCTTCACGATCCGACCGATCCAAGCACCGAACGTCACGGAGCCTCCGAGTTCAGCACACGCTCAGCTCGATGATTTATCTCCGCCCTTTGATCCAGCAAAGGCTCCGGAGATGAGTTCCACAAGACGACGGCGTGGTGATGATGATGATGTTCTACCGGCGCAGGGCTTCGCCTAAACTCCACGACGATATGACCGAGGTGGAATATGGTGGAAGGGAGCACCGCACACGGCTAAGGAACGATCCGTAGATCAACTTGTGTGTCTATGGGTGCCCCCGCCCGTATATAAAGGAGGGAGGGAGGAGGGCCGCCTAAGGGGAGGCGCCCTAGGAGGGGAAACCTACTCCAGTAGGTTCCCCCTCCTTTCCTAATCCAAGAAGGAGGGGAAGGAAGGAGTAGGAGAGGGGAAGGCAGGGGGCCGCCCCCTTCCTTGTCCTATTCGACTCAAGGGAGGCGCCACTTGCCCCGGCCGGCCCTCTCTTTCTCCAATAGGGCCCATCAAGGCCCATTACTTCCGGGGTTCCAGTAACCCTCCGGTACTCGGTTTTCTCCGAAAACTCCGGAACCTTTCCGTGTCCGAATATAGTCGTCCAATATATCAATCTTTATGTCTCCACCATTTCGAGACTCCTCGTCATGTCCGTGATCACATCCGGACTCGAACAAACTTCGTACATCAAAACTTATAAACTCATAATAAAACTATCATCGAAACGTTAAGCGTGCGGACCCTACGGGTTCGAGAACTATGTAGACATGACCTAAAACCATTCTCGGTCAATAACCAATAGCGGGACCTGGATGCCCATATTGGTTCCTACATATGAAGGAAATATGCCCTTGAGGCAATAATAAAGTTATTATTTATTTCCTTATATTATGATAAATGTTTATTATTCATGCTAGAATTGTATTAACCGGAAACATAATACATGTGTGAATATATAGACAAACAGAGTGTCACTAGTATGCCTCTACTTGACTAGCTTGTTAATCAAAGATGGTTATGTTTCCTAACCATGAACAAGGAGTTGTTATTTGATTAACAAGGTCACATCATTAGTTGAATGATCTGACTGACATGACCCATTCCATTAGCTTAGCACACGATCGTTTTGTATGTTGCTACTGCTTTTATCCATGACATATACATGTTCCTATAACTATGAGATTATGCAACTCCGTTTACGGAGGAACACTTTGGTGCTACCAAACGTCACAACGAATCGGGTGATTATAAAGGAGTACTACAGTGTCTCCAAAGGCGATGTTGGGTTGGCGATTTCGAGATTAGGTTTTGTCACTCCGATAGTCGGAGAGGTATCTCTGGGCCCTCTCGGTAATACACATCACTTAAGCCTTGCAAGCATTACAACTAATGAGTTAGCTGTGAGATGATGTATTACGAATCGAGTAAATAGACTTGCGATAGCGAGATTGAACTAGGTATTGGATACCGACGATCGAATCTCGGGCAAGTAACATATCGATGACAAAGGAACAACATATGTTGTTATGCGGTCTGACCGATAAAGATCTTCGTAGAATATGTAGGAGCCAATATGGGCATCCAGGTCCCGCTATTGGTTATTGACCGAGACGTGTCTCGGTCATGTCTACATTGTTCTCGAACCGTAGGGTCCGCACGCTTAAGGTTTCGATGACGGTTATATTATGAGTTTGTGTATTTTGATGTACCAAGAAGTTCGAGTCCCGGATGTGATCACAGACATGACGAGGAGTCTCAAATGGTCGAGACATAAAGATTAATATATTGATGGCTATATTCGGACACCGGAAAGGTTCCGGAAGTTTCGGGAAAAAAACCGGAGTGCGAGAGGGGTTACCGGAACCCCCCGGGGAAGTTATGTGCCTTAGTGGGCCAAGAAAGGAGAGAGAGGGCCGCACCAGGAGGTGGCGCCCCCCCCAAGGGAGTCCGAATAGGAGAAGGAGGGGGGGCGCGGCCCCCCTTTCCCTCTCCCTCTCCCTCTCCTTCCTTCCCCCTTCCTCCTTCCTAGTTGGACTAGGAAAGGGGAGTCCTACTCCCACTAGGAGGAGGACTCCCCCCTCCCTTGGCGCTCCTCCTAGGGCCGGCCGGCCCTTCCCCTTGCTCCTTTATATACGGGGGCAGGGGGGCACCCTAGAACACACAAGTTGATCCTTGAGATCGTTCCTTAGCCGTGTGCGGTGCCCTCCTCCACCATAATCCACCTCGGTCATATCGTAGCGGTGCTTAGGCGAAGCCCTGCGTCGGTAGAACATCAAGATCATCACCACGCCGTCGTGCTGACGGAACTCTCTCTCCCCGAAGCTCTGCTGGATCGGAGCCCGAGGAGCGTCACCGAGCTGTACGTGTGTCAAGAACTCGGAGGCGCCGGAGTAACGGCGCTGGGATCGGTTGGATCGCGAGGAGAATGTACGACTACTTCCTCTACGCCAGATCGCTTCGCTTCGGTCTACGAGGGTACGTAGACAACACTCTCCCTCTCGTTGCTATGCATCACCATGATCTTGCGTGTGCGTAGGAAATTTTTGAAATTACTACGCTCCCCAACAAAGTGGCATCCGAGCCTAGGTTTTTTGGTTTGATGTTTTGCACGAGTAGAACACAAGTGAGTTGTGGGCGATACAAGTCATACTACCTACCAGCATGTCATATTTTGGTTCAGCGGTATTGTGAGATGAAGCGGCCGGACCGACATTACGCCAGACGCTTACGCGAGACTGGTTTCACCGCTCACGAGCACTCGTGCTTAAAGGTGACCGGCAGGTGTCTGTCTCTCTCACTTTAGTTGAACCGAGTATGGCTACGCCCGGTCCTTGAGAAGGTTAAACGGAGTCTATTTGACGAAGTATCGCTGTGGTTTTGATGCGTGGGTGAGATTGGTTCTTGCTTAAGCCCGTAGCAGCCACGTAAAATTTGCAACAACAAAGTAGAGGACGCCTAACTTGTTTTTGCAGGCATGTTGTGATATGATATGGTCAAGACGTGATGCTATATTTTATTGTTTGAGATGATCATGTTTTGTAACCGGTTATCGGCAATCGGCTGGAGCCATATGGTTGTCGCTTATTGTATGAAATGCAACGCATACTGTAATTGCTTTACTTTATCACTAAGCGGTAGCGATAGTCGAGAAGCAATAGATGGCGAACGACAACGATGCTACGATGGTGATCAAGGTGTCGCGCCGGTGACGATGGTGATCACGACGGTGCTTCGGAGATGGAGATCACAAGCACAAGATGATGATGGCCATATCATATCACTTATATTGATTGCATGTGATGTTTATCCTTTATGCATCTTATCTTGCTTTGATTGACGGTAGCATTTAAGATGATCTCTCACTAAAAATTATCAAGTAGTGTTCTGCCTGAGTATGCACCGTTGCCAAAGTTCGTCGTGCCGAGACACCACGTGATGATCGGGTGTGATGAGCTCTACGTCCATCTACAACGGGTGCAAGCCAGTTTTGCACACGCAGAATACTCAGGTTATACTTGACGAGCCTAGCATATGCAGATATGGCCTCGGAACACGGAGACCGAAAGGTCGAGCGTGAATCATATAGTAGATATGATCAACATAAGATGTTCACCATTGAAAACTACTCCATCTCACGTGATGATCGGTTATGGTTTAGTTGATTTGGATCACGTGATCACTTAGATGACTAGAGAGATGTCTGTCTAAGTGGGAGTTCTTAAGTAATATGGTTAATTGAACTTAAATTTGTCATGAACTTAGTCCTGGTAGTATTTTGCAAATTATGTTGTAGATCAATAGCTCGCGTTGTTTGCTTTCATATGTTTATTTTCATATGTTCCTAGAGAAAATTGTGTTGAAAGATGTTAGTAGCAATGATGCGGATTGGATCCGTGATCTGAAGTTTACCCTCATTGCTGCACATAAGAATTATGTTCTTGATGCACCGCTAGGTGACAGACCTATTGCAGGAGCAGATGCAGACGTTATGAACGTTTGGCTAGCTCGATATGATGACTACTTGATAGTTTTATGCACCATGCTTTATGGCTTAGAATCGGGACTTCAAAGATGTTTTGAACATCATGGACCATATGAGATGTTCCAGGAATTGAAGTTAATATTTCAAGCAAATACCCGAGTTGAGAGATATGAAGTCTCCAACAAGTTCTATAGCTAAAAGATGGAGGAGAATCGCTCAACTAGTGAGCATGTGCTCAGATTGTCTGGGTACTACAATTGCTTGAATCAAGTGGGAGTTAATCTTCCAGATAAGATAGTGATTGACAGAATTCTCTAGTCACCATCACCAAGTTAGTAGAACTTCATGATGAACTATAGTATGCAAAGGATGATGAAAATGATTCCCGAGCTCTTCGTGATGTTGAAATCGACGAAGGTAGAAATCAAGAAAGAGCATCAAGTGTTGATGGTTGACAAGATCACTAGTTTCAAGAAAAGGGCAAAGGGAAAGAAAGGGGAACTTCAAGTAGATTGACAAGCAAGTTGTGACTCCCACGAAGAAACCCAAAGCTGAACCAAAGCCTGAAACTGAGTGCTTACACTGCAAAGGAAATGGTCACTGGAAGCGGAACTGCCCTAAATATTTGGTGGATAAGAAGGATGGCAAAGTGAAAAAGGGTATATTTGTTATACAGGTGTTTGATGTGTGCTTTACTAGTGTTTATAGCAACCCCTCGGTATTTGGTACTGGTTCAGTTGCTAAGAGTAGTAACTCGAAACGGGAGTTGCGTAATAAAATGTAAACTAGCTAAGGGTGAAGTGACGATGTGTGTTGAAAGTAGTTTCAAGATTGATATGATCATCATCGCACACTCCCTATACTTTCGGGATTAGTGTTGAACCTAAATAAATGTTATTTGGTGTTTGCGTTGAGCATGAATATGATTTGATCGTGTTTATTGCAATACGGTTATTCATTTAAGTAAAAGAATAAACTGTTGTTCTGCTTACATGAATAAAACCTTATATGGTTACACACCCAATGAAAATGGTTCATTGGATCTCGATCGTAGTAATACACATATTCATAATATTGAAACCAAAAGATGCAAAGTTAATAATGATAGTGCAACTTATTTGTGGCAATCGCCGCTTAGGTCATAATGGTGTAAAGCGCATGAAGAAACTCCATGCTGATGGGATTTTGGAATCACTTGATTATGAATCACTTGATGCTTATGAACCATGCCTCATGGGCAAGATGACTAAGACTCCGTTCTCGGAACAATGGAGAGAGCAACTGACTTATTGGAAATAATACATCTTGATGTATGCGATCCAATGAGTGTTAAGGCTCATGGCGGGTATCGTTATTTTCGACCTTCACAGATGATTTGAGCAGATATGGGTATATCTACTTGATGAAATATAAGTCTGAAATAGTTGAAAGGTTCAAAGAATTTAAGAGTGAAGTGGAAAATCATCGTGACAAGAAAATAAGGTTTCTACGATCTGATCACGGAGACAAATATTTGAGTTACGAGTTTGGTCTTCAATTAAAACAATGTGGAATAGTTTCACAAATTCATGCCACCTGGAACACCACATCATAATGGTGTGTCCGAACGTCATAACCGTACTTTATTGGATATAGTACAATCTATGATGTTTCTTACCGATTTACCAATATCGTTTTGGGATCATGCATTAGAGACAGCTGCATTCACGTTAAATAGGGCACCATCTAAATCCATTGAGACGACACTATACGAACTGTGGTTTAGCAAGAAACCAAAGTTGTCGTTTCTTAAAGTTTGGGGCTGCAATGCTTATGTTAAAAAGTTTCATCCTGATAAGCTCAAACCCAAATCGGAGAAGTGCGTCTTCATAGAATACCCAAAGGAAACTGTTGGGTACACCTTCTATCACAGATCCTAAAGCAAGATTTTCGTTGTTGAAAATGGATCCTTTTTAGAGAAGGAGTTTCTCTCGAAAGAAGTGAGTGGGAGGAAAGTAGAACTTGATGAGGTAATTGTACCTTCTCCCTTATTGGAAAGTAGTTCATCACAGAAATTTGTTCCTGTGACTACTACACCAATTAGTGAGGAAGCTAATGATGATGATCATGTAACTTCAGATCAAGTTACTACCGAATCTCGTAGGTAAACCAGAGTGAGATCCGCACCAGAGTGGTACGGTAATCCTGTTCTGGAAGTCATGCTACTAGATCATGATGAACCTACGAACTATGAAGAAGCGATGGTGAGCCCAGATTCCGCAAAATGGCTTGAGGCCATGAAATCTGAGATGGGATCCATGTATGAAAACAAAGTGTGGACTTTGGTTGACTTGCCCGAGGGTCGGCAAGCAATAGAAAATAAATGGATCTTCAAGAGGAAGACGGACGCTGATAGTAGTGTTACTATCTACAAAGCTAGACTTGTCGAAAAGGTTTTGACAAAGTTCAAAATGTTGAATACAATGAGATTTTCTCACTCGTGTCGATGCTAAAAAGTCTGTCCGAATCATGTTAGCAATTGCCGCATTTTATGAAATCGGCAAATGGATAAACAAAACTGCATTCCTTAATGGAGTTATTAAAGAAGAGTTGTATGTGATGCAACCAAGAGGTTTTGTCGATCCTAAAGGTGTTAACAAAATGTGCATCTATGGACTGGTGCAAGCATCTCGGAGTTGGAATATACGCTTTAATAAGTTGATCAAAGCATATAGTTTATATAGACTTGCAAAGAAGCCTGTATTTACTAGAAAGTGAGTGGGAGCACTACAAAGATTTCGATAAGTATATGTGAATGACATATTGTAGATCGGAAATAATGTAGAATTATTCTCGCAAAGCATAAAGGAGTGTTTGAAAGGAGTTTTTCAAAGAAAGACCTCGAGAAAAGCTACTTACATATTGAGCATCAAGATCTATAGAGATAGATCAAGACGCTTGATAAGTTTTTCAATGAGTACATACCTTGACAAGATTTTGAAGTAGTTCAAAATGGGACAGTCAAAGAAAGAGTTCTTGCCTGTGTTATAAGGTGTGAAATTGAGTAAGAATCAAAACCCGACCACGGCAGAAGATAGAAAGAGAATGAAAGTCATTCCCTATGCCTTGGCCATAGGTTCTATAAAGTATGCCATGCTGTGTACCAGATCTATTGTATACCCTGCACTGAGTTTGGCAAGGGAGTACAATAGTGATCTAGGAATAGATCACTGGACAGCGGTCAAAATTATCCTTAGTGGAATAAGGATATGTTTCTCGATTATGGAAGTGACAAAAGGTTCGTCGTAAAGGGTTACGTCGATACAAGTTTTGACACCGATATGGATGACTCTAAGTCTCGATCTAGATACATATTGAAAGTGGGAGCAATTAGCTAGAGTAGCTCCATGCAGAGCATTGTAGACATAGACTATTTGCAAAATACATACGGCTCTAAATATGATAGACCCGTTGACTAAGATTCTCTCACAAGCAAAACATGATCACACCTTAGTACTCTTTGGGTGTTAATCACATAGCGATGTGAACTAGATTACTGAATCTAGTAAACCCTTTGGGAGTTGGTCACATGGCGATGTGAACTATGGGTGTTAATCACATGATGATGTGAACTATCGAGGTTAATCACATTGTGATGTGATCTAGATTATTGACTCTAGTGCAAGTGGGAGACTGAAGGAAATATGCCCTAGAGGCAATAATAAAGTTATTATTTATTTCCTTATATCATGATAAATGTTTATTATTCATGCTAGAATTGTATTAACCGGAAACATAATACATGTGTGAATATATAGACAAACAGAGTGTCACTAGTATGCCTCTACTTGACTAGCTTGTTAATCAAAGATGGTTATGTTTCCTAACCATGAACAAGGAGTTGTTATTTGATTAACAAGGTCACATCATTAGTTGAATGATCTGATTGACATGACCCATTCCATTAGCTTAGCACACGATCGCTTAGTATGTTGCTACCGCTTTTATCCATGACATATACATGTTCCTATAACTATGAGATTATGCAACTCCGCTTACGGAGGAACACTTTGGTGCTACCAAACGTCACAACGAATCGGGTGATTATAAAGGAGTACTACAGTGTCTCCAAAGGCGGATGTTGGGTTGGCGATTTCGAGATTAGGTTTTGTCACTCCGATAGTCGGAGAGGTATCTCTGGGCCCTCTCGGTAATACACATCACTTAAGCCTTGCAAGCATTACAACTAATGAGTTAGCTGTGAGATGATGTATTACGAACGAGTAAAGAGACTTGCCGTAACGAGATTGAACTAGGTATTGGATACCGACGATCGAATCTCGGCAAGTAACATACCGATGACAAAGGGAACAACGATGTTGTTATGCGGTCTCGACCGATAAAGATCTTCGTAGAATATGTAGGAGCCAATATGGGCATCCAGGTCCCGCTATTGGTTATTGACCAAGACGGTGTCTCGGTCATGTCTACATTGTTCTCGAACCGTAGGGTCCGCACGCTTAAGGTTTCATGACGGTTATATTATGAGTTTGTGTATTTTGATGTACCGAAGAAGTTCGAGTCCCGGATGTGATCATGACATGACGAGGAGTCTCAAATGGTCGAGACATAAAGATTAATATATTGGACGGCTATATTCGGACACGAAAGGTTCCTAAGTTTCCGAAAAAAACGGAGTGCCGGGAGGGTTACCGAACCCCGGGGAAGTTATGGGCCTTAGTGGGCCAAGAGGGAGAGAGAGGGCCGCACCAGAGGTGGCGCGCGCCCCGTGGGAGTCCGAATAGGACAAGGAGGGGGCGCGCCCCCTCCCTCTCCCTCTCCTCTCCTTCCTTCCCCTTCCTCCTTCCTAGTTGGACTAGGATAGGGAGTCCTACTCCCACTAGGAGGAGGACTCCCCCCCTTGGCGCGCCTCCTAGGGCCGGCCGCCCTTCCTTGCTCCTTTATATATCAAGGCAGGGGCACCCTAGAACACACAAGTTGATCCTTGAGATCGCTCTTAGCCATGTGCGGTGCCCCTCCACCATAATCCACCTCGGTCATATCGAAGCGGTGCTTAGGCGAAGCCTGCGTCGGTAGAACATCAAGATCGCCACCACGCCGTCGGCCGACGGAACTCTCTCCCGAAGCTCTGCTGGATCGGAGCCCGAGGAGCGTCACCGAGCTGTACGTGTGTCAAGAACTCGGAGGCGCCGGAGTAACGGCGCTGGGATCGGTTGGATCGCGAGGAGAACGTACGACTACTTCCTCTATGTTGTGATCGCTTCCCGCTTCGGTCTACGAGGGTACGTAGACAACACTCTCTCCTCTCGTTGCTATGCATCACCATGATCTTGCGTGTGCGTAGGAAATTTTTTGAAATTACTACGTTCCCCAACAACATATTCTATGAAGATCTTTATCGGTCAAACCGCATAAGAACATACGTTGTTCCCTTTGTCATCGGTATGTTACTTGCCCGAGATTCGATCGTCGGTATCCAATACCTAGTTCAATCTCGTTACCGGCAAGTCTCTTTACTCGTTCTGTAATGCATCATCCCGTAACCAACTCATTGGTCACATTGCTTGCAAGGCTTATAATGATGTGCATTACCGAGAGGGCCGAGAGATACCTCTCCGACAATCGGAGTGACAAAACCTAATCTCGAAATACGCCAACTCAACATGTACCTTCGGAGACACCTGTAGTACTCCTTTATAACCACCCAGTTACGTTGTGACATTTGGTAGTACCCAAAGTGTTCCTCCGGTAAACGGGAGTTGCATAATCTCATAGTTACAGGAACATGTATAAGTCATGAAGAAAGCAATAGCAATATACTAAACGATCAAGTGCTAAGCTAACGGAATGGGTCAAGTCAATCACATCATTCTCCTAATGATGTGATCCCGTTAATCAAATGACAACTCTTTTGTCCATGGCTAGGAAACATAACCATCTCTGATAAACGAGCTAGTCAAGTAGAGGCATGCTAGTGACACTATGTTTGTCTATGTATTCACACATGTATTATGTTTCCGGTTAATACAATTCTAGCATGAATAATAAACATTTATCATGAAATAAGGAAATAAATAATAACTTTATTATTGCCTCTAGGGCATATTTCCTTCAGTCTCCCACTTGCACTAGAGTCAATAATCTAGTTCACATCGCCATGTGATTTAACACCAATATTAATATCTGTATATGATTAACACCCATAGTTCACATCATCATGTGACCAACACCCAAAGGGTTTACTAGAGTCAATAATCTAGTTCACATCGCTGTGTGATTAACACCCAAAGAGTACTAAGGTGTGATCATGTTTTGCTCGTGAGAGAAGCTTAGTCAACGGGTCTGTCACATTCAGAGCCGTATGTATTTTGCAAATATTCTATGTCTACAATGCTCTGCACGGAGCTACTCTAGCTAATCACTCCCACTTTCAATATGTATCCAGATTGAGACTTAGAGTCATCTGGATCGGTGTGAAAACTTGCACCGAGGTAACTTTTACGACGGGCTCTTTTTTCACCTCCATAATCGAGAAATATTTCCTTAGTCCTCACTAAGGATATTCTTGGCCAATGTCCAGTGATCTACTCCTAGATCACTATTGTACTCCCTTGTCAAATACAGAGCAAGGTATACAATAGGTCTGGTACATAGCATAGCATACTTTATAGAACCTATGGCTGAGGCATAGGGAATGACTTTTCATTCTCTTTCTATTTTCTGCTGTGGTCGGGATTTGAGTCTTACTCAATTTCATACCTTTGCAACACAGGCAAGAACTCTTTCTTTGACTGTTCCATTTTGAACTACTTCAAAATCTTGTCAAGGTATGTACTCATTGAAAATCTTATCAAGCCGCCTTGATCTATTTCAATAGATCTTGATGCTCAATATGTAAGTAGCTTTATCGAGGTCTTTCTTCAAAAACTCCTTTCAAATACTCCTTTATGCTTTGCGTAATAATTCTACATTACTCCGATCAACAATATGTCATTCACATATACTTATCGAAATGTTGTAGTGCTCCCACTCACTTTCTTGTAAATACAGGCTTCACCGCAAGTCTCAGATAAAACTATATGCTTTGATCAACTTATCAAAGCGTATATTCCAACTCCGAGATGCTTGCACTAGTCCATAGATGCACATTTTGTTAACACCTTTAGGATCGACAAAACCTGTTGGTTGCATCACATACAACTCTTCTTTAATAACTCCATTAAGGAATGCAGTTTTGTTTATCCATTTGCCAGATTTCATAAAATCCGGCAATTGCTAACATGATTCGGACAGACTTAGCATCGATACGAGTGAGAAAATCTCATCGTATTCAACCCCTTGAACTTGTTGAAAACATTTTGCAACAAGTCGAGCTTAGTGGATAGTAACACTACTATCAGTATCCGTCTTCCTCTTGAAGATCCATTTATTTAACATGGCTTGCTGATCATCGAGCAAGTCAATCAAAGTCCATACTTTGTTCTCATACATGGATCATATCTCAGATTTTATGGCCTCAAGCCATTTCATGAATCTGGGCTCATCATCGCTTCCTCATAGTTCGTGAGGTTCATCATGGTCTAGTAACATGACTTCCGTAACAGTATTACCGCACTACTACTCGTGCGGATCTGTACTTTGGAAGACCTACGAGGTTTTGTAGTGACTTGATCTAAAGTTTCATGATCATCATCATTAGCTTCTTCACTAATTGGCGAGGAATCATCGAACTGATTTCCGTGATGAACTACTTTCCAATTCGGAGAAGGTACAAATTACCTTATCAAGCTCTACTTTCCTCCCACTCACTTCTTTCGAGAGAAAACTCCTTCTCTAGAAAGGATCCATTTTTAGCAACAAATATCTTGCCTTCGGATCTGTGATAGAAGGTGTACCCAACAATTTCCTTTGGGTATTCTATGAAGACGCACTTCTCCGATTTGGGTTCGAGCTTATCAGGATGAAACTTTTTCACATAAGCATCACAGCCCCTAAACTTTAAGAAACGACAACTTGGGTTTCTTGCTAAACCATAGTTCATATGTTGTCGTCTCAACGGATTTAGATGGTGCCCTTTTAATGTGAATGCAGCTGTCTCTAATGCATAACCCCAAAACAATATTGGTAAATCAGTAAGAGACATCATAGATCGCACCATATCCAATAAAGTGCAGATTCTGACGCTCGACACACCATAACGCTGTGGTGTTCCGTGGCGTGAGCTGTGAAACTATTCCAAATTGAAGACCAAACTCAGAACTCAAATATTCGTCTCCGCGATCAGATCGCAGAAACTTTATTTTCTTGTTACGATGATTTTTCCACTTCACTCAAATTCTTTGAACCTTTCAACTATTTCAGACTTATGTTTCATCAAGTAGATATACCCATATCTGCTCAAATCATCTTGTGAAGGTCGAAAATAACGATATTTGCCATGAGCCTTCATACTTATTGGTCTCGCATACATCAAGATGTATTATTTCCAATAAGTCAAGAGCTCGCTCCATTGTTCAAGAACGAGTTTTAGTCATCTTGCCCAAAAGGCACGGTTCGCAAGCATCAAATGATTCATAACCAAGTGATTCTGAAAATCCATCTTTATGGAGTTTCTTCATGCGCTTTACACCGATGTGACCCAAACGGCAGTCCCACAAATAAGTTGCACTATCATTATTAACTTTGCATCTTTTGGCTTCAATATTATGAATGTGTGTATCACACGATCGAGATCCAACAAACCATTTTCATTGGGTGTATGACCATAGAAGGTTTTATTCATGAAAACAGAACAACAATTATTCTCTAACTTACATGAATAACCGTATTGCAATAAACATGATCAAATCATATTCATGCTCAATGCAAACACCAAATAAGACTTATTTAGGTTTAACACTAATCCCGAAAGTATAGGGAGTGTGCGATGATGATCATATCAATCTTGGAACTATTTCCAACACACATCGTCACTTCACCCTTAACTAGTCTTTGTTTATTCTGCAACTCCCGTTTCGAGTTACTAATCTTAGCAACTGAACTAGTATCAAATACTGAGGGGTTGCTATAAACACTAGTAACGTACACATCAATAACATGTATATCAAATATACTTATGTTCACTTTGCCATCCTTCTTATCCGCCAATCACTTGGGGTAGTACCTCTTCCAAAGGAGCGTCTCTTTGCAAGAGAAGCACTTAGTCTCGTGCTTAGGACCAGACTTGGGTTTCTTCACTTGAGTAGCAACTTGCTTGCCGCTCTTCTTGAAGTTCCCTTCTTTTCCCTTTGCCTTTTCTTGAAACTAGTGATCTTGTTAACCATCAACACTTGATGCTCTTTTCTTGATTTCTACCTTCACGATCTCAACATCGCTGAAGAGCTCAGAATAACTTTCGTCATCCCTTGCATATTATAGTTCATCACAAAGTTCTAGTAACTTAGTGATGGTGACTAGAGAATTCTGTCAATCACTATCTTATCTCGAAGATTAACTCCCACTTGATTCAAGCGATTGAAGTACCTGCATAATCTGAGCACATGCTCACTAGTTGAGCGATTCTCCTCCATCTTTTAGCTATAGAAATTGTTGGAGACTTCATATCTCTCAACTCGGTATTTGCTTGAAATATTAACTTCAATTCCTGGAACATCTCATATGGTCCATGACGCTCAAAACGCCTTTGAAGTCCCAATTCTAAGCCGTTAAGCATGGTGCACTAAACTATCAAGTAGTCATCATATTGAGCTAGCCAAACGCTCATAACGCCTCAGATCTGCTCCTACAATAGGTGTGTCACCTAGCGTGCATTAAGGACATAATTCTTCAGGCAGCAATGAGGATAAACCTCGATCACGGATCCAATCCGCATCATTGCTACTAACATCTTTCAACACAGTTTTCTCTAGGAACATATCAAAATAAACATATGAAAGCAACAACGCGAGCTTTTGATCTATAACATAATTTGAAAAATATACCAGGGTTCATGATAAATTTAAGTTCAATTAATCATATTACTTAAGAACTCCCACTTAGACAGACATCTCTCTAGTCATCTAAGTGATCACGTGATCCAAATCAACTAAACCATGTCCGATCATCACGTGAGATGGAGTAGTTTTCAATGGTGAACATCACTATGTTGATCATATCTACTATATGATTCACGCTTGACCTTTCGGTCTCCATGTTCCGAGGCCATATCTCAGATATGCTAGGCTCGTCAAGTTTAACTCGAGTATTCCGCGTGTGCAACTGTTTTGCACCCGCTTGTATTTGAACGTAGAGCCTATCACACCCGATCATCACGTGGTGTCTCAAAGACGAAGAACTTTCGCAACGGTGCATAGTCAGGGAGAACACTTCTTGATAATTAGTGAGAGATCATCTTAAAATGTTACCGTCAAACAAAACAGAATAAGATGTATAACAGATAAACATCATATGCAATCAAAATATGTGACATGATATGGCCATGATCATCTTGCGCCTTTGATCTCCATCTCCAAAGTACTTTCATGATCTCTATCGTCACCAGCACGACACCATGATCTTCATCATCTTGATCTATATCAATATGTCGTCACACGGTCGTCTCGCCAACTATTGCTCTTGCAACTATTGCTATCGCATAGCGATAAAGTAAAGCAATTATTTGGCACTTGCATCTTTATGCAACAAAGAGACAACCATAGGGCTTCTGCCAGTTGCCGATAATTTCAACAAAACATGATCATCTCATACAACAACTTATATCTCATCACGTCTTGACCATATCACATCACAACATGCCCTGCAAAAACAAGTTAGACGTCCTCTACATTGTTGTTGCAAGTTTTACGTGGCTGCTACGGGCTGAGCAAGAACCGTTCTACCACGCATCAAAAACCACAACGATAGTTCGCTGTTGACTCCGCTTAACCTTCGCAAGGACCGGGCGAGCCACACTCGGTTCAACTAAAGTTGGAGAAACCGACACCCGCCAGCCACCTGTGTGCAAAGCACGGCGGTAGAACCAGTCTCGCGAAGCGCACGCGTAATGTCGGTCCGGCCGCTTCATCCAACAATACCGCTGAACCAAAGTATGACATGCTGGTAGGCAGATGACTTGTATCGCCCACAACTCAGTTGTGTTCTACTCGTGCATATAACATCAACGATAAAACCTAGGCTCGGATGCCATCGTTGGGTAACGAGTAATTTCAAAAAATCCTACGCACACGCAAGATCATGGTGATGATATAGCAACGAGAGGAGAGTGTTCGCCCACGCACTCGTGAGACCGTAAGCGAAGCGCTAGCACAACGCGTTGATGTAGTCGTCGCCTTCACGATCCGACCGATCCAAGCACCGAACGTCACGGAGCCTCCAAGTTCAGCACACGCTCAGCTCGATGACGATCTCCGCCCTCCGATCCAGCAAAGGCTCCGGAGATGAGTTCCACAAGACGACGCGTGGTGACGATGGTGATGTTCTACCGGCGCAGGGCTTCGCCTAAACTCCGCGACGATATGACCGAGGTGGAATATGGTGGAAGGGAGCACCGCACACGGCTAAGGAACGATCCGTAGATCAACTTGTGTGTCTATGGTGTGCCCCCCGCCCCCATATATAAAGGAGGGAGGGAGGAGGGGGCCGGCCTAAGGGGAGGCACGCCTAGGAGGGGAAACCTACTCCAGTAGGTTTCCTCCTTTTCCTAATCCAAGAAGGAGGGGAAGGAAGGAGTAGGAGAGGGGGGAAGGCAGGGCGCCGCCCTCCTTGTCCTATTCGACTCAAGGGAGGGGCACGCCACTTGCCCCGGCCGCCCTCTCTTTCTCCAATAGGGCCCATCAAGGCCCATTACTTCCCGGGGTTCCGTAACCTCCGGTACTCGTTTTCTCCGAAAACTCCCGAACCTTTCCGGTGTCCGAATATAGTCGTCCAATATATCAATCTTTATGTCTCGACCATTTCGAGACTCCTTGTCATGTCCGTGATCACATCCGGGACTCCGAACAAATTTCGATACATCAAAACTTATAAACTCATAATAAAACTGTCATCGAAACGTTAAGCGTGCGGACCCTACGGGTTCAAGAACTATGTAGACATGACCTAAAACCATTCTCGGTCAATAACCAATAGCGGGACCTGGATGCCCATATTGGTTCCTACATATTGAACGAAGATCTTTATCGGTCAAACCGCATAACAACATATGTTGTTCCCTTTGTCATCGGTATGTTACTTGCCCGAGATTCGATCGTCGGTATCCAATACCTAGTTCAATCTCGCTACGCAAGTCTCTTTACTCGCTCGTAATGCATCATCCTCGTAACCAACTCATTGGTCACATTGTGCAAGGCTTATAATGATGTGCATTACCGAGAGGGCCCAGAGATACCTCTCCGACAATCGGAGTGACAAAACCTAATCTCGAAATACGCCAACTCAACATGTACCTTCGGAGACACCTGTAGTACTCCTTTATAATCACCCGCCACATTGTGACGCTTGGTAGTACCCAAAGTGTTCCTCCGTAAACGGAGTTGCATAATCTCATAGTTACAGAACATGTATAAGTCATGAAGAAAGCAATAGCAATATACTAAACGATCAAGTGCTAAGCTAACGGATTGGGTCAAGTCAATCACATCATTCTCCTAATGATGTGATCCCGTTAATCAAATGACAACTCTTTTGTCCATGGCTAGGAAACATAACCATCTCTGATAAACGAGCTAGTCAAGTAGAGGCATGCTAGTGACACTATGTTTGTATATGTATTCACACATGTATTATGTTTCCGGTTAATACAATTCTAGCATGAATAATAAACCTTTATCATGAAATAAGGAAATAAATAATAACTTTATTATTGCCTCTAGGGCATATTTCCTTCAGAGGAATCCCGTTTGCGCCGGGGAAATGATGGTGTGGATCACCTTTTCCAGTCTCATGGAAAGAACCTTGGAGATTAGCTTTGCCATCAAATGGATCAGGTTGATCGGGCGATAGCCCATGATCGCGGTCGCTCCATCCTTCTTGGGTAGGAGGACGATCATAGCCCAGTTGATGGCGGCCAGGTCTCCTCCTGCTAGGTGATAGAACTGATGGAATGACATCGAGCTTGATGGTTGGCCAGCATGCACGAAAGAAGGTTCCGTTGAAGCCATCTGGTCCTGGCGCTTTTTCCTGCGGGGAGGCGCAAATGGCCTGCCAAACCTCCTCCTCTAAAAAAGGATTATCCAGTCCGGCTGCCGGCAGCGATGGAAGGTTGAGCGATCCCCATGTAATGGTGGTGCTTCTGACTGGCGCCGCCCCAAGGGAGGATCTGAAGTGGTCGTGGATGGCGCTGGCCTTGTCGTTGTGCGACATGGCGATGGAGCTTAACGTACGGATGGCGTGGATGAAATTCTTCTGCCTCCTCGAATTGGTTTTGGCCTGGAAGAAGGCTGATCGGGCTTCTCCCGCCCGCAGCCAAGTGATGCGCGAGGCCTGGCGCTTCATGGCCCTCTCGTCGTGGCCAGGCCTAGGATGCGGAGCTTGAGCTTCTTCCGGAGTGCTAGCTCGCCGCTAGAAAGCTGTCTATGTTCTTGGGTTGTATCAAGGTGAAGAACTACTTCGTTTGCGATCTGCAGCTGAAGGCAAGTGTTGCTGAAGAAACCCTTTGCCCAGATTTTGAGATCCTTCGCCGCCCTATCTATTTTAACGCGAATGCGCTTGAATGCACAGGTAGAGGCGACGGGTCGATCCCATGCATGTTGCACCGTCTCGTGGAAGCGAGGGAATCGTGGCCAGAAGGATTCAAATCGAAAACGAGCCGGCCGGCGTGGCGCGCCTGCTGCGGCTAGCAGGAGGGGGCAGTGGTCGGAGCAGGATGTTGATGCGGCGTGTAGGAGGAAAGTTGGGAAAAGAGCGTCCCAAGCATTGCTGCAGAAGAACTTGTCGATGCTGACAAGGATTGGGTCTTCTCGCTCGTTACTCCACGTGAAACGGCGATTTTTGCATCTGATCTCCCTGAGTCCTGCGGTGTCGATCACCGCGTGGAATTTGCCCATCATTCTATGGTTGATATTGCTATTATTCTTGTCACTAGCCTTGTATATGAGGTTTAAATCACTGTTGATGAGCCAAGGGTCGCTTTGCGGAGGCGCCGTTCTAGCTATTTCCGACAAGAACTCGTCCTTTCTGCTATCGTCGACGGGGCCGTACACCGTGGTCAGCCAAAACATTTTTGAGGTTGCTCTCAGGGTGACGCGGGCGGTGCTGGAGAAGAGGCCGATGGCATGCGATTGCAAATCTACTACCAAGCTGTCCCAAAAGATTGCAACGCCGCCCTGGTGCCGGAGGCGGGGAGCACTACGCAATCGGAAAGCCTTGCTCCGCCGATGTCCTTGACTAAGGGCCGGCTCCAGTCCTCGATTTTTGTCTCCTGGAGGCAGAGGATAGCAAGCCTATGAGTTTCTGCCGTTTCACAAACTACTGCACGACGCGCCAGCGTGTTCAGCCGTCGGATGTTCCAGCTCATGATGGGGCAATTTGTGTCAATCATTCAACACAATGAAACTACTCCGGCAACTACGAATCTCATTAAAAAGGAAAGGGTACACCTCCTCATGGACTGGGGGTTGTCGGCGGCCACCAATAGGCCCCAATATCTGCCGGCAGACGGCAGTGCCACTACACCTACTACAATGACTACAAGGAACTAGACCTAGCTCAACCCAGCCGAGCGCTGGGCGTCGCCGGAGTGGACTACAGCAGGAGTGCACTAACATGGGGAAGGCATGGCCTCCGGGGCCTCTCCGTCAGGGCCCTGCATGTCGGCTGCCACCCGCAGCGCGGCCGGGTCGAGGTTGGTGAGCCTGGCAATGGCTAGGATGTCGGTGTCGGACAGCGGTTCGTTGAAACGCTTGATGAGGGCTTCGGCCGCCTTCGCGGTCATGGCTTCCTTGGGGCCGAGGATGCCGAGGCCATGAACGATGCGGAGGGTTGCTCGCTGGCTGACGGGAACCGCGGAGGGGTTGCTGGCTTGACATGCATTGTGTCGGGTCACCGCAGGCCTGGGGCAGAGCGGGGTCTTGGAGGGGGGGTGCTGGAGGTGCCCGGCCCAGCACAGGGGCCTGGGTCTTGGAGAATAGCTGCTTGGTCACATCCTCGACGCCGTCCTCATCGATCTGCAGGTGGCAGACTTTGCTGGTCACGGTGCCGAGCTGCAGGGAGTGCGTTTCTGCCAGCGCCGGGGTGTGTCTGATGAGAGAGAGGGCAGGGCCCATGTCGATGCCGTCCGTGTCGCCCTCGGTGCCCTCCTCGCACTCGGTGAAGGAGAGGGGCTTGTCCACCTTCTTTGTCGCCGCCGCATCCACAGCAGAAGCCCTAGGGTCTGGCCGGGGCGGTGGCGGTAGCTCTTTGCCAGCTTCCACAAAGAACTCGGCCACCAGGTCCGCTTCCCCGGTCACCGTCGGGGGAGTGGGGGGGCAGCAGGCGCGGCGGAGCAAGGAGAGGGTTGGCTGGGGGCGGGGCAGACCCCGAAGACTGGCCGCGCTCGAGGCGCCTGGAGCCGCCCGCACCCTTCCCACGGTGCGCTGCTTGGGTGTGGCCGTTGCCCTTTACGCTGCCGTGGTGCTTGCCGGAGTGGTCAGAGCTGTTGCGGCACCCCCGGGGCGCCCCTTGACGAAGACGAGAGCTGGGTGTGCGGCTGTGATGACACTCGGGGGGCGGGTCAGCGGCTACCATAGCGTGCTCCTTGCCGCGGCCCCGCCCCAGCAGGGTGTCCTTCCAGGATCGCCTCTGGTCGTCGTCGTCGTCGTCATCGTGGCTTCGCCTGGCGACCACGGGTGGCATGCCCCGGCAGCCCGTGGATACCACCGGCGCCTGGGGGCAGGCCCGGCCCGCGCCAGCGCCCGAGGTCAGCGCCGCCCGCTGGGCACCTCCGCCCAGGTCATGCACAGAGCACCCGTCCTTGACCCCATGGGTCCAGCCGCGGGCAGGAGCGCGACGTGGAAACGGGCGGTCATCGTCGTCATCGTCCGAGGAGGGGAGCCCGCTCTGCCCCGAGTGGGATGATCGCGGGGACAGGGGGCCCAGTCCTCGATGCAGTCAATGTGCACCAGGACGTCCCAATGGAGCAAGACCGGCGGAGGCGTGATGGCATGGCTCGGCAGCGAGAAGCCGTGCATCTCCTCCACCCGGACCGCGCCCCGCGCGTGCTTCCAGAGCGTCCGCCTGGTGGGGATGTGGTGCAGCTCCCACACCACAACCCAGACGGCGAACGTCTTCGTGTCAGCTCGCTCGAAGGTGAGGCTGTCCAGCCGGTCGATGATGACCTGGTCGCCGAGCACGTCGGCCGCCCCCTCCAGGGTCCAGAGCTGCATGGGCAGCTTCTCGAGGACGACGCGCACGTGCATCATCTAGGTGGCGTGCACCGCGTGCATGTCTTCATGCCAAGGCTCCAGGAGGAACTGGACGCCGTCCACCGAGATCGAGCCCTGGCGCACGACCAGATCCTTGTGGGCGGGCAGGTGGAAGTGAACAAAGAAATCTTCTGGGTCGTGGCTGGTGACGCGGAGGAGGTGCGCCGGGATCTTGAACTCCTTCTCGATGGCCCGGTCGATGGAGAGCGGGATGGCGGCGTGGACCTTGCTGACGGCAGTCACCACCATCGTGTGCTGCTGCAGGAGGAAGACCTGCTGGTCCAGGGACGGCGTGGAGGCGATCACCTTGTGGCTGTGGCGGGGCCGGCGCCTGTGGTCGACGCCGGGGGCATCGTCGGTGGCCATGGGGGGCGTGGCGGAGCAGTCGGGGAAGACTAGGCGCTCGCGAACAGGGCGCGGGACGGCGCCCGAGCTCAGGCGGTCGTACACGAGCCGTCGCCGCGCTGGTTCCTCGCGTTCTGGGGGCACTCTCTGCCGTAGTGGTCTGGCCTTCTGCAGATGATGCAGTGGATAGGGTCGTGGCAAGCTACGCGGCGGTGGCTGGAGCTCAGGCAGCGGAAGCAAAGCCCCTTAAATCTGCTCAGGAAGGCCTCGCGCCCCGGGGCGAAGCCGCGGCCGGACCGCGGTCCGAGAGGAGACCCGCGGCGGGGCTGCGCACGGACCGCTGAGGCTCTGAGTGCCTGCTTGCTTTTGCGGGAAAGGTGCAGCTCCCATCCCTCTTGAATGCCGTCAGAGGGCTCATCAATGTCCATGGAGGCCAGATCTGGCAAGGGGAACGATGCTACAATGATGGATCGAAGGCGTTGCTGCCCAAACAGGGGGTTGCCGACATGGCCTTCCGGTCCGAGGGGGGAAGCGTCGACGAGGGCCGCCCCACGCTGCAGGATTTGCGGCAGCGACCCCGCCTCTCGCGCGGCTTAGGGAGAGGGGGTGGCAGCGACCTCGGAGAAACCGGCGGACAGATCCAGACCCGCAGGGGAGGGGCATTCAAGCCCGGCCGTTGGCGACCCGGGATCTCGGGTGGAGGCGGAGGGAGGCATGGAGGAGGGCGGCGGCCCCAGGGGCGGGGGGCAGCTGCGGCAGGTGGCCGCCGCGGCCGGAGTGGCCAGCGGCGCGGGTTAATTTTGTGGAGGGGACGCTCGCGCTCTCGGCGCCGCATTAAGTTCAAATATTCAACCAAAATATGATATTTTCTGTACAAAGAAGACAAAGCGGAATATATTAATCTCTTGCCATTTCTATATTGTCCAGGCAATAATCCCAACATCCATGTTTTAAAAATATTTTTTGAATCACTGAATTGAAGAACAATATTTAAAATTTAAGCATGACTGAAGTTAAACATTTTATTTAACGTTTTTAATCTAAACAAATTTTGCAGTCCAGGTTCAGTTTTGGCTCTGCCTAGGGTTGCAAAGCTTCACTTGAAAATACCAAGCCCGGACATGGCAACCCAATTAAAGGCCTTAAGCCATGTAACAATGACACGGCCAATGTGCGTTACCATTTAATTACGCTCAAACATTTGTAGTACCTTTTCTTGATATATTTCATATTCATTGTTTCTCGATATTTCATATTGAACGGGACACTTAAGTAAACCACTCACTCGACCAAGTTTAGCTAGATTTCAGTCGACTGACTTTTCAAGTTTGGGTCAGACGATTTTCGAATCATGGAAGGAGAAGGAAGGAGAAGGAAAGGCCTCTCCGGAGAGAAGGGATGGGCTCGCCGTCATCACCCCATTATCTATCTTAGGGTTCAGGGTGGGGGCGGTGGGGGGCGGGGCGGTGGAGGGGTGGTGGTGTGGCTTTGCCGGAGAAGAAAACTAGATGGGGGCGGGGCTAGAGGGATGGTCGGGGGCGGCGGGACGGTCGCGGAAGCGCCGCCGGCCGCGGGCGACAGAGGCTGGCGGTTCGGCCTGGGCTAGGCGGCGGCCCAACGAAGAAGATGAACAGTGCGCTTCTAGTGTTAGGTGGAAGATGACTGCAGATCCTTGGATCAAGATCTAACGGTTCAAATATAATCGACTGGTCACAAAAACGGTCCAGTCGAGTGACGCGTAGTCATTCCCCACTGGACCACCACAATTGTTTGGAATCGTATTGCGCCCATCTGAATTGAACATGCGTGCTATGTGATTAATGAAACATCATAATGATAACGATGCGTTTGTGATTGGTTTTTTTAACACCACCTTATAGTAATTAACCAACCACACCAGTGCCCTGTGGGGTGAATATTGTATCGTTTGTGATGGTTTTGTTAATCTTTAACCTGCAGGACTCTAATTTCTGATCAGCGAAATGAGTGATGATGTACGTGCGTGTGCGTTTACAACATGTACTAGGTGTTCCTAAAGCTTTGTTTTTTTACACATATAATCCTAGTCTTTTTTCCCTGTTGGTCGGAAAGAGAGGGACTTTGGACTTCGATGGCGATCCAGGGCGGAGAAAAGACCCAGTCCGGCCGATCGACCGATTCAAAACCCGGTGAGTGGGCGGTTGGTGACGCCGGCGGCCAGCGGAAATTGCATTTCCACCTTGTTCCGTGGCAGCCATATGTTTTCGCTCGTGACGAGGATGGTACAATAAAGCAGTTCCCATGTGTGAAGGAAACATGGTGCATGCGCAGTTGTTCCGGAACGGACGTGGTCTTGTGTTAAAAGTGAGGCAGGGTCGTGACTCGTGACCTCACCTGCACTTCAAAACGAATGCAGAGTGGTTGTGTGCGTATGTCCTGCTGGACTTTTATTCTCCTACTTGTGACCAGTCTTCGTTATTCAGTCAGGAATATACTACTCTCTGCATCCATCCGCGACAAATAATACGGGATGGAGGTGGTCAAGAGGGGTCCTATAAAGTACTCCTATCATGGAGCAGGGATGTTTTGTCATATGGGAATACACGCAGACGGTTGTCTACGCAGGTGACAGCTGGAAGAAGGTGCATCCTGTGCTGGGTTGATGGTTGGAAGCTGATAGTTCTGATTTCCTCCTCCGACGTCGTAGTAGTGCGGGAGTGTCAGTTCTGGAGTTCGATGGCATGTCTGCGGACACGTTGCCCTGGTCTGATTCTTTCAACAGCAATGGTTTTGCTTCAGACAAAAACAGCGATGGAGCCGTGTTGAGCTCGAGTGAAGAGATGATATGTCTCATTTTCTTTGATGGAGAGGGACATACGCTGATTTTTTGCGTGAATCATTCTACCTTTCCAGTCCTGTAATATTGATGTTTACATGGCTTGTAACTAAATCTTTGTTTTATTAATAAGACGTCGTATTTCAAAACCGAACTAGTAAGCACTCTTAACAGAAAAGACGTCGTCCTTCACAGGACCCCATGCCAGCATGTCTTCCTCCAGCCACGGCGGCGCACGGATTTCAAAACCTCTACAACATCCACCGGTAGGAAATATTATTGTAGCAACGCTAGATTCCCGGAGCAATTCTCATTGAGCAAGTCTGACACACATCTGATTGTACACATTCCTTGCACTGTTATGGATTTATAAGAGAAGGGTCGTGCGATCCAGTTATCACACCAGACCCGTATACTCCTTCCATTGCCCACCCTCCAGATCACACCTTTTTTTTGAAGGTCAAGGCTACACGCAATAGCTTGCCATGAAGAAGATACATTACCGGAGAACACGGTATCTTCAAGTTTACCCACCGGATATATAATACCTGGCCTTCAACACTTGTGCACACAAACTATTGGGTTTAGAAATCAGTCTCCATGCTTGTCGGACTAATAGTTCTTGGTTAAAGATACGGAAATCACGGAAACGAGCCCCACCTTTGCACTTTGGTTGCATAAGTTCATCCCAAGCACACCAATAAACTTTCCTCTTGCCCTTCTCAGCTCCTCAATAAAAACCTCTTACCCTTTGCTAGTAAGTTCATTGCAAACCAAAAATTGTACGTAGAAAACTCCCATTATATAACTGGGTAAAGCCTGAGCAACAGACTTAATAAGTGTCTCCCTTTCGGGCTGGGCGAGGAGACCATCTCCCCACTACTAAATCAAACATTTTGTCAAACTCATGTGAAGATTTTGAAACCACCTCACACGCGTAAGGCTGCTCGTAGTGGAAAGTGTGATATACGGCTGGTCACAATGAAAGTATCATAGGTATACCAACTACACATTTTTGTTGAGCTGCCACACAACTAAATGAGGAAATAGAGGATTGAGTATCATGATATAATATTGTATCATATTAAACAATGTACTACCCTTATTTTTCCTTTTCCCCCTTTTCCTCATTTAATTATGTGTCATGTCAGCAAAAATGTCTAGTTGGCATGCATGATACTAACCATAATACTTTCATTATGAATAGCCTAGAATGAGGCTTCGACAACGGTTGTCGTTGTCTCTCCCACGTAGTACGTGTGTGTGTGTGTGTGTGTGTGTGTGTGTGTGTGTGTGTGTGTGTGTGTGTGTGTGTGTGTGTGTGTGTGTGTGTGTGTGTGTGTGTGTGTGTGTGTGTGTGTGTGTGTGTGTGTGTGTGTGTGTGTGTGTGTGTGTGGCTGCAAATTGACATTTGTACAATAATTTGCTACTAAGTGCACCTCTGAGCTAACCTTTAAATTTGTGTCGTCTCATTTATTTGATGAAAAACATGAAGCTAGGTAGAAGAGGAAGATTTTTTTTTTCACTATATGCGTCATTTTTTTTGGGTTTCTTCGAGTTTTCTCTGGTTTTCTTTGCTTTTTGTTTTGTTCAATTTGGGGTTCTTCGGTTTTCACGAATTTTCTACATATTATATTCACATTTGACATTTTTCAAATACATGATTAATGTTTTTCCCAAAATACATGAACATCGTTTTGAATATGTGCTAAACATTTTTCAAATACACGTTAAAACATTTGTTTTGATTGATACAAACTTTTTTGAAAATTATATGAATATCTTTTACATTCTATAAACAATTTTTAATAGTATCACAAACATATTTTTAAACCTCATATTTTTTTCAATGAAATATACATTTTTGTAATAGTACGGAAACATATTTTTGGATCACATGAACGTTTTAGAAAAATACCACATATATTATTTTGAAACAACTGAACTTTTCTTTATGTCACTACATTTTTAATACTTTCTGCATATTTTGAAATTATGCTAGCAATTTTGTTACACTGTATTAACATTTTCCAAATTCATGGTTTTATTTTAAAAATCAGTTTTTGAAGATGTGCATTCAGAATGTTTTGAAAAATATGAATAGAAAGAAAAAAAGAACAAGTGAAAAAGAACAAAAATAAACTAATCTGCATGAAGCTAGTTGAGCATTCCCATTAGCAGCGATGCTTGAGGCAAGATGAGCTTGTGTCTCATAAGCGGGATGCCAGAGATGAACTGTAGGTTTTGAGGTAGAGGACGGTGGGCCGGATCGAGAGTAGTGTCTCGTGTGTCTGGTGGTGTCGGCTACTCCTGGCATGTAAATTTGCAATGTAATCGTGGACTCGGGAATCTTCCCGCTTTCTTCTTTAAGGAATGATATGCACACTCGTGCGTATTCGAGAAAACAAACATGAACTTTCTTTACCAAGAAAGAAAACCAACGTGAAAGTAAAAAAATCAATAAAAACAAAAGAACACCGAAATACCAAGAAAGAAATGACAGAGAAAAACTCTCACGCTGCAGCTACAGTAGTAATAGGCCGGCCAACTAGCAGGCTTGCCAGAGATGAAGGTCCTTTTTATATATTTTTTAAAATACATGTTTTTTAAACTTTTTTTTCCAATACGTGTTGAACATTTTGCAAATGCAGATTGAAACATTTTTTAAACTACATGAATATTTTTAGATAGTATAGACATTTAAAAAATATTATGAATATATTGTTGGAATACATGAATCTTTTTTTAAATTTAACGTACTTCCAACGAGTTCTGAGTGGCCACAGAAAAAAAAATCCATTTGCTGGCCCAGCTACTATTCACTACGATGTAGGCAACTGCTACTTGTAGCTTGCAGTAGCCGAGGCACATCATGCGTATATGACCCTTGTGGGTCTATAAAGGGTGCGTGTATGTCTCGCTTACTGCGAGACGTTTTCTTAGGGGTGCTTACTGCCAGACGTAGGGAAGCCCTGCCTAGGTGAGCGCAAAACTAGGCCCGCCTATAAAAATGTTAAATGTGTTACAAAAATGTTTTCAATGAATATAAAAATGTATAATATGTATGGAACAAAAAATAGACATAAAAACATTTAAGTTACAAAATGTTAATCATGTGTTTGGAAAATGTTACATGTGTATAGAAAAATGTTTCTAGTATATACGAAAAATATATCATGTGTACCAGAAAAGATAGCAAAAAATTTATATTTTTTCAAGCAAGCTAATCATGTATGTGGAAAACGTTTAACATGCATAGAAATTTCTGATTTATACAAAAAATGAACAAAGTGTATGGACAAAGTAGACATAGAAACATAATTTTAAGATGTTAGTCAAAATTTTGAAAATGTTAAATGTGCATATGTAAAATATTCCTGCTGTATGCAACAAATGCACAATGTTTATGGAAAAACTACACAACAAAAAATAGACATAAAAAAATATAAATTTTGGAATAACATGTTGCTCATGTATTGGGAAAAATTTCAAATGTGTATATAAAATATATTCCTCATGCATACAGAAAATGTACAAAGGAAAATGAAGTAATCCAATAAAAAGTTAAAAATAAGAAGGAAAGAAAGGAAAATGAAGAAAACCGATGAAAAAAAGAACAACCAACAAAGTTAGAGAAAAGAAACAAAGGAACCAAAAACAAATTACAGAAAAATATGAGAAACAAGGATAGAAATGAAGAATACCGATAAAAATGTATAGAAAGGCAGAAGCCGAAGAAAACTGTGAAGAAACTCCCAAAAAATAAAGTAAAATAATAATTTAAAAATAGGACTAAAAACTAGTACAACCCACAAAACAAAGAGCTTCTGAGAAAAAATGAGCGACCGATCTCTCTGATCCGGAGCGTCCGACTGATGAGATTAAATGGGCTGGCCCATTACACTAACGAGAAAAAACCCTTCAGGCAAGGAACTGTAGGGCTTGCTATAAGCAAGATATAGTCGTCGCGGTGTTAAACAGTGTTTCCTATTTGGAACTTTAGGCGGCCATTAGTATGCATTTTAAAAACGGGCGCACACACCCCCTCCACTCTGGGCCGTCCATCCACCCTTTTTTCTTTCCTTTTTCTGTCGTTTAACCCGGGAAAAAAGCACAATCATGGTGAATCTAACCAGTGACGGCCCGCATTGAGGTACACTTCAGTAACCACCGTTCTACCTAGCCTGATTAGATATCATACATGTTTTCTCATCCTTTTCTCTTTCTTCTTTCCTTTTTTTCCTTTTTTCAAATCGATGAACCTTTTTACAAATTGAGGATTTTTTCCAATTTTTTGGATATTTTCTGAAAATATATAATTTTTTTAGAGAAAATATGTTTTCTCAAATTAGACGAACTTTTTTCAAATTTGGCAAAAAAATTCAAATTTTATATTTTTTAAAATCCAATTTTTTTGCCAAATTGATGAACTTTTTTCAAAACCATGACTTTTCTTTCAAAATCCGTGCATATTTGTGAATTCACTAAATTTCTTTCTTTTGCGAATGGTTTTTTTAAATGTGACGGAGCGAACCAGGGGGGGAATAAAAATGCGATGGAGCGCTCGCATCTAGATGAGCCCGCGGTCCACTCTAACCTCTGCTATCTTAAGGCCATTATGGGCAAATTGGGCTTTTCTCAGCAATGGATTAATACGGTAATGGGTATGGTCTCTTTAGTATCTTTTTCTGTTATTTTTAACAGTGAGAAGCTTGAGCCTTTCAAACTAACCAGAGGAATCCGGCAGGGAGACCCAATCTCCCCCTACTTATTCTTGATTGCAGCAGAGGGCCTTTCGTGCCTCCTGAAATCTAGTTCACAGTCATCACTAGCAGGTATTAAGGTGGCCCCGACAGCTCCATCCATAAACCATCTTTTGTGTGTAGATGACAGCCTGCTGCTTTTTAAGACTAGTGTAGAGGGATCGGTTGCAGTGTCAAACCTATTGGACACTTATTGCAATGCATCAGGACAACGTATTAACCATGATAAGTCATCAATTTTCTCCAGTCAAGGTTGTCCAAATACTTTGAGGGAAGAGATAAAAAATTATGTTCAGAATGAGTCCTTAAATGAACGTTATCTTGGCATGCCAACAGATGTTGGCCAGTCCAAGAACGGAACTTTCAAATATCTACGAGATCGTGCGTGCGAGAAGATCAAAGGATGGATGGAGAAGTTACTTTCTGCAGCAGGGAAAGAGGTCTTGATCAAATCGGTCGCTCAGGCAATACCGGTATATTCTATGTCATGTTTTCGCCCGCCGCGGGGTTTATGTAAAAGTATAACATCAATTATTCGGCAATTTTGGTGGGGTTGCAAGGAAGGAAAGAGAAAATCTAGTTGGGTTGCTTGGGACACAATCATTCAACCGAAACACCTGGGAGGTCTAGGATTCCGTGATATGGAAATCTTTAACCTAGCGCTACTTTCTAGGCAAGCGTGGAGAGTCATGACGGAAGAAACTTCTTTGAGTGCCCAAATACTAAAGGCCGTTTACTTCCCACAATGCAATCTATTGGAGGCAGAGTTGGGTTCACACCCATCGCAGATATGGCGATCAATTTTAGACGGGAGGGATATATTAGCACAATGCCTAATCCGAAGGATTGGGGATGGGGGCACCACAAACATAAGGAGGGATAACTGGATTCCACGGGATAATTTCAAGAGGCCATTAGTGTCCCTAGTTCCTAATCCGCCAGAGAAGGTGGCAGAACTCCTTGATTATACTTCGGCGCATTGGAAGGAGGGGCTGATCCGCACTGTTTTTACTCCATTTGACACAGAAGAGATCCTAAAGATACCAGTCTGCACTAGGAGGCTGCCGGACTTCTGGGCGTGGCATGAAGAAGAGGAGGTGTATTTACTGTTCGATCGGCTTACCGGATGATCTTGAGAACGAGGACCAGTAGGGAGAGCTGGTGGAGACAGAGGCTCGTCCACAGGGCAAGAGGACAAGATTTGGAGCACACTGTGGCATATATAGGTCCCTTCAAAGCTACACATGTTTCTATGGTGTCTTGCCAGACACTCTATGCCTAGTGGTGAAGTTCTGCACCATCGTCATATGGCTGACACGGATTCATGTTCTCTGCGCGGAGCAAGGGGCACTTGGCGGCATGCTCTTCTGACATGTGCACTGTCCAGGAGCGTTTGGGCCCTAGCACCCGAGGAATTGGTCGAGAAGCTTATTGAACACCAACAGGATGGTGCAAAAGATTGGTTGTTCGCCCTGCATGAAAGCCTTGACGGCCAAGAGTTCATCTGCGTGGTGGTAACTGCTTGGGTTGTATGGGGAGCCAGGAGAAAGGCTACACACATGGATATATTCCAATCTCCGCATGCGACTGATGCATTCATACGAAGTTACATATCAGAGCTGGAGATTATCAACAGGAGAAGCCAGCAACAGGGTGGACAACGTGTGGTCAGAGCTTCATCTTGACTGCCACCGGTATTGGGTAGTGCAAAAATCAATGTCGATGGAGCGGTATCGAGAAGGGAAAGGCATGGGACAGCAGCAGCGATTTGCAGAGACCAGCACGGTGTTTTCCTATGAGCCTCGGCAGTGGTATTCAATCACGTTACAGATCCCTCTATACTCGTCGCCGGCTTCCCTGTCATCAGTTCACCAACTTCCTTGACCTTCCGGCACTAGGCTCTAAGGGAAGCTCTTGCACTAGCTGATGATCTTTATATTCGGCGTATTCATATTGCCTCCGACTGCATGTGGTAGTCGACGACATAAAGCAGGACAACCTCACTTCTTATGGTGCGGTTTTTAGGAGGTGTTAGATAGATCGGCGTCTTATATTTCTTGTGATATAGTTCATGAATTTAGGAGCTCGAACTTTGAAGCTCACAACCTAGCGAAACACTATCTTTCTTTTGAATTGGGTTGCCATGTTTGGTTAGGCCATCCGGGAGATCTTTCTTTCGTCCCTGCAAACATTGTGACGGGTTAATAAAGTTTCGCGAGGTTGTCTAAAAAAAAGCAATTTGTACGCTTCACTAGAAAAAGAAAAGCAATCTATATGCTGATTTTACTGAGAAAGCACCGTGTTTCCTCAAAGTGCCAGCTCCAAAAATCCTGGATAGATCGGGTGCAGAGCGGGATCCCAAGAATTACACGTGGATCCATCGGCATGAGCACCTCCTCAACGCGAGCCCTGTCCCATGTTGCTAGACGCTTTAGCTACGTGATGCTGCTACTAGGCCTTTTAATTAGTGGAACCATACACATGCGGCCCAAATGACCATTTCATTAGTGCAACTATATACATGCGGCCCAAATGTAGAGCTACACTACGACGGTGTGCTTGCCTCTACCCCGTGCGTATCTGGAGTGAGGCGCGGACAAGCGGAACAGCCGATCGAGACGGTATATTCTCCTTCTCCCGATCGCCTCGCGCGACAGGCATAACAGCCTTGATTCCTTCAAGCGCTGGATGCGGTCGCCTCCACGGGAAGCGGGCTGGGTCGTTAGGAGATTCCGTGGATCTCACCCATCCATTCTCCACCTCTCTCCCTCCTATATATACGTGTGCCGCCCGGCAGAGTGAATCATCAATCTCCCTCCTTCCAAGCTCTACTCGGCTCACAAACGAAAGAGCAGATCAGGTCAGATCAGCGTGAGTCTGCATCCGCGTGCTACGCCAATGGAGAGGAGAACCGCTCTCTGTTTCCTCGTCGTGCTCGCGCTTCTCGCCAGCCCTGCTCTCGCAGGTACGTGCGCGCTCCCCTTCCATTTCACATCTCCCCTTTACATCTCTGTTCCACATAAAAGATCTCTGATGACAATGGTGTTTGTATGTTTGTTGGCTAACTGCATCTGTATGTATATATAATTATTTAACTACGTGTTTATAATTCTATGCATGAATGCAGAACGCAAGTGCTACAAGGAGCGCTTCTACTCCATGATATGCATGAAGTGGCACTGCGCCATGGAGTGCGTCAACCAGAGCCCGGACCTGGTGCTCAAGTCGGCCCACTGCACCACCAAGCACGTCATCATGCGCTACTGCAACTGCGAGATGTGTACCAAGGAGTAGTCTGGTCTTGTTATTAGCTAGGGAGGCGTACCACCAATAAATCCATATGTAGCTAGAGAATAATAGGTGTTCTAGTAGTATATATGCATGTCGTCGATGACATGCATGTGCATGCATGTTACTGGGTAGCTAGTACGCTTCAGCTTGAGCAGATTGTGGAACTGATCGATCAATAAAGGTTCTGGACGTGAGTTCCGTTTTCTTCGTGCTGATTTGATTGTATGTTGGCCAGATTCTTCATCGACCTTCACATGATTTTATCTAGTATAAGTATGACAACATACTTAAGTAATCGGCAATTAAGATCAAGTATGAACTTGGTGGCTTCTTTGTCCTCGCTCGAATGGGTTTCTGAGGCACTTCGTGGGTTTGAAATCGGTTAGCTCGTGTGGCGCGGTTTGTACGCGATCTCGACAGCTTTTTTTCTCGACTTGACGATGAGCAGTGTTGACGTTGGAGCGGAGCACGCAGAGCTCGGCCTTCCGTCTTGCACCACGGCCGGAGTCGGCACCGAGCGTGAGCAGGAGCATGATGCAGTGCGCCGCCAGATTGCACCGCGCGCCCGGCCATGAGAGGTAGTAGAAGCGGAAGAACTCCGGTGGCAGGCGATGCGATCGTCTCTGCTGGCCCTCAAGGATCGGTTACGTCTGAGTTTGTTGGGCCACGAGGCGCTAGCGTAGGATAGCACCGAGTGGTGTGGATCATGGCGTAAAGCTCGGCAGGTTTAGCTGATCTTGTTTGCATGTAATCACAAGATAGTATATAAACGAGAAAAAGATGTAACGCGTCGCAAAATACTTCTGCCTCATTAGTTTTTTTTAGGAGTATACTTCTGCCTCATGTATCCACCGTGCATGCTATGGGACGGATCGGCCTGATTTGGAATCGACCATTCCATTTTAGGTCCACATAATTTTTACATTTATTTTTAATAAAAACATATTTTGTAGACCATGCTTAATAAAAATGTGTTATTATTATATAACTAGTAAGATTGCACGTGCAACACACGATAGCACAATAAAAAAAACTCATTAATCTATTTAGACTTATGAACCTAGAAAACATCATATATAAACTTCCAGATGCAAGATTTAACTGAATAGTTGCAGAGAAAATATTTTGTAAGATTTTTGAACCTCTCTAGTTGCAAGTTGCAATGCATAGACAAACATGAATCTAGTCATTGTAAAAAATGCATGGTCATCCAAAACTCCTATAGCACCAATGAGCCATAATCATCTCAAGCATCAGTACACTCATATTCCATCACAAACAAGCATATTATTTTTGGAAACTCGACAACAGTAATCCGTATTTATTAGTAGGAGCAGACAGTTTTACAACCGGATCCATACAGCTAGGCAAAGGCCCAAAACAGCAGCCAAAATCATCCTCGACAACTCTAACAAAAGCATGTACCCTCATCCTCACTAACTCTGATCATTCCCTCCAGAAAAAACTACTCCCTCCATTTTAAATTACTCGTCTCTGAAATGGATGTTTCTAAAACTAAAATACATCTAGATACATCCATACGTGCGACAAGTAATTCGGAACGGAGGGAGTAACTCTGATCTCGAATGTGGCATCAATGATTCCCCTGTAACTTATGAGATATCATGCCAATGTACAAGCTCCAAGATATGTCCTAAAGCAACATCTTTTGAATGGCACACATAAAAATTGAGAATTTCATTGTCTACACTCATTAAGTCTACTAAGTTTTCTTTTTTTGCAATGAACTTCAAGAACTTGAGGCATCTGATTTCTTCTTGTCAATGTCAGCTTGCCACGATGTGTATGCTACAATAGAAAAGCCGCTGAAAATCTAATCATCTACAACTTCAAAAATACAAATGATTAGTATATTTGGCAGAGACTTGAGTTGTGCAATAGTGAGACTTCCTGCCGTAATAATCGGTAGTACAAAAGATGAGGAAACATCATTAATGAAAGAGGCTAAAAGAATCATGTGGGTTTTTATAGCACATATCAACCCTGACACCCTTAAAATGTTCATCACTAAAAGGACTATTAAAAATTAGGAATGCAAATTAGAGGTTCCGAATTTGCATCCTCAAATTTAAGTATAACAAGCAAACAACTTATATCCTCGACAAGATAGCTTCAGTTATGATGCATTACTGTAAATCTTCACCTTTAGTCATACATCAGAATCAGAATCCATTTGTATGACCTAGCAGTGAGCTCCCAAATGCAAGGTAGCAAGCCGGGAACGACTATCTCAAGCTTTACTTACTTCCTGAGGTGAAATAGCCGTTTCGTCAGTCCGTATAACATCCACTTTTCATCAGTTATCTAATACCATCAGGAGCAACAGAAATCTGAATATCCTGTTGCTCCTCCCTCACGTACTCAGATCCAATATCCTCTCCTCCTAGCACACATAGAAAAGTCAGTAGGACTTGCGAAATGCAGAACTGCTTATGAGAGAGAGCGATCAAACATTTTAATCGTGAGCTCTAGTATAGTATCGTGTACATCTAAACACTGAATTACTGAACTGAATTACGTTGCAACTAATCTCACAAATTTACAACACATCAACATTAATCCAAAAAATTGTACAATATATTGATATAATTTCAAAAAGTTCAGACACCCATGCTCTTGAATTCTAAGGCTATGACTGAATCGACTTTAAAAGACTACACACACAAAATTCTTCAGTTTTGCAGTCACTCAACTAAAAAGCCCAGAATGTTTCATACATACCTCAGGATCTCTTCTCCAGCCATGGTACCGCATCACTGGCAAGGTGTGTTCCATCATGTCTATGCAGGCCCGGGCTGCCGTCCTTCTCCTCGACGACACTGTAGAGGTGCATCAAATCCGGGATGCTCACCATCAATTCTACATCCACTGGCGAAACCGAGGCTTCCTTTGCCCTACACGACACACCACACGCATCACACACAATTAAGCAAACTAAACCAGAAACCCACAATTCAACTAACTCCTCACCTGAGCAAGTCCTTGGTGGACTGTGATGTGTGTGAATCCGACGGAAGAAGAAGAGAAGGACTGTGATGTGTGTGGATTGGACGGAAGAAGAACAGAACCACCCCGCCCGCCCTCTTCTATGGCCCTCCCGCCTAGGTAGTGCGTGAGTAGGGGCTGCTGGCCGGAGGAGGAATCCAAATCGGGGAGAGGGTTCTGGCCACATGAGGCACAAGACACATCCACAACAATCTCGCTAGATCCAAGCCCAACCACAACACCAATCCAGTGCGCGGTGTGGCCTCGTTCGCTACCATCGTTGCGGCAAGTTACCGACCCGGTGGTCATCACACGGGATCGAGGAGCAGTTACACGCCTGCATCGCCATGCGGCAATCCTCGAGGTCCTCCGCGCCGATGTGATGAGCACCGTCAGCGTCGGCGGAAATGAGGGCGCGAGAGGAGTTGACGACCCTGTGTTAGGGGTGCGGCCGAGCATCTGGAGCACTGAGCGGACAGGGGAGGCTGAGCATCTGGAATGGGCGGCGGAGCATCAGGAGCACTGAGCTCGCGGCAGTCTTGATCCTCGCCGGTGAGCGCCCGGTCGAGCAACACGAGCAGCCTACTCCCGCGCCCCCACCGGGCCCGGAGACAGTTGAGGCGGCTGCCTCCTACGAGGAGGGCGTCTGGAAGTGTGAGGCCTGCCGGGGGTGGGCGAGAGGAGGCGGCGGAGGGTGAGTCGGAGCGGGGCGACGGAGAGGAGATGGTGGTCGCGTGGGAGAGGTAAGCGGGCAAGGGGAGGGAGCAGTTTTATTTTTTTTTGGAGAAAGAGGTGGAGAGAAACAAGGAAGATTAGCTTTGATTGTTTCCGCAATTAAGGGGATCGTGGGAGGAAAATCACGGACTAATTCGTTCCACAAATCAAGGCAGGATGGGACGCGGGGATCGAAGGATGGGGAGCGCGGACGATTGACAGACTATAGCGTCTGCTCGGCAGAACATTTGATCTGAGACGTTGATCTGGTTGGTTGGTCATTGATGTAATACAGACGGTAGGATGTGTTTAAGTTAATTTAATCGAAGGGTCCTGGTTATTCCGTGTACAGTTTGTTGTGTGGCTTTAGGGGAGTTTATGTTTGCTCTTTTAATAGTAGTATAGATAGATTTTCGGAATATATATTGTACATAAAACATATTTTTTCTGAAATATTATCCATTCCCCCTGATAGATCACTATCAGAATCTCTAATTTCGCGAAGTGCCAGATTGTTTGCCGAGTGCATTTCATTTGCCACTCGACAAACATGACACAGAGAATAAACTTGAAAAATCGGAAGACTACCAAGTGGCATTCGACATTGCACGTGTTTGCCGAGTTTCGATTGAGGGGTACCCGGCAAACACTTTATTCTTTTCTTCTTCTTTTTTTCTCTTTTCTTTTGTTCCACTTCTTTTGTACATTATTTGTTTTCTTTTTTCTTTTTATTTTATGCTCTATTTTTCAACATTATCTGTTTTTCTTTTTAGTATATTTTCTTTCTCCCCTATCTATTTCATTTTATAGGCACTTAGTGCATATATTTCAAATTTGAATTGCAAGTGCATGAAGAAGGGGGAAATTGGGTTGAATATTCATAATTGTATTCTTGAGTCTATGTTTAGGCCTTGTCGAAGAAAGAGGAAAGCAATTACAAACCTCATGGTGCCAAGACTCAATCTCCAACATGCTGGTTATTGGTTTTTAATTCATAAAAATGCAAACTAGGTCTGAAAAACTATGAAACTTGCCATGGAGCCCTCAAATGGCATCAACATGTTGTGATAAAAATTTAGAAGGTTCAGCCCATTAGTCCTGTTCGATCAGCCTGTAACTGTGACCAATGGGGGCATTGACCTGGTTCAGTGAGCCCTGGGACCGGCCGGCCACCCGGCTATTGGTCCCGGTTCGTCTGGACCTTTTGGTCCCGGTTGGAGGACGAACCGACCAATGGTCTCGCCCTGGCCCACCACTATTGGTCCCGGTTGGAGGCATGAACCGGGACCAAAGGCTGCCCATTAGTCCTGCTCAGCCACCAACCGGGACTAAAGGGTTGGTCCTCGTTGCTGTAGTTTAGTCCCACTCGCCAACCAAGGGCTCACCAGTTTATAAGCCCTCCCTCTCTGCTTTGTTGAGCTCCTCTCAATGAAAATAGATGCCCTTATACAGAATTTAACCTAAATTCATACTGAATTTCTCCAAGTTAGTATAAACTTATTATGAATTTAGGTTGAATTTTCTCTATAAGCGCATCTACGCTCATTTCTGAGTAGTTTTTTATATATTTTTTCTTTTCTGCTATATTTATTTTTTCTTTTTATTTCTGAGTTGTAATAAGTCATTAAAATATGCATCTATGCTCATTTTTAGTAAAGTTAATCACAACTATTTTTTCTTCTATTTATTTCTGAATTGTAATAAGTCATTAAAAATAAGCATCTATGCTCATTTTTTATTAAAGTTAATCACAACTATTTTTTCTTTTATTTATTTCTGAGTAGTTTTTATATAGTTTTTTTCTTTTCTGCTATATTTATTTTTTCTTTTTATTTCTGAGTTGTAATAAGTCATTAAAAGTAAGCATCTATGCTCATTTTTAGTAAAGTTAATCACAAATATTTTTTCTTCTATTTATTTCCGAGTTGTAATAAGTCATTTAAAATAAGCATCTATGCTCATTTTTTAGTAAAGTTAATCACAACTATTTTTTCTTCTATTTATTTCTGAATTGTAATAAGTCATTAAAAATAAGCATCTATGCTCATTTTTGTAGTAAACTTAATCACAACTATTTTTTTTCTATTTTTTCTGAGTAGTTTTTATATAGTTTTTTTTTCTACTATATTTATTTTTTCTATTTATTTCTGAGTTGTAATAAGTCATTAAAAATAAAAAAGGCGCAATGCTCGTTAATTAGCTTCAAGCCTTTCGGAATAGTGTAAACTGCACCGCACATAGCTCCGCAGTCTACCCTAATCTCAAGGCTTGAAGCTAAGCAACGTCTGTGAGCATTGAGCCTCTTCTTCATCGTCTCGCACTCGAGCTTATAAACCGCTGCAGTGCCTCTCGCTTGGCGAGGTGGGACTAATTAAAAACAACTGCAAAAAGAATCAACTAAAAATAGCTGCAGAAAACAAATAAGTAATTAGACGGGTGCATTGGTACCGGTTGGTGGCACCAACCGGGACCAATGCCACTCTTTAGTCCCGGTTGGTGGCACCAACTGTGACCAATGCCCCTCTTTTGTCCCGGTTGGAGTCGCCAACCGACCACAATCTTGTTTCCGCCTTTGGGTTGCTGAAAAGAGGCCTTTGGTCCCGGTTGGTCGCACCAACCGAGACTAAAGGGGGCATTAGTCCCGGTTTGTGCCACGGACTGGGACCAAAGCCCTTGCTATATAAGTAGCATTTAGCAAAATTTGAGAACCGCATCCCCACTTCGATCTCTCCTCCTCCTCTCCGACGCCACGCCATCCCCTGCCGCCACCTCGCCGTCGCCACGCCACGCCGCCGCCGCCCGCCCAGCGCCGCTGCTGCCCGCCTGCCGCCTCGCCTCGACGCTGCCCGCGCCAAGCTCAGACTCGCTGCCGTCCGCCGTCGCCGTGAGCAACTTTTATTGTTTTTTAGATTTTTTAGATTTTTTGTAGTTCATAGATTTTTTTGTTAGATTAGATGTGTAGTAATTTAAATATGTAGTTCATATTGTGTAATTTAGATTATGTAATTGATTTGTTCATATTATGTTAGATTTTTTTCTGTTAATAGATTTTTTTGGTGATATTATTGTTGAATATGCATGTTTGGTGATATTATTGTTAATAGATTTTTTTGGTGATATTTAGATTGTGTAATTAATTTTGTTCATAGAATTTTAATGATTTTTTGTTGGGGAACGTAGTAATTGCAAAAAATTTCCTACGCACACACAAGATCATGGTGATGGCATAGCAACGAGAGGGGAGAGTGTTCGTCCACGCACTCGTGAGACCGTAAGCGAAGCGTTAGCACAACGCTGTTGATGTAGTCGACGCCTTCACGATCCGACCGATCCAAGCACCGAACGCACGGAGCCTCCGAGTTCAGCACACGCTCAGCTCAATGACGATCTCCGCCTCCGATCCAGCCGAGCTCGGAGATGAGTTCCACAAGACGACGGCGTGGTGACGATGATGATGTTCTACCGGCGAAGGGCTTCGCCTAAACTCCGCGACGATATGACCGAGGTGGAATATGGTGGAAGGGGGGCACCGCACACAGCTAAGGAACGATCCGTAGATCAACTTGTGTATCTATGGGGTGCCCCCTACCCCCGTATATAAAGGAGTGGAGGAGGGGAGGGCCGGCCCTCTACTATGGCGCGCCCTAGGGGAGTCCTTCTCCCACCGGGAGTAGGATTCCCCCTTTCCTAGTCCAACTAGGAGTCCTTCCATGTATTAGGAGTAGGAGACAAGGAAGGGGAAGAGAGAAGGAAGGAAGGAGGGGTGCGGCCCTCCCTTAGTCCATTCGGACTAGGCCATGGGGGCGCGCGCCTGCCCTAGGCAGCCCTCTTTCTTTCCTTGCAGGCCCAATAAGGCCCAATACTTCTCCCGGCGAATTCCGTAACTCTCCCAGATTCAAAAATACCGAATCACTCGGAACCTTTCCGAACTCCGAATATAGTCGTCCAATATATCGATCTTTACATCTCGACCATTTCGAGACTCCTCGTCATGTCCCCGATCTCATCCGGACTCGAACTCCTTCGTACATCAAAACTCATAAACTCATAATATAACCATCATCGTAACCTTAAGCGCAAGGACCCTACGGGTTCGAGAACTATGTAGACATGACCTAGAACTATTCTCGGTCAATAACCAATAGCGGACCTGGATGCCCATATTGGCTCCTACATATTCTACGAAGATCTTTATTGCTCAAACCGCATAACAACATACGTTGTTCCTTTGTCATCGGTATGTTACTTGCTCGAGATTCGATCGTCGGTATCCAGACCTAGTTCAATCTCGCCACCGCAAGTCTCTTTACTCGTTCTGTAATGCATCATCCCGTAACCAACTCATTGGTCACATTGCTTGCAAGGCTTATAATGATGTGCATTACCGAGAGGGCCCAGAGATACCTCTCCGACAGTCGGAGTGACAAAACCTAATCTCAAAATACGCCAACTCAACATGTACCTTCGAGACACCTGTAGTACTCCTTTATAATCACCCGATTACGCCAGACGTTTGGTAATACCCAAAGTGTTCCTCCGTAAACGGGAGTTGCATAATCTCATAGTTACAGGAACATGTATAAGTCATGAAGAAAGCAATAGCAACATACTAAACGATCAAGTGCTAGGCTAACGGAATGGGTCAAGTCAATCACATCATTCTCCTAATGATGTGATCCCGTTAATCAAATGACAACTCTTTTGTCCATGGCTAGGAAACATAACCATCTCTGATAAACGAGCTAGTCAAGTAGAGGCATACTAGTGACACTATGTTTGTCTATGTATTCACACATGTATTATGTTTCCGGCTAATACAATTCTAGCATGAATAATAAACATTTATCATGATATAAGGAAATAAATAATAACTTTATTATTGCCTCTAGGGCATATTTCCTTCATTTTTTTGTTCATAGTATTTAGAAAAAATAAAAAAAATAAGAAGAGAAAGTGTTTAATATAATTAGTTAGAAAAATACTAGTTTATTTTTAGTAAGTACTATTTCAAACTCCTCAACATTATGGTCAATACGTGCCACTAGTGCACGTGTTGAACTACGGTAACTACCATGGAGATACCCTGGTAAGATTTTTTTACTATTACGACATCCGTGCATCTTTTTGCACACTTCTAAAACTAGTACATCATTGCTAACTACGAAGTTATTACTATGTTTTTCAACAGATAATCTCGAATGATTGTGTGCCTCATCTGATGTATACGCACAAGATCCTTCATGTTTTGAACATACAACCAGGTCTTCCTACTAATCTCAACTGTCCATACCGGTTTCTAAAAGAAGTGGAGACATGACAATCAAAGAATGGAAAAATGTATGGATAATCGTAAGGAGCTTCTTGGAAGCAAAAGGCAGCGAAGGGCAAGAATTGGAGACAGATGATCGCTATTCTTCATAATGAAGAGTCGTGGTCTATATTGTTTTATGCTATTTTACCTAAGGGTGTTTAGGTCCTACCGACATCGATGATCATGTGCTAAGAACAATTATGTAGGGTTGGGTTCGATGACTATGAGGATGATGATCGTATGACTTATTATTAATAATGAGTAGAAGTTGTATGATGATGCATGATTAGTAGGACTTGTTATTATACATGATGATGTATGATGCGAGCATGCATGAGTTGTTATATCAGCGGGTGAAATGAACATAGCAGCAGCGTTGGTAAACCAAGGACGAAGATATAAGAGAGGACACTTCTCTCTATTAGCTAGCTAATAACAACCTAAAAATAACCCCAAAACCCCTAAAGCAGCCACTTTTCTAAAAAAAACATGGACTTTTTTTCCCAGTTGGTGCCACCAACCGGGACCAAAGGCCCCCCTGACTGGGCTCGGCGGACCGGCCACGTGGAGGCACATCTGTCCCGGTTCGTGTTTGAACCGGGACTAATGGGTGGAGGTATTAGTAACGACCCATTAGTCCCGGTTCATGAACCAGGACTAAAGGCCCTTACGAACCGGGACTAATAGGTGTTTTCTACTAGTGCAAATGGGACCATCTTCGAGTAAGAATCTAAGTTTCGAGAGGTGATGGGTTAGGTGTGCAGCCAAAGTGCCGGCTACTTCAATGATTGACCTTGATTTTTTTGTACAATCAAGATACACCAAATGTTGCATGTTAAAATTTGATCTTTCTTTGCTATGTTACGTCATTTAGTGCATTTCCAAACATTTATTGTGTATAATAAAAATTTGAATTCTATGTGCATTATAAAGTTGGCAAAATTGAGTTAAAAATCCTATTTGTGTTATTGAGTATAAGTTTAGGCCTTATCGAAGAAAATAAAGGAATTCCAAACTTCAGTGTGCAAATACTCGACCCCAGACATGGAGGTTATTTGTTTATTAATCTCAAGAAATGCAAAGGATGTCTAAAAACATGAAACTTAGCATGGTGACCTCATGTGGCATCAACAAGCTATGGTAAAATTTTGACAAGATTTTGCAAAAAATATGACATGCATTGCTTAGAAACTAGACCATCTCCGAGTAAGAATCTAGGTTTCAAGAGAGAACGAGTCAGGTTTGAAGTCAAATTAAAAATTCCTTCGTCAGTCGACCATGATTTATTTTGCTACACTCAAGATACATCATTATTTCCATGCCATTATTTGGCATTTTGGGGTTTGTTTACTATATTTAAATCATTTGCTGCATTTCTAGGCATTTAGTGAATACAATTAAATTTGAACTCCATTTACATGAAAAAAATAGGCAAGATTGGGCTGAAAAAAATCAGGTTTGAAGGAAAGGAAAGAAATTCCAAACTTCAGGGTGCCAAGACTCGACTCCAAACATGGAGGTTATGGCTTTTTAATTTTGAAAAATGCAAATGAAGTCAGAAAAAATTGAAACTTGTCATTTTACCCTCATATGTACTCATCTTATTGTGGTAAAATTTTTAGAAGGTTTAGCAAAATTCCTGGTGTCCACTAATTAAACCATCTTCGGCTAAGAATCTAGGTTTTGAGAGGGAACACGTTAGGTTTAAATGCAAAAGTGCAGGTCTCTTCATCGGTTGACCCTTATTTTTGTCTACACTAAACATATATCATTACATGTACCATACCAGAATTTAGCATTTTTGGGGTTCGCTTGCTTTATTTAAACCATTTAGTACATTTCTTGGCATTTAATGAATATAATTAAAATTTAAAGATTAATTGCATTAAAAAGTTATCAAAATTGGGTTGAAAATATCCAAATGTGTTCTTGAGTCTAGTTTTAGGCCTTATCCAAGAAAATTCAAGGAATTTCAAATCTCAGGGTGTCAAGACTCAAACCCAAACATGAGGGTTATTATTTTTAAAATTCCAAAAAGGAAAATGAAGTCTGAAAAACATGGAACTTGGCGTTATGTCATCATATGTGATCAACATGTCGCGGTCAAAATTGTGGGGGCTTCGCAAAATTTTGTGATGTGCTCTGCTTAGAAATCGGACCATCTACAAGTAAGAATCTAGGTTTCTAAAGGAGACAAATTAGGTTTGTCCAAAAGGTCAGGAGGCGGCGCCGATGTCTTTGTCTGGCAGTCTTGAGAGATGGCTATAAGTTGCAATTGTTCTCCCAGCAATGCTGTTCTATAATTTCATCGACGTGGCCATCCTTATCGGTGCAGCCTAGGTACTCAACGAATTGCGTGAACCAAATATGAACTTTAGGGAATTACTCTCTCCATTCCAAATTAATTAAGTTCTAGGTTTGTCCCAAGTCCAGCTTGGCTAAGTTTGAAGATTTACAACACTAAATACACCTAGTATGAAAATATATCTCATAAAAATCCCACAAGACTAATTTGATGCTCTATATATCAATATATTTTTCTATAGAGTTGATCAAACTAAAACAAGTTAAGACTTTGAACAAACACAGAAATTCAATTATTTTGAAATAGAGGTACAGTACTACATTTTTGAGGATCTGCTAAATGAAGAAAAATATAAAAATATGGGATAGAAGATGCGTTTGGATTTTTCGGGTAGGTGTCTTTAGCTAGGTGCTAACTCCGTCCCGTTTTACTAGTCCTCCTATATTTTGGGTCAAAATTTGGCCAAATATTTGATTAGTAAAATATTAATACATGTCATAAAACATTATATTGTTGACTCGTATTGTAACGTACTTTCCAGCAATATTGTATTTTCTACATATAAATTATATTTTATTAGTTAAACCCATGATCCAAATATGATCTAAAATATGATGGGGACTAGTAAAGCAGGACGGAGGTAGTAGTCAATTCGTTCGACAGGACATCGTACTTTTTTTTTGGCATGGGACATGACGACATACATGACGACTCCGATATAACAGTCGTTCGTTTAATAGTCAAATTTCTACGTGTCCCGTCTAACTAGCCCCACATTTACTGTGGTTTGCCAAATGTATGGTGCAAACGAATAGTAGTACCGTGTGTGTGTGTGGTATGAACCTATTGTGAGAAAACAACACGGCCGATATTCTCCTGGCGGAGGTTCAAGTTTTATTCCTGACCTCGGACGCACCGGAAGGACCTGCCAGGTCGTGTGCACACCAGAGCCGCTAGCTGCCACAGACGCGCGCTTCCTGGAAAGCTGGAACCTACGTACAGTTTTAGCCGACTGTGGAAAAATCGAACGCAGGTTACCTGGGCGACTTGCCATGCATCCATGGCGCTCTGTTGCCAGATTTTTGGAGTCATCCGCTAGCCGCTATATATCGGCGACGCACGGGCCCCATACCTTCACTAGTTCAGACGTCGCCTGTGATCCGATCGGAATAGGCCATGGACCTCCGGCACCACACCATCCAACTCAGTTCGAGTAGTGGCTCGGCGGCTGCCGTGACCACGCAGCCTGGCGATGGCGGCACGATGAGCTCCGAGCTGTACCTTGCCGTGTGCGGCGGGAAGAAGGAGAAAGCCATCGCGCTGCTTCGGCAACGCCCCGGAGGTAATGTTTACCAAACTGCTGGATTTCCCGTCACCTGTACACACACATACTAATCAGTACACAATAGCTATATGTAAGTCGCCTGAATTTATAATTTGGGCCAGTCGAATTTTGAGTGGTGGAACCAGCAGCCAGAGAGAAGGAAGGAGCTCGCGGAGGAAAGGAAGGAGCTGGTTGGAGAAGCCTCTGGGTCTATCTTACGGTGTCAGGCGACTCCATCATCTATCTTAAGGGTGTGGGAGATGGTGCAGATTCACCTAAAAAACTGCCTATTGCCTGGGCTAGAGGGATGACCGGGGGTAGCAGTAGCATGGCGGTGAGCGGCGGTTGAGGGGAGGGTGGGGTGGCAAGGCTGGCGCGGGAGCGCCGCTGGCCACGGGCGGTGATGGCTGGCGGTCTGGCCGGTGGTCCGTGGGGGCAGTTGGGGAGGAAGCCGTGGGGAGGTTGAAGATGTTTGAGAGGTTGAAGAAAGGATCTGGTTGTTCGTTTTGCATCCTACAACTGAAAATAATCGACTGACCCAATTTAATTTTTCAGTCCACTTACACCTAGCCACTCCGTGTACCAAAGTTTATGAAGGTTCACTTTTTCGTACAGTTAAACTAAAGTATTGAAACTCACTAGAGTTTGGCTGAAATCCTACCAAAGTTTGAGAAAAATTAGCAATTTCAAGTTCTGCCTAAGTTTAGCTCGGATTCAGCATGAGTCACCGATAGCTTGCAAAAAAGAAAGAAAAAGTGTCACCAATATATTTTGGCTGCTACAAACAATTCGAAGACCCAATTTCATTGTTTTGTTCTTGGGTTCGGCGGGTCATGACCTACTTTTGTCTCCGTCACTACTGATTGATACGTTAATACCTGTGTTTAGACAAATCTAAGACAAGTTTTTTGGAACAGAACAAGTACTTTGGTGCAAAGTGAATTAACTGAGATTTCTGATTTTCTTTTGAAATTTCATGCAAATGAAATGGGAAGACATGTTTTTATTCTGTGGGGAAACCCACATATATATTTGAATTGTTTCAGGCATACACCAAGTCAGCGCGGAGAGGAACAACCTTCTTCATTTAGCCGCAGAGCATGGCCACGACGAGCTAATTCATGAACTCGCCAACTTCGGGGACAAGAGCTTGCTGTCTTCCCGGAACTCGGCTCTGGGCACGCCTCTGCACTGCGCTGCGAGGGCGGGGCATGAAAAGGTCGTATCCCTCCTCATCCAGCTCGCGCAGGACCGCGGAGATGAGGGAACCTTGTGGTGCAAGGACGAGGCTGGGGACACTGCCCTTCATCTCGCGGCGAGGCTTGGCCATGGCGCGGTGGTTGAGGCGATGGCCTCCACGGCGCCCGACCTGGCCTCTGAGGTTAACGACGCCGGCGTGTCGCCGCTGTACTTGGCGGTGATGAGTAGGTCGGTGCGAGCCGTCAAAGCTATAACGACCAGGTGCGGCGACGCGTCGGCTGCCGGCCCGAGCTCTCAGAATGCTCTGCACGCCGCCGTCTTCCAGGGCTCAGGTCAGCTTACTAGCCTCGGCCTGTCGACTATAAAAGTGCATGTGGGCTTGTCAACTCAATCGTCGGCAGATACATATACCATCAATGTGAACATTTTCAGAAATGGTCAGCCTGCTACTGGAGTGGAAGCCGTGTGGCCCATCCATGGCTAGCCAAGCCGACGGCACCGGCAGTACTCCGCTGCATTTCGCTTCGTCCGACGGTGACCTCTCCATCGTACGTGGCATCCTGAGCGCCGTGCCGCCCTCCGCGGTGCACATGCGGGACTCTGGCGGCCTCTCTGCTCTCCACATCGCGGCAGGGATGGGCCACGTCCGCGTCGCCGAGGCTCTGATGAAAGCCTGCCCCGACGCCGCCGAGCTCAGGGACGACCGCGGCGGAACCTTTGTGCACGCCGCGGCCAGGGGAGGCCACTCCAAGGTCGTGCGGCTCGCCATCAAGAAACCGACGCTGCACGGCATCCTGAACACGCAGGACAGGGACGGCAACACGGCTCTCCATCTGGCGGTGGCCGCACGCGCGCCGGCCGTGGCGGAGGCCCTGATGTGGAAAGGGAAAGTGCAAGCGGACGTCATGAACAAGGACGGGCAGACGCCGCTGGATCTCGCCGTGAAATCCACCAGTTTCTTCTCCATGGTAAGTCTGGTGGCGACACTGGCTGCATTCGGCGCGCAGTCAAATCCTCAAAGGCGGGACCATGTCCAGCAATGGAACAGCCACGACATAACAAAGGCGATAGAGAAGACATCCGACAGCCTCGCGGTGATCGCCGTTCTCGTTGCTGGCGTCGCCTTCACCGCGGCCAACAACATACCGGGCTCATACGAGCAAGAGGGCGATACAATAGGGATGGCGGTCCTCCAGAAGAAAACCGTCTTCAAATGCTTCCTTATCCTCGACACCTTCGCCCTGGTGACCTCCGTGCTCGCCGTGGTCCTGCTCGTCTACGGCAAGGCGTCACGCTCCGCCGAGTCGTGGAAAACCTTCACGGTAGCGCTGCACTGCCTGTGGGTGTCCCTGATCAGCATGGTCCTGGCATTCTACGCGGCTCTGGCAGCCGTCACGAGGACGAGGGCAGTCCACGACATCGCCTTCAACATCATAAACTCTGGCCTCTTCCTGATGTTAGGGGTGGTCTCGCTTTTGGTCAGCCCTCACGTGTCTTTCCGCACACTGTGGAAGTACCTGTGGCGGCAATGTGGCTTGAAAGGACGTCAAGCTTCCATCCGTAGGCGTATCAAGCAGCAATATCCAGTCGTTGGTGCTTTCGTGCGCAACCTCATTCTGTTCAGGGTTGCAAATTATGTTCTTCTCCTTGTGGGCCTCGGCATAGTCTCCACATTTGGTCTCTCAAGAGTTGGGTAACCGTGGCTATGGGAAGAACATGGCAATGCGGAGTGTCGGCCTATTTGTCGTGTGTATTTTATCAGACACTTGGCAAACAAGCTCTTCGCAGAATGTATCGGAGACAACACGAGGCAAGGGCTTTGCCAAGTGTTCTTTTGTACGACACTCGATAAATAAATGATTCCAAAGCAATAAAATATCAGTTTTGCTAAGTCCCAGGCGACGAAGACTTTGTTATGTTTCAGTCGATGTTATTTCTTTAATCTTGCAAGGAGATTGATACATAATGTATCGGAGACAACACGGAACGCTTGGCCGGTCGCACACGCACGCTCCAACTTGTGTATAGCGATTCGTGCAAACACCCCAACCACAATCACGCAGCTGGATGGCCCCACGACCAAACACAGTTAGCCTTATCTCTTTCAGCCGTTGCTCCTTTTCCTTCTTCTCCATGGGGACGGCAGCACAAGGCAGCCGGCCAGTGATGACAGGTATGCCGTGCGCTGTATGCTTGAATTGTTAGTTCTCAGATCAAAACGTGAAGAAGCTAGCTTAGGAAAATAAGAACAGAACGATAGTTTTGGTGCTGCTCAAATTCGCAGCTTTTCAATCTCGTTTCCTTTTGCTTTATATATGGCTCAATGAACCAACCTCACGTCCAACACGGCCTCCTAACTTGCCCAACACGACGTGACCCAGATCACAAGTCGATCTGGTTTAGGACTCTACTTAACTCCTAGAGATTGGATGGAAAATGACCAAGGAATCACCTTATACTTGGATATCCTGTATAGACTTGGACGAACTCAATTTAGCCTAATATAGTATGTGATGTAACTCACATTCACCCCCCTAAGCACTGCTACTGGAGTGGAAGCCACGTGGCCCATCCCTGGTTAGCCAAGCCGACGGCAATGGTAGTACTCCGCTGCATTTCGCTTCGTCCGACGGTAACCTCTCCATCGTACGTGCCATCCTGAGCGCCATGCCGCCCTCCGTGGTGCACATGTGGGACTCTGGCGGCCTCTCTGCTCTCCATGTCGCGACAGGGATGGACCACGTCCGCGTCGCCGAGGCGCTGATGAAAGCCTGCCCCGACGCCGCCGAGCTGAGGGACGACCGTGGCGGAACCTTCGTGCACGCCGCGGCCAGGGGAAGCCACGACAAGGTCGTGTCGCTGGGAAGACAAAGCTGTGCGGCATCCTGAATACGCAAGATGGGGATGGCAGCACACCTCTCCACCTGGCGGTGGCCGCACGCGCGCCGGCCATGGCGGAGGCCCTGATGTCGAAGGGGAAAGTGTGAGCCGATGTCATGAACAACAATGAGCAGACGCCGTTGGATCTCGCCGCGAAATCGGCCAGTTTCTTCTCCATGGTAAGTCTGGTGGCGACACTGGCTGCATTCGGCGCGCAGTCCCTGTTGGAGTTGTGTCGAATATAGTGTACAAGATAGGTTGCAGTTGGACTTGTAGTTGTATTGTGTTTACATAGGATGTGGAGTCTGTTGGGGAACGTAGTAATTTCAAAAATTTTCCTACGCACACGCAAGATCATGGTGATGTATAGCAACGAGAGGGGAGAGTGTTGTCTACGCACTCGTGAGACCGAAGCGAAGCAATCACTACGTAGAGGAAGTAGTCGACGTTCTCCTCGCGATCCGACCGATCCCGCGCCACATTCCGGCGCCCGAGTTCTTGACACACGACAGCTCGATGACGCCCTCGGGCTCCAATCCAGAGAGCTTGGGAGGAGAGTTTTGTCAAGACGACGGCGTGGTGACGATCTTGATGTTCTATCGCGCAGAGCTTCGCCTAAGCTTCATGACGATATGACCGAGGTGGAATATGGTGGAGGGGGCACCGACACGGCTAAGGAACGATCCGTAGATCAAACTTGTGTGTTCTAGGGTGCCCCTGCCCCAGTATATAAAGGAGCAAGGGGGAGGTGCGGCCGGCCTAAGGGAGGCGGCCGAGGAGTCCTACTCCCACCGAGTAGGACTCCCCCTCCTAGTTGGAGTAGGATTGGGGAGGGAAGAGGGAAGGGGCCGCCTCTCCTTGTCCTATTCGGACTGGGGGAGGCGCGCGCCTGCCCCGGCCGGCCCTTCCTCTTCTCCTCGAGGCCCACTAAGGCCCAATAGCCTCCGGAGGGTTCCGTTAACCCCGGTTTTCGGTAAATCCCGATTTCACCCGAACCATTCCGAACTCCAAATATAGGCTTCCAATATATCAATCTTTATGTCTCGACCATTTAGAGACTCCTCGTCATGTCCGTGATCACATCCGGGACTCAACTCCTTCGTACATCAAAATACATAAACTCATAATATAACCGCCATCGAAACCTTAAGCGTGCATGGACCCTACGGTTCGAGAACAATGTAGACATGACCGAGACACGTCTCCGGTCAATAACCAATAGCGGGACCTGGATGCCCATATTGGTTCCTACATATTCTACGAAGATCTTTATCGGTCAGACCGCATAACAACATACGTTGTTCCTTTGTCATCGGTATGTTACTTGCCCGAGATTCGATCGTCGGTATCCAATACCCAGTTTAATCTCGTTACGGCAAGTCTCTTTACTCGTTCCGTAATACATCATCTCACAGCTAACTCATTAGTTGTAATGCTTGCAAGGCTTCAAGATGTGTATTACCGAGAGGGCCCAGAGATACCTCTCCGACAATCGGAGTGACAAAACCTAATCTCAAATACGCCAACCCAACATCGCCTTTGGAGACACCTGTAGTACTCCTTTATAATCACCCGATTCGTTGTGGACGTTTGGTAGCACCAAAGTGTTCCTCCGTAAACGGAGTTGCATAATCTCATAGTTACAGAACATGTATATGTCATGGATAAAAGCAGTAGCAACATACTAAACGATCGTGTGCTAAGCTAATGGAATGGGTCATGTCAATCGATCATTCTACTAATGATGTGACCTTGTTAATCAAATAACAACTCTTTGTTCATGGTTAGGAAACATAACCATCTTTGATTAACAAGCTAGTCTAGTAGAGGCATACTAGTGACATATTGTTTGTCTATGCATTCACACATGTATCATGTTTCCGGTTAATACAATTCTAGCATGAATGATAAACATTTATCATGAAATAAGGAAATAAATAGTAACTTTATTATTGCCTCTAGGGCATATTTCCTTCAGTCTCCCACTTGCACTAGAGTCAATAATCTAGATTACATAGTAATGATTCTAACACCCATGGAGTCTTGGTGTTGATCATGTTTTGCTCGTGGAAGAGGCTTAGTCAACGGGTCTGCTACATTCAGATCCGTATGTATCTTGCAAATCTCTATGTCTCCCACCTGGACTAAGTCCCGGATGGAATTGAAGCGTCTTTTGATGTGCTTGGTCCTCTTGTGAAATCTGGATTCCTTCGCTAAGGCAATTGCTCCAAAGATTGTCACGAAGATTTTCATTGACCCGATGCACTAGGTATGACACCTAGATCGGATATGAACTCCTTCATCCGCACTCCTTCATTAGCTGCTTCCGGCTGCTATGTATTCCGCTTCACATGTAGATCCCGCCACGACGCTTTGTTTAGAACTGCACCAACCGACAGCTCCTCCGCTTAGTGTAAATACGATCCGGTCTGCGATTTAGAATCGTCCGGATCAGTGTCAAAGCTTGCATCAACGTAACCGCCATTTATGAGCTCTTTGTCACCTCCATATACGAGAAACATATCCTTAGTCCTTTTCGTATTTCAGATGTTCTTGACCGCTGTCCATGATCCACTCTGGATTACTTTGGTACCTCCTGCTAAACTTATAGCAAGGCACACATCAGGTCCGGTACACAAGATTGCATACATGATAGAGCCTATGGCTGAAGCATAGGAACATCTTTCATTTTCTCTCTATCTTCTGCAGTGGTCGGGCATTGAGTCTTACTCAACTTCACACCTTGTAACACAGGCAAGAACCCTTTCTTTGCTTGATCCATTTTGAACTTCTTCAAAATTTTGTCAAGGTATGTGCTTTGTGAAAGTCCAATTAAGCGCCTTGATCTATCTCTATAGATCTTAATGCCCAATATGTAAGCAGCTTCACCGAGGTCTTTCATTGAAAAACTCTTATTCAAGTATCCCTTTATGCTATCCAGAATTCTATATCATTTCCGATCAGCAATATGTCATCTACATATAATATCGAAATGCTACAGAGCTCCCACTCACTTTCTTGTAAATACAAAGCTTCTCCAAAAGTCTCAGATGAACCCAAATGCTTTGATCACACTATCAAAGCGTTTATTCCAACTCCGAGATGCTTGCACCAGTCCATAAATGGATCGCTGGAGCTTGCACACTTTGTTAGCTCCCTTTGGATCAATAAAACCTTCTGGTTGCATCATATACAACTCTTCTTCCAGAAATCCATTCAGGAATGCAGTCTTTACATCCATTTGCCAAATTTCATAATCATAAAATGCGGCAATTGCTAACATGATTCGGACAGACTTAAGCATCGCTACGGGTGAGAAGGTCTCATCGTAGTCAATCCCTTGAACTTGTCGAAAACCTTTTGCGACAAGTCGAGCTTTGTAGACAGTAACATTACCGTCAGCGTCAGTCTTCTTCTTGAAGATCCACTTGTTTTCTATTGCTTGCCTACCCTCGGGCAAGTCAACCAAAGTCCATACTTTGTTTTCATACATGGATCCCATCTCGATTTCATGGCCTTAAGCCATTTTATGGAATCTGGGCTCACCATCGCTTCTTCATAGTTCGTAGGTTCATCATGATCTAGTAGCATGATTTCCAGAACAGGATTACCGTACCACTCTGGTGCGGATCTTATTCTGGTTGATCTACGAGGTTCTGCAGTAACTTGGTCTGAAGTTTCATGATCAACATCATCAACTTCCTCACTACTTGGTGTAGATGTCTCAGAAACCGGTTTCTGCGACAAATTACTTTCAAGTAAGGGAGAAGGTACAATTACCTCATCAAGTTCTACTTTCCTCCCACTCACTTCTTTCGAGAGAAACTCCTTCTCTAGAAAGGATCCATTCTTGGCAACAAATGTCTTGCCTTCGGATCTGTGATAGAAGGTGTACCCAACTGTCTCCTTTGGGTATCCTATGAAGACACATTTCTCCGATTTGGGTTCGAGCTTATCAGGTTGAAGCTTTTTCACATAAGCATCGCATCCCCAAACTTTAAGAAACGACAACTTTGGTTTCTTGCTAAACCATAGTTCATAAGGTGTCGCCTCAACGGATTTTGACGGTGTTCTATTCAGGTGAATGCGGCCGCCTCTAGAGCATAACCCCAAAATGATAGCGGTAAATCTGTAAGAGACATCATAGATCGCACCATATCTAGTAAAGTACGACACGACGCTCGACACACCATTACGCTGTGGTGTTCCGGTGGCGTGAGTTGCTAAACTATTCCGCATTGTTTCAAATGTAGACCAAACTCAGAACTCAAATATTCACCTCCACGATCAGATCGTAGAAATTTAATTTTCTTATTACGATGATTTTCAACTTCACTTTGAAATTCTTTGAACTTTTCAAATGTTTCAGACTTATGTTTCATTAAGTAGATATACCCATATCCGCTTAAGTCATCTGTGAAGGTGAGAAAATAACGATATCCGCCACGAGCCTCAACATTCATCGGACCACATACATCTCAGTATGTATGATTTCCAACAAATCTGTTGCTCTCTCCATAGTACCGAGAACGGGTTTTAGTCATCTTGCCCATGAGGCACGGTTCGCAGTGCCAAGTGATTCATAATCAAGTGACTCCAAAAGTCCATCAAGATGGAGTTTCTTCATGCGCTTTATACCGATATGACCTAAACGGCAATGCCACAAATAAGTTGCACTATCATTATCAACTCTGCATCTTTTGGCTTCAACATTATGAATATGTGTATCACTACTATCGAGATTCATCAAAATAGACCACTCTTCAAGGGTGCATGACCATAAAAGATATTACTCATATAAATAGAACAACCATTATTCTCTGATTTAAATGAATAACCGCCTCGCATCAAACAAGATCCAGATATAATGTTCATGCTCAACGCAGCACCAAATAACAATTATTTAGGTCTAAAACTAATCCCAAGGTAGATGTAGAGGTAGCGTGCCGACCGCGATCACATCGACTTTGGAACCATTTCCCACGCCGCATCGTCACCTCGCCCTTTGCCGTGTTCGCAATCCGTAGTCCCCTGCTTCGAGTTGCAAATATTAGCAATGTAACCAGATCAAATACCAGTGCTCTGCGAGCTCTAGTAAGGTACACATCAATAACATGTATATCACATATACCTTTGTTCACCTTGCCATCCTTCTTATCCGCCAAATACTTGGGGCAGTTCGCTTCCAAAGGACTACCGCTTGCAAGAGAAGCACTCGTTTCAGTGCTTAGGTCCGACTTGGGTTTCTTCTCCTGCTGTTCTTCTTGAAGTTCCCCTTCTTCTTCCCTTTGCCTTTCTTCTTGAAACTAGTGGTCTTATTGACCATCAACACTTGATGCTCCTTCTGATTTCTACCTCCGCAGCCTTTAGCATTGCGAAGAGCTCGGTATAGTCTTTACTAACCCTTGCATATTATAGTTTATCACGAAGCCTTTGTAGCTTGGTGGCGTGATTGAAGAATTCATCAATGACACAATCATCCGGAAGATTAACTCCCAGTTGACTCAAGTGATTGTAATACCTGACATTTTGAGTATGTGCTCACCGATGTAACTATTCTCCTCCATCTTGCAGCTATAGAACTTATTGGAGACTTCATATCTCTCAATCCGGGCATTCTGTTGGAATATTAACTTCAACTCTGGAACATCTCATATGCTCCATGACGTTCAAAACATCGTTGAAGTCCCGGTTCTAAGCCGTAAAGCATGGCACACTGAACTATAGAGTAGTCATCAGCTTTGCTCTGCCAGACGTTCACAACATCTGGTGTTGCTCCTGCAAGAGGCCTGCACCTAGCGGTGCATCCAGACGTAACTCTTCAGGCAGCAATGAGGATAATCCTCAAGTTACGGACCCAGTCCGTGTAATTGCTACCATCATCTTTCAACTTTGCTTTCTCAAGGAACGCATTAAAATTCAACGGAGAAAACAGCACGAGCCATCTATCTACAAACAAACATAAACAAGCAAGATACTATCAGGTACTAAGTTCATGATAAATTTAAGCTCAATTAATCATATTACTTAAGAACTCCCACTTAGACAGACATCTCTCTAGTCATCTAAGTGATCACGTGATCCAAATCAACTAAACCATAACCGATCATCACGTGAAATGGAGTAGTTTTCAATGGTGAACATCTTATGTTGATCATATCTACTATATGATTCACGCCGACCTTTCGGTCTCCGTGTTCCGAGGCCATATCTGCATATGCTAGGCTCGTCAAGTATAACTCGAGTATTCTGCGTGTGCAAAACTGGCTTGCACCCGTTGTAGATGGACGAGAGCTTATCACACCCGATCATCACGTGGTGTCCGGGCACGATTTAACTTTGGCAACGGTGCATACTCAGGAGAACACTTCTTGATAATTTAGTGAGAGATCATCTTATAATGCTACCGTCAATCAAAGCAAGATAAGATGCATAAAAGATAAACATCACATGCAAATCAATATAAGTGATATGATATGGTCATCATCATCTTGTACTTCGTGATCTCCATCTCTGCGGCACCACCATGATCACCATCGCCACCGGCGCGACACCTTGATCTCCATCGTAGCATCGCTTGTCGCCTCGCCAATCTTATGCTTCTCGACTATCGCTACCGCTTAGTGATAAAGTAAAGCATTACAGTATGCGATGCATTTCATACAATAAAGCGACAACCATATGGCTCCTGCCATTGCCGATAACTTCGGTTACAAAACATGATCATCTCATACAATAAAATATAGCATCACGCCTTGACCATATCACATCACAACATGCCCTGCAAAAACAAGTTAGACGCCCTCTACTTTGTTGTTGCAAATTTTACGTGGCTGCTACGGGCTTAAGCAAGAACCAGTCTCACCTACGCATCAAAACCACAACGATATTTCGTCAAATAGACTCCGCTTTAACCTTCTCAAGGACCGTGCGTAGCCACACTCGGTTCAACTAAAGTGAGAGAGACAGACACCCGCCAATCACCTTTAAGCAACGAGTGCTCGTGGCGGTGAAACCAGTCTCGCGTAAGCGTCGCTGTAATGTCGGTCCGGCCGCTTCATCTCACAATACCGCTGAACCAAAGTATGTCATGCTGGTAGGTAGTATGACTTGTATCGCCCACAACTCACTTGTGTTCTACTCGTGCAAAACATCAAACCATAAAAACCTAGGCTCGGATGGCACTTTGTTGGGGAACGAGTAATTTCAAAAATTTCCTACGCACACGCAAGATCATGGTGATGTATAGCAACGAGAGGGGAGAGTGTTGTCTACGCACCCTCGTGAGACCGGGCGAAGCGATCACTACGTAGAGGAAGTAGTCGACGCTTCTCCTCGCGATCCGACCGATCCCGGCGCCGTTACTCGGCGCCCGAGTTCTTGACACACGTACAGCTCGATGACGCCCTCGGCTCCAATCCAGAGAGCTGGGGGGAGAGTTTCACAAGACGACGGCGTGGTGGACGATCTTGATGTTCTACGGCGCAGAGCTTCGCCTAAGCTTCACGACGATATGACCGAGGTGGAATATGGTGGAGGGGGCACCGACACGGCTAAGGAACGATCCGTAGATCAAACTTGTGTGTTCTAGGGTGCCCCTGCCCCGTATATAAAGGAGCAAGGGGGAGGTGCGGCCGGCCTAAGGGAGGCGCTGCTGAGGAGTCCTACTCCCACCGAGTAGGACTCCCCCTTCCTAGTTGGAGTAGGATTGGGGAGGGAAGAGGGAAGGGGGCGCCGCCTCTTTCCTTGTCCTATTCGGACTGGGGGGGGGCGCGGCCTGCCCCGCCAGCCCTTCCTCTTCTCCTCGAGGCCCACTAAGGCCCAATAGCCTCCGGAGGTTCCGTTAACCCCGGTTTTCCCAAAAATCCGATTTCACCCGAACCATTCGAACTCCAAATATAGGCTTCCAATATATCAATCTTTATGTCTCGACCATTTCGAGACTCCTCGTCATGTCCGTGATCACATCCGGGACTCAACTCTTCGGTACATCAAAATACATAAACTCATAATATAACCGCCATCGAAACCTTAAGCGTGCATGGACCCTACGGTTCGAGAACAATGTAGACATGACCGAGACACGCCTCCGTCAATAACCAATAGCGGGACCTGGATGCCCATATTGGTTCCTACATATTCTACGAAGATCTTTATCGGTCGGACCGCATAACAACATACGTTGTTCCTTTGTCATCGGTATGTTACTTGCCCGAGATTCGATCGTCGGTATCCAATACCCGTTTAATCTCGTTATCGCAAGTCTCTTTACTCGTTCCGTAATACATCATCTCACAGCTAACTCATTAGTTGTAATGCTTGCAAGGCTTCAAAGTGATGTGTATTACCGAGAGGGCCAGAGATACCTCTCCGACAATCGGAGTGACAAAACCTAATCTCAAATACGCCAACCCAACATCTGCCTTTGGAGACACCTGTAGTACTCCTTTATAATCACCCAGATTCGCTGACGCTTGGTAGCACCCAAAGTGTTCCTCCGTAAACGGAGTTGCATAATCTCATAGTTACAGGAACATGTATATGTCATGGATAAAAGCAGAGCAACATACTAAACGATCGTGTGCTAAGCTAATGGAATGGGTCATGTCAATCAGATCATTCTACTAATGATGTGACCTTGTTAATCAAATAACAACTCTTTGTTCATGGTTAGGAAACATAACCATCTTTGATTAACAAGCTAGTCTAGTAGAGGCATACTAGTGACATATTGTTTGTCTATGCATTCACACATGTATCATGTTTCCGGTTAATACAATTCTAGCATGAATGATAAACATTTATCATGAAACAAGGAAATAAATAATAACTTTATTATTGCCTCTAGGGCATATTTCCTTCAGAGTCGTGTCCTAGTAGGACACCTGTATCCTAGGCCTCTCATATATAGCGGGGGTAGACACACGATGTAACCTATGCCAACATAATAGCACAGGTGCGCAAGGGGGAGCCGGTGACGTGTGCCGGCGCCCGGGTGGCCGGAGTGTGGTATTGTGACGGTGTCACGGGGAGGAGCGCCCGTAGTCAGGCCCCGGGATGTAGCCATATCGGTGAACCTCATTAACAAATCTCGTTGTCGTGCTCATGTGATTGCTTGGTCCTCGGATGATCGACGGTATGCCTCGGATTTATTCTCACTAGTGCAGAACCGGGCATTAGCACCGGTTCGTAAGGCCCTATAGTGCCGGTTACATAACCGGCACTAATTAGTGGTCACTAAAGGCCCCTTTAGCACCGGTTCAAAGACGAACCGGTGCTAAAGGGCTTACCACGCGGCACGAGCCAGCTCCGGGACTGAGTTTTTAGTACCGGTTTGTAATACCAACCGGTACTATAAGGTTTGGAGGGTTTTAGTTTTATGATTTCTTTTCATTTAATTTTGTGTTTCCATTCTAATTCTTTTTTGTTTGCTGGTATTTTACGATACTACACATTGTACACGTTATATATATATATATATATATATATATAATTTCTAGTACAACCAATCATGCATATATATATCACATCAATGTCTCACAAATTAAACCACCATATTAATTAATTCAAACATACACACATGTATAGATATATACAATTTCTCCTACATATGAATGTTGCCTTCGGAGCCAGTCTAATTGGTGCTTTCGGAGCACGATGACAATTGAAAGTGGTTTTCATTGGGGCGGTAGCGGGTAATAGAATTCTCCATTTGGATTTATGACCTGGTCGAGCAAAAATCCCGCTATTTCCTCTTGAAGTGCTTCTACGCGCTCCGTTTCTATGAGCTTCTCCCGCACCTCTTTGAACTATTAAGAAGGAGATCAATATGCATGTGTATTAGTTGTGTGACTAGCTAGATATCGATAATGGTGTAAAATTGTGAATAGTGTTCGACAAGCGCATCCATTGCTGTCTTTGAGATCTGCTCCTTTCGGACGCCATCATGCGAATATTCTCGCAAACGCAGAATGCACACAGATCAGTCCCTCTACCGCTTCAGGCCTTTACGAGAATGGAATTTGATCAGATAAAATTAATCAAGCATGATAATTAAAGAGATGGCAGCTAGCTAGCTAGCTAGCTAGTACAACTTAATTACTTACCTTGGGTCGAAACCATTCAAGCTTTTTTTCCATTCGCGGGCGTGACGCGATGAATCTTGCCCAAGCCCTGCCCACCGACAAAGAAAATGAATAAAGGGTTATTAAATAGTTCATATCATGAAATGACGAACTAAATAGGCCGAGATATATAGTTAATAATGATTGAAATTACCTGTTGACTATCCCATACAAGATGTTAAAGTCAGTGTTTTTGAGACTAGTGAGTCCAAGATTCAACTGCTCCGGCCAACTTTAATGATACACAAGACCCAGTGAAATCTGCATGCACACACGCTTACATGTCTTAATTAAGCGGGCATATGTTAGCAAAAACATGTAGCTAGCTAGTAGGCAAAAACAGAGAATTTGTAGTACAAGACAGTGTGACTCACCCAAAGTGGTAAGGAAGTAGTATATCTTTATTGTATTTGAGGCGCTTCAAGAACTCTAGCATGCTGTCCTCTACTTCCTTTGCAAGACGCTCACTTATCTTCCATGTGAATTCATTAACGGTGTTTGGGTCAATGAACCCAATGCCATAGCGCCCACCTTTTCTCATTTCATATATCTTCATCCCGCATAATACCACGTAAAAGAATATATATTGTGAGGATAACTACAGGTAATGATTGATCTCAAAAGGATCACTACAGCTAGCTTGAGACTTAAATTATAGAAAGAAATCACTTACGCATAATAGCAACTCGATTTATAGATTTGTCGAGTGCTTCCTTATTGTATAACTGAAACAGTTCTAAATACTCAACGGACCCAGCTTTCTCATGGTAGTAATGGTCCTCCTTGACATTCACCATGATGGACACTCGATCTGAAATCTTGGTAATGTTCATGTACCATTGATGCAATTCATACATTCTCGCTGGGAGGTTCTTGACCTTGTCCGGCGCGACCAAAGGTTGGCCCCTGACATATTTCCGCTTTACTTCATCCTCTCTAAGCAAAGGCATGGGCTCGATCTCGAGGAGTTGTCCAACAGTGATGTTGAGAACTTCAGCTGCATTATATGCTCCTCCGTTATTACCACATTGCCCACCTCGAACATGCAATGCTTGCCCACAATAATATTGGGGCGCCAGATCGTCACCTGTTGTTGGCACAACAAGCGAGGATCGATTATGCCACTGTTCTCCCAAATGGGAATGGTTTTCCGCATTTTTGGCAGTTGCTTCTTGTTTGCTCGATCCCGATGTAGACGTGCTCGCCTCCCTATGTAGACGTGCTCGATTTAACTTCCCGATGTGGCGCTCATAGTCTGTGTCAACAGGCTTGGAAGCTGGTGGTTGAGCCATACGAATGAAGTGGTCAATCGCTTCCTGCACTTTCTCCCTTGGCATGTGGCGGTTTCGTGCAAAATGGGCTTCCACCTCGGCCTTCGATATGGTTGTGATTTCCTCCTGACCTGTCATAAGACCTCTGCGGAAGAGCCTTGAGCTTGGACCATATTTATACCGCTTGCCTCAGACTTCTGTACTACCTCGACCAGACGGCTCGCACTGAGCTGCGGGTGTCTCTGCGATTATGGAGGCGGCGGAGACGGCCGACGGACTGAGTTGGACGAGGAGGAGTGGCCTGAGGTTGTGCCGGACTTGGAGGAGGAGTGGACGTCTGACGCTGTGGCGGACTTGGAGGAGGAGGATTGTCCTGACACTTTGCCGGACTTGGAGGAGGAGGATTGTCCTGACACTTTGCCGGACTTGGAGGAGCGGGAGTCTGCTGACTCGGTGGCGGACTTCGACGAGGACTCGGGTGACGCGTGTCGGTGGCCTTGGAAAGATGATGCAATCCTTTTTCCATAGGATGATATGATGTTTGGCCTCTCCGAGAAAGCGCCGCCGTCACCTCCAAAGAATGTCAAGTCAGTAGCCCGAATATGGGTCCAGCACCTCATCAACCACGACACGAGCAAAGCCCGCTGAATCGGGTTGCAATGGAAGGTTGCCTCGGGGGATTTGTGAAAGCACAGCCGTCCGCCACCTTCATGGATATGTTCTTCATTTTGACGTGTAGCTCGCAGTTAGTGTTCTCCGTGATGTCATCCACGGGGTATCTACCCAGCATTGGGTCGTCCGGGACGGAACCCATGTTGCTTATCGGCATGGATGGGCCGGTGCTATCCAATGCTGGATCATCCGCTAGCTGCTGCAGCCTTTGAGACCCTCTTTGATGGGTAAGTGAGTCGATCTGCTCTCTGCCGCTGGAATTTGACCGCCAATTCCGCTTGACTTGCTTCTAGGCCTTGAAGGCGTTCATAGTCCCGCTTCCTCTGCTCCTCCTCCATCTTCCTCTTCTTCTCCTCCGCATCTTCTTTCTCGCACGGGCTCAGAGTCGTTGTTCCATCTGAAAACCCTCATACCACGGCAGAGCGCCTTTGCCTCGTGTTCTTCCCGGTGTTCAGATTTCCCGGCACGCGTAAGCTCGTCGTTCTCTCTGTTGGGTTGGAACACCCCGTTCGTGCCTCTTCTATTGCAACAAGTATCGCATCGTCGGCTCCCTTCAGACTTGCCCTCGTCGAAACATTGCCCGCCTCCGTCCAACTCCCCCATGCGCATAAAACTAAGTCCCGACCTGGCGGGCCAGCTCTTAGTAGCCGGAGTGACACCTGCATCCTCCATCTCTTTCTCGGACTTATCCCACTTAGGCATTGCCAACGATAGCCACCGCCCCACTTATGGAACTTATCCTTTTTCCGCATTCTTCCTGTTTATTCTCGACCGCCCTTAGCTAATTCCGAATCCTTGAATTTCACGAAATCGCCCAATGATCATGTTGGTTCTCCAAAGTTCCCTTGAATACCGGAGTCTTCCTTCCTCCGCTGACGACTTGTTCCATTCACCATTCTTGTAGTTCTTGAATGCAATCGCCATCATCTTAAGAGCAGCCTCTTTGACTTTCTCGCACATCTCGCTTCGTGAAATGATCCGGTAGGGTGAAATGTTCCATGAGAGTATCCCAAAGCGATCTTTTTGATTCTTGTCGACATAAGTAACATCTCGGGCGTGGCTTTGCCGGGCGCTCTCCATTCTTGAAGTTTGATCGAGTTGGTCCTTCACAAGAACTCCGCTCGACGAACGAACTTGTCCGCAATCTTCTTAGGCGCTAATGGTTTGCCAAGAGGGCCGCATGCCTCTATATTGTACTTTACGCCCGCTTCAACTTTTTGTTCGGGCCTCGTTTAAATCCTTTTGTCGAAGATTTGCTCGATCCGGATGGCTGAAAGAACAAAGATCGATTCGTTAATATATCTTCAAGTCATTTAAAACATGTGATGATCACCAGATGCCCGCTTATATAAATATATATACCTCGTCGGTGTTTGTTGTTTTAGGATCATGTTCTTCGTCATCGTTATAATCATTCATGACTTCGTCATGATCGAATATCATATCACCCTCTCCGTGTTGTTTAGAAATTCGAGCAGTCATAATCTTCTTCATTTCGATTATCATCTGCCTCATATCATATCGAACATGGTCTGTTCTCCTCTCTCTGTCGGTATTGTTCGCCATAGCTTTTGTTTAACTAATCCAAAAGAAATATAAAACAATTTAGTATTCAAATCTCGAATAATAGATATAATCTCAATACATCGTCCGAATAATAGATATAATCTCAATACATCATCTCAAATAATATATAATATTGAATAGTACATCACGGCTATTAGCTAATAAAGATCAAATACTACGAAGAATCTAGGACACTCGCGGTTCCTCCGCGCGGGCAATGGACACCCAAAGAGAAGGAACCTCACAGATCATAGCTGAAGCGAGATCCCAAGATATCGCCACGTATTGGAGAACCTGCCGCCTCTAACGCAACCATGTAGCGATGGACGTGCTCGTCCTCCTCCCCGACACGGTGACGTACCACCTCCGGCGGGCCGGTCCCTCCGCACCAAATCGCCCACGCTAACGCCACCAAACGAGATCAGGGTCGACGACTGGACCCGCGGCCGGGTTCCTCGTCAAGCGGCGCGCCCCTCCAAGCAGCACCTCCTAGTGCCAGCCCGGCAGAGCCCAGTCCCGGACATGGGTCGGCTGGACGTCGTCGCGGACGGGTCGACGGTGAGGATGCGGGCCGGGCATCGTCGAGAACAAATACTAGCTATATGCCCGCAAAAAGTAACATTTTTTTAATGATTGGATTTTGATAACTAAAATTTCTAACATTTGATATATATAACTAACATTTCTATAACATTTCTAACAATGCTGTATATAACTAACATTTCTATAACATTTCTAATATTTCTATAACTAAAAAACAGAAAAAAATTATAACATTTCTATATATATAACTAACATTTTTATAACTATTTCTATAACTAAAAACAGAAAAATTTCTAACAATTCTAACTTTTTATAACTATATATTTCTATAACTAAAAACAAAAAATTTCTACAATTTCAAACATTTCTAACAAATCTAACAATTCTAACATTTCTAACTATTTCTAAAAACAGAAAATGTCTAACAATTTCTTAAAAACAGAAAAATCTATAACTAAAATGTATGTGTGTGTGCGCGCTCACCGCCGGGTTAGGCGAGAGGCGACAAGCGCCTGGCGACGGGACGGCGACGGCAGCGGCGCGGCGACGACGGGCGGCGACGACGGGACGGGACGACGGGCGAAGCGGCGGCGAGGGGCGGCGAAGCGCCTGACGGCGAGGGCGGCGACGACGGGACGGGCGGCGACGACGGGACGGGCGGCGATGACGGGACGGAAGGCGACGGGGCGGCGACGACGGGACGGGCGGCGATGACGGGACGGGCGGCGACGGGCGGCGACGACGGGACGGGCGGCGACGGGCGGCGACGGGTCAGGCGGCGGCGGCGGTGCAGAGGAGAAGAAGCAGAGGAGATGAGAAACCGATTTAAATTTTGAAGTGTTTACTTATATAGAAGCACCTTTAGTACGGTTGGAGCCACCAACCGTACTAAAGGTCTGTTTAACCGAGCCAAGCGGCGAAGCGACCCCTTTAGTACCGGTGGTGGCACAAACGGTATTAAAGGCCCCTTTAGTACCGGTTTGTGCCACGACCGGTATTAAAGGGGTCTTGCAAGCAGTCTTGATCTTGAAGTTTTTCCCACCTTGTTAGTCGAGGGCTACCGTGACCGGTTTATAAGCCCAGTCGGTAGCTCTCTCGAGCTCCTCTCCTAATCAGGCCCACTGGGCCTACTGTCCTCCTCGCTTGTTGGCCAATCGGCCTTCAAGGGCCTGCATCCTGGCCCGATGAAAGGTTGTGTCGCTAGTCGATGCAGCCGCTGGGCCCGGTTAGCGGGCTTTTTTTCTTAATTTTTTTGCTTTATTTTTTGTTTTATTTATTTTTGACTTGTTTTTGTTGTATTTAGAGTTTCTTTGTGAATATTTTTGCTTTAGGTACAAAAATTACAAACTCTCTGTTAGTGCCGTAGATTTCAAATTTGAATAGTTTAAATTTTGAATTATTTGAAAATTTGTGTGAATCACTAGTTTGTGAATAACTTAACTTTGAAAAAGTTTTTTCAGTGATTCTTTTTCTTATGTTCAATATTAGTGTGTTTTATCATTATATTCAATTTAGTAATGCTTAGGTTATTTAAAAATGAAATGCCTTTGTAACAATTCAGTTTTAAATTGAAACCCCGATACTTGAAAGTGATTGTCCATTTTGTACACGGCGCATCCAGTTTTTTTGTAACCCTCTCTACTTTCTTGCACATGCTATTTGTATGAAATTATGATACTATGCCAACTTTCAACCTTTTACGAGTTCATTTGAATTGCTTTTCAATTTCAGGGTCATTTAGCTAGCTGGAAAAAATCAGTAAATGCATGAAAAGAATTTTTTGCACATAAAATTTCTTCGCTTCAAATGCCAAAACACATAACTACCCTAACTATTACAGACATTCCTCCGGGTGTGAAACACGAAAGAAAGTGATGATAGTGAAGCCGATCACATCCCAGATCTTTGGGTGTGAAACTTTTTCTTCAGCGTGTGTCCCTTTGCGCCAGTAACCATGGAAAATCTTCATCATTTAACGGGATGCTCGGGTCAATATTCACTTTGTGAATGGAGCAATTTCATCAAACTTTTCATAATCTTCTCGACTTGTCTGTCTTGTCATCCACTCCCACGATGTTTCTCTTCCCGTAAAGAACTATGTGCCGCTTTGGCTCATCGTACGATGCATTCGCTTCCTTATCTTTTCTTTTTCTTGGCTTGGTACACATGTCCTTCACATAGAAAACCTGTGCCACATCATTGGCTAGGACGAGGTTCGTCTGCATACGCAAGATTGTTGAGATCCACTGTTGTCATTCCTTACTGCGGGTCTTCCGTTACCCCGCCTCGTGTCATATTGACCCATTTGCACCGAAACAAAAGGACCTTTATACCACATCGATAGTCAAGTTCCCATATGTCCTGTATATAACCATAATATGTTTCCTTTCCCATCTTGGTTTCTGCATCAAAGTGGACACCACTGTTTTGGTTAGTGCTCTTCTTATCTTGGGCAATCGTGTAAAATGTATTACCATTTATCTCGTACCCTTTGAAAGTCATTATATTCGAAGATGGTAACTGGAACAGCAAGTACATGTCATCTTCAATAGAGGTGGCATGCATGGTACGTGTCTGCAACCAGTTGGCGAAACTCCTGGTTTGTTCAGCGGGTGTTTGGAGCGTAGCAAATTCTTGTGTTCATCCATATACGGAGCCACCAAGGTGGAATTCTGTAGAACTGTGTAGTGTGCTTCAGTGAGAGAATGTCACCCATACATATTATTTGTTCCCCTCTAGCGTGCCTTTTCCATCCAGTCTGCCCTTATGCCGCGATTCAGGAACACCAATCGGCTTAAGGTCAGGAATAAAGTCAATACAAAACTCAATGACCTCCTCATTTTGATGGCCCTTGGAGATGCTTCCTTCTGGCCTAGCACGGTTATGAACATATTTCTTTAAGACTCCCATGAACCTCTCAAAGGGGAACATTGTTGGAAATATGCCCTAGAGGCAATAATAAAAGTATTATTATATTTCCTTGTTCATGATAATTGTCTTTTATTCATGCTATAACTGTATTATCCGGAAATCGTAATACACGTGTGAATACATAGACCACAATATGTCCCTAGTGAGCCTCTAGTTGACTAGCTCGTTGTGATCAAGAGATAGTCATGGTTTCCTGGCTATGGACATTGGATGTCGTTGATAACGGGATCACATCATTAGGAGAATGATGTGATGGACAAGACCCAATCCTAAGCATAGCACAAAGATCGTGTAGTTCGTTTGCTAGAGCTTTTCCAATGTCAAGTATCTCTTCCTTAGACCATGAGATCGTGTAACTCCCGGATACCGTAGGAGTGCTTTGGGTGTATCAAACGTCACAACGAAACTGGGTGACTATAAAGGTGCACTACAGGTATCTCCGAAAGTGTCTGTTGGGTTGACACGGATCGAGACTGGGATTTGTCACTCCGTGTAAATGGAGAGGTATCTCTGGGCCCACTCGGTAGGACAACATCATAATGTGCACAATGTGACCAAGGGGTTGATCACGGGATGATGTGTTACGGAACGAGTAAAGAGACTTGCCGGTAACGAGATTGAACAAGGTATCGGTATACCGACGATCGAATCTCGGGCAAGTGCAATACCGTTAGACAAAGGGAATTGTATACGGGATTAATTGAGTCCTTGACATCGTGGTTCATCCGATGAGATCATCGTGGAACATGTAGGAGCCAACATGGGTATCCAGATCCGCTGTTGGTTATTGACCGAGAACGTCTCGGTCATGTCTACATGTCTCCCGAACCCGTAGGGTCTACACACTTAAGGTTCGATGGCGCTTAGGGTTATAAAGGAAGTTTGTATGTGGTTACCGAATGTTGTTCGAGTCCGGATGAGATCCCTGACATCACGAGGAGTTCGGAATGGTCCAGAGGTAAAGATTTATATATGGGAAGTCCTATTTTGGCCACCGGAAAATGTTCGGGATTTTTCGGTATTGTACCGGAAGGTTCTAGAAGGTTCGGAGTGGGGCCCACCTGCATGGGGGACCCACATGAACGTGGGTAGTGGGGAATGACCCCACACCCCTGGTCAAGCGCACCAAGATCCCCCTTAGAAGGAATAAGATCATATCCCAAGGATAAGATCAAGATCCCTAAAAGGGGGATAACAATCGATGGGGAAGGAAATGATGGGATTTCTTTCCTCCCACCTTGGCCAACGCCCCAATGGACTTGGAGGGCAAGAAACCAGCCCTCCACTCCTATGTATAGTGGGGGGCGCATGGGAGCTAACCACGAGTTACGGCGCAGCCCTCCCCTCTCCCAAGTCCTCCTCCTCTCTCGCGGTGCTTGGTGAAGCCTTGCAGGATTGCCACGCTCCTCCACCACCACCACGCCGTCGTGCTGCTGCTGGATGGAGTCTTCTCAACCTCTCCCTCTCTCCTTGCTGGATCAAGGCATGGGAGACGTCACCGGGCTGTACGTGTGTTGAACGCAGAGGTGCCGTCCGTTCGGCACTAGGATCTCCGGTGATTTGGATCACGACGAGTACGACTCCTTCAACCCCGTTCTCTTGAACGCTTCCTCTTAGCGATCTACAAGGGTATGTAGATGCACTCTCCTTCCCCTCGTTGCTAGTCTCTCCATGGATAGATCTTGGTGACTCGTAGGAAAATTTTGAATTTCTGCTACGTTCCCCAATAGTGGTATCAGAGCTAGGTCTATTGCGTAGATTCTTTGCACGAGTAGAACACAAAGTAGTTGTGGGCGTTGATTTTGTTCAATATGCTTACCGTTACTAGTCCAATCTTGTTCCGATGGTATTGTGGGATGAAGCGGCGGACCGACCTTACACGTATCTTCGTGAGACAGGTTCCACCGATTGACATGCACTTGGTGCATAAGGTGGCTAGCGGTGCCGCCTCTCCACTTTAGTCGGAACGGATTCGATGAAAAGGGTCCTTATGAAGGATAAATAGCAATTGGCATATCACGTTGTGGTTTTGTGTAGGTAAGAAACGTTTTGCTAGAAACCCATAGCAGCCACGTAAAACATGCAAACAACAATTAGAGGACGCCTAACTTGTTTTTGCGGTATGCTATGTGATCCGATATGGCCAATAAGAATGTGATGAATGATATGTGATGTATGAGATTGATCATGTTCTTGTAATAGGAATCACGACTTGCATGTCGATGAGTATGACAACCGGCAGGAGCCATAGGAGTTGTCTTAATTTATTGTATGACCTGCGTGTCATTGAACAACGCCATGTAATTACTTTACTTTATTGCTAACCGGTAGCCATAGTAGTAGATGTAATAAGTTGGCGAGACAACTTCATGAAGACACGATGATGGAGATCATGATGATGGAGATCATGGTGTCATGCCGGTGACGATAATGATCATGGAGCCCCGAAGATGGAGATCAAAAGGAGAAAAATGATATTGGCCATATCATGTCACTATTTGATTGCATGTGATGTTTATCATGTTTATGCATCTTGTTTACTTAGAACGACGGTAGTAAATAAGATGATCCCTTACAAAAAATTTCAAGAAGTGTTCTCCCCTAACTGTGCACCGTTGCTAAAGTTCGTCGCTTCTAAGCACCACGTGATGATCGGGTGTGATGGATTCTTATGTTCACATACAACGGGTGTAAGACAGATTTACACACGGGAAACACTCAGGGTTGACTTGACGAGCCTAGCATGTACAGACATGGCCTCGGAACACAAGAGACCGAAAGGTCGAGCATGAGTCATATAGTAGATACGATCAACATGAAGATGTTCACCGATGATGACTAGTTCGTCTCACGTGATGATCGGACACGGCCTAGTTGACTCGGATCATGTAATCACTTAGATGACTAGAGGGATGTCTACCTGAGTGGGAGTTCATAAGATGAACTTAATTATCCTGAACATAGTCAAAAGATCTTTGCAAATTATGTAGTAAGCTCGCGCTTTAGTTCCACTGTTTAGATATGTTCCTAGAGAAAATATAGTTGAAAGTTGATAGTAGCGATTATGCGGACAGTAGAAAGCTTATGTCCTTAATGCACCGCTCAGTGTGCTGAACCCCAAACGTCGTTTGTGGATGTTGCGAACATCAGACATACACGTTTTGATAACTACGTGATAGTTCAGTTAAACGGTTTAGAGTTGAGGCACCAAAGACGTTTTCGAAACGTCACAGAACATATGAGATGTTTCGAGGGCTGAAATTGAAATTTCAGGCTCGTGCCCACGTCAAGAGGTATGAGACCTCCGACGATTTTCTTAGCCTGCAAACTAAGGTAGAAATGCTCAATCGTTGAGCTTGTGCTCAGATTGTCTGAGTGCAACAATCACTTGAATCGAGTGGGATTTGATCTTCCAGATGAGATAGTGATGTTTCTCCAAAGTCATTGCCACCAAGCTGCTAGAGCTTCGTGATGAGCTATAACATATCAGGGATAGATATGATGATCCTTGAGGTATTCGCGATGTTTGACACCGTGAAAGTAGAAATCAAGAAGGAGCATCAATTGTTGATGGTTGGTGAAACCACTAGTTTCAAGAAGGGCAAGGGCAAGAAGGGATACTTCATGAAACGGCAAATCAGCTGCTGCTCTAGTGAAGAAACCCAAGGTTGAACCCAAACCCGAGACTAAGTGCTTCTGTAATAAGGGGAACAACCACTGGAGCGGAATTACCCTAGATACTTGGTAGATGAGAAGGCTGGTAAGGTCGATAGAAGTATATTGGACATACATTATGTTAATGTGTACTTTACTAGTACTCCTAGTAGCACCAGGGTATTAGATACCGGTTCGGTTGCTAAGTGTTAGTAACTCGAAATAAAAGCTACGGAATATACGGAAACTAGCTAAAGGTGAGCTGACGATATATGTTGGAAGTGTTTCCGAGGTTGATGTGATCAAGCATCACACGCTCCCTCTACCATCGAGATTTGGTGTTTGCGTTGAGCATAGACATGATTGGATTATGTCTATCGCAATACGGTTATTCATTTAAGGAGAATAATGGTTACTCTATTTATTTGAATAACACCTTCAATGGTCTTACGCCTAAAGGAATCTCGATCGTAGTGATACACATTTTCATGCCAAAAGATATAAGATAGTAATGATAGTACCACTTACTTGTGGCACTGCCATGTAAGTCATATTGGTGTAAAACGCATCAAGAAGCTCCATGTTGATGGATCTTTGGACTCACTCGTTTTTGAAAAGTTTGAGACATGCGAACCATGTCTATTGGTATGTACGCATGAAGAAACTCCATGCAGATGGATCGTTTGGACTCACTTGATTTTGAACCACTTGAGATATGCAAATCATACCACATGGGCAAGATGACTGAAAAGCCTCATTTTCAGTAAGATAGAACAAGATAGCAACTTGTTGGAAGTAACACTTTTTGATGTGTGCAGTCCAATGAGTGCTGAGGCATGCAGTGAATATCGTTATGTTCTTACTTCACAAATGATTCGAGTAGATTTTGAGTATATTTACTTGATGAAACACAAGTCTGAATTATTGAATGGTTCAAGTAATTTCAGAGTGAAGTTGAAGATCATCGTGACAAGAGGATGATCATAGAGATGAGTATATGAGTTACGAACTTTGGCACGCAATTAAGACATTGTGGAAATTGTTTCACAATTAATACCGCCTGGAACACCATAGTGTGATGGTGTGTCCGAACATCATAGTTGCATCCTACTGGATATGGTGCGTACCATGATGTCTCTTATCGAATTACCACTATCGTTTATGGGTTAGGCATTAGAGACAACCACATTCACTTTAAATACGGCACCACGTAATTCCGTTGAGATGACACCGTATGAACTATGGTTTAGAGAAACCTAAGCTGTCATTTCTTAAATGTTTGGGGCTGCGACGCTTATGTAAAAAAGTTTCAGGTTGATAAGCTCGAACCCAAAGCGGATAAAATGCATCTTCATAGGACACCCAAAACAGTTGGGTATACCTCCTAATTCTGATCCGAAAGCAATATGGATTGTTTCTTGAATCGGGTCCTTTCTCGAGGAAAAGTTTGTCTCGAAAAGTTGAGTGGGAGGATGGTGGAGACTTGATATGGTTATTGAACCATTACTACAACTAGTGTGTAGCGAGGCACGAAAGTTGTTCTGTGGCACCTACACCAATTGAAGTAGAAGCTTATGATAGTGATCATGAAACTTGGATCAAGTCACTACCGTGCCTCGTGGGGTGACAAGGATGCGTCTTCGCTTAAGAGTGGTACAGTAATCATGTCTTGAAGGTCATGTTGCTAGACAACAGCGAACCTACGAGCTATGGAGAAGCAATGGTGGGCCCAAATTCCAACAAATGGCTAGAAGCCATGAAATCCGAGATAGGATCTATGTATCAGAACAAAGCATGGACTTTGGTGGACTTGCCCGATGATCAGCAAGCCATTGAGATAAATGGATCTTTAAGAAGAAGACGGACGTGGACGGTAATGTCACCGTCTATGAAGCTCGACTTGTGGCGAAGAGTTTTTCACAAGTTCAAAGAGTTGACTACGATGAGATTTTCTCATCCGTAGCGATGCTTAAGTCCGTCGGGATCATGTTAGCATTAGCTGCATTTATGAAATCTGGCAGATGGATGTCAAAACGAGTTTCCTTGCCAGTCTTCGTAAGGAAAGGTTGTATGTGATACAATCCGAAAGTTCTTGTCGATCATAAGGATGCTAAAAGGTATGCTAGCTCCAGCGATCCTTTTAAGGACTGGAGTAAGCATCTCGGAGTTGGAATATGTACTTTGATAAGATGATCAAAGATTTTGGGTTTATACAAATTTATGAGAAACTTGTATTTCCAAAGAAGTGAGTGGGAGCACTATAGAATTTCTGGTGAGTATATGTTATTGACATATTGTTGATCAGAAATGATGTAGAATTTCTGGAAAGCATATAGGGTTATTTGAAAAGTGTTTTTCAATGGAAAACCTGGACATTGAGCATCAAGATCTATGAGGATAGATCAAAAACGCTTAATGGTACTTTCAAATGAGCATATACCTTAACATGATCTTGAAGGTGTTCAAGATGGATCACCAAAGAAGGAGTTCTTGCGACATGTAAGGTATGAAGTTAAGACTTAAAGCTCGACCACGGCGGAAGAGAGAGAAAGGACGAAGGTCGCCCCTATGCTTTATACATAGGCTCTACAAGATGCTATCTTTGTGTACCGCACCGAAGTGTGCCTTGCCATGAGTCGACAATAGGGTACAAGAATGATCCAGGAATGGATCATTGGACAGCGGTCAAAATTTGTTCTTGGAGTAAATAAGGACATGTTTCTCGATTATGGAGGTGATAAAGAGTTCGACGTAAAGGATTACGTCGATGCAAACTTTAACACCTATCCGAGTGACTCTGAGTAGCAAACCGGATACGTATAGTGGAGCAACCATTTGGAATAGCTCCAAGTGGAGCGTGGAAGCAGCATTTACAGAATGACCTAGAGATTTGCGAAGTACATACGGATCTGAATGTTGCAGACCCGTTGACTAAAACCTCTCTTGCAAGCAAAACATGATCAAACCCCAGAACTCATTGAGTCTTAAACACATGATGATGTGAACTAGTTTAGTGACACTAGTAAACTCTTTGGATGTTGGTCACATGGTGATGTGACCTGTCAATGTTAATCACATGGAGATGTGAACTAGATTATTGACTCTAGTGCAAGTGGGAGACTGTTGGAAATATGCCCTAGAGGCAATAATAAAAGTATTATTATATTTCCTTGTTCATGATAATTGTCTTTTATTCATGCTATAACTGTATTATCCGGAAATCGTAATACACGTGTGAATACATAGACCACAATATGTCCCTAGTGAGCCTCTAGTTGACTAGCTCGTTGTGATCAACAGATAGTCATGGTTTCTGACTATGGACATTGGATGTCGTTGATAACGGGATCACATCATTAGGAGAATGATGTGATGGACAAGACCCAATCCTAAGCATAGCACAAAGATCGTGTAGTTCGTTTGCTAGAGCTTTTCCAATGTCAAGTATCTCTTCCTTAGACCATGAGATCGTGTAACTCCGGATACCGTAGGAGTGCTTTGGGTGTATCAAACGTCACAACGAATCGGGTGACTATAAAGGTGCACTACGGTATCTCCGAAAGTGTCATTGGGTTGACACGGATCGAGATGGGATTTGTCACTCCGTGTAAACGGAGAGGTATCTCTGGGCCCACTCGGTAGGACATCATTAATGTGCACAATGTGACCAAGGGGTTGATCACGGGATGATGTGTTACGGAACGAGTAAAGAGACTTGCCGGTAACGAGATTGAACAAGGTATTGGTATACCGACGATCGAATCTCGGGCAAGTGCAATACCGTTAGACAAAGGGAATTGTATACGGGATTAATTGAGTCCTTGACATCGTGGTTCATCCGATGAGATCATCGTGGAACATGTGGGAGCCAACATGGGTATCCAGATCCCGCTGTTGGTTATTGACCGGAGAACGTCTCGGTCATGTCTACATGTCTCCCGAACCCGTAGGGTCTACACACTTAAGGTTCGATGACGCTAGGGTTATAAAGGAAGTTTGTATGTGGTTACCGAATGTTGTTCGGAGTCCCGGATGAGATCCCGGACATCACGAGGAGTTCCGGAATGGTCCGGAGGTAAAGATTTATATATGGGAAGTCCTATTTTGGCCACCGGAAAATGTTCGGGATTTTTCGGTATTGTACCGGGAAGGTTCTAGATGGTTCCGGAGTGGGGCCCACCTGGATGGGGGGACCCACATGAACTTGGGTAGTGGGGGAATGACCCCACACCCCTGGTCAAGGCGCACCAAGATCCCCCCTTAGAAGGAATAAGATCATATCCCGAAGGGATAAGATCAAGATCCCTAAAAAGGGGGGATAACAATCGGTGGGGAAGGAAATGATGGGATTTCTTTCCTCCCACCTTGGCCAACGCCCCAATGGACTTGGAGGGCAAGAAACCAGCCCCTCCACTCCTATGTATAGTGGGGAGGCGCATGGGAGCTAACCACGAAGTTCTGGCGCAGCCCTCCCCCTCTCCCAAGTCCTCCTCCTCTCTCGCGGTGCTTGGTGAAGCCTGCAGGATTGCCACGCTCCTCCACCACCACCACGCCGTCGTGCTGCTGCTGGATGGAGTCTTCCTCAACCTCTCCTCTCTCCTTGCTGGATCAAGGCATGGGAGACGCCACCGGCTGTACGTGTGTTGAACGCGGAGGTGCCGTCTGCTCGCACTAGGATCTCCGGTGATTTGGATCACGACGAGTACGACTCCTTCAACCCCGTTCTCTTGAACGCTTCCGCTTAGCGATCTACAAGGGTATGTAGATGCACTCTCCTTCCCCTCGTTGCTAGTCTCTCCATGGATAGATCTTGGTGACTCGTAGGAAATTTTTGAATTTCTGCTACGTTCCCCAACAAACATATTGTGTAGAAATACAGGAACCAAAACGTTAATCTCTTCGCATAGGTGAACTAGGACGTGTGTCATGATGTTGAAGAAGGATGGTGGGAACACCAACTTGAAACTGACAAGACATTGCACCAAATCATTCTGTAACCTTGGTATGATTTCTGGATCGATTACCTTCTGAGAGATTGCATTGAGAAATGCACATAGCTTCACAATGGCTAATCGAACGTTTTCCGGTAGAAGCCCCCTCAATGCAACCGGAAGCTGTTGCGTCATAATCACGTGGCAGCCATGAGACTTTAGGTTCTGGAACTTTTTCTCTGCCATGTTTATTATTCCCTTTATATTCGACGAAGCCGACGGTACCTTATCGAAAGGCATTCAAAGAAGATTTCCTTCTCTTCTTTGGTAAGAGCGTAGCTTGCATGACCCTGATGTATGCAGTCTTCTCCGTGCATATGTTGCTGGTCCTCCCGTGCCTCAGGTGTATCTTTTGTCTTCCCATACACGCCCAAGAAGCCAAGCAGGGTCACGCAAAGATTCTTTGTGACGTGCATCACGTCGATTGCGGAGCGGACCTCTAGGTCTTTCCAATATGGCAGGTCCCAAAATATAGATTTCTTCTTCCACATGGGTGCGCGTCCGTCCGCGTCCTTCGGAACAGGTTGTCCGCCAGACCTTTCCAAATATCACCTTCAAATCCTTGACCATATCATGTACATCAGCACCATGACGATGGCGAGGCTTCATCCGTGATCCGCTTCACCTTTGAAATGCTTGCCTTTCTTTCTTCGGATGCCCGCTCGGAAGAAATCGACGATGTCCTGTACACATTCTTCTTACAACTATTCAAATATATATCGTCGGTATCATCCAAACAGTCGCGTGCATCCGCGGTATCCCTTGTTTGTCTGTCACGAAGGTTACCGAGAGCAGGCTAATCATTGATGGTCACGAACAGCAACGCCTTGAGGTCAAATTCTTCCCCATGTGCTCATCCCACGCACGCACACCTGCTCCATTCCACAGCTGTAAGAGTTCTTCAACTAATGGCCTTAGGTACACATCAATGTCGTTGTCGGGTTGCTTAGGGTCTTGGATGAGCACCGCATCATAATGAACTTCCGCTTCATGCACAACCAAGGAGGAAGGTTATACAAACATAGAGTCACGTGCCAGTGCTATGGTTGCTGCTCTGCTCCCCAAAAGGATTAATGCCATCTGCGCTTAGACCAAACCATACGCTCCTTGCGCCATCTCGCAAACTCCTTCCCGTACTTTCTTTCGATTTTTCTCCACTGCGACCCGTCGTGGTACTCTCAACTTTCCGTCTTTCTTACGGTCTTCTCTGTGCCATCTCATCGCCTTGGCATGCTCTTTGTTTTGGAACAAACATTGCAACCGTGGTATTATAGGAGAATACCACATCACCTTGGCAGGAATCTTCTTCTTGGGGCGCTCGCCGACATCACCGAGCTCATCGCGCTGATCTTATAGCGCAATGCACCACATACCGGCAAGCGCTCAAATCCTCGTACTCACCGCGCATGCAGGATGCAATCATTAGGGCATGCATGTATCTTTTGCACCTCTAACCCTAGAGGGCGACAGCCTTCTTTGCTTTGTACGTACTCTCGGGCAATTCGTTGTCCTTTGGAAGCATATCCTTTATCATTACCAGAACTTTCCAAATCCCTTGTCGATACACCATTCTCGCCTTCCATTGCAGCAATTCCAGTGGGTGCCCAGGTTTTTCTTGTCACCTCACGCAATTCGGTACAACAATTTTTGTGATCCTCTAACATGCGCTGCAACTTCTTCTTCTCCAAATCACTTGCGCGGTTTCTCTTTGCATCGGCAATGGCCCGACCTAGATCATCAACGGGCTCATCGATGCCTCTTCTTCAGCTTCTTCCCGCATTGCCGGCTCAGCTTCTTCCGCATTACCGCTCAGCTTCTTCCCCATTGTTGTATCATCGTATTCAGGGAACCCATGGCCAGATAGCTGTCGTCCTCCTCTTCTTCTTCATTGTCTTCCATCATAACCCCTCTTTCTCCGTGCTTGGTCCAAACATTATAGCGGGCATGAAACCGGACTTAAACAAGTGGACGGAATGGTTCTTGACGAGAGTAATTGTGACCATTCTTACGCACACCACATGGACAAGGCATAAAACCATCCGCCCGCTTGTTTGCCTCAGCCATAGCGTAAAAGTATGCACCCTCAACGAACTGGGAGAGCATCGGTCATCGTACATCCATTGCCGCTCATCTTCATTACACAACACGAATAGACCAAATTAATACAAGTTCATACATACAGTTCATACAACACTTAAATGCAACAAACAAATAACTCTCTAGCTAAAGCATTTAAATGCAACAACAAATGCGATCAAGATCGCAACTAAGGTAACAATTGATCCAATAGCATAATGATACTAAGCCTCACTATCGATGGCATATTTTCTAATCTTTCTATTCTTCAAGCGCATTTTCTCCATCTTGATCTTGTGATCATCGATGACATCGGCAACATGCAACTCCAATTCCATCATCTCCCCCTCAATTCTTTTCAATTTTTCTTTCAAGTACTCGTTTTCTCTTTCAACTAAATTTAACCTCTCGACAATAGGGTCGGTTGGAATTTCCGGTTCACATACCTCCTAGATAAAAATATCTATGTCAACTTGATGGGCATAATTTGTCATAAACACGAAATGCAACAAAATAGTTTTAAAAGAGAATATACCACATCCAAATCATAACAAGGACGAGGGCCGACGGGGACGGATATCAAAACCATGGCACTATGTATAACAAACAACGTACGGGTAAGATAATTATTACATGATTAACTATATATCCAAATCACACAAACATCAATTTTTTATATAAAATTACATGAACAAGAGGCTCACCACAAGGTGGTGCCGGTGACGGGACGGTGCAGGCGATCGACGGTGGTTACGACGGAGATTTAGAAGGCACTAAGCACCTACATATGCAAACTAAGTGTTATTTTTGACCTCAAATTGCATATAAATCAAATACTAGCACATATATATATTTCCTCCCAAATTACTAAACTCACAAATTAGTAACTATACAAAGCATGGGAAGAGCTAATCTAGCAATGAGAGTTGAAAGGACAAAGTTGCTAACCTTTGTGATCATTTGAATGGATGGGGGCCTTCAAATCTTGACAAATTTTGGGCAAAATTTGTGAGGAGCTCGAGGGGAAAGTGGAAGAACAGAGAGGAGAGGGGGAAGGGGAATAACAGAGCGAGCTCGGGTGGACGAAGGGTTTATGTAGGACGACCTTTAGTACCGGTTCGTGCCACGAACCGGTACTAAAGGTGATGGAGGGGGCCCAGACTGACAACATCCTGCCACCACTCTCATTAGTACCGGTTTGTGGCACGAACCGGTGCTAAAGGTTAGCCACGAACCGGTACTAATGAGAGCGGCCCGGCTAGCCGTTGGAACCGGCACTAATGTATACATTAGTGCCGGCTCTAATACAAACCGGTACTAATGTGCTGCACGTTTGACCCTTTTTCTACTAGTGTCTAACAAGTGGTATCATGAGCAAGGTTCGATTTGAGGCCGTGGTATTGATCTAGTGGACATGGAAGATACCGTAGTTGGAGTTTGCCAGGAGCGATCTGCAGCAGACGTGTCGGCGGTTTAATCTTTACGAGGGAAAAGCAATTGTTGGCAGCAACGGCAGGTGAGACGTGCGGCGATCATGGATCGATCGGGCGAGCGGCTCCTGCATCCTCGAGCGGCGGCAGCGTAACGGACGATGCGGACGTGGCCAGCGGCCACGCAAGGCGCAGCGGGGCAGATGGCTGCGTGGCCCAACAGGGGCTGGTGCTGGCGGGCTGGCCCAGGTGGGGCTGCCCGAGCCAGCGGAGGAGTCTGGGACGACGCCCAGGCACGTACGTCTAGCTGGCTGCTCGGTAGGGTTGCATGCATGTGATTTGTTTTGGAAAAAAGAGGACCGAGTCCTCGACGCAAGGCAGTAGATCGTTCGGAGCGAAAAGAATATTCGTCGGTTGTATGCATCCATCAGAAAGCAGAGGCAGGACAAAGCAAAGCTAGAAGGGAATGGCTAGAAGTCAGTCAGCTGAATTTTTGGTTTGAGGTCAGTCGATTTTTGCATCGTTGGATGAAAAATCAATGGCCCACAGTGTTCTTCAACCTCTGGACACATCCCTTTCTTTCATTCATTCAGAAATCGATTGACGCCAAATTCACATCAGCTGACTGATGTGTAGCTAAACTGAAGCTAGAATTACAAAATTTGTGCCAAGGGAGCTACGCCACGTGAGAAGACCAGAAGATTGTTTTTGGCTGGAATTGCCATCAGTACATGAGGGTGTACCACAGTCAGGTTTTGCTTGTGTACTTGGGCATCACATGAGGAAAGCTTGGATAATTTTTCGCAGGGTCAGCCGTACAAAGAACCATGACGCCAACGGGTACCAGGTTTGAGGTGGAGAAGTTCACGGAGCAGAAAACCTTGGGTTATGGCAGACAAGGATGAAAGATTTGTTGGCACATCAAGGATGCTTGAAGGCGTTGCAGGAAGTCATGTCAGTTGTGATGGAATTATCATGTGATGGATGGGAATTCGCCGAAGACGGTATGGGAGCCTCGAGCGTGTCGGACAGTCGGACAAGATCGGCTGGGTCGGACTGGACAGTCTGACGGGATCGACGCGAGTCGGTTGGTACAGAAGATGGTGGTGGGATCGGCAACAATGATGTAGGAGCGTGATGCTGATGGTGACCGACTTCTGGAGCGTGGAAACACGCGACGCAGGCCCAAGGGCTTGTGTGACTTCGACAAGACTATGGTGCGGGGTTGATTCAAGACGGTGCACAGTATAAAGCTTGAAGTCGACGGGGCGCAAGGGTGGACTGATCATCTACCATGGAGTCATGTTGAAGGTGGAGCTGGATTGAGGGGCTACGATGTAAGGATCCAGGGAATCGAAGCCTATTCAGCGAAAAAAGCGAGGGACACGTAATTCGGACTGGAGCCCAATGGTCTGATGGAAGCATGAAAATCGTCATTGGTCGGTGATGATCGGTGGTACTCTGCAGTGGGGGTTGAGTGTGTGGTTTCGGACCCTTGAGACTCGACCGGGACAGCGGAGGCTTGACGCGGTAATAGCGGCGAGGCGTGCAATATGCACGGGACATGGAGACTGGCCAGGGCTCTGGTGGTCATACATGTGGTGAGACAACTGCGAATTTGACTCGGGATGACTACAAGCAATGGTGAAATTCTTTCAAGTTTCAAACAAGCGGTCAAGAAAGGAGCGGTGCTGTTGAGTTCAGGTAACTCTTATGTGTGACACCCAATATGTGAGTTGTTCACTTTCACGCAGGTCAGTGATCAGTGTGTGATGGCATTGGACGGATACTCTGGAAGTTGGGAGCACAAACTAGAGTAACAAGGAACTTAATTTTGCTCGAGTGTTGACTGTGGTCAAGAAAAGAAGGGACTACAAGTTGCAGGTGGAGTCACATGGAGTCTTTGGAGTAGCAGCGGTACTCATGGGATAAGCTTAAGTCCAATGTACATGGAAGTTTGACGCATGGACGAACTCAAGGTGGAGGAGTATATTCGCCAAGGTGGAGTTTGTTGGAGTTGTGTCGAATATAGTGTACAAGATAGGTTGCAGTTGGACTTGTAGTTGTATTGTGTTTACATAGGATGTGGAGTCGTGTCCTAGTAGGACACCTGTATGCTAGGCCTCTCATATATAGCGGGGGTAGACACACAATGTAACCTATGCCAACATAATAGCACAGGCGCGCAAGGGGGAGCCGGCGGCGTGTGCCGGCGCCCGGGTGGCCGGAGTGCGGTATTGTGACGGTGTCACGGGGAGGAGCGCCCGTAGTCAGGCCCCGGGGATGTAGCCATATCGGTGAACCTCGTTAACAAATCTCGTTGTCGTGCTCGTGTGATTGCTTGGTCCTTGGATGATTGATGGTATGCCTCTGATTTATTCTAACAGTCCCGTCCTCAAAGGCGGGACCATGTCCAGCAATGGAACAACCAGAACATAACAAAGGTGATAGAGAAGACGTCCGACATTCTCGCGGTGATCACCGTTCTCGTTGCTGGCGTCGCCTTCACCGCCGCCAACAACATACCCGGCTCGTACGAGCAAGAGGAGGGGAATGGGAATGTAAAAGGGATGGCGGTCCTCGGGAAGAAGCCCGTCTTCAAATGCTTCCTTATCCTGGATAGCCTCGCCCTGGTAACCTCCGTGCTCGTCGTCGTCCTGCTCGTCTACGGCAAGGCGTCACGCTCCGCCGGGTTGTGGAAAACCTTCACGGCAGCGCTGCACTGCCTTTTTTTGCGGGCAATTCAAAGAGAGCTTTATTCATATGAAAGCATTCCTAGGACAGTGAGCCATCAGGCTGGTCACTAGGAAGCTAGGAATTACATCAAGCCAACAGTCGGTCACATTCAAAGTACAAGCATGCTTAGCATAGAGACGCGCCGATAAGTTTGCTGACCTGTTAATGTGCTGGATAACAAAAGAAGTAAAGTGATTACTAAACTCTCCTATTTCTAATAGAATCGGGGCCACAATTGAGCGAGAATTGTGGTGAGTGTTCCAGAGTATCAGTAACTCCATGCAGTCAACTTCCATTATCACATGCGAGAATCCTCGAAGGGTGGCGAATAAAACTCCATCTCGCAGAGAGAAAGCTTCCATGACCAAGGGATCAGAGATCCCCATATACGGCTTGCACCATGAGCCTAGCAAAGCTGAAGAAGAACGTGCGACGCCACCTGCACCGCCCCGCCCCTCGGCAAAATTCAGCGCGCCATCCGTTGTGATTTTCACTGTGCCATCATCAGGTGGACGCCAGCGATACCCAGGCAAAATTGAGGCTGCCTTTTGCAGAAGCTGAAGGAGGGCAATAGCCTCCTTAATTGCTCTGATCGTCAATGTTGGATCCCTCCCCTCTTCGTCGTGTTTGATTCGGTTGCGGGAGTGCCAAATTGACCACATGACAGTGGTGATCTTGGCTCGGTCATCATCAGAGAAACGGGGTCACATGTGATATCGCGAGCCCATGAATCCGGATGGAGACGAGGGAGACGAATACCAAACCATGCACATGCCTCGTCCCAGAAGCGTTGCGCATGGGAACAATGAATGAGAGCATGCTCCAGATCCTCCCTCATTGCTAAGCAAACCTTGCACCGATTAATTGGTGCAATATGACGATAGTCGAGAGTAACTTCATCCGGAAGAATCCCACGAAGAACTCTCCACCAGAAAACTCACACTTTCAGTATGACATTCAATTTCCATAAGGCCTTCCACAACTGTTGATCATCTCCTGAGGTTCCGGTAGCCATCCCTTCCTCTAGAGCTAAACGCTCTTTCTGAGTCATTAGAGCACGGTACGCCATCTTCACAGTGTAGTTGCCTGATTTCTCGAATGCCCAAGCAAAAGAATCCTCACCTCCCCCTTGCCTAATAGGAATGTTTAGAATGGCTTCGGCATCTGTGGCAATGAAAGTCTCCCTAACCACATCCTGCCGCCAAGACCAGTTGGTCGTGTCAATGAGCTCAGCCACCGTTTCAATGGTGGTGTTCGGCGGTTTGAAGATTGGTGTCATTGAAATTGTACCAGAAATCCATTTGTCTGTCCAAACTGCTATCGTGTTGCCATCCCCAACACGAGAAATCAAACCAGCCCCTAGGGCCTCTCTTCCCGCTATAATAGCCTTCCAAGTGGCCGAGGCCGACTTTGGTGCCGAGGCATGCATAAAGTCGCTGTCGGGGAAATAACGGCCCTTGAGAACTCTTGCACACAGCAAGGTAGGGTTTGTCATTAGTCGCCAACCCTGTTTGCCCAACATGGCAAGATTGAATTGATGCGGGTCTCGGAACCCCATCCCTCCGTTGCACTTAGGTGTCGCCAGCTCTTTCCAGGACACCCAATGCATAAATTTTTTATCTAGAGAACTGCTCCAAAACTATTTCGCCATAGGAGAAGTTAAGCTCTTGCAAACTTTCTTTGTCAATAAGAATGTGCTCATTGGATAGGTATACTACATCAGCATGGTCCCTGATCAGCATGGTCCTGGCATGCTACACGGCTCTGGAAACCTCCAGGACAGTATACTACATCATATACAGCGCCCTTTCCCTGATGCTAGGCCTGGTCCTGCATTTGGTCAGCCCTCGCGTGTCGTTCGGCACACTATGGAAGTACCTGTGGCGGCAATGCGGATTGAAAGGACGTCACGGAGCTATCCGTAGGCGTATCAAGCAGCAATATCGTCAGTGCTTTCGTGTGCAACCTGCTTCTCTTCTGGGTTGCAAATTATGTTGTACTGGCTGTGGGCCTCAGCAGTCAGCACAGTCTTAACCCTTGGCAAAGTCTCAAGAGTTGGGTGACCTACGGGGAAAAAAATCGTAATGCTGAGTGTCGGGCTATTTGGCGGGTGTATTTTGTCGGTCACTCGGTAAACAAGCCCTTTAATTTGCCGAAATGTATCGGGAACTACTACTTAGGTTGTTTACTGAGTAGGTTGTTCCCGATACTAGGCGAAGTAGGAGCTTTGTTGAGTGTTTTTTATACAACACTCGGTAAACAATTAAAAAGCAATGAAGTACATGTATTCATTTGGATTTTTCAAGAGCAAACTCTTTAATTTTGATTTTCTTTTAAGGAAGCTAGAAATATTCAACGACTACTTAGGCTGTCGGTCGTGGCACTAGGCCAGAAAACGTCCAGATTTCAGCCATACCAACGAGACATGCCTGAGGTCTGCCTAAAAGTGGCCTAGAGTTAGGTAAAAAATGGCAAAAGGTGGCCTAGATCATACCGTAATTTGCTTTCTTGTTTTTTTCTTTTTGCGGGGGAACACATCTTTTTTTTGCGGGGCTTGAACATTGCTTTCTACTACCTCCGTTCCCAAATATAAGTCTTTTTAGAGATTTTAACAAGGGACTACATACGAAGCAAAATGAGTAAATCTACACTCTAAAATATGTCTATATACATCTGTATGTTGTAGTCCATTTGAAACCTCTAAAAAAACTTATATTTAGGAACAGTATATATATATATATATATATATATATATATATATATATATATATATATATATATATATATATATATATATATATATATATATATATATATATATATATATATATATATATATATATATAACTCAGTAAACAGATCGATTGTTAGGAGCATCATCCACTGAAAATGGTCTACATATTGAACCCGTTTCCAGAGTCGGCACCCACGTTCCTAGTGTAGAGCATAGAAGCCGGCCTTGACGGGGCACCGAGAGACACTGTCTCACTACCAATCATCATGCCCACTGCCGACATCATCGGCCTGTCCCCCGGGTTCTCCTGGACGCACAACAACGCTACCTGGATGCACCTCCTCGCGTCGCTCTCCGAGAAGCTGTTGTTCATGCACGGGTCCATCTTCTCCAGCACCGTTCCAGCCGTCCAATGCTCCCACATCTGCACACACGTTATTTTTTGCAACAACTTAGTCATTCATGGCAACTGTTTAGATGTACTCCCTCCGGTCCTTTTTACTCTGCACATTGGATTTGCCGAAAGTCAAACTTGCTAGGTTTAACCAAATTTATATTAGAAATTATTAGCATCTACAATATCTAATAAATAAAATATGAAATATATTCCAAGATGAATCTAATGATATTGGTGTTGTTATGTGAATGTCTATAATTTTTTATATAAACTTGGTCAAAGTTGGATGAGATTGACTTCGGACAAAACCTAATATGCAGAGTAAAAAGGACCGGAGGGAGTAGTAGTTAGCAATGGATCGCAGAATGATGCATACCGTGGTCAACAAATCTTCAGATTGCGAGGTGTCACTGTTCTTCCTTCCTGTCACAATCTCCAGAACCATGACCCCGAAGCTGAACACGTCCGATTTCACAGAGTAGTTCCCACGCATCAAGTACTCCGGCGCCATGTATCCACTGAAATAGCACAACACAGCATGTTCCAACGTGATTAACGAACGTCACCCTTATTTTAGCTAGAAACGAGAAACATGGACTACACTGGTAGTACTATTATTACTTACTATGTGCCGATGACACGGTTGGTGACCCCCTGCGTTTGGCCTCGCCCGAAGAGCCTCGCGAGGCCAAAGTCCGAGATCTTGGGGCTCATATCGGCGTCCAGAAGCACGTTGCTGGCTTTGAGATCGCGATGGACGACCTTGAGCTGGGAGTCTTCATGGAGGTACTGCAGGCCTCGAGCGATCCCGCGTATAATCCTCTGCCTCTTCTCCCAGTCAAGTTGCCCGCGTTTCTCCATGTCTGTTGTTCGTCCTCATAAGTTTAGAAATAGTATATGTGTTGCAATTCTGAGTTTCTGATCATAGGTGTCAAACCAAAATGTTACCGAATAAGATCTGGTCGAGGCTCCCATTAGGGACTAACTCGTAGATGAGCAGCCGCTCCTGATGCTCTAGGCATACGCCGACAAGCCTGGCGAGATTCTTGTGCTTGAGCTTCGCCACAAGCACGAGCTCGTTCTTCAGCTCCTCCACACCTTGCGTCGAGCTCTTGGACAGTCTCTTCACTGCTATCTCTTCGCCATCTGGCAGAGTACCCTGTGCACCAAACTAGTCCAAACTAAAGTTCCACTCAAATCAACTGTAAAAACCACAATCAATATGGAAATTGATTCAAGATCTGCACCTTATACACCGCGCCGAACCCGCCTTCGCCGAGCTTGTTGCTTTCCGCAAAGTCCTCAGTCGCGGTTCGCAGAGTTGCAATGTCCATCAACATTGAGTCTACAATCTTGGTGTCCTCGGCTCCAGTGGAGTGACTGGAATATGCTGAACATAAAGAACTTCATTATCAGCTTGCCTTCTTTTTGCGGTAAAGAGGGAGATTTATTCAATGTCCAAGGGTTACAATGGCCAGTACGAAACTAGAAATAAAATCTGGACCACGTTGCAACTAACAAGTGGTGCTACTGGCCGTACAAGCATAATTGGCCACACTGTGCTACCTATTTTGGTCTCCGAAAAGCTTCTGAGGTTTAAACTCCCTAAGTACTAAGAAATTCTTGATCTCCTTAACTAAATTGCCAACTTCAGATTTTAGCAATGACGTATAGGAAAGAGAAGATAATGCAACCAAAGAATCCAATTGCAGGAAAATCGGTAGGCTTGACCATTGAAGGGCGAGGTACAGCCCGAGCATAAGTGCTTGAATTTCGGCCTCCATGGAGTACTTGGCATGCAGTGAAGATGACTGCTCCTGCTCCATCTCTTAGAACCATCCCTGCCCCAGCCGAACCATTCTCAAAGTTGTAGGAGCCATCAACTGAAAGAGGAGGCCCGACTTTGGGCGGTTGCGGGCACTCGACACTTGTGTAATGTAATGCCGCGAGAGTAGACTCTTCTCCCTGCTTCGCGGGTTCTTATTAAAACTCCTCTCTTAATTAATAAAAATGACAAATCTTTTGCCTTGTTTCAAAAAAAAAAAAAAACTGTAGGAGCCATCAACTGAAAGGGCCAGCCAGCGGTGGGTGAGGCCATGCAGGAGCTAGGGGCTTAGGATCTGAACCATGGGGCATTATTCCTGAACCAGACATAGGGATTTCTGTTTTATAATCTTTTCGACAGTAAGTTTCTTTGCTTTTCTTACCGAGTTGAGGTAACTCGAGAGAAAATCATGAGATACTCAAACCGGCGGTGCATCTTTTCCATGCACTAGATCATTCCGTATAATCCAGATTCTCGAAATGAGCATCAAAACCATGTCAATGACCTCGGGGGCATGCACCGCCAAACAGTCAAATAGCCATTCATCATCTGTGTGTAACACTAGTTCCTTCCTTGGGATCGGCCAGACCCCACACATGGAATCCCATTGGGCAGTAGCGTTATTGCATGTCACAGAGCATGGTAAGTATCTTCGTCCTCCTTACCACAAAGATGGCACATTGTGCCAGATGACGTTTCCTTTTACTACTTCCTCTCTCTTAGTTTACAGGGCGTGCGCGTACCTTTAGGTCGTCAATTTGGCCACCTAATACAAATTATATATTACAAAAAAATATACCAATATAAACTTCAGATGTTTTATTTTCAGACGATATAATTTTTGTGTTATATAGTTTATATTAGGGTGATAAAATTAGTAACTAGATATACGCGTAGCACTTGTAAACTCAAACGGAGGGAGTACACAGCAATGTGCCTAGAGCACCCGACGCCAATTTCCATGCATTCACACGCATCCGGTGTGGTACAGCCGCCTTCCATATTAAATCCCACAACTTCCGAGTACCAGATGGGCTGGAAGCCTGGAACTAGATGCTCCCGGTGCAAACATAGATTCATGTGTCCCCATTGCTAACTTATATGCAGAACAAACACTGAACATTCCTTTCGGATCAGGTTGCCAAGCCAAGAAGTCCTCCTTTAACCGAGGTGAGGTGAAGGTATTTGCTGTATCGCTAACACGTCCGCAGGGTAAAAATATTGGTTCAGGACGTTATAATTCCACACACCGTTCTCTTTCAAAAAATCAGAAACTCTATTAAGCCGACAATTGCGCTTAGGCGTAATAGGTCGGTAGGGCTGGCCCCTTGGTATCCATGGGTCTCGCCAGGCCCAGATGGATCTCCCATTACCTACACGCCATATAACACCTTTCTTTAGCTTGTCTTTTAAGTGCAAAATTTATGGTGTAAATTGGAGAATTTCATCAAGTGGATAGTAGTAGCGCCAGATGTTGCTAAGATGGTAGTTTCAGACTACCCGAGGCACTACTTTGTAAGGTCTTTATGAATAATTAATAAAATTGTTGCATGCGTCTTTCAGATGCAGAGGCCAGGCTCATCCTTCTTTTCGAAAAATAACAATACGTACTTTGTTGGGTCACTTGTGCTGGTGAGCGCCTCCTCCTCCTCCACATAAAGAAGCCGACGATAAGGTGTTCGGCTGCTATAGTAGGCAGAACGACCATAAGAATAATGGCAGGCGCACTGTAATTTCTCCCTGTGAATGTAACTAGCTTAGATGAATGCAATAAGCTAAACTAACTATTACACGCTATTAGCTAGACTGGAAAACAACAAAATTTGGAATAAGAGAAATAAAATCTGTTGAAAAGACATAGACTTTAGCTAGTTTGATCCATTCTCATGGCTTACAACATGTCTTTCCGAATTTCTTTGGCTATTTTTAAATTATTTAAGTTACTCAGTTCCTTAGATTTAGGATTTTGTGCTGCATGTCGTGTCTGTGTCATTATCATCAAAAACAAAACAAGTAGTGAGTGGGTGAAGAGCAAAATTTGAATAGTTTTGATATTTGAAGAAGAAGGTGAAAGAATATCCGATATTGTATTAACTGAAAGGGCATACATAAACTTTGAAATACTCAAATGGCAAATTTATTTAAATGTCATATGAAGAAAACAAAAAATTTGAAGTGGAAGACGGGCTAATATGGATAGAATCATCTGAACAAACACATTCAATAAAATGACCTACCAATAGACAGTCCACACACCCCCCCCCCCCCAACCCACTTGCATGTGACATCAGCAAAGATTTCTTCACTTCTGAATTCTGAAAAAGATATTTATCACTCAAATTGGTGACACAATTGACGATAGCTTTCCCTGTTGCCTTCCTCGTGGTAAGATCTCTCTCAAATTGTACATACCAGGTTATTAGCTACAGTACTTGGTTGTCATATTTTAATAACTTGCTTACTAGGTTACTAAATGGCAAAATACACCAATTGCTTCTTGATACTTGTACGTGTTGACGACTACTTTCGTTAACCCTTGAATACTAACTCCCTAGCTTTGCGTAACATTGCAATGTATGCAAACATACAAAATTATTTCCTATGCAAACATATAAAACTATTTCCTGGCAACTACACACAATTATCCTGACAGCATTCACTGCTAACATGGTACTCATACTTAGAAGGACGTATGCATCCCTAATTGGTGCAGAGGCCGGGGAAGTGAAATTCTCCCCAAAAAAGAAATAAAAGGTCAGCATTGTTGAACATATTTGTGCATGTATCTGTTAGGATAATCTCCTACCGGCCCCGCCTCTAGTTTTCTTGTATAGATGAGGTTGAGAGCTGCCCTTGTACCCATATATACGTGCACCGTGCACCCGATCAATATATCGAGAGTTGCATTGCCTTCAACATGGTATCAGTTTCCCTTCCGATCCAACCCTAGCTTCCGCTCCTAGCCGCCGCCGCCGCAGCTCCTCGCTGCCGCCGCCGCCGCCGCCATCTACTTGGGCCGCCGCCGCATCCTCACCCCACCGCCGTGCGTGCCTCCCCATCCCCATCCCTCTCCCTCTCCCAAGCCGCCTCCCTCTCCCTCCCGAGCCGCCTCCCTCCCACCTGATCGCCATCTCCCCACCAGTCGTGCCGCCACTCCTCCCCTCGGTCGCGCCGCATCCATTGCTTCTCCCCACTCCGCCGCCTCCCACCCCTCCAATCCCTTCGAAGGTCCGGCCCCTCCCCCGGTGGAGGTCGTCCGCGATCTGGACATCTTTGCCCGCATGCCCGTCGTTCTTGACTACGCCACCTCCACCTACTACGCCTGGAAAACCTACTTCTCCTCGTCTTCCGCGAGTACCACCTCATCGATCACGTCGATGGCTCTGACGACTCCGGCCTCATGTACGCGGACGACGACTGGCTGACCATCGACGCCACCATCACTCGCTGGCTGTACCAAACCATCTCCAAGGACATCTTCCACACCATCGTCTGCGACACTGATGACGCGCAGATGGTGTGGGCGAAGTTGAACGGGCTCTTCCTCGACAACGCCCTCCAGCGCCGCGTATTCCTTCAGCAGGAATTTTTTGGCTGCCATCAGCTTGACTCGTCCATTGACGATTATTGCATGCGCCTTAAGAAACTTGCCGACGAACTCCGCGGCCTCGGGGAGCGGGTCTCCGACGACCTCCTCCTCAGCACGCTCACCGCCAGTCTGAACGAGGAGTTCGGCAACGCGGCCTCCAGCCTCACGTTCCTCCCGACCCGACCTTTCCTCGGGTCGTGGCCTATCTTCGGTTGGAGGAGAGGAGGATGAAGATGGTGAAGTCCCGAGCCACGCACACGGCTCTCGCGGCGGGCACCTCCCGCGCTGCTCCTCCCACGGCGCCGCAGCCGCCGGCATCATACTTCCAGGCGCCACCGGCGCCCGTCTACCAGCCGCCGCCCCCTGCCCTCGACCATCGTCGTGGGGCGCCAGCGACAAGCAGCAAAGCAAAGACGGCGCTGGGGGGGCAGCCGCAGCAATAGCAGCTGCCTTGGCTCCCTGGGCCGCCGCGACCAACCCTTGGACGGGGGTGGTCCATGCGTACACGATGTCCGTGCCACGGGCCCCCGTCCCGGCTAGGATCCTCGGCCCCCGCCCCGACGCGCATCAGGCGTTCTTCGTCGCCCCGGGTGGCTACCCCGTCGAGGCCCCTCCGTACGTCGCCCCGGGTGGCTACCTCGCCGCCCCTCCGGCCGCGGCCGCCGCACTCCCGCCAGCCCCTTGGGACCCGGCTCTCCTTGCAGCGCTTCACTCCGCCCCGACACCCAACACGTACACCGGAGGCGGCGACTGGTATATGGATTCCGGGGCTACCACCCACATGACTTCCAACCCTGGTAACCTCAACTCCGTATTTCCAGTTTCTACCGCATGTCATATCACTGTTGGGGACGGATCTTCCCTTCCCATTACTCATGTCGGTCATGGTTCTTTTCCGTCTAACTCTACGCCTATTCACATGTCTAATGTCTTAGTTTCACCTGAGTTAGTCACTAATCTTTTTCCATTCGTTCTCTTACACGTGAAAATCATATAACTGTTGAATTTGACGAAGTGGGTTTTTCTGTCAAGGACGCCCATACCCGGATGGTGCTCCACCGATGTGACAGCCCGGACGGCCTCTACCCGGTGAACTCCACCGCCACTTCCACATCCGCTCCAGTCGCTCTCTCCGCCACGGTGGACCTTTAGCATGCTCGGCTGGGACATCCGAACCCGGCCACCCTTCATCATATTCTTAGGACTTTTTCATTCACGTGTAATAAAACCGATGATCATACTTGTCATGCTTGTCATCTCGGCAAGCATGTTCGTCTTCTGTTAAGCGCATCCTCATCGGTGGCGTCGTATCCATTTGAGTTGATTCATAGTGATTTGTGGACATCTCCTGTTGCCACTAATACGGATTTTTTATACTATCTTGTCATACTTGATGATTTTTCGCACTATGTGTGGATCTTCCCGTTGCGGAGAAAATCCAATGCACTCTCTGTTCTCACTACTTTTTACTCCTATGTCGCTACGCAGTTTGGGCGTCCAATTCATGCCTTGCAGACTGACAACGGGAAGGAGTTCGACAACGTCGGGGTTCGCACCCTCCTTGCCACACACAGCACGATTTTTCGTCTCACCTGCCCGTATACCTCGCAACAAAATGGTCGCGCCGAACGGATCCTTCGCACCCTCAATGATTGTGTGCGCACTCTTCTTTTCCACGCCGATGTCCCGCCCCGGTTTTGGCCGGACGCTCTCTCCACCGCCTCTCCTCATTAACGTTCGTCCGACTCGTGCTCGTGGAAACTTTGCACCGCATCATCTCCTTTTCGGTAGCCCACCTTCATATGATGACCTTCGTGTTTTTGGGTGTCTCTGTTATCCTAGCATCGCCTCCACCACTCCTCACAAACTCACACCTCGCTCCGTGGCATGCATCTTTCTCGGATACCCACCAAACACCAAAGGCTATCGCTGCTATGATCCGGTTTCCCACCGAGTTTTCACTTCACGGCAAGTTCACTTTGACGAGAGATCTTTTCCTTTTCACCAGGTACCGCCGCCGGCCGACTCGCCATCGTCACCCGTGCCTCCTGGTGCCCCTAGGAGAGGTCGCTCACTTGCGCTCGGGCCTCCTGCAGCGCGTGGGCCTCCCCTGGCTTCGGCGCATCCCATGCGCCTGACCTGGGCTCCTCGACGGCTTCTGCCGGCCCGGCTGCATCCTCGCCGGCGGCCATGGCACCCCCGACTCCCGTTGAGTCCGTAGCCCGGGCAGCGAGCGCATCTCCCGCGCCTGACCCCGGCTCCTCGACGGCCTCTTTGCCTGCCTCGTCGCCGGCCCCGCCGGTCCTGCCGGCCGCCCCGGACACCCGCATGGTCACCCGTGCTCGCGCCGGCATTCACCGGCCCAGCACGCGTTATTCTGCGGATGAGTACCTCCTCGCTACCTCGATGTCTGCGCCGTCACCTCTCCCGCCGTCCGCTCGAGCCGCACGTCGTGATCCGCATTGGCTCACGGCGATGTAGGAGGAGTTCGACGCGTTGGTGCGCAACCGCACCTGGCAGCTTGTCCCACGGCCACCCCGTGCCAACGTCATCTCTGGCAAGTGGGTATTCCGGCATAAGACTAGCCCTAATGGGTCTCTCGAGCGCTATAAGGCTCGGTGGGTGGTCTGCGAGTTTCGGCAACGCGCTGGAGTCGACTTCACCGACACGTTCGCCCCGGTTGTCAAACCGGGCACGATTCGCGCGGTCCTTCAGCTCGCGGTCTCTTGCGCCTGGCCAGTGCATCAGATGGATGTGTCGAATGCGTTCTTGCATGGCCATCTCTCGGAGCAGGTTTTCTGTCAGCAGCCCACCGGCTTCGTCGATGCGGCTCAGCCTGACCATGTGTGCCTGCTCTCCCGCTCTTTGTACGGGTTGAAGCAGGCCCCTCATGCCTGGTACCAGCGGATCGCCGGTTTTTTGCAGCAGCTCGGGTTCCGGGCTACTCGCTACCACGCCTCGCTGTTTGTCTTCCACCAGGCTCCGGCGACCGCTTACCTACTCCTCTACGTCGACGACATCATCCTGACGGCTTCCTCGCACGAGCTCCTTCGCTAGCATACTGCTCGCCTCAGCGTTGAGTTCGCCATTAAGGACCTCGGCCCGTTGCAGTACTTCCTCGGCATTGAGGTGGTATGACGCGCCGATGGGTTCTTTCTTCATCAGCAGCAGTATGCCCAGGACCTTCTCGAGCAGGCAGGCATGCTTAACTGCAAGCCCGTCCCCACGCCTATCGACATGAAGGCCAAGGTCTCCGCGCTCGACGGCTCACCCGCGCCAGATGCAGCATTCTACCGCCCATCGTCGGCGCTCTCCAGTACTTGACACATACTCGGCCTGACTTGCAGTACGCCGTCCAGTAGGTGTGTCTCCACATGCACGCCCCTCGCGACACTCACTGGAACCTGGTGAAGCGGATTCTTCGGTACATCTGCGGCACCACGGCTCTGGGTCTTACGTTGACGGCCTCGCCCTCGACTGACCTGGTCGCCTACAGTGACGTCGATTGAGCTGGCTACCCGGACACACGACGTTCGATTTCAGGCTACTGCGTCTACCTGGGGCCCTCGCTCATATCGTGGTCATCTAAACGAGAACCCACGGTATCCCGCTCCAGTGCCGAGGCTGAGTATCGTGCTGTGGCCAATGTCGTCGCCGAGTGCTCGTGGCTTTGCCAGCTTCTCCAGGAGTTGCTTCTTGATGTCCCGAAGGCCACCATTGCCTACTGTGACAATGTCTCTGCGGTCTACCTCTCTGCCAACCCCGTTCATCATCGTCGCATGAAGCACATTGAGCTCCACACTCACTTCGTGCGAGAGCAGGTGGCTCTTGGGCGCGTCCGCGTTCTTCATGTTCCCACCGCTCAGCAGTTTGACGATGTCATGATGAAGGGGTTACCGACGCCTACATTTGAGGAGTTCGGTCCGATCTATCGTCCACCGGTGGCGTGTCGATCTGCTTGGCGGGGGAGGTGTTGAACATATTTGTGCATGTATCTGTTAGGATAATCTCCTATCCATATATACGTGCACCGTGCACCTGATCAATACATCAGGAGTTGCATTGCCTTCAACAGGCATCAGAAAAGAAGGATAACCCTTCCTCTCGCGACCCTCGCGTCGCCTCCCCTGGCGGTGGTGGGGAACCCTGGCCGCGTCGCCGCGGCCCCCTCCCCACCTCGTCCCACCTCCTCGCCGCCGCCTGAGGCAGCCACTGGGCAAACCTGGGGCGCCAAGGATGGTGGCGGCGTGGTCTCGGCCGCCCTGCCTCTGCGTAGGGAGTCCTGGATTTGGAGCGGCGGCTCCTTTGGTGAGGCACGGCAGGCTCCGGCGAGCAGCCGTGCAGGCGGTGATCTGGCATCCTGGCCGCGCGGGCGCCGGGATCCCGGTGGTCGTTGACGGCTGGCACCGACTTTTGCGATGGTCGGTATGCGCGATCTGGCGCCTCCCCTCCTCCCCTGTTCGGCGCGCGGGCCAGCCTGGTCAGGCCGCGCTTCCCTTGGTCGCCGATTTTGTACAAGAGGCGATGCTGGTGGCGAGGATCTAGTTCGGGCGAAATCCCTGGCCGGCCATGGCCGGCCGTGCCGACGGCGATGCCTAGGGCGACGTTCCCCTCCTTGGAGGCGTCGGTATGGACTGATCTCCTCACTTCCCCTTCCGCTAGGTCTCCCGGATGAAAGCCCTAACTTTGTTACATGGCGGCGGCGCTCACGGCGTTGTTTCCTTCTTGAAGGCGCCGCTTTGGAAACCTTGGGGTTGGGTGGCGCTTGTGGGTGGTGGGCGATGGCGGTGGTGCGGACCTATCCTAGCATGGATCTACGTCCGTTGCTTGGAGATGGACTCGCATAGGTGAAGGTCATCGTTTGGCGTCGTGGTGGCGTCCATGGCAGAAGACATGCCAAGGCTCGCGTAGGTGGAGGTCGTCGTTTGGCGTCATGGTGGCATCGATGGTAGAGGACCTGGCACGGTTAACACCTCAATCTGCTCTGAAGAAGGACCAGTGAAAGATGGCGGCGACGACACATGTGAGTGCGTCAAACCGGTTTGTGCCCCTGACCCGGTAGATGGCTCGGTCGGGGCCTCCGGTTTTAGATATTAGGCTTAGGTGAGAGGTCTGGGTATGTGGCCCGACTTGCACCCCTTCATCATATGGATAGGAGTAGTGGCAGATGTTGCCAAGATGGTGGATTCAGGCATATTGTTGTTCTACTTTATAAGGTCCTTGAGAATAATCAATAAAATGAACGCATGCATCTCCTAGATGCAGAGGCCGGGGGGTCATCCTTCTTTTAAAAAAACTGCTAACATGGTAACCATGATGATGTACCATGCAACTAGTGGCGTAAAAGAACACCAAAATATGACAAGGTGTGATCTTGTTTTGAAGCCCTTGTGGAGACAAGCTCGATCACTGGTATAGAGCTTGCTGCGTGTGTACGGACATTAATGCCTTCCATTTATTTAGGACTAATAAGTATTTGAGATGTGGCACGAGCATATGGTAATTCCAAACGTTTTTTTAGACTGCTCACAGTGGGGAGTAACATAGAGTAGTAACTTGCCGATGTTACTAGTCTATGTTACTACCTCTATAGTGGGTAGTAACATATGAGTGGTATCATGAAAGAGTTCATTTATTAGGCTATAGAGTCATTACATCTTGAAATGTGTGATGTTACAGTAACTAGTTTTAAGTTACCACAAACCCCTCTCCCCTCATTAATTAGCTGCCACATAAGCAATTTTGTATTGAAATATGTGATGTTACTAGTCAAGTTACTCCCATTGTGACTAGTCTTATGGGAAGTTTATTGACGTGAGGATGACAATTTTAATTGTCAAGCAGGGCAACCTTCATCCTTTAGGTTTTTTTTGACAGAAACATGTCGGGTGTCACTGGAATTTATCATTCTTGCATGACAGGAATTGCCGTCGGAAATCGTCAGGGCCGAAGTGAAATGTACATGTGACACTTAACATTTGGATTTATTTATGGGGCCTCACATCTAATCATAGTTGTTAAATTAAAATTTGAATGACTAAATAATTATGATGGGGTCGATCAACATAGTCTCCTACGGAGCTTCGAATTAGCAATGATAAGATATTTGGTTTGCAAACAAAATAAAAAAGGGACATTTTCATTATTTTTCCTCTTAATATGTGCCAAGTCTCATCTTTATCTTAAAAAAATTGTTCTTACTTTGCTCCTCGCCTTTATCGAAATATCCCTCCATACCGTTTTTGTTCGGTCAAAGGAGTTTGACCGTCGGATGGACGTTTTTCAACAACAAAACCCTGGCCTTGAGCAGTGCAGGTCCCCAGGACTTTCCCCTCTCCTCCCGAGTCGCTCGCGCGAGCGGCTTCGGAGGACCCCAAACCCTAGGCGCAAAGGTGGCCATAACTCCCTCCGGCCACTACGGCGCCAACACCGGCAGTGGCAGCCGCGCCCGGCCGTCAAAGGCGGCGGGTGCTGACGTCTTTCCCCGAACGAGCTCCCTTCACGCGGAGGCAGGCCATCCCCGGGGAGGTGCTGGTGCTTGGTGACCGGCGGTGTGAGGCGTGGTTCCTGGAGGTGCGGCCGGCTCTAGAGGGGAGGCGGCAGCGGTAGTGGAGCTGGGTGGCGCATCGGTGCGACCGGGAGGTGGCACCGCAAGTTCTTGATCGTAGAAGTGTAGCACTATGAAGCTCTGCCAGGAAGGAGCTTCTGGCGAGCAGCGGGCGGTCAGCTTCGTCTGCGTCGGGGCGTGCGGCGGTGTCCTCCGGTGGTGTTGGCGTCGGAGTCGAGGGCGGAGGGGCGGGTTTGATCTGTGTCCTACTCGAGTTCGAGCGGTGCCTGTGGGGATGTGGTTATGGCATGGTTGTCCCTTGGAGCAGGTGACGACTACTGCCGCATGACTGGTCCTTGCCAAGGTGTCGGCTGGCTACTGGCCGGGGTTGATGGTGGAGGTTTGGGCCGCGTTTCTCATTGTTGTGCATGGTGTTAGTGGACCATGGTTGTGCAGCTTCGACGGCGAGGTGCGGCGGCGGCGGCGGTGTGAGCATACAAGGACGGTATTGCCCTAGTCCTTGGAGGTGTGGAGTTCTGCGGCAATACGGATGAAAGTCCTGCCCGGTTTTCCTGGTCTGGTGACAATGACACCCGTGGGTGTCGTTCCCCTCCTTGCCAGTGTCACCGAGGCTTGCGACCATCTTCTTCCCTCGCTTGGCGTTGGTTGTGGTCTCCGGGCAAAAGCCTTGATTCGCGGAATCGGCACAATGGTGGCGTCCTCGACGTCGTCCATTTGTTGGGAGCATCATGTCTGGAGACACGGTTTGGAGGTCCTTCGTCGCGCTACTCCAGTGTTTGCCGATGACCATGATCGATCTTCGGCGGCGCGATGTATGGCGGCGCCCAAGAGGGTGCCCTTCCCGGGTATGATCGAGTCCCGCCATACACTTGCCACCTCCTTTAGGCATAATGGGTGGATGGTGTGTCGACAAGGGAAGCTCGATGGAAGTTGTTGTTTCTTCGGTTGTGACGGGCGTCGGTTGAGATGCGGCTAGATTTTTTCTGTTTTGGACAGGCGCTTTTTCATTGTAGTTGTTTTGGTCGTGGGAGGCTGTCTTTGGACTAGTCAGGAGTGAAGTTCTTGCTACGTTCATTGTTCCTAGCGTGTTATAGTCATTTTATATTTGCAATTCTCTCTTCTTCTATAAAATTGTGGTACATAATTCGCGTACTCTTGAGAAAAAGTTGAAATGTCAAGATACACTTCGACTCACCTTCTCCAACCGCCGTCACGACATTAGGCATCACGGCCGGTGCCGGCGCTCTGACTGAAGTTGCCGACAGCCGCACAGTCACTGAACCATTGAAGAACGGCTGGGTTTCATATCTGAAGCTGCACCAGATTCCGAGAACCCTGCCTCCTATGCCATCCGTGAAGAAGGCCGGTAACTGCTTCATGATCTCGACGAAACACATCCAGCAGCGGTCTGGGGACATGTCTGGCGTGCACTGCGCCCAGCTGTACAACTCAGGATACTCCTTGTCGAAGTCAGCCTGCCCGGACGCGTACATGCGCGTGGAGGAGTTGAAGGCGGCGCTGCTCGCAGTAGCGTTCACGAGCGCTGCCACGACGCGCTGGAACCGCGCCGGCTCCGCCGTGACGTTATCAAGGTTGCGGATTGGGTATGTCGGGCTGTAGTTAGTGTCGTCGCCGGCGCTGAAGTGCACGTTGGAGTAGGTGAGCAAGCAGGAGTCGTAGTTGATGGTGGCGTCCTTGTAGTCGCAAGAGCTCATCAGGTCCTGGAAGGCCTGTTCCAGGCAGCCTGAGCAGGAGGTGGCGTTGGCGTCGCCGCGGCAGTGCGCGAGAGCCCACACCTGCTCCGGGGCGACGCCTGCCTGAGCAGTGCCGAAGAGACCCGGGGACATGGAGACGTTCTTGGGCATGGTGGTGGCCAGAAGGCTTAAGGTCGACTTGTAATCGCTGTCCGTCTCGAAGCCGCCGTAGGGGTCGTAGCCGCAAAGCACCCACGGGTAAATCCCCACGACGCTGCGCGGCGCGAGCAGCGCCACGGCGACGATGGCCACTGACAGGAGGAGACGGCGAGCCATGGCGCAGATGGTAGAGTGTGGAATGTAAGGTTGGACTGTTGGAGAGGTAGCTTCCGTAAGCTTTATTAGATACGGCGACGATTGTCCAATGTAGACTATCGGGATAGCTGGCGCATGTGGAGCCGCGGATCCCGGTGAAGTAATTAAGTTTTACTTTTCCCTCAAATTATATTTAAGTTTTATTTAAAAAAAATGTATGCCGTTGGTGGTGGCTCGTAGATACTAGTAGTTGCCACACTAGCTCAAAAAAAAAGTAGTTGCCACACCACTTGGCAAGAGTGGCACGCTATGAAGCTATATGAAAAATAATGAACAATACTTCCTCCGTTGCTAAATATAAGTCTTTTTAGAGATTTTAATATGAAATACATACGAAGCAAAATAATTGAATCTACACTTTAAAATACATCTATATTCATCCGTATGCAGTACCTATTTAAATCTCTAAAAATATTTACTTTTAGGAACAGAGGGAGTAGATACTAGCGGCCATGCCACTTGGCAAGAGTGGCAAGCTATATCAAAAATAATGAACAATAGATACTAGCTTATGAAGAGTTGCATACCGAGCCCTGTGTGCCTTATGATAAAATTTATTTTCCATTAAAAAAGACAGCATCAGGTGCCTAAAGAAATTCTACTGCAGTCAATTTTTCTGGGCCATTGAATCACCAACCAACGGCCACAATTGTGCTGCCACCCCCCTCATATTTTCTTTATGCCGGGCGCTGCCCCTCAACCTTCCCCACCACCTTTGCTTGTCAGCGCCGCCACGACCCACGAGCACCCCTCCAAAGCCATGCCCAATTGTGTAGCAAAGTCGACGACCCCTGCACCCCTCCCTTGACCTGCACCCGTCAGCCTGCTTCCTCGCCTCCTCCTAGGATGTTGCAGCTCACTGCCGCTTGTTGCGTCATCCCCGTCTTCAGCAAGGTCATGACTTGGCCGCGTCGCTGTTTTTTTTTTCATGTCGCCCCACCTTCAGCCTCGGACTAAGCAAAAATCAACTTACGCCCGAAATTTTTTAGGGACCTGACAATTAGCAAACGCGTTAGAAAAAAGGTAAGATGTAGTCTTCGCCCGAGGTGCGCCGCACTAGCACTACCGTTATAGCTGTCGTGACGACAACTTGCATGTCGAGCCGTGCGTGATTCGTGATATTTTTTTTTCTTTCTAAAAATATTTTTTACAAGTCGTTGGTCGTTGCCCGTGGTGCACTGCACTACCATGATAGCTGCCATGACGATGACTTGCATGTCGACCCGTTCGTGATTTGTGATGCAAGTTTTCTTTTCAAATTAAAAGTACAAGTCGTTGGTCTTTGCCCATGGTGCACCGCACTACCGTGATATTTGCCATGATAAGGACTTGCATGTGGAGCCATGCGTAATTCGTTTTGCAAATCTTTTTTAAAAATCAAAATTACAAGTGGTTGGTCGTTGCCTATGGCACACTGCACTGCCGGACTAGCTACCATGACGATGACTTGCATTGCATGTCGAGACGTGTGTAATTCATTTTGCAAGTCCTTTTTAAGAACCAAAATTGCAAGTCATTGGTCGTTGGCCAGAGCGCACTGCACTACCGTAAATACCTGCCATGCATGATGATGACTTGCATGTCTAGACGGGGAGAATATCACATGATACCAGCACTTATATGCTCCCATGATACCAATTCGAAAAATTCAAATTTAAACGTATCAAAAAATTCCGAAAAAAATCATGGATGTTCTCACATATGTGTCTACGAGACCTAAAAAGTTCAGACCAAATTCGATATATACATTGAGAAACAAAAAAGACAAATCTGTTGTGAATAGTGCATTTTTCTTACACTATTCATGTTTTGTCTTTATTGACACTATTCATGCTGAATTTGTCTTTTTTGTTTCTCATTGCACAATTTGAATTTTGGATCTGAATTTTTTAGGGCTTGTAGACACATATGGTAAGAACATCCACGATTTTTTGCAGAATTTTTTGACACGCTTAAATTTGAATTTTTCGAATTGGTATCATGGGAGCATATAAGTGTTGGTATCATGTGATATCCTCCCTGTCTAGACGTGCATAACTCGTTTTGCAAGTCCTTTAAAAAAAGTCATTGGTCGTTGGCCATCTAGCGCATCACTACCGTAAATAGGTGTCATGATGATGACTTGCATGTCTAGACGTGCGTAATTCGTTTTGCAAGTCCTTTAAAAACCAAAATTACAAGTCCTTGGTCGTTGGCCATAGCGCACTGCACTACCGTAAATAGCTGCCATGATGATGACTTGCATGTCTAGCGGCCATGACGGTGACTTGCATGCCGAGACGTGCATAATTCGTTTTGCTGGTCTTTTTCAAACATCAAAATTACAAGTCATTGGTGGTCGCCCAGGGAGCACTGCATTACCGCAACAACACTCTCTTTGTTCCATAATGTGTGTATAGATTTTTTTAAATTAGTTTTATAAAAATATATTTATATCTAGAATACCAAATATATAAAATATGAAACTACATCTTATGAGAAATTTAATGTTATAAATTTGACATTCTAGATGTAACTCTTTTTCTCCACAAACTTAGTCAAAGTTTGAAAGATTTGTTTTTTTTTTTGAAAATCGATATGCGCTACATTACAAAACAGAGGAAGTACCTGTCATTGTGATTTGCAAGTCTTTTCTTTGCAAGATTTACAAATCTTTCCTAAAAAGCAAAATTGCAAGTCATTGGTCGTTACCCATGGCACATTGCACTACCATAATAACTGCCGTGAAGATGACTTATTTTTGCGAGAAACTTTGAATCTATCTATTTTTTATTATGACAATACAAAAAACAACAGAGATAATAAAAATTACAACAATGTCTGTGGACCACCCAGCGACGACTACAAGCACTGAAGCGAACCGAATGCGCGCCGCTGTCATCGCCCCTCCCTCACCATAGCCAGGCAAACGTTGTTATAATAGACAGTCGGGAAGTCATGCTAATTAAGGCCCCATAAAATCAGCGCATGAGAGCAGCAACCACCACCGATAAAGAAAGTCGTAAATCAGAAGGATCAAACCTGTAAACACTCAAACGGAGACAAATGAACATCTGATACAAACAGATCCACCAAAGACCAGCACTGATTGAATCCCGCGAGATCCGACGGAGACACACCTCCCTACGCCCTCCGAAAATGCTAGATGCACCATTGGGATGGGCATAGAACGTGAGAAACATTATTCAGGGACATCGTCGATGTCACACAACCCTAACCACAACGTGGAACCTAACAAGAATGAGAACACAGGGTCTCTCCACCCGGCAGGGAGCCCAGATCCTCCGCACCTCCATGGCCAATAGGGCATCGAAAGGTGGGGCTGACCGGCGACCGCAGCGTCAACAGGAGGAGAAGGGCTTTTTTTTTTGTGGAGAAGGAAAGAGCCGTGACGACGACTTCTATGTCGACCCGAGCTGACTGCCCGACTTGTGATGGTCCGCTTTTTCCAACCCGTGACCCGAACATTTGGAAAATCATGCTCTTAAGTCACTCTCGTAGGCGGCCGATCAACTTTGACTCGATCTCGCTGGTAATCAAAAAAAAAAAAAAAGCTTAAAGATTATCGAGTCGCATATATGTCAGCTAAAAAAAGACCGATTATTACTTTTTGTCTTCTCTCACATCTTTTACTGGTCCTCGTTTAGAGCATCTCCAATATGTGCCTTAAAATAGGTTTAACAGTTTTTTGCATCACGAGGGCCAAAAAAGCTAAAAAAAATTACATCACGATTTAAAATTTGCCTCAGGTGATCTAAATATACATCACCTAGGTGGTGATGTAAAATCCGAAAGGCCATGCATGCGTGCCCAACTGCCGATCGGAAGGTTCGCGCGGGTGCCTAATTGTCGGCAGTGGCGCCGCCGACGTCTCCTCCGCCCCTCCGCCACCGGCATCAATCCTCCCTGGACCCGCCGCGACACTGCCCCCCACTGCCGTCGCCGCTAGCCCGTAGCTCCTACACCGGCACCTCACTGCCGCCTCGACCCGCCGCCTCCTCAGCCGCACAGCCGTAGTCGGGAGCCCTCTACCCGCCGCAGCCATCCACTACCGCATCACCGTCGACCCCTGGTTCCGTTCCCGCCGTCGCCGGCCCCCTACCGCATCGTCGTCGCCAAGCTCGACAACACCTGCTGCTGCCGCCATGGCACCGAAGCGGAAGCCGGCGAACAAGATGGGTTTCACGGGAGTTCCGGCAGCTGCTGGAGCGCTCGTGCCCTATATGATGTACTCTCTCCGTTCCTTTTTGTAACGTGTATTATTTTCGGCGCGGTGACCAAGGCACACAATTATAGACATGTTAGCTAGGACAAAATTACCCTTGGCAAATTTATTGGTTAGTGGCAAGTAAATCAGTTAGTCCAGTAAAGTATGAGATATATGCAATCGACAGAGAGATACTTGCCTTATTTTGCTACAATGAGAGATATAAACAATCAGGAGAGAGATACTTTCCTTTTTCTGGAGGGCTAACAAGGGAATTATGAGGAATTAGAAGAAATGCACCTTACATTCTGTAATTTTATCAAAAACAAATACAACTTATATAAAAGAATGGATGGAGTATATTTTAAGGCAGCTGTTGGAGTTGGACGTTTCTCGTGCCCAAAAATTACCGATTTTGGTGATGTATATTTACATCAAGCCATTTTTTATATTTTACATCACCTATTGGAGATGCTCTTACTAGTCATTTCCATTTTTTTGGATCATATTTAGATCAAGAATGTATAAATAAAATATAAGTTATACGTAGCAAAAATAATACTATTATTAAAAAGTACATTCAAATACGAATTCAATAATATACTTTTTTATTACATGCATTACTATTTTGTTAATGAAATATGTGATTAAACATTGATCCAAAAATTTGAGACTAAGGGCATGACCCGTAAACCGGACACCGCATCCGTCCGCGCACAGAGAGGGACCAGTCTGCGGATACAGATGTGGGTGCGGCCATCCAACGCTATCCTCATACATTTCAAACACGGTTTCAACTAAGTGGACGAAATTCATGCAAATTGGGTAATATTCATACAAACCGGAGCACATTCATTACATTTCGCACAATTTTCATTAAGGGGGGGCGAACCTAAACCTAGACTATGGCAAGCGTCTATCGACCAACTCCTTATTGTTCCCTTTCAGTGACCACATCCTTGATACGTCCATTTTGCATCATGCTTTTATATCAATATTTATTGCATTATGGGCTGTTATTACACATTATATCTCAATACTTATGGCTATTCTCTCTTATTTTATAAGGTTTACCATGAAGAGGGGAATGCTTGCAATGGAATTCTGGCTGGAAAAGGAGCAAATATTGGAAACCTATTCTGCATAGCTCCAAAAATCCTGAAACTCCACGGAACTTATTTTTGGAATTTATAAGAATTATTGAGTGAAAGAAACACTTGAGGGGGCCCACACCGTGGCCAGGACGGGGGCGCACACCCCTACTGGGTGCACCCCTGTCTCCTGGGCCCCCTGGTGCCCCTCCGGTGTCCATCTTCTGCTATATGAAGGCTTTTACCTGGAAAAATCGTGGGCAAGCTTACGGATTTAAACTCCGCCGCCACGAGGCGGAACCTTGGCGGAACCAATCTAGAGCTCCGTGAGCCGCTCTGCTGGGAAACTTCCCTCCGCGAGGGGGAAATCATCACCATCGTCATCACCAACGATCCTCTCGTCGGGAGGGGGTCAATCTCCATCAACATCTTCACCAGCACCATCTCCTCTCAAAACCCTAGTTCATCTCTTGTATCCAATCTTGTATCAAAACCACAAATTGGTACATGTGGCTTGCTAGTAGTGTTGATTACTCCTTGTAGTTGATGTTAATTGGTTTACTTGGTGAAAGATCATATGTTCAGATCCTTAATACATATTATTACTCCTCCGATTATGAACATGAATATGCTTTGTGAGTAGTTACGTTTGTTCTTGAGGACATGGGTGAAGTCTTGCTATTAGTAGTCATGTGAATTTGGTATTCGTTCGATATTTTGATGAGATGTATGTTGTCTTTCCTCTAGTGGTGTTATGTGAACGTCGACTACATGACACTTCACCATTATTTGGGCCTAGAGGAAGGAATTGGGAAGTAATAAGTAGATGATGGGTTGCTAGAGTGACAGAAGCTTAAACCCTAGTTTATGCATTGCTTCGTAAGGGGCTGATTTGGATCCATATGTTTAATGTTGTGGTTAGGTTTACCTTAATACTTCTTTTGTAGTTGCGGATGCTTGCAATAGGGGTTAATCATAAGTGGGATACTTGTCCAAGTAAGGGCAGTACCCAAGCACCGGTCCTCCCACATATGAGCGTGATGAAAACTAGCTTGACGATAATTCCCATGTGTCCTCGGGAGCTCTTTTCTCATTATAAGAAATTGTCTAGGCTTATCCTTTGCTACAAAAAGGATTGGGCCACTTTGCTGCACTTTATTTACTTTATTTACTTGTTAGTCGTTACAATTTATCTTATCACAAAACTATTTGTTACCTACAATTTCAGTGCTTGCAGAGAAAACCTTACTGAAAACCGCTTATCATTTCCTTCTGCTCCTCGTTGGGTTTGACACTCTTACTTATCGAAAGGACTACGATAACTTGTGGGTCATCAAGACTCTTTTCTGGCGTCGTCACCGGGGAGCGTAGCGCTTCTGGTGAGTGGAACTTGGTAAGGAAACATTTATATAGTGTGCTGAAATTTTCTGTCACTTGTTACTATGGAAACTAATCCTGTGAGGGGCTTGTTCGGGGTATCTTCACCCTGACCCGAAGAGCAAAGAGTTGCTCCTCAACCTACTGAACCTATTGAAAATATTTACTTTGAGATTCCTTCGGGTATGATAGAAAAACTGCTAGCTAATCCATTTGCATGAGATGGAACATTGCATCCCGATTTACACCTTATCTTTGTGGATGAAGTTTGTGGATTATTTAAGCTTGCAGGTATTCCCGATGATGTTGTCAAAAGGAAGGTCTTCCCTTTATCTTTGAAGGGAGATGCATTGACATGGTATAGGCTATGTGATGATACAGGATCTTGGAATTATAAACGATTGAAGTTGGAATTTCACCAGAAGTTCTATCCTATGCATCTTGTTCATCGTGACCGTAATTACATATATAATTTCTGGCCTCGCGAAGGAGAAAGCATCGCTCAAGCTTGGGGGAGACTTGAGTCAATGTTATATTCATGTCCCAATCATGAGCTCTCCAGAGAAATGATTATTCAAAAATTTTATGCTCGGCTTTCTCTCAATGATCGCAACATGCTCGATACTTTCTGTGTTGGTTCTTATATGCTGAAGACTATTGAATTCAAATGGTACTTATTGGAAAGAATTAAACGCAACTCTAAAGATTGGGGTTCCGACGATGGTAAGGAGTCAGGTATGACACGTAAGTTTGATTGTGTTAAATCTTTTATGGATACCGATGCTTTTCGTGGATTTAGCGCTACATACAGACTTGACTCTGAGATAGTAGCTTCTTTCTGTGAATCTTTTGCTACTCACATTGATGTCCCTAAGGAGAAGTGGTTTAAATATAATCCTCCCGTTGAAGTAAAAGCAGGGGCGGAGCCAGGATTTAGGTATAGGGGGGGCCAAGCCAAGTTGGCAAAAACAAATCGTGCAACACAAAAAAAAGGTTCCCCTGTACTATAGTATTGTTTTGTGTCAACACTACTAAAACATAGCTAAATTGATATTAATTCAAATTTGCCTTTACAATTGCCAATAAGATCGAAATATAAATAATTTCATCAGAAGATAACCTAGTTTTACTCTTCATTACCACATCGTAGATCAGACAATCAAAGGAAATTACAAATGAATTAGCATTGTAAATCACACCATCAAAATAATTAAAATTGAATGTGCAATTTCAACTCATATTAAACGAGAATTCAGAGGGCTTAGTAGACAGTTTGATAGTGCTAACCTTGGAGCTGAACCACTAGAGAATTGACAGGTTGTATCTGTAGGACGATTTGCCTGTCGCGCAGCTGGTGCCCCCTGATTTAATCTTCTTCTTTTGTTGAGGATCTCCACTGATTTAATCGACCTCGTGAGTTAGAAGTGCAAGAGGCGGCGGCCGCCGGCAGCGCTAATGGCCTCAAGTCACACGTTAATCACGTCAAGGCCTTTTTTAAGGAACGACAACAGAGGGTCTAGCGGGTTGGAGAGCGGAAGGAGGCAGGTCGTGACCATGCGTGGGCTCTCTGATGGGCCTTTTTCTTTTCAGATTTTATACTCTCTGTTGGAGTTAAGGGGGGCCAAGCACTGTATATTCACCAAATCCGGTCGCTGATTACTCGTCGCTTCTGAGTATTTGTCGATCGTTAGGGAGGGCCAGGCCCCTGCTCGCCCCCCCTTGGCTCCGCCACTGAGTAAAAGTAGTTGCACCTACTACAGTTGAAGAAAATACTATCACCTATAGTGATCCTATTGTTCCTACTACTTATGTTGAGAAACCTCCTTTTCCTGTTAGGATAAAGGATCATGCTAAAACTTCGACTGTTGTTCGTAAGAGTAATACTAGGACTTATACACCTCCTGAGCAAATCAAAGTTGAACCTAGTATTGCTATGGTTAAAGATCTCTTGGATGATGATTTAGATGGGCATGTTATTTATTTACGTGGAGAGCGCTAATATTGTTAGACCGGATGCTAAGATTCATAGACCTGTTGTAGGCATGCACATTATTTACATTAAAATAGGAGATCATTGTTATCATGGCTTATGTGATATTGGTGCTAGTGCTAGTGCAATACCCTATGACTTATATAAAGAAATTATGCATGATATTGCACCCGCTGAAATAGAGGATATTGATGTTACTATTAAGCTCGCTAATAGGGATACCATTAAACCAGTTGGGATAGTTAGAGATGTTGAAGTCTTGTGTGGGAAGGTTAAATACCCTGCTGATTTTCTTGTTCTTGGTTCCCCACAAGATGACTTTCGTCCCATTATTTTTGGTAGACCCTTCTTGAATACAGTTAATGCTAGGATTGATTGCGAAAAGGATATTGTTACAATTGGCTTAGAGGGTATGTCTCATGAGTTTAATTTTGCTAAGTTTCGTAGACAACCTCGTAATAGAGAATCAGCTAGTAAGGATGAGATTATGGTTCTTGCTTCTATTGCCGTTCCTCCTACTGATATGTTAGAACAATATTTGCTAGACCATGAAAATGATATGTTTATGAAGAAAGAAGGGAAATAGATAAAGTGTTCCTTCAACAGGAACCTATGCTGAAGCACAACCAACCCATTGAAATTCTTGGGGATCCCCCTCCACCCAAGGGTGATCCCATGTTTGAACTCAAACCATTACCTGATAATCTTAAGTATGCTTACCTTGATGAAAATAAAATATATACTGTTATTATTAATGCTAACCTTTCAGAGCAAGAAAAAGAAAGATTATTGAAAACTCTGAAGAAGCACCGTGCTGCTATTGGATATACTCTGGATGATCTCAAGGGCATTAGTCCCACGTTATGCCAACACAAAATTAATTTGGAGGACGATGCCAAACCAGTTAGAGATCCTCAGCAACGATTGAATCCTAAGATGAAATAAGTGGTAAGAAAGGATATACTAAAGCTCCTTGAGGAAGGTATAATCTATCCCGTTGCTGATAGTGATTGGGTAAGCCCTGTCCATTGTGTTCCTAAAAAGGGAGGTATTACTGTCGTTCCTAATGATAAAGATGAATTGATCCCGCAAAGAATTATTACAGGTTATAGGATGGTAATTGATTTCCATAAATTAAATAAAGCTACTAAGAAAGATCATTACCCTTTACCTTTTATTGATCAAATGCTAGAAAGACTATCCAAACACACACATTTCTGTTTTCTAGATGGTTATTATGGTTTCTCTCAAATACCTGTATCAGCGAAGGATCAATCTAAAACTACTTTTACTTGCCTTTTCGGTACTTTTGCTTATAGACGTATGCCTTTTGCTTTATGTAATGTACCTGCTACCTTTCAAAGATGTATGATGGCTATATTCTCTGACTTTTGTGAAAATATTTGTGAGGTATTCATGGATGACTTCTCCGTCTATGGATCCTCTTTTGATGATTGCTTGATCAACCTTGATCGAGTTTTGCAGAGATGCGAAGACACTAGTCTCGTCTTGAATTGGGAAAAGTGCCACTTTATGGTTAATGAAGGCATTGTCTTGGGGCATAAGATTTTCGAGAGAGGTATTGAAGTTGATAAAGCTAAAGTTGATGCTATTGAAAAGATGCCATGTCCCAAGGACATAAAAGGTATAAGAAGTTTCCTTTGTCATGCCGGTTTTTAGCTGCATTAAGGACTTTTCTAAAATCTCTGGGCCTCTGACTAATTTATTGCAAAAAGATATTCCTTTTGTCTTTGATGATGATTGTGTAGAAGCATTTGAAATACTTAAGAAAGCTTTGATCACTGCACCTGTTGTTCAGCCACCTGATTGGAATTTACCTTTTGAAATTATGCGTGATACTAGTGATTATGTTGTAGGTGCTGTTTTAGGGCAAAGAGTTGATAAGAAATTGAATGTTATCTAGTATGCTAGTAAAACTCTTGATGCTGCCCAGAGAAATTATGCTACTACTGAAAAGGAGTTCTTAGCAGTTGTATTTGCATGTGTTAAGTTTAGACCTTATATTGTTGATTCCAAAGTTACTATTAACACTGATCATGCTGCTTTTAAATATCTTATGGAAAAGAAAGATGCTAAGCCTAGACTCATTAGATGGGTTCTCTTGCTCCAAGAATTTGATTTGCATATTACTGGTAGAAAGGGAGCTGAGAACCCCGTTGCAGACAACTTGTCTAGGTTAGAGAATGTTCTTGATGACCCACTGCCTATTGATGACAGCTTTCCTGATGAACAATTAGCGGTCGTTAATGCTTCTCGTACTGCTCCTTGGTATGCTGATTATGCTAATTACATTGTTGCTAAATTTATACCACCTAGTTTCACATACCAGCAAAATAAAAAGTTCTTTTACGATTGAAGACATTACTTCTGGGATGACCCACACCTTTATAAAGAAGGAGTAGATGGTGCTATTAGACGTTGTGTACCTGAGCATGAACAGGAACAGATCCTACGCAAGTGTCGCTCTGAATCCTATGGAGGACACCACGCTGGAGATAGAACTGCACATAAGGTATTGCAATCCGGTTTTTATTGGCCTACTCTCTTCAAAGATGCTCGTAAGTCTGTCTTATCTTGTGATGAATGTCAAAGAATTGGTAACATTAGTAGACGTCAAGAAATGCCTATGAATTATTCTCTTGTTATTGAACTGTTTGATGTTTGGGGCTTTGATTATATGGGACCTTTTCCTGCCTCTAATGGTTACACACATTTTTTAGTTGCTGTTGATTATGTTACTAAGTGGGTAGAACCTATTCCAACTAGTACTGCTGATCATAACACTTCTATTAAAATGCTTAAAGAATTTATTTTTCCGAGGTTTGGAGTCCCTAGATATCTTATGACTGATGGTGGTTCACATTTTATTCATGGTGCTTTCCTTAAGATGCTTGCTAAGTATGATGTTAATCATAGAATCGCATCTCCTTATCATCCGCAGTCTAGTGGTCAAGTAGAGTTGAGCAATAGAGAGCTCAAATTAATTTTGCAAAAGACTGTGAATAGATCTAGAAAGAATTGGTCCAAGAAACTTGATGATGCATTATGGGCCTATAGAACTGCATACAAAAATCCTATGGGTATGTCTCCGTATAAGATGGTTTATGGAAAGGCATGTCATTTACCTCTTGAACTTGGACATAAAGCATATTGGGCTATTAAAGAGCTCAACTATGACTTCAAACTTGCCGGTGAGAAGAGGTTATTTGAGCTCACTTGATGAATGAAGAACCCAAGCCTATGAGAATGCCAAGCTATTCAAAGAAAAAGTCAAACGCTGACATGATAAAAGGATACAAAAGCGTGAGTTTAACGTAGGTGATTATGTGTTATTATTCAACTCTCGTTTAAGATTTTTTGCAAGAAAACTTCTCTCTAAATGGGAAGGTCCTTACGTTATCGAGGAGGTCTATCGTTCCGGTGCCATAAAAACAACAACTTCGAAGGCACAAGTCCGAGGGTGGTGAACGGTCAAAGAATTAAACATTATATCTCAGGTAATCCTATCAATGTTGAAACTAATATTATTGGAACCGTAACCCCTGAGGAATACATAAACGATACTTTCCAGAACATTTCAGACTCCGAAAAGGAATAGGTATGTGGTACGGTAAGTAAACCGTCTCCAAAACAATTCTAATGGCAATTTTTATCAGTTTTGGAATGTTTAAGAGTTTTAGGAAGAAAGAAGTAGTCCGGGAAGGACACGAGGCCTCCACGAGGGTGGAGGGCGCGCCCACCCTTACTGGGCGCGCCCCTGTCTCGTGGCCACCTCGTGTGCCTCCCGGACTCCGTTTTCTTGCACGTTACGTATTTTGATCGGTAAAAATTCATTATATAAACTCCTGAGGGTTTTTACCACCGTACCACGCAAATATCCTCTGTTTTCATTTCGAGCTGTTTTTGTTACAGATCTAGAGCACCATGACATCGCCTTCCTCCAACAATGAAGACAAGGATGCTTGGCTATTGAAGATAGAGCCGAAAAGAGAAGAACCGGAAGAGATCAACAAGGAGGAAGGGATCAAGAAGGCCACGGAGGTTCAAGCTCCGGCGGTGGAAGAAGAAGACATCCCTCAACCCTTACCTAACCTCTTTACTCCAACTGAGATTGAAGCTTTCAAGATGATCGAGCTGGCTCGCATTCAGAATAAGTATCTCACGCAGGAGAATATTTTGTTGAAGGATCATATCGCGGGACTCAAGGGCATTATCCGCAAGTTGGAGGAGCTTTTACGCTCGATGTGCGATTATCCACCATCATCATCACCACCTCCATCACCTTCGAGGACATAATCACATGGGTATGGGCATTCCCCTTGGCTACTGCCAAGCTTGGGGGAGGTGCCCCGGTATCGTATCACCATCACACTCCTATCTTTACCATTTTATCTAGTTCGATCCTTTTAGTAGTATCTTGATCTAGTAGATTGAAGTTTTAGTATCAAGTAGTTTTGAGTTTTGCTTTATGATCTCTTTATGTAATCGAGTCCGTGAGCTATCTATAATAAAGATTAGTGTTGAGTCAAGGGCTTTGCTTTCTTGCTATGATCTTTACAAAGTAGAAAGAATAAAAGAGTTCAAATTGATCTTATGGATAGTAATGACTTCACACATAGAATGTATGAGGCATAAAAGTTGTTGAGAGTTGATAAACTTAGTTTTGGTCATCATTGCAATTAATAGGAAGTAATAAGGAAAGAGAGGTTTCACATACAAATATATTATCTTGGACATCTTTTATGATTGTGAAGCACTCATTAAGTATGACATGCTAAAAGAGTTGATGTTGGACAAGGAAGACAACGTAATGGTTTATGTTTTCTCACATCTTAGTTAAAGTATATTGTCGTTGACCTTCCAAACATGTTGAGCTTTCCTTTCCCCCTCATGCTAGCCAAATTCCTTGCACCAAGTAGAGATACTACTTGTGCTTCCAAATATCCTTAAACCCAGTTTTGCCATGAGAGTCCACCATACCAACCTATGGACTGAGTAAGATCCTTCAAGTAAGTTGTCATGTTGCAGGCAATAAAAATTGCTATCTAAATATGTATGACTTATTAGTGCAGAGAAAATAAGCTTTATACGATCTTGTCGTGGAAGCAATAAAAGCGACAGACTGCATAATAAAGGTCCACATACAAGTGGCAAATATAAAATGACGTTCTTTTGCATTAAGATTTTATGCATCCAACCCTAAAAGCACATGAGAACCTCTGCTTCCCTCTGCGAAGGGCCTATCTTTTACTTTATGTTTTTACTTTATGCTTGAGTCAAGGTGATCTTCACCTTTCCCTTTTTCATTTTATCCTTTGGCAAGCTCCTCGTGTTTGAAAGATCTTGATACATATATATCCAATTGGATGTAAGTTAGCATGAATTATTATTGTTGACATCACCCAAAGGTTAATACGTTGGGAGGCAACACAGTAAGCCCCTATCTTTCTCGAAGTCCCATTGAAACTCCATAACCACAAGTCTTGCGTGAGTGTTAGCAATTGTAGAAGACTATATGATAGTTGAGTATGTGGACTTGCTGAAAAGCTCTATTTTTGACTCTTTCTGATGTTATGATAAATTGCAATTGCTTTAGTGACTGAGATTATAGTTTGTTAGTTCCCAATGAAGTTTCTGAACCATACTTGACATTGTGAATGGATCGTTACTTGAGCACAAGAAATCATATGATAAGATCTATTTATGTTGTTGTTATAAGAATGATCATGATGCCCTCATGTCCATATTTTATTTTTATCGACACCTCTATTTCTAAACATGTGGACATATTTTTCGATTTCGGCTTCCGCTTGAGGACAAGCGAGGTCTAAGCTTGGGGGAGTTGATACGTCCATTTTGCATCATGCTTTTATATCAATATTTATTGCATTATGGGCTGTTATTACACATTATATCTCAATACTTATGGCTATTCTCTCTTATTTTATAAGGTTTACCATGAAGAGGGGGAATGCCGGCAGCTGGAATTCTAGCTGGAAAAGGAGCAAATATTGGAAACCTATTCTGCACAGCTTCAAAAATCCTGAAACTCCACGGAACTTATTTTTGGAATTTATAAGAATTATTGAGTGAAAGAAACACCTGAGGGGGCCCACACCCTGCCAGGACGGGGGGACGCCCACCCCTACTGGGCGCACCCCTGTCTCCTGGGCCCCCTGGTGCCCCTCCGGTGTCCATCTTCTGCTATATGAAGGCTTTTACCCTGGAAAAAATCTTGGGCAAGCTTACGGGACGAAACTCCGCCGCCACGAGGCAGAACCTTGGCGGAACCAATCTAGAGCTCCGGCAGAGCCGTTATGGCGGGGAAACTTCCCTCCGCGAGGGGGAAATCATCACCATCGTCATCACCAATGATTCTCTCGTCGGGAGGGGGTCAATCTCCATCAACATCTTCACCAGCACCATCTCCTCTCAAAACCCTAGTTCATCTCTTGTGTCCAATCTTGTATCAAAACCACAAATTGGTACATGTGGGTTGCTAGTAGTGTTGATTATTCCTTGTAGTTGATGCTAATTGGTTTACTTGGTGAAAGATCATATGTTCAGATCCTTAATACATATTATTACTCCTCCGATTATGAACATGAATATGCTTTGTGAGTAGTTACATTTGTTCTTGAGGACATGGGTGAAGTCTTGCTATTAGTAGTCATGTGAATTTGTATTCGTTCGATATTTTGATGAGATGTATGTTGTCTTTCCTCTAGTGGTGTTATGTGAACGTCGACTGCATGACACTTCACCATTATTTGGGCCTAGAGGAAGGAATTGGGAAGTAATAAGTAGATGATGGGTTGCTAGAGTGACATAAGCTTAAACCCTAGTTTATGCGTTGCTTCGTAAGGGGCTGATTTGGATCCATATGTTTAATGCTATGGTTAGGTTTACCTTAATACTTCTTCTGTAGTTGCGGATGCTTGCAATAGGGGTTAATCATAAGTGGGATACTTGTCCAAGTAAGGGCAGTAGCCAAGCACCGGTCCTCCCACATATCAAATTATCAAAGTACCGAACGTGAATCATATGAGCGTGATGAAAACTAGCTTGACGATAATTCCCATGTGTCCTCGGGAGCTCTTTTCTCAATATAAGAAATTGTCCAGGCTTATCCTTTGCTACAAAAAGGATTGGGCCACCTTGCTGCACTCTATTTACTTGTTACACGTTACAATTTATCTTATGACAAAACTATCTGTTGCCTACAATTTCAGTGCTTGCAGAGAAAACCTTACTGAAAACCGCTTATCATTTCCTTCTGCTCTTCGTTGGGTTCGACACTCTTACTTATCGAAAGGACTACGATAGATCCCCTACACTTGTGGGTCATCAATCCTCCATCCGCCGTCTGCATGAGCGGCGGCAACAAGACCCGTGTGAAGGAAATATGCCCTAGAGGCAATAATAAAGTTATTATTTATTTCCTTATTTCATGATAAATGTTTATCATTCATGCTAGAATTGTATTAACTGGAAACATGATACATGTGTGAATGCATAGACAAAACAATATGTCACTAGTATGCCTCTACTAGACTAGCTTGTTAATCAAAGATGGTAATGTTTCCTGACCATAAACAAAGAGTTGTTATTTGATTAACAAGGTCACATCATTAGTAGAATGATCTGATTGACATGACCCATTCCCTTAGCTTAGCACACGATCGTTTAGTATGTTGCTACTGCTTCTATCCATGACTTATACATGTTCTGTAACTATGAGATTATGCAACTCCGTTTACGGAGGAACACTTTGGTGCTACCAAACGTCACAACAGCGTAATCGGGTGATTATAAAGGAGTACTACAGGTGTCTCCAAAGGCAGATGTTGGGTTGGCGTATTTCGAGATTAGGTTTTGTCACTCCGATTGTCGGAGAGGTATCTCTGGGCCCTCTCGGTAATGCACATCACTGAAGCCTTGCAAGCATAACAACTAATGAGTTAGTTGTAAGATGATGCATTACGGAATGAGTAAAGAGACTTGCCGGTAACGAGATTGAACTAGGTATTGGATACCGACGATCGAATCTCGGGCAAGTAACATACCGATGACAAAGGGAACAACGTATGTTGTTATGCGGTCTGACCGACAAAGATCTTCGTAGAATATGTAGGAACCAATATGGGCATCCAGGTCCCGCTATTGGTTATTGACCGAGAATAGTTCTAGGTCATGTCTGCATTGTTCTCGAACCGTAGGGTCCGCACGCTTAAGGTTTAGATGACAGTTATTATGAGTTTATGTATTTTGATGTACCAAGAAGTTCGAGTCCGGATGTGATCACGGACATGACGAGGAGTCTCGAAATGGTCGAGACATAAAGATTGATATATTGGAAGCCTATGTTTGGAGTTCGAATGGTTCCGGTGAAAACAGAATTTACCGAGTACCGGAGGTTACGGAACCCCGGGGTAAATGGGCCTCGTGGGCCTCGAGGGAGAAGAGGAAGGGCCGCCAGGGGTGGCCGCGCCTCCCCAGTCCGAATAGGACAAGGAGGGGGCGCCCCCTTTCCTCTTCCCCCAATCCTATTCCAACTAGGAAGGGGGGAGTCCTACTCGGTGGGAGTAGGACTCCTCAGCCGCCCTCCTCTAGGCCGGCCGGCCTCCCCCTCCCTCCTTTATATCTGAGGGCAGGGGGCACCCTAGGACACAAGTTTGATCTACGGATCGTTCCTTAGCCGTGTCGGTGCCCCCTCCACCATATTCCACCACGGTCATACCGTCATGCGAAGCTTAGCGAAGCCTGCGCCGTGAAACATCAAGATCGTCACCACGCCGTCGTCTTGTGGAACTCTCCCTCGACACTCGGCTGGATCGAGTACGAGGGACGTCATCGAGCTGTACGTGTGTCAAGAACTCGGGGCGCCGAGTAACGGTGCGGGATCGGTCGGATCGCGAGGAGAACGTCGACTACTTCCTCTACGTTGTGATCGCTTCCGCCGGGTCTACAAGGGTATGTGGACAACACTCTCCCTCTCGTTGCTGTTCATCACCATGATCTTGCGTGTGCGTAGGAAATTTTTGAAATTACTCGTTCCCCAACAAAGGCATCCGAGCCAGGTTTTTATGGTTTGATGTTTTGCACGAGTAGAACACAAGTGAGTTGTGGGCGATACAAGTCATACTACCTACCAGCATGTCATACTTTGGTTCAGCGGTATTGTGAGATGAAGCGGCCCAGACCGACATTACGCGTGACGCTTCGCGAGACTGGTTTCACCGCCACGAGCACTCGTTGCTTAAAGGTGACTGGTGGGTGCTGTCTCTCTCACTTTAGTTGAACTGAAAGTGGCTACGCCCGGTCCTTGAGAAGGTTAAAAGCGAGTCTATTTGACGAAGTATCATTGTGGTTTTGATGCGTAGGTGAGACCGGTTCTTGCTTAAGCCCGTAGCAGCCACGTAAAATTTGCAACAACAAAGTAGAGGACGTCTAACTTGTTTTTGCAGGGCATGTTGTGATGTGATATGGTCAAGACGTGATGCTATATTTTATTGTATGAGATGATCATGTTTTGTAACCGAAGTTATCGGCAATCGGCGGGAGCCATATGGTTGTCGCTTTATTGTATGCAATGCAATCGCCCTGTAATGCTTTACTTTATCACTAAGCGGTAGAGATAGTCGTAGAAGCATAAGATTGGCGAGGCGACAACGATGCTACGATGGAGATCAAGGTGTCGCGCGGTGGCGATGGTGATCATGGTGGTGCTGCGGAGATGAAGATCACGAAGCACAAGATGATGATGACCATACCATATCACTTATATTGATTTGCATGTGATGTTTATCCTTTTATGCATCTTATCTTGCTTTGATTGACGGTAGCATTATAAGATGATCTCTCACTAAAATAATCAAGAAGTGTTCTCCCCGAGTATGCACCGTTGCCAAAGTTCGTCGTGCCTGCACACCACGTGATGATCGGGTGTGATAAGCTCTCGTCCATCTACAACGGGTGCAAGCCAGTTTTGCACACGCAGAATACTCGGGTTATACTTGACGAGCCTAGCATATGCAGATATGGCCTCGGAACACGGAGACCGAAAGGTCGGCGTGAATCATATAGTAGATATGATCAACATAAGATGTTCACCATTGAAAACTACTCCATTTCACGTGATGATCGGTTATGGTTTAGTTGATTTGGATCACGTGATCACTTGGATGACTAGAGATGTCTTTCTAAGTGGGAGTTCTTAAGTAATATGATTAATTGAACTTAAATTTATCATGAACTTAGTACCTAATAGTATCTTGCTTGTTTATGTTTGATTGTAGATAGATGGCTCGTCTTTGTTGTTCCGTTGAATTTTAATGCGTTCCTTGAGAAAGCAAAGTTGAAAGATGATGGTAGCAATTACGGATCGGGTCCGTAACTGAGGATTATCCTCATTGCTGCACGTAAGAGTTACGCCTGGATGCACCGCTAGGTGCCAGACCTCTTCTGATGCAACCGACGGCGTTAAGAACGTCTGGCGAGCAAAGCGATGACTACTCTATAGTTCGATGTGCCATGCTTTACGGCTTAGAACCGGGACTTCAACGACGTTTTGAGCGTCATGGAGCATATGAGATGTTCCAGAGTTGAAGTTAATATTCAACAAAATGCCCGGATTGAGAGATATGAAGTCTCCAATAAGTTCTATAGCTGCAAGATGGAGGAGAATAGTTACATTAGTGAGCACATACTCGTAATGTCCGGGTACTACAATCACTTGACACAATTGGGAGTTAATCTTCCGGATGATTGTGTCATTGATGAATTCTTCAATCACTGCCACCAAGCTACAAAGGCTTCGTGATGAACTATAATATGCAAGGGTTAGTAAAGACTATGCCTGAGCTCTTCGCAATGCTAAAGGCTGCGGAGGTAGAAATCAAGAAGGAACATCAAGTGTTGATGGTCAATAAGACCACTAGTTTCAAGAAGAAAGGCAAAGGGAAGAAGAAGGGGAACTTCAAGAAGAACAGCAAGCAAGTTGCTGCTCAGGAGAAGAAACCCAAGTCTGGACCTAAGCCTGAAATCGAGTGCTTCTACCGCAAGCGGTAGTCACCGAAGCGGAACTGCCCCAAGTATTTGGCGGATAAGAAGGATGGCAAGGTGAACAAAGGTATATGTGATATACATGTTATTGATGTGTACCTTACTAGAGCTCGCAGTAGCACTGGTATTTGATCTTGGTTACATTGCTAATATTTGCAACTCAAAGCAGGGACTACGGATTGCGAACACCGGCAAAGGACGAGGTGACGATGCGGCGTGGGAAATGGTTCCAAAGTCGATGTGATCGCGGTCGGCACGCTACCTCTACATCTACCTTCGGGATTAGTTTTAGACCTAAATAATTGTTATTTGGTGCCTGCGTTGAGCATGAACATTATATCTGGATCTTGTTTGATGCGAGACGGTTATTCATTTAAATCAGAGAATAATGGTTGTTCTATTTATATGAGTAATATCTTTTATGGTCATGCACCCTTGAGGAGTGGTCTATTTTTGATGAATCTCGATAGTAGTGATACACATATTCATAATATTGAAACCAAAAGATGCAGAGTTGATAATGATAGTGCAACTTATTTGTGGCACTGCCGTTTAGGTCATATCGGTGTAAAGCGCATGAAGAAACTCCATACTGATGGACTTTTGGAGTCACTTGATTATGAATCACTTGGCACTTATGAACCGTGCCTTATGGGCAAGATGACTAGAACACCGTTCCCGGTACTATGGAGAGAGCAACAGATTTGTTGGAAATCATACATACATGTATGTGGTCCGATGAATGTTGAGGTTCGTGGCGGATATCGTTATTTTCTCACCTTCACAGATGACTTAAGCAGATATGGGTATATCTACTTAATGAAACATAAGTCTCAAACATTTGAAAAGTTCAAAGAATTTCAGAGTGAAGTTGAAAATCATCGTAACAAGAAAATCAAATTTCTACGATCTGATCGTGGAGGTGAATATTTGAGTTACGAGTTTGGTCTACATTTGAAACAATGCGGAATAGTTTCGCAACTCACGCCACCCGGAACACCACAGCGTAATGGTGTGTCCGAACGTCGTAATCGCACTTTACTAGATATGGTGCGATCTATGATGTCTCTTACAGATTTACCGCTATCGTTTTGGGGTTATGCTCTAGAGACGGCCGCATTCACACTGAATAGAACACCGTCGAAATCCGTTGAGACGACACCTTATGAACTGTGGTTTGGCAAGAAACCAAAGTTGTCGTTTCTTAAAGTTTGGGGATGCGATGCTTATGTGAAAAAGCTTCAACCTGATAAGCTCGAACCCAAATCGGAGAAATGTGTCTTCATAGGATACCCAAAGGAAGCAGTTGGGTACACCTTCTATCACAGATCCAAGGCAAGACATTTGTTGCTAAAATGGATCCTTTCTAGAGAAGGAGTTTCTCTCGAAAGAAGTGAGTGGGAGGAAAGTGGAACTTGATGAGGTAATAGTACCTTCTCCCTTACTTGAAAGTAGTTAAATCGCGAAACCGGTTTACGAGACATCTACATCAAGTAGTGAGGAAGTTGATGATGTTGATCATGAAACTTCAGATCAAGTTACTACTGTAACCTCGTAGATCAACGAGTAAGATCCGCACTGAGTGGTACGGTAATCCTGTTCGGAAATCATGCTACTAGATCATGATGAACCTCGAACTATGAAGAAGCGATGGTGAGCCCAGATTCCATAAAATGGCTTGAGGCCATGAAATCGAGATGGGATCCATGTATGAAAACAAAGTATGGACTTTGGTTGACTTGCCCGAGGGTAGGCAAGCAATAGAAAACAAGTGGATCTTCAAGAAGAAGACCGACGCGGTAATATTCTCGTCTATAAAGCTCGACTTGTCGCAAAATGTTTTCGGCAAGTTCAAGGGATTGACTACGATGAGACCTTCTCACCCGTAGCGATGCTTAAGTCCGTCCGAATCATGTTAGCAATTGCGCATTTTATGATTATGAAATTTGGCAAATGGATGTAAAGACTACATTCTGAATGGATTTACGGAAGAAGAGTTGTATATGATGCAACCGAAGGTTTTATCGATCCAAAGGGAGCTAACAAAGTGTGCAAGCTCCAGCGATCCATCTATGGACTGGTGCAAGCATCTCGGAGTTGGAATAAACGCTTTGATAGTGTGATCAAAGCATTTGGGTTTGTCTGAGACTTTTGGAGAAGCCTCAGATTTACAAGAAAGTGAGTGGGAGCTCTGTAGCATTTACGATATTATATGTGGATGACATATTGCTGATCGGAAATGATATAGAATTCTGGATAGCATAAAGGGATACTTGAATAAGAGTTTTTCAATGAAAGACCTCGGTGAAGCTGCTTACATATTGGGCATTAAGATCTATAGAGATAGATCAAGACGCTTAATTGGACTTTCACAAAGCACATACCTTGACAAAAATTTGAAGAAGTTCAAAATGGATCAAGCAAAGAAAGGGTTCTTGCCTGTGTTACAAGGTGTGAAGTTGAGTAAGACTCAATGCCCGACCACTGCAGAAGATAGAGAGAAATGAAAGATGTTCCTATGCTTCAGCCATAGGCTCTATCATGTATGCAATGCTGTGTACCAGACCTGATGTGTGCCTTGCTATAAGTTTAGCAGGAGGTACTAAAGTAATCCAGAGTGGATCATTTGGACGGTGGTCAAGAACATCTGAAATACGAAAAGGACTAAGGATATGTTTCTCGATATGGAGGTGACAAAGAGCTCATCGTGGCAGTTACGTTGATGCAAGCTTTGACACGATCCGGCGATTCTAAATCGCAGACCGGATCGTATTTACACTAAACGGAGGAGCTGTCGGTTGGTGCAGTTCTAAACAAAGCGTCGTGAAGGGATCTACATGTGAAGCGGAGTACATAGCAGCTTCGAAGCAGCTAATGAAGGAGTCTGGATGAAGGAGTTCATATCCGATCTAGGTGTCATACCTAGTGCATCGGGTCCAATGAAAATCTTCGTGACAATCTTGAGCAATTGCCTTAGCGAAGGAATCCAGATTTCACAAGAGGACCAAGCACATCAAGAGACGCTTCAATTCCATCCGGACTTAGTCCGGTGGGAGACATAGAGATTTGCAAGATACATACGGATCTGAATGTAGCAGACCGTTGACTAAGCCTCTTCCACGAGCAAAACATGATCAGCACCAAGACTCCATGGGTGTTAGAATCATTACTATGTAATCTAGATTATTGACTCTAGTGCAAGTGGGAGATCAAGGAAATATGCCCTAGAGGCAATAATAAAGTTATTATTTATTTCCTTATTTCATGATAAATGTTTATCATTCATGCTAGAATTGTATTAACCGGAAACATGATACATGTGTGAATGCATAGACAAAACAATATGTCACTAGTATGCCTCTACTAGACTAGCTTGTTAATCAAAGATGGTAATGTTTCCTGACCATAAACAAAGAGTTGTTATTTGATTAACAAGGTCACATCATTAGTAGAATGATCTGATTGACATGACCCATTCCCTTAGCTTAGCACACGATCGTTTAGTATGTTGCTACTGCTTCTATCCATGACTTATACATGTTCCTGTAACTATGAGATTATGCAACTCCCGTTTACGGAGGAACACTTTGGTGCTACCAAACGTCACAACGTAATCGGGTGATTATAAAGGAGTACTACAGGTGTCTCCAAAGGCGATGTTGGGTTGGCGTATTTGAGATTAGGTTTTGTCACTCCGATTGTCGGAGAGGTATCTCTGGGCCCTCTCGGTAATGCACATCATCAAACCTTGCAAGCATAACAACTAATGAGTTAGTTGTAAGATGATGCATTACGGAACGAGTAAAGAGACTTGCCGGTAACGAGATTGAACTAGGTATTGGATACCGTCGATCGAATCTCGGGCAAGTAACATACCGATGACAAAGGGAACAACGATGTTGTTATGCGGTCTGACCGACAAAGATCTTCGTAGAATATGTAGGAACCAATATGGGCATCCAGGTCCCGCTATTGGTTATTGACCGAGAATAGTTCTAGGTCATGTCTACATTGTTCTCGAACCGTAGGGTCCGCACGCTTAAGGTTTAGATGATGCTTATTATGAGTTTATGTATTTTGATGTACCAAGAAGTTCGAGTCCCGGATGTGATCACGGACATGACGAGGAGTCTCGAAATGGTCGAGACATAAAGATTGATATATTGGAAGCCTATGTTTGGAGTTCGAATGGTTCGGGTGAAAACAGGAATTTACCGAGTACCGGAGGTTACGGAACCCCGAGGGTAAATGGGCCTCAGTGGGCCTCGAGGGAGAAGAGGAAGGGCCGCCAGAGGTAGCCGCCCCTCCCCCAGTCCGAATAGGACAAGGAGGCGGCCCTTCCTCTTTCCCTCCCCCAATCCTATTCCAACTAGGAAGGGGGAGTCCTACTCGGTGGGAGTAGGACTCCTCCCGCGCCTCCTCTAGGCCGGCCGGCCTCCCCCTCCCTCCTTTATATCACGGGGCAGGGGGCACCCTAGGACACATGTTTGATCTACGGATCGCTCCTTAGCCGTGTCGGTGCCCCCTCCACCATATTCCACCTCGGTCATACCGTCGCTGAAGCTTAGGCGAAGCCTGCGCCGTGAAACATCAAGATCGTCACCACGCCGTCGTCTTGTGGAACTCTCCCTCGACACTCGGCTGGATCGGATACGAGGGACGCCATCGAGCTGTACGTGTGTCAAGAACTCGGGCGCCGAGTAACGGCGCCGGGATCGGTCGGATCGCGAGGAGAACGTACGACTACTTCCTCTACGTTGTGATCGCTTCCGCTTCGGGTCTACAAGGGTATGTGGACAACACTCTCCCCTCTCGTTGCTGTTCATCACCATGATCTTGCGTGTGCGTAGGAAATTTTTTGAAATTACTACGTTCCCCAACACCGTGAAGTGAAGGTGCAGTCTCCGGTGAGGAAGTGTAGAACATGGGAGACGGACCAGCCCACTTGGGACACCATGCCCTGCCGCCTCTCATGCCATACACATCCCCGGAGGAGTCCGAAAGCTTTCCATGACCGGTGGATGTGAGGTCAATGATGGAAATGGAAGGGCCGACACTCTCGTCGTCCCACCGGTGCGGGCAAACCGTGTTTGGCGGCGCATAGGACACCCACGATCGCCTACGTAGCTAGCGCCGCCTACATGTCCAAGGTTGTCAGAATCACGATTCTGTTTTACGATTCTACCACTTTATGATCCAAACTAACCCCTTTGATTCTACGATTTTAGTTCTTAGAATCTACGTTTCTACGATCCTGATAGTGAAGATTCTACGATTTGCGATCCTATAGTTGAAGCTTCGATCCGATTCAAAATCGTGATTTTGATAACCTACTGTCCTCGTCCGGCCACGTCACCTATGTGTTGCGAGCGGCGGCTTGAGCATAGGCTGTCTTGTAGAGTGTTTGGTGCTCGACGACGAAGTTGGGGTTTACCGCGGCCATGGCCGCCATGGCTTCCTTGCTCGCTCGCTCGTCGAAGATCTGGAATTCCGCCATTCGGTGCTTCTCAGGAAGGGCCAAGTTGTACCGCTGCTCCTCCTGTGCCCGCTGTGTCAGTGTACTAAAGTTGGGGTACCTTAGTACCCCGAACTTGTGCCCGGGCAGTCGCAGCACCCCGCGGCAAGGCTTGCCGGGCACCCGCCAAGACCCTCTGTCATTTCCTATTACTGCCATTCAAGAACAAAGTGTCAACCAAATAAACAAGACCCCGGGAAAAGGAGCTTGCCGGGAAGGACAAAGACCCCGGCAAGAGGAGCCTGCCAGGAAGGCCAACCAAGGCGCCTCTAGAAGACTTGCCGCGACGCTCCGCGCGTCCCGGCAAGGCCCGGCGACCGGCAAGCTTGCCGGCGCGACAAGAGAAGGGTCGCGACAAGACACTTGCCGCGGCAAGGCTGCCACCATGCACTCAGGCTCCAGCGCATCCAACGACGTGTCACCCCAGGGCCATCCCAGGAGCACGTGGCGAGGCGCTGCGCAGCCATGCGGAGCGAGGTGGCAAGTGGAGCTGACAAGGAGGCAATCGTGGCGATCGGTGGCGCCCCTAACGGTCGTTTCCTCACACTGTTGGGGCGACCAGACGGGCATTAAATGCCCTTGTCCCCCGCCGTCAGAGTTAGGTAGGGGACACTGTTGGACACTGTTGTACCAACCTGCGTTTTTACTCTTTTACCCCCTCTTCCTACGCTGCCACCTGTGGGTGCCCCCTTCAGACTATAAAAGGGAGTCCCATGCGCACGTAGAAGGGGTTCGGAACTTTTCCGCATTGAGGTTCGGTTCATTCGACACATCCAACACCACCACACGCTCGCGCTCTCGAGCAAGAACAAATAAAAACACAAAGCAGCAGTAGGAGTTTTATCTCTCCGGAGAGCTCCGAAGCTGGGTAAAAATCGCCCGTTGCCCCCGCGCGCGCGACCTCGATCTGCTCTGCGTGCGCCCTCTGCTCCCTTGCCGGACTAGAAGGGGCCCCCTGCCCCATAGGTGCTCGTGCCCCGCAGAAGTGCACGACATCTTTGGCGCGCCAGGTAGGGGGGCGTTGAGGTCGTGAGCATCTGATCCGATCTCCGCGCGCGCTACATCAACGCCTTCATCAACATGCCACCAAAGAAGAAGCCTTCGGAGGTGGCCGCTCCGTCTACATCGATTCTACCACCGCCGTAGGAGCAAACGGGCGGTGGAGTGGATGCCGGCGGAGGAGCGGGCGCCGACGGTGGGACTCACGTCGTCACGGGTCCAAAACAAGGCCCCGCAGCGTCGGCGACCGTGCGAACACCACGCTCTTCCCAGGAGGTGCAAGGTCAACAACGCCCGGTGCACCTAGCACCGTGCTCGCGTTGAGCAAGGCCAAGTTGGTGGAGTCGCGGGGCGCTCGAGACCAGCATGCACGCCAAAGATGCTTTGGGCGCGAGTGAGGTACGATCGCCGGACGGGTGTTGCTCCTTCCAATCGAGCTTGGGAGTCCGAGACATCCACTCTCGCGCCGCTTCGTCGCCACCACCACCAAGATCAGAGGAAGCGCCGCCCGAGCCCAGCTGCTTCTAGATTACCCTCCGGCGCCACACAAGATTGACGACTGGAGGATGACCATTTATAGCCTCATCGGCTTCGCCAACGGCGACAAGCCCCGGCAACCGAGCGCGTCGAAGCCCCGGCAAGGCGCCCCGGCGCAAGCCGACGCCGACAAGACCGCTGGGGGTGCCACTACCACGCACTCCCCGCCCCGAAGGCCGAGGTCGCCGGCTCGTCGGGCCAACCTTGACGCCGACTCCACCGCGTCGTCGGACCCGCGAACCCGCCGCGATCAACGCCACGTTCTCCAAGAACGGCGACACGAAGATGCTCGCACTCGCATCGAGCGCAGAAGGGAAGCGCGACGTCAATCTGACCAGCGCGCTGGGCCCACTGTTGATATGCATGCGCCAGGGGAACCAGGCGACTTGCCGTATGCGGCAGGTTGCCCTGCGTTCACCCGTGAGCTGCGGCAAGTCGAGTGGCCCAGTACCAAGAACTTCAAGCCCGACGTGCCCGAGAAGTATGATGGCAGGATACATCCGTCGGAGTTCCTCAGCATCTACACCATCGCGGTGCAGGCTGCCGGAGGGCGCGACGAGAAGATCCTCGCCAACTACTTCCCGCTGGTGCTCAAGCCTAACGTCAGATCTTGGCTCATGCACTTGCCGGAGAACTCCATTTCTTCGTGGGCGGACCTGTGCCATCAGTTTGTCGGCGCCTTCACAGGCTGCCACAAGCCTCATGGCCAGGAGAGCGACCTTCACTTGCTCGTCCAGAAGGAGGGAGAACCCCTGCGCAAGTACATACAGAGATTCAGCCAAGTGCAGCGCAACATCCCTGACGTCCACCCTGCCGCAGTTATCAGTGCGTTCCATCAGAGCGTGCGAAACCGTAGGATGAGGGAGGAGATGGCGATGTGCAAGATTAGAGATGTCAGCGAGCTGTACGCTCTGGCCGACAAGTGTGCACGGGCTGAGGAGGGGAGGAAATTCCCCGGAGAGATTGCGGGAGCAGAAGGACCTGACAGTGAGGATGCCGCCCCGGCAAGGAAGAACCGGAGGCGGAACAACAGAAAGGGAAAGGCTAAGGATGTGCTAGTTGTCGAGCATTCCGGCGACGGAGGCGGCTCCGACAAGGCCAAAGCTAGTGAGCCCGGCGAGGCTGTGGTGGCCGCCGACAAGCAGGATGGCTCCGACAAGCAATATTGCAAGATCCATCGCACCAAGGGCCACGACCTCCAAGCCTGCAAGAAAGTTGAGCAGATGGCGGAGCTACAGAAAGCTGAGTACGAGCGCCGCGACAAGGAGAAGGCCCAGAAAGGTGGCGGGGGATCCGGCAAGAAGCTTCCCACCCGGGGAGGGCGCCACGGAAAACCCAAGCAGCGACAAGGTGACAGACCTCCCCGGGGCCGCGACAAGGACGAAGAAGAAGATGAGGATGATGAGATGGATGAGGATGAGACTGATGACCAAGAGTTTCAGAAGGCAACGGAGGTGTTGTGCATCGACGGCGGTGCCTCTCTGCACACCTTGCACCGCCAACTCAAGCAGTGGGCGCGAGAGGTGAGCGCAGCAGAACCGTCCGTTGAATCGCGCAAGCCCCTGAAGTGGTCCAGCACGCCCATCATCTTCGATGCTGAGGATCACCCTGATCGCATCACTGCGGTCGGGTGCTTGCCGATGTTGGTCTCGCCAACAATCCGCAACCTCAAGGTCACGAAGATGTTGGTTGACGGCGGGGCCGGCCTGAATCTGATCTCTTCAAGGTGCTCAAGAAACTCCTGGATCCCGACAGCGAGCCCGAAGAGACTGGTACCTTTCAAGGAATAAATCCAGGAAGGAGCAATCCGAAGGGGAAGATCACACTGCTAGTGACGTTTGGCAGCGAGCTGAATTTCAGGACAGAGAAAGTCACATTTGATGTTGCTGATTTCCCATTGCCCTACAATGGGATACTAGGCCGTCGAGCGCTTGCCAAGTTCATGGCAGCATCTCACTACGCCTACAATGTGCTCAAGATGCCTGGTCCGATAAGTGTCATTTCTGTCCAAGGCGACAAGAAGGACGCACTTATCTGCACAGACAAGATCTACCGGGAAGCAGCAGCCGCAGTTGAGCGCAAGCCACATGCCGCTAAAGCTCCCCGGGGGAAGAAGAAGGCCAAGTCTGGCAAGAGTTGCAGCTCTGGTGCCCACTCCGGCAAGCGCACCTCTTCGGAGTGCTGCGCTACCGTCGAGGACGCACCATCGAGCTCCACCGGCAAGTGTAAAAAGGCAAAGACAGCTTCACCGGAGACCAAGAAGGTAGCCGCCAAGGAGGACGGCACTGGTGGTACCTTCACCATCAGTGCCACGCTTGATCCTAAATAGGAAAGCGCGCTCGTTGCTTTCCTGCGGGCGAATGTCGATGTGTTCGCATGGCAACCATCTGACATCCCCGGTGTTCCCAGGGAAGTGATTGAGCACCACCTTGCCGTCTGCCCTCACGAGCGGCCCGTCAAGCAAAAAGTCAGAAAACAAGCAGTAGAGAGACAAGAGTTCATTGCAGAAGAGATTAGGAAGTTGGAAGCGGCAGGCCTGGTCCGAGGAGTGCTCCATCCGACGTGGTTAGCGAATCCAGTGATCGTGCGCAAAGCAAACGGGAAGTGGAGGCTTTGTATTGACTTCACTGATGCTAATAAAGCTTGTCCCAAGGATCCTTTTCCCTTGCCGCGCATTGACCAGATCGTCGACTCCATAGCAGGATGTGATCTGCTTTCATTCCTTGATGCATACTCAGGATATCATCAGATCTTCATGGCAGAAGAGGATGAAGAGAAAACCGCATTCATTACTCCATGTGGCACGTACTGCTTCGTACGGATGCCTTTCGGACTAAAGAATGCTGGTTCAACATTTGCAAGAGTAGTCAGCCATGCTTTTGAGCCACAGCTGCACAGAAATGTAGAAGCTTACATGGATGACATAGTGGTCAAGAGCAAGGACAAAGAGACTCTGATCCAAGATTTGGATGAGACTTTTGCAAATCTGCGCAAGGTCAATCTCAAGTTGAATCCCGATAAGTGTGTGTTCGGAGTTCCTTCCAGCAAGCTTCTCGGGTTCTTTGTGTCTCAGAGGGGGATTGAAGCCAATCCCGACAAGATCAAGGCCATTGAGCAAATTGAAGCGCCAAAGCGCGTCAAGGATGTGCGAAGGCTTGCCGGCTGCGTTGCTGCTCTTAGTAGATTCATTTCCAAGTCTGCTGAATGCGCCCTGCCATTTTTCAAAATCTTGAAAAAGGCGGGTCCCATGAAGTGGACTCCGGAAGCGGAGGTTGCGCTGCAAGACATGAAGAAATATTTTTCCTCCACTCCAACACTTGTCGCACCTAAGCCACAAGAGAAGTTGCTGCTATACCTGGCGGCAACAAATCAAGTGGTTAGTGCTGCGTTAGTGGCGGAGAGGGAGGCAGATGATGAGCCAGCAGCCGCGGCAAGCGAGTCCAGCAACAAGCAGGGGGCTTTCCCGACAAGCTCTGGCCCGGCAAGTCCTGATCCGGCAAGTTCTGGCTCCGCCAAGGATAGATCTGTGCAGTTGCCGGAAGAAAAACAGAAGAAGAAGGTGCAGCGCCCAGTTTACTTTGTCGGCCTTTTGCGGGGCTAGATCAAGGTACTCGGTGTCGGTTGCTTTTCGGCCTACTCATGGCCTCGAGGAAGCTGCACCATTACTTTCAAGCGCATGAGATCACGGTTATCACTCGCTTTCCGCTGAAGAGGATACTGCAGAATCCAGAAGCGACAGGCAGGATTGTCGAGTGGGCACTGGAATTGTCGAGCTTTGGCCTCAAGTTTGAAAGTACTTCAACTATTCAGAGCCGGGCTTTGGCAGAATTTATAGCAGAATGGACGCCAACACCGGATGAAGAAACTCCGGAGAAGAGCATCCCCGTCAAGGAAGTTAGCAAAGAATGGATCATGTACTTTGATGGTGCCTTCTCACTGCAAGGCGCCGGTGCGGGCGTACTACTTGTCGCCCCCACCGGAGAGCACCTCAAGTATGTGGTCCAAATGCACTTTCCCAAAGAGCAACCAACAAATAATACTGCGGAGTATGAAGGCTTGCTTGCCGGACTCAGGATAGCAGCAGAGCTTGGGATTAAGAAACTTATTGTCAGGGGTGACTCACAACTTGTCGTCCGCCAAGTCAACAAAGATTACCAGAGTCCGTTGATGGAAGCATACATTGATGAAGTGAGGAAGCTAGAGGAGCATTTTGATGGCCTGCAAATGGAACATGTTCCAAGAGCTCAGAATGACATAGCAGATGGCCTGTCAAAATGTGCCGCACTCAAATTGCCTGTGGAACCAGGGATTTTTGTGCTCAAGCTGACTCAGCCATCTGTCACACCATCAACCGGACAGAGCAAGAAGAGAAAATTGCCTGCTGGCGACCACTTTCCGGCAGAGCTCCCTGAAGCCGCCGCAAAGAAGGTTCCCAGGCTCAACACAGAAAGAGCTAAGGAGCAGTCTGCTCCGACAAGCCCCAGGGCTTGTTTCGTTGAAGCAGACGCTCCCGACAAGCTGTGTCCCGGCACGCTTGCCGAGGAGCATCATGCTCTGGCAGGATCCCTGATCCTTGCCGTCGAAGCGGATGTTCCTGCAGCAGCATTTGCGCCTCTAGTCCTTGTTGTCGAGCCGCAGGCACCAACATGGGCACAGCAGATAGTCCACTTCCTTCAGACAGGAGAACTTCCCGAGGAGCAAGAAGCAGCGGAGAAAGTAGCCCGGCAATCAAGTATGTACCAGTTTGTCGATGACATACTGTACAGAAGAAGATTCAACGGAGTGAAATTGAAGTGCATCTCCCAGAAGATGGATGAAGCTGTTGGCAGAGATACATGGAGGCATATGTGGTCACCACATTGGCGCAAGAGCACTTGCCGGCAAGGCTTTCCGCAAGGTTTCTTCTAGCCGACAGCCCTCCGTGATACAACCGCACAAGTAACCAAGTGTGAAGCGTGCTGGCCCATTCCAAACAGATTCACCAACCAGCTCAAGCTCTCCAAACAATCCCTTTATCCTCGCCATTTTCGGTCTGGGGCTCGACATCCTCGGCCCCTTTCCCGAAGCTGTCGGGGCTTTGAGTACTTGTACGCTGTAATCGACAAGTTCACAAAGTGGCCTCAAGTGGAACCAGATGAGGAAGGTGACAAGACAACAAGAATCAGTTCTTCAGTCAATTGTTTGCCGCTTCGAATCCCTAACAGGATCATCACCGACAATGGCACACAATTCACGAGCCGCACCTTCATGCACACGCCCAAGATCTTGGTACCAAGATCTGCCGCTCTGCTGCTCACCCGAGAAGCAACAGTCAAGCGGAGAGGGCAACGCCAAGTGCTGCGCGGACTCAAGACCAGAACTTTCGATCGGCTACACAAGTGCGGAAGAAATTGATCGAGCAGCTGCCGCGGTTCTTTGGTCGATCGAACGACGCCAAATCGAGCCATCGCCGGACACCCTTTGCTCTCGCTTCACGGAGCAGAGGCGCTTCTCCCCACGGAACTCGTATACGGATCGCCTCGAGTGCTCGCTTATGATGAGCTTGAGCAAGAGCAGCTGCGGCAAGATGACGCGCTGCTCCTCGAGGAGGATCGTCTTCAGGCTGCTGTGCGAGCTGCTCGCTATCAGCAAGCTTTGCGCCGCTATCATAGCCGCAAGGTTAACGCCAGAAGCTTCGAGGAAGGCGACCTTGTTCTTCGGCGTGTTCAATCCGCCAAGAATTCCAACAAGTTGACGCCGAAGTGGGAAGGCCCTTATCGGGTGAAACGAGTCACTAGGCCCGGCGTTGTCCGCCTTGAGACCGAAGATGGCATTCCGGTGAGCAACTCCTGGAACATAGAACATCTTCGCAAGTTTTACCCATAAGGCGCGGTTGCCGGGCCCCGTTCCGGCAACCACCTTTTGTACAATCCTTGCCGCTGTTGCATGTAACCCTTTGTACAAAGCCGGGCACAGATCCCGTGCATAAATAAAGTTTATGTGCCCCGCACATCTTGTCAGATTTAATGCATCTTTCTTTTTCTTGCATATGTATATCTGAGACATTGTGCAGCACTTACCCCCGGTAAGCAACAGAGCACCTCAAAGTTCAATATCATTATTTTCTCTTCTTTCTTATCAAAGAAGAGGATTCCTCCGCCCACAAGTACACGGGGGAGGGAAGATGAAGGTGTGGACCAGACATCGTTCAAGGGAATCTAACCTTGCCGGGACACAGGCGACAGAAAAGCTAAGTTGTCAAAATTTGAGCTTAGTCATTTTTTAAAAAATTTAAGTTATATTCCTTGAACGTTCGTGCCTTGTATGGAAAACCTGTGCGCGGAGGAATCGACTCGCGGCTAAGTTGCGCCCTTGATTTGTTTCCGAGTCCGCTCAACAATACAAGTGAGCTGCAACCAGCCCCGACAAGGTTTCTTGCCAGAGGCAGCACCGCCAGCGGGCTGCTGATGTTCCGCACTCAGCAAGTGTGTTTCGCCGGCAAGTTCCCTCAAAGCGTAGGGTAAAAGCATACAAGGGATGTAACAGAGTGAAGGAAATAACATAGCAAGCAGTACCCAGAATAGAGTTATATTACAAGCATGACTTATTGTGGCACTGACTAAATTGTTCTCATAAACGAAACGACAGCAGCAAGAAAAAGGGAGAAGAAGGGCGGCCTAATCCACGCGCCCGCCGTCGACCCTCCTGACCTCGTTCACCTTGTCCACGATGGGTGCGACGATGGCCCTGAGCTCCTCAAGATCAGCGCCCTCCAGCAGCTTCTTGGTGACGCGGGAGAGGTCGATGCCCGGGTTGCGGAAGAGGACCTTCACCAACACCTTCTCCTAGACCCTGGCGCAGATCGCGCGCGACTCGTCGGCCAGCTTCTTCGGGATCCTTTCCCGAGCTCTTTGGAGAGCCGTCACCACACCCTTGAAGAAAAGCGTGAGCTTGGCGCTGGGCTGGAGATTTTCCTCAGTGGAATACCCAAAGCCCGCCAAATCAAGCTCCGCCAGCTCCTCGTCGATAGATGCAGCAATGTTGACGAGGCCCTCCGTCCAGAGCTCCACCGTGGTCTTGAAGGTGTTTTGGGCCTCGGCGGCCCTCGTCAGCAGCTCCACGTTGCCCTTGAGCTCCTTCCTCAAGTCGCCCTCTCGCTTCTTGGCGGCATCCAGCGTCTCCGCCAAGGTGGCCAACTTCAGCTCCAGATCAGCGCTTGAGTCCTTGGCGGCGTTCAGCTCCTTGATCTTTTCGGCAAGTTGAGCTTGCAGATCGCCGTGGGCAAGTGCATCCTTCTCGCGCTCGCGCTGGAGTGCAGCAAGCTCTTCATTCTTCTTCCCCATGTCCGCCTCCAGCCGCGCCACCCTCTCCTCTAAATCCTTCTTGGCGGCCTCGGCGGCAGCGCGTCAAGGCCCTTTGCCTCCTTGAGTGTCCCGCTGGCGATCGCTCTCGTGCCTCGAGCTCCTCCTCGTGACTGTCCAGACCGCTTTCTTCAGGTCACCACCTTCCTGCTCGACATCTCCTCGGCGGCGAGCCTCTGCTGCTCCTCGGCTTCAGCCTTCTCCAGATGAACGCCTTTGTTTGCCGCCGAGCGCCTCTCCTCTGCAATGGATCGGAGGGCCTCCTGGTTGCGGTTTCGAGTTCTTGCGCATGTTTCTCTATGTCAACTCCCGCTGCTTGCGACAAGCGCTTCCGGACTCAAGCTTCGCTTGCAGGGCGCGTAGAGTGACACCAGCTTTGAGCAGCTGCTCCTCCTCGGACTTCGCCGCTGCTTGCTTGGCTGCATCGACCACTGCCATCCCAGCAGAGGCGAGTACTTCCCCGTCAAACTCCTCTCCTTCAACCGGCGCCCTGGAGCTCGACGCCCAGGGAAGCTTGATATATGCGCCCTCACCGGCCTTCAAGTAAACACCTGGCTGGGGCTCCTCGGAGCCCGATGCCACGTCAGCGGCGGAGGGGTCGGCGGTCGGTGTAGCACCTTGCGCTCCTGCGTCCTCCGGGTCTTTAGTGCGACCGCCGGACCCCTCGCCGGCTCCTGCACCAGCAGCCTTGGCGGCCTCTTCGTCGGCGGGCTTATCAGTGTCGGCCTCTTCCTCATCGGCGGCGACATCCCCAGTGTTGCCGCGTGCGCCCTCCTCGCCGGTGGCCTCAGTTTCCATCAGGTTCCCAAGAGGAGGATCTGAAGACAGGAAGAGGAAGGAAAAGTCAAGCAAAACATCCCAAAAGAAAATTAGAAGAACCCAAGGGAAAGTTTCCGACAAGGAGGGTCACCTGTGCTGGGCTCTGTGATCATGGGCTCCACCACTGGGGGCTCACTGGTTCCGCCCCTTGCCGGAGATCCCTTCCTTGCCGGAGAATGCTCCCATATCGGGGAATCGGCCCTTGGTGGCATAGTCAAAGCCGACGACACCTCCGGGTCGGCCTCTGGTTGCTCTTGGTGGGCCTGTTCTGCTCCTACACAAATGAACCAGCCATCAAGGTGTCAGCAAAAAGAAAAAGCACCCATGCGCGCTCCACAACAGGAAGTGAACCAGGCACTTACGCTGGGGGCTATGCTGGGGGCTGCCGTGAGGAGAAGGGATCGGGTCGGTCAAAGTGGTCTCGGACGTATCCTCCGTCGTCACGGCAGGATCGTCCCCGATGTCGACCACGGGGATCTTGGCCTCTTCGCCGCCCTCTCGCCAAAGTCCCAAGCGTAACAGGATTTAGAGAGAAGCAAATCAGATACAAGATAAGCAACCACAGAGATCGAAGAAAGAAGAGTACAGTAAGGAGAAAGCCTTACTCCTCCTCATCCTCCTCCTCTTCATCGTCATCGGAGCTCAGCGCAGAAAGGTCGAACTCCGGCACCCTCTCTGCGCGGTGTGGCGGAGGAGTGGGCTCCCTCCGGCGCTTGCCGAGGGCTGCGGCAGGATCAGGCATGGCGGCCCGGGAAGACCCCGCCTCAGTTGCCGGCGCGCCCTGGGACCCTCCCGCGGCAACGGTACTGGCCACGGTGGAGCATGTCCCACGGCGCCGCGGCTGCTGGTCGGCCTGCTCCTCTGCCAGCTCTCCAACTCGACGGAGACGCCTTCTCGGTCGGAATTGGGGCTGCGCTGGGGGCTCCGCCTGCGGCAAGCTGCTCGAAGATGGCTGGCCGCTCGCGCCCTCGGCGGGCTCGCTCGCTTCGACCTCGGCCTCCCCTTCGCCATCGACTTCTCCGGCAAGATCTTCCCGAGCGGCAAGGCTTGCCGCCTCAGCTGCATCCGCCTCCGCCAGCGTGAAGCCAAACTCGCCCGCGGCAGCGGCTGCCGCCGCCTCTTCGGCCCTGCTAGCAATGTACGCCAGCTCGTTGGCAGTTGTGGCGCGGGTGAGGAGCTTCTGCTCGTGGGAATTGACTACCACCTCCGACAAGTCATCGAAGAATTGCTGCACGACCTCGGCATCGGGCTCTATCCAATTTGCACTTATCCCGTGCGAATCACACTCTGGCATCATTGCGCAAATGCGATCGCGCTGGGAGTTGTTACACAAGGGGATGACGCCCACCGGCAGCTTGAACCACTCTGGATGATTGGCATCATGCTTGAACATCTCCCTTAGCATCGCGTCGAGCTCCATAACCGTGAAGTTGAAGTTGAGGCCTGGACACAGCCTCACGATATCCGCCGGGCCGCCAAACAGCCAGGCGGGCCTCCCCCTCTCTTGCAGAGGGGCGATGCGACGGCGAAGGAAATTCGCGCCAACTGCCCCTGTTGTGAGTCCGGCTTGCCTAAGCCGGAGGATTCGGGTGGTGGCGACTGTAAGCTTGGCGTCATCTGGCGACAGGGCGCTCCAGTCGCTGCCGCAAACAACCCGAGTCCGGCGCAGCTTGGTGAATGGCGGCGGATTGGCATCACAGATCCAGCACCACTCCGCCCTCCACTTGTCCCACTTGCTGCGGAGCTCGCCCATCAAGTACACCTCCTTCATGCCCATCCGAGAGGTCCAGGCAATTCCGCCAGCCAGCGGCTCCCCTTTCTCGGCTCGAGGGGAGAAATAATGACGAAAAAGAGCAACATTGGGGAGGATGCCAACAAAGTTCTCGCAGAGGTGTGCGAAAACCGCCATTGTCAGAACGGCGTTGGGGGTGAAATCAAGAAGATGAAACCCGTAGGTGTTCATGATGTCGCAAAGAAAATCGGAAAAAGGTGGGCAGAGCCCGCAGTAGAAGAACACAGGGAAGAAGTAGTACCCTCTGGGGCACTTCTTGGATTTGGAAGCCTCGGCGGAAAGCACCGGCGTGCGCGGATGCGCCCGCGTCTCCGTCGACCAGAAGAGGTAGAACTCCGCCCGCAGCGCCTCTGAGGTGAGCTCGGGGAGGAAAAGCACGTGCTTCTTGCGCAGCGCCTCGAGCTCCAGTGCCTCGGCCGACTTCGCAGCCTTCCCCGCCTTCGGAGCCATGACAGGAGCAGTGGGGGAAGGCGAAGGCGACGGCGGCGATGGCGACGATGGGCGGCGGAGCGCTGCTCTCTTTCGACTCGGGAAGTGGAGGGGAGCGGCGGAGCTTTCGGAGGAAGGAACTGCAAGTAGCGAAGGTGGGGGAACGGCCCTGTTTCCCCTGCTTATAAATGGGAGATGCGAACGTTACGCATTTCCTGGAATTAAGTATTGACCACGTTCTCTCCCACGACGCCGCAATCGACGCGTGCCGTTGCGGGAGAGCGCTGTGGATACAGAGTGGATTCGGTTGGACCCAGGCCGCGTGTCTGCAGACTGCTTTTGGGCCTGGCCCAACAGCCGCGGCACCGTGTATGGCCCAGGCCTGGGGGCTCCTGTCGGTGTACTAAAGTAGGGGTACCTTAGTACCCCGAACTTGTGCCCGGGCAGTCGCAGCACCCCGCGGCAAGGCTTGCCGGGCACCCGCCAAGACCCTCCGTCATTTCCTATTACTGCCATTCAAGAACAAAGTGTCAACCAAATAAACAAGACCCCGGCAAAAGGAGCTTAACGCGAAGGGCAAAGACCCCGGCAAGAGGAGCCTGCCGGGAAGGCCAACCAAGGCGCCTCTAGAAGACTTGCCGCGACGCCCCGCGCGTCCCGGTAAGGCCCGGTGACCGGCAAGCTTGCCGGCGCGACAAGAGAAGGGCCGCGACAAGACACTTGCCGCGACAAGGCTGCCACCATGCACTCAGGCTCCAGCGCATCCAACGACGTGTCACCCCAGGGCCATCCCAGGAGCACGTGGCGAGGCGCTGCGCAGCCATGCGGAGCGAGGTGGCAAGTGGAGCTGACAAGGAGACCATCGTGGCGATCGGTGGCTCCCCTAATGGTCGTTTCCTCACACTGTTGGGGCGACCAGACGGGCATTAAATGCCCTTGTCCCCCGCCGTCAGAGTTAGGTAGGGGGCACTGTTGGACACTGTTGTACCAACCTGCATTTTTACTCTTTTACCCCCTCTTCCTACGCTGCCACCTGTGGGTGCCCCCTTCAGACTATAAAAGGGAGGCCCATGCACACGTAGAAGGGGTTCGGAACTTTTCTGCACTAAGGTTCGGTTCATTCGACACATCCAACACCACCACACGCTCGCGCTCTCGAGCAAGAACAAATAAAAACACAAAGCAGCAGTAGGAGTTTTATCTCTCCGGAGAGCTCCGAAGCTGGGTAAAAATCGCCCGTTTCCCAGCCGCCGACCTCGATCTGCTCTGCGTGCGCCCTCCGCTCCCTTGCCGGACTAGAAGGTGCCCCCTGCCCCATAGGTGCTCGTGCCCCGCAGAAGCGCACGACATGCTGTAACAGTGACATAGGCGTCAGCGCGGGCGTCTCCTACGCCATCGTGGTGTTGAAGTGCACCTGCGCCTGCTCCATGGTCAAGCCAACATGTACCAGCGCGGGCTCCGGCGCTAAGCCTTTGTCTAAGCCCGTCTCCATCGTTGGGTCATCGTCGGAGACCTTCGGGGAGCTGGTCGGTATGTCGGCTTCGATCTGCCTGGCATGGTGAAGGATATATGCCCTAGAGGCAATAATAAAGTTATTATTTTATTTCCTTATATCATGATAAATGTTTATTATTCATGCTAGAATTGTATTAACCGGAAACTTGATACATGTGTGAATACATAGACAAAACAAAGTGTACCTAGTATGCCTCTACTAGACTAGCTCGTTAATCAAAGATGGTTAAGTTTCCTGACCATAGACATGTGTTGTCATTTGATGAACGGGATCACATCATTAGAGAATGATGTGATAGACAAGACCCATCCATTAGCTTAGAATTATGATCGTTAAGTTTTATTAATATTGCTTTCTTCATGACTTATACATGTTTCTCTGACTATGAGATTATGCAACTCCCGAATACGAGAGGAACACCTTGTGTGCGATCAAACTTCACAACATAACTGGGTGTTATAAAGATGCTTGATGTTTACTACACAACCTTCTTCTTGTAGACGTTGTTGGGCCTGTAAGTGCACAGGTTTGTAGGACAGTAGCAAATTTCCCTCAAGTGGATGACCTAAGGTTTATCAATCCGTAGGAGGCGTAGGATGAAGATGGTCTCTCTCAAACAACCCTGCAACCAAATAAAAAAGAGTCTCTTGTGTCCCCAACACACCCAATACAATGGTAAATTGTATAGGTGCACTAGTTCGGCGAAGAGATGGTGATACAAGTGCATTATGGATGGTAGACAAAGGTATTTATAATCTGAAATAATAAAAACAGCAAGGTAACTAAGCATAAGAGTGAGCGTAAACGGTATTGCAATGATAGGAAACAAGGCATAGGGTTCATACTTTCACTAGTGCAAGTCCTCTCAACAATAATAACATAGATAGATCATATAACAAGCCCTCAACATGCAACAAAGAGTCACTCCAAAGCCACTAATAGCGGAGAACAAACGTAGAGATTATGGTAGGGTACGAAACCACCTCAAAGCTATTCTTTCGGATCAATCTATAAAAGAGTTCGTAGTAGAATAACACCTTAAGACACAAATCAACCAAAACCCTAATGTCACCTAGATACTCCATTGTCACCTCAAGTATCCGTGGGCTTGATTATACGATATGCATCACACAATCTCAGATTCATCCAACCAACATAAAAGTACTTCAAAGAGTGCCCCAAAGTTTCTACCGGAGAGTCAAGAACGTGTGCCAACCCCTATGCATAGGTTCATGGGCGGAACCCGCAAGTTGGTCACCAAAACATACATCAAGAGGCACATGATATCCCATTGTCACCACAGATAAACACGGCAAGACATACATCAAGTGTTCTGCTACGTCTTGAGCTTGCGTTGGTTTCCCCCGAAGAGGAGAGGATGATGCAGCACAGTAGTGTAAGTATTTCCCTCAGTTTTTTGAGAACCAAGGTATCAATCCAGTAGGAGGCCACGAGAAAGTCCCTCGTACCTACACAAAACGATAGCTACTCGCAACCAACGCGATTAGGGTTGTCAATCCCTTCACGGTCACTTACGAGAGTGAGATCTGATAGAGATAATATTTTTGGTATTTTTGGTATAAAGATGCAAGGCAAAAAGTAAAGGCAAAGTAAAAACAAAGCAAGTATAAAAGTGATGGAGATTGATATGATGAGAATAGACCCGGGGGCCATAGGTTTCACTAGTGGCTTCTCTCAAGAGCATAAGTATTCTATGGTGGGTGAACAAATTACTGTTGAGCAATTGATAGAATTGAGCATAGTTATGAGGTTATCTAGGTATGATCATGTATATAGGCATCACGTCCGAGACAAGTAGACCGAAATGATTCTGCATCTACTACTATTACTCCACTCATCGACCGCTATCCAGCATGCATCTAGAGTATTAAGTTAAAAACAGAGTAACGCCTTAAGCAAGATGACATGATGTAGAGGAATAAATTCATGCAATATGATAAATACCCCATCTTGTTATCCTCGATGGCAACAATACAATACGTGCCTTGCAACCCTTTCTGTCACTGGGTAAGGACACCGCAAGATTGAATCCAAAGCTATGCACTTCTCCCATTGCAAGAACTAACAATCTAGTTGGACAAACCAAATGGATAATTCGAAGAGACTTGCAAAGATAACTCAATCATACATAAAAGAATTCAGAGAAGATTCAAATATTATTCATAGATAAGCTGGATCATAAACCCACAATTCATCGGTCTCAACAAGCACACCGCAAAAATAAGATTATATCAAATAGATCTCCACGAGAGAGGGGGAGAACATTGTATTGAGATCCAAAAAGAGAGAAGAAGTCATCTAGCTACTAGATATGGACCCGAAGTTCTGAAGTAAACTACTCACACTTCATCGGAGAGGCTATGGTGTTGATGTAGAAGCCCTCCGTGGTGGATGCCCCCTCCGGTGGAGCTCCGGAACAGGCCCCAAGATGGGATCTCGTGGATACAGGAAGTTGCGGTGGTGGAATTAGGTTTTTGGCTCCTGTTCTGATCGTTTGGGGGTACGTAGGTATATATAGGAGGAAGGAGTACGTCGGTGGAGCTTCGAGGGGCCCACGAGGCAGGGGGCGCGCCCTGGGGGGGCGTGTCCTCCACCCTCGTGACCGCCTCGTGGCTTTCTTGACGGAGGGTCCAAGTCTCCTGGGTCTTATCTGATAAGAAAATCACATTTCCGAAGATTTCATTCCGTTTGGACTCCGTTTGATATTCTGTTTCTTCGAAACATTGAGAAAGGCAAAAAACAGCAATTCTGGGCTGGGCCTCCGGTTAATAAGTTAGTCCCAAAAGTAATATAAAACTGGAAAATAAAGCCCATTATAGTCTAAAACAATAGATAAAGTAGCATGGAGAAATCAAAAATTATAGATACGTTGGGGACGTATCAGGCATCCCCAAGCTTAATTCCTGCTCGTCCTCGAGTAGGTAAATGATAAAAGGAGAATTTTTGATGCGGAGTGATACTTTGGCATAATTTCAATGTAAATCTTCTTAATCATGGTATGAATATTCAGATCCGAAAGATTCAAGACAAAAGTTCATATTGACATAAAAATAATAATACTTCAAGCATACTAACTAAGCAATTATGTCTTCTCAAAATAACATGGCCAAAGAAAGTTATCCCTACAAAATCATATAGTCTGGCTATGCTCCATCTTCCCCACACAAAGTATTTAAATCATGCACAACCCCGATGACAAGCCAAGCAATTGTTTCATACTTTAACATTTTCAAAACTTTTTCAATCTTCATGCAATACATGAGCTTGCCATGGATATAGCACTATATGTGGAATAGACGGTGGTTGTGGAGAAGACAAAAAGAGGGAAGATAGTCTCACATCAACTAGGCGTATCAACGGGCTATGGAGATGCCCATCAATAGATATCAATGTGAGTGAGTAGGGATTGCCATGCAACGGATGCACTAGAGCTATAAGTATATGAAAGCTCAACAAAAGAAACTAAGTGGGTGTGCATCCAACTCGCTTGCTCACGAAGACCTAGGGCATTTGAGGAAGCCCATCATTGGAATATACAAGCCAAGTGCTATAATGAAAAATTCCCACTAGTATATGAAAGTGACAAAATGAGAGACTCTCTATCATGAAGATCATGGTGCTACTTTGAAGCACAAGTGTGGTAAAAGGATAGTAACATTGTCCCTTCTCTCTTTTTCTCTCATTTTTTATATATTTTTTTATTTGGGCCTTTTCTCTTTTTTTATGGCCTCTTTTTTTCGTCCGGAGTCTCATCCCGACTTGTGGGGGAATCATAGTCTCCATCATCCTTTCCTCACTTGGGACAATGCTCTAATAATGATGATCATCACACTTTTATTTTTCTTACAACTCAACAGTTACAACTCGATATCTAGAACAAAGATATGACTCTATATGAATGCCTCCGGCGGTGTACCAGGACGGTGCAATGAATCAAGAGTGACATGTATGGAAAATAATGCATGGTGGCTTTGCCACAAATACAATGTCAACTACATGATCATGCAATGGCAATATGACAAAAGTAATGTATGTCATAATAATGATGATGGAAGTTGCATGGCAATATATCTCGGAATGGCTATGGAAATGCCATGATAGGTAGGTATGGTGGCTGTTTTGAGGAAGGTATATGGTGGGTGTATGATACCGGTGAAAGGTGTGCGGTATTAGAGAGGCTAGCAATAGTGGAAGGATGGGAAAAAGTGTGTATAATCCATGGACTCAACATTAGTCATAAAGAACTCATATACTTATTGCAAAAATCTAGATGTTATCAAAGCAAAGTATTACGCGCATGCTCTAAGGGGGATAGATTTGTAGGAAAAGACCATCGCTCGTCCCCGACCGCCACTCATAAGGAAGACAATCAATAAATAAATCATGCTCCGAGTTCATCACATAACGGTTCACCATACATGCATGCTACGGGAATCACAAACTTCAACACAAGTATTCTTTGAATTCACAACTACTCAACTAGCATGACTCTAATATCACCATCTTCATATCTCAAAACAATTATCAAGCATCAAACTTATCTTAGTATTCAACGCACTCAAAAGAAAGTTTCACATATCTTGAATACCAAGTATATTAACATTAAGCAAATTACCATGCTATTAACGACTCTCAAAATAATCTAAGTGAAGCATGAGAGATCAAGTTTTTTAAAAACAAATCCACCACCGTGCTCTAAAAGATCTAAGTGAAGCACTAGAGAAAAAATTATCACGCTCAAAAGATATAAGTGAAGCACTATGAGCAAAACTATCACGCTCAAAAGATATAAGTGAAGCACATAGAGTATTCTATCAAATTCCAATTCATGTATGGCTCTCTCAAAAGGTGTGTACAGCAAAGATGATTGTGGTAAACTAACAAGCAAAGACGCAAATAATACAAGACGCTCCAAGCAAAACACATATCATGTGGTGAATAAAAATATAGCTCCAAGTAAATTACCGATGGAAGTGGACGAAAGAGGGGATGCCTTCCGGGGCATCCCCAATGTCGGTGTCAAAACCGGCGGATCTCGGTTAGGGGCTCCCGAACTGTGTGTCTAGGCGGATGGTAACAAGAGACAAGGGACACGATGTTTTACCCAGGTTCGGGCCCTCTTGATGGAGGTAAAACCCAACGTCCTGCTTGATTAATATTGATGATATGGGTAGTACAAGAGTAGATCTACCACGAGGTCAAGGAGGCTAAACCCTAGAAGCTAGCCTATAGTATGATTGTTGTAATGGTTGTTCGTCCTACGGACTAAAGCCATCCGGTTTATATAGACACGGAGAGGGCTAGGGTTACACAGAGTCGGTTACAATGGTAGGAGATCTACATATCCGTATCGCCAAGCTTGCCTTCCATGCCAAGGAAAGTCCCATCCGGACACGGGACGGAGTCTTCAATCTTGTATCTTCGTAGTCTTGGAGTCCGGCTGACGATGATAGTCCGGCTGTCCGGACACCCCCTAGTCCAGGACTCCCTCAGTAGCCCCTGAACCAGGCTTCAATGACGATAAGTCCAGTGCGTATGTAATCTTCGGCGTTGCAAGGCGGGTTCTCCCTTAAGTTCCATGTACCTGCCGAACAGTGTCCAGCTTTCTCACCAATGTTGCGCTTCTTGGCTTCCACGCCCAATAATGGCCATCTTCCACGCGTCACATGAATGCGAAAGGCCAGGGTATCTTTTATGTTTTACCCCCTAGCTGTGCAAATAATCTGCCTATAAGAGAGGCAAGAATCCAGATCCAAATCACTCCATCTTCCTTCCGCGAGTACTCATCGGAGCGCCCGACCAAAAAATCCATTCCATCATGGACCGCCGACGCGCTCCTCCTCTCGCGCTCAGCCCACCGCCAGAGATCATGGAGATGTTCTCCCCCGCATAGCGAGCTGGTGGTGCTCTAGGCAAAGGGATATCTCCTCCGCCTTCATGGTCCCGGTTCGAGCTGGTTGGCCACCTACCTGTGGGAAGCAAGCGGAGGCTACCCCAAATCCCAACAAAGGGGAGCGGGTATGCTTCGTCCCCTATCTAATAAGGGGGCTCGGATTTCCTATACATCCATTCCTCCACGGGCTCCTGGAGTTCTACGGACTCCAGCTCCATCACCTCACGCCCGCCTCTATCCTGCATATCGCGGGCTTCGTAGCTCTTTGCGAGCTATTTCTGGGCGTCGAACCCCATTTTGCACTGTGGAAGAGGCTGTTTTGCCTTGTACCCCGCTCTCACGAGGGGTCCATATATCAAGTGGGCGGCGCCGAAGTATGGCGCATTGCCGGGACCGGATATCTATCCGGAACCCCTAAGAAGGCGTCCGAAGACTGGCCCTCAGAATGGTTTTACGTAGAAGACGCTTCGCTGCCTGACCCTGTTCAGATTGGCCTCCCGGAGTTCAACGATACTCCTCTGAAGAAACGCCTTAGCTGGCGCCCACAGAGCCCCCAACTGGAGGAGGATAAGAGCGTCCATTATTTAATGGGCCGGATAAGGCTACTAGCCCATTCCGGGTTGACCATGATTGGAGTCATGGCAACATGCATTATGCGGGGGGGTGCAGCCGCTGCAATACAGAGGCCACCCGATGTGGGACTTCAATGGAGAGGACGATGCCACCCGTCACGGCCGCAAGGGCCGTGGATCGGCCAAGACTCAGTGAAGGTCCTGCTGGCCTCAGATAAGGGGAGAAGGAGGATTTCCTCCAGACGAGCCCGTTGAACGGGTTCTCCATGAATAACCCTCGGCGTTGGGTAAGCGAACACTTTGTGTGCCCGACCCATGCTTTCAAAGTTTAAGTTTTGTAAATTATGCTTTTGACGCAGGACCTGCGTCGGGTGGTGGAGGGTATGCTTAGCCCAGCTCCGCAACCCGAGGACCCCGAGAGATCCCAGGATCCGGCCTCCGAAGAGGATCCAGACATAAAGGTGGAGTTAATCGACGGGGTGTTCCACCAACTCAGCGTGGATAACGCTTTAGTCGCCATTACGGCTGACTACCCCGGACTGTGTCCGGCTTCCCAGGTGATTGCGACCGAAGTCCTGACACCATTATTCCTCCCTTGCTCATTTCTGACCACCGTATACAACGGTATTTTGCAGGAGGCGCCTTTACGGCGAGAAGCCGAGCCCACGGCGGCTGACCAACAAGGGACAGTCCGGCCCAGTAAGCGGAAGAGGAGCACGGCGCGGATTGAAACGTCGCCGCAAAGGTATAGCTCACGACCCGCTATTTTAGAGCTACATTCCTAGGAAGTGTTTAAATGCTCATGACTTTTGTAGAAGAAAAAGCGCCCGCCAGAACACGGATGTAGAGGTTGCCAATCCAAACTTTACCAGCCAGGTTCCAGCACCTAGTCTGGAGTGGGAGACGAGCGCAAGGCGCAGGCCGGATCCTCCTCCAACGGAGGACGTCGACAGGCTGTCCGCCACCAAGTCTGAGGTGGAAAGCGCCATGAACCACAGGCGTCGCCGGACAGCATTTCGTGACGCGTGCTTCTCCCCTGAGGCGTTGAATGCTTTTAACGCGGGGGACGCGCACCTCCGTGCCGCTCAAGATGGTTTTACCAGAGCCACGGAGCAGTATGTAAAAGACATACGGGTAAGGGAATTTAATAGCTGTATATGCCAGTAGCCCTCGAGACTTAAAGTAGCTATAATAACTGATTTAAGGATCATTTTAAATGCAGGATCTTTCAGAGAAGAATGCCCAACTGTCTCAGGAGCTGCAAGAGTGCAAGGCCCAACTCGAGGCCGCACTTGCTGCCGCAGGAGGAAACACAAAGACCCCTCCTGGTAACACATTATTCTAATAATATATGCGGTGTGCGGTGTGCGCATAAGTCTAAAAATGATATTGCAGGAGCTGCCGGACAAGATCCGGACAGACAAGAACTACTGCGCCAGCTGAAGGCCGGCGAGAGGGTGCTGACGAAAGTTCAGCAGGAAAGGAACAAGCTCCAGGGTACCCGCGCCCAGCTTGAAGAGGAGCTGAAAGGCGTTCGGGCCGAGCTGTCTGGCTCCGTTAAGGAGAATCAGCGGCTTCGTCGCGGCATCTCTAGTAAGTGCTTGAGCGAACTCCTTTGAAAGGAAGAGTTCGGTGAGGAAGTCAATTGACAAAATATGTCTGCAGTATACTCACAGTGTCGCCTGCTGGAGGAGATGCCCGCATCAACAGTGATCAACTTCCCGAAGCTGGTGCAACTGCCGAACGAAGTTCGGCAGCAATGAGAGGCGCCGCCTGTGCTTTATGGCCATCCCACTCCCTATCCGAGGGCCTTGGAGAGCTCGTAGAGAAGCTTCAGGGAGTGCGGCAGCGCTTCCGTTTATGGAAGATTTCGGCCTGCCGCCAAGGTGCCAGGGAGGCCTGGGCCATGGTGAAGACGCGGTACAAGAAGGCGGATCCCAACCATATGGCCGAGGTCGGACCGGTGGGGCCCGATGGGAAGGAGATCCCTGTGAGTTTAGTATACGGCCAGGTAGAGGTTGCCGCTAAATTTTCCCAACGGGACTGTAAATTAGACAGTCTGTTAGACGGGATTGAAGAAGAATACAATCAATCGAGTTGACAATGTATCTTAAAATGACATGTGAAATGCCTTCTAGCCGGATTGTGGATCATTTGTCTTTGCCGACCTTTTCGCTTTAACCTCGGGACCCTAGAGTCCGGAGTGTGTCCGAATACCTTCTTGATTAAGAAACAACCGTGGTATGCATGGAGACCAGGCGTAGGGGTCATTAGTGCTTTATCAGACAAGTGCCCAACTAGTTATGTTATATTACATGGTTAGTAAGAAACATCTTCCAGGGAGAATAGTTCCGTTAGGGGTTCCTTTCCCTGGGAGGCATGCCCTAAAGTGCATGTCCGGACTGCGAAAAGAGCAGAAAAGCATCTGGGTCCAGATAAATAAGTAGGTAAAAAATCGTCTTTCAAGTCACCGACCGAATATTCCTTTAAGAACGCTAGCTTTCGGCTTCACCCAGCCTGAGGTACACATCCGCCGACCCGCAAGAATAATCGAGAGGTGCTCCTTTACCTCCTAGCCGAACAATCGGGAACATAGGGGTAAGCACAGGAGCCAGGCAACCCAGCTTGGCCAAAACTTAAGTCATATCGATGCATATAATGGTGAATAAAAGGTACATGTGTGAGCTTGACACATGTGCTGGGCATGAAGCCCTTATAATTAAGCTTCTGGTAAAGAAGCCCCCAGGTATAATGAGTGTGGATGGCACGTCAAGTGTATGCGAACAAAGCGCAAGTAAGCCTTTAAGGGCTTTTTAGGAAAAGGGGTGAGAGAAGAAAGAGAAACAAAAAACAGATGAAATATTAAAATTTGGACGGGGGAAGGGGACGAACTCTTAGTCCAGCGCTAGGCATAGAATCTGCGGAGGCGGGCTGCGTTCCATGGGTTCGGCTCAAGTCAGTTGTCCGATGCATTTCGTAGACGGTACGCCCCGCCGGTCAGGACTTGATCGATAATGAAGGGGGCCTCCCACTTGGGCTTGAGCTTGTCCTTTTTCTTGTCCGGCAGGAGTAGAACTAGTTCGCCAACGTTGTAAGTCTTGGCCCGTACTTCTCTGCTTTGATATCTTCGAGCCTGCTGTTGATAGAATGCGGAACGAGCCTTGGCGACATCGCGTTCTTCCTCCAATGCGTCCAAACTGTCCTGCCAATCCAGCTCGGCCTCTCTTTCTTCGTACATGCGCACTCGAGGTGAGTCATGAATAATGTCGCAGGGCAGAACCGCCTCTGCGCCGTATACCATAAAGAATGGTGTGAACCCGGTAGTACGGTTTGGCGTTGTCCGTAGCCCCCAGAGTACGGAGTCGAGCTCCTCTACCCAGTGTGTGTCGGATTTCGTAAGTGACCGCACTAGTCTGGGTTTGATGCCGCTCATTATTAGACCATTTGCTCGTTCCACTTGACCATTGGTTTGAGGATGATAGACCGAAGCGTAATCAAGCTTAATGCCCATATTTTTGCACCATGATTTAACCTCGTCGGCAGTGAAGTTCGTGCCGTTATCGGTGATGACGCTGTGGGTTACACCGTAATGGTGTACTACCCCGGATATAAAGTCTATCACTGGTCCGGACTCTGCCGTTTTAACTGGCTTGGCCTCTATCCATTTGGTGAATTTGTCCACCATGACCAATAAGTACCTGTGCTTGTGGGTTCCCCCTTTAAGGGGTCCAACCATGTCAAGCCCCCATACCGCGAACGGCCAGGTAATGGGTATAGTTTTGAGGGCGGTGGGTGGCATATGGCTCGTTAGCGAGAGTCGACAACCGACGATCTTTGGACTAAGTCCCGAGATCCGCCGGCCGTCGGCCAATAAAATCTGTGACGGAATGCCTTTCCTACAAGGGCCCGAGCTGCGGCGTGGTGTCCGCCTAGTCCGCATGAATTTAAGCCGAAGGTCCTGCCCTTCCTCTTCGAGATACACCTTTGAAGGACTCGGTTGTGCTTTTCTTATAGAGTTCTCCTCATGGACCTTGTAGGCTTTAGATCGCGGACTATGCAGCGGGCCTCATTTTGGTCTTGGGAAGTTCCTGCCTAAGCAAGTAGGCTAGGAATGGTTCATCCCACGGGCAATTACCGCCATTATGTCGTGGGCTGAAGGTGTTATGTCATCGGCAGATTCGCCGGTTATGTCAGATTGCTCTCGTCCGGTTTGTTATTTCCGGACTCCTCTTCCCATATTACGGATGGCTTAAACAGCCGCTCCAGAAGATGTTTGAGGACAACGCCACGCTTTTGCGCCGATCGTGCTAATACGCCGGCCGCTTGGTTGTTATCCCTGCCACGTGGTGGAATTCAAGTCCTTCAAACCGAAATGACATTTTAGGACAACGCTGTGATATGCTGCCATTTTCGGATCCTTGGCATCGAAATTCCATTTATTTGGGATATTGCACGGTTTGAATCCTCAAGCACCTCTAGGCATTGAATGCCCATGGAGATTGCCATCCGGAGGCCGTAAAAGGGCCTCGATTCGCCGCGTTGTTGGAGTCCGTGTACATTATCTCGGCACGATTGAATCGTGGTTCCGGTTGGGGACGTCAATACGACGCCAGCCCCCAATCCGGCCAACATTTTAGAGCCGTCGAAGTGCATAGTCCAATTGGAGTATGCTCCATACTCTTTAGGGAGTTCAGCTTCCGTCCATTCGGCGACAAAGTCAGCCAAAACTTGTGACTTTATAGCTCGCCGAGGTTTGTAAGTTATTTCAAATGGTAAGAGCTCAATGGCCCATTTTGCAATCCTTCCCGTCGCGTCGCGGTTATTTATAATATCATTGAGGGGTACTTCGGAGGCCACTGTGATCGAACACTCTTGAAAGTAGTGTCGCAGCTTCCGGGATGCCATGAACACCGCATACACTATTTTTTGATAGTGCGGGTAACGGGACTTGCAGGGAGTTAACACAGTGGATACATAGTACACTGGTTTTTGAAGAGGGAATTTATGCCCTTCTGTCTCTCGTTCGGCGACGAGTACCGCGCTTACAACTTGATGTGTTGCCGCGATGTATAACAACATTGGTTCGCCCAGGTTGGGCACAGCCAGGACCGGATTTGTTGCCAATATGGCTTTTATTTCTTCGAGTCCGGCGGTTGCAGATCCGTCCACTGGTGTTCGTGCGCTGAGGAGGCGATAGAGGGCAATGCCTTTTCTCCTAGACGGGAGATAAAGCGGCTTAGAGCCGCCACGCATCCAGTTAATTTTTGTATTTGTTTGAGGTCTTTTGGAATATCTAGCTGTGACAGAGCTCGGATTTTGCCTGGATTTGCTTTAATTCCTCTACCGGATACAATGAAGCCCAGGAGCTTTCTGGCTGGCACGCCGAAGACACATTTTTCCGGATTTAGCTTGATGTCATATGCTCTGAGGTTGTCGAATGTGAGCCTCAAGTCGTCTACTAGAGTTTCGACGTGTTTGGTTTTGACGACTACGTCGTCGACGTATGCCTCCACTGTTTTGCCGATTTGGGTGGCCAGACATGTTTGAATCATGCGCTGATATGTTGCACCGGCGTTTTTGAGTCTGAAGGGCATCGTGTTGAAGCAGAATGGTCCGTATGGAGTGATGAATGCCGTTGCGGCTTGGTCCGCTTCCGCCATCTTGATTTGATGGTAGCCGGAGTATGCGCCCGTGAAGCACAATGAATCATGTCCGTGGTAGCGCCGATTATCCGGTCGATGCGGGGGGGAAGGATCCTTTGGGCAGGCCTTGTTGAGGTCTTTAAAATCGACACATAGGCGCCAGGATTTGTCCTTTTTTGGTACCATGACCAGGTTTGCTAGCCAATCCGGATGTTTGATATCTCGGATGAATCGTTTGGCTAGCTCTTCTCCCATTGCCTGTCTTTTTGGATTGGAAAATCGTCGAAGAGCCTGTTTGACTGGCTTGAATCCTTTGAGGATGTTTAGGCTGTGTTCTGCCAATCTGCGTGGGATTCCGGGCATATCCGAAGGGTGCCAAAGTAAATGTCCCGCTTTCCGGGAATTTTTGCAAAGGCGGCGTCTACATCAGGGTTCAATTGTGCCCCGATGGAGGCCGTCTTTGTAGGGTCCGTTGGATGGACCTGGAATTTGACTATTTCGTCCGCTGGTTTAAAAGAGGTGCATTTGGATCTTTTATCGAGTATCACATCGTCCCTATTCACAGTGGAGCACAGCGCGGTGAGTTCTTCTGCCGCTAGGGCTTCGGATAGTGCCTCCAGGGCTAGTGCGGCTGTCTTGTTTTCGGCGCGGAGTGCTATGTCCGGATCACTAGCGAGAGTGATTATTCCGCCGGGCCCAGGCATTTTGAGCTTCATGTACCCGTAATGGGGTACGGCTTGAAAAATTGTGAATGCCTCTCGTCCTAATATAGCGTGATATCCGCTGTTGAACGGTGCCACTTGGAACGTGATTTCCTCGGATCTGTAATTGTCCGGCGAGCCGAACACCACATCGAGTGTGATGTTTCCGGTGAAGCGCTTCCTGCTAGGGATTATTCCTCCAAGGTTGTGCTGCTTCGCTCAATGCGGCTCCACCTATTTCCATTTTTGAAGAGTTTCCTCGTAGATGAGGTTTAATCCGCTGCCGCCATCCATGAGGACCTTCAGAAGTCGAAAGTCCGCCCACTATTGGACCGAGTACCAGTCAGCCGGTGCTCGGGCTGTTCGAACTTAGGTTCGCTGCCGGCGTTGAAGGTGATGGCTGTGTCACCCATGGATTCATTGTTGCTACTTGGTAGGCTTCGCGAGGCTGCGGATTGTTCGCTTCAGATATTGTTTGATGCGAAAGTCTCAAGATCGTTAATACCGCATCGCATTGTTGGAGTGGTTTTCGGGGCTAGAAGCTCTCGCCACTTTTGGCCACCTATCGTAATATCCAACATGCTCAAGGCTATGTGTTGGGATGGCGCCTCTGATCGTGAATTTTACAAGGTCCGCTAAGCCATCCCTCCAGTACGGTTCCGTTCCCTTTATGGGGTTTTTGCTTTTTTGTATCCGGTGCCTGAGTGTAATGCACCCTCTTGTTGCGGACTAAGGTTTTATTCGGGGCCGGACTGTCCCAAAACCTATTTTCGGTTGCCCGGAGACTCTCGATCGCATAGTACTTTCGTACTATGGACGCCAGGTCAGCGAAGCGTGTGATTTCGCGACGGCTGACGGCGTTCAAGATTCCCTCGTCCGTGCAATTATTGCAAAAAATTGAGATTGCATTTTCCTCTCGGCAGTCCTTTATCCTGTCCATAACTGGGAGGAATCGCCCAAGAGTGATGTAATGCTTCAAGGGCTCTTGCCGGATTAGAGATAGATCGCATATGTCTGGGCGGGTGGGTGGAACTAAGTCCAGAACCCTACCCATCTCAAGGCTCGAAGGCCGAGAGGTTTCCAAATTTGGAAGCTTGGATTGCTAGACGTTGTCCAACGAGTCTGATCCGATGCCTAACTTTAAGTTCAGTGCTTGATCGAAGTCCGTCCCTCTGCCGGAATCCGGCATGGAGGGTTCGGGAGTCCGGACACGACTAGTTTTGAATATAGGAGGAGAGTCGCCGCATTGTTCCTCTACCACTGCAACGTGGTGGGTAACCTGGGGAGAGTTAATCTCTCTCAGATCGGTTTTAAGCCCAATCTGATTGTAGTCTGTAGCGACTCCCAGGGCAGCGATGCGGTCCAAGAGCTCGTTTAGGGACGAGAGCTCTATTGGATCTAGCCGCTCGGCGAATTCCGAGCTGACGTGAAGATTGCTTTTGACGACTTGAGAGGTCATTGTCGGAGCGGTGGCCGGACAGGCGGTCATAAGAAAACCACCTAGCCGGATAGTTTGCCCGGCGGCCAAGGCCCCTTCGGCAAAAATACCATCCTTGAAGACGGGAGGAGGCATCCTTCCTATCGGTGACGGCACAGAGGAACTCTCAATGAAAGCACCAATGTCGGTGTCAAAACCGGTGGATCTCGGGTAGGGGGTCCCGAACTGTGCGTCTAGGCGGATGGTAACAGGAGACAAGGGACATGATGTTTTACCCAGGTTCGGGCCCTCTTGATGGAGGTAAAACCCTATGTCCTGCTTGATTAATATTGATGATATGGGTAGTACAAGAGTAGATCTACCACGAGATCAAGGAGGCTAAACCCTAGAAGCTAGCCTATGCTATGATTGTTGTAATGGTTGTTCGTCCTACGGACTAAAACCATCCGGTTTATATAGACACCGGAGAGGGCTAGGGTTACACAGAGTCGGTTACAATGGTAAGAGATCTACATATCCATATCGCCAAGCTTGCCTTCCACGCCAAGGAAAGTCCCATCCGGACACGGGACGGAGTCTTCAATCTTGTATCTTCGTAGTCTTGGAGTCCGGCTGACGATGATAGTCCGGCTATCCGGACACCCCCTAGTCCAGGACTCCCTCACCCAAGCTTTGACTTTTTGGTGTCCTTGGATTATCTTGGGGGTGCCATGGGCATCCCCAAGCTTAGGCTATTGCCACTCCTTGTTCCATAAACCATCAAAAGAATTCACCCAAAACTTGAAAACTTCACAACACAAAACTCAATAGAAATCTCGTGAGCTCCGTTAGAGAAAGAAAACAAAAGACTACTTTAAGGTACTTGAATGAACTCATTCTTTATTTATATTGGTGTTAAACCTATTGTATTCCAACTTCTCTATGGATCATAAACTATTTTACTAGCCATAGATTCATCAAAATAAGAAAACAACACACGCAAAACAGAATCTGTCAAAAACAGAACAGTCTGTAGTAATCTGTAACTAACGCAAACTTATGGAACTCAAAAACTTCTACCAAAATTAGACGACCTGGAAAATTTGTTTATTGATCAGCAGCAATTGGAATCAGTATTTTATCACGTTCTGATGATTTTTAACAATTCGGGCACGGAGCGCAAAGTTTCTGGAAATTACAGCAAGATCAAATAACTATCACCCAAGAAGATGTAATAGGTTTAACTTGGCACAAACACTAATTAAAACATAAAACCACATCTAAACAGAGGCTATATGGATTATTTATACCTAAACAGAAGCAAAAACAAAAAAATAAAAATAAAATTGGGTTGCCTCCCAACAAGCGCTATCGTTTAACGCCCCTAGCTAGGCATTGATATTTCAATGATGCTCACAAGAAAGACAAGAATTGAAGCACAAAGAGAGCATCATAAAACACGTGATAAACACATCTAAGTTTAACATACTTCCTATGCATAGGCATCTTATAGGCAAACAAATTACCAAGGCAAGCAAAAACTAGCATATGCAAGGAGGCGGAAAGAAACAATAGCAATCTCAACATAACGAGAGGTAATTTATTATCATGAAAATTTCTACGACCATATTTTCCTCTCTCATAATAATTACATGTGGGATCATAAGCAAATTCAATAAAATAGCTATCACATAAAATATTTTCAACACGATCCACATGCATGCAAAGTTGACACTCTTCCAAAATAGTGGGATTAACATTAACTAAAGTCATGACCTCTCCAAACCCACTTTCATCAAAAATTTCTTAAAATTGAATATTCTCCAAATATGTGGGATCTAAAGTTGAAACTCTTTCAAACCCACTTTCAATATTATTGCAAACAATATTATCAATCTCATATTCATCATGGGGATTAAATAAATTTTCAAGATCATAAGAAAAATCACCCCAATCATGATCATTACAACAAGTAGTAGACATAGCAAAACTAGCATCCCCAAGCTTAGGGTTTTGCATATTATTAGCACAATTGACATCAATAGAATTTATAGTAAAATCGTTGCAATAATGCTTTTTATTCAAAGATCTATCGTGAATCGCTTCATAAAGTACTTCATCACAATTTTTAGTTTCACGAATTTCAGGCAAAACCTCATAAAGATAATCTAGTGAACTCAATTCAGTAGCAATAGGTTCATCAAAATTGGATCTCTTAAAGAGATTATCAAGTGGATGAGGATCCATAAACTTTTAGCAAGCGAAGATGCAAGCAAAAAGAAGGCACATGGTAACACAAGATTGAACGGAGGAAGGGTGAATAAAACGGCAAGGGTGAAGTGGAGGAGAGGAAAACAATAGGCAAATGGCAAATAATGTAATGCGAGAGATAGGGATTGTGATGGGTACTTGGTATGGTGCTTGACTTGCTCTTGCGTGAGCCTCCCCGGCAACGGCGCCAGAAATCCTTCTTGCTACGTCTTGAGCTTGCGTTGGTTTTCCCCGAAGAGGAGAGGATGATGCAGCACAGTAGCGTAAGTATTTCCCTCAGTTTTTTGAGAACCAAGGTATCAATCTAGTAGGAGGCCACGCGCAAGTCCCTCGTACCTGCACAAAACGATAGCTACTCGCAACCAACGCGATTAGGGGTTGTCAATCCCTTCACGGCCACTTACGAGAGTGAGATCTGATAGAGATAATATTTTTGGTATTTTTGGTATAAAGATGCAAAGCAAAAAAGTAAAGGCAAAGTAAAAACAAAGCAAGTATAAAAGTGATGGACATTGATATGATGAGAATAGACCCGGGGGCCATAGGTTTCACTAGTGGCTTCTCTCAAGAGCATAAGTATTCTACGGTGGGTGAACAAATTACTGTTGAGCAATTGACAGAATTGAGCATAGTTATGAGGTTATTTAGGTATGATCATGTATATAGGCATCACGTCCGAGACAAGTAGACCGAAACGATTCTGCATCTACTACTATTACTCCACTCATCGACCGCTATCCATCATGCATCTAGAGTATTAAGTTAAAAACAGAGTAACGCCTTAAGCAAGATGACATGATGTAGAGGAATAAATTCATGCAATATGATAAATACCCCATCTTGTTATCCTCGATGGCAACAATACAATACGTGCCTTGCAACCCTATCTGTCACTGGGTAAGGACATCGCAAGATTGAACCCAAAGCTATGCACTTCTCCCATTGCGAGAACTAACAATCTAGTTAGCCAAACCAAACGGATAATTTGAAGAGACTTGCAAAGATAACTCAATCATACATAAAAGAATTTAGAGAAGATTCAAATATTATTCATAGATAAGCTGGATCATAAACCCACAATTCATCGATCTCAACAAACACACCGCAAAAAGAAGATTACATCAAATATATCTCCACGAGAGAGGGGGAGAACATTGTATTGAGATCCAAAAAGAGAGAAGAAGCCATCTAGCGACTAGCTATGGACCCGAAGGTCTGAAGTAAACTACTCACACTTCATCGGAGAGGCTATGGTGTTGATGTAGAGGACCTCCGTGGTGGATGCCCCCACCGGCGGAGCTCCGGAACAGGCCCCAAGATGGGATCTCGTGGATACAGGAAGTTGCAGCAGTGGAATTAGGTTTTTGGCTCCTGTTCTAATCGTTTGGGGGTACGTAGGTATATATAGGAGGAAGGAGTACGTCGGTGGAGCTTCGAGGGGCCCACGAGGCAGGGGGCGCGCCCTAGGGGGGGGCGTGTCTTCCACCCTCGTGACCGCCTCGTGGCTTTCTTGACGGAGGGTCCAAGTCTCCTGGGTCTTATCTGATGAGACAATCACATTTCCAAAGATCCGTTTGGACTCCGTTTGATATTCTGTTTCTTCAAAACACTGAGAAAGGCAAAAAACAGCAATTCTGGGCTGGGCCTCCGGTTAATAGGTTAGTCCCAAAAGTAATATAAAAGTGGAAAATGAAGCCCATTATAGTCTAAAACAATAGATAAAGTAGCATGGAGAAATCAAAAATTATAGATACGTTGGGGACGTATCAGGCATCCCCAAGCTTAATTCCTGCTCGTCCTCGAGTAGGTAAATGATAAAAGGAGAATTTTTGATGCGGAGTGATACTTTGGCATAATTTCAATGTAAATCTTCTTAATCATGGTATGAATATTCAGATCCGAAAGATTCAAGACAAAAGTTCATATTGACATAAAAATAATAATACTTCAAGCATACTAACTAAGCAATTATGTCTTCTCAAAATAACATGGCCAAAGAAAGTTATCCCTACAAAATCATATAGTCTGGCTATGCTCCATCTTCCCCACACAAAGTATTTAAATCATGCACAACCCCGATGACAAGCCAAGCAATTGTTTCATACTTTAACATTTTCAAAACTTTTTCAATCTTCACGCAATACATGAGCTTGCCATGGATATAGCACTATATGTGGAATAGACGGTGGTTGTGGAGAAGACAAAAAGAGGGAAGATAGTCTCACATCAACTAGGTGTATCAACGGGCTATGGAGATGCCCATCAATAGATATCAATGTGAGTGAGTAGGGATTGCCATGCAACAGATGCACTAGAGCTATAAGTATATGAAAGCTCAACAAAAGAAACTAAGTGGGTGTGCATCCAACTCGCTTGCTCACGAAGACCTAGGGCATTTGAGGAAGCCCATCATTGGAATATACAAGCCAAGTTCTATAATGAAAAATTCCCACTAGTATATGAAAGTGACAAAATGAGAGACTCTCTATCATGAAGATCATGGTGCTACTTTGAAGCACAAGTGTGGTAAAAGGATAGTAACATTGTCCCTTCTCTCTTTTTCTCCCATTTTTTATATATTTTTTTATTTGGGCCTTTTCTCTTTTTTTATGGCCTCTTTTTTTTTCGTCTGGAGTCTCATCCCGACTTGTGGGGGAATCATAGTCTCCATCATCCTTTCCTCACTTGGGACAATGCTCTAATAATGATGATCATCACACTTTTATTTTTCTTACAACTCAACAATTACAACTCGATACTTAGAACAAAATATGACTCTATATGAATGCCTCCGGCGGTGTACCGGGATATGCAATGAAACATGAGTGACATGTATGAAAGAATTATGAAAGGTGGCTTTGCCACAAATACGATGTCAACTACATGATCATGCTAGCAATATGACAATGATGGAGTGTGTCATAATAAACGAAACGGTGGAAAGTTGCATGGCAATATATCTCGGAATGGCTATGGAAATGCCATGATAGGTAGGTATGGTGGCTGTTTTGAGGAAGGAATATGGTGGGTGTATGATACCGGCGAAAAGTGCGCAGTATTAGAGAGGCTAGCAATGGTGGAGGGGTGAGAGTGTGTATAATCCATGGACTCAACATTAGTCATAAAGAACTCATATACTTATTGCAAAAATCTACAAGTCATCAAAAACAAAAACACTACGTGCATGCTCCTAGGGAGATAGATTGGTAGGAAAAGACCATCGCTCATCCCCGACTGTCACTCATAAGGAAGACAATCAATAAATAAATCATGCTCCGACTTCATCACATAACGGTTCACCATACGTGCATGCTACGGGAATCACAAACTTTAACACAAGTATTTCTCAAATTCACAACTACTCAACTAGCATTACTCTAATATCACTACTTCCATATCTCGAAACAATTATCAAGCATCAAACTTTTCTTAGTATTCAACACACTCATAAGAAAGTTTTTACTATTTTTGAATACCTAACATACTAAGATTATTTAAGAAAATTACCATGCTATTTAAGACTCTCAAAATAATATAAGTGAAGCATGAGAGTTCATCTATTTCTTCAAAATAAAACCACCACCGTGCTCTAAAAGATATAAGTGAAGTACTAGAGCAAATGACAAACTACTCTGAAAGACATAAGTGAAGATCAATGAGTAGTCGAATAATTATACAACTATGTGAAGACTCTCCCATTTAATAATTTCAGATCTTGGTATTTTATTCAAACAGAAAGCAAAGCTAAATAAAACTACATTGCAAGGATAGCACAACTCATTTGAAGAAGCAAAAAACTTAGGCTCAACCGATACTAACCGATAGTTGTTGAGGAAGAAAGGTGGGATGCCTACCGGGGCATCCCCAAGCTTAGATGCTTGAGACTTCTTGAAATATTATCTTGGGGTGCCTTGGGCATCCCCAAGCTTGAACTTTTGTGTCTCCTTAATTCCTCTCATATCATGGTTTCTCTTTTTATCAAAAGCTTCATTCACAACAGACTCAACAATAACTCGTGAGATAGGTTAGTATAAACCAATGCAAAACCTTATCATTTTCTACTGTAACAAATCACTAACATTATTATTCAACATTGCATACTAAATTCCTCTTCATATTTAATACTCCTATCCTTAAATAGAATCATTAAACAAGCAAACATATGCAAACAATGCAAACATAACAGCAATCTGCCAAAACAGTACAGTCTGTAAAGAATGCAAAAGTATCAATACTTCCCCGACTCCAAAAATTATGAACTAAAATTCCCACTGTGATAAATTTATCAGAGCTCAGTATGCAAAAAGATTCAACATTATACCACTCTCTGACTTTTCTAGGGAATTGTTGCAACAGCGGTAAACTTTCTGTTTTCAAACAGCAACATGTATACTAGCAAAATAAGCATGGCAAAGGCTATCCTTGAAATTTTTATTGGACCTAAAGAGGCAAAAACGTTATTATAAATAACAGCAAGCAAATACTAACAAGATAAAATGACGCTCCAAGCAAAACACATATCATGTGGTGAATAAAAATATAGCTCCAAGTAAAGTTACCGATGAACGAAGACGAAAGAGGGGATGCCATCCGGGGCATCCCCAAGCTTAGGCTCTTGGTTGTCCTTGAATATTACCTTGGGGTGCCTTGGGCATACCCAAGCTTAGGCTCTTTCCACTCCTTATTCCATAGTCCATCGAATCTTTACCCAAAACTTGAAAACTTCACAACACAAAACTTAACAGAAAACTCGTGAGCTCCGTTAGCGAAAGAACACAAAACACCACTTTAAGGTATTGTAATGAACTAATTATTTATTTATATTGGTGTTAAACCTACTGTATTCCAACTTCTATATGGTTTATAAACTATTTTACTAGCCATGGATTCATCAAAATAAGCAAGCAACACAATGAAAACAGAATCTGTCAAAAACAGAACAGTCTGTAGTAATCTGTATCAAACGTATACTTCTGGGACTCCAAAAATTCTAAAATAAATTGGTGGACCTGAGGAATTTGTCTAGTAATCATCTGCAAAAATAATCAACTAAATATCACTCTCCAGTAAAAAGTTGAAGCTAATCTCGTGAGCGCTAAAGTTTCTGTTTTTTACAGCATGATCATAAAGACTTCACCCAAGTCATCCCAAAGGTTCTACTTGGCACAAACACTAATTAAAACATAAAATCACATCTAAACAGAAGCTAGATGGATTATTTATTCCTAAACAGAACCAAAAAGCAAGAAACTAAAATAAAATTGGGTTGCCTCCCAACAAGCACTAACGTTTAACGCCCCTAGCTAGGCATGATGATTTCAATGATGCTCACAAAAAGATAAGAATTGAAACATAAAGAGAGCATGATGAAGAATATGACTAGCACATTTAAGCCTAACCCACTTCCTATGCATAGGGATTTTGTGAGCAAACAACTTATGGGAACAATGATCAACTAGCATAGGAAGGTAAAACAAGCATAAGTTCAAAAACTGAAGCACATAGAGAGTAAACTTGACATTGTTGCAACTCCTACAAGCATATGTTCCTCCCTCATAATAATTTTCAGTAGCATCATGAATGAATTCAACAATATAACCAGCACCTAAAGCATTCTTTTCATGATCTACAAGCATAGAATTTTCATGAATAATAGTGGGAGCAAACTCAACAAAATAACTATCATGTGATTGAAAATTAAGATCAAGATGACAAGTTTCATGGTTATCATTATTCTTTAAAGCATACGTGTCATCACAATAATAATCATAGATAGGAGGCATGCTTTCATCATAGTAAATTTTCTCATCAAAGCTTGGGGGACAAAATATATCATATTCATCAAACATAGCTTCCCCAGGCTTGTGGCTTTGCATATCATTAGCATCATGGGTATTCAAGGAATTCATACTAACAACATTTCAATCATGCTCATCATACAAAGATTTAGTACCAGCATTTTAATGTATTCTTCTTCTAGCAATTGAGCACAATTTTCCTTTCCATTATTCTCACGAAAGATATTAAAAAGATGAAGCGTATGAGACAAACTCAATTCCATTTTTTGTAATTTTCTTTTATAAACTAAACTAGTGATAAAACAAGAAACAAAAAGATTCTATTGCAAGATCTAAAGATATACCTTCAAGCACTCACCTCCCCGGCAACGGCGCCAAAAAAGAGCTTGATGTCTACTACACAACCTTCTTCTTGTAGACGTTGTTGGGCCTGCAAGTGCACAGGTTTGTAGGACAGAGCAAATTTCCTCAAGTGGATGACCTAAGGTTTATCAATCCGTAGGAAGCGAGGGATGAAGATGGTCTCTCTCAAACAACCCTGCAACCAAATAACAAAGAGTCTCTTGTGTCCCCAACACACCCAATACAATGGTAAATTGTATAGGTGCACTAGTTCGGCGAAGAGATGGTGATACAAGTGCAATATGGATGGTAGATAAAGGTATTTATAATCTGAAATAATAAAAACAGCAAGGTAACTAAGGATAAAAGTGAGCGTAAACGGTATTGCAATGATAGGAAACAAGGCCTAGGGTTCATACTTTCACTAGTGCAAGTCCTCTCAACAATAATAACATAGATAGATCATATAACAAGCCCTCAACATGCAACAAAGAGTCACTCCAAAGCCACTAATAGCGGAGAACAAACGTAGAGATTATGGTAGGGTACGAAACCACCTCAAAGCTATTCTTTCGGATCAATCTATAAAAGAGTTCATAGTAGAATAACACCTTAAGACACAAATCAACCAAAACCCTAATGTCAACTAGATACTCCATTGTCACCTCAAGTATGCGTGGGCATGATTATACGATATGCATCACACAATCTCAGATTCATCCAACCAACATAAAAGTACTTCAAAGAGTGCCCCAAAGTTTCTACCGGAGAGTCAAGAACGTGTGCCAACCCCTATGCATAGGTTCATGGGCGGAACCCGCAAGTTGGTCACCAAAACATACATCAAGAGGCACACGATATCCCATTGTCACCACAGATAAACACGGCAAGACATACATCAATTGTTCTCATAAAAGACTCAATCCGATAAGATAACTTCAAAGGGGAAACTCAATTCATCACAAGAGATTAGAGGAGGAGAAACATCATAAGATCCAACTATAATAGCAAAGCTCAGGATACATCAAGATCGTGCCATACAGGGAACACGAGAGAGAACACCAGAGAGAGAGATCAAACACATAGCTACTGGTACATACCCTCAGCCCCGAGGGTGAACTACTCCCTCCTCGTCATGGAGAGCGCCGGGATGATGATGATGGCCACCGGTGATGGGTTCCCCCTCTGGCAGGGTGCCGGAACGAACTGCCGAGAGGTTTTTGGTGGCTACAGAGGCTTGCGGCGGCGGAACTCCCGATCTATCTTCTCTGTGGATGTTTTTAGGGTACGTGGGACTATATAGGCAAAAGAAGTCAATCGGGGGAGCCTTGAGGGGCCCACGAGACAGGGGGCGCGCCCTACAGGGGGGGCGCCCTCCTATCTCGTGGAGTCCTCGGGGATCTTCTGACGTGAACTCCCAGTCTCCAGGATCATATTCTTCCCAAAAATAACGCTGCCGAAGGTTTCATTCCGTTTGGATTCTGTTTGATATTCCTTTTCCTCAAATATCAAATGCATAATAAAAACAAATATGGGCTGGGCCTCCGGTTAATAGGTTAGTCCCAAAAGTAATATAAAAGTGAATAATAAAGCCCAATATTGCCCAAAACAGTAGATAATATAGCATGGAGCAATCAAAAATTATAGATACGTTGGAGACGTATCAATGCTCTACAGGTGTCTCCGAAGGTTTTTGTTGGGTTGGCATAGATCGAGATTAGGATTTGTCACTCCGTGTATCGGAGAGGTATCTCTGGGCCCTCTCGGTAAGGCACATCACTATAAGCCTTGCAAGCAATGCGATTAATGAGTTTGTTGCGAGATGATGCATTACGGAACGAGTAAAGAGACTTGCCGGTAATGAGATTGAACTAGGTATGAGGATACCGACGATCGAATCTCGGGCAAGTAACATACTGATGACAAAGGGAACAACGTATGTCGTTGTGCGGTTTGACCGATAAAGATTTGTAGAATATGTAGGAGCCAATATGAGCATCCAGGTTCCGCTATTGGTTATTGATCGGACATGTGTCTCGGTCATGTCTACATAGTTCTCGAACCCGTAGGGTCCGCACGCTTAACGTTCGATGACGATTTGTATTATGAGTTATGCGATTTGATGACCGAAGTTTGTTCGGACTCCCGGATGAGATCACGAACATGATGAGGAGTCTCGAAATGGTCGAGAGGTAAAGATTCATATATTGGAAGGCTATATTCGGACACCGGAAGTGTTCCGGGTGATACCGGGTCACCGGAAGGGGTTCCGGGCAACCCCCGGCAAACATACGGACTTAATGGGCCAAGTAAGGGAACGCACCAGCCCACAAGGGGCTGGTGCGCCCCCTATAGGGCCAGCCACGTGGGAAGAAAGGGAAAGGAGAGGAGGAAAAGGAAAGTATGAAGTAGGACTCCTACTTCCTTCCCCTCCCCCCTCCTTCCTTTCCTCCTTGTCCAAATGGTACGGGGGGGTGCGAATTGGACTAGGGGCCCAAGTAGGACTCCTCCTACTTGGGCGCGCCCTAGGCTGCCTCCATCCTTCTCCCTCCTTTATATACGTGGGGAGGGCACCCCTAGAACACACATCAATTGTTCCTAGCCGTGTGCGGCGCCCCCCTCCACAGTTAACACCTCGGTCATATCGCCGTAGTGCTTAGGCGAAGCCCTGCGCCGGTAACTTCATCATCACCATCACCATGCCGTCGTGCTGACGAAACTCTCCCTCGGCCTCAACTGGATCAAGAGTATGAGGGACATCATCGAGCTGAACGTCTGCTGAACGTGCCATACCTTCAGTGCTAGGATCGGTCGGATCGTGAAGACGTACGACTACATCAACTGCGTTGATATAACACTTCCGCTTTCGGTCTACGAGGGTACGTGGACACACTCTCCCCGCTCGTTCCTTTGCATCACCTAGAAAGATCTTGCGTAATCGTAGGAATTTTTTTGAAATTACTACATTCCCCAACAATGATATCAGAGCCAGGTCTATGTGTAGATGTTATATGCATGAGCAGAACACAAAGAGTTGTGGGTTATAATATTCATACTGCTTACCAGCATGTCATACTTTGATTCGGCTGTATTGTTGGATGCAGTGGCCCAGACCGATATTACATGCCACGTTCATGAGATTGGTTCTACCGACGTGCTTCGCACACATGTGGCTAGTGGGTGTTTGTTTCTCCAGCTTTAGTTGAATCGAGTGTGACTATGCCCGGCCCTTGTTGAAGGTTAAAACAACACACTTGACGAAAAATTGTTGTGGTTTTGATGCGTAGGTAAGAACGGTTCTTGCTAAGCCCATAGCAGCCACGTAAAACTTGCAATAACAAAGTTGAGGACGTCTAACTTGTTTTTGCAGTGCATGTTGTGATGTAATATGGTCAAGACGTGATGATATATAAATTGTTGTATGAGATGATCATGTTTTGTAAAAGTTATCGGCAACTGGTAGGAGCCTTATGGTTATCGCTTTATTGTATGAAATGCAATCGCCATGTAATTGCTTTACTTTATCACTAAGCGGTAGCGATAGTCGTAGAAGCAATAGTTGGCGAGACGACAACGATGCTTCGATGGAGATCAAGGTGTCAAGCCGGTGACGATGGTGATCATGACGGTGCTTTGGAGATGGAGATCAAAGGCACAAGATGATGATGGCCATATCATATCACTTATATTGATTACATGTGATGTTTATCCTTTATGCATCTTATTTTGCTTAGTACGGCGGTAGCATTATAAGATGATCTCTCACTAAATTTCAAGGTATAAGTGTTCTCCCTGAGTATGCACCATTGCGACAGTTGCTCTACGTTCGCATACAACGGGTGCAAGCCAGTTTTGCACACGCAGAATACTCGGGTTAAACTTGACGAGCCTAGCATATGCAGATATGGCCTCGGAACACTGAGACCGAAAGGTCGAGCGTGAATCATATAGTAGATATGATCAACATAGTGATGTTCACCATTGAAAACTACTCCATCTCAAGTGATGATCGGACATGGTTTATTTGATATGGATCACGTGATCACTTAGATGATTAGAGGGATGTCTATCTAAGTGGGAGTTCTTAAGTAATATGATTAATTGAACTTTAATTTACCATGAACTTAGTCCTAATAGTATTTGCATATCTATGTTGTAGATCAATAGCTCGCGATGTAGCTCCCCGTTTATTTTTGATATGTTCCTAGAGAAAAATCAGTTGAAAGTTGATTGTAGCAATGATGCGGACTTGGTCTGTGATCAGAGGATTATCCTTACTGCTGCACAGAAGAATTATGTCCTTGATGCAACGCTAGGTGACAAACCTATTGCAGGAGCAGATATAGACGTTATGAATGTTTGACAAAGCTCGGTATGATGACTACTTGATAGTTTAGTGCACCATGCTATACAGCTTAGAACCGGGATTTCAAAAACGTTTTGAACACCACAGAGCATACGATATGTTCCAAGAGCTGGAATTGGTATTTCAGACTCATGCCCGAGTCGAGAGGTATGAGACCTCTGACAGTACTTTGCCTACAAGATGGAGGAGAATAGCTCAACCAGTGAGCATGTGCTCAGATTGTCTGGGTACTACAATCGCTTGAATCAAGTGGGAGTTAATCTTCCAGATAATATAGTGATTGATAGTGTTCTCTAGTCACTATCACCAAGCTACTAGAACTTTGTGATGAACTATAATATGCAAGGGATGACGAAAACGATTCCCGAGCTCTTCGCAATGCTGAAATCAGGCGAAGGTAGAAATCAAGAAAAAGCATCAAGTGTTGATGGTTGACAAGACCACTAGTTTCAAGTAAAAGGGAAAAGGAATGGAACTTCAAGAAGAATGGCAAGCAAGTTGTCATTCCCATGAAGAAACCCAAAGCTAGACCCAAGCCTGAAACTGGGTGCTTCTACTGCAAAGGAGATGGTCGCTGGAAGTGGAACTACCCTAGATACTTGGTGGATAAGAAGGATGGCAAAGTGAACAAAGCTATATTTGATATACATGTTATTGATGTGTACTTTACTAGTGTTTATAGCAACCCCTCAGTATTTGATACTCGTTAAGTTGCTAAGAGTAATAACTCGAAACAGGAGTTGCAAAATGAACAGAGACTAGTTAAGGGTGAAGTGACGATGTGTGTTGGAAGTGGTTCCAAGATTGATATCATCATCATCTCATAGTCCCTATACTTTCGGGATTAGTGTTGAACCTAAATAAATGTTATTTGGTGTTTGCGTTGAGCATGAATGTGATTGGATCATGTTTATTGCAATACGGTTATTCATTTAAGTCAAAGAATAATTGTTGTTCTGTTTACATGAATAAAACCTTCTATGGTCATACACTTAATATAAATGGTTTATTGAATCTTGATCGTAGTGATACACATATTCATAATATTGAAGCCAAAAGATGCAAGGCTAATAATGATAGTGCAACTTATTTGTGGCACTGCCATTTAGGTCATATTGGTGTAAAGCACATGAAGAAACTCCATGCTGATGGGCTATTGGAATCACTTGATTATGAATCACTTGATGCTTGCAAACCATGCCTCATGGGCAAGATGACTAAACTCCGTTCTCCGGAACAATGGAGCGAGCAACTGACTTTTTGGAAATAATACATACTGATGTATGCGGCCCGATGAGTGTTGAGGCTCGCGACGAGTATCATTATTTTCTGACCTTCACAGATGATTTGAGTAGATATGGGTATATCTACTTAATGAAACACAAGTCTGAAACAGTTGAAAAGTTCAAAGAATTTCAGGGTGAAGTGGAGAATCCTCGTAACAAGAAAATAAAGTTTCTACGATGTGATCGCAGAGGCGAATATTAGAGTTACGAGTTTCGCCTTCAATTTAAACAATGTGGAATAGTTTCACAAACTCATGCCACCTGGAACATCACAACATAATGGTGTCTCCGAACATCGTAATTCTACTTTATTAGATATGGTGCGATCTATGATGTCTCTTACCGATTTATCACTATGGTTTTGGGGCTATGCATTAGAGATAGTTGCATTCACATTAAATAGGGCACCATCTAAATCCATTGAGATGACGCCATATGAACTGTGGTTTGGCAAGAAACCAAAATTGTCGTCTCTTAAAGTTTGGGGCTGCGATGCTTATGTGATAAAGCTTCAACCTGATAAGCTCGAACCCAAATCCGAGAAATGTGTCTTCATAGGATACCCAAAGGAGACTGTTGGGTACACCTTCTATCACAGATCTGAAGGCAAAATATTCATTACTAAGAATGGATCCTTTCTAGAGAAGGAGTTTCTCTCGAAAGAAGTGAGTGGGAGGAAAGTATAACTTGATGAGGTAATTGTACCTTCTCCCAAATTTGAAAGTAGTTCATCATAGAAATCAGTTCCAGTGATGCCTACACCAATTAGTGAGGAAGTTAATGATGATGATCATGAAACTTCGAATCAAGTTACTACCAAACCTCGTAGGTCAACCAGAGTACGTTCCGCACCAGAGTGGTACGGTAATCCTGTTCTGGAAGTCATGTTACTAGACCATGACGAGCCTACGAACTATGAGGAACCGATGATGAGCCTAGATTCCGCGAAATGGCTTGAGGCCATGAAATCTGAGATGGGATCCATGTATGAGAACAAAGTATGGATTTTGATTGACTTTTCCCGATGATCGGCGAGCCATTAAGATTAAATGGATCTTCAAGAGGAAGACAGGCGCTGATAGTAGTGTTACTATCTACAAAGCTCGAATTGTCACAAAAAGGTTTTCGACAAGTTCAAGGTGTTGACTACGATGAGAGTTTCTCACTCGTATCGATGCTTAAAAGTCTGTTCGAATCATGTTAGAAATTGCCGCATTTTATGAAATTTGGCAAATGGATGTCAAACCTCCATTCCTTAATGGATTTCTTAAAGAAGAGTTGTATATGATGCAACCAGAAGGTTTTGTCGATCCTAAAGGTGCTAACAAAGTGTGCAAGCTCCAGTGATCCATCTATGGACTGGTGCAAGCATCTCGGAGTTGGAATAGACGCTTTGATGAGTTGATCAAAGCATATAGATTTATACAGACTTGCGGTGAAGCATGTATTTACAAGAAAGTGAGTGGGAGCACTACAGTTTTATGATAAGTATATGTGAAAGACATATTGTTGATCAGAAATGATGTAGAATTTTCTGGAAAGCATAAAGGAGTGTTTGAAAGGAGTTTTTCAAAGAAAGACCTTGGTAAAGTTGCTTACATATTGAGCATCAAGATCTATAGAGATAGATCAAAATGCTTGATAAGTTTTTTCAATGAGTACATACCTTGACAAGATTTTGAAGTAGTTCAAAATGGAACAGTCAAAGAAGGAGTTCTTGAATTTATTGCAAGGTGTGAAGTTGAGTAAAACTCAAAACCCGACCATGACAGAAGATAGAGTGAGAATGAAAGTCATTCCCTATGCCTCAGCCATAGGTTCTATAAAGTATGCCATGCTGTGTACCAGACCTATTGTATACCCTGCCTGAGTTTGGCAAGGGAGTACAATAGTTATCTAGGAGTAGATCACTGGACAACGGTAAAAATTATCCTTAAAGGACTAAGGAAATATTTCTCGGTTATGGAGGTGATAAAGAGTTCGTCGTAAGGAGTTACGTCGATGCAAGCTTTGACACCGATCTGGATGACTCTGAGTCTCGATCTAGATACATATTGATAGTGGGAGCAATTAGCTAGAGTAGCTCCATGCAGAGCATTGTAGACATAGAAATTTGCAAAATACATACGGATCTGAATGTGGCAGACCCGTTGACTAAACTTCTCTCACAAACAAAACATGATCACACATTAGTACTCTTGGGTGTTAATCACATGGCGATGTGAACTAGATTATTGACTCTAGTAAATCCTTTGGGTGTTGGTCACATGGCGATGCGAACTATGGGTGTTATTCACATGACAATGTGAACTATTAATGTTTAATCACATGGCGATGTGAACTAGATTATTGACTCTAGTGCAAGTGGGAGACTGAAGGAAATATGCCCTAGAGGCAATAATAAAGTTATTATTTTATTTCCTTATATCATGATAAATGTTTATTATTCATGCTAGAATTGTATTAACCGGAAACTTGATACATGTGTGAATATATAGACAAAACAAAGTGTACCTAGTATGCCTCTACTAGACTAGCTCGTTAATCAAAGATGGTTAAGTTTCCTGACCGTAGACATGTGTTGTCATTTGATGAACGGGATCACATCATTAGAGAATGATGTCATGGACAATACCCATCCGTTAGCTTAGCGTTATGATCGTTAAGTTTTATTGTTATTGCTTTCTTCATGACTTATACATGTTCCTCTGACTATGAGATTATGCAACTCCCGAATACCGAAGGAACACCTTGTGTGCTATCAAACGTCAGAATGTAACTGGGTGATTATAAAGATGCTCTACAGGTGTCTCTGAAGGTGTTTGTTGGGTTGGCATAGATCGAGATTAGGATTTGTCACTCCGTGTATCGGAGAGGTATCTCTGGGCCCTCTCGGTAATGCACATCACTATAAGCCTTGCAAACAATGCGATTAATGAGTTTGTTGCGAGATGATGCGTTACGGAACAAGTAAAGAGACTTGCTGCTAACGAGATTGAACTAGGTTTGAGGATACTCACGATCGAATCTCGGGCAAGTAACATACCGATGACAAAGGGAACAATGTATGTTGTTATGCGGTTTGACCGATAAAGATCTTCGTAGAATATGTAGGAGCCAATATGAGCATCCAGGTTATGCTATTGGTTATTGACCGGAGATGTGTCTCGGTCATGTCTCCATAGTTCTCGAACCCGTAGGGTCCGCATGCTTAACGTTCGATGACGATTTGTATTATGAGTTATGTGATTTGATGACTGGAGTTTGTTGGGAGTCCCGGATGAGATCCCTGAAGGAAATATGCCCTAGAGGCAATAATAAAGTTATTATTTATTTCCTTATTTCATGATAAATGTTTATCATTCATGCTAAAATTGTATTAAACGGAAACATGATACATGTGTGAATGAATAAACAAACAACATGTCACTAGTATGCCTCTACAAGACTAGCTTGTTAATCAAAGATGGTTATGTTTCCTAACCATGAACAAAGAGTTGTTATTTGATTAACGAGGTCATATCATTAGTAGAATGATCTGATTGACATGACCCATTCCATTAGCTTAGCACACGATCGTTTAGTATGTTGCTACTGCTTTTATCCATGACATATACATGTTCCTATAACTATGAGATTATGCAACTCCGCTTACGGAGGAACACTTTGGTGCTACCAAACGTCACAACGTGAATCGGGTGATTATAAAGGAGTACTACAGTGTCTCCAAAGGCGATGTTGGGTTGGCGATTTCGAGATTAGGTTTTGTCACTCCGATTGTCTGAGAGGTATCTCTGGCCCTCTCGGTAATACACATCACTCAAGCCTTGCAAGCACTACAACTAATGAGTTAGTTGTGAGATGATGTATTACGGAACGAGTAAAGAGACTTGCCGGTAACGAGATTGAACTAGGTATTGATACCGACGATCGAATCTCGGGCAAGTAACATACCGATGACAAAGGGAACAACGTATGTTGTTATGCGGTCCGACCGATAAAGATCTTCGAGAATATGTAGGAACCAATATGGGCATCCAGGTCCCGCTATTGGTTATTGACCGAGAATAGTTCTAGGTCATGTCTACATTGTTCTCGAACCGTAGGGTCCGCACGCTTAAGGTTTCGATGATGCTTATTATGAGTTTATGTATTTTGATGTACCAAGAAGTTCGAGTCCCGGATGTGATCACGGACATGACGAGGAGTCTCGGAATGGTTGAGACATAAAGATTGATATATTGGACGGCTATATTCGACACCGAAAGGTTCCGGAAGTTTTCGGAGAAAACCGAGTGCCGGAGGGGTTACCGGAACCCCGGGGAATATGGGCCTTAGTGGGCCAAGAGGGAGAGAGAGGGCCGCACTGAAGGTGGCGCCCCTGTGGGAGTCCGAATAGGACAAGGAGGGGGCGCCCCCTTTCCTCTCTCTCTCCTCTCTTCCTTCCCCTCTCCTTCCTAGTTGGACTAGGAAAGGGAGTCCTACTCAACCAGGAGGAGGACTCCCTCCTTGGCGCGCCTATAGGGGCGGCCGGCCTCCCCTCCCTCCTTTATATACGGGGCAGGGGGCACCCTAGAACACACAAGTTTGATCTACGGATCGCTCCTTAGCCGTGTGCGGTGCCCCCTCCACCATATTCCACCTCGGTCATACCGTCGCAAGCTTAGACGAAGCCCTGCGCCGGTGAAACATCAAGATTGTCACCACGCCGTCAGGTCGACGAAACTCTCCTCGACACTCGGCTGGATCGAGTACGAGGGACGCCATCGAGCTGTACGTGTCAAGAACTCGGGGCGCCGGAGTAACGGCGCCGGATCGGTCGGATCGCGAGGAGAACGTGACGACTACTTCCTCTACGCCAGATCGCTTCCGCTCGGGTCTACGAGGGTACGAGACAACACTCTCCCTCTCGTTGCTATAAATCACCATGATCTTGCGTGTGCGAGGAAATTTTTGAAATTACTACGCTCCCCAACAAAGGTATCGAGCCTAGGTTTTATGGTTTGATGTTTTGCACGAGTAGAACACAAGTGAGTTGTGGGCGATACAAGTCATACTACCTACCAAAGATGTCATACTTTGGTTCAGCGGTATTGTGAGATGAAGCGCCTGCACCGACATTACGCCAGACGCTTACGCGAGACTGGTTTCACCGCCACGAGCACTCGCTTGCTTAAAGGTGACCGGTGGGTGCCTGCTCTCTCACTTTAGTTGAACCAAGTGCTACGCCCGGTCCTTGAGAAGGTTAAACGGAGTCTATTTGACGAAGTATCGTTGTGGTTTTGATGCGAGGTGAGACTGGTTCTTGCTTAAGCTCGTAGCAGCCACGTAAAATTTGCAACAACAAAGTAGAGGACGCCTAACTTGTTTTTGCAGGGCATGTTGTGATGTGATATGGTCAAGACGTGATGCTATATTTTATTGTATGAGATGATCATGTTTTGTAACCGGTTATCGGCAATCGGCAGAGCCATATGGTTGTCGCTTATTGTATGCAATGCAATCGCTCGTAATGCTTTACTTTATCACTAAGCGGTAGAGATAGTCGAGAAGCATAAGATTGGCGAGACAACAACGATGCTACGATGAAGATCAAGGTGTCGCGCCGGTGATGATGGTGATCATGGTGGTGCCGCAAGATGGAGATCATGAAGCACAAGATGATGATGACCATATCATATCACTTATATTGATTTGCATGTGATGTTTATCCTTTATGCATCTTATCTTGCTTTGATTGACGGTAGCATTATAAGATGATCTCTCACTAAATTATCAAGAAGTGTTCTCCCGAGTATGCACCGCTGCCAAAGTTCGTCGTGCCTGCACACCACGTGATGATCGGGTGTGATAAGCTCTCACGTCCATCTACAACAAAAAGCCAGTTTTGCACACGCAGAATACTCGGGTTATACTTGACGAGCCTAGCATATGCAGATATGGCCTCGAACACGAGACCGAAAGGTCGAGCGTGAATCATATAGTAGATATGATCAACATAAGATGTTCACCATTGAAAACTACTCCATTTCACGTGATGATCGGTTATGGTTTAGTTGATTTGGATCACGTGATCACTTAGATGACTAGAGAGATGTTTTTCTAAGTGGGAGTTCTTAAGTAATATGATTAATTGAACTTAAATTTATCATGAACTTAGTACCGATAGTATCTTGCTTATTTATGTTTGATTGTAGATAGATGGCTCGTGGTGTTGTTCCGTTGAATTTTAATGCGCTCCTTGAGAAAGCAAAGTTGAAAGATGATGGTAGCAATTACACGGATCGGGTCCGAATTCGAGGATTATCCTCATTGCTGCACGTAAGAGTTACATCCCGGATGCACCGCTGGGTGCCAGCTCGCCGCGATGTAACCGACGACGTTAAGAACGTCTCGCGAGCAATGCCGATGACTACTCTATAGTTCAGTGTGCCATGCTTTACGGCTTAGAACCGGGACTTCAACGACGCTTTTGAACGCTCATGGAGCATATGAGATGTTCCAGAGTTGAAGTTAATATTCCAACAGTAATGCCCGGATTGAGAGATATGAAGTCTCCAATAAGTTCTATAGCTGCAAGATGGAGGAGAATAGTTCTGTTAGTGAGCACATACTCGTAATGTCCGGGTACTACAATCACTTGACACAATTGGGAGTTAATCTTCCGGATGATTGTGTCATTGATGTAATTCTTCAATCACCGCCACCAAGCTACAAAGGCTTCGTGATGAACTATAATATGCAAGGGTTAGTAAAGACTATGCTCGAGCTCTTCGCAATGCTAAAGGCTGCGGAGGTAGAAATCAAGAAGGAGCATCAAGTGTTGATGGTCAATAAGACCACTAGTTTCAAGAAGAAAGGCAAAGGGAAGAAGAAGGAACTTCAAGAAGAACAGCAAGCAAGTTGCTGCTCAGAGAAGAAACCCAAGTCCGGACCTAAGCCTGAAATCGAGTGCTTCTACCGCAAGCGATTGGTCACCGAAGCGGAACTGCCCCAAGTATTTGGCGGATAAGAAGGATGGCAAGGTGAACAAAGGTATATGTGATATACATGTTATTGATGTGTACCTTACTAGAGCTCGCAGAGCACTGGTATTTGATATCGGTTCTGTTGCTAATATTTGCAACTCAAACAGGACTACGGATTGCTTAACACCGGCAAAGGACGAGGTGACGATGCGCGCTGGAAATGGTTCCAAAGTCGATGTGATCGCGGTCGGCACGCTACCTCTACATCTACCTTCGGGATTAGTTTTAGACCTAAATAATTGTTATTTGGTGCCCGCGTTGAGCATGAACATTATATCTGGATCTTGTTTGATGCGAGACGGTTATTCATTTAAATCGAGAGAATAATGGTTGTTATATTTATATGAGTAATATCTTTTATGGTCATGCACCCTTGAGGAATGGTCTATTTTGATGAATCTCGATAGTAGTGATACACATATTCATAATGTTGAAACCAAAAGATGCAGAGTTGATAATGATAGTGCAACTTATTTGTGGCAATCGCCGCTTAGGTCATATCGGTGTAAAGCGATGAAGAAACTCCATACCGATGGACTTTTGGAGTCACTTGATTATGAATCACTTGGCACTTATGTAACCGTGCCTTATGGGCAAGATGACTAGAACCCCGTTCTCCGGTTCTATGGAGAGAGCAACAGATTTGTTGGAAATCATACATACAGATGTATGTGGTCCGATGAATATTGAGGCTCGTGGCGGATATCGTTATTTTCTCACCTTCACAGATGACTTAAGCGATATGGGTATATCTACTTAATGAAACATAAGTCCAAACATTTGAAAAGTTCAAAGAATTTCAGAGTGAAGTTGAAAATCATCGTAACAAGAAAATCAAATTTCTACGATCCGATCGTGGAGGTGAATATTTGAGTTACGAGTTTGGTCTACATTTGAAACAATGCGAATAGTTTCGCAACTCACGCCACCCGAACACCACAGCGTAATGGTGTGTCCGAACGTCGAATCGCACTTTACTAGACATGGTGCGATCTATGATGTCTCTTACAGATTTACCGCTATCGCTTTGGGGTTATGCTCTAGAGACGGCTGCATTCACACCGAATAGAACACCGTCGAACTGCTGAGGCGACACCTTATGAACTGTGGTTTGGCAAGAAACCAAAGTTGTCGCTTTCTTAAAGTTTGGGGATGCGATGCTTATGTGAAAAAGCTTCAACCCGATAAGCTCGAACCCAAATCGAGAAATGTGTCTTCATAGGATACCCAAAGGAGACAGTTGGGTACACCTTCTATCACAGATCCGAAGGCAAGACATTCGTTGTTAAGAATGGATCCTTTCTAGAGAAGGAGCTTCTCAAAGAAGTGAGTGGGAGGAAAGTGGAACTTGATGAAGTAATAGTACCTTCTCCCTTACTTGAAAGTAGTTCGTCGCAGAAATCGGTTTCTGAGACGCCTACACCAAGTAGCGAGGAAGTTGATGATGTTGATCATGAAACTTCAGATCAAATTACTACAGAACCTCGTAGATCAACCAGAGTAAGATCCGCACCAGAGTGGTACGGCAATCCTGTTCTTGAAATCATGCTGCTAAATCATGATGAACCTACAAACTATGAAGAAGCGATGGTGAGCCCAGATTCCGCAAAATGGCTTGAAGCCATGAAATCTGAGATGGGATCCATGTATGAAAACAAAGTATGGACTTTGGTTGACTTGCCCGAGGGTAGGCAAGCAATAGAAAACAAATGGATCTTCAAGAAGAAGACCGACGACGACGGTAATGTTATCGTTTATAAAGCTCGACTTGTCGCAAAAGGTTTTCGCAAGTTCAAGGGATTGACTACGATGAGACCTTCTCACCCGTAGCGATGCTTAAGTCCGTCTGAATCATGTTAGCAATTGCCGCATTTTATGATTATGAAATTTGGCAAATGGATGTAAAGACTGCATTCCTGAATGGATTTCGGAAGAAGAGTTGTATATGATGCAACCGTAAGGTTTTGTCGATCCAAAGGAGCTAACAAAGTGTGCAAGCTCCAATGATCCATTTATGGACTGGTGCAAGCATCTCGAGTTGGAATAAATGTTTTGATAGTGTGATCAAAGCATTTGGGTTTGTATGCACTTTTGGAGAAGCTCAGATTTACAAGAAAGTGAGTGGGAGCTCAGAGCATTTCGATATTATATGTAGATGACATATTGCTGATCGGAAATGATATAGAATTTCGGATAGCATAAAGGGATACTTGAATAAGAGTTTTCAATGAAAGACCTCGTGAAGCTGCTTACATATTGGGCATTAAGATCTATAGAGATAGATCAAGACGCTTAATTGGACTTTCACAAAGCACATACCTTGACAAAATTTTGAAGAAGTTCAAAATGGATCAAGCAAAGAAAGGGTTCTTGCCTGTGTTACAAAGTGTGAAGTTGAGTAAGACTCAATGCCCGACCACTGCAGAAGATAGAGAGAAAATGAAAGATGTTCCCCATGCTTCAGCCATAGGCTCTATCATGTATGCAATGATGTGTACCAGACCTGATGTGTGCCTTGCTATAAGCTTGGCGGGGAGGTACCAAAGTAATCCAGGAGTGGATCACTGGACAGCGGTCAAGAACATCTTGAAGTACCTGAAAAGGACTAAGGATATGTTTCTCGTATATGGAGGTGACAAAGAGCTCATCGTAAACGGTTACGTTGATGCAAGTTGACATCGATCCGGACGATTATAAATCGCAGATCGGATACGATTTACACTAAACGGAGGAGCTGTCGGTTGGTGCAGTTCTAAACAAAGCGTCGAAGCGGGATCTACATGTGAAGCGGAGTTCATAGCAGCTTCGTAAGCAGCTAATGAAGGAGTCTGGATGAAGGAGTTCATATCCGATCTAGGTGTCATACCTAGTGCATCGGGTCCAATGAAAATCTTCGTGACAATATCGAGCAATTGCCTTAGCGAAGGAATCCAGATTTCACAAGAGGACCAAGCACATCAAGAGACGCTTCAATTCCATCCGGACTTAGTCCGTGGGAGACATAGAGATTTGCAAGATACATACGGATCTGAATGTTGCGCACCCGCTGACTAAGCCTCTTCCACGAGCAAAACATGATCAGCACCAAGACTCCATGGGTGTTAGAATCATTACTATGTAATCTAGATTATTGACTCTAGTGCAAGTGGGAGACTGAAGGAAATATGCCCTAGAGGCAATAATAAAGTTATTATTTATTTCCTTATTTCATGATAAATGTTTATCATTCATGCTAAAATTGTATTAAACGGAAACATGATACATGTGTGAATGAATAAACAAACAACATGTCACTAGTATGCCTCTACAAGACTAGCTTGTTAATCAAAGATGGTTATGTTTCCTAACCATGAACAAAGAGTTGTTATTTGATTAACAAGGTCATATCATTAGTAGAATGATCTGATTGACATGACACATTCCATTAGCTTAGCACACGATCGTTTAGTATGTTGCTACTGCTTTTATCCATGACATATACATGTTCCTATAACTATGAGATTATGCAACTCCTGCTTACGGAGGAACACTTTGGTGCTACCAAACGTCACAACGTAATCGGGTGATTATAAAGGAGTACTACAGGTGTCTCCAAAGGCGATGTTGGGTTGGCGATTTCGAGATTAGGTTTTGTCACTCCGATTGCTCTGGAGAGGTATCTTCGGCCCTCTCGGTAATACACATCATCAAGCCTTGCAAGCACTACAACTAATGAGTTAGTTGTGAGATGATGTATTACTTAACGAGTAAAGAGACTTGCCGTAACGAGATTGAACTAGGTATTGATACCGACGATCGAATCTCGCAAGTAACATACCGATGACAAAGGAACAACGATGTTGTTATGCGGTCCGACCGATAAAGATCTTCAGAGAATATGTAGGAACCAATATGGGCATCCAGGTCCCGCTATTGGTTATTGACCGAGAATAGTTCTAGGTCATGTCTACATTGTTCTCGAACCGTAGGGTCCGCACGCTTAAGGTTTCGGCGATGCTTATTATGAGTTTATGTATTTTGATGTACCAAGAAGTTCGGAGTCCCGGATGTGATCACGGACATGACGAGGAGTCTCGGAATGGTCGAGACATAAAGATTGATATATTGGACGGCTATATTCGGACACCGAAAAGGTTCCGGAAGTTTCCGGAGAAAACCGGAGTGCCGGAGGGGTTACCGGAACCCCCCGGGGGAAGTATGGGCCTTAGTGGGCCAAGAGGGAGAGAGAGGGCCGCACCAGAGGTGGCGCGCCCCTGTGGGAGTCCGAATAGGACAAGGAGGGGGCGCGCCCCCTTCCCTCTCCCTCTCCTCTCTTTCCTTCCCTTCTCCTTCCTAGTTGGACTAGGAAAGGAGTCCTACTCAACCAGGAGGAGGACTCCCCCTCCTTGGCGCGCCTATAGGGGCCGGCCGGCCTCCCCTCCCTCCTTTATATACGGGCAGGGGGCACCCTAGAACACACAAGTTTGATCTACGGATCGCTCCTTAGCCGTGCGTGCCCCTCCACCATATTCCACTCGGTCATACCGTCGCGAATCTTAGACGAAGCCTCGCGCCGTGAAACATCAAGATCGCTACCACGCCGTCAGGTCGACGAATTTCTCCTCGACACTCGGCTGGATCGGAGTACGAGGGACGCCATCGAACTGTACGCGGTGTCAAGAACTCGGGCGCCGAGTAACGGCGCCGGATCGGTCGGATCGCGAGGAGAACGTCGACGACTACTTCCTCTACGCCAGATCGCTTCGCCGGGTCTACGAGGGTACGTAGACAACACTCTCCCCTCTCGTTGCTATAAATCACCATGATCTTGCGTGTGCGTAGGAAATTTTTTGAAATTACTACGTTCCCCAACAATCCCGGAGATGACGAGGAGTCTCAAAATGGTCGAGGTAAAGATTCATATATTGGAAGGCTATATTCGGACACCGAAATTGTTCCAGGTGATACCGGGTCACCGGAAGGGGTTCCGGGCAACCCCCGGCAAAGATATGGACTTAATGGGCCAAGTAAGGGAACACACCGGCCCACAAGGGGATGGTGCGCCCCCTATAAGGCCAGCCACGTGGGGAGAAAGGGAAAGGAGAGGAGGAAAAGAAAAGTATGAAGTAGGACTCCTCCTTCCTTCCCCTCCCCCTCCTTCCTTTCCCCCTTGTCCAAATATGGTAGGGGGCGAATTGGACTAGGGGCCCAAGTAGGATTCCTCTTACTTGGGCGCGCCCTAGGCTGCCTCCCTCCCTCTCCCTCCTTTATATACGTGGGGAGGGCACCCCTAGAACACACATCAATTGTTACTAGCCGTGTGTGGCGCCCCCCTCCATAGTTAACACCTCGGTCATATCGTCGTAGTGCTTAGGCGAAGCCCTGCGCTGGTAACTTCATCATCACCGTCACCACGCCGTCGTGCTGACGAAACTCTCCCTCGGCCTCAACTGGATCAAGAGTACGAGGGACGCCATCGAGCTGAGCGTGTGCTGAACATGGAGGTGCCGTACATTCGGTGCTAGGATCGGTCGGATCGTGAAGACGTACGACTACATCAACCGCGTTGATATAACGCTTACGCTTTCGGTCTACGAGGGTACGTGGAAACACTCTCCCCGCTCGTTGCTTTGCATCACCTAGAAAGATCTTGCGTGATCGTAGGATTTTTTTTGAAATAGCTGTGTTCCCCAACACATGGCTACTCTGCCAGGCGGCCGCAAGGGCGGTGACTTCATGCTTCATCTCCGTTGACAGGCTCTTCCATAGAGCGTTCTTGCTTGTGGTCATGGCTGATGTGGTGCAGGGGAGGAATACGTGGAGCGGATGGGGTTGTGGCGTGCTGTTCACCGGGTGTGGCGCCTTTTTAATAGTGGATGCCAGTGAGGCCAAGCGTCCGGGTGCGTCAAAGTGCAGGAACCGGAGTTGGTTTCTCGGCTGGCGAGCCTGTTTAATAACGGCAGATGGAGGGACGGGCATGGAACGGGCGTGGTAGGTATCCGTCCCGATCCATATAGTAAACATCTCTCCGGTATTGAACAGGTGCGGAGACCGGGGACACGGCACGGGCGGTGCCCTTGGCCGGCGAGCTGCTTTAATGTCGGCGCCAGCGAGAGGTTACGCCCACTCTGGACCGATGTCAATAGGGAGCGGCTGCTCAAGAGCGGCGTGAATGCAGGCAGCTGACTTCGTGCGGGAAGACACGCGAGCATGGGAGCGGTTTTTGATGGCCCATGATAGTCAGACGCAGGTACGGCAGCGGTCCAGACACCAGCAAAGCCCCTTTAATTTGTCTCTAGTTAACAAAAAAAGTGTATTCGAACCAGTTTTTTTTCGGGAAAAACTTCCAATCTATTCATCTTCAATCATGGCAGTACAACGACATCAGAAATAAAAATTACATCCAGATCCGTAGACCACCTAGCGACGACTACAAGCACCGAAGCGAGCCGAAGGCGCGCCGCCGTCATCGCCCCTCCATCGCCAGAGCCGGGCACAACTTGTTGTAATAGACAGTCGGGAAGTCATCGTGCTAAGGCCCCATAGGACCAACACCCCAGAACATCAACCGCCGCCGATGAAAAATAACATAGATCGAAAGGATCCAAACCAAAGACACACGAATATGGACGAACAACGACAAGATCCGAGCAAATCCACCAAAGATAGATCTGCCGAAGACACACCTCCACACGCCCACCAACGATGCTAGGCGCACCGCCGGAATGGGGACTAGGCGGGGAGACCTTTATTCCATCTTCAGGGAGCCGCCCCGTCTTGCCTTCCTGAGTAGGACACAAACCCTAACAAGATTGAAAAAAACGACTAAAAACGGAGCCCTCCCGCCGGCCCTTGCCAGGATCCACCGCGCCTCCATGGCCCTAGGGCCACCGGAGACGAGGCGGACCTGCGTCGGCGCCGGCGAGAGGCACAAACCCTAACTTTCTTTCTTGGAGGAGGAGAAGGAGGAGGCAAAGCCCTTGGCCGATACAGGACCGCGTTGGATGACATAATATGTACCATGCGGTTCAGGCGGTTGCGACTGGTTCGAGGGTCCGTGTTGAAGATCCCAAATAAATGCAAACTGAGGTAGTAACAAACGGGTCTAGTTTTGAGTGACTAATGAGTCTTTCTCGTGAGTCGTCGTAGTTATAATTTGCCAACTTCCATGGTACTCTGTACTCATGCATCACATTGCCGTGTCGAACGGCTCAAACGGTAGGTAGCTAGTCCAGTATACAAACTCTACCTCCTGGCCTCGTCTGCGTTGCATCATCCATCCACGCGGACAGGGATGGGCATCGTTCAGCATGCCATCCTGTTTGTGTCCATTGTCGCGGCACTTCTCGCGCCCCGAACCGCTGGATACCCGTGGCCAGACTGCGGCAGCACCGGCAGCTTCGCGGCCAACGACAGCACGTACCTAGCGAGCATCAACACCATTGCCGCCACCCTCCCCAGGAACGCCTCGACGTCCCCGGACCTCTACGCCACGGCGCAGGTCGGGCAGGTCTGGGCCCTCGCGCTCTGCCGCGGTGACGCCAACGCCACCTCCTGCTCCGACTGCCTCACCCAAGGGTTCCAGGACCTGCCCAGCGCGTGCGCCTACAGCAAGGAGGCCACCATGTACTACGACACCTGCTTCATCCACTACTCCAACCTCCACTTGCGCGCCTCCGACGACACCGCGTCGAGCTCGGCGCTCCCTGTCAGCGACAGCGCCAACGCCACGGCGGAGCCGGCCCGATTTGACCGCGTCGTGGCGGCGCTGCTGAACGCCACCGCGGACTACGCCGCGTACAACTCCACCACGACGCGCATGTACTACGCGTCCGGTGTGGCCCCCTTCGACCAGGAGATCCCTGAGGTGTACAGCTGGGCGCAGTGCACGCCGGGCCTCACGCCGGCGCGGTGCCGGGATTGCCTGGCCAACATGATCCGGTTGTTGGGGACGCCGCTGTACAGCGTCGGGGCGGGGTATCTTGGCATCAGGTGCAGCGTCAGGTACGAGAACAAGCCCTTCATTGATGGACCGCTGATGGTGCGCCTACCAGGAACGTCGGACGGCTCTGGAGCTCCGTCTCCGTCGCCATCGCCGTCACCAGTGCCAGCACCGGCTCCCGTTCCGGCTGTGGTGCCCGATGTAGTGACGCCGGTGGCTGCGATCAAAGGAGGTGAGTCAATTTACGGCTATGTAGTTCTCAAAAAAAAAATTTACGGCTATGTAAATACACGCAACGCAAGTATGTTCACATACTATATTTAAAATACTCGAAAGTGAGTTATATGAAAAAATAAATGCAAGCATTATATTTATGAAATACTTACATAATTCTACGTACTTATGAGTATGCTCAAAATATAAAATTGGTATATACTACCTAAACATTTTTATATACTACATATTACGCGTACATACACTTCGATATGATATATATACTATTTAGAACATACAAAACAAAAGTGGGAATAACTACCCGGTCGTAGTAACAAAGGATGTGATATTGTATTTGGTTGCATCATATTTGATTGTCAAACACATCACTTAATGTTTTTTTTTCAGAACAACCTAAGGGCAATGATTTAATACTCTTCTATGTTTTTTGCACCATTTTTCACTGGAAATAGTATTTTCCCTACTATAGCTTTTCACATATTATTTCAGAGATTTAATACCACAATTTCATCTTAGAGAAATAGTACTATGGAAAACAAAATGTCAAATACATAAATTTCGAAAATTCTTGAAATTTGAGAAAAAATGACAAATAGAAAAACCAAGAAATAAATAAATATGGTCACAATTTTTAGAAATATTCAGAAAATTGAAAACTATTTGTGAATTTTACAAAAACATTCATGATTTCAAATTAAATATTTATTTACTATTAATCATATATTGTAATAAAATGTCATCACGTACTGTAAAATAGTTCATCGTGTATTGAAAGCATTCAACACGTGTTTATAAAATGTTCATTTGGCATTTATAAAGGATCTTCCTACCGTAAAAAATATTCATATATTCCTAAAAATATTCATGTATAAAATACAAAGGGAAATGTGTAAAAAAAACTAAAATGAGAATGAAAGAAAAAAAGAAAAACGAAAAAGAGATGGAAAATAATGAAATAACAGGCATAAAACAAGAAAAGTGGGAGAGAAAGGAACGAGGAAAAAGAAATTTGGCGTCAGCTCAATAAGAATAATGGCAGGAACACTGTTCTTTCTCCCCGTGAATGTAACCAGCTTAGATCAATACCATAAGCTTAAACTAACTATTACAGGTACTTAGCTAGATTGGAAAACAACAAAGCTGATTAAGAGAAAGAAAATCTATTGAAGAGACGTAGAGCTTTAGCTAGTTTGCTCCACTCTCATGGCTTACAACATGTATTTGCAAATTTCTTTGGCTATGTTTCAATTATTTAAGCTGCCCATTTCCTTATATTTAGTTTTTTGTGCTGCCTATCCTGTCACACGTGTGTCATCGTCGTCAATAACAAAACCACTATTGAGTGGATGAAGAGCAAAATTTGAATAATTTTGATGTTTGAAGGAGAAGGAGAAAGAATATCCGTTACTGTATTAATTGAAGGGGCATACCTAAACTTTGAAATAATCAAATAGAAAATGTACATGGTATCCTTATTTAAATGTCATATAAACAAAACAAAATAATCAGTCCCCCCCCCCCCTCGCGCGAAATTCAACTGGGTCCTAAAAAACAAAATAATCAAATAGCAAATGTACATAGTATCCTTATCTAAAGAAAACAAAATAATCAGTCAGCTATTGTACTAATAATCAGTCCCCTCCTCCTATTATCAATCATAATCTTCCACATCAGTCTTTTCGTAAAAAGTTAAGTAACCTTTCGTAGATGTAGAATTAATCGGTCATAAAAAACCAGTGGCCAGCAGGCAAGCCCAAGCCTGGCCGATGAGAGATTTCCTCGAATTGAAGCCCAATTCTCCTAAGGAGGCTGCTAGGCGTCAACCAGGGACGGACTCCTCCAAAAGTGCACAATTATTTTGCGTAGTAGAGTTAGTCTGATACTATGTGTATTATAGGTATTAAAATGCTAAGTAAATATCATTTGTAATGTACTTTCTCGAGTGAATTGCAAAAAACCATCACATTTGGGGCATCGTTTGCGGAAAACCACCAGGTCCCTAATTTTTTAAAAAAATCACCGCGGATTCGGTAATCTTGTTGCAAAAAGCACTGATCGGATGATTTGGCCCGTTTAATCTCTTTCTGACAAGTGGGACCAGATTGTAAGGAGATGACTTGACATAACATTTACACACACACCCCTAGATCTAAAAAATAAAAGCAATCAGCCCCCTCCACACACACACATCATGTGGACAACTGCCAGTGGCAGAGTTGACCGGCGCCGCGGTCACGGCCGTCCTCGTCCCCTCCGCTCCGTTGGCCTCTGCCGTTGCTACTTCCTACTACTGCCACTTGCTGCTCGTTGCCGCTGCTCCGCTGCTCGCTGCTGCTGCTTTCCGCAGTTGCTGCTCCCTACTGTTGCTACTTGCTGCTCGCTGCTGCTGCTCCTCCGTTGCTGCACACTAGTGCTGCTCCTCCGTTGCTACTTTCCGCCGTTGCTCATCTGCTGTTGCTACTTGCTGCTGCTACTCGCTAGGAAGGAAGAGGAGAAGGGGAGGAGAGGGAATCGCGCCGCCGCTGGTCGCCGAAAGCCAACCTTCGGCCCTGCCTGTCCCCATCTCGCCGGGAATCACGCCGTCGTCGCTGGCCGCCGAAAGCCCACGCTGCTGGAGAAGTTAGCTGGCGTCGGCCTGCTATCCCGACGGGCAGAGGAGCCACGTGCGGGACGGAGCCCAACAGCTCGAGACCTAGCGCCACATATCTCGCCTTATCTGGTGATGAGCGCGGCTGGTTGCTGCCCGTCGGTCTGGGCGGCGGTGAGCTGGCCGCCGCCTTACAATCCGGCGAACGGGGGCCATGGCCCAAGGCAGGCCATGTCGTGTGCCGCCGCGGCTGGTTGCTGCCATCGCTGACGAATGGGGGCAGAGCGCGGCTGTCCGTGGGGGAGGGCAGAGGGGGTTGATTGCTTTTTGTTTTTAGATCTAGGGGGTTATATGTCAATTTATTGCCAAATCAGCGCCTTACAATCCGGGCCTACTTGTCAGAAAGTGATTAAACGGGCCAAATCATCCGATCAGTGCTTTTTGCAACAAGATTACCAAATCCCGGTGATTTTTGGAAAAAATTAGGGACCTGGTGGTTTTCTGCAAACGATGCCCCAAATGGGGTGTTTTTTTGCAATTCACTCGTACTTTCTCCGTTCAATAATATAAGTGCATTTTTTACACTATACTACTGTAAAAACGTTTTTATATATTAGGGCGGAGGGAGTAAATGTTAAGATTGGACCCCCTATAGTCAATATCTACATCCGCCACTGGCGTCAACAGAGAGAAATCCGTCGGGTCACAAACCATCGGATCCGTCCCTCGTGGCCGCTGGATGGGCTATACGCGATGCTGCGTCGATCTGTTCTCGTCGCACCAATGTGCCCCCTCTACTTCATTCTTCTTTGGACACTGACAGCAGCAAAAGCAACACGCACGTCGCCGGTAGAAGTATCGCCGCACAGCTTGCAGCCACCATTCCGCCATGTACAAACATTGACCCCTTTGCAGTAATGCCGACTCATAGTAGCCTGGTTCGCGGGTCGATGGTGCGACCCACGTCCCGGGGTCGATGTCTCTTCAATAGATTTATGTCTCTTCAATATATTTTGTTTCTCTTGCCCCTGGCTTCAGTTGGTTGGTTTTTTCACTTCATGCGTGACTTTTCTTCGTATGTGACTTCTCCTATTAGAACATTAGTAACAGGGTTTTTTTAATGTGTTTTTTTGAGTTTCAATCTTCTTCTTTTTCCCATTTTCCCTTTTCATATTCTGTTAATTTGTTTATTTTTCTTTTTCCTCATACGGTTATTTTCTATTTATAGCGTTGTCTAAAATGTTTATAGTGTATCTTCTTTCTGCGTGTAGTTTATAGTGTATATAGATTCATCACATAATTTGAAAAACAGTGTGTTTCTTTAAGGTGTTCACGGCACCTAAAAATAGTTCATCATTTACTAGCAAAATGGTAATCATGTACTAATAAAATATATACTACGCGTATTTGAAAAAAATCTGGCGCGCAAAAAAAAGGTTGTAGTACATCTAGCATTGTCCTTCGTGTATTTATAAAATGTCAATCATTTTAAAATATTCATTGTTTTCCCTTTTCGGTTCATCCTTGTTTGTTGTCTTATTTTCCTTTTTGTGTCTCTTTTTATGTTTTCACTGTTATAAAGAAATATAACATATTATTTAATGGCTGGGCATTTTTTAAATTTATAATTGTTTTTTGAGAATATGAACACTTTTTATGGACATTTTTCAAAATGCATCAACACTTTTTGGTTGCATGAACATTTTTAAACTTGTGAATACTTCTTTTATCTACATGAAAAATTTTAAATACATGATGAACATGTTTTTCTAACACATGTACATTTTTTCAATTATGATGTAAATTTTTGAATACATGATGAACATCTTCAATACACATGAAAAACTTTTTATGGTGAGCGTTTCCTATTTGATGCCCTTTTCATCAAATAGGCACATAAAGGCCATTGAACCCGAGCAACTTAAATTTGGCAGGCTCAGATAGTTACTATAGATGCTACAGGAATATGGTTTTGGCAGGTTGCCGATCGATTTGTTTTTATGGTTTTTTGACTGTTTCCTTTTTGAAAAACATTTGAAATATCACATATTTATTGAGAATTTTGCAAGATGTTAAATAATTCCATAAATTCCAAAGTTTCCATGGTTTAAAAAAATTTAAAAAATTTATTTTGAAGCAAAATAAAACTGCATAATATAATAAAATTTCGGAAGTTTCTTAAAATGTTTGGAGTTTCAAAACATTTTATGTTTTCAAATGCTCGATTTTTTTTCAGAAAATGCTTGCTTTATAAAAATCATTAGAAAAGCAGAAAAATCACTAAAGTACCCCATAGCGCTACAATGTCGTCATCCAAGTACTACAATGTCGTTTCACTATACTCCGAGTCGCTGTAGTGTTGTCTTCCTACATTGCCGTGTCAATGGGCTGCCCAGTCGGAGGACGCCCTGTACAAAATGTGGGCATTTTGAGCTCCAATAGGGAGTGCTCCTAAACAGGGCCTTAAGCGCCAACTGGCGAACTGGCGCTCACGCGCCCCTCGCGTGGGTCGTCCTGACAACATAAGCTTCACTGGCTGGTTTCCTTACTCAAGTACTCAACCGTCCCTCCCTAGATTGACCGTTGACTTTTCTATAAATCTTTCATGAAGCAAAATGTTCATCAATATGAAAAAAGATCATGTATTCATCAAAATAGCGTACTGAAAAAATACATGAATATGAAAAAAAATATTCATGAATTTCGAGAAATGTTCGTGGACTTTAAAAATTTAATGAATTCAATGGATGTTTTAAAAAAATGTTTGGAAAACTCCATGTTCTGTAAAAATGTCCAAGAATTTAAAAAAATCTTAGGTGTTTGAAGAAGACACTTGAATTAAAAAATCATGAATTAAAGAATGTTCATGGATTTGAAAAATACTAAAAAAGAAAAAAGGAAAACAAAATTGGAAAGCACAAAAATAAAACAAAAACCATCCAAGAAACACATAGAAAAACTAGCAGAAATTATAAATACACCAGGCATGTGCATCTAGAAGCTTCCCGAAACTAAAGGTTACATGGCCCAGCCTAGAGGAACAAATGAGTATGCGCCAGTACAAATAAGGCAGTAAACGACGCTTTCGTGGGAGCAACTATCTGAGGAGCGTCCCATGCTGGAGCACAGCACTGGCACTCGAGTGGCGCGTGGGAGTGTGCCTAGCCGCCACACATGTCGTGTGCTAGACACGTTCGCGGTAGAATTTTTGTCGTGGGTTATTTGGATATATTTTTTGGATTTTGGGGGGTTTGGGATTTTGCCTGGTTTTTTTTTTGGAACTTTTGGTTGTTTTGTACTACATCTGTCCTGGTTTATTGATCCTCTTTGTATCTTCTGCCAACTTTTGAGCATAGAATTAGCTAACAAAATGTTAGTGCAGGCCAACAAAAATTTTATCATTGGATTCGTATTTGAATATAGTTTCTAATGATATTATTTTTTTTGGCATGCATTAATATTTTTTTAGTTAAATCTAAGGTCAAAGTTTGGCACAAAATACAAAGAGAACCAATAAATAAAGATGAAGGTAGTAATTAGTTTTTATTCTTCTGTTTTACCTTTTTCTTCTATGTCTGTCAGGGGCGTGCGTTTCACGCGAGAAGCACACATGTGCTTCCTCGCCAAGAGAAAAACATAGTTGTGCTTTTGTTCTCCCCAACAGTGAAGCACGGAAATACTTCCACGTGAAGTGCAATTGTGCAAAAAAGGTGAAGCACAGTTGTGCTGCAATGGTTTCTTTGGTCTTCTGATTTTTCTTGATTTTTGTTCTTTTCTCAGTTTCTGATTGTTTTTCATGTTTTTCTCCTGGCTTTTTTGCTTTCAGTTTTTTCAACTCTTCTTTTTTATTTCCTTTTTCTCGGTCTCCACAGAATTATAGTTGTACTTCTCGCATGTAAGCCCAACTGTCTTTCCACAAAAAGTAAAGAGCATATCTTGCCGAAGCACTTCTCCTAAAAAAACATCTTGCCGAAGCACAAGTTACAAGTTACTCTAGTTGGAAGAATAGATTTTGCCGAAAAAAGGTTCATCAAAACCTATCAACATGTGATCTAGTTTCAAAGACCTCGATGTGAGAAATGCAACGGTGAAAAATGATTCATCATTTGGATGCACAGTTTAAATGATAAATATTTTGAAACAACGAATCTATTAAAAAGGAGCACAAACAAACCCATGCCTCCTATGCGTGGGGAGAAAATCTCATCACAACACCGTGGTTGCATGAAGTCGGGTGGGAGTAACTCGGTGTGAAAAAACAAACTGAAAACCAAAAACCAAACCGAACAAAAAATTCGGTTTATTCGGGTCTCAGTTTCAGTTCCAAAATCTCGAAACCGTTTGACCTTTGGTTTTTTTCAGTTAGAAACCATAGTGTTATAGGTTAAACCAAAATACCTTCACTGCACGAAAAATGTGCGCACACGAGGCAAAAGGGCGAGAAATATATGATCTTCCCTGCAGCCACCCCTCCTTTCATAGCCCTCTACGCACCGGGCTCTAGCTCGACCGGCAATGTGGTAGTAAACCAACCGCGCTTTCTTCTCTCTTAATAGATTGGTTGAGTTTTTTTAGGCAAAGTACGTAGGTCGAGTGTACCGAGTCCAACTAAATCCTAGGGGTGTGTTTGTTTGGGCTCCAGCTTCTTCGGCTGGAGCTGCAAGGGCTCCGGCCGGATGGAGTAGCTGTAGCTGGAAGGTTGGAGCCACAGTCGTTTGGTGGTTGTGCTGCAGCAGCTGTAGCTGTTGCTGAAACATGCTGAAATGATCAGAATACCCTATGTTCTTCTATAGAATGGGTTTAAGTGCTAATTATACTGTTTTAACAGTAGATGACCCGATTAGGAGTTGTTTTTTTTCGTAGATTGCCAGTTTTCAGAGATTTGAACTGAAATTATACTAGTTTGATGACATAGACAATGTATATCAATAAATTTGACATTCTGCGCACATGACTATACTTTTGAACTCATCTTAACATATGTTATTTATTTATTTTTTTTTTTTTTCGAGCAACCGGCAGGAGCTCTGCCTTTTCATTAAGAAGAAGAGAATTGACCAGTTTATAAGGAAAACCGGCCGAAAACCGATACATCTGCGATACACGCACACGCCAGCCCCGAGGCTGCGCACCACTCGAGTCGACGACGCTGTCACCCAAGTGACCAGAGACGACACCCTACAACAGAACACTGGGCTCCGGAGCCGCCGCTCCGACATCCACACCGGCCCCGAGGCCACGTACCAGCCTAGTCGATGGCTCTGCCGCCCTAGAGGCCAAAGCCAACACCCTACGCACACGAGATCTCCGGCGCCGCCGCACCGACTTCCACTCCGGCCCCGAGGCCGCGAACCCACCTAGTCGATGACCATGTCGCCCTGGCGACCAAAGCCAACCACCACACGAAGGAGGTACCCGGAGCCGCCGCTCCGACTTCCACGCCGGCCCCGAGGCCGCGCACTCGCCTAGCCGATGACGAAGTTGCAAAGCCACAGAGCCACCACCAGCAGATGAAGGACCGGGCCTTCAAAGGCGTCGCCCCCAAGAGGGAAGCGACGAGGAACGCCGCCGACGCCCACTTAGGCCAAGGCCAAAGTTTGGGTTTTCACCCGAAGAGCCCGTGGCCGAGTTGACGAGTACTTGACATTGTTGGTTGCAAAATATTACATTAGGCCCGAGCCCAAGGCATATGTTATTTATTATATATTACATTACACCGTCCATCAGTTGCAAAATACATGGTTATGGTGAAATACAATCCTACTCTCTCACTGTCATTATAGAATCAGCAATCATGTTCTGATTCAAATCGTTTTGGGCTAAGCAAACAAATACAAGTTTTAGGATGTTCAAAGCTAAGCAAGTAAATATATAAAGATACATGACAGTATGCATGAGGAGAAACTACTTCTTCCTTTCCTCGAGATGTCTCTTGAGCCAATGAAGTCTCCCCGCATTTGTCTTCATTGCATAAAAGAAGCTACGGTTTGATGGTTCGACAAACAACTTGGTAGCCATGTAAAATACTCATCACTAGTCTCAGATGCCCCACACTTGGCAACCTCTTCCATAATGGCAATAGTATCATCATTGAAGTCCTTTGACATTATTTTTCTGCAACTTATATGGAATGTAAGTAATTGCACTTGCTTCCTTACGCTTGGGCTTTGGTGGTACTGGGATTGAGAGTCCATCAACTTTTGCTCCTCCAATCATGATGTGAAGCTCTTTTACGTTCGCTGGGGGTCCTTTGCGGAAAGCTCTACGTGCCCTATGAATCTACATATAAGATAAAACTTGGTACTTGTCAGAGACATAATAAAATATGACATTACTAAATTAGATTTCCACATTTGAAAGCAACCAACCTTGAAGGCAACCAACAATGTCAAGTACTCGTTTGCCCTATGACCAATTGCATCCTTGAAAGGAACTGACATCTCCAGAGCAGCAGCACAAAGCATAGCATCAAAATTACATTGAACATACACACTAGTCACTCCTAGTTACTGCTAAAAAATCAACTCCTAGTTTTATTTTACATCCAAAAGAAAAATTCCACTAATAACGCCTACTCTGGCCAGTGGCCGGCATTCTGAATTGAAAAAGGGCGTCTCGGTTCCATTGCAGATTTGTGGGAGTACAGATGCATAGTTTGGTGTTGAATGACTTGGGAATTATAACCTTTGTTAATACTTAATACTTGACCAGGGGCAGATCGTTTGTTTTAGTGGACTGGCGTAAGACGTATGTACATATGTGTAGGACCAAATAATGCCTGCCATCTAATGATCTAATCTACGTATGAAATTCTCGCAAGAAAAATCTAACCTACATACACAAACATAATCATGTGACAAAAATGTTATGTTTTGTTCAAAAGTTCGCGTCAACTTTGGTTAGTTTGGTTATTATCAAGATCAAACTGCAATTAAATGGTTATTACCGAAACCAAATTGTATCTATGTATAAAGCTGTATAAACTGAAGTATAAAAATCATATAAACCAAAAAACATATAAACCGAACCGAACGAAACAAAAAAAAAACGGAATGCCACCCCTGATGAGTCAACAAGTATGTGATCCTGGCTTAGGTTGCCGCAAGAGCCACCAAGTTGACCGGGTCAAAAAAAATTTAGTTTAGTCAAAATTTTCTATACAAAAAGTGGACCGGGTCAAAACAGGCTCGGCTCAGTGGCCCAACGAGCTACAAAAGCATGCTCGGTCTGGCCATCCCTAGTCGCAGTTACTGCGGTCGTAGCCATCCTCACCCAATCCATAAAAAAAAACATACTAGCCCAGTTTCTCAAGAAGAAGAAGCCATCCTCACCCGATTTTCCAAAAGAAGAAGGCATCCTCACCCATTGTGTGTCAGTTATGCTTGACGCTGATACGGTGCAGCGGTTGCCTCGGCCAGCTCCTAGTGCAAACAAAAACATCCAGTTGAGCACCAAACCCGTATAGGTTTCATTACTTGTGGAGTGGTGTGAGTAAAGCGTGCGGCCATTATACAAGGGCCATGCCATGCTGTAGCTTGAGGCGCCGCCTGCCGTGCCGCCATCAGCTACTACGAGATATAGTACTTACGTAATTTTTGCGGCTCAACTTCCCCAACCCGGAGTTCCCGCAAATCTCTAATGTTACGGTTCATATGTGGTTTGTGCAATTGCAGAGAAGAAAAGGAGCAGTGCAGCAGGGATCTATGTGGGAATCGTTTGTTCCATTGTATTGATATTGAGTCTTTCAGCTTTTACCTGCATTCGCTTCAGAAGACGGAATAAGGCTACTGTGCAGCACGACAATGGTGAGTGGCATAAAAAATGTTAACCTGCTCAAGACTTGACATTTACAGTTGAGAAAAGTATGTTTTTGGTCCCTCAAGTTTTCACAAAGTATAGACTTGGTCCCTCAAGATTTTTTGGTATACGTTTGGTCCCTCAAGTTTCAAAACCGGATAAGTCTGGTCTTACACTAGATTTTGAGCACGTTGACTGGTTTTGACCGCCACAAAACCGCCCGATGAACAGTAATTTGAAAAAAAAATATAAAAAAAACCTTCAAAACAATCTGAATTTTTTGGGGTCGAATATGCTTACATATGCAAGATGCGAACAAAATTTCATGCCCTTTTGGCACTCGAGGAGCTCGCGGCAAAAAAACAAAAATATCTGCATGATGAATAGTAAATTCAAAAATAATAAATAATAATAATCCTCGAGTGTCAAAAGAGCACGAAAAGTTGGTCGCACCTTGCGCATGTAAGCATACTGGATCCCAAAAATAATTAGATTTTTGAAGTTTTTTTAAATTACTGTTCATCGGGTGGTTTTGTGGCGGTCAAACCTGGTCAATGTGCTCCAAATCTGGTTTAGGACCAAACTTATCCGGTTTTGAGACTTGAAGGACTAAATGTATACCAGAAAATCTTGAAGGACCAAGTCTATACTTTTTGAGAACTTGAGGGACCAAAAACATACTTTTCTCTTTACAGTTTATACTTACCGTTCTTGCCGTTTGACACCAGAATTGAAGAAAATCTCGAGACCACAGTGTGTGATCTTTGACTTGCCTGCGCTGCAAGAGGCAACTGAAAATTTCTCGTATAGGAACAAGATCGGAGAAGGTGGTTTTGGTGTTGTGTATAAGGTAATTAAACACAGTAGTATACGAATTTTTCTGTCTATCTATCCATTATCTATTATTAGTATATACTAAAAGCACAATACATACAGTAAAAAAGGAGGATGTTACAAAATGTTATTCCCTCCTTTCCGGTTTATAGGACTCAGTTCAAAAATCTCACCAATCAAGGTAGATTGTGAGTGGTGGAATACTTTTTGTAGTTTTGCAAAAGCACCTAATTAATGCTCTTGTTTTCCTCAAAAAATTATGTTTACCAATGCGTTAATTGCAATACACGCATGCATAAAGTATATGCATTGGTCAATTTTCTCTTAATACTTGCATGCAATGATTTAATGCACCTTAGAATCTGAACATGTGATGGAAAACAACCAAATTGAGCCTTATAAAATGAAAAAACTAAAATTTTAAGATAACCCCTATAAACCGGAAAGGAGGGAGTAGAAAAAGAAAATAATCCGATGGTCAATTGGGTGGGACTCTGTAGTTATGAAGATGAGAAAAGTTAAAATTTCCTCCAAAAATTTGGGGCCGACAATGTTGGGGAACGTAGTAATTTCAAAATTTTTCCTACGCACACGCAAGATCATGGTGATGAACAGCAACGAGAGGGGAGAGTGTTGTCCACATACCCTTGTAGACCAAGGCGGAAGCGATCACAACGTAGAGGAAGTAGTCGACGTTCTCCTCGCGATCCGACCGATCCCAAACGTTACATCCGGCGCCCGAGTTCTTGACACACGACAGCTCGATGACGCCCCTCAGACTCGATCCAGGCCGAGTGTCGAGGGAGAGTTCCGTCAAGACGACGTGGTGACGATCTTGATGTTTCACCGGCGCAGGGCTTCGCCTAAGCTTCGCGACGGTATGACCGAGGTGGAATATGGTGGAGGGGGGCACCGCACACGGCTAAGGAACGATCCGTAGATCAAACTTGTGTCCTAGGGTGCCCCCCTGCCCCCGTATATAAAGGAGGGAGGGGGGAGGCCGGCCGGCCTAGAGGAGGCGCGCCGGGAGGAGTCCTACTCCCACCGGGAGTAGGACTCCCCCCCTTTCCTAGTTGGAATAGGATTGGGGGAGGGGAAGAGGAAGGCCGCCCACCCTCCTTGTCCTATTCGGACTAGGGGGAGGGCGCGCCACCCCCCGGCCGGCCCTTCCTCTTCTCCCTCGAGGCCCACCGAGGCCCATTTACCCCGGGGTTCCGTAACCTCCGGTACTCCGTAAATTCTGCTTTCACCCTAACCATTCGAACTCCAAACATAGGCTTCCAATATATCAATCTTTATGTCTCGACCATTTCGAGACTCCTCGTCATGTCCGTGATCACATCCGGACTCAACTTCTTCGGTACATCAAAATACATAAACTCATAATAACATCCATCGAAACCTTAAGCGTGCATGGACCCTACGGTTCGAGAACAATGCGACATGACCTAGAACTATTCTCGGTCAATAACCAATAGCGGACCTGGATGCCCATATTGGTTCCTACATATTCTACGAAGATCTTTGTCGGTCGACCGCATAACAACATACGTTGTTCCCTTTGTCATCGGTATGTTACTTGCCCGAGATTCGATCGTCGGTATCCAATACCTAGTTCAATCTCGCACGCAAGTCTCTTTACTCGTTCCGTAATGCATCATCTTACAACTAACTCATTAGTTGTTATGCTTGCAAGGCTTCATGATGTGCATTACCGAGAGGGCCCAGAGATACCTCTCCGACAATCGGAGTGACAAAACCTAATCTCAAATACGCCAACCCAACATCTGCCTTTGGAGACACCTGTAGTACTCCTTTATAATCACCCGATTACGCCAGACGCTTGGTAGCACCAAAGTGTTCCTCCGTAAACGGAGTTGCATAATCTCATAGTTACGTGAACATGTATAAGTCATGGATAGAAGCAGTAGCAACATACTAAACGATCGTGTGCTAAGCTAAGGGAATGGGTCATGTCAATCGATCATTCTACTAATGATGTGACCTTGTTAATCAAATAACAACTCTTTGTTTATGGTCAGGAAACATTACCATCTTTGATTAACAAGCTAGTCTAGTAGAGGCATACTAGTGACATATTGTTTTGTCTATGCATTCACACATGTATCATGTTTCCGGTTAATACAATTCTAGCATGAATGATAAACATTTATCATGAAATAAGGAAATAAATAATAACTTTATTATTGCCTCTAGGGCATATTTCCTTCAGACAAATGGGATTAACTGTTCGCGTGGATATTCTCTCTATCTTCCTCACCTGATCCAACGATGCGGGTCGAGGACCCTCCACTGAATGGCGAGAAGAGTGGGACCTCATGAACAAATCCGTATGTGGCCAAAACCACGGGAAACTTCAGTTGGCCCTCACAGCATCTACAATCAGGCGCCTCAAATCCCTTTCGTACGTTCGGGTGGACGGTTCGGTCAGTGACCTATTAAAAAAATCCGACCCAGACGAACGCCTTTAACCAGCCTTAAATACTCGGACTGACGGCACCCCTCATATTCAACCCAAATATAAGGCTCGACCACGACCGAGCACGTCCACCACGTTGTACCGGGTCCAAGCTGGCCCACCCGACCCCACATATATTTGTCCTCATCGCCTCTCGGGACCAAACCTTAACCACTCCACTCCACTTCACCACTCAAGTTCCCATCCGGCGATCTCTGACCTTCTTCAGCATAAAGGGCAGCGGATCTGACTCCGACCAGTGCGGATCGGCCGACTGGGGTGTCATCCCGTGTGGGTTGGAGGTGGCAATGGTCGTCCGCATTGCACTCTGCCGCTCCGGGAGGACAGCGCCCAACCGACGACGAGCTCTTTTCGGCGCGAGTCGATTGTGTTGGCGCATCGGGAACTCGGATCTTCCAAAGCTGGATCATCGCGGTCCTCCCGAGAGGCTTCTAATCTCCCTTTCCCCATCACCGGTCCCGAGAGTATGAGTGCTACCGGGACCCGTGTGCCCTCCGTGGGAAGGAGAGGAAGAGGGTGGCCGAGGCCTGCCTCGCTGCCGACATGGCGGCAGCAGAGGCGGCTGATGCTGCGGGCCGGATGGCTGCAGAGGAGGAAGCCATCAGCGCCCGCATTGTAAAGAGGCAGCAGCGGAGGAACACGCGCGCCCTCGCCCGATAGCAGAATCAGGCTGTCCGTGCCATGGCTGGACTGCCCCCAAGGAGAAGGAGGACAACGACGGGTCGGAGAGTGACGGGTCGGAAAACTTCGGTGACGCGGTCCTGTAATGGTCCGTGGCACGGTATGCATTGAGGCTAAGCCATGTATCGGTGCGCGGCGCGGTCCGGACGTACTTTCTCCCTTAAACCGAAGACAAATGTTGGGGATTTCCGATAGTCCGGACCACTGCCAAGCCCGCTTCTAATCGCCCTAGCCCACCCAAACCTCCACCTGCCCCTCCCGCTTTTCAATCACACGCGTCGTGCCGCATTCATGCCAGCCCAGAGCATGTAGCGATGTGACCGCACTGGAAGGCGACGTAGACAAACGCGACCTCTCAGGCGTCCCCCCTTCAATGCAGACGCCGCATCCTGAGAAACCAACTCCGGCCACTCTGTCGCATTGAAGCGGGCTGACCGCCCCTCCGCCAGGCCTGGTCACGGTTATTTAAGCCATGCGCCGGCGACGAACAGATCCGCAGCCCCCCTTCCCGAGCACTGCATCGTCCGCCTCCCCCTCGCCAAGCCCTTCCCCCTTTCGGAGCCCTGTGGCGATGCCGGAGTCCTAGTTCTCCGCACCGACAAGTGGCACCGGTGGAAATTTGTCGTCAGGCGGATTGTGGCATCCCGGCCTTCGCTCATCGGGACCATCTTCATCCATGACGGCGGGCTCCTCCGGCAATGAGGAGATAGTCATCTCCTCCGGCAACGAGGATGACCAGTCACAGCAGCGGCCTCGTCTCCTGTCAGAGGCGGCTCTGACAAACGAAGAATTCGTCCGTCAGATGGGTCTGGTGCCACCATCGCCGGCGCGTGTGAAGGAGGATCCACCGTCCCTACCGCAGGTCCGCGTGAAGCGAGAGCCGGCATCCCCACTCCCTTAGGTGAAGAACAAGCCGGCGTCCCCGCCGTGCAACCGCCGCCTCCACATCGGCGACCGCGTGAAGCAGGAGTCGGCGTCCCCCCAGCGCCTCCACCGCGTGAAACCGGAGCCGGCGTCGCCCCCGCCGCACAATCGCTATGCGCGGATCGATGGGCCCTTCTCGCCACCACGACGCCATCGCCGCCCGATAAAGGATGAGGTACCACTCGCAATCGCATCCTGCACTACCTGGGAGGCGGCGGTTATGTTGGTGCTTCTGGCTCTTAGGCCGCGGTATCCGAGGCTGAGCGCGCAACGCAACAATAGCCGATGTTGTTGGGGAACGTAGCAGAAATTCAAAATTTTCTTACGTATCACCAAGATCTATCTATGGAGAAACCAGCAACGAGGGGAAGGAGAGTGCGTCTACATACCCTTGTAGATCGCTAAGCGGAAGCGTTCAAGAGAACGGGGTTGAAGGAGTCGTACTCGTCGTGATCCAAATCACCGGAGATCCTAGTGCCGAACGGACGGCACCTCCGCGTTCAACACACGTACAGCCCGGTGACGTCTCCCACGCCTTGATCCAGCAAGGAGAGAGGGAGAGGTTGAGGAAGACTCCACCCAACAGCAGCACAACGGCGTGGTGGTGATGGAGGAGCGTGGTAGTCCAGCAGGGCTTCGCCAAGCACCGCGAGATATGAGGAGAGGGGAGAGAGGTATGGCTGCGCCAACAGGAGAAGAAACTCATGTGTTGGGCTGCTCCTATGCCTCCACTATATATAGGTGGAGAGGGGGCTGCGCCCCCACCTAGGTTTCCACCCTAGGGGGCGGCGGCCAGCCCTAGATCCCATCTAGGGAGGCGGCCAAGGGGTGGAGAGGGGAAACTTGCCCCCAAGCAAGGTGGGCGCCCCTCCCCAACCCTAGGTGCCTTGGGCCTTGGTGGGGGCGCACCAGCCCACCCGGGCTGGTCCTCTCACACTTGGCCCATGCAGCCCTCTGGGCCGGTGGCCCCACTTGGTGAACCCCGGACCTCCCGGTGGTCCCAGACGTTATCGATAAAACCGAAACTTTTCCATGACCAAAACAGACTTCCCATATATAAATCTTTACCTCCGGACCATTCCGAACTCCTCGTGACGTCCGGGATCTCATCCGGACTCAAAAACATTCGTAACCACATACAAGCTTCCTTTATAACCCTAGCGCCATCGAACCTTAAGTGTGTAGACCCTACGGGTTCGGAGACATGTAGACATGACCGAGACGTTCTCCGGTCAATAACCAACAGCGGATCTGGATACCCATGTTGGCTCCCACATGTTCCACGATGATCTCATCGATGAACCATGATGTCAAGGACTCAATTAATCCGTATACAATTCCCTTTGTCTAGCGGTATTTTACTTGCCCGAGATTCGATCGTCGGTATACCGATACCTTGTTCAATCTCGCTATCGCAAGTCTCTTTACTCGCTCCGTAACACATCATCCCGTGATCAACCCCTTGGTCACACTGCACATTATGATGATGTCCTACCGAGTGGGCCCAGAGATACCTCTCCATTTACACGGAGTGACAAATCCCGCCTCGATCCGTGTCAACCCAAAAGACACTTTCGAGATACCTGTAGTGCACCTTTATAGTCACCCGCCACGCTGTGACGCTTTGATACACCCAAAGCACTCCTACGGTATCCGGGAGTTACACGATCTCATGGTCTAAGGAAGAGATACTTGACATTGGAAAAGCTCTAGCAAATGAACTACACGATCTTTGTGCTATGCTTAGGATTGTCTTGTCCATCACATCATTCTCCTAATGATGTGATCCCGTTATCAACGACATCCAATGTCCATAGCCAGAAACCATGACTATCTGCTGATCACAACGAGCTATTCAACTAGAGGCTCACTAGGGACATATTGTGGTCTATGTATTCACACGTGTATTATGATTTCCGGATAATACAGTTATAGCATGAATAAAAGACAATTATCATGAACAAGGAAATATAATAATACTTTTATCATTGCCTCTAGGGCATATTTCCAACAGTCTCCCACTTGCACTAGAGTCAATAATCTAGTTCACATTGCCATGTGATTAACACTCACAGGTCACATCGCCATGTGACCAACATCCAAAGAGTTTACTAGTGTCATTAAACTAGTTCACATCACCATGTGATTAAGACTCAATGAGTTCTGGGGTTTGATCATGTTTTGCTTGTGAGAGAGGTTTTAGTCAACGGGTCTGCAACATTCAGATCCGTATGTACTTCGCAAATCTCTAGGTCATATTGTAATGCTGCTTCCAGGCTCCACTTGGAGCTATTCCAAATGGTCGCTCCACTATACGTATCCGGTTTGCTACTCAGAGTCACCCGGATAGGTGTTAAAGCTTGCATCGATGTAACCCTTTACGCCGAACTCTTTATCACCTCCATAATCGAGAAACATGTCCTTATTTACTCCAAGGACAATTTTGACCGCTGTCCAATGATCCATTCCTGGATCATTCTTGTACCCCTTGACTGACTCATGGCAAGGCACACTTCCGGTGTGGTACACAACATAGCATACTATAGAGCCTACGTCTGAAGTATAGGGGACGACCTTCGTCCTTTCTCTCTATTCTGCCGTGGTCGAGCTTTTAAGTCTTAACTTCATACCTGACATCTCAAGCAAGAACTCCTTCTTTGACTAATCCATCTTGAACACCTTCAAGATCATGTCAAGGTACGTGCTCATTTGAAAGTACTATTAGGCATTTTGATCTATCTTATAGATCTTGATGCTTATTTTTCAAGTAGCCTAATCCAGGTTTCCATTGAAAAACACTTTTCAAATAACCCTATATGCTTTCCAGAAATTCTACATCATTTCTGATCAACAATATGTCAATAACATATACTCATCAGAAATTCTATAGTGCTCCCACTCACTTCTTTGGAAATACAAGTTTCTCACAAACTTTTGTATAAACCCACAATCTTTGATCATCTCATCAAAACGTACATTCCAACTCCGAGATGCTTACTCCAGTCCTTAGAAGGATCGCTGGAGCCAGCATACCTTTTAGCATCCTTAGGATCGACAAAAACTTTCGGATTGTATCACATACAACCTTTCCTTACGAAGACTGGTAAGGAAACTCGTTTTGACATCCATTTGCCAGATTTCATAAATGTAGCTAATGCTAACATGATTCCGACGGACTTAAGCATCGCTACGGATGAGAAAATCTCATCGTAGTCAACTCCTTGAACTTGTGAAAAACTCTTCACCACAAGTCGAGCTTCATAGACGGTGACATCACCGTCCACGTCTGTCTTCTTCTTAAAGATCCATTTATCTCAATGGCTTGCCGATCATCGGGCAAGTCCACCAAAGTCCATGCTTTGTTCTCGATACATGGATCCTATCTTGGATTTCATGGCTTCTAACCATTTGTCGGAATTTGGGCCCACCATTGCTTCTCCATAGCTCGAGGTTCATTGTTGTCTAGCAACATGACCTTCAAGACAAGATTACTTGCACCACTCAAGTAGTATGCATCCTTGTCACCCTACGAGGTACGGTAGTGACTTGATCCGAAGTTTCATGATCACTATCATAAGCTTCTACTTCAATTGGTGTAGGTGCCACAGGAACAACTTCCCGTGCCCTGCTACACACTAGTTGTAGTGACGGTTCAATAACCATATCAAGTCTCCACCATCCTCCCACTCAACTTTTCGAGACAAACTTTTCCTCGAGAAAGGACCCGATTCAAGAAACAATCCCTATTGCTTTCGGATCTGAATTAGGAGGTATACCCAACTGTTTTGGGTGTCCTATGAAGATGCATTTTATCCGCTTTGGGTTCGAGCTTATCAACCTGAAACTTTTTCACATAAGCGTCGCAGCCCCAAACCTTTAAGAAATGACAGCTTAGGTTTCTCTAAACCATAGTTCATACGGTGTCATCTCAACGGAATTACGTGGTGCCCTATTTAAAGTGAATGTGGTTGTCTCTAATGCCTAACTCATAAACGATATTGGTAATTCGATAAGAGACATCATGGTATGCACCATATCCAATAGGGTGCAACTATGATGTTCGGACACACCATCAAACTATGGTGTTCCAGGCGGTATTAATTGTGAAACAATTTCCATAATGTCTTAATTATGTACAAAGCTTGTAACTCAGATACTCATCACTATGATCATATCATAGACATTTCATCCTCTTGTCACGATGATCTTCAACTTCACTCTGAAATTACTTGAACCATTCAATAATTCAGACTTGTGTTTCATCAAGTAAATATACTCTACATCTACTCGAATCATCTGTGAAGTAAGAACATAACAATATTCATTGCATGCCTCAGCACTCATTGGACTACACACATCAAAATGTGTTACTTCCAACAAGTTGCTATCTTGTTCCATTTTACTGAAAAACGAGGCTTTTTAGTCATCTTGCCCATGTGGTATGATTTGCATATTTCAAGTGATTCAAAATCAAGTGAGTCCAAACGATCCATCTGCATGGAGTTTCTTCATGCGTATACACCAATAGACGTGGTTCGCATGTCTCAAACTTTTCAAAACGAGTGAGTCCAAAGATCCATCAACATGGAGCTTCTTCATGCGTTTTATACCAATATGACTTACATCGCAGTGCCACAAGTAAGTGGTACTATCATTACTATCTTATATCTTTTGGCATGAAAATGTGTATCACTACGATCGAGATTCAATAAACCATTCCTCTAGGTGCAAGACCATTGAAGGTATTATTCAAATAAACAGAGTAACCATTATTCTCCTTAAATGAATAACCATATTGCGATAGACATAATCCAATCATGTCTATGCTCAACGCAAACACCAAATCTCGATGGTAGAGGGAGCGTGCGATGCTTGATCACATCAACCTTGGAAACACTTCCAACACATATCGTTAGCTCACCTTTAGCTAGTCTTCGTTTATTCCGTAGCTCTTTTATTTCGAGTTACTAACACTTAGCAAGCGAACCGGTATCTAATACCCTGGTGCTACTAGGAGTACTAGTAAAGTACACATTTACATAATGTATATCCAATATACTTCTATCGGACCTTGCCAGCCTTCTCATCTACCAAGTATCTAGAGTAATTCCGCTCCAGTGGTTGTTCCCCTTATTATAGAAGCACTTAGTCTCGGGTTTGGTTTCAACCTTGGGTTTCTTCACTGGAGCAGCAGCTGATTTGCCGTTTCATGAAGTATCCCTTCTTGCCCTTGCCCTTCTTGAAACTAGTGGTTTCACCAACCATCAACAATTGATGCTCCTTCTTGATTTCTACTTTCGCGATGTCAAACAAATCGTGAATACCTCAAGGATCATCATATCTATCCCTGATTTGTTATAGTTCATCACGAAGCTCTAGCAGCTTGGTGGCAAATGACTTTGGAGAAACATCACTATCTCATCTGGAAGATTAACTCCCACTCGATTCAAGTGATTGTTGCACTCAGATAATCTGAGCACAAGCTCAACGATTGAGCTTTTCTCCCTTAGTTTGCAGGCTAAGAAAATCGTCGGAGGTCTCATACCTCTTGACGTGGGCACGAGCCTGAAATCTCAATTTCAGCCCTCAAACATCTCATATGTTCCGCGACGTTTGGCGTCTTTGGTGCCTCAACTCTAAACCGCTTAACCGAACTATCACGTAGTTATCAAAACGTGTATGTCCGATGTTCGCAACATCCACAAACGACGCTTGGGGTTCAAAGACACCGAGCGGTGCATTAAGGACATAAGCTTTCTACTGTCCGCATAATCGCTATTGTCAACTTTCAACTATATTTTCTCTAGGAACATATCTAAACAGTGGAACTAAAGCGCGAGCTTACGACATAATTTGCAAAGAACTTTTGACTATGTTCAGGATAATTAAGTTCATCTTATGAACTCCCACTCAGATAGACATCCCTCTGGTCATCTAAGTGTTACACGATCCGAGTCGACTAGCCCGTGTCCGATCATCACGTGAGACGGACTAGTCATCGTCGGTGAACATCTTCATGTTGATCGTATCTTCCATACGACTCGTGTTCGACCTTTCGGTCTCCGTGTTCCGAGGCCATGTCTGTACATGCTAGGCTCGTCAAGTTAACCCTAAGTGTTTTTGCTGTGTAAAACTGTCTTACACCCGTTGTATGTGAACGTAAGAATCCATCACACCCGATCATCACGTGGTGCTTAGAAGCGACGAACTGTAGCAACGGTGCACAGTTAGGGGAGAACACTTCTTGAAATTGTTGTAAGGGATCATCTTATTTACTACCGTCGTTCTAAGTAAACAAGATGCATAAACATGATAAACATCACATGCAATCAAATAGTGACATGATATGGCCAATATCATTTTGCTCCTTTGATCTCCATCTTGAGGCTCCATGATCATCATCGTCACCGCATGACACCATGATCTCCATCATCATGATCTCCATCATCGTGTCTTCATGAAGTTGTCTCGCCAACTTATTACTTCTACTACTATGGCTACCGTTAGCAATAAAGTAAAGTAATTACATGGCGTTGTTCAATGACACGCAGGTCATACAATAAATTAAGACAACTCCTATGGCTCTGCCGTTGTCATACTCATCGACATGCAAGTCGTGATTCCTATTACAAGAACATGATCAATCTCATACATCACATATCATTCATCACATTCTTTTGGCCATATCACATCACATAGCATACCCTGCAAAAACAAGTTAGACGTCCTCTAATTGTTGTTTGCATGTTTCTACGGGCTGCTATGGGTTTCTAGCAAGAACGTTTCTTACCTCGCAAAACCACAACGTGATATGCCAATTGCTATTTACCCTTCATAAGGACCCTTTTCATCGAATCTGTTCCGACTAAAGTGGGAGAGATCGCACCCGCTAGCCACCTTATGCACGGTGCATGTCGGTCAGTGGAACTCGCCTCACGAAGAGTACGTGTAAGGTCGGTCCGGCCGCTTCATCCCACAATACCGTCGAAACAAGATTGGACTAGTAACGGTAAGCATATTGAACAAAATCAACGCCCACAACTACTTTGTGTTCTACTCGTGCAAAGAATCTACGCAATAGACCTAGCTCATGATGCCACTTGTTGGGGAGCGTAGCAGAAATTCAAAATTTTCTTACGTATCACCAAGATCTATCTATGGAGAAACCAGCAACGAGGGGAAGGAGAGTGCGTCTACATACCCTTGTAGATCGCTAAGCGGAAGCGTTCAAGAGAACGGGGTTGAAGGAGTCGTGCTGCCGTGATCCAAATCACGGAGATCCTAGTGCCGAACGGACGGCACCTCCGCGTTCAACACACGTACAGCCCGGTGGCGTCTCCCACGCCTTGATCCAGCAAGGAGAGAGGAGAGGTTGAGGAAGACTCCACCCAACAGCAGCACAACGGCGTGGTGGTGATGGAGGAGCGTGGTAGTCCAAAGAGGGCTTCGCCAAGCACCGCGAGATATGAGGAGAGGGAGAGAGGTATGGCTGCGCCAACAGAGAAGAAACTCATGTGTTGGGCTGCTCCTATGCCTCCACTATATATAGGTGGAGAGGGGCTGCGCCCCACCCAGGTTTCCACCCTAGGGGCGGCCAGCCCTAGATCCCATCTAGGAGGCGGCCAGGGGTGGAGAGGGAAACTTGCCCCCAAGCAAGGTGGGCGCCCTTCCCAAACCCTAGTTGCCTTGGGCCTTGGTGGGGGCGCACCAGCCCACAGGGGCTGGTCCCTCTCACACTTGGCCCATGCAGCCCTCTGGGCCAGTGGCCCCACTTGGTGGACCCGGGACCCTCCCGGTGGTCCCAGACGTTATCGATAAAACCGAAACTTTTCCCATGACCAAAATAGGACTTCCATATATAAATCTTTACCTCGACCATTCCGAACTCCTCGTGACGTCCGGGATCTCATCCAGACTCAACAACATTCGGTAACCACATACAAGCTTCCTTTATAACCCTAGCGTCATCGAACCTTAAGTGTGTAGACCCTACGGGTTCGGGAGACATGTAGACATGACCGAGACGTTCTCCGGTCAATAACCAACAGCAGGATCTGGATACCCATGTTGGCTCCCACATGTTCCACGATGATCTCATCGGATGAACCACGATGTCAAGGACTCAATTAATCCCGTATACAATTCCCTTTGTCTAGCGGTATTTTACTTGCCCGAGATTCGATCGTCGGTATACCGATACCTTGTTCAATCTCGTTACCGGCAAGTCTCTTTACTCGTTCCGTAACACATCATCCCGTGATCAACCCCTTGGTCACACTGTGCACATTATGATGATGTCCTACCGAGTGGGCCCAGAGATACCTCTCCGCTTACGGAGTGACAAATCCCGCCTCGATCCGTGTCAACCCAAAAGACACTTTCGGAGATACCAGAGTGCACCTTTATAGTCACCCGATTCGCCAGTGGCGTTTGATACACCCAAAGCACTCCTACGGTATCCGGAGTTACACGATCTCATGGTCTAAGGAAGAGATACTTGACATTGGAAAAGCTCTAGCAAATGAACTACACGATCTTTGTGCTATGCTTAGGATTGTCTTGTCCATCACATCATTCTCCTAATGATGTGATCCCGTTATCAACGACATCCAATGTCCATAGTCAGAAACCATGACTATCTGTGATCACAACGAGCTAGTCAACTAGAGGCTCACTAGGGACATATTGTGGTCTATGTATTCACACGTGTATTATGATTTCCGGATAATACAGTTATAGCATGAATAAAAGACAATTATCATGAACAAGGAAATATAATAATACTTTTATCATTGCCTCTAGGGCATATTTCCAACAGATGTATCACGTGGGCGCTCGATGGCTCCATCACCACCACGGAGATGGCTGCCAAGCGCTTCCGCCACCTTGACCGCGAGCTCGCCAAGATCGGCGAGGAGTGGTTGCTTAGCGACTGCTCCGCCAACGCCGGCAGGGGCAAGGCCGCTGCCAGCGCCTTCGGCAGTGGCCAGGGCGGCCCTTTGCACCGTGCAGCAAGAGGCGGAGCGGCTCCACCGCGAGCGTCAGGCAGCTACCGGACATGGTTGTCGCGGCCCTCCGTCATCCTTGTGACGCTGGAGGGACGACGTCGACAATGCCGATGGCATGGACGCCGACAATGGTGCTGCAGGAAAGGGCGGCACGCTTACGAGGTGGTCGTCCAATATAGGTTTTAGTGTTTTTTAAAAATTAGTAAAACGGTCAAAATATCGTCCGTTTATGTAAATTGTATTCGAACTTGAATGAAATCCGCATGGTTTGAATGAATTTCACCTGGTTTGTTCATATTGTTGGCCGGATGTATGCGGGCGGCGTTGGATCTGGTTCCTCCGCAGAAATTTATGGGTAGATGCCATTAGGATAATTTTTGACCAGAATCTGTTTTTCCAGGATACCACAAATGATTTTTGACATCCAAATCCAAGTCATGTTGATAGGATATGATATTGCTAATCTGTTTTTTGTAGCTGGATAATCCAACTTTTAAGTATTGATATCTGATTTATGGGCAACAATTTAAGTGTTAATTAGAAATATCCGGTTTATTTGGCTTATTTTAATATCTTCTAAGTATACAAGCATAAATACTTGCCTGTTGTTTATCTACAGTTTTACTTAAATCATTTATATATTTTTTACGACTGTTTCCACTTTTTTTGGGGAAAGCCTTCATGGCGCACTTTATTTCACTTTAAAAAGTGATATATCGCTTATTACATGAGAAACAATAAAACTAGGTGGGAGTATCATCCCAAAAGACAGAAGAGTTTGAAATACTAGCATGCCTAGCTAAATTGTGCGCCACATGATTTGCTTCTCGGTTACAGTGTTGCAAAGAAATATCACCAATCCTTTGAGCTATTTAAAAACAATCTACAAATATAGCCGCCTAAGGACTCCAAACCTGGATTGCGCCATTGAAAGCTTGGACAAGTTCCAAGGAATCCGATTCTACAATGACTCGAATACACCCAAATCTTCAATGAGGTTTAAGCCATGTTGTAGTGCTTTAGCTTTTGCTGTTCCTACATCTAACAGGTGGTGAAGAGGCCAACATGCACCAGCTATTGCGTCACCCTTATGATTTTGAATAACCGCTTCTGCGCCTCCTCCGCCATCATTCTTAAAAGCAGCATCTACATTCAGCTTGTATACATCATTTGTTGGTTTTGTCCAAGTGATTTATTCTTGCTTGGTCCCTAAATCTACGCTAGCAAAATTGCTTGCTAGAGCTTGAATCACAAAAGATGTGCGAGGCGGCGGGGCTACAGATCCCCCCTAACAAACTCCCGCTGTTGCCACCATACATACCATGCCCCCACAAAGATGAGCTCTTTAAGACCAACATGACCAAGAATTGGTGATTTGTTACTAGTTCGACGCAACAGATCCTCCAACACAACAGACCCGGATCTAGCTATACGTGACGCTTCTTCAATAATTTCCAGAAGACCCAGGGCAGCCCAGACTTTCTTCGCTTGTGCACAAGTAAACGTTAAGTGTAAAATGTCCTCCGAACCCATAGAACATACTGGACATTTTGGAGAAGTAGGGATGTGCCTATTAGCAAGCACTAATAGTCCCGGAACTATCCCATGAAGAGCCTTCCATGCAAAATTTTTGACTGTACTCGGTACCTGCAACTTGTTGGGAAACATTGGATGTAAAACAAAAAAATTTCGACGCACACGCAATGATCTATCTATGGAGATGCAAAGCAACGAGGGGGAGATTGTGTCTACGTACCCTCGTAGACCGTAACCGGAAGCGTTTCTCAACGCGGTTGATGTAGTCGAACTTCTCCGCGCTTCAATCGATCAACTACCGAACACATGACACCTCCGTGTTTTGCACACGTTCAGCTCGGTGACGTCCCTTGCCTTCTTGATCCAGCAACACGTCGAGGTAGTAGACGAGTTCCATCAGCACGACAGCGTGGTGACGGTGATGGTGAAGTGATCCTCGCAGGGCTTCGCCTAAGCACAACGAAAATATGACCGAGGGTGTAAACGGTGGAGGGGGGCGCCGCACACGGCTAGGTAATTGTCTGGGGTGTGCTAGACCCCCCCACATATATATATATATATATATATATATATATATAGGTGGGAGGGAGAGGGGAGAGGCCAGGAGGTGCCCCAAGTAGGACCGAATCCTACTTGGGTTCCTCCTAGGCCGGCGCCCCCCTTCCTTATTAGCCGGAGGGGGAAGCAAAGAGAAGGGAGGAGGGAAGGAAGGGGGAGGCCGAATCCCCCTTTCCTTCTCCCTTCCCCTCTTTCCTTCTCCTCTGGTTCGGCCCATATGAGGGGCGCACCAGCCCCTGGTGGCTGGTGTGTTTCCCCTCTTGGCCCATTAGGCCCATATCTTTTGCCGGGGGTGCTCAGAACCCCTTTTGGTGACCCGATAAGTACCCAGTACCCCCAAAACACTCCTGGTGTCCGAATACTATCACCCTATATATGAATCTTTACCTCTCGACCATTTCGAGACTCCTCGTCATGTCTGTGATCTCATCCGGTACTCTGAACAACATTCGGTCACCAAATAATATAATAACGTCAATGAATGTTAAGCGTGCGAACCCTACGGGTACGAGAACTATGTAGACATCACCGAGACACCTCTCCGGTCAATAACCAATAGCGTAACCTGGATGCCCATATTGGCTGCTACATATTCTATGAAGATCTTTATCGGTCGAACAGTTATGACAAGATATATTATTCCCTTTGTCTGTCGGTATGTTACTTGCCCGAGATTCGAACGTCGGTATCTTCATACCTAGTTCAATTTCATTACCAACAAGTCTCTTTACTCGTTCCGTAATACATCACCTCATGACTAACTCCTTAGTCGTTTGCTGGCAAGCTTATGATGTGTATTACCGAGAGGGCCCAGAGATACCTCTCCGATACTCGGAGTGACAAATCCTGTTCTCGATCAATGCCAACTCAACAAACACCTTCGGAGATACCTGTAGAGCATCTTTATGATCACCCAGTTACGTTGTGATGTTTGATAGCACATAAGGCATTCCTTCGAAGGAATATTATTTGACATGAAGAAAGCAATAGCAATAAAACTGAACGATCATAATGCTAAGCTAAAGAATGGGTCTTGTCCATCACATCATTCTCCTAATGATGTGATCCTGTTATCAAATGACAACTCATGTCAATGGTTAGAAAACCTTAACCATCTTTGATCAACGAGCCAGTCTAGTAGAGGCTCACTAGGGACACGGTGTTTATGTATTCACACATGTATTAAGGTTTCCGATCAATACAATTCTAGCATGAATAATAAACCTTTATCATGAATAAGGAAATATAAAATAACAATTTTATTATTGCCTCTAGGGCATATTTCCTTCAGTCTCCCACTCGCACTAGAGTCAATAATCTTTTTCACATCGCCATGTGATTAACACCAATAGTTCACATTGTCATGTGATTAACACCAACAGTTCACATTGCCATGTGACCAACACCCAAAGGGTTTACTATAGTCAATAATCTAGTTCACATCACCATGTGATTAACACCCAAAGAGTACTAAGGTGTGATCATGTTTTATTTGTGTGAGAGGTTTAGTCAATAGGTCTGTCATATTCAGATCCGTATGTATTTTGCAAATTTCTATGTCTACAATGCTCTGCATGGAGCTACTCTAGCTAATTGCTCCAACTTTCAATATGTATCCAGATCGAGACTCGGAGTCATCCGGGTCGGTGTCAAAGCTTGCATCGACGTAACTCTTTACGACGAACTCTTTATCACCTCCATAACCAAGAAACATTTACTTAGTCCTCTTTAGGCACCTAAGGATAATTTTGACCGTTGTCCAGTGATCTACTCCTGGATCACTATTGTACCCTTGCCAAACTCATGGCAAGGCACACAACAGATCTGGCACACAGCATGGCATACTTTATATAACCTATGACTGAGGCACAAGGAATGACTTTCATTCTATCTATATATTCTGCCGTGGTCAGATTTTGAGTCTTAGTCAACTTCACACCTTGCAACACAGACAAGAACCCTTTCTTTGACTGATATATTTTGAACTTGTTCAAATTTTTGCCAAGGTATATACTTTGTGAAAGTCCTATTAAGTGTCTCGATATATCCCTATAGATCTTGATGCCCAATATGTAAGTAGCTTCACTGAGGTCTTTTATTGAAAATTTTATTCAAGTATCCTTTTATGCTATCCAGAAATTCTATATCATTTCCAATCAACAATATGTCATCCACATATAATATCAAAAATGCTAGAGAGCTCCCACTCACTTTCTTCTAAATACAGGCTTCTCCGAAAGTCTATATAAAACCTTATGCTGTGATCACCTCATCAAAGCATATATTCCAACTCCGAGATGCTTGCACCAGTCCATAGATGGATCACAGGAGCTTGCACACTTTGTTAGCACCTTTAGGATCGACAAAACCTTCTGGTTGCATCATATACAACTCTTATTTAAGATATCCATTAAGGAATGCAGTTTTGACGTCCATTTGCGAGATTTCATAATCATAAAATGTGGCAATTGCTAACATGATTCGGATAGACTTAAGCATCGCTACAGGTGAGAAAGTCTCATCGTAGTCAAATCCTTGAACTTGTAGATCCATTTATTCTCAATGGTTTGCTGATCATCGGGCAAGTCCACCAAAGTCCACACTTTGTGCTCATACATGGATCCTATCTCAGATTTCATGGCCTCAAGCTATCTGTCGGAATCTAGGCTCATCATAGCTTCTTCATAGTTCGTAGGTTCACCATGTTCTAGTAACATGACTTCCAGGACAAGATTACCTTACCACTCTGGTGCGGATCGTGCTCTAGTTGACCTATGAAGTTCAGTAGTAACTTGATCTGAAGTTTCATGATCATTATCATTTGCTTCCTCTCTAGTTGGTGTAGGCACCACAGGAAAGGTTTTCTCTGATGTGCTACCTTCCAAATTGAGAGAAGGTACAATTACCTCATCAGGTTCCACTTTCCTCCCACTCAATTCTTTCGAGAGAAACTCCTTCTCTAGAAAGATTCCATTCTTGGCAAAAAGTCTTGCCTTCATATCTGTGGTAGAAGGTGTACCCAATTGTTTCCTTAGGGTATCTTATGAAGACGCACTTCTCCGATTTGGGTTCGAGCTTATCAGGCTGAAGCCTTTTGATGTAAGTGTCGCAACCCCAAATTTTAAGAAACGATAGTTTAGGTTTCTTGCCAAACCACAATTCATACGGTGTCGTCCCAATGGATTTAGACGGTGTCCTATTTAACATGAATGCAGCTGTCTCTAATGCATAACCCCAAAACGATAGTGGTAAATCGGTAAGAGACATCATAGAATGCACCAAATCCAATAAAGTACGGTTACGACGTTTTGACATACTATTACGCTGTGGTGTTCCAGGTGGCGTGAGTTGTGAAACAATTCCACATTGTTTTAAATGAAGGCCAAACTCGTAACTCAAATATTTGCCTCCGCGATCAGAACGTAGAAACTTTATTTTCTTTTTACGATGATTCTCTACTTCACTCTAAAATTCTTTGAACTTTTCAAATGTTTTAGACTTGTGTTTCATTAAGTAGATATACCCATACCTACGCAAATCATCTGTGAAGGTCAGAAAATAACAATACCTGCCGCGTGCTTCAACACTCATCGGACCGCATACATCGGTATGTAATATTTCCAATAAGTCATTGGCTCGCTCCATTGTTCCGGAGAATGGAGTTTTAGTTATCTTGCCCATGAGGCATGGTTCGCAAGTATCAAATGATTCATAATCAAGTGATCCCATCTGTATGGAGTTTCTTCATGCGCTTTACACCAATATGACTTAAACGGCGGTGCCACAAATATGTTGCACTATCATTACCAACTTTGCATCTTTTGGCATCAACATTATGAATATGTGTACCACCACAATCGATATTCAACAGAAATAGACCACTCTTCAAGGGTGCATGACCATAAAAGATATTACTCATATAAATGGAAAAACCGTTATTCTATGATTTAAATGAATAACTGTCTCACACTAAACAAGATCCAGATATAATGTTCATGCTCAACGTTGGCACCAAATAACAATTATTCAGGTCTAAAACTAATTCCGAAGGTAGATGTAGAGGTAGTGTGCCGACAGCGATCACATCGACCTTGGAACCATTCCCGACGCGCATCGTCACCTCGTACTTAGACAATCTTCGTTTAATTTGTAGCTCCTGTTTCGAGTTACAAATATGAGCAACCAAACTAGTATCAAATACCCAGTCACTACTACGAGCATTGGTATGGTACACATCAATAACATGTATAAATATACCTTTGTTCATTTTGCCATCCTTCTTATCTGCTAAGTATTTGGGGCAGTTCCGCTTCCAGTGACCATTTCCTTTGCAGTAGAAGCACTCAGCTTCAGGCTTGGGGTCTAGCTATGGGCTTCTTCATGGGAGTGGCAACTTGCTTGCCATTCTTCTTGAAGTTCCCTTTCTTTTCCTTGCCATTTTTCTTGAAACTAGTGGTCTTATTAACCATCAACACTTGATGCACTTTCTTGATTTCTACCTTCGCCGATTTCAGCATCGCGAAGAGCTCAGGAATCGTTTTTGTCATCCCTTGCATATTATAGTTCATCACGAAGTTCTAGTAGCTTGGTGATAGTGACTAGAGAACTCTGTCAATCACTATCTTATCTGGAAGATTAACTCCCACTTGATTCAAGTGATTGTAGTACCCAGACATTCTGAGCACATGCTCACAGCTGAGCTATTCTCCTCCATCTTGCAGGCAAAGTACTTGTCAGAGGTCTCATACCTCTCGACATGGGCATGAGATTGAAATACCAATTTCAGCTCTTGGAACATCTCATATGCTCCGTGGCATTCAAAACATTTTTGAAGTCCCGGTTCGAAGATGTAAAGCATGGCGCACAAAACTATCAAGTAGTCATCATATCGATCTTGCCAAACATTTATAACATCTACATATGCTCCTGCAACAGGCCTGTCACCTAGCAATGCATCAAGGACATAATTCTTCTGTGCAGCAATGAGGATAATCCTCAGATCACAGACCCAGTCCGCATCAGTGCTACTATCATATTTCAACTTAGTTTTCTCTAGGAACATATCAAAAATATAGGGGAGCTATATCGCGAGCTATTGATCTACAACATATATATGCAAAACTATAAGACTAAGTTCATGATAAATTAAGTTCAGTTAATCAAATTACTTGAGAACTCCCACTTAAATAGACATCCCTCAAGTCATCTAGGTGATACATGATCCAAATCAACTTACCCAGGTCTGATCATCATGTGAGATGGGGTAGTCATCAATGGTGAACATCTCTATGTTGATCATATCTACTATATGACTCACGTTCGACCTTTCGGTCTCCAGTGTTCCGAGGCCATGTTTGTACATGCTAGGATCGTCAAGTTTAACCCAAGTATTCCGCATGTGCAAAACTGTCTTGCACCCGTTGTATGTGAACGTAGAGTCTATCACACCCGATCATCACGTGGTGTCTCAACACGATGAACTGTAGCAATGGTGCATACTCAGGGAGAACACTTTTACCTTGAAATTTAGTCATGGGATCATCTTATAATGCTACCGCCGTACTAAGCAAAATAAGATGCATAAAAGACAAACATCACATGCAATCAAAATATGTGACATGATATGGCCATCATCATCTTGTGCTTTTGATGTCCATCTCCAAAGCATCGCCATGATCTCCATTGTCACCGGCTCGACACCTTTGATCTCCATCATTGCGTCGTGGTCGTCTCACCAACTATTGCTTCTACAACTACCACTAACGCATAGTGATAAAGTAAGCAATTACATGGCATTTGCATTTCATACAATAAAGAGACAACCATAAGGCTCCTGCCGGTTGCCGATGAATTTTAGAAGCATGATCATCTCATACAATAATGTATATCACATCATGTCTTGACCATATCACATCACAACATGCCCTGCAAAAACAAGTTAGACGTCCTCTACTTTGTTGTTGCAAGTTTTACGTTGCTGCTACGGGCTTCTAGCAAGAACCGTCCTTACCTACACATCAAACCACAATGGTGTTTCGTCAAGTTTGTTGTTTTAACCTTCTTCAAGGACTGGCCACAGTCAAATTCGATTCAACTAATGTAGGAGAAACATACACTCGCTAGCCACCTTTATGCAAAACTAGTTGCATGTCTGTCGGTGGAACCGGTCTCATGTGCGTGGACATGAAAGGTTGGTCCGGCCGCTTCATCCCACAACACGTCGAATCAAAATAAGACGTTGGTGGTAAGCAATATGACTATCACCGTCCACAACTCTTTGTGTTCTACTCGTGCATATCATCTACGCATAGACATGGCTCTGATACCAGTGTTGGGAAACGTTGCATGGAAAACAAAAAAATTCTATGCACACGCAATGATCTATCTATGGAGATGCAAAGCAACGAGGGGGATATTGTGTCTACGTACCCTCGTAGACCGTAAGCAGAAGCGTTTCTCAACACGGTTGATGTAGTCGAACTTCTTCGTGCTTCAATCGATCAAGTACCGAATGCACGACACCTCCGCATTCTGCACACGTTCAACTCGGTGACGTCCCTCGCCTTCTTGATCCAGCAAGATGTTGAGGTAGTAGATGAGTTTCGTCAGCACGACAGCTTGGTGACGGTGATGGTGAAGTGATCCTCGTAGGGCTTCGCCTAAGCACTACAAAAACATGACTGAGGGTGTAAACGGTGGAGGGTGGCGCCGCACACGGCTAGGCAATTGTCTGGGGTGTGTGCTAGAGGCGCCCCCACATATATATAGGTGGGAGGGAGAGGGGAGAGGCCAGGAGGCGCCGCAAGTAGGACCGAATCATACTTGGGTTCCTCCTAGGTCGGCGCCCCCCTTCCTTATTTGCCGGAGGGGGAAGGAAAGAGAAGGGAGGAGGGAAGGAAGGGGGAGGCCGAATCCCCCCTTTCCTTATCCCTTACCCTCTTTCCTTCTCCTATGGTTTGGCCCATATGGGGGGCGCACCAGCCCCTGGTGGCTGGAGCGTTTCCCCTCTTGGCCCGTTAGGCCCATATCTTTTGCCGGGGGTGCCCGGAACCCCTTCTGGTGACCCGATAAGTACCCGGTACCCCCAAAACACTTCCGGTGTCTGAATACTAGCGTCCTATATATGAATCTTCACCTCTCGACCATTTCGAGACTCCTTGTCATGTCCGTGATCTCATCCGGGACTCCGAAGAACATTCGATCACCTAATCACATAACTCATATAATACAATATCGTCAACGAATGTTAAGCGTGCAGACCCTACGGCTTCGAGAAATACGTAGACATGACCGGGACACCTCACGGGTCAACAACCAATAGCGGAACCTGGATTCTCATATTGGCTCCCACATATTCTACGAAGATCTTTATCGGTCGAACCATTATGACAACATATGTTATTCCCTTTGTTTGTCGGTATGTTACTTGCCCGAGATTCGATCGTCGGTATCTTCATACCTAGTTCAATCCCATTACCAGCAAGTCTCTTTACTCGATCCGTAATACATCACCTCGTGACTAACTCCTTAGTCATTTGCTTGCAAGATTATGATGTGTATTACCTAGAGGGACCAGAGATACCTCTCCAACTCAACAAACACCTTCGGAGATACCCGTAGAGCATATTTATGATCGCCCAGTTATGTTGTGACGTTTGATAGCACATTAGGCATTCCTCCGGTATCTGGGAGTTGCATAGTCTCATTGTCGAAGGAATATTATTTGACACGAAGAAAGCAATAGCAATAAAACTAAACGATCATAGTGCTAAGCTAACGAATGGGTCTTGTCCATCACATCATTCTCCTAACGGTGTGATCCCATTATCAAATGACAACTCATGTGAATGGTTAGGAAACCTTAACCATCTTTGATCAACGAGCTAGTCTAGTAGAGGCTCACTAGGGACACGGTGTTTATGTATTCACACATGTATTAAGGTTTCCGATCAATACAATTCTAGCATGAATAATAAACCTTTATTATGAATAAGGAAATATAAAATAACAACTTTATTATTGCCTCTAGGGCATATTTCCTCCACAGCTACCATAGAATTTTCCAAACTGGGTTTCGTGATGACCTGCTTTGACCATCAGTACGGGTAAGTCTATGCCGGTGAGAATGATCCCATTCAACATAATATGCTGACCTGACCGAAAACGTGTAAGATTTTGTGTAGTGTTGTACCACGAAATCTTCATCCATATGATCGCTAAGGGTGTCTGAAGAATCTTGTCAACATCAATAGGGTAAAAAAATGTCTCGTATTATAAGTCCTCATCCCAATTACCTGTATTCAGATCAATTAGCTCATTTACTGTTTGAAGAAGAACATACCCCTTTGGAGTAAATATCATGTGAGTGGGGCTTCCCGGAATCCAATGATCCTCCCCTATATTGATTGTTTCACCGGTGCCAACACGCCTGATGTGCCCTCTTTGAAAAGTATTAAGACCAGCCACAATGGTTTGCCACGTAAAAGATGAACCTTTTTTCGGACTAGCTTTAAGTAAATTGCAGCTTGGGTAATATTTACTTTTTAGAACTTGAGCGCACAAGGAATCCAGATTTGAAATGAGTCTCCAGGATTGCTTTGCAAGCATTGCAAAATTAAAAGAGTGTAGGTCCCGAAAGCCCATACCTCCATCCTTCTTAGAAATACACATTCTCCACCATGCCATCCAGTGCATACGCTTAATTTCGTCTGTATCTCCCCACCAGAACTCGGCCATTGCATCTGTCATTTCCTTAGATAGTTTTTTCGGGATATTGAATACAGACATAGCAAAAACAGGAATAGATTGTATGACTGCTTTTAGGAGAACTTCCTTCCCTCCCAATGATAGAAGCTTCTCCTTCCAAGTTTTCAGTCTACAAATAATTCTCTCTAACAAGTGCACAAAATTGTCACTTCTATTCACCCCTACCATAGCCGGTAGTCCTAAATATTTATCTGACAGTGCTTCAGACATGATATTAAGCTCAATACAAATATTTGCTTTTGTTTCAACACTCACGTTAGGACTAAAATAAATGCTACACTTTGCTTTGCTTACCAACTGCCCTGAACTTGCACAATATTGATATAGAACTTGTCTCAAAGAGGTTGCATTTTTCATATCAACTTTCATAAGGATAAAGGAATCATCATCAAATAATAAGTGTGAGACTGATAGCGCATTTCTGCAGACCCTGACACCTTAAATGCCACGAACCACCTCTCTATGAGCCAGAAGACTAGACAATCCTTCTGCACAGATCAATAATAAATAGGGTGATAGGGGGTCTCCCTGGCGGAGCCCTCTTCCAAGAATAAAAGATTTTGTCTCTTGATTATTGAACCTGACCTTGTACTGAACTGACCGAACACAGGCCATTAAAAGATTAACAAAATCAACGTGAAAACCCAACCGAGTCATCATACTACTCAAGAACCTCCATTCAACATGATCATAGGCTTTATGCATATCCAATTTTACTACACAGTAACCCCATCTACCCCTCTTTTTATTCTTTATTGCATGTATACTCTCATAAGCCAGCAGAATATTATCGGTAATGAGCCTACCCGGTACGAAGGCACTCTGTACCGACGAGATAATATCACCTAGAATAAATTTTAAATGAATGGAAATCATTTTGGATATTACCTTATAAAGAACATTGCATAAGCTGATGGTCTGTACTGTGTAATTAATTCTGGATTTTCCACCTTGGAATTAGGACAATGATCGTGTCATTCCATCCTGCTGGTATATAACCTTGTTGTTAATTGCTTGAAGGACTTCCAAAGTCAAAGAGTCACCCAATATAGTCCAGCATTTTTTGAAGAAAATTGCATGGAGTCCATCACAGCCAGGTGCTTTCATATCACCTATAGAAAAGAGCGCCTTCTTCACTTCCTCAGCAGAATATGGTTCTACTAAGTTATCATTCATTGTCGTTGAAACTCGTGGGACAGCCTTATTAAGTAACTCTGGGTCTGGCTCATCAATCTCTGTAGAAAATAAGCCCGCAAATATTGTGAAACATGTGGGTTCAGCGAGGTATTTCCTTCCAACCAAACACCATTCTCTCCCTTTAGCGCGGGGAATCAGGGCCGGCTCAAGGATTTCGAAGGCCCTGGGGCGAACTTCACCAATGGGCTCAACAGAGATTTTTTTTGGTTGATACACGAACAAATACATATATTATAAAGTCATAAAGAGTAGTAAATTTTCATTAGAATCAAATATCTGATATTTTTTCTTGCCTTTGTTCGAACTCAAGTATCATAGAAGCTACAATGCACAAAAGAATATAGAAATAGCATGATAGCAAACCTCGAGTAATCATGAGAAGCGAGAATTCCGTGCATTTTTTGACGCAAAATCATCAATGACAATGTCAAGATCAATACTGTCCAACATATTCTTCTCGATGCAACACATGGCCAAACCATTCAGTCTTTCTTGGGACATTGTTGACCTCAAATAATTTTTCAGTAGTTTTAATTTTGAGAAACTCCTTTCAGTTGATGCAATAGTGACGGGTACAGTCAAGAGGATACGATAAGCAATTGAGACATTTGGATAACAATCCGCAGCTCTAACAAACTCAAATATCTGATCCGCTGACATGAGTGTGTTTGGCAATGTCATCTGCAATACTTTTAGTTCAGAAACAAAATCATCTAAATCAACATCTGCTGACTTACCACGAGTGAAAGTGTTGACAAAATTAGTGCAACATTTTCTTAGATTGTTGTCACCCAACGACTTCAATTCTTTTGAGTTGAACAAGAATCCAAATATGCTCCCAAATGACTTCAGTTCCTCAAATCTACTAGTCAAGGAGGCAATTGCAACATCAATCATCACCAGAAAGTATTTAACTCTAAATGATTCCACCTCAATTTCTTGCCAATCTTCAAGAGAGAATCTTTAACAGTGCGAGCAAGACGGGAAATTAACTCGTTCTGAATATTATGGCCAAGATAATGATGATGGATTTCATTATTCTGAATGCGCCGAAGATGCTCTTGCATTACAGGATCAAATTCTGCCATCATTTCAATTACTCCCAAAAAGTTCCGATTGTTATCTTGATATAATTTCTCATTTGCTCCTCGAAAAGCCAAATTATGTTTAGCAAGAAATTTCACAGCAGAAACAATTCTAATTAAAACTTGTCTCCATCGCTTCTTCTCCCTTGCAATCTCTTCTTGCAAATCTTTATCAATTGTTTCATTCTTACTTAGCCTCAACCTTACCTCGTTCCAAGTATTCATGTTAGTGATATGCTCGGCACCATTCTCATGTAATTTGAGCTTCTCACTAAGATGTTTCCAATCCATCAATCCCTCGGATGCTAGCAAACTTTTGCTGTTTTCAGATTTGAACAATTTGCAGCAAAAACCATAAACTTTATTCACATGTTTAGAGTACACTAACCACCTCCGATCACTGGCCTCACCATTCCTTAGCTGTCTTGAGTAGTAAGCATATGAAAAATGCCTGCCTTTCTTATCCACAGGAAACACAAGATTGTACTCCCTTGTAGGTCCTTTTTCAATAAGAATATCTCTTGATTTATTGTCAAGAATATTCCAAGTTCTAGGATAAAAAATATCAAAAGAAGAAGCCTGCTCATCTATGTTTCCGTGGCCACTAAAATTTCCGATGTTCTGATTGGCATCAACATCGGCACGATTTTCCTCAACTGCATTCTCATTTTGATCGGGTTGTTTGCCATTGGTGATATATAATTGCACATAATTTGTAGCAGTATCCTTCCTCAACACGAATTTATTCATAGCCCCTTTCTGAGATCGAATCAACTTCTCTACTCATTTCTTGTTAGTTATTTGCTGATAACCAGATGGATGCTTTTTAGGCAACAAGATTACACTACCAATGGATGCAGCTGCAAGTGATGAGCGATGCAAAGGAAGAATCAGACACCGGATTGAGATTTTAGACTAAGAACATATAGCACGAGAAAATAGAGTCACCCACCACGGTTTCATAGAAATAGAATTGTGATCTGTGATTACCTCTTGATCTTGATCTTTTCCACAATTTCTTGCTGAGACGGACACAACTTGATCAGGGAACTAGGGATTTCAGTGATGCAGTCAGGCCATCGGCCAGTCAGGGACTCCGGACTGGATTAGGACGACTGGACGAGACGGCGACAGGGCGACGGTTCAGTGCGTGAATCAGGGCGAGAATCGCTGGAAAGAAAAGGAAAAGATGATTCAGGGCGATTCCGTTCCGTACGTGTGGCTGGCTACCTTCCTGGGCTAACTGTACGCCCTGGCTACATGGGCCTTTTTTTTTCTCTTTACTATGTCTCATACGTACATACTCTATACTAGATATGGGCCACTATTTCGGCCGGGCCCCGGGCCGTCGCCCCTACTGCCCTGGCCCAGAGCCGGCCCTGGGGGAAATCATATACGATTCATGCAAATTTACCCAGTTTCATTTATTTTCATGTTTTAACTAATTTACAATTTGTAATGTTAAACTATTTCTATGTTCTAATCGAAGTTGTCAAACAATCTTAAAAGGAAAAATATGATCTACAAAGAATTTCTTATGCGGCCGTGGGAAAGATTATACTCTTTCAAACGGAATATAATATATACATTTTATTGGATCATATTTTTTTACTGCAAACTTATATACCAAATAGGTTGCCCACCCAATTACCTGGGCGACTGTGCTAGTAAATTGAAAGAGTTAGTTACATTTGTACACCTAAGTTTCATGTTTGTGACAACAATTATCCCATTTAGTAGATTTTTTATATCTTTAATCCGTGTAAGCAACTTGTGGCACAGAGAAAAATATGAAAACTTGCTGAATGAGGCAATTGCCACAAGTTTGTTTAAATGGTGTAAAAATATACTAAATGGCATAACTGTTGTCAAAAACGTGAAAAATAGGGGGTAAAAAGAAGAAGTGACTCTAATTGAAAAGATTTTCACAAAAGAAAAACTCTAACTGAAAAGCAAACTCTGTCGTCTGTACCACACTTGTCTGAAAAAAGGCACTATGTTTCAGGGGAAACTCCCGGATGGGCAGGAAATAGCAGTGAAGAAACTTCGCGTAAGAACCCCGCATGGTTTGCATCAACTACACAACGAGGTGCTGGTGGTGGCTGAACTTCAGCACAAGAACCTTGTGCAGTTACACGGTTTTTACTCGCATCGGGATGATACACTTCTGGTTTATGAATACATGAAGAATGGGAGCCTTGACAGCTTTCTATCCGGTAATTTTTTTCCTCTCAACTGACTTTGTCCAGTCACCCCAACTTGCCACATTGATAGACCCTAAACACTTTCAAACTTCGTATACACCAACATATAAGCTCAAATTTTCATAATAGAGAAACTAAGTGAGCGACCCAAGTTAAATGACTAGCAATGCTCGAATTTTCTCTTCTGTGTGCTTTTCATATAAGCTCGAATTTCGTAGTAGAGAAAATAAGTGAGCGACCCAGTTAATTTTTTTTGAAAAGAAAGATAACCCCCGGCAACTGCATCAGAACGATGCATGCAGTCATATATTCTTAAAAGTGCAAAATCCAACAGCCGAATATCATTGGTCCGGAAATAAAAGGAAAAACTAACCCTGAGGTCGTATATCTCGCGACAGTAACCCTCAAGATAGTCACTAACCCTATGATGCAAGACACAATATAAACGAAAAATACACAACTCCTAAGCTCCGCCTTCAAGAAGGAATCACCGCACATGCGCCGATGATGGCGAGTCCTCTACAAGGTTGAACTCCGGATTCTCAGTCCCAAAGTCAATTTCAATCCACCACCTTCAGTAAGGACACGATGCAGGCGCGCGACGACATATCCCAATCCGTGATCTTGTGTTTCCACCTGAGTGCATAAACTCGTCGTTGAAGCCGTCCGTAACATCCGCCCTTATCCGTCTATCGATGCCTCGATAGCCGGATGCCTCTGGAGGATACAACAGAAGACAAAGACATCACATACCGTCTGCCTCCCGCTACTGTACACCACTTTCGATCCAACAACAACAGGCTAAACATAACACCTCCGTCAGAGCCACCGTGCATCACCTGCCAGGCGCAAACATGACTTGACATCTCTGCATAAGGCATTGTGTGTAGCATTCGCCGGTAGCGCATCCACCGGTGAGGCACTGCCCCACAACTTTAAAAGAGGCACATGCGTCATGTACCGCATCGAACCCGATTTGTTGAGGACCTCGTAAAGACCTTTCGGTGGCAACTGCAATCCGCAGCTCCGCCACCGCCAACTACCGTCTCACCAGAGAGAGCACTGTTCAAGCCCGTCAATACATGGACTGACCATGGGCGGAACTGAAGTACGAAACGCAGATCACGTTCGCTGACGGCCCCATATCCAGATCTCCACCACAACGGCAAGAGCGTTGCGGCCATGCTCTTGGCCTCGGAAGCTGACCGCACATCATGGCATGTCAAGCCATCGGACCACACGAAGCACGTAACTCTGGCCGGAGGGACCATTCCAGACCCAGATCCAGCCGTCGCATTGTCCAAGACCACGGCCGGCCATCGCTGCCGAGAAGAACCATGGCCGCCGCCCCATCTTCTAACCTCTGCTGCGTACAGGGAACAGCCAGAGAACCCCCGACCCTTTGGGAACGGGGCCCACCGCCACCGCAGACAGTGCCGGCGGCAGCGGAGGGGCTTGTGTGGGGGAGCCTCCCGTGGCGCTGCGGTACAGCCCCCGGGTCGCCCGAAGAGGACGAGTGGACGACACGGGAGCGTTCCGTGATTTTCTCGGGGTGGTTCCTTAAAGCAGAAGCCATTATAATTTGAAAATTCTGTTGAACCAGATGACACCAGAGAGGAAGGACACACACTAGTTTGGAAGCAACGGTACAACATCATTGTTGGCATTGCCAAGGGAATATTGTATCTTCACGAGGACTCGAGCATTAGGATTATCCACCGGGATCTCAAACCCAACAACATTCTTCTTGATGACGACATGGAACCAAAAATTTCTGACTTTGGGTTGGCAAGGCTGCTAGGAGAAGGTCACACACATACCAAGGCATCTGGCGCTGTTGGAACACTGTAAGCTCACCTTCATAACCAAATCAAACCTCCATGAATCGCGGAATATTAAACATTTAACTGCTTACCATCCATCTGCTGCAGAGGTTATATGGCTCCCGAGTACGTGTATCATCGTCGTGTGTCACCCAAGATTGATATTTTCAGCTACGGTTTACTAATCCTGCAAATCGTTACTAGGAGAAGGAAGTGCTGGTCTGATGATGGCAACACTATGAATCTCCTCACTGAAGTGCGTGCTTATTTTACTTGAGTATCATCTCATATCCTCACTGCTTACCATCCATCGGCTGCAGAGGTTATGTTAACATTGTTATCATAGGGATCTCAGGTTCCACTAACAGGCTGAAATTACATTACAAACTGACAGGTGTGGAATCACTGGAAAAAGGGAACAATCTCGCAAATGATGGACCAAACACTCAACCAACATGCTCGAGACCAACAGCTAAGATGTGTACATGTCGGGCTGATGTGTGTCCAAGCGAACCCCGGGGATAGGCCTGAGATATCCACTGTCATTTTCATGTTAACCAGGGATAACATGGAGCTTCAACCACCGGAGGAACCTGCATTCTTCCTCGGGGGTGAGCCAACTTCTGATTTCGTGCTGGGAGAGGACATCTCTATGAATGGTGTTACAATTACAGAGGTCTGTCCTAGGTAAATCGATTGTAAAGGTGTAATGTGAGAGTACCTACAAGGCATGGGTAATCTCTTTGACTGGCGTTTACAGTTTACTGTGCGGCAGACAAATAAAACTGTCTCTGTGTGGACTATATATCTCTACTCCTAATGTCTCAGTTGGTAGGTCGCGTTCCGGGTTTTATTTTCGTCCCACCTCACCCGGTCTTTTTTGGTACTTCTTTGGTACTTCCTCCCACATCCCTCTCAGCTGTAAAAAACCAAGGAAAACCCCGCGATCGAGTCCCGCACACGCCCAACCTCCCGTCTCACGCTAAGCCGCATAGAACCAAAAAAAACCTCAAGCCGAGTCCCCCGCCCGCCCCCACGCACTCCAGGCCCTAACATCCCGTCGCACCAAGACAGACGAAGCAAAAAAATCTACGAATAGTTCGCCGGTTATTTTTCGCTGGTTTTTATTTCGCCTCACCACTTTCGTTGGTTTTATTTCGCTGGTTTTATTTCGTCTCCCTCCCACCTGTCTTTTCGCTTCACCACCCACATAAACCCATCAGATTAGTTATCATAAAAAAATCGCAATCAATCAAGTATTGATGATCAGATTAGTTACCATATAAAAAATAAATCGCAATCAATCAAGTATTGATGGGATATTTCCTTATATTGATGTGATTTCCCTTTTTACCATCAATCGCCTCTCTGCCTAAAAATGCGTAGCTTTCCTTCTCGCTTCACCACCCACATAAACCCATCAGATTAGTTACCATATAAAAAATAAATCGCAATCAATCAAGTATTGATGATCAGATTAGTTACCGTATAAAAAATAAATCGCAATCAATCAAGTATTGATGGGATATTTCCTTATATTGATGTGATTTTCCCTTTCTTATCATCAGTCATCTCTACTGCCTAAAAAATGCGTAGCTTTCCTTTTCACTTCACCACCCACATAAACCCATCAGATTAGTTACCATATAAAAAATAAATCGCAATCAATCAAGTATTGATGATCAGATTAGTGACCATATAAAAAATAAATCGCAATCAATCAAGTATTGATGGGATATTTTCTTATATTGATGTGATTTTGCGTAGCTTTCCTTTTCCTACCAACCGACGCGTCCGCCTCCCTACATCCGCCCTCGTTGCTCGCCTCCCGCACGAAAAAACCTCTCGTTTGACCTCCCCAAACCCCCGCATGATGAAAAACCCAGCCGCTTCTTCCTCTCGATCGCTCCATACGCCCGTGTCGCGCCCCATCCCCATCCTCCTCTCACGCCACGGCGGTCGATGGACAGCCGCCACCACCCTCTACTCTCTCTCGCCGCCGTCCTCCCGCTCGCTTCGCCGCCGCCGCCACCAATCTCGGGAAGGCGTCGTTGCTTGCTATCGCCTCCTTTCCCCATCCAAGCCTGACCATGGCAACGGCGCCCTCTCATGTGTCCCGCGGTGAGGTTTGGGGAGGCGCAACCACAATCCAGTAGGGATCTCACCGCGGACCCGTCCGCTAGGATGGGTGTTGCCTCCGTTGCGAATGGGATCGAAGGGAGGGACTACTTCGTCGTCAAGGTCCGCGAGGCAGCGGCCGATTGGGAGCCCGGTTGTGAACATGGAAGTTCGTCCCCATGGAGGCGGCGGCCGTGGAGATTGGATGTGAAGCAACCCCACTTGCCGGTGGTGGAGGCTTGCCGTCCATGTGATCCTTTCTTCTCCCGGTATCCCCATTTCTTGCCTCCCATTACAAAAGCGAGCATAAATGAGAGCAGGGGCTGATTTTCATCACTTCATTTCTCATATTTTTAGTTGCTTTTTTGAGATTATACAAGATGCTCCCGATCTGTTTTGTCAAATTACTTGGATCGTCTTATGGAATTGACAGCCATCGCATTTTTTCACCTCATGTTATTTCTTAATCCTTGTCCCACTAGGCATCGACTACATGTTTGGTAATGACGTGATGTTGAGGCGGCTAGGAGAAGCTCAAAGAGCGGATCAAGGGCTATTGGGATGGATCCGGAGCCAAGCGATAGTTCTTCTGTTAAATTTTGGTTATTATCTTTTCTATTGTTACGATTGTGGGATGGTTGATTTTGACTCGGTGTAACATTTGCATTTGTTTCCCCAACTTTTTGGCGTAGATCGTGGCAATCGCGGCAACTAATCAAGAGCGAGGGCAAGGCACATCGAGCTACGCTGAATGTAGCGAGCCAACCACGAATTGGGTATGTTCACACGAGGGATGGGAGAGGAGAGGAACATTAACATTTTTCATGATTTGGATGAAAATTTCAGTTCATAGTTTCTCCCGTACGTGGCAACACACTAACGGTACTCATGGGCTTAAGATGAAAGTAGCGCCAGCAGAATCAGTAGGTTGGATGGGAAGGCGGTTGTTGCCCTTGTCCCTTGGTGCTAGCCTACCGTGGTGGCCTCACTAACTTGCTCATTGCGAATACGAGTTCGTGGGGTCGCGAGTTGCTGCAGATTTGTTTTTATCACTTTTTACAATATTTATTGATGTATCCCTAACTCATCGAGTCATTTTTAGCTTTGATTTCCCATATACGCCAGCCTAAATATCCCATGGTCAGAATATTTGCATGGTTAGTGGACATTGTCCCTTTCTTTCTAATGTTTAATATTTTATATTGCCGATAGAAATAATTTTATCCGCTTGATTTAGAAAGTGCACATAGGTAGGTCAACATATTTTATAGCTCTTTCGGATGTAAAAGCATATGTTGCATAAGAAATTATTATCTTCCAAGCATACTCACATTTCACTAACAAATAGGGGGAGGTTCAGACTTCAGAGCAATGATAAAAAGGTTTATTGCTCACTCTTTTGTTGGAATTTTAGTGCCAAGTTAACATGATTTCTTATCCGCTTCATAAGTCATGCATCTGCTTAATTAGGTGATAAGTAGGGCTATTATGGGGTTTGTTTAAACTCCAGCATAAGGAATTCTGGTTTAAGAAAAAAGACTTTTGGCTTCTTTAATTACAAATTGATTGCAACATCGTGTTAGTATGTGATTTCTCACATCTGGTTGTAATATTTGTGAAGACGCATTGCACGCAGCACTTGAAGTGGGCCCGTGGCACGCACGGACGGCGCCGACGCCGACCCGGCCACCTCCTCCGCGTATTCTTGGAGCTGTGGCTGGCCGATTTACATGAAATTAATTCCCTCAGTTCTAGTGGCAAATATAATACACATAATTCATATTGTTATGCACTAGCGTGTGTGTGTGAAATAGTTGGATTATGGTCCCGTACCCAATAAGATGGATATGTGTGTGTGTTAGAGAGAGGGAGAGGGGGAGAGAGAGTGAGGAAGAGGGAGGGAGTGTGTGTGTATGAGAATTTGATGGTAAAAAAGGTCGCCAATATCGTAATATTGAACTCTTTAAGTTAACGTGGCCCCGTTGCAACACACGGGCATTCTTCTAGTATACTTATAACGAACGAAACAACACGGCAACATTTTCTTTGTCGAGATTAAAGTTTGGGTCCTAATAGGGAGGGAACGTGGCCTCCCTGATGCCCCTAGAGGCCTAGAGCAAACCATGGTGCGCTCTTGGAGGCGGCGTTTCCTATGGGCCGGCCCATGTTAGCGTTTTGCTTTATATCTTTAACTGCAAAAAAACGTGTGCAACGAGGAATTGATCCGATGACCTATACGTTCCCAGCGCACAGCGCCAACCACTTGGCCCACAACAAGCTTATGCATGGTAAGTTCTTGCGTTCTTTTTACTCTTTCTCCAATTCGCATTTACTTTTAGTTTCTGTTTTCTTCAATTATTTTTTATTTTCCTATTTATTTCTTTTCTGAAATGCAAGATTATTAATCGATGAACCTTTTCTTCAAAATGAACGATTTTTTTTAAAAATCCATGAACTTTTTTCCAAATCGATGAAATTTTCTCAAAATTTGTAAACTTTTTTAAACATTCAATCAACTTTTTTCAAAAATTCATGAACTTATTTTTCAAATTCAACGATTTGTTTTTCAAATTCAACTAACTTTTTTGAAAATCCGTGAACTTTTTCCAATTTTGATGAACTTTCTCTATAATCGATGAACTCTTTCTAATTCGATGAACTTTTTTCAATACACGAACATTTTTCAAATTTGATGAACTGTTTTTCAAGTTGGTGAACTATTTTCCTTTTCCTTTTTATTTTTTTGTCTCTTTTTTTATTGGGAATGGTTTTTGTGCTGTTTTTTATTCTTTTTCTTTTTCCTTTTTTATTCGGACGTTTTGTGTTCTGTTTTTTATTCTTTTCCTTTTTTCCTTTCGCTAATTTGAATCGATGAACTTTTATCAAAATCGATGAACTCTTTCTCAAAATTGATGATTTTTTTTCAAAATCGATGAACTTTTTTGAAAATCGTTGAATTCTTTTTCAAAATTTATGAACTCTTTTCAAAACCTATGATTTTTTTAAATCGATGAACTCTTTTCCGAACTGATTAACTCTTTCTCAAAATCGACGAACTCTTTTCAGAATTGATGAACTCTTTTTCAAAATATATGAACTCTTTCTCAAAATCGATGAAATCTTTCTCAAAATCAATGAACTATTTTCGAAATTGATGAACTCCTTTCAAAATTGATGAACTCTTTTTCAAAATGATGAACTTTTTTCAAAACCGATGAACTCTTTTCAAAATTGATGAAATCTTTTTCAAAATCGGTGAACTCTTTTCAAAATGGATGAACTTTTTAAAAATTGATGAACCCTTTTCCAATGATTGTTTTAAAAAAAGCGGAACATTTTAAATTTGTGAAGTTTTCGATGATATTTTACTTTTTTTCTTTTCCAAAAGGTTTATTACGGTCATACATTAACGTTTACGAAAGAAAAGAATAACTTAGACGGATTCCTAGATCTATATAAAAGATCTTGCATGGTCAGTTGGTTATTGTGTCACGTTGTTAGTGTTGAGGTGCTGGGTTCGATTCCCACTGATCCTTATTGTCGATCAGATTTAGTTTCTTTTTTTCCGCGTTTTCCTTATTGAATCGGTTGGTAGGCCGGCCCGCTAGGCGTCGCTAGCGAGCGCCGGTAGCGCCAACCGGCGCGTGCAGCGCTGATTAGGAGCACCCCTTGGAGGCTCTCGTGATTCCAAATTTCAACATCTTCTTTTCTTCAAAAAAAAAAAAACGAAATTACCATGCTATGGTAATGGTAATGGTATCATTAGAAAAGAAATTACCATGCTGTAATAGAGAAGTTGCCATGTGTGCAAGGATTGCAGTGCTGCAGCATAGGAGAATTGTCGTGCTACATGAGAAAAATTTGCCTACCTATTCAGGAATTGTCATGCTGGTAGAAGAGGATCACCATTTTTTTTAGAAAAGGTGGATCACCCCAGGTCTGCACATCAGAGTGATGCACGCAGCCCCTTTATTAAGCAAAGTATTCGAAAAGTATGCGGTCCACTACAAGCTCGCTCAGAGCTAAAAAAAGTAATATGAAAAGGTCAAGTTTGCCATAACAGGCGAAATTAGGACGAGATGACTAAACACCTAGCCTATTACTGGACAGCCATCCAAACCAGTAGTAGATATCCCGAGCTACCATCTCCCATCGGGTAGACCCAGTAATCAAAGGCTCCTTGGCATCTGCCGGAGTGACTAACTGTAAGTGCATCCAGTGCCCCTTAGTGACTTTGGTGTATTGAAGACTTATAGGTTAAGGGACTAAAGTGTTTGTGAGTGTACGCATGGTCTATCAGTCTATAAGGAGTTTGATATTTACGAAGAAAGTCGACCCCTAAAAATGAATGTCTTCAGTTGAAGACTTTGAAACTGAGGAATTTGGTGTGACCTTGAAGACTTTGATATTGATGCGAGAATTATGAAACGTGAAGACTTTTGTTTTCGTAGTTTTATTTTCACTTTTTTGAGTCATAGGAAACACCGTACTGTTAAAGGGGGTTGAGGTAAAACTAAGGAACCACTTTCCAAGTGATGCTCATCTCAAAGCCTACAAATACCCAATCCTTTCGAGTGAAACCTTTGAAAATCTCATACAGCTCAGTCAATTTCTTCAGTGACAAAGACGAAGATCTTCTGGTCTCTGAGGAATTTGTTCTGACTAAGGAGTTAGGAATTCGCCAGTGCGGATTGCCTACAACTGCGAAACATGATAGCCCTGAGGAATTTGAGAGCTCAAATTTCAGACCGTTGCTGTGCTACGCGCCAGCTGTCCGAAATATCTTATCCACCTAACGGTCATATCATTGAAGGGCAATTATGTCTTATCATGTCGGGCTGCTCCCCGGCTATAAATAGCCGCCCCCTACAACCACCAGTTGGTTGGCACCTCCGAGAGAAGCTGACACTTGTCATTGAGAGCATCCCATCCTCCGAGGACTTTGAGTGAAAATCATCAAGTGAGGAAAAAACCCAAACTCAAACACCTACAACCCAAAGTGATTGAGCATCACTGAAGAGATTGTTCCTATGTGGAACCGACGCTTGTTACCTTTGAAGACTGTGCATCTTCCAGACGGTTAGGCGTCATGGTCTAGAGCATCCAAGAGGAATTGTGGATCGCCGAGTGACCAAGTCTGTGAAGGTTCGGAAGTCACCTGAAGACTTACCAAGAGTGATTGGGCGAGATCTGCGTGACCTTAGCTCATGGAGAATGCGGTGAGGACTGTGTGTCTGGGACTGTGTGTCCTCAGCATTAAATACCTAGCTGCTCCAACCAGACATACAACTGTCACAACAGTTGGAACTGGTCTACCAAATCATTGTCTTCACGAAGCCACTGGTTCTATTTCCTCAACCTCTCCATTTCCTCATTCCCGTGTTGATGAAATTGATCATTACTGTTTGAAGACTTTGACTGAAGACTTTCTCAATTTCCTCAATCCTATTTCTTCAGTCACTTTGTCTTCTGCCTGCTTATCCTGTTTACACGCTACATGTGCTCTATGTATATTTTATTTCATCATGATGACTATGCTACTGCTCTGTTATGCATGCACCTGAATACTTATTCCGCTGCTTGTAGTTCGTCTCTTAGCAAATTCCTCAAGTTGAATTTCCTTAGTGACGAATTTGTAAAAATCGCCTATTCCCCCCTCTAGTCAACTTGACGCACTTTCAGTTGGTATCACAGCAAGGTACTCTCATGTTCTGTGTGATTTTGGTTTAACCACCTGGAGTTTTAGTTATGTCGATCGCATTTATGAAAAAGTTTCATGCCCCATCTTTGACGGTCATGATTATCACAAGTGGAAGGCCATGATGAAGAAGCGTCTCATGGCAATGATCAGTAAGCTGTGGACCATCACTGAGATTGGTCTTACCGATCTATGCAAGATGGCTCATGCTGATGACGTTAGCAAGTACACACGGTTGGAAACTATGGCGAAGGACATCATCTGCTCCTGCCTATCCATAAATCAGTTCAGGCTCATTATGCATCTCTGCAATGCGAAGCTTATCTGGGACCGAATCTCTGACGTCTATGAAGGACATCGAACTTGTCAGGATCCTTGGTTTGATGAGTTCAAGGAATCACTCAAAATGATGACTTTCGAACCTGAACCTGTTGGGGAACGTAGTAATTTCAAAAAATTTCCTACGCACACGCAAGATCATGGTGATGCATAGCAACGAGAGGGGAGAGTGTTGTCCACATACCGTCGTAGACCGAAAGTGGAAGCGTTAGCACAACACGGTTGATGTAGTCGTATGTCTTCACGATCCGACCAATCAAGTACCGAACGCATGGCACCTCTGAGTTCTGCACACATTCAACTCGATGACGTCCCTCGAACTCCGATCCAGCCGAGCTTTGAGGGAGAGTTCCGTCAGCACGACGGCATGGTGACGATGATGATGTTCTACCAACACAAGGCTTCACCTAAGCACCGCTATGATATTATCGAGGTGGATTATGGTAGAGGGGGGCACCGCACACGGCTAAGAGATCCAAGGGATCAATTGTTGTGTCTAGAGGTGCCCCTGCCCCCGTATAAAAAGGAGGGAGGGAGAGGCCGGCCCTAGAGGGGCACGCCAAGTGTGGGGGGTCCTACTAGGACTCCCAAGTCCTAGTAGGATTCCCCTTTCCTTTCCGGAGTAGGAGAGAAGGAAAGGGGGGAAGGAAAAAGGGGGCTGCACCCATTGTCCAATTCGGACCAGAGGGGGGGGGGCGCCTCCTTCCTTTCATCCTCTCTCCTCTATTCACGTATGGCCCAATAAGGCCTATATACTCCCCGGCGAATTCCCGTAACTCTCCGGTGCTCCGAAAAATACCCGAATCACTCGGAACCTTTCCGAAGTCCAAATATAGTCATCCAATATATCGATCTTTAGGTCTCGACCATTTCGAGACTCCTCGTCATGTCCCTAATCTCATTCGGGACTCCGAACTACCTTCGGTACATGAAAACACATAAACTCATAATATAACCGTCATCAAACTTTAAGCGTGCGGACCCTACGGGTTCGAGAACTATGTAGACATGACCGAGACACGTCTCCGGTCAATAACCAATAGCGGAACCTGGATGCTCATATTGGCTCCCACATATTCTACGAAGATCTTTATCGGTCAAACCGCATAACAACATACGTTGTTCCCTTTGTCATCGGTATGTTATTTGCCCGAGATTCGATCATCGGTATCTCAATACCTAGTTCAATCTCGTTACCGGCAAGTCTCTTTACTCGTTCCGTAATACATTATCCCGCAACTAACTCATTAGTTGCAATGCTTGCAAGGCTTATAGTGATGTGCATTACTGAGTGGGCCCAGAGATATCTCTCCGACAATCGGAGTGACAAATCCTAATTTCGAAATACGCAAACCCAACAAGTACCTTCGGAGACACCTGTAGAGCACCTTTGTAATCACCCAGTTAAGTTGTGATGTTTGGTAGCACACAAAGTCTTCCTCCGGTAAACGGGAGTTGGAAATCTCATAGTCATAGGAACATGTATAAGTCATGATTAAAGCAATAGCAACATACCAAACAATCAAGTGCTAAGCTAACGAAATGGGTCAAGTCAATCACATCATTCTCCTAATGATGTGATCCCGTTAATCAAATGACATATCTTTGTCTATGGCTAGGAAACATAACCATCTTTGATCAATGAGCTAGTCAACTAGAGGCATACTAGTGACACTATGTTTGTCTATGTATTCACACATGTATTATGTTTCCGGTTAATACAATTCTAGCATGAATAATAAACATTTATCATGATATAAGGAAATAAATAATAACTTTATTATTGCCTCTAGGGCATATTTCCTTCAGTCTCCCACTTGCACTAGAGTCAATAATCTAATTCACATCACCATGTGATTTAACACCAATAGTTCACATCACCATGTGATTAACACCCATAGTTCACATCGTCATGTGGCCAACACCTAAAGGGTTTACTAGAGTTAATAATCTAGTTCACATCGCTATGTGATTAACACCCAAAGAGTACTAAGGTGTGATCATGTTTTTCTTGTGAGAGAAGTTTAGTCATCGGGTTTGCCACATTCAGATCCGTATGTATTTTGCAAATTTCTATGTCAACAATGCTCTTGCACGGAGCTACTCTAGCTAATTGCTCCCACTTTCAATATGTATCCAGATTGAGACTTAGAGTCATCTGGATCAGTGTCAAAACTTGCATCGACGTGACCCTTTACGACGAACCTTTTTGTCACCGCCATAATCAAGAAACATATCCTTATTCCACTAAGGATAATTTTGACCACTGTCCAGTGATCTAGTCCTAGATCACTATTGTACTCCCTTGCCAAAATCTGTGTAAGGTATACAATAGATCTGGTACACAGCATGGCATACTTTATAGAACCAATGGCTGAGGCATAGGGAATGACTTTCATTCTCTTTCTATCTTCTGCCGTGGTCGGGCTTTGAGTCTTACTCAATTTCACACCTTGTAACACAGACAAGAACTCTTTCTTTGACTGTTCCATTTTGAACTACTTCAAAATCTTGTCAAGGTATGTACTCATTGAAAAAACTTATCAAGCATCTTTATCTATCTCTATAGATCTTGATGCTCAATATGTAAGCAGCTTCACCGAGGTTTTTATTTGAAAAACTCCTTTCAAACACTCTTTTATGCTTTGCAGAATAATTCTACATTATTTCCAATCAACAATATGCCATTCACATATACTTATCAAAAATGCTGTAGTGCTCCCACTCACTTTTTGTAAATACAGGCTTCTCCAAAAGTCTGTATAAAACCATATGCTTTGATCACACTATCAAAACGTTTATTCCAACTCCAAGAGGCTTGCACCAGTCCATAAATGGATCACTGGAGCTTGCACACTTTGTTAGCTCCCTTTGGATCGACAAAACCTTCCGGTTGCATCATATACAACTATTCTTCCAGAAACCCATTCAAGAATGCAGTTTTGACATCCATTTGCCAAATTTCATAATCATAAAATGCGACAATTGCCAACATGATTCAGACAGACTTAAGCATCGCTACAAGTGAGAAAGTCTCATCGTAGTCAACCCCTTGAACTTGTCGAAAACCTTTTGCAACAAGCCGAGCTTTATAGACAGTAACATTACCGTCAGCGTCAGTCTTCTTCTTGAAGATCCATTTATTCTCGATGGCCTGCTGATCATCGGGCAGGTCAACCAAAGTCCACACTTTGGTCTCATACATGGATCCCATCTTAGATTTCATGGCCTCAAGCCATTTTGCAGAATCTGGGCTCACCATCGCTTCTTCATAATTCGTAGGTTCGTCATGGTCTAGTAACATAACCTCCAGAACAGGATTACTGTACCACTCTGGTGCGGTTCTTACTCTGGTTGACCTACGAGGTTGAGTAACAACTTGATCTGAAGTTTCATGATCATCATCATTAACTTCCTCACTAATTGGTATAGACGTCACAGGAACCGGTTTCTGTGATGAACTACTTTCCAATAAGGGAGTAGGTACAGTTACCTCATCAAGTTCTACTTTCCTCCCACTCACTTCTTTCGAGAGAAACTCCTTCTCTAGAAAGAATCCATCCTTGGCAACGAATGTCTTGCCTTCATATATGTGATAGAAGGTGTACCCAACAGTCTCCTTTGGGTATCCTATGAAGACACATCTCTCCGATTTGGGTTCGAGCTTATCAGGTTGAAGCTTTTTCACATAAGCATCGCAGCCCTAAACTTTAAGAAATGACAACTTTGGTTTCTTGCCAAAGCACAGTTCATAAGGCATCGTCTCAACGGATTTTGATGGTGCCCTATTTAACGTGAATTAGCTGTCTCTAATGCATAACCCCAAAACGATAGTGGTAAATCGGTAAGAAACTTCATAGATTGCACTATATCCAATAAAGTATGGTTATGACGTTCGGACACACCATTATGCTGTGGTGTTCCAGGTGGCACGAATTTGTGAAACTATTCCACATTGTTTTAATTGAAGACCAAACTCGTAACTCAAATATTTATCTCTGCAATCAGATCGTAGAAAATTTATTTTCTTTTCACGATCATTTTCCACTTCATTCTGAAATTCTTTGAACTTTTCAAATGTTTCGGACTTATGTTTCATCAAGTAGATATACCCATATCTGCTCAAATCATCTGGGAAGGCCAGAAAATAACGATACCCGCCGCGAGCCTCAACACTCATCAGATCGCATACATCAGTATGTATTATTTCCAATAAGTCAGTTGCTCGCTCCATTGTTACGGAGAACGGAGTTTTAGTCATCTTGCCCAAAAGGCACGGTTCGCAGGCATCAAATGATTCATAACCAAGTGATTCCGAAAATCCATCTTTATGTAGTTTCTTCATGCGCTTTACACCGATATGACCCAAACGGCAGTGCCACAAATAAGTTGCACTATCATTATTAACTTTTGCATCTTTTGGCATCAATATTATGAATATGTGTATCACTACGATCAAGATCCAACAAACTATTTTCATTGGGTGTATGACCATTGAAGGTTTTATTCATGTAAACAGAACAACAATTATTCTCTGACTTTAAATGAATAACCTTATTGCAATAAACATGATCAAATCATATTCATGCTCAACGCAAACACCAAATAACATTTTATTTAGGTTTAACACTAAATCCGAAAGTATAGGGAGTGTGTGATGATGATCATATCAATCTTGGAACTACTTCCAACACTCATCGTCACTTCCCCTCAACTTGTCTCTGTTTATTATGTAACTCCTGTTTCGAGTTACTAATCTTAGCAACTGAACAAGTATCAAATACTCATGGGCTACTATAAACACTAGTAAAGCACACACCAATAACCTGTATATCAAATATACCCTTGTTCACTTTGCCATCCTTCTTATCCACCAAATATTCAGGGCATTTCCGTTTCCAGTGACCATTTCTTTGCAGTGTAAGCACTCACTTTCAGGCTTTGGTCCAGCTTTGGGCTTCTTCGCGGGAGTGACAACTTGCTTGTCATTCTACTTGAAGTTCCCTTTCTTTCCCTTTGCCCTTTTCTTGAAACTAGTGGTCTTGTCAATCATCAACACTTGATTGATTTCTACCTTCATTGATTTCAACATCGCGAAGAGTTCGGGAATCGTTTTCGTCATCCTTTGCATACTATAGTTCATCACGAAGTTCTACTAACTTGGTGATGGTGACTAGAGAACTCTGTCAATCACTATCTTATCTGGAAGATTAGCTCCTACTTGATTCAAGCGATTGTAGTACCCAGAAAATCTGAGCACATGCTCATTAGTTGAGCAATTCTCCTCCATCTTTTAGCTATAGAACTTGTTGGAGACTTCATATCTCTCAACTCGGGTATTTTCTTGAAATATTAGCTTCAACTCCTGGAACATCTCATATGGCCCATGACGTTCAAAACGTCTTCGAAGTCCCGATTCTAAGCCGTTAAGCATGGTGCACTAAACTATCAAGTAGTCATCATATTGAGCTAGACAAACGTTCATAACGTCTGCATCTGCTCCTGCTATAGGCCCGTCACCTAGCGGTGCATCAAGGACATAATTCTTCTGTGCAGCAATGAGGAAAATCCTCAGATCACGGGACCAATCCGCATTATTTCTACTTAACATCTTCAAGGACAGTTTTCTCTAGGAACATATCAAAATAAACATATGAAAGCAACAACGTGAGCTATTGATCTACAACATAATTTGCAAAATACTACTAGGACTAAGTTCGTGATAAATTTAAGTTCAATTAATCATATTACTTAAGAACTCCCACTTAGATAGACATCTCTCTAATCATCTAAGTGATCACGTGATCCAAATCAACTAAACCATAACCGATCATCACGTGAAATGGAGTAGTTTTCAATGGTGAACATCATTATGTTGATCATATCTACTATATGATTCACGCTCAACCTTTCGGTCTTAGTGTTCCGAGGCCATATCTGCATATGCTAGGCTCGTCAAGTTTAACTTGAGCATCCTGCGTGTGCAAAACTGGCTTGCACCCATTGTGGATGGACGTACAGCTTATCACACCCGATCATCACGTGGTGTCTGGGCATGACGAACTTTGACAACGGTGCATACTCAGGGAGAACACTTTTATCTTGAAATTTTGTGAGAGATCATCTTATAATGCTACCGTCAATAAAAGCAAGATAAGATGTATAAAAGATAAACATCACATGCAATCAATATAAGTGATATGATATGGCCATCATCATCTTGTGCTTGTGATCTCCATCTCCGAAGCACCGTCATGCTCACCATCGTCATCGGCGCGACACCTAGATCTCCATCGTAGCATCGTTATCGTCTCGCCAACTATTGCTTCTACGACTATCGCTACCGCTTAGTGATAAAGTAAAGCAATTACAGGGCGATTACATTGCATACAATAAAGCGACAACCATATGGCTCTCGCCATTGTCGATAACTCGGTTACAAAACATGACCATCTCATACAATAAAATATAGCATCATGCCTTGACCATATCACATCACAACATGCCCTGCAAAAACAAGTTAGACGTCCTCTACTTTGTACTTGCAAGTTTTACGTGGCTAAAAACGGGCTGAGCAAGAACCGTTCTTACCTACGCATCAAAACCACAACGATAGTTCGTCAAGTTAGTGTTGTTTTAACCTTCTCAAGGACTGAGCATAGCGACACTCGGTTAAACTAAAGTTGGAGAAACTGACACCGCTAGTCTCCTGTGTGCAAAGCACGACGGTAAAACCAGTCTCGCGTAAGCATACGCGTAATGTCGGTCCGGGCCGCTTCATCCAACAATACCGCCGAACCAAAGTATGATATGCTTGTAAGCAGTATGACTTGTATCGCCCACAACTCACTTGTGTTCTACTCGTGCATATAACATCTACGCATAAAACCTGGCTCGGATGCCACTGTTGGGGAACGTAGTAATTTCAAAAAATTTCCTACGCACACGCAAGATCATGGTGATGCATAGCAACGATAGGGGAGAGTGTTGTCCACGTACCCTCATAAACCGAAAGCGGAAGCGTTAGCACAATGCGGTTGATGTAGTCGTACGTCTTCACGATCCGACCGATCAAGTACCGAACGCACGACACCTCCGAGTTCTGCACACGTTCAACTCGATGATGTCCCTCGAACTCCGATCCAGCCGAGCTTTGAGGGAGAGTTCCGTCAGCACGACGGCGTGGTGATGATGATGATGTTCTACCGACGCAGGGCTTTGCCTAAGCACCGCTATGATATTATCGAGGTGGATTATGGTAGAGGGGGGCACCGCACACGGCTAAGAGATCGAAGGGATCAATTGTTGTGTCTAGAGGTGCCCCCCTGCCCCCGTATATAAAGGAGGGAGGGAGAGGCCGGCCCTAGAGGGGGTGCACCAAGTGTGGGGAGTCCTACTAGGACTCCCAAGTCCTAGTAGGATTCCCCTTTCCTTTCCGGAGTAGGAGAGAAGGAAAGAGGGGGAGAGGGAGAAGGAAAAGGGGGATGCACCCCTTGTCCAATTCGGACCAGAGGGGGGAAGCGCCTCCTTCCTTTCGACTTATCTCCTCTATTCCCGTATGGCCCAATAAGGCCCATATACTCCCCGGCAAATTCACATAACTCTTTCGTACTCCGAAAAATACCCGAATCACTCGGAACCTTTCTGAAGTCCGAATATAGTCGTCCAATATATCGATCTTTATGTCTCGACCATTTCGAGACTCCTCGCCATGTCCCCGATCTCATCCAGGACTCCGAACTACCTTCGGTAAATCAAAACACGCAATCTCATAATATAACCGTCATCGAACTTTAAGCGTGCGGACCCTACGGGTTCGAGAACTATGTAGACATGAACGAGACACGTCTTCGGTCAATAACCAATAGCAAAAAGTGGATGCTCATATTGGCTCCCACATATTGTACGAAGATCTTTATCGGTCAAACTGCATAACAACATACGTTGTTCCCTTTGTCATCGCTATGTTACTTGCCCAAGATTTGATCATCGGTATCTCAATACCTAGTTCAATCTCGTTGTCGGCAAGTCTATTTACTCGTTCCGTAATACATCATCCCGCAACTAACCCATTAGTTGCAATGCTTATAGTGATGTGCATTACCGAGTGGGCCCAGAGATACCTCTCCGACAATCGGAGTGACAAATCCTAATTTCGAAATACGCCAACCCAACAAGTACCTTCGGAGACACCTGTAGAGCACCTTTATAATCACCCAGTTACTTTGTGACATTTGGTAGCACACAAAGTGTTCCTTCGGTAAACGGGAGTTGCATAATCTCATAGTCATAGGAACATGTATAAGTCATGAAGAAAGCAATAGCAACATACTAAACGATCAAGTGCTATGCTAACGGAATGGCTCAAGTAAATCACATCATTCTCCTAATGATGTGATCCCGTTAATCAAATGAGAACTCTTTGTCTATGGCTAGGAAACATAACCATCTTTGAGCCACGAGCTAGTCGACTAGAGGCATACTAGTGACACCATGTTTGTCTATGTATTCACACATGTATTATTTTCCCGGTTAATACAATACTTGCATAAATAATAAACATTTATCATGATATAAGGAAATAAATAATAACTTTATTATTGCCTCTAGGGCATATTTCCTTCAGTCTCCCACTTGCACTAGAGTCAATAATCTAATTCACATCACCATGTGATTTAACACCAATAGTTCACATCACCATGTGATTAACACCCATAGTTCACATCGTCATGTGACCAACACCCAAAGGGTTTACTAGAGTTAATAATCTAGTTCACATCGCTATGTGATTAACACCCAAAGAGTACTAAGGTGTGATCATGTTTTGCTTGTGAGAGAAGTTTAGTCAACGGGTCTGCCACATTCAGATCCGTATGTATTTTGCAAGTTTCGATGTCAACAATGCTCTTGCACGGAGCTACTCTAGCTAATTGCTCCCACTTTCAATATGTATCCAGATTCAGACTTAGAGTCATCTGGATCAGTGTCAAAACTTGCATCGACGTAACCATTTACGACAAACCTTTTTTTCACCTCCATAATCGAGAAACATATCCTTATTCCACTAAGGATAATTTTGACCGCTGTCCAGAGATCTACTCCTAGATCACTATTGTACTCCCTTGCCAAAATCAGTGTAAGGTATACAATAGATCTGGTACATAGCATGGCATACTTTATAGAACCAATGGCTGAGGCATAGGGAATGACTTTCATTCTCTTTCTATCTTCTGCCGTGGTCGGGCTTTGGGTCTTACTCAATTTCACACCTTGTAACACAGGTAGGAACTCTTTCTTTGACTGTTCCATTTTGAACTACTTCAAAATCTTGTCAAGGTATGTACTCATTGAAAAAACTTATCAAGCATCTTGATCTATCTCTATAGATCTTGATGCTCAATATGTAAGCACCTTCACCGAGGTCTTTCTTTGAAAAACTCCTTTCAAACACTCTTTAATGCTTTGCAGAATAATTCTACATTATTTCCAATCAACAATATGTCATTCACATATACTTATCAGAAATGTTGTAGTGCTCCCACTCACTTTTTGTAAATACAGGCTTCTCCAAAAGTCTGTATAAAACCATATGCTTTGATCACACTATCAAAACATTTATTCCAACTCCGAGAGGCTTGCACCAGTCCATAAATGGATCACTGGAGCTTGCACACTTTGTTAGCTCCCTTTGGATCGACAAAACCTTCCGATTACATCATATAAAACTATTCTTCCAGAAATCCATTCAGGAATGCAGTTTTGACATCCATTTGCCAAATTTCATAATCATAAAATGCGGCAATTGCCAACATGATTCGGACAGACTTAAGCATCGCTACAGGTGAGAAAGTCTCATCGTAGTCAACCCCTTGAACATGTCGAAAACCTTTTGCAGCAAGCCAAGCTTTACAGACAGTAACATTACCGTCAGCGTCAGTCTTCTTCTTGAAGATCCATTTATTCTCGATGGCCTGCCGATCATCGGGCAGGTCAACCAAAGTCCACACTTTGTTCTCATACATGGATGCCATCTTAGATTTCATGGCCTCAAGCCATTTTGCAGAATCTGGGCATGTGTTGATTTTCCCTTGAAGAGGAAAGGGTGATGCAGCAAAGTAGCGCAAGTATTTCCCTCAGTTTTGAGAACCAACGTATCAATCCAGTAGGAGACAACACACAAGTCACCTAGTACCTGCACAAACAATCAGGAACCTTGCAACCAACACGATAAAGGGGTTGTCAATCCCTTCATGGTCACTCGCAAAAGTGAGATCTAATAGAGATAGTAAAGAAAATATTTTTGGTATTTTTGTGGTTTAGATTGGAAAGTAAAGATTGCAAAATAGTAAATGAGATGCGATGTAAATAATAGAGATGCAATATAATAGGAAAGAGACCCGGGGGCCATAGGTTTCACTAGTGGCTTCTCTCAAGATAGCATGTATTACGGTGGGTGAACAAATTACTGCCGAGCAATTGATAGAAAAGCGCATAGTTATGAAGATATCTAAGGCAATGATCATGAATATAGGCATCACGTCCGTGTCAAGTAGACGGAAACAATTCTGCATCTAGTACTATTACTCCACACATCGACCACTATCCAGCATGCATCTAGAGTATTAAGTTCATAAGAACGGAGTAACGCATTAAGCAAGATGACATGATGTAGAGGGATAAACTCAAGAAATATGATATAAACCCCATCTTTTTATCCTCGATGGCAACAATACAATACGTGCCTTGCTGCCCCTACTGTCACTGGGAAAGGACATCGCAAGATAGGACCCAAAGCTAAGCACTTCTCCCATTGCAAGAAAGATCAATCTAGTAGGCCAAACTAAACCGATAATTCGAAGAGACTTGCAAAGATATCAAATCATGCATATAAGAATTCAGACAAGACCCAAATAATATTCATAGATAACCTTGTTCATAAATCCACAATTCATCGGATCTCGGCAAACACACCGCAAAAGAGTATTACATTGAATAGATCTCCAAGAACATCGAGGAGAACTTTGTATTGAGAATCAAAGAGAGAGAAGAAGCCATCTAGCTAATAACTATGGACCCAAAGGTCTGTGGTAAACTACTCACGCTTCATAGGAGAGGCAATGGTGTTGATGTAGAAGCCCTCCATGATTGATTCCCCTTCCGGCGGATCGCCGAAAAAGGCCCCAAGATGGGATCTCACGGGTACAGAAGGTTGCGGAGGTGAAAAGTGGTTTCGTGGCTCCCCCTGATGTTTCTAGGGTATAAGAGTATATATAGGCGAAAGAAGTACATTGGTGGAGCTACAAGGGCCCACGAGGGTGGGGGGCGCGCCTACCCCCCTGGGCGCGCCCTCCTACCTCGTGGCTTCCTTGTGGAGTCCCAGACTTTGACTCCAAGTCTTCCGGATTGCTTTCGGTCTAAGAAAGATCCTCGCGAAGGTTTCATTCCGTTTGGACTCTGTTTGGTATTCCTTTTCTGCAAAACTGTAAAATAGGCAAAAAACAGAAATTGGCAATCGGCCTCCGGTTAATAGGTTAGTCCCAAAAATAATATAAAAGAGCATATTAAAGCCCATTAAACATCCAAAACATATAATATAATAGCATGGAACAATAAAAAATTATAGATACGTTGGAGACGTATCAAGCATCCCCTAGCTTAATTCCTGCTCGTCCTCGAGTAGTGTCGTGGAAATATCACGTCAGATGTCCTAGCAGAAGGACTTAGTCGTGGAGCCATCGCAATGAGGTTATCCTGAAGGGGTTAAACGAGACAAGGGACACGAGAGTTATACTAGTTCGGCCCCTTCGATGAAGGTAAAAGCCTACATCTAGTTGTGATGGGATTATTGGGGTTTTGATGACCAGGGAGCAAACACGCTAGCCTGGGTCTCGAGTTGTTGTCTATTGTCCCTGAACCACCGCCGGGTCGTCCCTTTATATACACAGGTTGACGCCCGGCCGGTTTACAGAGTTCTGAGGCCGACTCATACAAGTGTTCGGCTCGGTCTCTTCCTTTCCCTAACTTATAATACAAGTATACAACTATGGCGGTTTACCGCTATGGGCCCTAATCCGCCTCTGGGCTTGGGCCTCTAAACTTCATCAGTAAAGCGCCAGCTTCTTGTCTTCATGGACTTCAGTATGGTTGAGCGTGAACCGCCCCTCCTGGGCAGTTTATACTCAGTAGTTATATCCTCAACAAGTAGGTAAATGATAAAAACAGAATTTTTGATGTGGAATGCTACCTAACATAATTATTAATGTAATTTTATTTATTGTGGCATGAATTTTCAGATCCGAAAGATTCAAGACAAGTTTAATATTGACATAAAAATAATAATACTTCAAGCATACTAACAAAGCAATTATGTCTTCTCAAAATAACATGGCCAAAGAAAGTTATCCCTACAAAATCATATAGTCTGGCTATGCTCCATCTTCATCACACAAAATATTAAATCATGCACAAACTCGGTTTCAGCCAAGCAATTGTTTCATACTTTAGTATTCTCAAACTTTTTCAACTTTCACGCAATACATGAGCGTGAGCCATGGACATAGCACTATAGGTGGAATAGAATGGTGGTTGTGGAGAAGACAAAAAGGAGGAAGATGGTCTCACATCAACTAGGCATATTAATAGGCTATGGAGATGCCCATCAATAGATATCAATGTGAGTGAGTAGGGATTGCCATGCAACGGATGCACTAGAGCTATAAATGTATGAAAGCTCAACAAAAGAAACTAAGTGGGTGTGCATCCAACTTGCTTGCTCATGAAGACCTAGGGCATTTTGAGGAAGCCCGTCACTAGAATATACAAGCCAAGTTCTATAACGAAAATTCCCACTAGTATATGGAAGTGACAAAATAAGAGACTCTCTATCATGAAGATCATGGTGCTACTTTAAAGCACAAGTGTGGAAAAAGGATAGTAGCATTGTCCCTTCTCTCTTTTTCTCTTTTTTTTATTCTTTTATTATTTATTTGGGCATTTTCTCTTTTTTTATGGCCTCTTTTTTTTCTCTCTTTTTTAATTTTTCATCCGGAGTCTCATCCCTACTTGTGGGGGAATCATAGTCTCCATCATCCTTTCCTCACTGGGACAATGCTCTAAAAATGAAGATCATCACACTTTTATTTACTTACAACTCAAGAATTACAACTCGATACTAAGAACAAAATATGACTCTATATGAGTGCCTCCGGTGGTGTACCGGGATGTGCTATGAATCAAGGGTGACATGTATGAAAAAATTATGAACGGTGGCTTTGCCACAAATACGATGTCAACTACATGATCATGCAAGGCAATATGATAATGATGGAGCGTGTCATAATAAACGGAACGGTGGAAAGTTGCATGGCAATATATCTCGGAATGGCTATGGAAATGCCATAATAGGTAGGTATGGTGGCTGTTTTGAGGAAGGTAAATGGTGGGTTTATGTTGCGCGGTACTAGAGAGGCTAGCAATGGTGGAAGGGTGAGAGTGTGTATAATCCATGGACTCAACATTAGTCATAAAGAACTCACATACTTATTGCAAAAATCTACAAGTCATCAAAACAAAGTACTACACGCATGCTCCTAGGGGAAGGGTTGGTAGGAGTTAACCATCGTACGATCCCGGCCTCCACACATAAGGAAGACAATAAATAAATAAATCATGCTCCGACTTCATCACATAACGGTTCACCATACGTGCATGCTACGAGAATCACAAACCTCATCACAAGTATTTCTCAAATTCACAATTACTCTACTAGCATGACTCTAATATCACCATCCTCAATCTCAAAACATTCATCAAGCATCAAACTTCTCATAGTATTCAACGCACTTTATATGAAAGTTTTTGTTATACCCATCTTGGATGCCGATCCTATTAGGACTAATTTTATAGCCAAAGCAAATTACCATGCTGTTCTAAAAGACTCTCAAAATAATATAAGTGAAGCATGAGAGATCAATAATTTATATAAAATAAAACCACCACCGTGCTCTAAAAAGATATAAGTGAAGCACTAGAGCAAAATTATCTAGCTCAAAAGATATAAGTGAAGCACATAGAGTATTCTAATAAATTCCGATTCATGCATGTATCTCCCAAAAGGTGTGTATAGCAAGGATGATTGTGGTAAACTAAAAAGCAAAGACTCAAATCATACAAGACGCTCCAAGAAAAACACATATCATGTGGTGAATAAAAATATAGCCTCAAATAAAGTTACCGATAGACGAAGACGAAAGAGAGGATGCCTTCTGGGGTATCCCCAAGCTTAGACTTTTGGTTGACCATGAATTTTACCTTGGGGTGCCTTGGGAATCCCCAAGCTTAGGCTCTTTCCACTCCTTATTCCAAAATCCATCAAATCTTTACCCAAAAACTTGAAAACTTCACAACACAAAACTTTAACAGAAAATCTCATGAGCTCCGTTAGTATAAGAAAATAAACCACCAATTTAAGGTAATGTAATGAACTCATTATTTATTTATATTGGTGTTAAACCTACTGTATTCCAACTTCTCTATGGTTCATACCCCCCGATACTACTCATAGATTCATCAAAATAAGCAAACAGCACACGATAAACAGAATCTCTGAAAATCAGAACTGTCTGTAGAAATCTGTAACTTTTGAATACTTCTGTTACTCCAAATATTCTGAGAAATTAGGAAGTCCTAAGAAATTTGTTTATTAATATTCTGTAAAAATAATCAACTAAAAAACACGTTCCTATGATTTATGAAAATTATTTTTGTGTACACAAGTTTCTGTTTTTCAGCAAGATCAAATTAACTATCACCGTAGGCTATCCTAAAGGTATTACTTGGCACAAACACTAATTAAAGAACAAAACCACATCTAACCAGAGGCTATATGAATTAATTGTTACTAAACAGGAGCAAAAAGTAAAGAACAAAAATAAAATTGGGTTGCCTCCAACAAGCGCTATCGTTTAAAGCCCCTAGCTAGGCATTGATAATTTCGATGATGCTCACACGAAATACAAGAATTGAAGCACGAAGAGAGCATAATGAAACATGTGACAAACACATATAAGTCTAACATACTTCCTATGCATAGGCATCTTATAGGAAAACAAATTATCATAGAAAGCAAAAACTAGCATATGCAAGGAAGCGGAAAGAAACATTAGCAATCTCAACATAACAGGAGGTAATTTAGTAACATGAAAATTTCCACAACCATATTTTCCTCTCTCATAATAATTACATGTAGGATCATAAGCAAGTTCAACAATATAGCTTTCACATAAAATATTTTCAACACGATCCACATGCATGCAAAGTTGACACTCTTCCAAAATAGTGGGATTAACATTAACTAAAGTCATGACCTCTCCAAACCCACTTTTATCAAAAATTTCATAAGATTGAAAATTCTCCAAATATCTGGGATCTTAAGTTGACACTCTTCAGAACCCACTTTCAATATTATTGCAAACATTATTATCAATCTTATATTCATCATGGGGCTCAAATAAATTTTCAAGATCATAAGGGGAATCACCCCAATCATGATCATTGTAACAAGTAGTAGACATAGCAAAATTAGCATCCCCATGCTTAGGGTTTTGCATATCATTAACACAATTGACATTAATAGAATATATAATAAAATCATTGCAATCATGCTCTTTATTTAAGGGCCTATCAAGTATGGGTGCAATAGCAATAATCTCATGTTTAACATAAGGAACTATAGCAAATTCATCTCCGTAAATATTGGCATCATGGCCATAAGAATAGAAAGCATCATGTTCATTAAGGGATATTTCAATCAAATCATCATCATAATAATCATCTATAGGTTCATGCATATCATTATTTTCTTCCAAAGCTACGGTAATTCTCTCAATAAATTCCTTAACATAGGCATTGTGGGCATAATTTTCATAGAAATATTTAAGTATATCGGAATTTTCAGATTTGTAGAGAGTAATATCATACTTTTCAATCAAAGAAGCAACTTCATGAGCACCCTTAAAAACGACAACTTCTAAAAATTTGTTCGATATCATAGTAACTATAAACACCCTTTTCATAAGAAGATAAGATTTCATTATCATTAAACTCACATAGGTAGAGAAGGTGTTTTTTAGGGTTCTTAGAGCAACAAGTAAAATCATAAATTTCACAAAGATTCCAATCATAACACATCAAAGAGTTTATTTGATACCATAAGAGACTCCCTTTTTCAGACAAACGGTGACGCACAAAATGAGCATGCTCATCTAAAGATTTTCCCTCAACTAAACTAGTTGGAGTTTCAGCACGAGCACATATAGATCGAAGATGATCCAAGTAGAACACTTTAAGTGGATCCATATCAACAGATTATTAGAAAGCAAAGATGCAAGCAAATAGAAGGCACATGGTAACACAAGAAAACAAAAGATCAAACGGAAGAGGGGCGAAGAAAAGGCAAAGGTTTTTGAAAATAGTTTTAGAAGTGGGGGAGAGGAAAACGAGAGGCGAATGGCAAATAATGTAATGTGAGGGAGAAGAGTTTATGATGGGTACTTGGTATGTCTTGACTTGGCGTAGATCTCCCTGGCAACGGCGCTAGAAATCCTTCTTGCTACCTCTTGAGCATGCGTTGGTTTTCCCTTGAAGAGGAAAGAGTGATGCAACAAAGTAGCGTAAGTATTTCCCTCAGTTTTGAGAACCAAGGTATCAATCCAGTAGGAGACAACACACAAGTCACCTAGTACCTACACAAAAAATTAAGAACCTTGCAACCAACGCGATAAAGGGGCTGTCAATCCCTTCACGGTCACTCGCAAAAGTGAGATCTAATAGAGATAGTAAAGTAAATATTTTTGGAATTTTTGTTGTATAGATTGGAAAGTAAAGATTGCAAAATAGTAAATGAGATGCGATGTAAATAAAAGAGATGTAATATAATAGGAAAGAGACCCAGTGGCCATTGGTTTCACTAGTGGCTTCTCTCAAGATAGCATGCATTATGGTGGGTGAACAAATTACTGCCGAGCAATTGATAGAAAAGCGCATAGTTTTGAAGATATCTAAGGCAATGATCATGAATATAGGCATCACGTCCGTGTCAAGTAGACCGAAACGATTCTACATCTACTACTATTACTCCACGCATCGACCGCTATCCAACATGCATCTAGAGTATTAAGTTCATAACAACAGAGTAACGCATTAAGCAAGATGACATGATGTAGAGGGATAAACTCAAGAAATATGATATAAACCCCATCTTTTTATCCTCGATGGAAACAATACAATACGTGCCTTGCTTCCCCTACTGTCACTGGGAAAGGACACCAATTGAACCCAAAGCAAAGACTTCTCCCATTGCAAGAAAGATCAATCTAGTAGGCCAAACTAAACCGATAATTTGAAGAGACTTGCAAAGATATCAAATCATGCATATAAGAATTCAGACAAGAATCAAATAATATTCATAGATAATCTTGTTCATAAATCCACAATTCATCGGATCTCGGCAAACACACCGCAAAAGAGTATTACATCGAATAGATCTCCAAGAACATCAAGGAGAACTTTGTATTGAGAATCAAAGAGAGAGAAGAAGCCACCTAGCTAATAACTATGGACCCGAAGGTCTGTGGTAAACTACTCACGCATCATCGGAGAGGCAATGGTGTTGATGTAGAAGCCCTCCGTGATCGATTCCCCCTCCGGCGAATCGCCGGAAAAGGCCCCAAGATGGGATCTCATGGGTACAGAAGGTTGCGGCGGTGGAAAAGTGGTTTCGTGGCTCCCCCTGATGTTTCTAGGCTATAAGAGTATATTTAGGTGAAAGAAGTACGTCGATGGAGCTACGAGGGGCCCACGAGGGTGTGGGTGCGCCTACCCCCCTGTGCGCGCCCTCCTGCCTCTTGGCTTCCTCGATGAGTTCCAGAGTTCGAATCCAAGTCTTTTGGATTGCTTTCGGTCTAAGAAAGATCCTCGCGAAGGTTTCATTCCGTTTGGACTCCGTTTGGTATTCCTTTTCCGCAAAACTCTAAAATAGGAAAAAAAACATAAACTGGCACTGGGCCTCCGGTTAATAGGTTAGTCCCAAAAATAATATAAAAGACATATTAAAGCCCATTAAACATCCAAAACAGATAATATAATAGCATGGAACAATAAAAAATTATAGATACGTTGGAGACGTATCAATGACCTGTTGGGTGAGGAATTGGATCGAACTCAAACTTTGATTAATAATCTTCAGTGACTACAGTCTTAGTTTGATAACCTTCAAAGTCATTTAACACTCTCTTAGCTGATCGTGAGAAGCTTTTGTATGAATTTCTTTAAATAAAGTAAGATCTTAATAAGCTAAGGGTGAGTCATGAAGATCTTCAGAAGGAAAACGATTCATTGCTTGCTCAACAGATCAGTTCTGCTCAGGAAGAATTTATTCCACCATGTTTGAAATGCATTGAATGTGAATCTGCTAATTCTTCAACTGAAAGTTCAAATGCTTCTATTGCTGCAAATTCTTCAACTATTTCCGTGGTCACAAATTCCTCATATGAGGATACCACAAGTATCACTGACAATGCAGGGTTGAAGGAATTGTATGTGACATGCATATACAAAAGCCTCAAAGGACATCAGGCTCTTTGTGATGTGCTTAAAAAGAAGATCTTGAACAGGAATCCTAGGAAAGAGGGTATTGCCTTTGAGAGAAAACTCAATGCTGACGGGATCTACTAGAAACCTGAGCAGTATCCCAAAACCGCATGGGTTGCTATGAAAGGACCTCCCGTAGATCCATCCACTTTATCTGGCTTTACTTTTGAATCTTCATATTCATATGATGAGTCATTTGACTCCAACTACAAAATGTTCAAAAATCAGAATGGTGAAGTATTTGCTAGATATGTTGAAACTAACTGCAGGAACGGTCCCCCTATGAAGAAACTCCGGGTTCCCAAAAGATGCCTTAAAAGTCTTCAGGTGAATGTCCTCATGACACCACCTGTGTAGAATAGGAACCCCAGATCAAATTCTTCATATGGACCAAAATCCTCATATGGATCCAAATCCTCGTATGGATCAAATTCCTCATGTGGATCCAGATCCTCATATGAACATCATCGTGCTAACGCTTCTGTTTCATAGGGAAAATCTAAGAGCTATGAATATGTGCATTATTCTTCAAATCATTATGTTCATAATAAGTCCTCGAAGAATTTCTCTGCTTATTTATATGCATACTCTAACCCCCTCTTCTGTGAAACAAAGTGCACTGGCTTCAATGCCACCATTCTCTTATCGAGCTCACAGAATGATGAACTCTTTGCCACCCCTCCCAGATGTGGGTGATGAAGAAAAATAACTAATCTCTTATGCAGGGTCAGGTCTCCAGACGAACGTGAGCGTCTGAAGAATTTGCTGGAGACCCAAATAAGCTTGAAAGGACACAAGATAATCATGAAGAAATGAATTACTCATTTCTCTTGTCCTTATACTGCTATATCTGGTGTACTGCTTGATGAAATTCTATCTGATGAATTTGAAGTCATATTCTTCACTGATGAAGTTTATGAGTTCGTAAGATGCACTAATTCATCTGCAGGATGATCAACCCCAAGCTACTAAGTGGGTCCTCAACAGTGGATGTACAAATCACATGACCGGTGAGAAGAACTTATTGATGGACTCTGCTTTATCTCCGTCGCATCTGAAGCATATCACCTATGCTGACAAAGGCAAAAGCAAGGTATTGGGTCTAGGTAGGGTTGCTATCTCAAAGGATCAACACATGGAAAAAGTCATGCTTGTCGAGTCCCTAGGTGTGACGCCCCTGATTCAATCGTACACTAATCATACACGCAAATGTGTACGATCAAGATCAGGGACTCACGGGAAGATATCACAACACAACTCTAGACACAAATCAAAATAATACAAGCTTTATATTACAAGCCAGGGGCCTCGAGGGCTCGAATACATAGCTCGGTACACAAGAGTCAGCGGAAGCAATAATATCTGAGTACAGACATAAGTTAAACAAGGATGCCTTAAGAAGGCTAGCACAAAAGCAACAACGATCGAAGAGGCAAGGCCTCCTGCCTGGGACCTCCTAACTACTCCTGGCCGTCGGCGGTCTTCACGTAGCAGCATCCATCGACGGTGGCATCTGGCTCCAAGGATCCACCATCTGGTTGCATCAACCGGAAAGAAGAAAGAAGGGGGAAAAGGGGTAGCAAAGCAACCGTGAGTACTCATCCAAAGTACTCGCAAGCATCAGATCTATATTAAGTATGCATTTGTATCAAATGGAAGGGTTGTATCTATGGACTGAACTGCAGAATGCCAGAATAGAGGGGAAAGCCTAGCCTATCGAAGACTAGCATCTTCATGCATCTCCGAGCATCTTGCAGCATGTAGAAGAGTAAAGAATAGCAGTTTATAATTAACAAGCATGTTGTAACATTAATGCCCAGAGATCCTTCCTCGACTCCCTGCAAGAAAGCAATTCCGGAGCCACATATTCAAGTATCCATTTGTAGTTGTATAAGATCAGGATATAAGTCTGAACGTCTGTTACCGTGGACACGGCTATTAATAGATAATCTTCCCTGCAGGGGTGCACCACGTTTTCCAACACGCTCGATCACTCTGGCCGGACACACCTTTCTGGGGTCAATGCCCGGCCTCGAAAGATCAACACGTCGCAGCCCTACCTAGGCTCAGCAGAGAAGTCCCCGCCGGTCTACCTCCTAAGCACTCCGGGGTCTGGGCCCATCGCCCGTTGCACTCCGGGTCGTTGCGAGCAGGGAGGACCAGGCTCCACCACTACAGGATGGTGCCGGCCCAGCCATGCCGCACTGCTGAACTGGACGTCTGACAAAGCTTTGGCTGATAATGCGACGTCGAGGCCCATAACTATTCTCACGTGGTGGTTGGTGCGTAAAGGCCAGAGGCCAACTCAGAACAAATACCCAAACCATAGAGTATTATTAGCTTGCGGAGATGAGCAGAGACTCACGATCAAAAGTGACCCCGTCGCCCCGTCTCGTGGACTTACGACAAGGGCTCAGAATGCCCGACCGTGCCATGTCATTATCTTGCGGGTGCTCTCCGGGCCCGCCCGACTTTCACCAAGGTCTCAAGTAAAGTCATTGTAACTGTGTTTCCAGACATCAAGGGGAAAACCCGAGGAATCACACCCGATGGATTCCACTCAATGTAATCATCAGGTGAACGTAAGAGGGACCACCCTCGAGGTTCACTCTTAAGGTGTTGAACGACAGAGCCGTATCGGGAATGGTGAAAGAGGAAATCACCCTCGATGACCACGACCGAATAGCTACACTACAGAATTATCATTAGGAGTGCATTATGAGGGATCACCCTCGGCACTCGATAGTAGCTCTGCAGAGTCGAGCAACAAAAGGGGCGTGATGTGATGTGAAGTGTCAGGCTCTGGTCGTCGATCACGTCGATCGAGGCATCTATGATGAAGCAGGGGCAACAAGGACAAGTACTGGGGGTCACTGATGGATCACTAACCAACCTATACTAAGCAGTTTAGGATAAGCAGGTAGGTAACAATAGCAGGTACAAAAGCAGGCTATGCATCAGAATAGGAGCAAACAATAACAGTAACAAAATCTAATGCAAGCATGAGAATGTAGAATGGGCGATATCGGGATGATCAAAGGGGGGGCTTGCCTGGTTGCTCAGAAAAGAAGGAGGGTCGTCGTCGACGTAGTCGATCACAGGGACATCAGCATCGGTCTCGGGGTCTACCGGAGAGAAGAGGGAGAAGAAACAGTAAATACATAGCAGGCAAGTGCATAACAAGACAATAAGCGGGGCTAGAAGTGTTCTAACACAGCGCTAGGCGGTACTGGCCAAGGGGGAAACATCCGGGAAAGTTTTCCCGGTTCCGGACGTCTGTCAGACAAATGAACCGGAGGGGGAAAGTTTCATGTTCTCTATGTTAGGGATGTGTGGCGGGCGAACAGACCACATATTTGAATTCGTCTCGTCGTTCTGAGCAACTTTCATGTAGAAAAGTTTTTCATCCGAGTTACGGTTTATTTTATATGCTTTTTCAAAGATTTAACAATATTCCGAAATTACTATTAATTCGAAAAAAGACTAAAATGCTATGGGTACCCAGCTCTGCGTACATAGAAGTGTACTGAGGCCGACTGAGGGAACTGTTTCCCGATTGACGACCAACATTTGATCGGTCAATGTGGTGGGGTCCCCCTGTCATAGACTCATTAGGCTAGACTAACAGTTTAGTTAACTAAACTAGATGATTAGGCTAATTAATTCTAATTAAACCAATTTAATTAAGTTAATTATTTTTATTAAATTATTTTTCTTTCTCTTTTTTATACAAAACAGGGGAGAGGGTCCCAGCTGCCAGTGGGACAAAAGCCACTGGAGCGGGCTTAACAGGCGCGGGCGAGGGGTGCCCGTCAGGGCAGACCCGGGCGACGGCCACGACTGCTCGATGCGGGGCGCCGGGCGGCTTGCCATGGCCAGCTGACCTCGGCCGGCCGGAGCAGTCTGACAGTAGGAGGGCCTAGGCGGTGCCGGCAGTGGTCGGCGGTAGGGTCAGCGAGCGGTGGCCGGCGTGGACATGTGCCGAGCGGGGAGCGGGAGGTAGCGGCAAGGAGCGGCTGGGGGCGGTCCGGCGAGCAGGGGCCGGCGATGGCGGTGAACGCGGGCGTCAGGGTCGAGGGGCGAGCATGATGGGGTGGACGACAACGAGCTCCGCGAGTCGTGGCCACGACAGCGAGTACCATCACGGCAACGAGCTTGGGCATGACGAGGGGGAAGCTACGGGCGCGGGATCGAGCTAGCGAGCGAGGGGGAATGACCACTGGCTCACCGTGGTCCTGCAGGTGTGCACGAGTGGGCTCGGGGAGGGCTCGTGGTGGCCGGCGTTGGAGAAGATCGACGACGATGTTCCGGTGGCCGTGACCATTGACGAAGACGATGAGGTTGATGTGCTACTCCATGAGACGAAGCAGAGCGCCAACTCGACGGAGGCGAGCGAGGCAAAGCTCGTGGACACAAGCCACGGGCGAGGAAACGCTATTTACCGCGGGATCTCGGAGTGCACGGCGACGGCAGTGTTCTTGGAGGAGAGAGCGCACGAGGGAGAGGGGAACAAGCGACGGGGAAATATCTCGGGTGCTGACGAGGCCGAGAGGAGGCAAGTGGGTGGAGCAGGGAGTGAGGAGCCTGAGGGGGGGGGGGGTCCTTATCCTCCCCCGTCAATGCCGGCGAGGGGGTTCGGCGGCGACCGTGCCCCTCGGTCGGTCGTACAGGGAGGCGACCGGGGAGGGGAAAAAAGGTTTGGGCCGGCCAGGTGGGTTTAAGGCCCATAGGGAAACATGCGGGGGGCTCTCTTTTTTAGTATAGTTTTTTTTCAATTTAGTGCCTCTGTTTTCCTTTATTTTTGGGCACTAAGCCACTTTATAAAAAGTTTGTTCACCACCAATATTAACAAACAATTATTTGCAGCAACTCGAACATTTTAGTTCTCATGTTTGACAAGTTTTGAATTTTGACTTTAAATATTGAGTTCGAATAAGGACAGTGATTTGGATCAAGTGAGGATTAGCAAGAGTAATGTCATGACGTGGCACCATTAGCAGGGTTTACTGTAGCTTAAGTATCCGGGCGTCACACTAGGATTCAATGTCATGTCTATCTCAGTGCTTTGTGATCTTGATGTGGTTGTCATCTTTGGCAAATTTCATTGCATAGTAGTCATGGAATCTGACAAATCCAAAGTCTTCGAAGACTTTAGGAAAGGAGACTTGTATATTGTTGATTTCTCTGTAGGACCACAGCCTGCCACATGTCTACTTGTAAAAGCTTTAGAAGGCTGGCTATGGCATCGCTAACTCGGTCATGCTGGCATGAGGAACTTACTTGCACCCGCGAAGAATAAGCACGTCATTGGAATCGAGGGTGTCAAATTCCTCAAAGATCATCTTTGTGGGGCTTGTGAACCTGGAAAGATGACCAAATCCAAGCACCCCTCGAAGACTATCATGACTACCACCCGTACTTTTGAATTACTTCACATGGATCTCTTTGGCCCTACTCATTATGCCACCCTAACAAATGCAACATATCTATATTGCTTTGTTATTTTTGATGATTATTCTCGTTACACTTGGGTGCATATCATCACTTACAAAACTGAAGTGCAGGAAGTCTTCAAACGATTTTCCTCAAGGGCCTCGACGAATTTTGATGTGAAGATCAAGCATATCCGGAGTGACAATGGGACCGCATTCAAGAATACTGGTCTTGATGACTACCTTGATAAATTTGGTATTACTCACGAGTTATCTGCCCCATACACTCCTCAGTAGAATGCCATCATGGAGCACAAGAACAGGACTCTTGTTGAGATGGCTCGCACTATGCTTGATGAATACAAGACGCCTCGTCACTTCTGGCCTGAGGCTATTGGTACTGCGTGCCACATCATCAACATGGTATATCTTCACAAATTCTTCAAAAAGACCTCATATGAACTCCTCACTGACAAGAAACCAATGTGAGTTATTTCAAAGTCTTCGGTGCTAAATGTTGGATTAGAAATCCTCATCACAATTCTAAATTTGCACCGAAACCACATGAGGGTTTTATGCTTGGTTATGGAAAGGACTCGCACACCTACAGAGTCTTCGACACCTACCACCACAAGGTTGTTGAAACTGTAGATGTGCGGTTCGATGAAACTAACGGCTCGCAATGAGAGAGCCTACCTCTGTGCTAGATGAAATGTCACCTGAGGAATCCATCAAGCTCAAGGCTACTGAGGATGTCATACCCACCGAAGAATGTGCTGAAGAAGTCATTTCAGAATGTAAAGAAAATCATGCTGGTGCATCAGAGGAAAATGGCTCTGAGGAAAATGCTGAGCCCACTCAAAGTCGTCAACCTTCTCATCCTCGAGTTGCGAATGAAGTGCAAATTGAGAGTATCATCGACGACATCAACGCACCAGGTCCTCTCACACACTCAAAAGCTTCACATTTGTGTAACTTTTGTGGGCACTTCACTTTTGTATCTATCACAAAGCCCACCAAAGTTGATGAGGCATTTCTGGTGTCTGAGTGGATTCAAGTGATGCAAGAGGAATTAATTACATCAATCAAGCTCAACAATGTCTCGGAACTGCTTGTCAAGCGACCAGACATACGCAAGCACAACATCATCGGTACCAAATGGATCTACCGCAACAAGCAAGATGAAAATGGCCTACTGGTGAGGAACCAGGCTCGTCTTGTAGCTCAAGGCTACACACAGGTTGAAGGAATTGATTTCGATGAAACTTTTGCATCTGTTGCTAGACTTGAGACTATTTGCATATTGCTTGCTTATGCTACCACCATAATACCACCTTATGTCAAATGGATGTGAACAGTGCATTCCTCAATGGTAAGCTTGAGGAAGAAGTATATGTTGCTCAACCACCAGGTTTTGAAGATCCTAAGCATCCTGACAAAGTATTCACACTCGACAAGGCCCTCTATGGCCTCAAGCAGGCCCCTCGGGCGTGGTATGATACGTTGAAGGAATACCTCATGAATAAAGGCTTCAAGCCCGGTTCACTTGACCCAACTCTTTTCACCAAAACCTATGATGATGAATTATTGGTGTGCCAAATATATGTTGATGATATTGATACGTCTTCGTCGTATCTAATTTTCCAAACACTTTTGCCCTAGTTTTGGACTCTAACTTGCATGATTTGAATGGAACTAACCCGGACTTACGCTGTTTTCAGCAGAACTGCCATGGTGTTATTTTTGTGCAGAAATTAAAGTTCTCGGAATGACCTGAAAACCCACGGAGCAACTTTTCGGGATTAATAAAAAATACTAGCGAAAGAATTAGCACCAGGGGGCCCACACCCTATCCACGAGGGTGCCCCCCTAGGACGCGCCCCCTGTCTCATGGGCCCCCTGGACCTCCACCAACGTCAACTCCAACTCTATATATTCACTTTCTTGGAGAAAAAAATCAGAGAGAAAGATTCATCACGTTTTATGATACGGAGCAATTGCCAAGCCCTAATCTCTCTCAGGAGGGCTCATCTGGAGTCCGTTCGGGGCTCCGGAGAGGGGGATTCATTACCGTCGTCATCATCAACCATCCTCCGTCACCAATTTCATGATGCTCACCGCCGTGCCTGAGTAATTCCATCGCAGGCTTGCTGGACGGTGATGGGTTGGATGAGATTTACCATGTAATCAAGTTAGTTTTGTTAGGGTTTGATTCCTAGTATCCACTATGTTCTGAGATTGATGTTGTTATGACTTTGCTATGCTTAATGCTTGTCACTAGGGCCCGAGTGCCATGATTTCAGATCTGGACCTATTATGTTTTCAAGAATACATGTGAGTTCTTGATCCTATCTTGCAAGTCTATAGTTACCTATTATGTGTTATGATCCGACAACCCCGAAGTAACAATAATCAGGATACTTCTCGGTGATGACTATAGTTTGAGGAGGTCATGTATTCACTATGTGTTAATGCTTTGGTCCGGTACTCTATTAAAAGGAGGCCTTAATATCCCTTAGTTTCCACTAGGACCCCGCTACCACGGGCGGGTAGGACAAAAGATGTCATGCAAGTTCTTTTCCATAAGCACGTATGACTATATTCGGAATACATGCCTACATTACATTGATGAACTGGAGCTAGTTCTGTGTCACCCTATGTTATAACTATTACATGAGGAATCACATCCGACATAATTATCCATCACTAATCCAATGCCTACGAGATTTTCACATATTGTGCTTTGCTTATTTACTTTACCGTTGCCACTGTTACCGTTACTACAAAACTACTACTGTTACTCTTGCTACTGTTACTTCCATACTTCTTTGCTATTAAATACTTTGCTGCAAATACTAAGTTATCTAGGTGTGGTTGAATTGACAACTCAACTGCTAATACTTGAGAATATTCTTTGGCTCCCCTTGTGTCGAATCAATAAATTTGGGTTGAATAGTCTACTCTCGAAAACTGTTGCGATCCCCTATACTTGTGGGTTATCAAGACTATTTTCTAGCGCCGTTGCCGGGGAGCATAGCGCTATGCTTTGAGTCACTTGGGATTTATATCTGCTGGTCACTATGAGGAACTTGAAAGACGAAAGAACTAAGATTTATCCCTCAACTACGAGGGGAGGTAAGGAACTGCTATCTAGCTCTGCACTAGATTCTCCTTCTGTTATGAGTAAGCTTGCGACACCTAAACCTGCTTCTGCTATTAATTCTGATATGTCGCACGTTATTGATGATGCCACTTCTACTATGCATGATACTTATGATAAAACTACTTCTGTGCCTGCTACTGCTATGCCATTAGGTGAATATCTTGATGAACAACTTGCTAGGGCTAGAGAGAATGAAATTCTTGAAACTGATATTATTGAAGATAGTGATGATGAAGGTTCTCCCCCTAAATATGAATTTCCTGTTGTTCCAGAGGCTTATGTTATGGATGAAGAAACTGCTAGAGATATTCTTGCTTGCAATGATAGATCTGATCTTAAGAAGTTATTAGCTAAACTAAAACAGAAATCTCTAAATGCTAGAATGAAATATGACTACTTCACCTATCTTTGTTACTGATAAGGATTATGATTTCTCTGTTGATCCTGAGATAATTACTTTGGTTGAATCTGATCTTTTTTATGGCTATGAATCTGAAACTGTTGTGGCACATCTTACTAAGTTGAATGATATAGCCACCATGTTCACTAATGATGAGAAATCTCATTAAAGGGTGATGCTAAAACTTGCTTTAATTCTCTTGATCCTGGTTGTGTGCGTAGTCCCCAGGATATGATTTATTACTTCTCTGCTAAATATTTCCCTGCTCATAAGAAACAAGCTGCCTTGAGGGAAATATATAATTTTGTGCAAATTGAAGAAGAGAGTCTCCCACAAGCTTGGGGAGGCTTCTCCGGTTACTTAATGCTTTGCCTGATCATCCTCTTAAGAAAAATGAAATACTTGATATCTTTTATAATGGACTAACCGATGCATCCAAGGACCACTTGGATAGTTGTTGTGTTTTCAGGGAAAGAACTATCGATTAAGCTGAATTGCTATTGAATAATATGTTGACTAATGAAAATAATTGGACACTTCCCGAGCCACTTCCTGAGCCAACTCCTGAACCAATTCCTTAGCCGACTCCTAAACCAACTCTGAAAAAATGGGTGTTATATTTCTCAGTCCTGAAGATATGCAAGAGGCAAACTGTCACGACCGGTTTTCCGGGTAATAAATTTCCAGAAAGGACCGTCGTGCTCATCAGCCCCAGGATTACTGTTAGCTGATGAGGCTCCAACTTGATACAGAAATTCCAAGCAAAATACAAAATAGGTGGTACAAGACCATTCTGGCCTGTGAGTATAACAAATGGTTTATAGTGGTTGATGGCGGAAGCGGTTTGTGGATCATCAGTATCTATGGGACTCCAATTCCCACAGGAACAGCTGACCAGGTTAACTCCTATCTCCGCGAGGCTGCTATCTCCGTTGCTTAGGTTCCGGGGCTGTCATCGCATCGCTCCTCTCCGTGCAAGAAAATCTGGCCAAGACAATAGCTGTGGACAAGCCAAGGAGTACTTTGAATGTACTGCAAACATTTTGAACACGTATAATATAACAATGATGTGCTGACAATATTTTATGCTCATGACATCAGTCACAAAGATAAATATAACTCTGTTATATGAATATGCAATGTCATAGAAGTATTAAATTTTTTGAAATAAATAACAAGCATGCCACAGTCGGGCGTCTGGGCGACACCACATAAAGGGCTTTAAAAGAAATGCCACAGTCGGGCATCTAAGCGACACCACATAAAGGGCTTTAAAAGAAATGCCACAGTCGGGCGTCTGAGCGACCCCACATAAAGGGCTTTTAAAATAAATGCCACAGTCGGGCGTCTGAGCGACACCACATAAAGGGCTTTTAAAATAAATGCCACAATCAAGGCGTCGAGCGACACCACCAAAGGGCTTTAAAAGAAATGCCACACCGGGCATCCGAGCGACACCACATAAAGGGCTTTAAAAGGAATGCCACAGTCGGGCGTCTGAGCGACACCACATAAAGGGCTTTTAAATAAACAATCATAGTGAATATCCCGGAGGTAGAACCATCCCAGAGATACTCGATAATAACAATAGTATCACGGGTTAGTCAACAATAATAATAATCATATTTATCACAAGTCACAAGTAGTAATTCCTGCTCGGTTTAACAGCCACCTCCAAGACCGACATTAAGACCGACACTTGACCTGGCCCTGCATCGTAGTCCTTAACCATGGACACAGCTATTCAATAGGTTTTAATCTCTGTAGAGGGTGTACTCTTTACCCACGAGTAACGGATTCCTTTAGTCCATCGGGACTAATTCCGCTTACGGTATTTTAAATGAAAACACACCTGACTTGCACACACCAGCTTAACTCACTCGTGTCTGGAATCACCCACGACACCTGTCAAGCAAACTCTAAGTGGAGAGGCTACAACCTCGCGTAGCATGGGATCAAATTTATATCGCGGCTCTAAGGGTGGCCTCCTCTCGTCCCAACTGTAACACCCATGCCCCTGACCGGATGACCGCTTTAATCCATGTCACGGTACCCTCATCCCGCCCCTCTCATGCGGTGTGTGCTAGAAAGGGGTTGACAAATTATCGAACTGCACCCTACCCGTGGCGGGGACAAGTGGTAGCCTGAAACAAGTGTGGGGTTATCGAACAAGACTCGATCTACGGCGACTCAGAGGTTTATAGTTTCTGCATGACATGTATAACAAATATATTTCAACCAATACAATCAACGCTCATTATATCTTACCATGCCATACCGACATACCCGTCCCGACGGAGACCGGCGACAAGCTCACGCCTACCCAAGGCGTAGGCTTTCTGGATTCCTTTCCAAATGCATGCAAGATATATGAGGATGATTACCATCACAAGTATACTCATTTCCAACAGCATGGAAATCACCAATATGCATCCATGCAAATGATCATATCACATGAAATAACAAGTCCTTCGAAATGAGGTGGTGTTATAAACGTGTCAACGAACACACCAAAAATATTATGCCGGGGTTCAGAATGCTTGCCTTCAATGTATGGAAAGGCAGGGTGCACTCCAAAACTAGAAACATTTCTCCTCTCTTCAAAAATCCTATTTTGGCAATATAAAAGAATTAACACACAAAATAAAAACAGCACCAAAAGTTGTTCTGAATTTTTTTCAAATAAATCTTAAAATAAACTAGACATTATTTGAGAGAGGTAGGAAAAAGAATTAATTCATTTGGAGATATATTTAAAAAGATAAAGCCAATCAAAGATTTGGTCAAAATCTATTTTAATAATAAAACGTAAAAGAAAACGCTTTAAGACGATATTACGCTTTGAGCGGGAAACGTCTCATGGAGTTTACGCCTTCACTTAAAGCACGTGGAGGCGGGGCTGGTTCACTGACAGTGGGTCTGTGGGGCCCACTGGTCAGGTTTGACCAGTCGCCTCTCCCTCCTTTACCCTCTGCCCGAACGGGGGCGGGATTCCGGCGATCGTTGCCGGCGACTGGCGGCTCCTCGCGGGGCCCCGAGGGCGGGGATGGATCTGCCACTCCTAGTTGGTCCTTCCGGTGGTCGCAGGGTCGCCGGAGGTGGAGGGAGTCGCCGGCGGCGAGCTCCGCGGCGGAGGGGGCTTCGGGGAGCAGAGTGATTTTTGGGCCACGGTGGTCTCCTGCCAAAATTGATCGAGGGGTTGCGCTCGCGAGAGGAAGGGGGAGTTCTTGGCGAAGAGAACGGAGAGGGGAAAGCCCTGGTGGCGCCGGAATGAACGAGGCAGTGGCGGCGGCCGTAGTTGCCGGAGCTGGGGAAGATGACCTCCCTGGGTCGATTGGCTGCCCCAAGGGGTCCTAGGGGAGTGTACTGAGGTTGCCTTGCGAACGCAACATGCTCGGATGCCTCCTTTTATAGAGCAACAAGGTCGGTTCGGTGGCGGCCGCGGATGAGCTCGTCGGCGACCGTCTTTCTGTAGCCGCAGGGCATCGTGGCGATGACGAGAGCTAGGCGACACCCTTGTGGATGAGCTCGGGCTGTGCTAGGGGCCAGGTGGCAAGCCGAGGTGGCTTGGGCGGCGCCGAACGGAGCAGAGGCTGTCGGCCGACGCCGCCGTGCTGCCAAAAGTGTCCTGACGGTGGCGCTATGCGGCTTTGGATGGTTCTTGCGGGTGGATGAGGTCGAGCGCGGCTCTGCGGGCGAGCGGGGGTAGGTGGCGCGGAGCGGGCGCGACGCGGCAGCTCGGGCGCACATGCGTGCCAAACGCACGCTCTGGGCACGCCCAGAGCATGCACTGAAGGTGCTCGACGAAATGCTATGGCACTCCAGAGCGCTTGGGTGGAGCTGGGAGTCAGCAGGGTGGGGTTATATTCTAAGGCAAAACTATTTGACATGCTGGTATGGCCAGGGGATCAAGTTCACAGTGTAAACAAAAACTCATGTCAAGATAGATCATGCCCATAAGGTGTTTGAAAATATGCTAAGGGCATTTAGGCAGGTCTTGGAGGGGCCAATTCTTCCAAATCAGTGTCCCTTTGGATGCAAGAGGGAGTGGTGAAGTTAGTTTGCAGAAAGGAGAAACTTGCTAGTGCAAGTTTTGCAAAACTTCAATTCTGGACAGAGAGCAAATGGCATTGTTGCAAGCACATAGAATCATCCAATGGGTCCACTCTCCTGGACTTAAGGGTTTGGCAAGGGGTACTACCAGTAGAAAAAGTAATCATGGGTATAGGAGCAACTAAAATGGTGGTTGCTGAACAAATCCTCGAATTGGACCAGAATGGAAAAGAGGTTGATTCACTCAAAATTTTCAAAGAACATAAATGGGTTTTTGCACAAAGTGGAATCATATGCTCCTACTGATCTCCCTTAATTTTGGTAGAAGTTTTAAAGAAATATTTAAATAGGTTGTAGTGCAAAATTGCTCTCTGGACCAGAGAAGAAAACATGTGTAGCACTCAAAATATTTCAAGAATAAAAGATATTTTTGTATAAAAGTGATTTAAAAGCATCACATGACATCCCCAAATTTCGGTGGGATTTTTAGATAAATATATCAAATGGTTGTAGTTCAAAAAGAGCTCCAAATTTTAAAACAAGTCATTTAATGAATAAAGCGCAGGGTGAAATAATTTAATAAACAAATCTACTGATTGATAGATGTTTTTAAAAGAGAGGGAAATAAGTCCAAAAATGTTTTTGGAAGGATCCACTTGGGAAAACTTCTTAATATTAAAAGAAAAGTTTTGAAATCAACAGATATATTCTTGCATGCAAAAATTTTAAACTCTTGGCATAATTTTAATAACTAAAACTTGGTTAAATTCTTGGGGTGTTACAATACTACCCACCTTAAAAAAAATCTCGTCCTCGTGATTTGCTAAGAGTTGTAAAACAAAAACACTTTTACTTGGTCAAAAGATCATTTTACACAGGCGGTAAAAAGAGGCTACAGTGAGAGGGCAATGAGTGGTGAGTAACTACAGTGTGGTACTGGCGCTATGTGGAAAAATCCATGCTTATGAAAACGGGCAATTTCTACGCTGGATGCAGTGAATTTAGAATAAATTCTAAATTTAACAATACGCTGGTCGCATGCGAGAGCACCTGATGCTCTCTCTGGTGACAGTGGGACCGGGCCCACCGTCGCCTCCTTCTTCCTCCGCTCTCTTCTTCCTCTCTCCGCTTTCGGCTTTCTCCACCGGCGACATCTAGCGCGAGGGCATCTAGGCCGATCTTCGGTAGTGCGCGGCGTGCTTGTGCCGGTGCAGTGTGCACTCACCTCATGGGCTGGCTTGCTGCCGGCCTCTTTCATGGTCGCCCGAACACCGGTGATCGGGCGACGAGCGGCGCTGGTGGACCTCGCCCACCGTACACCGAGCTCGAGCTATAAAATGACCGCGGCGTTCTCCTCTTCTTCCTCACACTTGGCCTCGCTCCTCCTTCTCTCTTCTTCTCCTCTGTTTCTGCTGGCCGGAGCTCGAGACGAGGCTCTAATGGCGGAGGTGGTGCCGGACTGGTACGTGATCCTGTTGTGCGGGGGGCTGGCGGCAGTGCTGGGGCTCTCCGTGCTCCTGTGCGTGATGATCCTTGATGATCGCCGTGATGCTGCTGCTCGGGTGCTGGCTCTCCGCGTTGGTGATGATCACGAGGAGTAGGTGAGGTGTGCCGGGTGCTAACTGTCGTTAGGGGGTGGTTAGCCAGATGTAACACCGTTGCAAAGTTTTGCAAACAGTGTAGGTGCTCGGATGATTATGGTCGAGTGTCTGTGGTCGTTGTGCTGTGTGAAATAAAATAATCCATGTCGTGAGAAGATGCAGATGCAGCAGATCAGGGAAAAGAAATCTCACTCCAGGCTTATATGTGGAATAAAACAGTAATGCAACAGAATCACTCATATTAATTGAAGCTGAGGATTTACTTGCCGCGCAAACTCGGGATACCACGCATAAGTTACAACACAAATATAAATGCTGCAAAAACAAATACAGTAGTGACATCTAAAATGAATACGGTAACTGGGTGTGGTCCTGATAAAATGTCTCTGGTAAAGGGATACACTCCTCTTCTATCGGAGGCAGTGGATTGACCAGCCGATGTATGCGTCTCTCTGGGTCGGGTCTTAGTGATCTGCCGATTGCAATCTGGGGATTTAAATCAGCGAGGCTCTGGAGATAATCCATTACTCGCTGGTTCAAATGCTCTTGAGCGATGATGTACTGGATAAGGTTGGCTAGTACTGGGTCCTTCTCAATCCGTCCACCGGGAAAAGATGTAGCTTCTCCGGGTGCTGCACGGCTCGGAAAGTAATAATATCCTCGTCATGGGCATAGGGTATGCGGATCGGCGCAGCAATCGCTTCCTTCGCAGCAGCTTCTATGGCCAGGTGTGGGGTTGGCATAGATTTCCCTATGAAGGAAACTACTGTTGGATCTTGGTTGGGGTCTATGGGAGGAATGTGTACTGCTGCCCAATATTCCGAGGTGGAAGGGGTGATTCTAGATTTGAACAGCTCGTACTGGGGTGGCTGGGTAGAACCCATGGTACTGCGGGTAAAGTCCCGCAATATTTTGACAAAGCTACCTGGGTTTGCATCTGGGGTTCTCAGATGAATGCTGGGGCTCGGCATGACAAGAGATGGTTGTGAGAGTGGTGCACGAGGTGAGGGTCGCTGGGTAAGGTCACAAGGTGGCCTTCTTATATAGCATCTGGGCCGGTCTATTTACCGTGGTGAAAGGTAATAAATCTGCCAGATTACCTCAAGAGTCGGGGTCCGTGCCGGAGATACACATATCTCATAAAAAGAAGTGTTACTGTAGTTGTCGTCAAGGTTGGTTTTGGTAATTATGCAACGGTACGCTGACAAAATATTCAAGGCTACTATTAAAACAGAGGCACAACGACAGGCTGCGTTAATATACATGGTCGGACAATTACAAAGCGAGGATACACTGAAACTCGGTACTATTCGTACGGCTCAGTCTACCTTGTTTATGTCTAAACGGGCGTGCCTGGTGGATGTCGAGTCTTCTCCACGTGTCTTACTGTCGGGATTAGTCGGAGATGGCGGGGGAACGACGGGGTCGGGGTAGCGATGATGACCATCGCGGGGATTGTTGGCCACAACCCCGTTGGAGTGTGCTCCCAAAAGGCGACGAAGCACTTCTGGGGTCATGAAAGCATCTCGGTTGGCGGCTGGAGCTAACTCCGGGTATTGATCGGGTGTCCGAACAACACAACTGGGTTGTCGGCGTCGGGCTCGTCTTCTCTTCTTGCTAGGGCTCGACGAACCAGCTCTCCTCGAGCTGCGATCAGATCAATGGTGATCTGGTCGAACAGTGCCTCTAGTGCACTTACATAGCGCACTAGGTGTAATAAGGCGGGATCTGTCTCGTGATCTCCGTTGGCAACTTGGTGGTCTACCATACCCTTCGCGTATGGGGTAGTAGTGGAACGAGCGACGCTAACTCGGGCGACAAGTGCCCGAGATGAACTATAGCCTCTCGAGCAGCTAGTTGTATGGCTTGTGGCTCAAAGGAAGTTGTTCTTCGGTGAACTCAGAGGGCGTTCGGCGCTAGACCCCTACCGTAGATGTGTACGGTGGCCCAGAATTGGCGGTCTTCACCGCTCATGGGTCCTTGGTACACAACATATTCTGGTGGCTCTTCTAACGCATATGCACGACGGGTGAGGTTTGCGAGGATGGTCACAAAACCTCCAAGGTTGGTTGCTGTGGTCTCATTGTGCACTATGGGGCCAGGCATTGTGGCTAGGTTGGGGAAGACGCTGTGCTGTGCTGGGTTGGGGCTAGCGTGCCCTTTTTATAGAAAAAGGGGACGGAGCCTTCCTTCACACGCTTGTGGGGGAGACATCTTGGGTGCTGGTTACTGGCGCGTGATTGACAAGCTAGGTTGGTAGGTTGGGCACCGACTGCCAAAAGTGTCGGGGTCACTGTGTGGCTATCTTGCACGAGAAGCTTGGCTGGGTTTTGGTTATGGTCTGGTGGGTGGGTTTGCCTAAGTTTATTGACCTGGCTAAGATAGGATTAGCCAATGGTCAGCCTGGCTCTGATACCAAGTCTGTCACAACCGGTTTTCCGGGTAATAAATTTCCAGAAAGGACCATCCTGCTCATCAGCCCCAGGATTACTGTTAGCTGATGAGGCTCCAACTTGATACAGAAATTCCAAGCAAAATACAAAATAGGTGGTACAAGACCATTCTGGCCTGTGAGTATAACAAATGGTTTATAGTGGTTGATGGCGGAAGCGGTTTGTGGATCATCAGTATCTATGGGACTCCAATTCCCACAGGAATAGTTGACCAGGTTAACTCCTATCTCCACGAGGCTGCTATCTCCGTTGCTTAGGTTCCGGGGCTGTCATCGCATCGCTCCTCTCCGTGCAAGAAAATCTGGCCAAGACAATAGCCAGGGACAAGCCAGTGAGTACTTTGAATGTATTCGCAAATATTTTGAACACAGGTATAATATAACAATGATGTGCTGACAATATTTTATGCTCATGACATCAGTCACAAAGATAAATATAACTCTGTTATATGAATATGCAATGTCATAGAAGTATTAAATTTTTTGAAATAAATAACAAGCATGCCACAGTCGGGCATCTGCGCGACACCACATAAAGGGCTTTAAAAGAAATGCCACAGTCGGGCGTCTGAGCGACACCACATAAAGGGCTTTAAAAGAAATGCCACAGTCGAGCGTCTGAGCGACACCACATAAAGGGCTTTTAAAATAAATGCCACAGTCGGGCGTCTGAGCGACACCACATAAAGGGCTTTTAAAATAAATGCCACAGTCGGGCGTCTGAGCGACACCACCTAAAGGGCTTTAAAAGAAATGCCATAGTCGGGCGTCTGAGCGACACCACATAAAGGGCTTTAAAAGGAATGCCACAGTCGGGCGTCTGAGCGACACCACATAAAGGGCTTTTAAATAAACAATCATAGTGAATATCCCGGAGGTAGAACCATCCCAGAGATACTCGATAATAACAATAGTATCACGGGTTAGTGTCGGGGTCGCTGGTATCTCTGCGGCCTCGAGCACCTATGGGGCACTCGGGGGCCCCTTCTGGTTCGGCAAGGGAGCGGGGACCGTGCGCAGAGCAGATCGAGGTCGAGCGTGCGGGGGAGACGGGCGATTTTTACCCAGCTTCGGGGCTCTCCGGAGAGATAAGACCCCTACTGCTGCCTTTTTGCTTGTTATTTGATCTTGCTCGAGCGTGCGAGCGTATGGTGGTGTCCTGGTATCGAATGGATCGAACCCCGCCTCGTCGCATGGGCCTCCTTTTATACTCAAGGGGGGGATCCACAAGTGGCAGCGAGGAAGAGGGGTGGAAAGGTAAAATCGCAGGTTGGTGCAATAGTGCACACAATTGCCCTACCTAACTCTGACGGCAGGGGACAAGGGCATTAAATGCCCGTCCGGTCGCCCAACAAAGTGCAGGAGGAGTGACCGTTAAGTGAGCCTCCGGTTGCCACGATGGCGCCTCTGTCAGCTCCGTTTGCCACCTCGCTCCGCATGGCTGCGCCGCGCCTCGCCACGTGCCCTTGGGATGGCCTGGTGATGACGCGTCACCGGGTGTGCTGGAGATGGGTGGCAGCCTTGCCGCGGCAAGTGCCTTGCCGCAGCCTTTTGTTGTCTTAAGCAAGCTTGCCGCCGCTGGTCCTGCCGGGCGCGGCAGCCGCGACAAGTCTTCGGTGATGCATCGGTTGGCCTTCCGGCAAGCTCCTCTTGCCGGGCCTTCGCTCTCTTAGTTAGTACTTTGTTCTTGAATGGCAGTAATAAGGCATCGGAGAAGGCCTGGCGACGCCTCGAAAGCCTTGCCGCTGGGTGTCATGACCGTTGCCGGCACAAGTTCGGGTTCTAAGGTACCCCTACTTTAGTACACCGATAGGAGCCCCCGGGCCTGGGCCATACACGGTGCCGAGCGTTTGTTGGGCCAGGCCCAAAACAGTGCACGGGCACGCGCGGCCTGGGTCCGCACAGAATCGGGCTCCGCGCCCACCGCGTCCTCCCGCAACGGCACGCGTCGATTGCGGCGTCGTGGGAGAGAACGTGGTCAATACTTAATTCCCAGGAAATGCGTAACGTTCGCATTCCCCGTTTATAAGCAGAGGAAACGGGGCCGTTCCCCCACTTCCGCCACTTGCGCCTTCCTCCGAAGCTCCGCCGTTCTCCTCCGTCTCTGGATTGAGAGGAAAACAGCGCCCACCGCCGCCGCCGCTGCCGCTTTGTCTCCCCGCCGCCTGCCATGGCTCAAGGCCGGAAGGCTACGATACTGAGAAGGCCGCGAAATCGGCCGAGGCGCTGCGCAAGAAGCAGGTGCTTTTCCCCCCGAGCTCACTCCGGAGGCGTTGCGGGCGGAGTTTTACCTCTTCTGGTCGACGGAAACGCGGGCGCACCCGTGCACGCCGGTGCTCTCCGCGGAGGCCTCCAAATCGAAGAAGTGCCCCAAAGGGTACTACTTCTTCCCTGTGTTCTTCTATTGCGGGCTCTGCCCACCTTTTTCCGATTTCTTTTGCGACATTATGAACACCTACGGGTTTCATCTGCTTGACTTCACCCCCAATGCTGTTCTGACCATGGCGGTTTTTCGCACACCTCTGTGAGAACTTCGTTGGTATCCTCCCCAATGTGGCCCTTTTTCGCCACTATTTCTCTCCTCGGGCCGAGAAAGGGGAGCCGCTGGCTGGTGGAATCGCTTGGACGTCCCGGATGGGCATGAAAGAGGTGTACTTGTCAGGCGAGCTCCGCAGCAAGTGGGACGAGTGGAGGGCGGAGTGGTGCTGGATCTGTGATGCCAATCCGCTGTCGTTCACCAAGCTGCGCAAATCCCGGGTGGTGCGTGGCAACGACTGGAGTGCCCTGTCGGCGGACAACGCCAAGTTGACGATCGCCACCACCCGAATCCTCCGGCTCAGGCATGCCGGACTTACAACAGGGGCGGTTGGCGCGGATTTCCTTCGTCGCCGTATCGCCCCTTTGCAAGCGAGGGGGAGGCCCGCCTGGCAGTTCAGCGGCCTGGCGGATTTCATGAGGCTGCGCCCAGGCCTCAATTTCAACTTCACGGTCATGGAGCTTGGCGCGATGCTGAGGGAGATGTTCAAGCATGACCCCAATCATCCAGAGTGGTTCCAGTTGGCACAGGGCGCCGCCCCTTGTGCAACAATTCCCAATGCGACCAGATTCAAGCGATGATGCGAGTGCGACTCGCATGGGATAAGTGCAACTGGATAGAGCCTGCTGCCGAGGTTGTGCAGCAATTCTTGATGACTTGTCGGAGGTGGCGCAATTCCCGACGAGCGTAAACTCCTCACCCGTGCCACCACTGCCGAGGAGCTGGCGTATATCGCTAGCAGGGCCGAGGAGGCGGCGGCAGCCGCCGCAGCGGGCGAGTTTGGCTTCACGTTGGCGGAGGCGGATGCAGCCGCGGCGGCAAGCCTTGCCGCCCGGGAAGAACTTGCCGGAGGAGGCGATGGCGAAGGGGAGGCCGAGGCCGGGACGGGCGAGCCCGCCGAGGGCACGAGCGGCCAGCCGTCTTCGAGTAGCTTGCCACAAAGGAACCTGGCGCAGCCCCACTTGAACGAGAAGGCGCCTCCGCCGAGTCGGAGAGCTGGCAGAGGAGCAGGCCGCCCAGCAGCCGCGCGCGCGTGGGACCACGCTGCCGCGCAAGCACGGGTTGCAGCAGGGAGGGCCCCAGGCCGCGCCGGCGACTGAGGCGGGGTCTTCTCGGGCTGCCACGCCTGATCCTGCCGCGGCTCGCGGCAAGCGTCGGAGGGAGCCGACTCCTCCGCCGCGTCGTGCCGAGAGGGTACCGGAGTTCGACCTCTCCGCACTGAGCTCCGACGAGGATGGGGAGGAGGAGGAGGAAGAGGACGAGGAGGAGTAAGGCTTCCTCCTTTCTACACTCGTTCTTCTTCGTTGTTGCTTATCTTGTATCCAACTTTGCTTTTTCCTGGGCTTCTGTTTCTTTTCAGGACTTTGGCCGATAGGGCGGCGAAGAGAGCCAGGATCCCCGTGGTCGACATCGGGGACGATCCTGTCGTGACGATGGAAGGCACGTCCGAGACCACCTTGACGGACCCGATCCCTTCTCCTCGCCAAGAGCCCCCAAATAAGAGCCCCCAACAGAAGCGCCTGGTTCGCTTCCCTTTGTGGGGCGCGCGTGAGTGCCTCTCCTTCTGCTGACATTTGGGTGGTTGGCTCGCTTGTATACAGGAGCAGAACATGCCCACCAGGAGCAGTCGGAGGCCGATCCGGAGGTGTCGTCGGCCTCGACTACGCCACCAAGGGCCGATTCCCCGCTATGGGAGCCCTCTCCGGCAAGGGAAGGGTCTCCGGCAAGGGGTGGAACCAGTGAGCCCCCGACGACGGGGCCCACAATCACAGAGCCCTGCACAGGTGACCCTCCTTGTCAGGGGTTCTCCCCTTTCTTTCTTTTGGGTATTTGCCTGATTTTCCCTTCCTCTCCCTGCCTTCAGATCCTCCCCTTGGGGACCCGATGGAAGCTGAGGTCACCGGCGAGGAGGATGGGCGCGGCAATATTGGTGATGCTGCCGCTGATGAGGAAGAGGCCGGCGTGGAGGAGCCCGCCGGCGAAGAGGCCGCCAAGGCCGCTGGCACAAGGACCGGCGAGGGGTCCGGCGACCGTACTAGCGACCCGGAGGACGCAGGAGCGCGAGGCGCTGCACCGACCGCCGGCCCATCCGCCGCTGCCGCAGCGCTGGACTCCGAGGAGCCCTAGCCCGGCGCTTACCTGAAAGACGGCGAGGGCGTGTATATCAAGCTCCCCTGGACATCGAGCTCCAGGGCGCCGGTTGAAGGGGAGGAATTCGACGGGGAGGTACTCGCCTCTGCTGGGCTGGCTGTGGTTGACAGGCCAAGCAGTAGCAGCGGCGAGTCCGAGGAGGAGCAGCTGCTCCGGAAGCTGGTGTCACTCTACCGCGCTCGGCAAGCGAAGCTTGAGTCCCGGGAAGCGCTTGTTGCGCAGGCGGGAGTTAACATAGAGAAACATGCGCAAGAGCTCAAGAGCCGCAACCTGGAGGCCCTCCAATCCATTGCCGAGGAGAGGGCGCAGCTCGACGAGGTGAAGAAGGCGTTCATCCTAGAGAAGGCTGAAGCCGAGGAGCAGCAGAGGCTCGCCACCGAGGAATTGTCCAAGCGGGATGGTGAGCTAATCCAGAGGAAGGCGTACTTGGACAGCCATGACGAGGAGCTCGCCGTCCGGGAACAATCACTTGGCGGGGCACTCATGGAGGCAAAGGACGCCGCTGCGGCGGCCGAGGCCGCCAGGAAGGAGTTAGAGGAGAAAGTGACGCGGCTAGAGGCGGACATGACAAGGAAAAACGACGAACTTGCCGCACTCCAGCGCGAGCGTGAAAAGGATGCGCGCGCCCATGGCGATCTGCAAGCCCAGCTCACCGAGAAGACCAAGGAGCTGAACGCTGCCAAGGACTCGAATGCCGACCTGGAGCTGAAGCTGTCCACTTTGGCGGGTACGCTGGACGCCGCCAAGAAGCGGGAGGACGACTTGAAGAAAGAGCTCAAGGACAACGTGGAGTTGCTGACGAGGGCCGCCGAGGCTCAGAACACTTTCAAGACTACGGTGGAGCTCTGGACGGCGGGCCTCGTCAACATCGCCGCGCTCATCGACGAGGAGCTGGCGGAGCTGAACTTGACGGTCTTCGGGTATTCTGCCGAGGAGAATCTCCAGCCCGGCGCCAAGCTCACGCTCTTCTTCAAGGACGTGGTGACGGCTCTCCGGCAGCTCCGAGAGAGGATCCCGAAACAGCTAGCCGACGAGTCGCGTGCGATTTGTGCCGGGGTCCTGGAGAAGGTGTTGGTGAAGATCCTCTTCCGCAACCCGGGCATTGATCTCTCCCGTGCCACCAAGAAGCTGCCGGAGGGCGCCGACCTCGAGGATCTCAAGGCCATCGTCGCGCCCATCGTGGACAGGGTGAACGAGGTCAAGAGGCTCGACGGCGGGCGCGTGGATTAGGCCGCCCTTCTCTTTGCTGCTGCTGTTTCGGTTATGAGAACAATTCAGTCAGTGCCACACTAAGTCATTCTTGTAATATAACTTAATTCTGGGTACTGCTTGCTATGCTATTCCCTTTACTCTGTCGCGTCCCTTGTATGCTTTTTACCCTACGCTTTGAGGGACCTTGCCGGAAGCGAGTACACTTGCTGAGTGCGGAACATCAGCAGCCCGTGGTGATGCCGCTTCCGGCAAGAAATCTTGTCGGGACTAGTTGCAACTCACTCGCATTGTTGAGCGGGCTCGGAAACAACGCGAGGACGCAACTTAGCCGCGAGTCGATTCCTTTGCGCACAGGTTTTCCATACAAGGCACGAACGTTCAAGGGATATAACTTGAAAAAATTCAAAATTGAGCTGGCTCAAACTTTTAGCTACTTAGCTTTTCTGTCTTCTGCGTCCCGGCAAAGCTAGATTCCTTTGAACAGCGCCTGGTCCATACTTTTACCCTTCCCTCCCCCCGGTGAACTTGTGGGCGGAGGAATCTTCTGTTTATGAGAAGAAAGAAGAGAAAATAATGGTATGGTACCTTAAGGTTCGCTTTTGCTTGCCGGGGGTGAGTGCTGCACAGAATGTCAGATATAGATGCAAAAGAAGAAAATGCATTAAATTTGACAAGATGTGCGAAGCACACAAACTTTATTTATGCACGGGGGCTGCGCCCGGCTTTGTACAAAGGGTTACATGCGACAGCGGCAAGGCTTGTACAAAAAGGTGGTTGCGGAGGGTCCGCAACCGCGCCTTATGGGTAGAACTTGCGAAGATGTTCTATGTTCCAGGAGTTGCTCACCGGAATGCCATCTTCGGTCTCAAGGCGGACAGCGCCGGGCCTAGTGACTCGTTTCACCCGATAAGGGCCTTCCCACTTCAAGGCGTCAACTTGTTTGAATTCTTGGCGGATTGAACACGCCAAGAACAAGGTCGCCTTCCTCGAAACTTCTGCGTTAACCTTGCGGCTATGATAGCGGCGCAAAGCTTGTCTGGTAGCGAGCAGCTCGCGACAAACGGCTGAAGACGATCCTCCTCGAGGAGCAGCGCGTCATCTTGCCGCAGCCGCTCTTGCTCAAGCTCATCATAAGCGAGCACTCGTGGCGACCCGTATACGAGTTCCATGGGGAGAACTGCCTCTGCTCCATAGACAAGAGCAAAGGGTGTCTGGCCGGTGGCTCGATTTGGCGTCGTCCTGATAGACCAAAGAACCACTGGCAGCTGCTCGATCCAATTTCTTCCGCACTTGTGCAACCTGTCGAAAGTTCTGGTCTTGAGCCCGCGCAGCACTTCAGCGTTCACCCTCTCCGCTTGACCGTTGCTTCTCGGGTGAGCAACAGAAGCGAAGCAAATCTTGGTGCCAAGATCTTGGGCGTACTGCATGAAGGTCTGGCTTGTAAACTAGGTGCCATTGTCGGTAATGATCCTGTTAGGGATCCCGAAACGGCAAACAATCGACCTAAAGAACTTGACTGCTGATTGTGCTGTCACCTTCCTCACTGGTTCCACTTCCGGCCACTTTGTGAACTTGTCGATTGCAACGTACAAGTACTCAAAGCCCCCGACAGCTCGGGGGAAGGGGCCGAGGATGTCGAGCCCCCAGACTGAAAATGGCCAGGACAAAGGGATTGTTTGGAGAGCTTCAGCTGGTTGGTGAATCTGTTTGGAATGGAACTGGCATGCTTCACACTTGGTTACTTGCGCAGTTGCATCCTGGAGGGCTGTCGGCCAGAAGAAACCTTGCCGGAAAGCTTTGCCGGCAAGTGCTCTCGCGCCAATGTGGTGGCCACATATGCCTCCATGTATCTCTGCCAACATTGCTGTCCATCTTCCCGTGAAATGCACTTCAATTTCACTCCATTGAATCTCATACATGCGATGTCATCGACAAACTGGTACATACTTGATTTCCGGGCTACTTTCTCCGCTTCTTCTTGTTCCTCGGGAAGTTCCCCTGTTTGAAGGAAATGGACGATCTGCTGTGCCCATGCCGGAGCCTGAGGCTCGACGACAAGGACTAAAGGCGCAAATGCTGCTGCGGGAACATCTGCTTCCACGGCAAGGATCTGGGATCCTGCCGGAGCATGATGCTCCCCGGCAAGCGTGTCGGGACACATCTTACCGGGGGCGTCTGCTTCAACGAAACAGGCCCTGGGGCTTGTCGGAGCAGACCGCTCCTCAGCGCTTTCTGTGTTGATTCTGGGGATCTTCTTGGCGGCGGCTTCGGGGAGCTCTTCCGGGAAGTAGTCGCTAGTAACCAATTTCCTTTTCTTGCTTTGTCCAGTTGATGGTGTCACAGATGGCTGAGTCAGCTTGAGCACAAAAATCCCTGGTTCCACAGGCAATTTGAGTGCGGCGCACTTTGACAGGCCATCTGCAATGTCATTCTGAGCTCTTGGAACATGTTCCATTTGCAGGCCGTCAAAATGCTCTTCTAGCTTTCTCACTTCATCAATGTAGGCTTCCATCAATGGACTCTGATAATCTTTGTTAACTTGGCGGACGACAAGCTGCGAATCACCCCTGACAATAAGCTTCCTGATCCCAAGTTCTGCCGCTATCCTGAGTCCGGCAAGCAAGCCCTCATACTCTGCAGTATTGTTTGTTGCCTGCTCCTTGGGAAAGTGCATCTGGATCACGTACTTGAGGTGCTCTCCGGTGGGTGCGATAAGTAGTACGCCCGCACCGGCGCCTTGCAGCGAGAAGGCACCATCAAAGTACATGATCCATTCTTTGCCTGCTTCCTTGACGGGGATGCTCTTCTCTGGAGTTTCTTCGTCGGGCGTTGGCGTCCATTCCGCTATAAATTCTGCCAATGCCCGGTTCTGAATGGTAGAAGTACTTTCAAACTTGAGGCCAAAGCTTGACAATTCCAGCGCCCACTCGACAATCCTGCCTGTTGCTTCTGGATTCTGCAATATCCTCTTCAATGGAAAGCGAGTGACCACTGTGATCTCATGTGCTTGAAAGTAATGGCGCAGCTTCCTTGAGGCCATGAGGAGGCCGAAAAGCAACTTCTGCACACCAGAGTACCTTGATCTAGCCCCCTGTAGAAGGGAACTGACAAAGTAAACTGGGCGCTGCACCATCTTCTTCTGTTTCCCTTTTTGTGGCTGCGCAGACCCATTCTTGCCGGAACCAGAACTTGCCGGATCAGGGCTTGTCGGGCCAGAGCTTGTCGGGGAAGCCCCCTGCTTGTCGCTGGACTCGCATGCCGCGGCTGCTGGCTCATCATCTGCCTCTCTCTCCGCCACTAACGCAGCACTAACCACCTGATTGGTTGCCGCCAGATATAGCAGCAACTTCTCTTGTGGCTTAGGTGCGACAAGTGTTGGAGTGGAGGACAAATATTTCTTCAAGTCCTGCAGCGCAGCCTCCGCTTCCGGAGTCCACTTTATTGGACCCGCCTTTTTCAAGATTTTGAAAAATGGCAGGGCGCGTTCAGCAGACTTGGAAATGAACCTGCTGAGGGCAGCAACGCAGCCGGCAAGTCTTCGTACGTCCTTGACTCGCTTCGGTGCTTCAATTTGCTCGATGGCCTTGATCTTGTTGGGATTGGCTTCAATCCCCCTCTGTGACACGAAGAATCCGAGAAGCTTGCCGGAAGGAACTCCGAACACGCACTTCTCGGGATTCAACTTGAGGTTGATCTTGCGCAGATTTGTGAAGGTCTCGTCCAAATCTTGGATCAAAGTCTCTTTGTCCTTGCTCTTGACCACTATGTCATCCATGTAAGCTTCCACATTTCTATGCAGTTGCGGCTCAAAAGCATGACTGACTACTCTCGCAAATGTTGAGCCAGCATTCTTTAGTCCGAAAGGCATTCGTACGAAGCAGTACGTGCCACATGGAGTAATGAATGCGGTCTTCTCTTCATCCTCTTCAGCCATGAAGATTTGATGATATCCTGAGTATGCATCAAGGAATGAGAGCAGATCGCATCCCGCCGTGGAGTCGACAATCTGGTCAATGCGCGGCAAGGGAAATGGATCCTTGGGACAAGCTTTATTAACATCAGTGAAGTCAATGCAAAGCCTCCACTTCCCGTTCACCTTGCGCACGACCACTGGATTGGCTAGCCACGTCGGATGGAGTACTCCACGGACCAATCCTGCTGCTTCCAACTTCCTGATCTCTTCTGCTATGAACTCTTGCCGCTCTACCGCTTGCTTTCTGACTTTTTGCTTGACGGGCCGTGCGTGAGGGCAGACGGCAAGGTGGTGCTCGATTACTTCCACAGGAACACCGGGATGTCGATGGTTGCCATGCAAACACATCGACATTCGCCGCAGAGCAACAAGCGCTTTCCTATTTAGGATCAAGCGTGCACGATGGTGAAGGTACCACCAGCTGCCGTCCTCCTTGGCGGCCACCTTCTTGGTCTCTGGTGAAGCTACCTTCGCCTTTTTGCACTTGCCGGTGGAGCTCGATGGCGCGTCCTCGACGGCAGCGCAACGCTCCGGGGAGATGCGCTTGCCGGAGTGAGCACCAGAGCTGTCCTTGCCGGACTTGGTCTTCTTCTTCCCCCGGGGAGCTTCAGCGGCAAGTGGCTCGCGCTCTGCTGCAGCTGCTGCTTCCCGGTAGATCTTGTCGACGCAGATGAGTGCATCCTTCTTGTCGCCTTGGACAGAAATGACACTCATCGGGCCAGGCATCTTGAGCACATTGTATGCGTGGTGAGAGGCCGCCATGAACTTGGCGAGTGCGGGTCGGCCGAGTATCCCGTTGTAGGGTAAGGGGATATCAGCCACGTCCAATGTGACCCTCTCAGTCCTGACGTTCAGCTCGCTGCCAAATGTCACCGGTAATGTGATCTTCCCCTTGGGCTGGCTCCTTCCCGGATTTATCCCTTGAAAGGTGCCAGTCTCTTCAAGCTCATCGTCGGGGATCTGGAGCTTCTTGAGTACTGCGGAGGAAATCAGGTTCAGGCCGGCCCCGCCGTCAACCAGCATCTTCGTGACCTTGAGGTTGCGGATTGTTGGTGAAACCAACATCGGCAAGCACCCGACCGCAGTGATGCGATCAGGGTGGTCCTCAATGTCGAAGATGATGGGCGTGCTGGACCACTTCAGAGGCTTGCGCGCCTCGACGGACGGCTCTGCTGCGTTCACTTCTCGCACCCATTGCTTGAGTTGGCGGTGCGAGGTGTGCAGAGAGGCGCCGCCGTCGATGCACAACACCTCCGTTGCCTTCTGAAACTCCTGGTCATCAGCCTCGCCTTACTCCATCTCATCATCTTCATCTTCATCTTCATCTTTGTCGCGGCCGCGGGGAGGCCTGTCTCCTTGTCGCGTTTTGGCCTTGCCGCGGTTCCCTCCCCGGGCGGGAAGCTTCTTGCCGGATCCTCTGCCACCTCCCTGGGCTCTCTCCCTATCGCGGCAATCATATTCAGCTTTCTGCAGCTCCGCCATCTGCTCTACTTTCTTGCAGGTTTGGAGATCATGGCCCTTGGTGCGGTGGATCTTGCAATACCGCTTGCCGGAGCTATCGTGCTTGTCGGCGGCTACCACGGCCTCGCCGGAGTCGTCGGTCTTGGCCTTGTCGGAGCCGCCTCCATTGCCGGAATGCTCAACAGCTAGCACATCCTTAGCCTTTCTCTTCCTATTATTACGCCTCCGGTTCTTCCTTGCCGGGGCGGCGTCCTCACTGTGAGATCCTTCTGCTCTGGCAACCTCTCCGGGGATCTTCCTCCCTTCCTCAGCCCGTGCACACTTGTCGGCCAGAGCGTAGAGCTCGCTGACATCTCTGATTTTGCACATCGCCATCTCTTCCCTCATCCTGCGGTTTCGCACGTTCTGATGAAACGCGCTAATAACCGCGGCAGGGTGGACGTCTGGGATGTTGCGCTGCACTGGCTGAATCTTTGTATGTACTTCATGCGAGGCTCCCCTCCTACGGGCGAGCAAGTGGAGGTCACTCTCCGCCACGAGGCTTGTGGCCACCCGTGAAGGCGCCGACAAACTGATGACACAGTCCGCCCATGAAGAGATGGAGCCGTCCGGCAAGTGCATGAGCCAAGATCGACATTAGGCTTGAGTACCAGCCGGGAAGTAGTTGGCGAGGATCTTCTCGCCGCGCCTCCGCAGCCTCGCACCGTGATGGTGTAGATCTTGAGGAACTCAACGGGTGTATCCTGCCGTCGTACTTCTCGGGCACATCTGGCTTGAAGTTCTTGGTTTTGGGCCACTGGACTTGCCGCAGCTTGTGGGTGAACGCAGGGCAACCTGCCACGTACGGCAAGTCGTCTGGTTCCCCTGGCGCTTGCATGTCGACAATTGGCTCAGCGCGCTGGTCAGATTGACGTCGCGTTTCTCTCCGGCGCTCGATGCGAGTGCGAGCGTCTTCGTGTTGCCGTTCTTGGAGAATGTGGCGCTGATCACGGCGAGTTCGCGGGTCCGACGACGCGGTGGAGTCGGCGCCAAGGTTGGTCCGGCGAGCTGGCGATCTTGGCCTTTGGGGCTGGGAGCACATGGAAGCGGCACCCCCGGCGACCCTGTCGGCGCCGGCCTGCGCCGGGGCATCTTGCCGGGCCCTCGACGCGTTCGGTCGCCGGGGCTTGTCGCCGTTGGCGAAGCCGATGAGGCTGTGTATGGTCATCCTCCAGTCGTCGATCTTGTGTGACGCCGGGGGGAAATCTAGAAGCAGCTGGGCTCGGGCCAGTGCTTCCTCTGCTGTCTTGGGTGGCGGCGGCGACAAGCGGCGCGAGGAGCGGGATGTGCTCGGACTCCCAACCGGATTGGGAGGAGCAACACCTCGTCCAGGCGATCGCACCTCACTCGCGCCAGCATGCGGGCGTGCATGCTGACCTCGAGCGTCCCGCAACCCACCAGCTTGGCCTTGCTCCAACGCGAGCACGGTGCTAGGAGCACCGGGGCGTTGTTGACCTTGCACCTCTTGGGAAGGGCGCGGCATCTGCACCGTCGCCGACGCTTGTGTGGCCTTGTTCTTGGTTCTGGTGACAACACGAGACCCACTGGCGGCACCCGCTCCTCCTCCAGCGTCCACTTCACCGCCTGCTTGCTCCGGTGGTGGTGGTGGAATTGATGTAGATGGAGCGGCCGCCTCCGAAGGCTTCTTCTTCGGTGGCATGTTGACGATAACGCTGATGTAGCACGCGTGGAGACCGGATCAGATGCTCACAATCTCGATGCCCCCCTACCTGGCGCGCCAAAGATGTCGGGGTCGCTGGTATCTCTGCGGCCTCGAGCACCTATGGGGCACTCGGGGCCCTTCAGTTCGACAAGGAGCGGGACCGTCTTGCAGAGCGATCGAGGTCGGCGTCTGGGGAGACGGGCGATTTTACCCAGCCGGGCTCTCGGAGAGATAAGACCCCTCTGCTGCCTTTTTGCTTGTTATTTGATCTTGCTCGGCGTGCGGCGTATGGTGGTGTCTGGGTATCGAATGGATCGAACCCCCTCTACGTGCGCATGGGCCTCCCTTTTATACTCTAAAGGGGGGATCCACAGTGGCAGCGTGGGAAGAGGGGTGGAAAGGTAAAATCGCAGGTTGGTGCAACAAGCACAACTGTGATGCCCCTACCTAACTCGACGGCGGGGGGACAAGGGCATTAAATGCCCGTCCGTCGCCCCTAACAAAGAGGAGGAGTGACCGTTAAGTGAGCCTCCGGTTGCCACGATGGTGCCTCTGTCAGCTCCGTTTGCCACCTCGCTCCGCATGGCTGCGCCGTGCCTCGCCACGTGCCCTTGGGATGGCCTGGTGATGACGCGTCACTGGGTGTGCTGGAGTTGGGTGGCAGCCTTGCCGCGGCAAGTGCCTTGCCGCAGCCCTTTTGTTGTGCCGGCAAGCTTGCTGGCCGCTGGTCCTTGCCGGGGCACGCGGGGCGCCGCGGCAAGTCTTCTGGTGATGTATCGGTTGGCCTTCCCGGCAAGCTCCTCTTGTCGGGGCCTTCGTTCTCTTGGTTAGTACTTTGTTCTTGAATGGCATTAATAAGGCATCGGAGAAGGCCTCATGCGGGCCTCGCAAGCCTTGCCGCTGGTGTCTTCTGATCGCCGTGCACAAGTTCGGGGTTCTAAGGTACCCCTACTTTAGTACACCGACAGTTAGTCAACAATAATAATAATCATATTTATCACAAGTCACAAGTAGTAATTCCCGTTCTGGTTTAACAGTTTCACCTCCGAAGACCGACACTAAGACCGACACTTGACCCGTCCCAGACTGTAGTCCTTAACCATGGACACGGCTATTCGAACAGGTTTTAATCTCTGCAGAGGGTGTACTCTTTACCCACGAGTAACGGATTCCTTTAGTCCATCGGGACTAATTCCGCTTACGGCCTTTTAAATGAAAACACACCTGACTTGCACACACCAGCTTAACTCACTCGTGTCTGGAATCACCCACGACACCTGTCAAGCAAACTCTAAGTGGGGAGGCTACAACCTCGCGTAGCATGGGATCAAATTTATATCGCGCGCTCTAAGGGGTGGCCTCCCCTCTCGGTCCCAACCGGTAACACCCATGCCCCCTGACCGGATGACTGGCTTTAATCCATGTCACGGTACCCTCATCCCGGCCCCTCTATAACGTGTGTGCTAGAAAGGGGTTGACAAATTACTGAACCGTACCCTACCTGTGGCAGGGACAAGTGGTAGCACGAAACAAGTGTGGGGGTTACTGGAACAAGACTCGATCTACGGTCGACTCAGGAGGTTTATAGTTTCCTGCATGACATGTATAACAAATATATTTCAACCAATACAATCAACGTTCATTATATCTTACCATGCCATACCGGACATACCCGTCCCGACGGAGACCGGCGACAAGCTCACGCCTACCCAAGGCAGAGGCTTTCCCGGATTCCTTTCCGGCATGCATGCAAGATACATGAGGATGATTACCATCACAAGTATACTCATTTCCAACAGATGGAAATCACCAATATGCATCCATGCAAATGATCATATCACATGAAATAACAAGTCCTTCGAAATGAGGTGGTGTTAAAACGTGTCAACGAACACACCAAAAATATTATGCCGGGGTTCAGAATGCTTGGCTTCAATGTGTGGAAAGGCAGGGTGCACTCCAAAACTTGAAACATTTCCCCTCTCTTCAAAAATCCTATTTTGGCAATATAAAAGAATTAACACACAAAATAAAAACAGCACCAAAAGTTGTTCTGAATTTTTTTCAAATAAATCTTAAAATAAACTAGACATTATTTGAGAGAGGTAGGAAAAAGAATTAATTCATTTGGAGATATATTTAAAAAGATAAAGCCAGTCAAAGATTTGGTCAAAATCTATTTTTAATAATAAAACAGAAAAGAAAACGTTTCGACGATATTACGCTTTCGAAGCGGGGAAACGTACTACGGAGTTTACGCCTTCACTTAAAGCACGTGGAGGCGGGGCTGGTTCAATGACAGTGGGTCCGTGGGGCCCACTGGTCAGGTTTGACCAGTCGCCTCTCCCTCCTTTACCCTCTGCCTGAGCAGGCGGGATTCAGCGATCGTCGCCGGGCGATCGGGCTCCTCGCGGGACCCCGAGGGCGGGGATGGATCTGCCACTCCTAGTTGGTCCTTCCGGTGGTCGCAGGGTCGCCGGAGGTGGAGGGAGTCGCCGGAGGCAAGCTCCGCGGCGGAGGGGGCTTCGGGGAGCAGAGTGATTTTTGGGCCGCGGTGGTCTCCTGCCAAAATTGATCGCGGGGTTGCGCTCGCGAGAGGAAGGGGGAGTTCTTGGTGAAGAGAACGGAGAGGGGAAAGCCCTGGTGGCACCGGAATGAACGAGGCAGTGGCGGCGGCCGTAGTTGCCGGAGCTGGGGAAGATGACCTCCTTGGGTCGATTGGCTGCCCCAAGGGGTCCTAGGGGAGCGTACTGAGGTTGCCTTGCGAACGCAACATGCTCGGATGCCTCCTTTTATAGAGCAACAAGGTCGGTTCGGTGGCGGCCGCGGATGAGCTCGTCGGCGACCATCTTTCTGTAGCCGCAGGGCGTCGTGGCGACGATGAGAGCTAGGCGACACCCTTGTGGATGAGCTCGGGCTGTGCTAGGGGCCAGATGGTGAGCCGAGGTGGCTTGGGCAGCGCCGAACGGAGCAGAGGGTGTCGGCCAACGCCGGCGTGCCGCCAAAAGTGTCCTGACGGTGGCGCCGTGCGGCTTTGGACGGTTCTTGTGGGTGGATGAGGTCGAGCGCGGCTCTGCGGGCGAGCGGGGGTAGGTGGTGCGGAGCGGGCGCGACGCGGCAGCTCGGGCGCACGTGCGTGCCAAACACACGCTCTGGGCACGCCCAGAGCACGCACTGAAGGTGCTCGACGAAATGCTATGGCACTCCAGAGCGCTTGGGTGGAGCTGGGAGTCAGCAGGGTGGGGTTATAATCTAAGGCAAAACTATTTGACATGCTGGTATGGCCAGGGGATCAAGTTCACAGTGTAAACAAAAACTCATGTCAAGATAGATCATGCCCATAAGGTGTTTGAAAATATGCTAAGGGCATTTAGGCAGGTCTTGGAGGGGCCAATTCTTCCAAATCAGTGTCCCTTTGGATGCAAGAGGGAGTGGTGAAGTTAGTTTGCAGAAAGGAGAAACTTGCTAGTGCAAGTTTTGCAAAACTTCAATTCTGGACAGAGAGCAAATGGCATTGTTGCAAGCACATAGAATCATCCAATGGGTCCACTCTCCTGGACTTAAGGGTTTGGCAAGGGGTACTACCAGTAGAAAAAGTAATCATGGGTATAGGAGCAACTAAAATGGTGGTTGCTGAACAAATCCTCAAATTGGACCAGAATGGAAAAGAGGTTGATTCACTCAAAATTTTCAAAGAACATAAATGGGTTTTTGCACAAAGTGGAATCATATGCTCCTACTGATCTCCCTTAATTTTGGTAGAAGTTTTAAAGAAATATTTAAATAGGTTGTAGTGCAAAATTGCTCTCTGGATCAGAGAAGAAAACATGTGTAGCACTCAAAATATTTCAAGAATAAAAGATATTTTTGTATAAAAGTGATTTAAAAGCATCACATGACATCCCCAAATTTTGTGGGATTTTTAGATAAATATATCAAATGGTTGTAGTTCAAAAAGAGCTCCAAATTTTAAAACAAGTCATTTAATGAATAAAGCTCAGGGTGAAATAATTTAATAAACAAATCTACTGATTGATAGATGTTTTTAAAAGAGAGGGAAGTAAGTCCAAAAATGTTTTTGGAAGGATCCACTTGGGAAAACTCCTTAATATTAAAAGAAAAGTTTTGAAATCAACATATATATTCTTGTAGGCAAAAATTTTAAACTCTTGGCAAAATTTTAATAACTAAAACTTGGTTAAATTCTTGGGGTGTTACACAAACAAATCAATGAAAGAGAAAGGTATTAAAGCTGAAGATGTTAAGAACTTACCTCCTATTGAAGAAATACATGGTCTTAATATACCACCTATTGAAGAAACACATGGTCTTGATAACCTGACACAGGTTGTAAAGGTAAATTCTCTCTATAGATATGATAAAGTTGAAATCCTGTCTACTAAGAGCCAATGTTTGGATGAATTTGATGACTTTATGGCTAGACAAGAAAACTTCAATGCTTATGTTGGTAGACAATTAAAGAGTAATGCTTACATGATTGGACACTTGAGTGAACTTAAACTCATTAGTAAATATGCTTTTATGGTTACCACTCAAGCAAAACAAGTACTTAAAGCTAAAAGTGATTTGCTTGATGAATTAAATAATAAACATGATTTCTCTATTAGAGTGGCTACTAGAACTGGTAAAATGACTCAGGAACCTTTGTATCCTGAAGGCCACCTGTCGGTGTCAAAACCGGCGGATCTCGGGTAGGGGGTCCCGAACTTGTGCGTCTAGGCGGATGGTAACAGGAGACGAGGGACACGATGTTTTACCCAGGTTCGGGCCCTCTCGATGGAGGTAAAACCCTACGTCCTGCTTGATTAATATTGATGATATGGATAGTACAAGATGTTGGGGAACGTAGCAGAAATTCAAAATTTTCCTACATGTCACCAAGATCTATCTATGGAGAAACCAGCAATGAGGGGAAGGAGAGTGCATCTACATACCCTTGTAGATCGCTAAGCGGAAGCGTTCAAGAGAACGGGGTTGAAGGAGTCGTGATAAATCGTGATCCAAATCACCGGAGATCCTAGTGCCGAACGGACGGCACCTCCGCGTTCAACACACGTACAGCCCGGTGACGTCTCCCACGCCTTGATCCAGCAAGGAGAGAGGGAGAGGTTGAGGAAGACTCCATCCAGCAGCAGCACAACGGTGTGGTGGTGATGGAGGAGCGTGGTAGTCCAGCAGGGCTTCGCTAAGCACCGCGAGATATGAGGAGAAGGGAGAGAGGTATGGCTGCGCCAACAGGAGAAGAAACTCATGTGTTGGGCTGCTCCTATGCCTCCACTATATATAGGGGGAGAGGGGGCTGCGCCCCCACCTAGGTTTCCACCCCTAGGGGCGGCGGCAAGCCCTAGATCCCATCTAGGGGCGGCCAAGGGTGGAGAGAAAACTTGCCCCCAAGCAAGGTGGGGCGCCCCTTCCCAAACCCTAGGCGCCTTGGGCCTTGGTGGGGGGGCGCACCAGCCCACCTGGGGCTGGTTCCCTCCCACACTTGGCCCATGCAGCCCTCTGGGGCCGGTGGCCCCACTTGGTGGACCCACGGGACCCTCCCAGGTGGTCCCATGCGTTCTGATAAAACCCAAACTTTTCCGGTGACCAAAACAGGACTTCCCATATATAAATCTTTACCTCCGGACCATTCCGGAACTCCTCGTGACGTCCGGGATCTCATCCGGGACTCCGAACAACATTCGGTAACCACATACAAGCTTCCTTTATATTCCTAGCGTCATCGAACCTTAAGTGTGTAGACCCTACGGGTTCGGGAGACATGTAGACATGACCGAGACGTTCTCCGGTCAATAACCAACAGCGGGATCTGGATACCCATGTTGGCTCCCACATGTTCCACGATGATCTCATCGGATGAACAACAATGTCAAGGACTCAGTCGATCCCGTATATAATTCCCTTTGTCTAGCGGTATTTTACTTGCCCGAGATTCGATCGTCGGTATACCAATACCTTGTTCAATCTCGTTACCGGCAAGTCTCTTTACTCGTTCCGTAACACATCATCCCGTGATCAACCCCTTGGTCACACTGTGCACATTATGATGATGTCCTACCGAGTGGGCCCAGAGATACCTCTCCGTTTACACGGAGTGACAAATCCCAGTCTCGATCCGTGTCAACCCAAAAGACACTTTCGGAGATACCTGTAGTGCACCTTTATAGTCACCCGATTCGTTGTGACGTTTGATACACCCAAAGCACTCCTACGGTATCCGGGAGTTACACGATCTCATGGTCTAAGGAAGAGATACTTGACATTGGAAAAGCTCTAGCAAATGAACTACACGACCTTTGTGCTATGCTTAGGATTGGGTCTTGTCCATCACATCATTCTCCTAATGATGTGATCCCGTTATCAACGACATCCAATGTCCATAGCCAGGAAACCATGACTATCTGTTGATCACAACGAGCTAGTCAACTAGAGGCTCACTAGGGACATATTGTGGTCTATGTATTCACACGTGTATTACGATTTTCGGATAATACAGTTATAGCATGAATAAAAGACAATTATCATGAACAAGGAAATATAATAATACTTTTATTATTGCCTCTAGGGCATATTTCCAACACAAGAGTGGATCTACCACGAGATCAAGGAGGCTAAGCCCTAGAAGCTAGCCTATGGTATGATTGTTGTAATGTATGTTGTCCTACGGACTAAAGCCCTCCGGTTTATATAGACACCGAGGAGGCTAGGGTTTACAGTAGTCGGTTACAATGGTAGGAGATCTACATATCCGTATTGCCAAGCTTGCCTTCCACGCCAACGAAAGTCCCATCCGGACACGGACGGAGTCTTCAATCTTGTATCTTCGTAGTCTTGGAGTCCGGCGGATAATGATAGTCCGGCTGTCCGGACACCCCTAGTCCAGACTCCTCGGTAGCCCTGAACCAGGCTTCAATGACGATAAGTCCGTAGCGCATAATGTTTGGCATTGCAAGGCGGGTTCCTCCTTGAATAATCCGGAGAAGATCGTGAACACCAGATAGTGTCCGGCTCTGCAAAATAAATTCCACATTCCACCGTAGAGAGAATAAAATGTACACTTAGTTCAATCTGCTGACGTATTATGCGGCGTGACATCACACCGCTACCAAGCCTTTGTTTGAATCGTTTTTACTATACCACCTTAGCACGCTTAGCGAAGCGGTTTCCTTGGCACGTCTTGTCGAAGCAGAGATCGTGTTCCCCTTATTCCGGGATTCTCATCAATACGGACGTGGGTAACCCAACCGCGCCATTGATGGTGGCGCTTGGGAGATAAGCGAGTTTTACCAGGCCGGTGGGGGACGCACAATTTCGTCTGCCTATATATAAGGGATAAGGATCTACCTTCTCACCTACGCCTTCCTCCTCCTTTGCTTACACATCTCCGCGCACTCAAGCTCCAACGCCCAAGCTTGCGCATCTCACCTCGACCTTCTCCGAATATGTCCGGACGGGGAGGCAAGTGGTTGGCCTCCACCGTTAAGGAGGAGCACATCACCAAGCTGCGCAACGCCGGATACCTCTTCGGCGATATCGCACATCGGCTGCCCGACGAGGGGCAGCTCGTCCCTACCCCTGGGCCTCACGAGAGGGTCGTCTTCCTTCCCCACTTCCTCCGCGGACTGGGCTTTTCGCTCCATCCATTCATCCGGGGGCTCATGTTCTATTATGGCCTGGATTTCCACGATCTGGCGCCGAACTTCATCCTCAACATCTCGGCGTTCATCGTCGTGTGTGAGGCCTTCCTCTGCATCCGGCCCCACTTCGGCTTGTGGCTCAAGACCTTCAACGTCAAGCCGAAGGTTGTGAAGGGCACGAAAGCGGAATGCGGAGGCACCATGTTGGGTAAATTACCCAACGTCCTTTGGCTCGAAGGGGCCTTTGTGGACTCCGTCAAGGGATGGCAATCGGGGTGGTTCTACATCACCGAGCCGCGCAAGCACGCATGGGCGGCAGCCCCCGAGTTTAGATCTGGCGTCCCCACGCAGCTCACCTCCTGGAAAGAGAAGGGCTTGCTGTGGGGCGATTCGATGGAGGTGACTGGACTCCGAACCTGCATCCAGAAGCTGGTGAGCAATAATCTCAGGCTCGTCGACGTGGTCCAAGTCATGCTCATCCGCCGGATTCTCCCATGCCAAGAACGGGCATTCAATCTGTGGGAGTTCAATCTGGAACAGCACCAGGCGCTGGCGGGCTCTTCGATCGACATCTGAAGGCGCTGGAGGGTGCTGTTTAAGGCGCCGAAGCCCCGCATCCGATTTAAAGATCGCGATTCAGCTCGCAGTATCCAACTGACGAGGTAAATGATTCAACCCCATTACGGGACACTTTATAGTAATTGAATTGATTATAAGAGGGTTTCATCCCTTCCTTCCCTTTGACAGAATGGATGGAGAAAGCCAGCAGCTTATCAGCCCGGCTCCCATGCGGAAGATCCGATGGGCGCCCGCTTAGCGGGGCTGCTGGTTCCGGCACCGCACGTGGTGCCGGAGAAGAAGGCCAAGAAGGTGGCCGCGGGGACTCGAAAGAGTTCCCACAATCAAGCGTCTGACGACGACACAAACTCCTCCCCTGAAGACGAGGAGGAGGAAGAGTACTCTCTCCTAGAGGGGGGAGAGAAGAAGAGGAAGGCTTCCCCAATAGGGGAGGCCGAAGGGTCCAAGAGGGGGAGAGTTATCCCCCCAGACAGTTTCGCCAACACCAGCGTTGGCGAGGATGAGTGGCCTCCAAGGGCTAGGCGTCCGGCGAGATCGTAAGTGTCCGGATCCATTATACGCAATATTTTTATGTCACGTAGTGTCCTTCTAACGCCACATTCCGTCCCTAGTCCGGCCGATGACGATCTCCCCGACTCATCGAGCGGGTCGTTGGCCTCGTCGGATGTAAATTCACTTCCGGCTGCCTCTACCCCACGCGCCGACGAGGACGCCGAGGTGGGATCCCAGAGAGGGACCCATTAGGAGGAGGCTCCGGAGGCGCCGTCAGGCAGCCTCCCGGACTTTGCGCCGGACTCTACATCGGAACCCGCAGTGGTTCCAGAGTCCGGCAAGCGGCCCCTTCGAAAGAAGGGCAAGACCGTGACACCGGCGGCCTCCGTCCAACCGGAGGCGTCGGATAACTTGCTGGAGGCGCTTAAAGGCGCTTCCATTGAGGAAGAACACCGCACTATCATGAGTGCGGTGATTCGAAAGGTTCAGCTCGCCAAAAGCGGGCTGACCGAAGCCTGCAGCAGCCTTTTAACAGGCGTTGAGGTAAGAAGTTAAAATTATGTAATGTAATACCGCATAGATAGTAGCCCCTGATGCTCAGTTCGGTGTTCGGAAAGAAAAAGCCGGACTGAGGATCTAACAAGATATGCGCAGGGTTGCTAAAAATATGTCAATATGGGTTTGCAGGCTGCATTGCTGGCCTCTGCCGCGTGCTGGCGGAGGTCGATGTCTTGAAGCAGGATCTCGGCGGTCGGCGAGAGATCGCCATCTTGAAGAAGCAGCTCGAGGATAAAGAAGGTGAGTAACACCACTTTGAATAGGTACCTTCTGAAAAAGGGTTTTGGTTGCACTAAAATTAACCAGGATAATATGTGTATCGCGGGGCCACTAACAAGGTGGCATACGAAGATAGAAGCTGTCATGGCGAACATAGTGCGACCGCGGAACGGGCAGAGCGAGAAAAGCAGGAGGCACGGGTGGCGGAAGTTCGGCAAGAGCTCCAGGATCTCATGGAAAAGCATGAGAGTTTGGAGCATGACTCCAAGATTCGAGAGTCCGAGCTTGCCTCGGCTCTCGAAAGTGCCAAGTCCGCCAAGGCCGAGGCCCATAAGACCCTTCAGGAGGTTGAAGATATAAAGAAAATAGCGGCGGGTAAGGCATTTTTCATGCAAAGCAAGCATGTTAATGTAAAATACCTGACACTTACCCGCATTCGGAGCTCTCCAGGGGCGTTTGCAGATCTGCCACGTAGTGCGTCCGATGCCGCCGCATTCTATCGTGGCGAGGAGGGGAGCTCGACGGAAAAAGTCTTCGGTCTCGGTATCTGAGGCGGACACCGTGCCCCAAGCGACCAGTGAAGCGGTGGTCGAACTCCTAAGGTAGCCGAGGAGGCCATGAAGGACCTTATAGTCCGGTGTGGCTCAGACAGGCCATGCACAGGAGCTACTTTGGCCTCGTGCGGCGGCTGGTGGATGCATGCCCCTGGGTGGATGTCATCAAGCGCTCCACCTGTATTGAAGGTGCTCGCCAGGCTCTTGCCCGCACAAAGGTGCAATGGGGCAGGTTGGATGCGGAGAAGCTTCTCACGGACCCACCGCCGCCGGGCAAGGAGTATCGCACGCCCGAGATGTATTATAAAACTGTCCTGAAGGGAGCCCGCAATATTGCGGATGAGTGCCCCCGAAATGTAATCTTTGAATGAATTTGCTGTGTATTATCCTGCGCGCTGAAACTTTGTTCATTTACGCGTTAAGCAACGCTTGTTTAATTTAAAATATTACCTTCTGTGCGGCCATTTATAAAATCTGAGAGATGGCAAGTCGTTGGTTTCAGCCCCCAAGCCACGAGTGCTGGGGTGTTCGGGATAAACTTGAGCACTCTTGTTCCCATTGTTGGGTCCATCGAGGGAGGCACTCAACACAACGAACAAGGCAACCGGACTTATAATGCTTGAACACTCTCACTTAGCCATGAATTCTATAATTTTAAATTTCGGCGAAGCCCCTGGTATTCGGAAGGCCGATCCGGGGCGCTATCCACGCCTTCATCGGACATTGTCCTAACTTATTTCAGCGGCGTGAGTCTTAAGGACCCAAAAAACCTCTCGAACAGCGACCAGTCTCGCCTTATCATGCCGATCAGTTTTAGCTTTCTCCATCGAGGCGCTCGCCTGCTCAGCAGGGCGCAATCGCGATGGTTCTCCCAAAGTGCCACCTTAGCCGACGGAACGGAACGTAAGGCACCAAAATGTGGGAGCAGGCAAACCCAACTATTGACCCTAGACATGATTGGAGCCGATTCATATAATGCTATAAGTTCGGGTGCCGCACTTGTGAAAGTGTTAGGACTTATCACACCATAGAGTGGGAACATAAGCCCCAGTGTATTGGGCGTACCAAAATATCTGGTGCAAGATGTCATATAATGAGCATATATATAAAAGGTAATGCAATTGCGATCAAGAAGGTGCTGCATTATTTATGAAAGAAAGTCTGCTAATGGGCGGACTGATACAAATAGTCTTGATAAGCAAGGGATTTGGACTAAGTAAACGTGTCCCCCTCGAGGATGAGCTGCGGACTTGGTGTATATAATCGAATTTAATGCTCGTAATTGAGACCACCGAGTGTTAAATCGCGGCCTTCTTTAGTCCCCGTTGCATCATGAGTTGGCGGGTTCGCCACGGACAGGCTTCAGCTATGAGTCTGTGTGCATAAAAGAAGAAAAATAATAATAAAAAAAGGGGGGCACACTTGCGAGCCCCCTGTGTGGTCGAACCGCACTCTGGGTCCGTTGCGATCGTGCCCCCTCCCCTGTGCCCATGGTATCTCCAATGCGTAATGATGTACGCGGAGTGTTATTCTTGCGATCATGCGCGGGCGAGGGTTGGGGCCGCATTGCCACGCTTGCTCTGATCGCGCCAGGTGGTCATGGTTGGTATTGCTCCGGGCGCGCTTTGCTGTATCCGGCCTTTTAACGGCCGGACTCGAGAATTGCCTTAGAAGGCTGCTCTGTACTTCTGCTGCGAGAGCTGCTGTATGTTCCTCCGTTCGGAGGGAGCGTTCCGTATTCCCATTGACCGTGATGACTCCACGAGGGCCTGGCATCTTGAGCTTTAGGTATGCATAGTGCGGCACCGCGTTGAATTTTGCAAACGCGGTTCGTCCGTGCAGAGCGTGATAGCCGCTGTGAAACGGGACTATGTCGAAGATTAGCTCTTCACTCCGGAAATTATCCGGGGATCCGAAGACCACTTCGGTGTGGTGAGCTGTGCATATTGGCTTCCACTCTTGGTATGACACCTTTAAAGGTTGTCTTTGTAGGTTTAATCCTTGATGGGTCTATGCCCATTTTGCGCACTGTATCCTGATAAAGCAGGTTCAGGCTACTACCGCCGTCCATCAGGACTCTCGTGAGGTGGAACCCGTCGACGATTGGGTCTAAAACCAATGCGGCGAATCCGCCATGGCGTATGCTGGTCGGATGGTCTCTTCGATCGAAAGTGATCAGACAAGAGGACCATGGGTTGAACTTTGGGGCGACTGGCTCCATTGCATAGACGTCCCTTAGTGCGCATTTCCTCTCCCTCTTGGGTATGTGGGTCGCGTATATCATATTCACCGTCCGCACTTGTGGGGGAAAACCCTTCTGTCCTCTGTTGTTCGGCGGTCGGATCTCTTCCTCGGCGTCGGTGTTTAGCCCCTTGTCATTGTTTTCGGCAATTAACTTGCCGGCCTGCTTGAACACCCAGCAGTCTCTATTAGTGTGGTTAGCTGGCTTTTCAGAGGTGCCATGTATGTGGCATAAGCGGTCAAGTATTCGGTCCAGATTGGACGGACCCGGAGTGGTTCTTTTGAATGGCTTCTTCCGCTGACCAGGTTTAGAGCCTCGGAATCCGGCGTTGACTGCCGTATCCTCCTTATCGTCGCCGTTAATGCGGCGCTTGTTTTTGTTTCGGCGTGACTGCCGTTGTTGTCCTTAGTATCCGGACTGCCGAATTTTTACGGAGATTGTTGCTGCGGGCTAGCCAGCTGTCCTCTCCAGCATAAGCGGGTCATTAATGATGTGAGGGCTGCCATGGATTTGGCTTTTCCTGCCCGGTGCGGGCTAGCCATTCATCCCGGATGTTATGTTTAAAGGCTGCAAGGGCCTCTGCATCCGGACAATCGGCGATTTGATTTTTCTTCGTCAAGAACCGTGTCGAATTATGCGGCGATTCGTCTGGCTGCTGAATGATGTGGCTTAGGTCATCGGCGTGTGGTGGTCGCACATATGTGCCTTGGAAGTTATCAAGGAATGCGGCCTCGGGTCTTCCCAACACCCAATTGACTCTGCGGCAAGCTGTTAAGCCAATGCCGAGCTGGTCCTTTAAGCTTGAGTGGGAGGTACTTGATGGCGTGGAGATCGTCGCGGGGGCCATATGGATGTGGAGAAGATAGTCTTGATCCAAACCGCGAAGTCTGTTGTGCCATCGTAAGATTCGATGTTCTGGTTTAAACCCTTGAGGGATCGATGATCCATTACTTCGTCAGTGAAGCATAGCGGGTGTGCGGCGCCTCTGTATTGAGCAATATCGCGACGCAGCTCGAGAGAGCGCTGTCTGCTGTGTTCGGCCCAGCCAGAGTTATTGTATTCTGCACGACAGTATTCGTCGTGGGTCGTAGGGCGCCCACGTGATCCGTAGATGGACCTGGATTGCCTTGCTTTGTCCTCCAATATTTCTCGCAAGTCCGGCGCGTTCCCTCTTGGCTTCGTACTTTTGGAGCGATGCCAGGGTATGGTCTTGGCTGGGGGCCTGGATGCCTCTCTGTCACAACCACGGGGTGGTCGGTAAGCCATATCGTGCGCTGGTGATGGAGGTATGTACGCTTCCTCCTCTAATCGGGGGAGCAGCTTGCGTCTTGGGTAACTTTTGGAAGGACGTTCGAGTTTATACTCTTCGGCCGTGAGGACCTCGGTCCATCGATCGGCCAGCAGGTCCTGATCAGCTTGAAGCTGTTGCTGCTTTTTCTTTAGGCTGTTTGCTGTTGGCGATAAGCTGCGCGCTTGAAGCGCTCTTGTTCGACAGGATCCTCGGACGCAGCGAATTCGTCATCGTTGAGGCTTGCTTCATCTTGGAGGAGGCATATAGTTATGATCCTCAACCTCTTAAATGCGCGCCCCCTCGTGAGGGCTTGCTTCGCATCCTCTGCGCTAAGTCTTCTTTGGAGGGATTGTCTTCGGCACTCTCTGGAGTATTATTATCTCTGTGCGGAATCTCCATTCTTCTTGTGGCGAGATTTAGAGCGGCGCCGCTGACGCCGGCGTTTGGGCCGCTTCTTTAAAGAGTCTGCCTCCGCTGTTTCTTCGCCGTCCTCGTCTTTTGGGGTGTCCACCATGTATATGTCATATGACGAGGTGGTCTTCGATGCCACTCAGGCGCTGGTTCTGTTCGCTCGACATCGTCGTCCATAGCGTTGATGTCTTCGGAGTCGTAGTCTAGCATGTCGGTAGATCGTCGATAGTGGCTACAAAGTGGGTGGTGGGTGGGCTCTGAATTTCTTCGTCGTCCGTACCCCAACCATCCTGGCCATAGTCCGACCAGGGCTCTCCTCATAACGAGAGATGCTTTAGTGAATTCAAGATATCGCCAAAAGGCAAGTATTGGAAGATGTCCGCGGCGGTGAATTCCATAACCGGCGCCCAATCCGGATCGATTGGTAGGGGCGCGGGAGGTTCGGAGTCCGGCAAGGAGTCCGGCGCCTCGGAATCATGAGTTTCGCAGGGGACAAGATTAGTGTTCGGCTCCATCGCCGTGGATGTTGAAGCCCACAGGGCGGCGTCTATCCACCGGCCCTCGATCTGGGTGATCGGCTCCGGGCTAATGGCCGAAGCGGATCCGCGTGCAGCCACCCAGGCACTGTTCGGTGGCAGAGCTAGATCATGCCCGTCGGCACAGTGCGGCGCGCTTGGCTGTGGCTCGAGTCCGTCGAAGATCAAGTCTCCGCGGACATCGGCCTTGAAGTTTAAGCTTCCAAATTTGACCTGACGGCCAGGGGCGTAGCTTTCGATCTGCTCCAGATGGCCAAGTAAATTAGCCCGCAGTGCAAAGCCGCCGAATACGAAGATCTGTCCGGGGAGAAAAGTCTCACCCTGGATAGCGTTGTTGGTTGAAGATGCCATCAAGCCTATCGGTGAGGACACAGAGGAACTCTCAATGAAAGCACCAATGTCGGTGTCAAAACCGGCGGATCTCGGGTAGGGGGTCCCGAACTGTGTGTCTAGGCGGATGGTAACAGGAGATGAGGGACACGATGTTTTTACCCAGGTTCGGGCCCTCTCGATGGAGGTAAAACCCTACGTCCTGCTTGATTAATATTGATGATATGGGTAGTATAAGAGTGGATCTACCACGAGATCAAGGAGGCTAAACCCTAGAAGCTAGCCTATGGTATGATTGTTGTAATGTATGTTGTCCTACGGACTAAAGCCCTCCGGTTTATATAGACATCGGAGGAGGCTAGGGTTACACAGAGTCGGTTACAATGGTAGGAGATCTACATATCCATATTGCCAAGCTTGCCTTCCACGCCAAGGAAAGTCCCATCCGGACACGGGACGGAGTCTTCAATCTTGTATCTTCGTAGTCTTGGAGTCCGGCGGATAATGATAGTCCGGCTGTCCGGACACCCCCTAGTCCAGGACTCCCTCACCACCCTAAGAGAATTGAGCAAGATTCTCAGAGAAATAATGTAGATGCACATAGTCCTTCTAAAAGGAAGAAAAAGAAAAATGATAGGACTTTGCATGCTTCTAGTGAACCTGTTGTAGACACACCTGAGAATCCCAATGATATTTCTATTTCTGATGCTGAAACACAATCTGCTAATGAACATGAACCTAGTGATAATGTTAATGATAATGTTCATGATGAAGCTCAACCTAGCAATAATAATGATGTAGAGATTGAACCTGCTGTTGATCTTGATAACCCACAATCAAAGAATCAACGTTATGATAAGAGAGACTTTGTTGCTAGGAAGCACGGTAAAGAAAGAGAACCATGGGTTCAGAAACCCATGCCTTTTCCTCCTAAGCCATCCAAGAAAAAGGATGATGAGGATTTTGAGCGCTTTGCTGAAATGATTAGACCTATCTTTTTACGTATGCATTTAACTGATATGCTTAAAGTAAATCCATATGCTAAGTACATGAAGGATATTATTACAAATAGAAGAAAGATACCAGAAGCTGAAATTTCCACCTGCTCGCTAATTATACTTTTAAAGGTGGAATACCTAAGAAACAAGGAGATCCAGGAGTACCAACTATACCATGCTCCATTAAAAGAAACTATGTTAAAACTGCTTTATGTGATCTTGGAGCCGGTGTTAGTGTTATGCCTCTCTCTTTATATCGTAGACTTGAATTGAATAAGTTGACACCTACTGAAATATCTTTGCAAATGGCTGATAAATCAACTGCTATACCTGTCGGTATTTGCGAGGATGTGCCTGTTGTGGTTGCAAACGTTACTATCTTAACGGACTTTGTTATTCTTGATATTCCCGAGGACGATAGCATGTCGATTATCTTTGGTAGACCCTTTTTGAATACTGCAGGGGCTGTTATTGATTGCAACAAAGGCAATGCCACTTTTCATGTTAATGGTAATGAGCATATGATACACTTTCCGAGGAAACAACCTCAAGTTCATAGCATCAATTCTATTGGAAAAATTCCAACTATCATTATTTGAGGTTTTGAATTTCCTCTTCCTACCGTCAAGAAGAAGTATGATATTCTTATTATTGGGGATGTTCGTATCCCCGTTGAGGTAACCTAGTGTTATTCGAAATTTCTCCGGTTCCATGTTATTCGGAATGAGTTTGTTAACAAGACTTGATCAACCTTGTTAGTGGATTCATTTTGATGATCATGAGATGGATGAAGTTAGAAGGCACAACCTTCTGTACCCTCTTTTTACTTTCTGTTATTTAGAATAAATAAAGAAAAAATAGTATATTCTGTCTGTTTTTTGAATTATCCATGCAATAAAAAATACCGCGAAAATAAAAGTTCTCCAAATGCCCTGCCAATTTAATATGATTTTTTCTGGAATATTTGAGAATATCTGGCACCGAGAACACAGCAGGGGGAGCTAGCACCTGGCCACGAGGGTCCAGGGAGCGCCCCCCTGCCTCGTGGGCCCATGGTGCCCTCCTCCACTTATTCCTGCACCCACACACTTCTTCTTCCTCTCAAAAAATCACCATCCAGCTCAAGCATGAGTTCTAGCTCATTTTGCTGCCATTTTCGATCTCCTTGCTCAAAGCTCCATTGACAAAACTGCTTTGGGGAATTGTTCTTTGGTATGTGACTCCTCCAAAGGTCCAATTAGTTTTTGTTCTAGTGCTTTATTCATTACAAATTTTTGCTGCCTAGGTGACCCTGTTCTGGGGCTTGCATGTCAAATTTATATGGTCCCAAGTAGTTCTAATGCATGATATAGTCTCTAGGCACTTGTGGGAGTAGTTGCTATCAATTTTGTTGAGTTTGGTGCACTTTTATTTTGAGTTACTAAAAATTTCAGAAATTTTTCAGAGGAAGAAATATATCTAAAATGTACCAAGGTGCTTCTTCAAGGAAGCAAGGACCCAGGCTTGCAATACGTGAGCAGGAGATGAACCACTGAGGGTAGCTTATGTGTGGCCTTGTGAATGGCCGTCAGAGGAGTTTATGGTCAAAGCAGACATCAAGGAGGAATTTGATGCATATGTGCTTAACGCCAATCTTGAGGACTTCATGCAAGATAAGTGCCCTCAACACTACCATCTGACAGATACCTCTATGAGAAGGTTTAAATTTACATCTTCGCGCAATTCTCGTAATGTCCTGTTTGACCTTTATGATAAATCTTATACCATGGACCTAGAAGATTTAACTACTGCTTGTAAACTCCCGTAGTGGGGTAGTGTCAATGAACCTCATAAATCTGAATATAAAGACTTTCTCGCTAGTATCACTGTGGGGGAATCCAGAGAAATAGCACAAGCTACCATAGGGAGCATTCGTTTTCCTGCTATACACTATTTTGCTCTCTTCATAGGTAGATGCATTAACAGTAAAGATGAAGCTTGTCACATGTGTGTCCCTGTAAGTGCATCTAGTGCCCCTTAGTGATTTTGGTGTATTGAAGACTTATAGGTTAAGTAACTGATGCGTTTGTGAGTGTACACAGGTCTATAAGTCTATGAGGAGTTTGATATTTACAGAGAAAGTCGACCCCTAAAAATGAAGTTCTTCGACCGAAGACTTTGATATTCTGAAGACTTTCTGAAGACTTTGAAAGTGAAGAAATTGGTGTGACCATGATTACTTGATATTCATTCGAGGAATATGAAGCGTGAAGACTTTTGTTTTCGTAGTTTCATTTTCTCTTTCTTGAGTCATAGGAAACACCGTCTGTTAAAGGGGTCGAGGAAATACTAAGGAAAAATTTCCATGTGATGCTCAACTCAAAATCCTACACCTACCAATCCCTTGAGTGAAGCCATTGGAAATCTCATACTGATTCAATCAAATTCTTGATGTGAGACGCAGTTCTTACAGTCATCGATGACTTCTTTCGATCGAGAGTTAGGAATTCGCCGGTCTGAATTGCCTACATGAGGAACATGATAGCCCCGAGGACTTTGAGAGTCAAATTTCCGACCGTTCTTTGTCTTCTTGGCGTGGACCAAAATATCTTATCCACCTAACGGTCATATCATTGAAGGGCATTTATGTCTTATCATGTCGGGCTGCTCCTAGGCTATAAATAGCCGCCCCTACAACCACTAGTTGGTTGGCTGCTCCGAGAGAACTTGACACTTGTCATCCGAGAGCAACCCATCCTCCGAGGACTTTGAGCGAAAATCATCAAGTGAGGAAAATCCCAAAACCAAACCCCACAAAACCCAAAGTGATTGAGCATCATCAAGAAATTGATCTGCGTGGATCGACGCTTGTTACCTTTGAAGATTGTGCTTCTTCCAGACGGTTAGGCGTCAAGGTCTAGAGCATCCAAGAGGAATTGTGGATCGCCGAGTGACCAAGTCTGTGAAGGTTTGGAAGTCACTGAAGACTTACCACGAGTGATTGGGCGAGGCCTGCGTGGTCTTAGTTCAAGGAGAATACGGTGAGGACTGGGTGTCTGAGTTGCGGCTCGAGATCGGGTGTCCGGACTGTGTGTCCTCGAGTTTAAATACTCACCGCTCAACAGACGTACAACCGAGACAGCAGTTGGGCTGGTTTACCAAATCATTGTCTTCACCAACTGGTGGTTCTATTTCCTCAACTCATTCATTTCCTCATTACATGTTGTATGTTGTTCATATCGTGCTTGAAGACTTTGATGAAGACTTTCACAAATTCCTCGCTTCAATTTCTTGATCTGTCTGTCTTCATCTTGTTATCCTGTGTTTACGCTTTACGTACTCTGTTCTAGTCTTCATTTCATCATCTTGACTATGTGTGTAATTTGTTATGTTTACCTCTAAGTACATATTCCGCTGCAAATAGTTCTTAGCTAAGGAATTTCCTCACGGCAAATTCCTCAGTGAAGAATTTCATAAAAATCGCCTATTCACCCCCCTCTAGTCGATATAACGCACTTTCAATTGGTATCAGAGCAAGGTACTCCCTTGTTCTGTGTGATTTTGGTTTAACCACCTGGAGTTCTAGTTATGTCGACCACAGGTATGATCTAGGTCTCGGCTGGGTGTCCTACCTTTGATGGAACAGACTACCCCTACTGGAAGAACAAGATGCGAATGCATCTTGAGGCAATTGATAATGATCTCTGGTATGTTGTGGAAAATGGTGTCCCATTGCCATTGAAACACTGACCGCTACTGATGTGAAGAGATTCAAACAACTCGACTCTCAAGCGAAGAATATCATCTGTGGCCATCTGAGCAAAGGACAATATGGAAGAGTGAGTGCTTTGGAAACTGCTAAGCTTATCTGGGATAGGCTGTCCAAAGTAAATGAAGGAGTCTCAACTCAGCGTGACTCACGAGTTGATGTTCTTCGGAATCTCTTCAACCGCTTCAAAAGACTTGACAACGAAAATGTCCAACAAACCTTTGATCGCCTCACTGACATCTCAAATGAGCTTCAAGCCCTCGGTGCCACTGACATCACCGATCATGAAGTTGTGAAGAAACTGCTAAGATCGCTTGATTCCTCATTTGATACTCTGGGGCTGATGATACAAGAACGTGCTGACTACAAGTCGCTTGATCCTGCTGATATCCTCGAAAGGCTCAACACTCACGAGTTCCAGCTTGCTGAAAAGAGAGATCTCTATGGCTCAAACTATGGCAAACCACGTGCCCTGAAGGCTAAGGTTGTGTCGACTCACGAATGTGAGGATTACGGTAGTAGCCTTGGTGATCTGAAGAACTGAGCCAGGACCTAGCTCTGCTTGTGAAGAAATTCTAGAAGTTCACAAGACGTGGTCGTTTTGGAAAACCCTCAAGAGGAAATGATTCTTCATCCAGTGACTACAAGAGAAGACTTTGCCACAAATGCAAAAAGCCTGGTCACTATATTCAAGATTGTCCTCAGTGGGAAAAGGAAATGAAGAAGAAGAAATACAAGGATTACAGCCTACGATGATATGAAGAAGAAGAAGAAATCGTCAAAATCTTCGTCATCAAAACCCCTAAAGTCTTCATCTCACAAGAAGGGCAGCTCCAAGAAAGCTCGGGCATTCATTGGCAAGGAAATGGACTCTGAAGCTGAATCTGAGGAAAATGATGAAGAGGAGTCTGAAGAATCTGAGTCTGGTGTGGCGAGTCTGGCCGTTGCTACTGCTTTCGTCAGCAAGTCCATCTTCAACACTGAAGAAACTGACTCCACCGACAAGCCTGATGAAGATAATGATGACTACGCTCCCACCTATTGCTTCATGGCAAAAGCAGCTAAGGTACTCAAATACAACTCCTCTGATTCTAGTGACAATGAATCTGATGAGGATCTTAAGCCTAGCTACTCTAAACTTGCTAAGATTGCTGTGAAACAACAACGGGCTCTTGAAAAGGTTCAAAACATGCTAGATAAAAGTGATGATATGTTGGGTGAAGAAATGGATCGCACTAAAGCCTTGACTGAAAATCTTGAGACTTGATCTAGTATGATAATCTTCAAGGTCATCATAACTCTCTCTTGTCTGATCATGAGAAACTTTCATATGAATTTCTTCAAGAGAAGCAAGACCATGAGAAGCTTTCTCTTGAAGCTCTTCAAAGAAAGAAAGATCTTGAAAAGCTAAGAGTGTGTTATGAAGATCTTCAGAAGGAGCGTGATTCATTACTAGCTCAACAAATCAGCGCTTCTCACGAAGAATTTGTTCCTCCATGCTTAAAGTGCATTGAACGTGAATCTGCTAATTCTTCACCTGAATGTTCAAATGCTTCAACTGTTACAAATTCTTCATCTGCCTCTGCTATCACTAATTCCTCATCTGAGGACATTGCTAGTATCACTGACAATGCAGGGCTAAAGGAATTGTACATGACAGGCATGTACAAAAGCCTCAAAGGGCATCAGACACTTTGTGATGTGCTCAAAAAGCAGATCCTCAACAGAAACCCTAGGAAAGAGGGTATTGCCTTTGAGAGGAAACTCAATGCCAATGGAACATACTGGAAGCCTGAGTAGTATCCCAAAACCTCATGGGTTGCTGCAAAGGGACCTCCAGTTGATCCATCTAACTTATCTGGTTTTACATGTGAATCTCCTCATTCTTCTGATGAGTCATTTGGCTCCAACTATAAACTATTCAAAAATCAGAATGGTGAAGTATTTGCTAGATATGTTGGCACTAACTGCTGGAACGGTTCCCCTATGAAGAAAATCTGGGTTCCCAAAAGCTGTGTTGAAAGTCTTCAGGTGAATGTCCTCATGACACCGCCTATGAAGAACAGGAACCCCAGATCAAATTCTTCATATGGACCAAACTCTTCATATGGATCCAAATCCTCATATGAACCAAATTCTTCACGAGGATCAAATTCCTCAACTGGATCAAAGTCCTCATATGATTATTATCATGCTAACAAATCTGTCTCGCAGGTAAAGCTAAGGGCTATGAATATGTGCATTATTCTTCAAACCATTATGTTCATAAGTCCTCGAAGAATTACTCGCTTATTCATATGCTTACCCTAACCCTCCTATGCTAAGCGAAATGGTTTGGCATCTTTGCCACCTTTATCACATGGTGCTCGCAGGATGATGAACTCTTTGCCACCCCTCCGGATGTGGGTGGTGAAGAAAAGAACTAATCTTTTCTGCGGGTCGGTCTCGGGCGTGCTCAAGCGTCTCAAGAATTTCTTTGGGGACGACAAAATTCTCGAAAGGACGCTTGCGAATCATGATGAAATGAACTTTCATTTCACACGTCCTCATCTTGCTATATCTGTTTACTACTTGATAAAATTCATCTGATGAACTTGATATCATATTCTTCACTGATGAAGCATATGAGATTGTAAGTTACACTAATTCATCTGCAGGATGATCAACCCAAAATCACTGAATGTGTCCTCGATAGTGCATGTACAAATCACATGACTGGTGACAAGAATCTATTGATGGATGCTCCCTTATCACCGTCACCTCTGAAGCATATCATTTTTGCTGACAAAGGCAAAAGTCAGGTATTGGGTCTTGGTAAGGTTGCTATCTCTAAGGATAAGCACATGGACAAAGTTATGCTTGTTGAGTCCTTAGGATACAATCTTATGTCAGTCTCAATGCTTTGTGATCTTGATATGGTTGTTGTCTTTGGCAAATATCGCTGTGTTGTGATTATGGAAGCTGACAATTCCAAAGTCTTCGAAGGCTTTAGGAGAGGAGATCTGTATATTGTTGATTTCTCTATAGGACCACAACCAGCCATGTGTCTACTTGCAAAAGCTTCAGAAGGCTGGCTATGGCATCGACGACTTGGTCATGCAGGCATGAGGAATTTGAACACGCTTGCGAAGAAGAAGCATGTCATTGGCATTGAAAATGTCAAATTCCTCAAGGATCACTTATGCGGAGCATGTGAAGCCGAAAAAATGACCAAGGCCAAGCATCCAGCAAAGACTATCATGACCACTACCCGTCCATTCGAATTGCTTCACATGGACCTCTTCGGACCTAATCATTATTCAGCAGTCACTAATGATGCATCTCTATATGGTTTTGTCATTGTTGATGATTATTCTCGATATACATGGGTACACATTGTTACTTACAAACATGAAGTGCAGGAAGTCTTCAAACGATTTTCCTCGAGGGCTTCAACCAACTTTGGTGTGAAGATCAAGCATATTAGAAGTGACAATGGAACTGAGTTCAAGAATTCTGGTCTTGATGCCTATCTTGATGAACTAGGTATTACTCATGAATTATCTGCTCCTTATACTCCTCGGCAGAATGGCGTCGTGGGCGCAAGAACGTAACTCTTGTTGAGATGGCTCGCGCTATGCTTGATGAATACAAAACGCCTCGGCGTTTTTGGATTGATGCAATTCATCTTGCTGCCACATCATCAACAGAGTATATCTTCACAAATTCTTCAAGAAGACTGCCTATGAACTCCTCAACGACAAGAAACCCAATGTGAGTTATTTCAAAGTCTTGATGCTAAATGTTGGATTAGAGATCCTCACCACAACTCTAAATTTGCACCGAAAGCACATGAAGGTTTTATGCTTGGTTACGGAAAGGACTCGCACACCTCTGAGTCTTCAACATTGTTCTTCACAAGATTGTTGACCTTTGTAGATGTGCGGTTTGATGAAACTAATGGCTGCAAAGAGAGCACCTACCTTCGTGTTAGATGAACCAGCACCGAGGATGCTATCAAGCTCAAGGCAGCCGAGGATGTCATTCCTCTTGAAGAATCTGCTGAAGAATTCATTCCTGTTCGTGAAGAATGTCGAGCTGATGCACCTAAAGAACATGATGAGGAAAATGGTGCTGAAGAAAATGCTGATCAAAATCCTCAGCGACAACCGACCCATCCACGAGTTGCAAAAGAAGTGCAAGTGGAGAAGATCATCGATGACATCAGCGCACCAGGTCCTCTCACCCGCTCAAAAGCCTCACACTTATCTAACTTTTGTGGGCACTATGCTTTTGTGTCTATCTCAGAGCCCACTAAGGTAGATGAAGCATTTCTGGAGCCGGAGTGGATTCAGGCTATGCAAGAAGAATTACATCAGTTCGAGCTAAACAATGTCTGGGAATTGGTTAATCGCCCAGATCCTCGCAAGCATAATATCATTGGCACAAAGTGGATCTACCACAACAAGCAAGATGAAAATGGCCTTGTGGTGAGGAATAAGGCACGACTAGTAGCTCAAGGCTACACACAGGTTGAAGGAATTGATTTTGATGAAACTTTTGCACCTGTTGCTAGACTTGAAGCAATTCGCATTTTACTTGCCTATGCTAACCATCATGATATCATCTTATATTAAATGGATGTGAAAAGTGCATTCCTCAATGGTAAGCTTGAGGAAGAAGTATATGTTGCTCAACCCCCAGGTTTTGAAGATCCCAAGAATCCTGACAAAGTCTTCAGACTCAATAAGGCTCTCTATGGCCTCAAGCAAGCCCCTCGGGCGTGGTATGACACATTGAAGGAATTCTTCATGAAGAATGGCTTCACACCCGGTTCACTCGACCCTACTCTATTTACTAAATCATATGATGGTGAACTGTTTGTGTGCCAAATATATGTTGATGATATTATCTTTGGTTGTACTAACCAACGATATAGTGATGAATTTGCCTATATGATGAGTGAAGAATATCAAATGTCTATGATGGGAGAGTTGAAATTCTTCTTAGGTCTTCAAATTAAATCGGAGCGCAATGGCATATTCATATCTCGGAGAAATACCTCAAAGATGTCTTGAGGAAATTCGGCATGCAAGATTGCAAAGGCGTCAAAATTCCTATGCCCACAAATGGCCATCTATGCAATTGATGAAAATGGTATTTACTTTGATCACAAGGTATACCGTTCCATGATTGGTTCTCTATTGTACCTATGTGCATCTAGGCGGATATAATGTTTAGTGTTTGCATGTGTGCCCGATTTCAAGCTGCACCAAGGAATCACACCATAAGGCTGTGAAGCATATTCTTGATATCTAGCTCACACACCAACACTAGGATTATGGTACCCCAAGGGCTCTGCTTTTGATCTCATTGGATATTCGACTCGACTATCTTTGGTGATCGTGTGGACCGCAAGTCAACATCGGCACTTGTAATTTCCTCGGACGATCTTTGGTCTGTTGGTCCTCGAAGAAAGCAGAACTGCGTATCACCGCTTCTTCTTTGAAGCTGAATACATTGTTGCTGGCTCATGCTGTGCTCAACTGCTTTGGATGAAGCAAACCCTCAAGGACTATGGCGTCAACATGAAGAATGTGCCTTTCCTCTGCGACAATGAGAGTGCCATCAAGATTGCTCAGAACCCAGTTCAGCACTCGAAGACTAAGCACATCCAGATTCGTCATCATTTTCTCCGTGATCATGTGTTAAAGGGCGATATCTCCATCGAGCATGTGAAGACTGAAGAACAGCTGGCTGATATCTTCACCAAGCCCTTGGGTGAGAAGAGATTTAGCAAGTTGCGATGTGAGCTAAATATCTTAGAATCTTCGAATGTTCTTTGAAAGGACACACATCCTAACCCTTATGCATAATTGATGACTTAGATGTGCAACACATGAAGAAACGTTGTTCCTCAATCAATGAAGAATAACATTCTAAGTGTGAAGAAATTAATGAAGAATTTGATTCTCGAGACCCCTCGACAATTGTGCGCGGTGTGCGAAATCATCATTCTTATCTGATTGAGCTACGCCACCACAAAAGTTGAAAATCTTCAATTTGAGTTTTTCCTCATTTTTGAAATTCCTAAAATTTTTCAAATTCTTCAACTTTGCAAAATCTTCAATGTTTCCGTCGTTTTTCTTCATTGGCTATATATATATATATGAGTTTATGTCCTCCACAACATTCACTTATTGCTAATTCTTCAAGTTGCTATTTCTGCTAAGTGAATGTGATCGGACCCTTCCCCTCTATGCTATACTCAATCCAATCTATTCACAAATTCTGCATGTGCGTTCTGATTGAAACTCGTTCAAAGCCTTCACTGTGTCCTTGACAGCTGAAGAAATTGCGAACGAAACTTTTAAGCAAATCTTATCCAAGTTTTCGGTTTTACCGCTCAAACCGTTCCGCATCCCACGATGTATTAGTTTAATCACCCACGATCTTACACGATCTCATCTGCACAGTACGTGGGTGACACACGTCGCGTGAAGGAGAAAGGGCAGGGGCATGTTCATCCAAAATCTTCGGGCGAACAATTTTTCACCGTGGCTATAAATACCCCTCTCCCTTCCTCACTTCATTTACTCCGCTCGGTCGCTGTCTCTCGCTCGAGCTCTCCTCAAACCCTAGCGCCACCGCTACTCCATCGCCGCCGGTGAGGAAAAGCTTCACTGCCTCGACCTCATCGCCGTCGTACTCGCGCCGGTCGCGGAAATCTTCACTCTGCCGCCGCCGTAGCCGTCTCCCTCTGCCAAGTTAGGGCGTGGGAGATCTAAACGTGACGAACTTCACTACAGTTCATTCCTGTTCGTCGTGTTCTTTAGTTCGGGTAATTAAAAGTCACTTTTATTACTCGCGTTGATTCTCAAATCTTTACGAAAATCTTCAAAGGTGTTTTGTTCCTCAAATCTTCACATATGAACACCTCACACACTATATGCTCTTGATTTATCTCTCTAAGCATTCATTTCTTCAAGATTCCTCAATTGTGCGGATTTTCAATCTGTACAACTCTGGAACTGAGACAAAGCGCTTAGTGAAATTCCTCAAGGCTCAACTGGTCAAATTCCTCAAAACTTGTTCCTTTTGAAAAATCTTACGAGAACATATGACCTCTCCAAATTCCTCGCACCTACACTCTGTTCACAGTACTCATGTCATTCTTTGAATCACTAGGTTCTCATCAACTTAACTCATTTGCAGCGTTCCTCGAAGAAAAACTGCATACTTCTTGAGTGCTCTATTGTTCAAATTCCTCACCAAGAAAATGGCGAAAGGCAAGAGACCGAGAAGGGAGGAAAGAAACCGGAAGTCATGACTGCCTTTGAGATTCCTAAGGAAATATACAAAGACTACTGCACACCTGATGAATCCAAGTTTGGCAAGGAGACTAAAAACCAGCGCAAAGTGCGCATTCCAAGGATAGAATGAAGATGGGCACGACAATGGAGGGAATACCACTATGTTACTCCCAAGTACATGAGGAAATTCACTCTAAACCCTCCATGCCCAAGAGCTCCACTGGCACCTGGCCAAGTCGCTGACCCCACCAGCATCAAGCGTGGTGAAGACTTTCCTGAAGAATGGTCCAGGCACCAAGCCAAATTGGCAAGACAGGCCAAGGAGGCAGTGAGGAAATTTAATGAGGATACTGCTGCTGCTGCTGCCGCTGAGCCCTCGGTCAAGCCGAGGAAATCAATGCCAAAGAAGCCTGCTCGCAAGCCAAGTGCTTCACCATCAGCGCCCTCACGGCCCAGTTCCTCAGTCGCGCCCTCACGGCAAATTCCTCGATCTGCTGCTGCTCATTCAAAATCCTCGGCAGCTCCTCCAAGTCCTCAACTCCTATGCATCTGGCTACATGTCAAAGGACTCAGGGATTCTCAATTGCTTCTGGTGTCTCAGCAAGTTCCTCAGCTGCACCAATGTCCTCAACAGGCCCCACTCTGCTGAAGACAAAAGCAACAGCTGGACGCGGTCCTCGACCAAGTCCAAAGAAGAAACAGGTTGCATTCAATGTACCCTCTGATGATGAAGCCTCTGATGAAGAACTTGCAGAAATCATCAGAGACAGACTGACCAAGGCCGCTAGAACCAAAAGAACAAGTGTGCCTCTGCTTTTGGATCCGAAGAAGATCCTTGACTTCATTGACCTATGGCATCAGGATCCAAACACTCCTATACCGGATCTGCCATTGACTCCTGGTCAAAGTCATATGCTGAACCATTTCATCGCTAAAGAGAAATGGAAATTTGAAAAGGCTCGTGAATTGAAGAGAGCACAAGCCAGAAAGGAGAAGCTTCTGAGGAAGAACTTAGTCAACTTGACTCCTGAAGAACTTCTCAAAGCTCAATCTGAAATTCAAGCACTTAGCAAGGATTTCGATGCTTACAATGCTGATTGGCAAGGAGCCAAGGTGAGATTAAATCAATTTGACGAAGAAATTGACAAGCTATTGCAGCCCCATGGCAACAAGAAAATCCTCGGTGAAGACTCTGCTCAGCTCTTTGAAGAACTGCCAAGACTGCTGATGACTTTCAGCGTCTTGATGAGAACACAAGTTCGGTCGATGACTCCTTTCCATTTCTTGATGAAGTTCCTGGGCATCCACTAGTGGTGCGCTGAAGAATCTGAAGGAAGCAGGCAATCGCACTGGTTGTGCTGAAGAAACTATACCACAATCCTCGGCTCCTCCTGGGCCAACACCATCTCAATTCTTCCTTACGCCTATGAGTGAAGAAGACAAAGTCTGCGAGCGAGCTGCGATGAAAGAAAAGGAAGGCATCAGCTGCGTCAAATTCTTCAGCTGCGAAGAAAATAAAGCTAATGACCAGCTCACTTGAAAACCCTATTGATGCCATTCCCATTTCCTCCATGTCATCTAAGGAAATTGTTCCTTATGGAGAAGATTATACGATCCCAAGCGGAACAGATGAAGAAAATCAATCTGTTGCTACCTCAGAACAGCTTGATGAAGAAATTGAAGTGGAAGCTTTCCCTTCAACCCCAGTTGTTTCCTCACCGTGCCTCGGTTCACAGTGAAGAGGCAGGTGTTGAGAAATTGAAAAAAAGACGAAGACGTGGATATTGGGTGCACTACACCAATGATGAACGATGACTTTTGGGAAAGTCAGCATCCCAATACTCCTCTCTTCACTCCGCTTCAACAAGTTCCTCAGTCCCCGGCTACAACTGTTCAATTGGGCTCTGAAGAAACTCATCCCACATCGTCTGTGAATGAAGAAATTCCAGCCACCAGTATTGAAGAACCCATCTTGATCCTCAAACTGCACAAGGAGAGGAACCAGAAATTCCTCGACTGAAGAACACGAGATCGCGATTCGGAGGTTGTGCTGCAAATCATCGATATTCCTATGCCCAAACCGAAGAATCCGTTCTCAAGCAAGCAAAAATTCAAGGCTGAAGACTTCTTTTACGAGCATGTGTTCTTCACTTGCTTATAATCCTTATGACTCTGCTCGAATGAGGAAAAGGCGCTTCGGACTCCAACACAAGCAAACTTCTATTCCTCGGTCTTTGTTTGAGAAGGACAAGATCTTCACCATGAGCATATTCCTCATGTGGATATGGAATCACTGCCGTGCTTGAGCGATTACTCCGTGTTCTTCACGATGCAAGGCTCTTGAATTTACTGACCGACATTTGTGATTGGAATGAAGAACTCATTCTTGAGTTCTATGCCACCTCGCACATCACGGAGATCTTTGAAGACATCAATTCATGGGTACTGGATTGGATGACAGAGAATACTCACTACAAGGCACCAGCAACTGAATTGCTTCGTGTCCTTCCTCTTGATCCTCCCCATGAATCTGCACGTTGCATTTACAACGACCGTGAACTGTCTGATCACTTTATGCAAGTGCTTATGAAGCCGCTGAAGCCAGGCCAAGCCCCTCGAACCAAATTCCTCGTCAAGGATTTGCTGTATGTGCCTCGGACTATTTATAGAATCTTGACTAAGACAATGAGTCCCATCAAAGGCCACGACTCAAATGAAGAAGATGTCGTTGGCATCATGAAGAACATGCTTTTCAATATCATTCATGGCGTTCCTGTCAACTTCCATGATTTCTTCATGAGGACTCTGGCCAATGTTGCAATGTCACCTTTTGAGCTGAAGCCATATGCGCCTTGGATCATGAGATTCATAAGGGCAAGATCTTCACTGAACTACAAGGCTGACACTCTGAACCATGGTAGCTTCCTGCCGCCCATTGAAGTCCTCAAGCGACCAATTTCATCATCTGATGACAAGGGCAAGGCAGCAGCTTTAATTGATGAAGGCACTCGTCCATTGGATGGTCAATTTCGCAAGGCTGCATCTTACTCCACCAATGACGGTTCTGCAACGCATGACACTGCCGCAAACACCTCAACCAAGAAACAGCCTCAAGCAACTGCACCCAGGGTGATGACTGATCGTGAGTTACTCCTCAGTCTTCATCAGAAGGTTGCACGCAATCAGAAATGGGTGAAGCGCCAATTTGCTGCAATTCTTCACAACATGACCTCAACGCATAATGCAGTGAAGAAAAACCAGTACTACCTTCATGAAACCCTCAACCGCACCTGGGCTGTTCTTAATCATGTATATTCCGCGGAAGAATTGAAGACTATGGGTCTTCAGGAAGCTTATGACTAGTCTGCACCACCTCCGAAGAAATTCAAGAGAGTCAAAGTTCCTGATTTGGTGGCCAGTTCTTATTCTTCATCGCGTGAAACTGATGAATATGAAGATTTAGACGACACTGCGACAGGCCCTACTTCAACAGACAACCCCGACAACGCTGGCGCTCCTCCATCAACTTGAATATCTTCAGGGGCATTAGTCCTCAGTTTCGATCCTTTTGGTCATTTGATGACAAAGGGGGAGAAATCTGAGTTAGTCTTCAAGCGGGTTTATACTATGGGCGTTTTTTTATTAAGTTACAACTCTCGTTCTTCCGAAACTTTTATTGGATCGAGTTGTAATCTTAAATCCGATGGTGCCACGACACTTTTGAGCGGTGCATTGTGCTGACTTTGCCTTTGTGCTCGATACTTTTGATGTGTTATTCTGCATGCTTATTCCTCGTTAATATCATTGCACGCATCTTTGAATCTCATCGAGCACCATATTTCATCATGCATTTCAAATTCTTCATATTATATATCAAATGCGTGTATGAATTACAAGATATAGGGGGAGATCTCCATGATTCAATTCTTCAAATGTGCATTGCCTCAAAAGCAAATTCCTCATTATGCACATATTCAGGGGGAGTTCTTCTATATCTTGCAATCAAATTCCTCAATATCAGTATTTACACTTCATATGTTTATCCTCGTTGAAAACTTAACCTATGTTGTCATCAATCACCAAAAAGGGGGAGATTGTAAGTGCATCTAGTGCCCTTAGTGATTTTGGTGTATTGAAGACTTATAGGTTAAATAACTGATCGTTGTGAGTGTACACAGGTCTATAAGTCTATGAGGAGTTTGATATTTGAGAGAAAGTCGACCCTAAAAATGAAGTTCTTGACCAAGACTTTGATATTCTGAAGACTTTCTGAAGACTTTGAAAGTGAAGAAATTGGTGTGACCATGATTACTTGATATTCATTCGAGGAATATGAAGCGTGAATGCTTTTGTTTTCGTAGTTTCATTTTCTCTTTCTTGAGTCATAGGAAACACCGTCTTTGTTAAAGGGGTCGAGAAATACTAAGGAAAAATTTCCATGTGATGCTCAACTCAAAATCCTACACCTACCAATCCCTTGAGTGAAGCCATTGGAAATCTCATACAGATTCAGTCAAATTCTTGATGTGATGAGACACAGTTCTTACAGTCATTGATGACTTTGCTCGACCGAGGAGTTAAGGAATTCGCCATGTGAATTGCCTACAGTGAGAACATGATAGCCCCGAGGACTTTGAGAGTCAAATTTCCGACCGTTCTTTGTCTTCTTGGCGGCGGACCAAAATATCTTATCCACCTAACGGTCATATCATTGAAGGGCATTTATGTCTTGTCATGTCGGGCTGCTCCTAGGCTATACATAGCCGCCCCTACAACCACTAGTTGGTTGGCTGCTCGAAGAACTTGACACTTGTCATCCGAGAGCAACCCATACTCCGAGGACTTTGGCGAAAATCATCAAGTGAGGAAAATCCCAAAACCAAACCCCACAAAACCCAAAGTGATTGAGCATCATCAAGAAATTGATCTGCGTGGATCCGGCGCTTATTACCTTTGAAGACTGTGCTTCTTCCGCACGGTTAGGCGTCAAGGTCTAGAGCATCAAGAGGAATTGTGGATCACCGAGTGACCAAGTCTGTGAAGGTTTGGAAGTCACCAAGACTTACCACGAGTGATTGGGCGAGGCCTGCGTGGTCTTAGTTCAAGGAGAATCGGTGAGGACTTGGTGTCTGAGTTGCGGCTCGAGATCGGGTGTCCGGACTGTGTGTCCTCGAGTTTAAATACTCACCCGCTCCAACCAGACGTACAAGCCGAGAGACAGCAGTTGGAACTGGTTTACCAAATCATTGTCTTCACCAACCGACTGGTTCTATTTCCTCAACTCATTCATTTCCTCATTACATGTTGTATGTTGTTCATATCGTGGCTTGAAGACTTTGGTGAAGACTTTCACAAATTCCTCAGTTCAATTTCTTCAGTCTGTCTGTCTTCATCTTGTTATCCTGTGTTTACGCTTTCTGTACTCTGTTCTAGTCTTCATTTCATCATGCTGACTATGTGTGTAATCTGTTATGTTTATCTCTGAGTACATATTCCGCTGCAAATAGTTCTTCGCTAAGGAATTTCCTCACCGGCAAATTCCTCAATGAAGAATTTCATAAAAATCGCCTATTCACCCCCCCTCTAGTCGATATAACGCACTTTCAGTCCCCGGATCTTAGTGTTCTCAAGAGTGTTGTATTAGGTGATAAACAATATAACTTGGGGGGCAATTGTTGCACGTAGGTTGCATAATAATGGTTTAGCTGAAGATTTGTTTGGTGGGATTTATGCAACCCATGTGGCTAACTTTCTTGCGATACCCATACATGAAAATGATATGGAGTTGCCTCCAGCTTATTTAGATTATAATGCCATGGTTAATCACCATTTTCTTGAGAGGAATGAACAATCCCTCCCGTACCGACTAATCTTTGACAGACGCCGCGCTGTCCATATTACTCTCCCTGCTCCTGCTTTCTTTGACCATCAGGCAAGAGGAAGATATGTTATCACCAGGGAGGAGGCGAAGGAGTACAAGAGGAGGACGGAGGCAGCTCGCCGCCAGGCTGCAGCCCGTGAGGCAATGTCTGCTGCATCTCAGTACGACCCCAGTTACCACTTTGATCCATGGGCATATTCCAACTTAGGTCAAAAGCCGAAGCTTGGGGGAGTATGTATTTCTCACCGACATTACATTCATGTTCACACATTCATTCTAGTTATCGGTGCTCATACTTTTTCAATGTACTATCCATACTAGTTTAATTTCTTTTTCTAGTTTTCTTCTTGTGTGTTTGATAAACCTTAAGAAAAAATAAAAAAATTAGTTAGTTTACTTTCCATGCTTGTAGGAGTAATTAAAAGAAAACCCAAAAAAGGATTTTTCGTTCTTCTTTTGCTTGTTTGGAGCTTTCCCGTGTAAATAGTTTTATTTCTTTTCTTTTCTTTGGGGGTCGAGAGAGAAGACCATAATGAAAATGGGAAGTGGCTCTCATCTATCTATACCTATACTAATTACAGACTCCCAACTAATTACCACATTAATTAGAAATTAAGAGCCGTACATCTTTGATGGGACCAAATTATTACGGTGGAGATCAACCCGTATAATCTGGGGCCAAAAAAACTTATATTCAACAACCGTGAGAAACAACTCCCTCAAAGATGTGTTCCACCGATGCACCTAAGCATCATCGAGAAACCCTAGCGCCGCTCCATGACATCCTCCAAACCTACTGAACAGCCTTGAGGCGGACGCGCAGCTGATGACCTCGCACGCGGGACTGCACGCCGGGGTGTCCCAGCGTGAGATAACATGGTTGCACGATGCGGACATTGGATTGGACGACTTCCAACCAGGGAACTTCCCGCGCGGCTGCACGGCGCCGGCTGAGGTGTACGTACAAGATATGTTTGATTCTGGCTGGACACATAAATACACGATCAAGCAGTGGAGGCGTGCGGCTGGATCGATTTGGTCAAGATGAGCTAGCTTTTCAATGAGCGGAAAACACACGGGCATACTACAGCCTTGGCTAATCAATTTTCTCAGTCAGTCGGGTCGATGCTTTTGTCCAGAAGCAAAACGCATCAGTGCCAACATGTGGGAGGACTGAGATGTTGGGCTGCATGCCGGCGGCGGTCAGAGGTGCCAGCAGCGACGAGACTATGGCCATACCGTTAGACATATTTGCATTGCACTGCAAGCAGCGGTGCAAATTCAGAGTAAGGTCTTTTTCTTTGCACCTTATTTTCCTTTATGTTGCCTCCATTGCCATGGAAAAATTGTGAATTGTATGTATAGGTTAGAATTTTACAATATGATGGAAAAGAATTAATAGGCTACCACATGGATAACAACATGAACGGTGTGGTTCTGTTACAATATATTTCTAATGCCTGGATATTTTTCCATATGCTTTCTCAGTAGTGGTTTAACATCATTGCAAACTGATACAAAATTTTCGAACGTAACATGTACTGAAGCAAACATATTATAATTTTCTTCTAACGGTTTATTATGTTTTTGAAATAATAAGGGATTTATGCAATTAGATTACAGCACATCCAAACTATCTAGCAGAACTTACAAGGTGGTGTCAAATCTTTTTTATATTGCACATGGTAGAGGAATAGACTGACCTGATAAAAATCAAATGCACACTAAAGTTTTTCATGGTTGTGTACTTGATCTAAACTATTTTTTTATTATGTCAGTGCAAGACATTCTGTTCAGCTACAAGAAAAGATAACTAATTAACTACATTGTTCAATTCAGCCAACTACGTCACACATTCATGTCATGTGTTTCGGATACTTTAAGTATGATACGAAGCATCAAATAGTTAATTTAGTATTCAATCCTTTTTTATCATGGAAACGAACATCAGTACATTCTAATTTTCTATTCTTCGCATTTATTTTTCAGGGAGGAATTTCTGGCATCTTTTTATCATCTAAGCATGGAAAAGGGGAAGAGTACTACAGGTCAAAGCATCAAATATAATGTTGATCTATTATGCTTCTAAAATTACGAGTTTGTTATAGTTAGTTAATGAAACAATGCAATTTATAGTACAATCTTTTACATACAGTATTTGTTGTTAATTGAATTTAATTATCTTCCTTTGATGTGTGTCTATACTACAATGTTGAAGGTTGGTGCTCGATATTTTGGCTCGGCATATATGTAATAGTTCTATTCTACAATTTATGTCCTTAAAATACCTCTATGATTGATTCTTCATACAAATACGAAAAATATGAATTCGGTGGTATAATTTTTGCTCCCGCCGCAATCGGTCTCGGTAGTTAAATTTACGGTGAAACTTGAATATTGAAAAGCACAGGCGCACTACATTGTGGAACGGAGGGAGTATGTTTCAAGTATTGTTTTGCTTGGGAATATAAGCACATAAATAAAATTATAAACTTTATAAATACATTCTTAGGAGAAGATGAAAGAAAGGCTAATTAGTTACGAATTGGGAAAAATAATATTTTAAGTAAACTGCTTAACGACATTTTTGACATACATAGGCACAATCAACAAATTTTACTTTATATTTAATAATTAGAAAATAAATGTTCACAGATCATTTTTAACTAATGTGATTACGAAACTATTTTTCGTGAAGGTTCTACGTTACAACGTATTACGACAGACCAAGTCACGATCCACTAAAAGGAGAAATTGTGGTTTGAGTCCACGCCGTGAGAAAGAAAGAGCTAGACTGACTAGAAACTAACTTGACGGTAGATTTCACACCCACACAATCGAGAATTTCTTTATTCGCAACTTCACTCAACCATTTGAGAACTTTTCTATATATTAATAGTCAGAGTTAGATATTTTACGTGCATATTTTATTGGTGCGTCCATTTAATACAAGATGTCACATAAAAATACTACTGTTCTACAGTTTGAGTCTTAAAATTGCATTACATATTTTAGGAAATATTAGCATAAATGGAAAATAATTTAGGTGAATAAAATCAACTTGTTCCAGTACTTGGTATTTCTGTTTCTGTAACATATTTTAAACAATTACATGTATTAGCTCGTATCTCATGTATAAGAAAATAATTTAGGGACACCATGTATATAAGAAAATAAGCAGTATATTCAGCGCTTGTACATCCTTCCCAATTGGGACCAAAAACATATTATTAGGGAAATTGTTCACGCATCATCCCTTCTTTCATTTTATACCCATGTAATGAACTTTGGAGCAATATATTATGATACTATGTTATCACAACACATACCAGCTTGGTGGCATTAGATGATGGTTTCATCTAACTCGTATAAATAAGTTCTTTTGGAAATCAGTAGGTCCTTTTGCGAATAAATCAATTTGTTTCAGAACATACGCTTCACAAACATCATAAGCAATCTATCATACCAGAAAACTATATTTGATCATAATATAGAATGAACCAAAATATTAACCAGCTGGCCCGTGCGAATGCACGGGTTGACGACTAGTTTGCATAATTGTTGATTTAACCAAGAGCCCATATTACCTTATCTTCTCCCTTGAATTGAATGATTGCAGATTCCAGCTTAGTCCAATGCACGTGCACTATTATTATTATCCACACCGTTCGGTCGTGCAAGTGAAAGGCAATAATGATGATATATGATATACTGCTATGGAGATAGCTGCTCTAGCTACAGTTTCAGATACTCCCCCATTTCATAAAGTATACGACTAGGTTTAACAACGGATACCCAATATTCGGGGGACCCCTTTCGCGAGCCCATACGTGTTTCTGTGGGTCTTAGTGTAACCGATCGAGATGTGATTCGCTTTTTGAGTAATAGTTTCTTTCATTTGGTGTGCTCTTCCTGGAACCAGAAAGAAGCAAGCAGGGGGTGTTGCCGTAGCGCGCCAGAGCCAAATCAGGCGAAACTTCTTTTGGTGCCATCGAGAAGTAGTAACAAGAACTCCTCCTCTGTTCAATATCAGCCTGTTTTAGGTCTAGGTCATAATGAATTTTCTGTTGAGATGAGAGAAGCTGGTATGAACTCGACCTATCTTGTTTTTGTAAATATGATTAGTTCATTGTTCCTGATTCAACCTATTATGAATAAACATATTTGCAATGACAATTAGAGATTATAGTTGCTTATTCCATGCTTAATTAGCTAGGAGCTTATAATGGTTTACCTTGCGTGCCAACATTCTATTAAAATGGTTGTGATGTGGTATGATAGGGTGGTATCCTCCTTTGAATGAATTGAGTGACTTGACTTGGCACATGTTCACATATGTAGTTGAAACAAAATCAACATAGCCTTCACGATATTTATGTTCATGGTGAATTATATCCTACTCATGCTTGCACTCGGTGTTGATTAATATTAATGCATGTTCATGACTGTTGTCGCTCTCTCTGTTGGTCGCTTCCCAGTCTCTTGCTAGCCTTCACCTGTACTAAGCGGGAATACTGCTTGTGCATCCAAACTTTGTAAACCCCAAAGTTATTCCATATGAGTCCACCATACCTTCCTATATGCGGTATCTACCTGCCGTTCCAAGTAAATTTGTATGTGCCAAACTCCAAACCTTCAAATGAAATCCCGTTTTGTATGCTCGAGCAGCTCATGTATCAACTAGGGCTGTATGTATCTTCCATGTTAGGCGGGTTATTCCCAAGAGGAGTTGACTCCGCTCCTCATTCACGATAAAATGGCTGGTCACCGGGATGCCCAGTCCCATGCTCAAATCAAATCAATATAATTAAACAAAACTCCCCCAGGATTGTTGTTAGTTGGAGGCACCCGTTGTTTCGGGCAAGCCATGCATTGATGCTTGTTGGTGGTGGGGGAGTATAAACTTTACCATTCTGTTTGGGAACCGCCTATAATGTCTGTAGCATGGAAGATATCGAGATCTCTCAGTTGTTATGTTGACAGTCAAAGTATACCGCTCAAAATGTTATTTATATCTATTTCAAAATCGAGCTTTGGCACCTCTACAAATCCCTGCTTCCCTCTGCGAAGGGCCTATCTTTTTTACTTTTATGTTGAGTCATCACCTTCTTATTAAAAAGCACCCGCTGGAGAGCACCGCTGTCATTTGCATGCATTATTATTAGTTTATAGTGGGTATGACTATGACTGGATCTCTTTTACCATGAATTACAATGTTTAGTCAGTCCTTGATCTTTAAAGGTGCTATGCATTTATGTTTTGCGGTCTCAGAAAGGGCTAGCGAGATACCATCTTGTTATATCATATTATGATTGTCTTGAGAAAGTGTTGTCATCCGAGATTTATTATTATTGCTCGCTAGTTCATTATGCCATTGATATGAGTAAACATGAGACCTAAGTGTTATTGTGAATATGGTTAGTTCATAATCTTTGCTGAAAACTTGAATGCTGGCTTTACATATTTGCAACAACAAGAGCAAACAGAGTTTGTAAATTTTTTTCTTTATCACTTTCAGTTTATCAACTGAATTGCTTGAGGACAAGCAAAGGTTTAAGCTTGGGGGAGTTGATACGTCTCCGTCGTATCTACTTTTCAAAACACTTTTTCCCTTGTTTTGGACACTAACTTGCATGATTTGGATGGAACTAACCCGGACTGACACTGTTTTCAGCAGAACTGCCATGGTGTTATGTTTGTGCAGAAATTAAAGTTCTCGGAATTACCTGAAAATCCACAGAGCAACTTTTCAGAATTAATAAAAAATACTGGCGAAAGAATTAGCACTAGGGGGCCCACAACCTGTCTACGAGGGTGGGGGGCGCGCCCCCTGCCTCGTGGGACCCCTGGACCTCCACTAACGTCAACTCCAACTCTATATATTCTCTTTCGCGGAGAAAAAATTAAAGAGAAAGATTCATCGCGTTTTACGATACGGAGCCGCCGACAAGCCCTAATCTCTCTCGGGAGGGCTGATCTGAAGTCCGTTCGGGGCTCCGAAGAGGGGGATTCGTTGCCGTCGTCATCATCAACCATCCTTCATCACCAAGTTCATGATGCTCACCGCCGTGCGTGAGTAATTCCATCGTAGGCTTGCTGGACGGTGATGGGTTGGATGAGATTTACCATGTATTCAAGTTAGTTTTGTTAGGGTTTGATCCCTAGTATCCACTATGTTCTGACATTGATGTTGCTATGACTTTGCTATGCTTAATGCTACTCACTAGGGCCTGAGTGCCATGATTTCAGATCTTAACCTATTATGTTGTTTTCATGAATACGTGTGAGTTCTTGATCCTATCTTGCAAGTCTATAGTCACCTATTATGTGTTATGATCCGACAACCTCGAAGTGACAATAATCGGGATATTTCTCGGTGATAACCGTAGTTTGAGTAGTTCATGTAATCACTATGTGTCAATGCTTTGGTCCGGTACTCTATTAAAAGGAGGCCTTAATATCCCTTAGTTTCCACTAGGACCCCGCTGCCACGGGAGGTTAGGATAAAAGATGTCATGAAAGTTCTTTTCCATAAGCACGTATGACTATGTTCGGAATTCATGCCTACGTTACGTTGATGAACTGGAGCTAGTTCTGTGTCACCCTATGTTATAACTATTACATGAGGAATCGCATCCGACATAATTGTCCATCACTGATCCAATGCCTACGAGCTTTTCACATATTGTGCTTTGCTTATTTACTTTACCGTTGCCACTGTTACCGTTACTACAAAACTGCTACTATTACTCTTGCTACTGTTACTGTTACTTCCATACTACTTTGCTACTAAATACTTTGCTGCAGATACTAAGTTATCTAGGTGTGGTTGAATTAACAACTCAACTGCTAATACTTGAGAATATTCTTTGGCTCCCCTTGTGTCGAATCAATAAATTTGGGTTGAATACTCTACCCTCGAAAACTGTTGCGATCCCTTATACTTGTGGGTTATCACATATTATCTTTGGCTGTACTAACCAACATTAGAGTGACGAATTTTCCTATATGATGAGTTATCAAATGTCTATGATGGGAGAATTGAAATTCTTCTTAGGTCTTCAAATTCGTCAACAACACAATGGCATCTTCATATCTCAAGAGAAATACCTCAAGGATGTGTTGAGGAAATTTGGCATGCAAGATTGCAAAGGCGTCAAAATCCTTATGCCCACAAATGGCCATCTATGGAGTAATGAAAATGGTAAAGATTTTGATCAAGAGGTATACCGCTCCATGATTGGCTCTTTATTGTATCTATGTGCATCTAGACCAGATATTATGCTTAGTGTTTGCATGTGTGCCCGTTTTCAAGCTACACCGAAGGAATCACACTATAAGGCTGTGAAACATATTCTTCGATATCTAGCTCACACTCCAACACTTGGATTATGGCATCCCAAGGGCTCGGCTTTTGATCTCATCGGATATTCTGACTCTGACTATGTTGGTGATCAAGTGGATCGCAAGTCAACATCAGGCACATGCCATTTCCTCGGACGATCCTTCGTATGTTGGCCCTCTAAGAAGCAGAACCGCGTATCATTCTCTACTGCTAAAGATGAGTACATTGCTGCTAGATCTTGCTGTGCTCAATTGCTGTGGATGAAGCAAACCCTCAAGGACTACGACATCAACATGAAGAATGTGCCACTCTAATGCGTCAACGAGAGTGCCATCAAGATTGCTCATAACCCAGTTTAGCACTCGAAGACTAAGCACATCCAGATTCATCATCATTTTGTTCGAGATCATATGTTAAAAGGCAACATCTCCATCAAGCACGTGAAGACTCAAGAACAACTAGCGGATATCTTCACAAAGCCCTTGGATGAGAAGAGATTTAGCAAGTTGTGGCGTGAGCTAAATATCTTAGGATTTCGAATGTTCTTTGAAAGGACACACATCCTAACACTTATGTAAAATTGATGACTTAGATGTGCAACACATGAAGTAACGTTTTTCTTCAATCAATGAATAATAACCCTCTAAGTGTGAAGAAATTAACGAAGAATTTGATTCTCAGAGCCCTACGACAATTGTACGCAGCGTCTGAAATCATCATTCTTATATGGTGGTTCGTGCCACCAACAAAAGTTGAAAATATTCAAATTTGAGTTTTTCTTCATTTTTAAATTCTTCAAGTTTTCAAATTCTTCAACTTTGCAAAGTCTTGAACTTTACGACTTATATATATATATATATGTATGACGGCCTATTCTGCTAATATTAGCAGAATAAATATTCTGCACACCACTTGACCTTTGCTGCACGCTGAATGTAAGCGCCTTTGCATCATTTTGACGACGAGCACTGCAATAGAGACTAGTGAACTTCGTGTCGAAAAAACTGCACGTGGTGTTTTTTGGTACTGTTTTCGCTTTAACTTTTTAACCGTTTATCGGAATGAGGCGTGTAATATACCGTTGAAAAGCTATGGATTAGGCGCAACTTCGACATGTTGAACACTTTTCGAGATTCCACACGGTTTAAGAGCAGTTTTGAAAATAGTGCGGCGGATGACGAGTGGCAGCGAGCGTTTTTTTGCGTTTTTTTCTAAACCGCTTGTAGGAATGAAGCAAATGATACGCCGTTGGATATATATCATCGAGGCGCATCTTTTTCATATATAAATGTTTCTCTAATTCGTTACGGTTTAACAGCAGTTTCAAATTTACTAAATCGCGGAATTACGTTTTTTTTAAAATTTTTGCAATTTTCGGTACTGTTTTCGCTCTAGTTTTTGAACCGTTTGTCGAAACGAGGCGTGTAATATGTCGTTGGAAAGCTATGGATAAGACGCTACTTTCATATGTAGAAATGGTTTTGAGATTCCTTACGGTTTTTAGTTAATTTTGAAAATCGTGCGGCTGACTACGAGAGGCAGCGGCCGTTTTTTGTGAAATTTTCACAAACCGCTGGTCGAAATGATTCAAATTATACTTTGTTGGAAAGACATCGACGAGACGCAACTTTTTTATGTAGAACACTTCCGCTAATTCCTTATGGTTTAAGAGCAGTTTCCTTTTTACAAATTTGCGGACACTGTTTTTTGCGACACCCAAATCGTCATGTGCACTGCATCAGAGAGATAGTGCACTGCTTCAGACTGAAAACCGCACTGCATCTGATAGAATGAAAATTGTGTTGTGTACGCGACGAACGAAGTGCACTGCTTCAGACAGATGAGTGCACTGGTTCAGACCGAAACCGCACTGCATCAAAACGGAGTGAAATTCATCCTGTGTACGTGACAATGAAGTGCGCTGCATCAGATAGATCAGTGCACTGCTTCAGACCAAAACTGCACTGCATCAATCAAACTGAAAATCATCGTGTGTACGGAACAACGAAGTGCATTGCAACTCCCAATGCAATTTTACTTTCGTGTGCACTGCAATAAGGGAACCACAAAGTTTTTAAATGCATTTTTGTTTGAAATGAACTGTACTGAAGAGTCCTTCGTAGTGGAATTCTTTTTTTACCCAAGCACCATTTCCTTCATGTTTTTTTACTGCACTACGACAACAGAGTGAATTGTATGAAAAAAATTCAAATGCACTAGGCAGTGCCCTTTTTCTTTCTGCGTTTCTCATAAACAACAAAATGAACATCAATGTTCTCTTCTTTTTCTTATTGCACTTCAAGACTACAAAACAAAACAAAACTAGAAACAACCAAAGTGCACGCCCAGGTGCTCCGCACTGCACGAACAGTCGGGTGTACCCACTATTTTTATCAAGAATTTTTCACAGGAACTTTGGGGGTGGAGGCCCTCCTCTCACTCGCCATGGTGTCGTCGCCAGTGAACTGAAAAGTCCCACACCGTGTAGATTTTATTGAAATTGAAACAAACAACCTGTTTTTTGGTCCCTCTGAATCACACAAGAGGGAGGCTCGGCGAACTGAACTGCATGACGGAAATAAGCAAACCTTCTTTTCCTGCGGAACCGCACGGTGTCTAGATAATAAAACGAGCTACACAAGGAAACTATCAGCACCACCACACCTGGGAATCGCAAGCTGGCGGCAACCGGACTACATCTCCGCACTTTGCTTCTGGGAACAGCACGCCGGCACCAACCATACTACATCGCCACACATTGTTTATGGGAACAGCACTGCATCTCCGTGCAGTGCATACTTCATCACTGAAAGTTGGAGTGCATACTTCCAGATGGCCGGGGGAATGGCCGGGGACGCCGTCGTCCCACTTGTCCGAGCTGCACGGCGGTGGTCGTCGGACTTCATGGTTGTAGGAGATGAGGGGGCCGGCGAGCTCGAAGGGAGGAGGTCGCATGTTGCGACGGTTGGCAGGGGTGTCAGGGGATCCTCTCCTTCGCGTCTCTGGCATGTTGGAGGAGCAAGGCGTGGTGGTTCCCAGCACGCCCCAACGCCGGAGGTGCTCGCGCGTAGATGGCCAGTGTGGCTTCAGTGGCGGCGCCGGATCCGGTGCTATTGGTCGTGCCCAGGCCGGTGGCCGCCGGATCTGGTGCTATTGGCCGCGCCCAGGCCGGTGGCCGCCGGATCTGGTGGTGATGGCCGCGTTCGGGGCTTGTGGCGGCCGGATCGCAGTGGGATCCGAGCGGGAGGAGGAGGAGGAGGCGGGGCCGCGACGGGCTGGAGGAGGAGGCGAGGCCGCAACGGGCTGGAGGAGGAGGCGAGGCGGCGCCGGCCTGGAGGAGGAGGCAGGGTGGCGCCGTCCTGGAGGAGGATGGGGCGGCGCAGTGCGGGCCGTGAGGAGGAGGAGGGGCGGGCGCGGCGCGCGTCCGTGAGGAGGAGGGGGCGGGCGGGCGGGCGGGGCGTGGGCGTGAGGAGGAGGGGCGGCGGCGCGCCCGGGAGGAGGAGAGGCGGGCGGCGCTGGCCGTGAGTTGGATCGGGGCGGGGGGGCGCGGTGGTGGGTTGGTGGATCGGGGCTGGGGCGTAGGAGGATGAAGGTTGAGTGGATCGGGGGAGGAGTGGGGGAGGTGGACCAGTGGGGTGGGTTTCTTTTTTTCTGTGCGGTTCAGATGTGACGTCAGGTCGGTGTCGGTTAGGTGGGGTGTTAGCAGAATAAGAAAACGGCGTGCATAATAAGGTCTTAAGGGGTGTTATCATAATAGACCCACCTATATATATATATATATATATATATATATATATATATATATGAGTTTTCATGTCCTCAACAACATTCACTTATTGCTAATTCTTCAAGTTGATTTTCTTCTAAGTGAATGTGATCGGACCCGTTCCCCCTCTATGCTAAACTCAACCCAGTGTATTCAAAAATTCTTCTTGTGTGTTCTATTTGAAACCCGTTCAAAATCTTCACTGTGTCCGTGTCAGCTGAAGAATTTGCGAACGAAATGTTAAAATTTTCATATCTAAATTTTTGGTTTTTGCCGCCCAAACCGTTCCGCATCCCATGATAGATTAAACTATTCACCAACGATCCCCCACGATCTCCACATCTCAGTACGTGGGTGACACATGTCATTAGAAGAGTAATGGTCAAGGGCATGTTTGTCCAAGTTCTTCGGACGGGCAGTTTTTCACAGTGTCTATAAATACCCCTCCCCTTCCTCAAACCTCATTTACTCTGCTCGACTGCTACTCTACTCGCTCGAGCTCTCAGACCTAGCACCCCCGCTACACTCCATCATCGTCGGTGAGGAAGATCTTCACCGCCTCGACCTCGTCGCCATCGTACTCACGCCGGCCGCGGAAATCTTCACTCCGCCACTGCCATAACTGTCTCTCACTACTGAGTTAGGGCGTGGGAGATCTACATGGATGAACTTCTCCAACTCTACTCCTAGTTCGTCGTGTTCTTCATCTAGGGTAATTAAACTCTGATTTTACTGCCCTACTTTGATTTTTATGATTTCGTCAAAATCTTCAAAAGGTGTTTAGTCTTCAACTTCCCATTCCTTAAACACCCAGTTGCATCAGTACCTTGATTTGTTTCTCTAAGTTGTGTTTTTTTTCAAGATTCCTCCATTGTGTGGATTTTCAAATATATACAACTCTGGAACCTAAGTCAAGAACGCTTAGTGAAATTCCTCATGACACCCATGGTCGAATTCCTCAAACTGGATACTTTTGAAAAATTTCTGAGAACACATATGACCTCTCCAAATTCTTCGCACCTATCTCTGTTCATAGGTACAAAATGTCTGTTGCTGAGTCACTAGGTCCTCATCAACTTAACTCATTTACAACATTCCTCGAAGATAAGTTGCACACTTCCTTAGAAACATCAATTGTTCAAAATCCTCAAGTGAAGAAAATGGATGATGGGAAAAGACCCCAGAAGGGGGGAAAACGACCAGAATCCAACACTGCTTTTGAGATCCCTTTGGATATTTATGTTGCGTATTGTACTCCTGATGAAACAACTCATGGCAAAGAAAACAAGAATCACCGCAAAGTGCGCATACAGAGGACTGAGAGGAGATGGGCCAAGGAATGGAGGAAATACTGCTATGTCACTCTAAAATACATGAAGAAATTCGTTGTACATCCTCCATGTCCAAGACCTCCATTGGCTCTCGGCCAAGAAGCTGATCCCTCAAGCATCAGGCATGGTGAGGAATTCCCCAAAGAATGGGTCAAGTGCCAAGCCAAATTGGCTAAAGTGGCAAAAGAGGGGTGAAGAAATTCAATGAAGATTCTGCTGCTGCTGCTGCTAAGGCCTCTGCTAGCAAACCTAAGAAGCTCTGCCGAAGAAATTAGTTGTGAAGCCAAGTTCCTCAACAGCAATGCCCTCATGGACAATGACAAAGCCCTCAAGGAAAATTCCTCAGGCAACCTCTTCAAGGGCAGCTCCAATTCCCTCTGTTGCCACAAAATCCTCAACCGCTGATACAAAGTCCTCAACACATGTGCATCTTGCAACGTGTCAACGGACTGCAGGATTTTCCATTGAACATATAACTCTAGCTACGCAACCCGCCTAACGAGAGCCATCGCGGTTTCAAATCGACCTCACCCGCGCGATTTGCCTCGCTGTCTAGCGCCAGCATCCTTTCCATCACGCTGGTAAAAATCGACCCGTCCGTTTTCCTGTACGCTTCATTCTCGCGCTAGAGTCGCTGAAGGCTGGGCCAGGGTTGCGCGTGGGTCCGTCTCGCAGTGCCGCCGTGTGTGCGTGTGTATGTCCAAGAGCCTGCTCGGTGAAAACGGGTGTTGACCGTGGGTTTGCCGTGGTGTCAGCCCCGTCGATCGTGGGTTGGTTCGTTCTTTTTAGCCTTTCGCGCTTGTGCCCAGCTGCGTTCGTTCTACTTCAGCTGCGTTGGGCCCGTTTGTCGGTTTCTTGGGTACGCGGGGGTTCTGTTCTTGCTTGCTCGCGTGCCTGGCCCGCTTTGGTCTGCTGGGTAAAGAGGCGTTTCGCCTATTTCGTGTCGGTCCACGGGTTCTGTTCTCTTCGTGCCGCTGCAGGTGGCCCATTCACGTGTTTGGTCCAGCTCGTCAGTCATGTTGTGTTCGTCCGTCGGTTCATCTAGGAGTTACAGTGCCTGCCCGGGGGCGTGCTCTCCTCAACTACTCTGGTGCCTCAGCTCCCGGTTCACTCCCCCCGCCTGCGCCTCCTCGTTCTTCCTCCGCCTACACCTCCACGTTCTCATCTGGTCGCCATCGCCGCTCGCCATCGGTAGGAATCGATCCCCATCGGCTTCTTTGTTGGTTGCTTGCGCCGTCGTCGCCTTGTTTCGTCATGTCTCCTCGTGCTGCTGCTGTGGCCTTTGGTTAGGAAAGGTGAGCTCCTTGCTTCTTTCGGTTGGTTGGTGCTTGATTCTTGCCTACTCCTTCTTGACTTGTTCTTCCTTCTTCCTTCTGCTTCTTTATCCCTTGTAGGCCTGATTTGACTGCTTTGTTGTGTTGTGGCTATGCGGTGGTTGTTCCTTCTGTGCAAGGTGAGGTTCTACCTGCTCCCTTGCTTGCTATGCACTTGATGAAATGTGGAATTGGATTTCTGTCAGCCTAAGAATCTCATATAATTGAGACACAAATGTGTGTGTGTGCCATGTTTAGATTTACTGTGTGGTGCTCCTAGGGGTTGATTTAGTTTAGCTTACCCTCTTCTTGACACTGCTCTTTTACCCGGTCCTCTTTCTGACAGGCCCCATCGATTTTCAGATGTTAGCCCGTTTTGGTTGCTGCGGTTTCTACCCAGTGTGTTCATTCATGGGATTATATTGGTTGGCTTAGGGTTTAGGACTGCATTATTTGCGTTCTTGCCTTGGTCTAGAGTGATGGTTGCTATACGTACGGTTGCATGTCGATGGGGCCTGTCGCACCTACATTCTCTTCAAGATTTCTTTCTGGCCTATTTGTTCTTTAATGTTCTTTAATGCTCCTCTACATCCGCTTTAGTGCTCCTCCTTGTTTGACTTGATTTTGTTCTTGCTCACTTAATTTCTGCCTGCCATGTGTGTGTTCTGCATCTCAGCTTTCTGTAACACCCCAAAATTTTGACCTTGATTTATTAATTAAAATTTTGCGAGGAAATTTAATTTTTTATTTTCTGGTTTTCTCTTAATTGCAGATCACTCTGTCCCTCTGAATTTTTGAGTTTTTCCTTCTAGGTGGAAACCTTTCAAAAATATTGATGGACTTGTATATCTTCCCAAGACCATTTCTTTTTATCAATGGAATTATTTCTACAATTATTTTTCCTGAGCTTTATTTCTTTAAAAAAATGATTTTTCTTAAGTTTTAGAGTCCCATTTGCACTACAACCCTTTTAACTACTTCTTTAAAATTTACACCAAAATTTGGGGATGTCATGTGATGTTCCCACATCACTTTTATGCAAAAATCTCTTTTAGTCATTTGGAGATTTTGAGCCCTACCTCAAGTTTTCAGATCTGGTCCACTTTGTAATTTGCACTACAATCTATTTAAATATTTCTTTAAAAATCCCACCAAAATTGGGGGATGTTAGTAGTAGTGTATAATTCAACTTTATGCAAAAACCCATTGGTGTTATTTGAAAAATTTGAGCAAATCATCCTCATCTTCATTCTGGTCGAGTTTGGTGTTTTGTAGTGCAACCATGTTTTATCTTGCCCTATTGCCCTTGATTTTTCTCCTGCTTATAGACCAGCCAACCAAACCCTTAAGTCCAAGAGATTGGACCCATTGGAGTATTTTGGTCCATGCAATAATGCCCTTCACTTTCTGTCCAGAACTAAAGATTTGCAAATCCTGCACTAACAAGTTTCTGGTTTTGCCCAAATAGCCTTGCCATCATCACTTGCACCTAAAGAGACCCCAACCTGGAGATTTGGGCCACCAGAAGAGATGCCCAGATGCCCATGGCATTCTGTCGAGCACCTTGAGTGCATGGCCAGTTTTGGCATAGTTTTAGTCTACATTGTGGACTTGATCCCCTGACCCAGTAGCCATGTCCACTAATCTCCTAGCCACCACTAACCTAGACTTGTTAACTACCAGCCTCATTCAAGCCCTCTAGCACGCGTTGGCATTTCGTCGAGCACCTGACGTGCGTGCTCTGGGCGTGCCCAGAGCGCATGTTTTGCACGCGCGCGCAACCGAGCCGCCGCGTCTTGCCCCTGGCCTTTGCTCACCCCAAGGGCCACGCCCTGTCCTCACCCGCTTGCCAGAAGCCTCCAAGCCACCCATGGCGCCCTACAGCGCTGCTGTCAGAGCTCCCTTGGCGGCACGCCGGCGTCCGCAGCGGGCTCTTGCCATGGACTGTGCCGCCCGAGCCACTCCAACACGGCAGCTCACCCCTGAACAGCCTGAGCTCATCCACGAGCCCGTCCGCTAGCGCCCGTCGCCGCCACGTCACCCTGCTAGCAACAGAACGGCGGTTCGCCGGCGTTCTTATCCGCAGCCGCGGGAACCGACCTCGATCGCCTATAAAAGGAGCCCCCGAGCTCGTCCAGACCCTCAGGCAACCTCAGGCCATCTCCCTAGTGCTCCCATAGCCAGCAATCGACGGAGGGAGGCCGTCTGCCTCGTATCCGGCCAGTTCGGCCGCCGCCATGCTCCGGTACCGTACGTCGTGAGAAGGGCCTCCCCAGTTCTTCCAGTTCCACCGTCCGACTACCCTCAACCGTGCGGAGCCGCCCCACCTCTCTAGCCCGATTGGGAGCCACCATAGCTCGAGACTCCGATCCACCCGAAACCACCATCCGCCACGGAGCTCACCGCCGGCGACCCCCTCCACCCCCGCCAGCCTATCAACCACTGGGAGGACCGCCCTGGACCAGCAGATCCATCGCCGCCCTCAGAATCCCGCGGGGAGCCGCTGTTCGTCGGCGGCGATCGCCGGAGCCCCACCACCGCTTGGCCAGAGGAGAAGGAGCCGCGGGCGACTGGTCAAACCTGACTAGTGGGCCCAATGGACCCACTGTCAGTGACCCACGAGACGACCTACACTGGCTTAAGTGGAAATGTATTCCTCCCAATACGTCTTCGCTAAAAGCGTAAGCCCCGAACCGTTTTTCTTTTTCTGATTTTTTATTAAAAACGGAATTTTGACTAAACTTTGAATGGCTATAACTTTTTAAATATAAGTCCAATTGATTTGATTCTTTTTCTATTGTTTCTCAAATTTTTTCTAGTTTATTTTCATATTTATTTGAAAATTTTACAAACAACTTTTCATACTGTTTTGAAACTATGTGTTAATTTTAAATTTTCTTAAAATAGGAATTTTGAAGAAGGAAGCAACTTTCAAAAAGTGCACCCCACTTACATACTCTTGAAGGTAAGCATTCTGAACCCCGGCATAATATTTGTTGTGTGTCGTTCAATGCTAATATGACACCGCCTTGACATGAAGTGTTCGGTATTTTATGTGATGATATGATCATGTTCATGAGTGCATAATGATGATTCCTTACTATTGGACTTTGATATGCTTCTGATAGTAATCACCCTCGTATGCCTTTCATGCCTATCGGGAGGAATCCGGGGAAAGTCTCTGTCTTGGGTAGACACGAACTTGTCTCTAATAATTCGTTGAGATGATTATGTCCGGTAAGGCATGGTGAGGTATGATGAGTGGTGATTCTGTTTGCTGGTGTGAAATATATTTGTTATACTAATCCCCCAGGGAATGCCTTAACCTCCTGAGTCGACCGTAGATCGAGTCTTGTTCCAGTAACCCCCATACTTGTTTCGTACTACCACTCACTAGTAGAAAAAGGGTCAAACGTGCAGCACATTAGTGCCGGTTTATATTAGAGCCGGCACTAATGTATACATTAGTGCCGGTTCCAACGGCTAGCCGGGCCGCTCTCATTAGTACCGGTTCATGGCTAACCTTTAGCACCGGTTCGTGCCACGAACCGGTACTAATGAGGGTGGTGGCAGGATGTTGTCGGCTGGGCCCCTCCAAAGATTTTTTAGTATCGGTTCGTGCCACGAACCGGTACTATAGGTCGACGACATAAACCCTTAGTCCCACCCGAGCCACTCTGTTCTTCCCCTTTCCCTCACTTCTCCTCTGTTCTTCCCTTTCCTCGAGCTCCTCACAAATTTTGCCCAAAATTTGTCAAGATTTGAAGGACCCCATCCATTCAAATGATCACAAAGGTTAGCAACTTTGTCCTTTCAACTCTCATTGCTAGATTAGCTCTTCCCATGCTTTGTATAGTTACTAATTTGTGAGTTTAGTAATTTGGGAGGAAATATATATATGTGCTAGTATTTGATTTATATGCAATTTGAGGTCAAAAATAACACTTAGTTTGCAGATGTAGGTGTGGTTTACTTAGTGCCTTCTAGATCTCCGTCGTAACCACCGTCAATCGCCCGCACCGTCCCGTCGCCGGCACCTCCTTGTGGTGAGCCTCTTGTTCATGTAATTTTATATAAAAAATTGATGTTTGTGTGATTTGGATATATAGTTAATCATGTAATAATTATCTTACCCGTATGTTGTTTGTTATACATAGTGCCATGGTTTTGATATCCGTCCCCGTCGGCCCTCGTCCTTGTTATGATTCGGATGTGGTATATTCTCTTTTAAAACTATTAGTTGCATTTCGTGTTTATGACAAATTATGCCCATCAAGTTGACATAGATATTTTTATCTAGGAGGTATGTGAACGGAAATTCCAACCGACCCTATTGTCGAGAGGTTAAATTTAGTTGAAAGAGAAAATGAGTACTTGAAAGAAAAATTGAAAAGAATTGAGGGGAGAAGATGGAATTGAGTTGCATGTTGCCGATGTCGCCGATGATCACAAGATCAAGATGGAGAAAATGCGCTTGAAGAATAGAAAGATTAGAAAATATGCCATCGATAGTGAGGCTTGGTATCATTATGCTGTTGGATCAATTGTTACCTTAGTTGCGATCTTGATCGCATTTGTTGTTGCATTTAAATGCTTTAGCTAGAGAGTTATTTGTTTGTTGCATTTAAGTGTTGTATGAACTTTATGTATGAACTTGTATTATTTTGGTCTACTCGGTGTTGTGTAATGAAGATGAGCCGCAATGGATGTACGATGACCGATGCTCTCCCAGTTCATTGAGGGCGTGCATACTTTTACGCTTGCTATGGCCGAGGCAAACAAGCGGCGGATGGTTTTATGTCTTGTCCATGTGTTTATCTCAGTAAGAATGATCGCAATTACTCTCGTCAAGAACCATTCACGCCCACTGTTTGAGTCGGTTTCATGCCCCACTATAATGTTTGGACCAAGCACGAAGAAAGAGGGGTTATGATGGAAGACAATGAATAAGAAGAGGACGACGACAGCTATCCTGGCCATGGGTTCCCTGAATGCGATGATACAACAATGGGGGAAGAAGCTGAGCCGGTAATGCGGGAAGAAGCTGAGCCGGCAATGCGGGAAGGAGCTGAAGAAGAGGCATCAGATAAGCCCGTTGATGATCTAGGTCGGGCCATTGCCGATGCAAAGAGAAACTACGCAAGTGACTTGGAGAAGAAGAAATTGCAGCGCATGTTAGAGGATCACAAAAAATTGTTGTACCCGAATTGCGTAGGTGACAAGGAAAAGCTGGGCACCACACTGGAATTGCTGCAATGGAAGGCAGAGAATGGTGTATCTAACAAGGGATTTGGAAAGTTGTTGGTAATGATAAAGGATATGCTTCCAAAGGACAACGAATTGCCCGAGAGTACGTACGAAGCAAAGAAGGTTGTCTGCCCTCTAGGGTTAGAGGTGCAAAAGATACATGCATGCCCTAATGATTGCATCCTCTAGCGCGGTGAGTACGAGGATTTGAGCGCTTGCGGTATGTGGTGCATTGCGCTATAAGATCAGCCGCGATGAGCTCGGTGATGTCGAGGGCGGCGCCCGGAAGAAGATTCCTGCCAAGGTGATGTGGTATTCTCCTATAATACCACGGTTGAAACATTTGTTCCAAAACAAAGAGCATGCCAAAGCGTGCGATGGCACGAAGAAGACCGTAAGAAAGACGGAAAGTTGAGAGTACCCACCGACGGGTCGCAGTGGAGAAAAATCGAAAGAAAGTACGGAAGGAATTTGCAGATGATGCAAGGAGCGTATGGTTTGGTCTAAGCGCAGATGGCATTAATCCTTTTGGGGAGCAGAGCAGCAACCATAGCACCTGGCCGTGACTCTATGTTTGTATAACCTTCCTCCTTGGTTGTGCATGAAGCGGAAGTTCATTATGATGCGGTGCTCATCCAAGGCCCTAAGCAACCCGCAACGACATTGATGTGTACCTAAGGCCATTAGTTGAAGGACTCTTACAACTGTGGAATGGAACAGTGTGCGTCGTGGGATGAGCACATGGGGAAGAATTTGACCTCAAAGGCGTTGCTGTTCGTGAACATCAATGATTGGCCTGCTCTCGGTAACCTTCGGAGACGGACAAACAAGGGATACCGCGGATGCACGCACTGTTTGGATGATACCGACAGTATATATTTGAATATTTGTAAGAAGAATGTGTACCTGGGACATCGTCGATTTCTTCCGAGCAGGGATCCCGTAAGAAAGAAAGGCAAGCATTTCAAAGGTTAGGCGGATCACCGGACAAAGCCTCGCCACCGTACTCATGCTGATGTACATGATATGGTCAAGGATTTGAAGGTGATATTTGAAAAGGGTCCTAGCGGACAACCTGTTCCGAAGGACGCGGACGGACGCGCACCCATGTGGAACAAGAAATCTATATTTTGGGACCTGCCATATTGGAAAGACCTAGAGGTCTGCTCCGCAATCGATGTGATGCACGTGACGAAGAATCTTTGCATGACCCTGCTTGGCTTCTTGGGCGTGTATGGGAAGACAAAAGATACACCTGAGGCACGGGAGGACCAGCAATGTATGCACGAAGAAGACGGCATACATCAAGGTCATGCAAGCTACGCTCTTACCAAAGAAGAGAAGGAAATCTTCTTTGAATGCCTGCTCAGTATTAAGGTACCGTCTGGCTTCTCGTCGAATATAAAGGGAATAATAAACATGGCAGAGAAAAAGTTCCAGAACCTAAAGTCTCATGACTGCCATGTGATTATGACGCAACTACTTCCGGTTGCATTGAGGGGGCTTCTACCGGAAAACGTTCGATTAGCCATTGTGAAGCTATGTGCATTTCTCAATGCAATCTCTTAGAAGGTAATCGATCCAGAAATCATACCAAGGTTACAGAATGATTTGGTGCAATGTCTTGTCAGTTTCGAGTTGGTGTTCCCACCATCCTTCTTCAACATCATGACGCACATCCTAGTTCACCTATGCGAAGAGATTAATGTTTTGGGTCCTGTATTTCTACACAATATGTTCCCCTTTGAGAGGTTCATGGGAGTCTTAAAGAAATATGTTCATAACCGTGCTAGGCCAGAAGGAAGCATCTCCAAGGGCCATCAAAATGAGGAGGTCATTGAGTTTTGTATTGACTTTATTCCTGACCTTAAGCCGATTGGTGTTCCTGAATCGCGGCATAAGGGCAGATCGATGGAAAAGGCACGCTAGGAGGGAACAAATAATATGTATGGACGGACATTCTCTCACCGAAGCACACTACAGCTTCTACTGAATTCCACCTTGGTGGCTCCGTATATGGATGAACACAAGAATTTGCTATGCTCCAAACACCGGAGCGGTCGATGACCGGATTACACGTGAACAAACCAGAGTTTCGCTTAACTGGTTGCGAACACGCACCATGCATGACACCTCTATTAAAGATGACATGTACTTGCTGTCCCAGCTACCATCTTGAATATAATGACTTTCAAAGGGTGCGAGATAAATGGTAATACATTTTACACGATCGCCCAAGATAAGAAGAGCACCAACCAAAACATTGGTGTCCGCTTTGATGCGAAACCAAGGCGGAAAGGAAACATATTATGGTTATATACAGGACATATGGGAACTTGACTATCGACGTGGTTTAAAGGTCCCTTTGTTTCGGTGCAAATGGGTCAATATGACACGAGGCGGGGTAACGGAAGACCCGCAGTACGGAATGACAATAGTGGATCTCAACAATCTTGCGTATGCAAACAAACCAGTCGTCCTAGCCAATGATGTGGCACATGTTTTCTATGTGAAGGACATGTCTACCAAGCCAAGAAAAAGAAAAGATAAGGAAGCGAATGCATCGTACGATGAGCCAAAGCGGCACATAGTTCTTTCTGGGAAGAGAAACATCGTGGGAGTGGATGACAAGACAGACAAGTCAGAAGATTATGAAAAGTTTGATGAAATTGCTCCATTCACAGTGAATATTGACCCGAGCATCCCGTTAAATGATGAAGATTTTCCAAGGTTACGGCGCAAAGGGACACACGCGAAGAAAAAGTTTCACACCCAAAGATCTATGATGTGATCGGCTTCACTATCATCACTTTCTTCTGTGTTTCACAGCCAGGAGGGAATGTCTGTAATAGTTAGGGTAGTTATATGTTTTGGCATTTGAAACGCGAAGAAATTTTATGTGCAAACAAATTCTTTTCATGCATTTACTGATTTTTTTTTCCAGCTAAATGACCCTGAAATTGAAAAGCAATTCAAATGAACTCAGAAAAGGTTGAAAGTTGGCATGGTATCATAATTTCATACAAATAGCATGTGCAAGAAAGTAGAGAGGGTTACGACAAAACTGGATGCACTTCGTGTACAAAATGGACAATCTCTTTGAAGTATCGGGGTTTCAATTTAAAACTGAACTGTTACAAAGGCATTTCATTTTTAAATAACCTAAGCATTACTAAATTGAATATAATGATAAAACACACTAATATTAAACATAAGAAAAAGAATCACCAAAAAACTTTTTCAAAGTTAAGTTATTCACAAACTAGTGATTCACACAAATTTCAAATAATTCAAAATTTAAACTATTCAAATTTGAAATCTACCGGCACTAATGAAAGTTTGTAATTTTTTGTACCTAAAGCAAAAATATTCACAAAGAAACTCTAAATATAGAAAAAAAAAACTCAAAAATAAATAAAATAAAAATAAATAAATCAAAAAAATAAGAAAATAAAAAAGCCCGCCTACTGCGCCATAGCGGCCTGCATACAACTAGAAACCTAACCTGTAGTTGGGCCAGGATGCAGGCCCGCAAGCCCAGTAGGCCCACAGGCAGAGTGGGAGAGGTAGGCCCAGAAGGCCTGCTATTGAGAGGAGTTCAATGCAGTACCCGCACCGGGGCTTATAAACTGGTCCTGGCGCTCCTAAACTAGCGAGGTGGGACTAAACTTCTGCGCCCCTTGCCTGGCAGCGCACACCCTTTAGCACCGGGTCGTGGCTCCAACCGATACTAAAGGGGGGGCCTTTAGTACCGGTTTGTGCCACCACCCGGTACTAAAGGGGGTCGTGGCTCCAACCGGTACTAAAGGTGCCTTCTATATAAGAAAACACTTCAAAATTTCGCTTTCTCATCTCTCCTCTCGCTTCTTCTCTCTGCACTGCCGCCGCCGCTCGTTGTCTCCATATCCTCGACGCCGCTGCCCGTCGCCGCCCCGCCGCCCGTCCCGTCGCTATCGCCGCCTGTCGTCCGTCCCGTCGTCCCGTCGTCACCGCCTCCCGTCCGGCCGCGTCGTCACCGTCCCGTCGTCGCCGCCGCCCAGACGCCCCTCGTCCCGTCCCTCGCTGCCGCCCGCCCGTCGTCCCGTCCCCATCGTCGCCGCCCGTCGCCGTCCCGTCGCCTTGCTGCCCCGTCGCCTCTCGCCTCGCCGGCCGTGGTGAGCCACACACACACACATACATTTTAGTTACTGATTTTTTGTTTTAAGAAATTGTTAGACATTTTTCTGTTTTTAGAAATAGTTAGAAATGTTAGAATTGTTAGAATTGTTAGAAATTGTTAGAAATTTTTCTGTTTTTAGTTATAGAAATAGTTATAAAAAGTTAGAATTGTTAGAAATTTTTCTGTTTTTAGTTATAGAAATAGTTATAAAATGTTAGTTATATATATAGAAATGATATAAATTTTTTCTGTTTTTTAGTTATAGAAATATTAGAAATGTTAGTTATATATAGCATTGTTAGAAATGTTATAGAAATGTTAGTTATATAGAAATGTTAGAAATTTTAGTTATCAAAATCCAATCATTAAAAAAATGTTACTTTTTGCAGGCATATAGCTAGTATTTGTTCTCGACGATGCCCGGCTCGCATCCTCGCCGTCGACCCGTCATGACGACGCCCAGCCGACCCATGTCCGGACTGGCTCCGCCAGTTGGCACTGGAGGTGCTGCTTGAGGGCGCGCCCGCTTGACGAGGAACCCGCCATGGGTCCCGTCGTCGACCCCGATCTCGTTTGGTGGCGTTCGCGTGGGCGATTTGGTGCGGAGGACCCGGCCCGCCGGAGATGGTACGTCGCCGTGTCGTGGAGGAGGACGAGCACGTCCATCGCTACATGGTTGCGTTAGAGGCGGCAGTTCTCCAATACGTGGCAAGATCTTCGGGATCTCACTTCAGCTATGATCCCGTGAGGGTTCCTTCTCTTTGGGTGTCCACCGCCTGCCGCGGAGGAACCGCGAGTGTCCTAGATTCTTCGTAGTATTCGATCTTTATTAGCTAATAGCCGTGATGTACTATTCAATATTATATATTATTCGAGACGATGTATTCGAGATTATATCTATTATTCTGGATGATGTATTCGAGATTATATCTATTATTCGAGATTTGAATACTAAATTGTTTTATATTTCTTTTGGATTAGTTAAACAAAAGCTATAGCAGACAATACCGACAGAGAGGGAGAACAGACCATGTTCGATATGATACGCGGGGCAGATGATAATCAGAATGAAGAAGATTATGATGGCTCCGAATTTCTAAACAACACCTGAGAGGGTGATATGATATTCGATCGCGACGAAGTCATGAACTATGATTATGACGATGACGAAGAACATGTTGATCCTGAAACAACAAACACCGATGAGGTATATATATTTATATAAGAAGGCATCTGGTGATCATCACATGTTTTAAATGACTTGAAGATATATTAACGAATCGATCTTTGTTCTTTCAGCCATCCGGATCGAGCAAATCTTCAGGCAAAAGGACGAAACGAGGCCCGAATAAAAAGTTGAAGCCGGGCGTAAAGTACAATATCGAGGCATGCGGCCCTACTGGCAAACCATTAGCGCCTAACAAGATTGCGGACAAGTTCGTTCGTCAGTGCGGAGTTCTTGTGAAGGACCAACTCCCGATCAAACTTCAAGAATGGAGAGCGCCAGCAAAGCCACGTCCGATGTTACTTATGTCGACAAGAATCAAAAAGATCTTCTTTGGGATACTCTCATGGAACATTTCACCCTACCGATCATTTCACGTATGGATGTGCGAGAAAGTCAAAGAGGCTGCTCTTAGGATGATGGCGACTACATTCAAGAACTACAAGAATGGTGAATGGAACAAGTACATCAACGGAGGAAGGAAGACTCCAGATTCAAGGAACACCGGAGAACCAACGTGACCATTGGGACGATTTCGTGAAATTCAAGAATTCAGAATTAGCTAAGGAACGGTCGAGAATAAACAAGAAGAATGCCAAAAAGGATAAGTTCCATAAGTCAGGCCGGTGGCTGCGCGTGGCAAAGCCTAAGTGGGATAAGTCTGAGAAAGAGATGGAGGATGCAGGTGTCACTCCGGCTACAAAGAGCTGGCCCCCCAGGGTCAGGACTTGGTTCTATGCGCATGGGGGGAGTTGGACCGGGAGACAGACAATGTTTCGACGAGGGCAAGTCTGAAGGGAGCCGACGATGCGATACTTGTTGCAATAGAAGAGGCACGAACGGGGGTGTTCCAGCCCAACAGAGAGAACGACGAGCTTACGCGTGCCCTGGGAAATCCTGAACACCCGGGAAGAACACGAGGCAAGGGCGCTCTGCCGTGGTATGAGGGGTTTTCAGACTGGAACAACGACTACAGAACCCATGCGAGAAAGAAGATTGCGGAGGAGAAGAAGAGGAAGATGGAGGAGGAGCAGAGGAAGCGGGACTATGAACGCCTTCAAGGCCTAGAAGCAAGTCAAGCGGAATTGGCAGTCAAATTCCAGCGGCAGCAGGAGAAGATCAACTCACTTACCCATCAAAGGGGGTCTCAGCTGCTGCAACAGCTAGCGGATGATCCAGCATTGGATAGCACCGGCCCATCCATGCCGAGAAGCAGCATGGGTTCCGTCCCGGACGACGCAATGCTGGGTAGATACCCAGTGGATGGCATCACGGAGAACACTAACTACGAGCTACACGTCAAAATGAAGAACATATCCATGAAGGTGGCGGACGGCTGTGCTTTCACAAATCCCCCCGAGGCAACCTTCCAATGCAACCCGATTCCAGCGGGCTATGCTCGTGTCTTGGTTGATGAGGTGGTGGACCCACCATATTCGGGGCTACAGCTTGACATTGCTGGAGGTGACGGCGAGCGCTTTCTCGAAGAGGCCAAACATCGTATCATCCTATGGAAAAAGGATTGCATCATCTTTCCAAGGCCACCGACACCTCGTCACCCGAGTCCTCGTCGAAGTCCGCCACCGAGTCAGCAGACTCCCGCTCCTCCAAGTCCGGCAAAGTGTCAGGACAATCCTCCTCCTCCAAGTCCGGCAAAGTGTCAGGACAATCCTCCTCCTCCAAGTCCGCCACAGCGTTAGACGTCCACTCCTCCTCCAAGTCCGGCACAACCTCAGGCCACTCCTCCTCGTCCAACTCAGTCCCGTCAGCCGTCTCCGCCGCCTCAGCAATCGCAGAAGAGACACCACGCAGCTATGGTGCGTAGCGGTACGAGTCGAGGTAGTACATGAAGTACAGGCGGAGGCAAGCGATATAAATATGGTCCAAGCCTCAAGCCTCTTCCGCAGAGGTCTTATGACAGGTCCGAGGAGGAAATCACAGCCATATCGAAGGCCGAGGTGGAAGCCCATTTTGCACCGAAACCGCCACCGCCGCCAAGGGAGAAAGTGCCTGAGGAAACGATTGACCACTTCATTCGTATGGCTCAACCACCAGCTTCCAAGCCTGTTGACACGCACTATGAGCGCCACATCGGGAAGTTAAATCGAGCACGCCTACAAAGGGAGGCGAGCACGTCTACATCGGGATCGAGCAAACAAGAAGCAGCTGCCAAAAATGCGGAAAACCATTCCCACTGGGAGAACAGAGGCTTAATCGATCCCTCGCTTGTTGTGCCAACAACAAAAGATAATCTGGCGCCCCAATATTATTGTGGGCAAACAGTTCATGTTCCCGAGGTGGGCAATGTGGTAACAACGGAGAAGCATATAATGCAGGCTGAAGTTCTCAACATCACTGTTGGACAACTCCTCGAGATCGAGCCCATGCCTTTGCTTAGAGAGGATGAAGTAAAACGGAAATATGTCCAGGGCCAACCTTTGGTCGCGCCAGACAAGGTCAAGAACCTCCCAACGATAATGTATGGATTGCATCAATGGTACATGAACATTACCAAGATTTCAGATCAAGTGTCCCTCATGGTGAATGTCAAGAAGGACCATTACTACCATGAGAAAGCTGGGTCCGTTGAGTATTTAGAACTGTTTCAGTTATACAATCAAGACGCACTCGACAAATCTATCGTCAGTTGCTATTGTCTGTAAGTGATCTCTTTCTATAATTTAAGTCTCAAGCTAGCTGTAGTGATCCTTTTGATCAATCATTACCTGTAATTATCCTCACTATATTCTTTTCTATGGTATTATGCAGGATGAAGATATATGAAATGAGAAAAGGTGGACGCTTTGGCATTGGGTTCATTGACCCAAACACCGTTAATGGATTCACATGGAAGATAAATGAACATCATGCAAAGGAAGTAGAGGACAGCATGCTAGAGTTCTTGAAGCGCCTCAAATACAATGAAGATATACTACTTCCTTACCACTTTGGGTGAGTCACACTGTCTTGTACTACAAATTCTCTGTTTTTGCCTACTAGCTAGCTACATGTTTTTGCTTACATATGCCTGCTTAATTAAGACATGTAAACGTGTGTGCATGCAGATTTCACTGGGTCTTGTGTATCATTAAAGTTGACACCGGAACAGTTGAAATACTGGACTCACTAATCTCAAAAAACACTGACTTTAACATCTTGTATCGGGTAGTCAACAGGTAATTTGAATCATTATTAACTATATATCTCGGCCTATTTAGTTCGTCATTTCATGATATGAACTATTTAATAACCCCTTTATTCATTTTCTTTGTCGGCAAGCGGGGCTTGGGCAAGATTCATCAGCGTCACGGAAGGTGAATGGAAACAAAAGCTTCAATGGTTTCACCCAAGGTAAGTAATTATAGTACTAGCTAGCTAGCTAGCTGCCATCTCTTTAATTATCATGCTTGATTAATTTTTATCTGATGAAATTCCATTCTCGTAAAGGCCTCAAGCAGCGCAGGGACTGATCTGTGTATTCTGCGTTTGCGAGAACATTCGCATGATGGCGTCCAGAAGGAGCAGATCTCAAAGACAGCAATGGGTACGCTTGTCAGAACACTATTCACAATTTTTACACCATTATCGATATCTAGCTAGTCACACAGCTAATACACATGCATATTGATCTCCTTCTTAACAGTTCAAAGAGGTGCGGGAGAAGCTCATAGAAAGGGAGCGCGTAGAAGCACTTCAAGAGGAAATAGCGGGGTTTTTGCTCGACCAGGTCATAAATACGAATGGAGAATTCTATTACCCCTACCGCCCCCATGAAAACCACTTTCAATTGTCATCGTGCTCCGAAGGCACCAATTAGGCTAATGCCACTGGCTCCGAAGGCAACATTCATATGTAGGAGAAATTGTATATAACTATACATGTGTGTATGTGTGAATTAATTAATATGGTGGTTTAATTTGTGAGACATTGATGTGATATATATATATATATGCATGATTGGTTCTACTAGAAATTCTATATATATATATATATATATATATATATATGCATAACGTGTATAATGTGTAGTATCGTAAAATACCAGCAAACGAAAAAGAATTAAAATGGAAACACAAAATTAAATGAAAAAGAAATCATAAAACTAAAAACCCCCCAAACCTTATAGTACCGGTTGGTCTTACCAACCGGTACTAAAGGGCTCCAGGTCCCCGGAGCTGGCTCGTGCCACGTGGTTGCCCTTTAGCACCGGTTCGTGCTGAACCGGTACTAAAGGGGGGGGCCTTTAGTGACCACAAATTAGTGCCGGTTATGTAACCGACACTATAGAGCCTTACGAACCGGTGCTAATGCCCGGTTCTGCACTAGTGACTTTTCCCTGCCATAGGTAGGGTATGGTTGAGTAAGTTGTCAACCCCTTCCTAGCACACACCATACAGAGAGGCCATGGTGGAAGATACCGGGTGCATCCGGTAGACATGCCGCCTGGTCCGGGGGCATGGGTGTTTCCGGTTGGAGCCGAGGGGGTAGCTCCCCTAGTTTGCGCGCGTTATAAATTTTGTGATTCCATGCTAGTCGAGGTTATAGCCTCCCCACTTGGAGTTTTGATTAACGGGTGTCGTGGGTGATTCCAGACACCGGTAAGTTAGGCTGGTGTGTGCGGTCAGGTGTGTTTTCAATTAAAAGACCGTAGACGAAATTAGTCCCGATGGACTAAAGGAATCCGTTACTCGTGGGTAAAGTGTACACCCTCTGCGGAGATTATATCTATTCGAATAGCCGTGTCCATGGTTAAGGACTACAGTCTGGGATGGGTCAAGTGTCGGTCTTAGCGTCGGTCTTCGGAGGAAAAATTGCTAAACCAGAACATGGATCATGACTTGTGACTCATGATGATTATGATTACTATTAGGACGCGACTAACCACCAGCCGACTGGTGGTTAGCGACAGATCCGCACGATCGGGAACCTGCGTCCTCCCCGCGCGTGATCCACTTCGGCAGCTCCACCCACGATCCGGACTTCTCTCGCTAGGCCCACCTCCCCCCTACTGCGTCCTTCCCCGCGCAACGCATCGAGGCCCAATTTGGCCCACCTCCCCCCTCCTGCACGTGACTTACCACCCAAAACCTAGTTTCTTACCTCCATTGCAAGAAACAGCCACCTGCCCCGATCAGTTCTCTCCTCTCTCCCCGATGCGCCACCATCGCCGGCAACATCGACGCCAGATCAGATCCACCAAAAAAAGGAAACCACGAAAAAACACCACCAAAAACACAAGGATTTGAGGGAGGGCCCCAGTTTACCACAAGAACATCACAGGGGTTATCATCAATTCGTCCAAATTTCGTCATAATCAGTCAAAAAAGAAAGGAGGTAAGTGATTCAACCTCTATACACATGCTGCATTTGCATTTCATACCAATAAAATCAAGGGGGGAACATGGGGAAAAACAACAAGAACTAAAGCATGCAAAAAAAGGTAGTACTTTTACTACATGTGTGTAACTCCTCTGTTGAAATTGAGTTACCACTCAAATAAGTCAGGTTACCAACAAAAAGATTGACTAAATTTCATCTTTTATAGTCAAGTTAGAAAATACATGTATGAATTTCTCATTAAAACTGACATACCATCTCGATTGAAAATAGATTACCAGAGTGTGTGCATTGAGTAATCAGCATCCTGTAAGACTTATTAAACATAAAAAAAGATCCCTTTCTTTGTTTATATATTGAACACACCCATGTCAGAACAAGTTATCATGCTAATTCATTACAAATTACTAGGAAAAACTCAGAACCAAAGGTGCTAAAAACACTACAAGAATACCATGTGTTGATTTACATTGTTGCCACCATTCTTTTTTGATAAAAAATGATGTTCATGAAATGAGGTTGATAGAAACTGTCGTTGTCATACTCTCATATGCTGGTTACTGCCAAAACGATACCTGTTGTAAAACAGAAGTTATCATGGCATTAAAAGGAAAAATATAGTTGTTGTGAAAAAATAATCAAGACTGCTAGTAATTGTGGAAAATTAATTGGTGCAATCATATGTACTAGCAGGTGCTACGACACAAGAAAATGGCGCATGACAACGGGGGTAATGTGGATGTCATGATGAGTGGTGTGGGGACAAACCAACAGTGTGAATATGCACACACGACAAGCTTTGGTTCTGCCAAAACAGATGAAGGTAAAACATTTACCATGCTACCACAATTTTGTACACAAATTTGTTACCATCGTACTTGAATTGCAACTACCACCTTATGTTATTTACAACTATCACATTCACCATGAAACAGTTGACAAATCACGTAGCTTGATGCACACAGGTTACCATGAATTTAGGTACAATTACCACATTTACTGCATACAAATTATCATGCAATCTGTATTGCAATTGGAATTACATGCTTTCACTGGTTACCATGAATTTAGGCACAGTTACCTCACTTACTGCGTACGAATTATCATGCAATCTATATTGCAATTGGAATTACATTCTTTAACTTTACAGCTACAAAAAAACATCTTAATGCATGCAAACTTTACCAAGCAACTGGAGTACAAGTTACCACTAGTTTTGGCATGCAGAATAACAACTTTCAAAAACATTACAAGTGCTACTTCTAGAAGCAACCCGATGGTTCGAGAAACAAGCAAAGAACCGACTACTAGCAGCATAGGTGGGAGACAAAGCTTCTTTGATCATTCAGTCAGCGAGCCAGCGAGTCCAGAAACAGGGGGAGAGAATGCTGAACAGGGAGACAAAAATACCGAGGCATACTCCACACCGAAACCTCCTGATGAAACGATGAAGTTTGATACTTTTGAGGAAGCTTATGAACACTACAGGCAATATGCACCGAGACATGGGTTTGGAATGAGACCGAATACGAAAAAACAATCAAAGACAATCATCAGAAGCAGAGTACTCTGGTTTGTGGGAAATACGGCAAGCCAAAAACAAACAAGGAAGAGATAGAGGATGTGCAGGACCCAAAAGGCATCTTGAAGAAGAGGAAAAGAGGGAAGGTTGTGAGCTCGGGATGTCCGGCCCACCTTTACATCACCCACACGGATGCGTGGTGGAGAGTCAAACGCTTCAACGACGACCACAACCACCCTCTAATAAGAAAGCCGTCCTTGACAAAGTTCCTATCATCACATAGGAACATTCCAAAAGATGAGCAGGACTTCTTGAAGATATTGCACGGATGCAACATAGAGACAGCCAGACAGATGCAACTAATGGAATGGTTCTACGAGAATCCTAAAGATGTACCATACACAACAAAGGACATCGCAAACCAGCGAGCTAAATTCCGGATGGAGTACCGCCATGCTGATGTGGGGAGCACAATCTCGTACTTCCAAGATATGAAGGCACAAGATCCAGATTTCTATTGGAGAATAAAGCTTGATGATGAGGACAGAGTGGAAAATTTATTCTGGATAGATGGTGCGTCGCGTAGGGCATATGCTAGATACAATTATGTCATCTCATTTGGCACAACATACATGACAAACATGTACAAAATGCCCTGTGCACCCTTCATTGGCATTAATAACCATGGGCAGTCGATCCAATTTGGTTGTGTGTTTGTTCGAAACGAACTATCTGGTAAATTTGTGTGGCTGTTTAATGCAGTCTTGCATGCAATGGGTGAAATTGCACCAAAGAACATAATAACAGATCAAGATTTTGCAATGAGGAGTGCTACTGATGAGGTGTTCATCGGGATAGTACACAGGAATTGCCGCTGGCATATAATGAAAAAAGCACAAGAGAAGCTTGGGAAGCTGATGGCTGACAATGACCCACTAACAATGCATTCAAGGATTGTGTTGAAAACAACTTGATTGGTATTTTACTTCCCAGCCCTCACTAGCTTAAAACACAGAAAAATGGGCACATAGAAAATGGGTTTAGATGCATGATAACAACAGTTACCATCTAACAAAGTGACAAGTTACCAGAGGATTATAACAAAATTACCTACATTAGTTGCTTTCTGTACTACCCCTATAATGTCCATGTTTGATGTACACATTTCAGTTGTTCACCCCACTAGTTACAACAAAACTTTTCAATCACCAGCTAGTCTGATTGATATGAGTATCTTTTTGTTGCTAGTTAAAAATGTTGCTTGTACTACACACACAGAGTGGTATTCGCTTTGGAAAAGAAAATCTTATCCTGTCTGCAAAGTACTTACCATGATCCTTCAACTAAAGTAACCATGTGTGTGTGACATAATTATCAACAACATTGGTTTTCCTAGTTACCAGCTATGTTTGAACAGATGTTACCATCCTCCAATACTTGATGTTACCATGTTTATATTATGAATGCAGTTGAGGAGTTTGAGCACAAGTGGTGGGTGATGATGGAAGCGTATGGCCAGACTGACAACGAGCATTTCCAATGGCTGTGGGAGAACAGGAAGTGTTGGGCCCTAGTATACCATATGCACGACTTTTTCCCGTTCTTGCAGACCACGGCAAGAAGCGAGGGATTTAACTCTGTGCTCAAGAAGTATGTCAACCCAAACAACTCATCGGGTCGATTCGCTGCTTGACACATCGCGATCATCGGATAAGGTGATGGATAGCGTGTCAAAAGAGCAGTTGGAAACAGTGTACAAAGAAACCGAAATGTACTCGATGAACCCTCTGGAGATGCAGGTGCGGGGGCTATACACACATAACTTGTTTTGCAAGTTCCAGGTGGAGATGAAGGTGAAATCAGCATACAGATGCGACGCATTGGATGATGGTACTTTCAAGGTCAGCTCAGTACGGGGGATAATACCGAAATATGGAGACAGGGACTACCATGTGCAAGCAAACATGGTTGAAGAGACAAACTCGTGTGTTGCTGCATGTTTGATCGTGACGGGCTACTGTGCGCGCACGTACTACAAGTTATGGACCAAATTGGGGTATACGAGATACCTAAAAAGTACATCCTAAAGTGGTGGACCTGGGATCCAGAGGAGGATCTTATTCAACCTGATTTCGAACAGCCGACAGTTAAGAAGTCGATGCCAGAGGAGGGGAAAAGCGTCATGCAATACACGTCAATTCTTAAAGAATTTAAGGCATCGGCCAAAGATGCTTGCCTAACAGATGACGGGACCAGATTGGCACGAAAACACCTGTATAATTTCAAGGAGGAGCTTGAAATCCTGAAGAACAATCAACTTAAAAAAGCAAGAAAGGAAAAGGAAGAAGCAAAAGGATCGTTTCAAGGACAGCGGATCCTCGCCGATACTGTAGGCGGATGAATGAATACAACCCTGTCACACATCACCAAAACGCCCCCGATGCAAGACATCCAGAGAACCCAGCCACACAGCAAACAAGTGCCACTAATGTGAATCAACAGGAGAACACCGCCACACAACAAGAAAGTGCTACTAATGTGCAGCGACAGGGTAACCCTGCCACACAGCAAGAAAGTGTGCGGGTGATGATACATGCTAGCAAAAACAATCACGCTTTTGTCATCTAGCCCCCACATCCTGATGCAGCTCCGTCTTCAAACGCAAAGTTGATACTAGACCCTCCCAAGACTATAATGAAAGGGCGGCCAAAGTCAAAAAGAAAGCAATCAGGTTTTGAGATTGCAAAACCAAAGACAAAAAGGAAATGTGGTGTGTGCGGGAGTCTGGAACATGACAAACGCACATGCAAATCTCCCCTAGCAAGATAAATGAAGAAGGTGCTATTAAAATGGAAGATGGTGGCTGCATTTTTTTTCATGGACCATAATGTGCAAGCTATGAGCCCCATAACATTCCAGTTATCAGCATTGTATCGTAGATTTTATCATGGCTTTGTAATGCAAAACAAGTGTATCTCTATAATTTAAGCAAGCTATCAGTACCCTGTTATGCCAGTTACCAGAAATGTTTGATGGGATTGACATGGATTTGTAAATCCAAAAATTTTATATCTTAACCAAGCTATCAGTACATTATTATGCCAGTTACTAGCAATGTATGATGGAATTGACATGGATTTGTAAAAGCCAATGTTTTTATATCTACATTTTTTGAAGGCTACCAGCACTGCATTGTATTACTTATGGACAAAAAATTAGTCCTCCTTGCACTTCTAAAAATTTCTTATGAACAAATTATAATCACAGTAGTGAATTATATCATATAGTCAGTGATTTTGGACTGTGTATACTATAGTAAAACAGCATGTCAACACTTTGATCGATGGCATTGTCGTGACAGATTCATATAAAAAAGTTATCATCACAGTTTGGTAGAAGTTATCACACGGTAGTAAAAAAAATATCACCTCATCACCCGCTACCGAACAGATGATAGCGCCACAGTTTGCATTTGTTTTGATAATGATCTAACCACCTCAATGTCATAATTTTCCGGAGTGCTGGAATTTGTTCATGAGTTAAGGCTGGAACATTTTTGCCATCCCACACCTCAAGGTACGTGCAGGCGAAAAATCCACAATCAATGCTGAAATATTTGTGATGAAAATAACAACACAAAATCAGTTTAATTGGAGTTTCGAACCGGGTCAAATAAACAAGGATGACAAACATGTAGTTGGGATGTTAAAAAGAGAGTGAGTAATCCACAACTAACCCATTTTCCTGTTTCAACACATCAATGTACACAAGTTCATAGTCCTCGATCTGCTTATGCGAGTCCTTGTAATTTATCAACCAAGCCTTCTTTATTGCGTTAATGTATCTTGTCGCATGCTCGAGAAGAGAAGCACTATCTTGGTCATGTAATGAATCTAGAACTGCAAACTGCTTCGCCCTAAGATTTAGTGACAACACATACCAATGCCCGTCATCTGGACCGCGGCCCAACTTTTGCAAAGCAGGGAATAGCAGCTGCAAAAATTTAAAAGGCAGTAAGCATAAAAGTAGTTGGAAAAGAAAAAAAATTACCAAGATAACAAATGGTCATGAAATTCACATGGGAGGCAACTAGAAAAAGAAGTTATCAGTGAAGAAAGGTCAAAAGTTACCAGTGTGCATGAGACAGGTTATCATGACATGAAGAACAAACAATATCCGCAAATAACAGGAAGTTACATGATATTAACAGGAAGTTACCAAGACACTAACTGTACAGTTACCAGATCCAGGAAACATAACATACCTGATCCTGGTGACTAAGAATGTAAAACTTGTCCCGTCGAAAATACTTCAGTAAACACTTGGATTTGAAGTCTCCTAACAACAGATACACAGAGAGCACCCAAGGGAAGATGAGCCTGCTTACGCTTCCTTATACCGAGAACGCAAACATGTAACTCGGAAATGCTGGTTGATAGTTGCCCAACTCCCTTCACACAATTGGCAAGCTCACCAAGGGTGACCCACCTACCATCAATGTCGATGACCCTAACACTACAAAAAACAAAAAACAAAAAAAGATTTAAAAACTACATTTCAAAAAAAGGCGCACAAAATAATGATTTGTGTTAAGAAAGATGAGAAAAAGGATGGAAACATACTCTTTAATCTTAGAGTTACAATCAGTAGTATGCTTGATAACTTCATTGTAAACATACTCTTCCTCCTCGCTCGGTGTGAGGGTGGAAAAAGGCGGGAGCAGGTATTTGGACGGGTGGGTGACCCTAACTTTTCGAATAAAGGATTTAGGTGTTGAACTGCGTACTAAATGCTCTATGCGAGGTGGTAACTCTGGTGTAACAAATGTTGGACTTTGGGGGTTGTCTGGTAGAAACAGAAAAAAGGGAAAACCATGAATTATCATCGGATGGGAGAGAGAATTATCAAGTGATGGGTCAAAACATATCAACTGCCAGATGTTTTGATTATCAAGTGGTGGTCCATAATTGAAAAACAAAGAAAGTGGTTTGTGCAAGGGTTGCAATGTTCATGGAGCAGAAAAAAAATCACCTATTTGAACATTAGATTTCCCTTTTAATGCTGGATTGCCATGTTCAAATTCTTCCCACCACATGAGAACCTCATCATCGTCAATCTCAACATCATACACTTGCACACGACCAGCTTCTGGTGTTACTTAAATAAAAAAAGAGCGATGAGGACATGAACAGTAGTGATAAACAACATAAATTGTTGCAAAAAATAAAATCAGGTATTAAAAATTGAGACAAGATACAAGAAGTTATCAGGAACACGATATAGAAGATACCAGGTAATGTGAATGTGGATTACCAGCACACATGTATGGGCCTTTTAAGTAACAAATTAGATAACACTGGTGCATAACGAGGAACAACTGTGATATAAACTAATCATCATAACATGTTAAAAAGAAGACCAAAAAGAATTGTATAACCCAGAATTGGTAAAGAATGCATATGGCTGGAGTTATGGTGTCAATGGATCATAAATTGATAGGATTTGAACATTTGAGTTACCAAGATATGTCATATGGAGTTATCAGGGTGATTATAAAAAACTGAAGGAATAATAAAAAAGTTCAGATGAATAACTACGAGTGAAGTATTGTTTTGTAAGCATGACAATGAATTAAGGAAAATAAATAGGCAATGATAGGAGTTGTACATATCACGCACTTACTAAAAGTCAGTAACGGATAACATCGGCTTTCAAAACTGACAATGTTACCAGGGGGGAGGAGGATGGACTTATCTTCTATGCTAGCATCGTACAAAATATTGTAGCGGACACAACAGAAATATATATTATGGGTACTGAAAGCACATATGTTCATTTACATCACACAAAGCATAGAAGTAGTATTACATTCATCCATACACACGGAATGATAGAAAGTTCGAAACACATAAATAAAAAGAGCACACCAAGGCACAAAACAATACGATGAACACTGACATATCTCAATCCATCACTCTCGTGGCATAAGAGCAAAGACACAAGGTCTTCACTTACCAGAGTTGTTGGGTGGCGGAGCCCAAGCAACCGGTTGAGCCTTGGTAACTTTCATCACTGCCTTGCCCTTCGAGTCAGCATCAACAAGAGCTGCGAGCCCTAGAACGGTGTCAGGGCCAGTAGCTAGTTCTGCAGGTGGTACTTGAGCAGATGGCGCCACCACAGGTGCTTCTGGTGCTGCAGGTGGTACTTGAGCAGATGGTGCCGCCGCAAGTGCTTCTGGTGCTGCAGGTGGTACTTGAGCCAACGTTGGTGCAGCTTGAGCCATTGCAGTTGCTTCAGTAGATGGTGGCACTTGTGGACTCGCACGAAAGATGGCATCCAGCCCAAGAGAGCAGCTGGGTGGCGTAAAATTACCATCATAGTTTCCAGCTCCAGGGGTGCTCAACTCCAATGCAGGGTCAGCTACTGCTTCAAAACATCACAAGTAACACACAAATAAGGAAAAAAGGCATCAGGAAAACATGTAGACGACATTGTATTTGTTAGTGCCAGAAACAATATCTTGAGTTATCATGGATTAGACAGACAAGTTATCAACATAAGAAAATTAAGTTACCAACCTGTGAAAACAGGAATATCAGCGTCATTCTTTTCACCTCCAGCTGTAGCCGTATCAGTAGGCATATTGTCTCTGGTACTTCCCACAACTTTCTCAGCTACAGCGGAAAAAGATTAAACACATCGTCAACAAAAAACATCATAAAAACAAGAAACAAAAACAAATGTGATGGCGAATGAACTACCTTCACTTCCATCATGCACTATATTCGGGCGACTTCATTTTCACATTCAATAGCTACAGCCACGCTGGCGATATCTTCAACAGCAGCAGTAATAGATTGCCGCTGCAGCTAGCTGAAAAACAGCGTCATCGAAACAACAGCCGATGTCGCCAAGAATAAAGATCGATGCACCCTCGCTAGATGTCTGCTTTTTCAGACGGAGATGTCGCCGTGGGAGATTCATCAAGATGGATAACTTCTGTTGTCTCCGATGACGTTGTCTGCGACAATGTTGCCCTTAGTCGTGGAGAGGATCTGGTCTTGGCAAATTTCACCTTTTTCACAGCACTTTTATCTTTTGAACGATTGAAAAAATCGGTACACAAGGGTAGTAGTGAGATTACACATGTTGTTAAACCTGAGTTACCACATGCTTCAATCAAAAAAGGATGTCACATACTTCAGGTATAAGTAGCATCCAGGGAAAAAATTACAAAGTTATCAAGGACTAGAAATATAAAGTTATCAAATCATATGAACAAAAAAACCAACAATTATTTTTGAATAACTACAAACTAGATAGGTATGTGAACACCTTTTTCCTGGTACAATTGGAGAACCCTTAGCAGCAGCAACTTGTTTCATAGGTGCACTGAATGAAAAAAAATAACCAAATGTTACAAGCACATACAACTATCAAGATTGGTAACTCTAAATTACCAGGGGGCAAAGTTGAGTTATCAATGTTCATCAACATGAGTTATCAAACAACAAGAACAAAATAACTGCTGAACATAAAAGAAAGTAACAATTTGAATACCTTTTCATTGGTGCAATCCCTGAATCCTTAGCAGCGACAGATTGTTTGCCGGGGGCCCTGCAGATGAAAAATGAGCAAGTTGATCACCAGCATGAAATTACCCAAACTACCTTACTCAAACAACTTTATTTGCCATGTTGTTTCAGGCACATAATTGATAAGAAGGACATTGGAAAATAATAGTTCACCTGCGTGGGGCCTCCTTCCGCAAGGTGGACAGTGGGACGGAGGCACCGGTTCCCTTTTCAGCCACACGTATACCAAGCTCCTGGACCACAACTTTCTTCACAGCTACATGAATCTCAGATGCTGACAGTGCAATTCGTGAAGACGGCCTTTGCGATGGGCTGGCAGGCACAACTGGTGAAGTTGGACGGGGGGTGATGGCACAGTTGGTGAAGCTGAATGGGGGGGTGATGGTAGCCTCAGCTTCTTGCGCCTCTGGTAAGCCAACTTTTTCAAAAGCTCAGCACCGCACCGCTTGACAGAAGAGTCAGTGGCCGCCTCAGCTTGCGTGTCTGTCAGACCTTGCTGGCTAAGCCCTCCATCACCTGATTCGACGGATGCTGCATGAGATGTTCCAGTGAGTAAGATCTGAGACTCAACGAGGTTATCATCGACAGGGCGGACAGGGGTGTCTTCGAAATTTGGTCCTGTGCCATCATGGGCTTTGACAGTTGCACCATCAACATGTGTGGTCTCATCATCAGCTGGACCGCTGCCCATGTCTACATCCACGGTACCACCGCTCAAGCAACAAAAGGATCTTTAGGGCGACGACGAACAACTCGATAGTCATCATCATCATCGAGTCAGCGTCGAATCGAATCATCGCCTCCGTGATACTCGCCATCGCTGTCGAATCTTCACCACATTCTTTCCAAAGACTTTCTATCCGCCGCTTTGCAATGACCGCGTAGTCCTTGACGTCAGACGGGCGGCGAGAGGAGATAACGTTCAATCCAAAGTCTGGTCGACGGGATGCATGTGAATGGCCCTCATCATCTAAAGCGGTGAATGATTCCACAAGATTGCCTAGGATGCCAGCCATGGCAGACGTGAATCGAGCGACTATCTGAGTTGATTTGGCAAATTTCTGTTCAACATAAAAAAAATGAAAAAAGAATGGAAATAACTAGTAAGTTATCACTAAAATGCAACAAAAGTTATCATGAATATCAAGTTATCACAGGAATGCTACAATCATCATAATAAATGCAACCAAAAGTTATCATGATATCAAGTTATCACAGGAATGCTGCAAAGTTATCAAGGCATTGCACTAATAATTATCACATGGTTGCATCATAATAATTATTTTATATAGAGGATATGCCACAATGGAAATCATCCAGATTAGTAAAGAGTGACAAGTTGGCATCAAAACAGGGTAACCACAATGGGTGCAAAAATAATTTATCAGCCAATGAAAGAACATAAAATAGCAAAAAAATCAAGAAACTAGGTTACATGCTCACCTCTTCACCGCAGCTTGGGGCAAGTATGAACACGCATAAACTTGTCAAGACCTTCCGCACCACCAAATGCATGTAAATTATGCCAAACTCAGTCTTCAACTGAAAAATGTAGCCATCACAGATAAGTAACAACAAAAAACAATGAAAATAAAATGCAGTTGCAAAGCGATCGTGAACCTAAAAGCATAGATATATATTACCGGTAGTTTCCCGAAAGAAACTTTGTCAGCCTGAACATCCTTGTTGAGGACAAGAGTTATCAGCTTCTTTGTCCATACATTGATGGGAAAAGGACCATCAGGTAGTTCGATGCCAAGTCCAGAAAGATCAATCGCATGAATGTACAATAGCTGATAGGAAAAACACAAGCGCCATGGTAAACACTTACAAAAATCAGCCACAAAATGACAAAGAAAATGACAAATGACAAAAGAGAAGGTAAGAGGAAAGCATCGTCACTTACATTGTAGAAAATAAGGCAACCCCTGGTAGGCTTGCGTTTCAACAGCGCCTTGTGCAGTTCGTTAGCAATAAATTTGGACCAATTGAGATTTTTCACACCATTGATGTCATGCTGCAATATAAAAAACAGCAAGAAACTGAAGTTCACCGAATGCACCACAAAAAAATATGAAAGTTATCACACTGACATATAGTAAAGTTATCAGGCACACAAGAAAGAAAATGACATATTTACAAAAGAACTTACCAGCACAGCATACCAACGGGGGCTAACTTTGTTGGAGGTGGTCGGGCAATGATCAGATTCCCCCATAGCGAAGCCACATACGCTTGAAAGTATCATCAGAATTTTCAGAACCCTTTATGAGATCGACAAGATCAGTCATTTTAGGGGCATATCCGAGCTCGCCAAACAACTCAAGCCCTAACTCAATATCAGTTTCAGATGGGAGGTTGTAAGGAACATCATTCCCTCCACGCGGCACACCCATAACACGATGCACGTATTCTTCATTGACCGGAAGCCTGCCTTGGCCTGGTACGACCACCTCACGCGAATTGGGGTCGTAGAGATCGGCAAGCCACACACTGAGATTGTTGAATAGATGGTCACATTGGATATTTCGAAGGCTAGTTAAATCCATATCATCAATGGCACCCTTCCTGTCATCATTCATGTCCTTGCATGCTAGAAGAAGCGAACTGGGTGAGGCTCTGTTCCGCGGAGGAGGGCGTTTTGCCTTTTTTGAAGGAACCTCATCGATTCCATCACCATCTCCTTTACGCTTCCTCGGCATTGTCTCCCTGACACATAGGAAAAAAAGGAATACATTGTTTATAAAACCGGTGTCTGACAAAGCAATAATATAGCTGATAAAAGGAAACAAGCAAACTGCAATTGGTCGCACATGCTAAAAAAAGTAAAACAGATAGCACAGGTATATAAAAAGCATGTGAGACTATAATTGAGGCACAATGCAATTGGTAAGTTACAACCAAATTACCAATGATAAGAAATAGCATTCACACATGCTCATTAATAACCCAACCAAAACAAAATGAATGAGAAATAAGCGTTGTGCTGCATATAGATAGTCTAGAAAAAACTTATGGTAACTACGGTAAGATGACAGTGGTAAGTGTAAAACCATCACCATGATAATTCAACCATAACAAGACAACACTGATAAATAACAGAATTTAAAGCATCTGGTAATTTGAGTGCAATATAGTTGGTAAGTTCAATATAGACATCATGATAATTGAACAGAACAAGACATAACAAGCAAATCAAGCATTGTAAACAAGCTAATTGGAGCGGCACAAAAGCCTAATCAATGGACAAACCGGATCTAACAAAACCAACATAAAACAACATTATGTGAAAAAACTTAGGGTTGCTTTTTAAATCCACATCCACTGATGCACAACTTGAAATCCATAAACACCAAACATTATTGGATGTCCTAAACAACCACATCCACAACAGTAACACCATAACAAAATCCCTATTAGAACCAACCACACTTACCACCACTAAGACCTATCCACACCCACGATTACCACAAAATTAAACTAGATGTCCGAACCATATTCAAACTGAACTTAGAAGGTGACATAACCTAGCCTAATAGAAACAACAACCGCCAGAATCAAAGAGTCAGGGCACCAAAAATCAACGGCGAAGCATGGAGGCGGAGCAACAAGAAATACAGAGCGGGGCGGGTGGATGGGTGGGGGAATGGGGGATGCGCTGCTCAACGTCGACTCAGAAATTAGAAGCCGGCCTTAATCTAACCTAATGGGAACAACAATCTACCAGATTCGACGGCTCCAACCTAAATCAATGGCGGACCAGAGCGGCGGAGCTAAAAGAGGAAGCAAAAAAGGGGCGGGGAATGCGTTCCTCACCGCGGATTCAGACGCCGTCCGCCGCGAACCGGAACGCGCCACCAGCAGCAACCGTCGTGCACGAGGGAGAGGGGATCGAGAGGAGATTCGAATGGACACGCCCGAAGCAGAGGAAGAAGAAGTAGTGCGGGCGAACGGGGAGAGGGGGCGAGTGGGGATCGTGGCATTGGGCGATATGGGCGGTTCGAGTGGACCCACTAGTCAGCGACACACAGCGATGGTAACGGCTACCGCCACCCACGCTGCGCGCACCAGGGGCGACGCGGGCCATTGGATCCGGATCAGACGGCTATCGAGTCGTGCGGATTTGAAGCAAACCACCAGTCGACTGGTGGATAGATTTATCGTTACTATTATTATGGACTAACCATTTACATTATTTTAATTATTGAGTATCCCTGGGACGGTTCTACCTCCTGGATATTCACTGTGATTATTCTCTTATCAGCCCTTTATGTGGTGTCGCTCAGACGCCCTACTGTGGCATGCTTGTTATTTAAATTACTTATAAGCCCTTTATGTGGTGTCGCTCAGACGCCCCACTGTGGCATGCTTGCTATTTAAATTACTTATAAGCCCTTTATGTGGTGTCGCTCAAACGCTCGACTGTGGTATGCTTGTTATTTAAATCATTTATAAGCCCTTTTTGTTGTGTCACTCAGACGCCCGACTGAGGCATGCTTTATATTATTATCCTTTCGAGGCGTCACTTCAGACACCCGATCGGTGCATTCTATTTCTACTCCCTTATTGCATATTCATGTTGTATATGAATAACCTGCTTGCGTGCATCATGGGTTTTTATTTTGTGACTTACGTTGTGATCATGAAATATTTCAGAGCATGATTATCATTCATTATGTTATACCTGTGTTCATAATGTTTGCGAGTACATTCAAAGTACTCACTGGCTTGTCCCTGGCTATTGTTTTGGCCAGATTTCTTGCATGGAGAGGAGCGTTGCGATGCCAGCCCCGGAACCTACGCAATGATGATAGCAGCATCGTGAAGATAGGAGTTATCCTGGTCAGCTGTTCCTGTGGGAAATGGAGTCATATAGACGCTGATGAACCGCAAACCGCTTCCGCCGTCAACCACTAGAAACCATTTGTTGTACTCATAGGCCAAAATGGTCTTGTACTACACATTTTGTATTCTGCTTGGAGTTTCTATATCAAGTTGGTGTCTCATGAGCTAACAGTAATCCTGGGGCTGGTGAGCACAAGGGCCATTTTATGGGAAATTAATATCCTGGAAAACCGGTCCTGACAACCTTGGTATCAGAGCCAGGCTGACCAATGGTTAATCCTATCTTAGCCAGGTCAATAAACCTAGGTTAACCAATCCACCAGACCTTAACCTAACCCCGACCAAACTTCTCGTGTAAGATAGCCACACAGTGACCCCGACACCTTTTGGTAGTCGGTGCCCAACCTATCAGCCTAGCCTGTCGATCACGCACCAGTGACCCGACACCTAAATATTCTCTTTCGCAAGCGTGTGAAGGAAGACTCCGTCCCCTTTTTTTATAAAAAGGGCACGCTAGCCTCAACCGAGCACAGCACAGTCTCTTCCCCAAACCGAGCTATAATGCCTGGCCCCATTGTGCACAATGAGACCACAGCAACCAACCTTAGAGGTTTTGTGACCGTGCTAGCAAACCTCACCCGTTGTGCCTTTGCATTAGAAGAGCCCCCAGAATATGTTGTGTACCAAGGGCCCATGAGCGGTGAGAGCTGTCAATTCTGGGCCACTGTGCACGTCTATGGTAGGGGTCTATCGCTAGAACGCCCCTACAGGTTCACCGGACGGACAACTTCCTTTGAGCCACAAGCCATCCAACTAGCTGCTCGGGAGGGTATAGTTCAACTCCGGCACTTGTCGCCCAGAGTTAACTGTCGCTCGTTCTACTACTACCCCAGCCGTGACGGGTATGGTAGGCCACCCCAGGTTGCCAACGGAGATCACGAGACGGATCATGCATTGTTGCATCTGGTGCGCTATGTAAGTGCACTAGAGGAACTGTTCGATCAAATCACCCTTGATCTGATCGCAGCCCGTGGAGAACTGGTTCGCCGAACCCCAGCAAGAGGAGAAGATGAGCCCGACGCCGACAACCCAGTCATGCTGTTCGGACAACCAATCGAGTCCTTGAGGTCTGCCCCAGCCATCGACCAAAATACTCTGGTGTCCCCAGAAGTACTTCGTCGCCTTTTGGGTACATGCTCCAACGGGATTGTGGCCAACAACCCCCGCGATGGTCATCATCGCTACCCCGACTCTGCAGCCCCTCAACTCCATCCAGCTAACCCCGACGGTGAAACCCGTGGAGAAGCCTCAACGTCCACAAGGCACGCCCGCTAAGATATTAACGAGGTAGACTAAGTCACTCGAGTAGTATCGAGCCTTAGTATTTCTACGCCTCGTAATAGTGTGACCTTGTATCGCCATAGATAAATGCAGCCTGCTTGTGTGCCTCTGTTTTGAAAAGTAGCCATGCATAAGTATGTTGGCGTGCAGTTGCATTTTTAATTCCGGGCACAGCTACCAAAACCACCCCGACGACACCCACAGTAATACATCACTTTTGTGAGATAGGTGTATCTGTAGCATTGACCCCTACCCCATAGAGCAGAACCGACAAACTAGTTGCCCCTCACCACGATAAATGACCCAACCCAGATGCTATATAAAAGGCCACCTCGTGACCTTGCCAAGTACCCCTCACCTTGTACACAACTCTTGCAGCCATTCCTTGCCATGTCAAGCCCTAGTATTTATCTGAGAACTCTAGATGCAACCCCATGTAGTTTTGTTAAAATATTGTGGGACTTTACCTGCAGTACCATGAGTTCTACCCATCCACCCCAGTACGAGTTACTCAAATCGAGGATCACCCCATCCACCTCGAAATATTGGGCAGTGGTGCACATCCCTCCCGCAAACCCAAACCAAGACCCAACGGAAGTCTCCTTCGTGGGGAAATCTATGCCGACTCCGCAAATGGCTATAGAAGCTGCTGCGTACGAAGCGCTTTCTCGCCTTCGATTTGCGGTACCCTATGCCAGCGAACGAGGGCATTATTACTTACCGAGTCGTGCAGCACCCGGAGAAGTAGCATCTTTTCCCGGTGGACGAATTGAGAGAGACCCATTACTGGCCAACCTTGCCCAGTATGTCATTGCTCAAGAGCATTTGACCCAACGAGTAATGGGTTATCTCCAGAGCCTCGCTGATTTAAATCCTCATATCGCCATCGGCAGACCACTGAGGCCCGACCAAGAGAGACGCGTTCTTAGACTAGTCAACCCGCTTCCCCCGATAGAAGAGGAGTGTGCCCCAGTACCAGAGACGTTTCCTCAGGACCCTGTCTATTTACCGTTTTCATTGTAGACGTCACTGCTATGTTTATTGTCCCAGCATTTATTTATGTGTTGCAACTTATGCGTGGTATCCTAAATTTGTGCGATGAATTAAATATTTGGTTTCAATTAATGTGAGCAGTTTTTACTGCTGTTAATTTTGATTAACTGTTTTCACTCTCGGTAAATTCTGAAGTGAGATTTTTCCCTGAGTTGTTGCAGCGTATATCTCTTCACGACATAGATTTTTATTCACGCAGCACCAAGACAGTAGACTCGCAAACCCAACCACTCGACCACGTGCACAAATTGCAAATCCACATGCACATGTTGCACCTAGCTGATCACCCCCTAGCACACCACGGTCTTTGAAGGAGTGATTTGTGGGTAATCATTCAGGTGCAAGTTGCCTCTAGCACACTGACAACAGTTAGCACCCGACGCCGCACTTAATACTCTTGATCACCGCCACCGCGGAAAGCTAACACTCGAGTGGCAGCATCACGACGATCATCGAGGATCATCACGCACAAGAGCACAGAGAACCCCAGCAATGCCGCCAACCCTCCGCACATCAGGATCATGTACCAGTCCGGCATCACCTCCGCCATTAGAGCCTCTTTTCAAGCTTCTGCAAACAGAAATGGAGAAGGAAGGAGAAGGAGAAGCAAGGCCAGGTGTGAGGAAGAAGAAAGGAGCACCTTGGCCATTTTATAGCTCAAGATCGGTGTACGATGGGCGAAGTCCACCAGCGCCGCTCGTCGCTCGATCACCGATGTTCGGAGGCAAATCCACGAGCAGTGCCGACAGTGCACTAGCCCGCGAGGTGAGTGCACGCTGCACCGGTAGCTAGCGCGCCACGCACTACCGCAGTACGGCCTATATGCTCTACGCGCTAGACGTCACCGGCGGAGAAAGCGTGGGAAAGCGCGCGAGAGAGAGGAAGAAGAGAGAGCCAGAGGTAGAAGAAGAGACTGACAGTGAGCCCCGGGTCCACTTGTCAGCCAGAGAGAGCACTATGCTCTCGAGTACGACCGACGTATTTTAGAAATTTAGAAATTTATTCTAAATTTACTGTAAAGTAGAAATTTCTCGTTTCCCCCCAACCATAGATTTTTCCACGCAGCGCCAGTATTCCACACTGTAGTTTTAGACCACTTAAATGCCCACTCACTGTAGCCACATTTTATTGCATGGGTTGGATGGTTATTTTTGTGATATTACTTTGAGATAGTAGGAGTAATTCTTTTCAAAGCAGCCCTTAGTAAATCTCGAGGACGAGATTTTTTCTTAAGGGGGGGTAGTGTTGTAACACCCCAAAATTTTGACCTTGATTTATTAATTAAAATGTTGCCAGGAAATTAAATTTTTATTTTCTGGTCTCATCTCTTAATTACAGATCACTCTGTCCCTCTAAATTTTTGAGTTTTTCCTTCTAGGTGGAAACATTTCAAAAATATTGATGGACTTGTATATCTTCCCAAGACCATTTCTTCTTATCAATAGAATTATTTCTACAATTATTTTTCCTGAGCTTTATTTCTTTAAAAAAAATGATTTTTCTTAAGTTTTAGAGTCCCATTTGCACTACAACCCTTTTAAATACTTCTTTAAAATTCCACCAAAATTTGGGGTTGTCATGTGATGTTCCCACATCACTTTTATGCAAAAATCTCTTTTAGTCATTTGGAGATTTTGAGCCCTACCTCAAGTTTTCAAATCTGGTCCAGTTTGTAATTTGTACTACAATCTATTTAAATATTTCTTTAAAAATCCCACCAAAATTGGGGATGTTAGTAGTAGTGTATAATTCAACTTTATGCAAAAACCCATTGGTGTTCTTTGAAAAATTTGAGCAAATCATCCTCATCTTCATTCTGGTCCAGTTTGGTGTTTTGTACTGCAACCATGTTTTATCTTGCCCTATTGCCCTTGATTTTTCTCCTGCTTATAGATGAGCCTACCAAACCCTTAAGTCCAGGAGATTGGATCCATTGGAGTATTTTTGGTCCATGCAATAATGCCCTTCACTTTCTGTCCAGAACTGAAGATTTGCAAATCTTGCACTAACAAGTTTCTGGTTTTGCCCAAATAGCCTTGCCATCATCACTTGCACATAAAGAGACCCCAACCTAGAGATTTGGGCCACCAGAAGAGATGCCCAGATGCCCATGGCATTCTGTCGAGCACCTTGAGTGCATGGCCAATTTTGGCATAGTTTTAGTCTACATTGTGGACTTGATCCCCTGACCCAGCAGCCATGTCCACTAATCTCCTAGCCACCACTAACCTAGACATGTTAACTACCAGCCTCATTCAAGCCCTCTAGCACGCGTTGGCATTTCGTCGAGCACCTGGCGTGCGTGCTCTGGGCGCGCCCAGAGCGCACGTTTTGCACGCGCGCGCAACCGAGCCGCCGCGTCTTGCCCCTGGCCTTTGCTCACCCCCAGGGCCACGCCCTGTCCTCACCCGCCCGCCAGAACCCTCCAAGCCACCCCTGGCGCCCTACAGCGCCGCTGTCAGAGCTCCCTTGGCATCACGCCGGCGTCCGCAACAGGCTCCTACCATGGACGGTGCCGCCTAAGCCACTCCAGCGCGCCATCTCACCCCTGAATAGCCCGAGCTCATCCACGAGCCCATCCGCTAGTGCCCGTCGCCGCCACGTCGCCCTGCTAGCAACAGAACGGCGGTTCGCCGGCATTCTTATCCGTAGCCGCGGGAACCGACCTCGACCGCCTATAAAAGGAGCCCCCGAGCTCGTCCAGACTCTCAGGCAACCTCAGGCCATCTCCCTAGTGCTCCCATAGCCAGCAATCGACGGAGGGAGGCCGTCTGCCTCGTCTCCGGCCAGTTTGACCGCCGCCACGCTCCGGTATCGTACGTCGCGAGCAAGGCCTCCCCAGTTCTTCCAGCGCCACCGTCCGACTACCCTCAACCGTGCGGAGCCGCCCCACCTCTCTAGCCCGATCGGGAGCCACCATAGCTCGAGACCCCGATCCACCCGAAACCACCGTCCGCCGCGGAGGTCGCCGCCGGCGACCCCCTCCACCCCCGCCAGCCTATCAACCACTAGGAGGACCGCCCTGGACCAGCGGATCCATCCCCGCCCTCCGAGTCCCGCGGGAGCCGCCGTTCGTCGACGGCGATCGCCAGTGCCCCGCCACCGCTCGGCCAGAGAAGAAGAGGCGCGGGCGACTGGTCAAACCTGACCAGTGGGCCCAAGGGACCCACTGTCAGTGACCCACGAGACGACCCATGATGGCTTAAGGGGAAACGTATTCCTCCGAATACGTCTTCGCTAAAAGCGTTAGTCCCTGAACTGTTTTTCTTTTTCTGATTTTTTATTAAAAACAGAATTTTTACTAAACTTTGGCTGGCTATAACTTTTTAAATATAAGTCCAGTTGATTTGATTCTTTTTCTATTGTTTCTCAAATTTTGTCTAGTTTATTTTCATATTTATTTGAAAATTTTACAAACAACTTTCGTACTGTTTTGAAACTATGTGTTAATTTTAAATTTTCTTAAATAGGAATTTTGAAGACGGAAGCAACTTTCAAAAAGTGCACCCCACTTACATACTCTTGAAGGCAAGCATTCTGAACCCCGGCATAATATTTGTTGTGCGTCATTCGATGCTAATACGACACCGCCTTGACATGAAGTGTTCGGTATTTTATGTGATGATATGATCATGTTCATGAGTGCATAATGATGATTCCTTACTATTGGACTTTGATATGCTTCTGATAGTAATCACCCTCGTATGCCTTTCATGCCTATCGGGAGGAATCCGGGGAAAGTCTCTGTCTTGGGTAGACACGAACATGTCTCTAATAATTTGTTGAGACGATTATGTCCGGTAAGGCATGGTGAGTTATGATGAGTGGTGATTCTGTTTGCTAGTGTGAAATATATTTGTTATACTAATCCCGCAGGGAATGCCTTCACCTCCTGAGTCCACTGTAGATCGAGTCTTGTTCCAGTAACCCCCATACTTGTTTCGTACTACCACTTGTCCCTGCCATAGGTATGGTATGGTTTAGTAAGTTGTCAACCCCTTCCTAGCACACACCATACAGAGAGGCCATGGTGGAAGATACCGGCTGCATCCGGTAGACATGCCGCCTGGTCCGGGGGCATGGGTGTTTCCGGTTGGAGCCGAGGGGGTAGCTCCCCTAGTTTGCGCACGTTATAAATTTTGTGATTCCATGCTAGTCGAGGTTGTAGCCTCCCCACTTAGAGTTTTGCTTAACGAGTGTCGTGGGTGATTCCAGACACCGGTAAGTTAGGCTGGTGTGTGCGGTCAGCTGTGTTTTCAATTAAAAGATCGTAGACGGAATTAGTCCCGATGGACTAAAGGAATCCGTTACTCGTGGGTAAAGAGTACACCCTCTGTAGAGATTATATCTATTCGAATAGCCGTGTCCATGGTTAACGACTGCAGTCTGGGATACGGGTCAAGTGTCGGTCTTCAGAGGAAAAATTGCTAAACCAGAACATGGATCATGACTTGTGACTCATGATGATTATGATTACTATTATTATGGACTAACCATTTACATTATTTGAATTATTGAGTATCCCTGGGACGGTTCTACCTCCTGGATATTCACTGTGATTATTCTCTTATAAGCCCTTTATGTGGTGTCGCTCAGACGCCCGACTGTGGCATGCTTGTTATTTAAATTACTTATCAGCCCTATATGTGGTGTCGCTCAGACGCCCGACTGTGGCATGCTTGTTATTTAAATTACTTATAAGCCCTTTATGTGGTGTCGCTCAGACGCCCGACTGTGGCATGCTTGTTATTTAAATTATTTATAAGCACTTTATGTGGTGTCACATAGACACCCGACTGTGGCATGCTTGTTATTTATAAGCCCTTTATGTGGTGTCGCTCAGACGCCCAACTGTGGCATGCTTGTTATTTAAATCATTTATAAGCCCTTTTTGTGGTATCGCTCAGACGCCCGACTGAGGCATGCTTTATATTATTATCCTTTCGAGGCGTCGCTTCAGACACCCGATCGGTGCATTCTATTTCTATTCCCTTATTGCATATTCATGTTGTATATGAATAACCTGCTTGCGTGCATCATGGGTTTTTATTTCGTGACTGACGTTGTGATCATGAAATATTTCAGAGCATGATTATCATTCATTATGTTATACCTGTGCTCATAATGTTTGCGAGTACATTCAAAGTAATCACTGGCTTGTCCCTGGCTATTGTTTTGGCCAGACTTCTTGCATGGAGAGGAGCGTTGAGATGACGGCCCCGGAACCTACGCAATGATGATAGCAGCCTCACGAAGATAGGAGTTTTAGCTGTTCCTGTGGGAAATGGAGTCCCATAGACGTCGATGAACCGCAAACCGCTTCCGCTATCAACCACTAGAAACCATTTGTTGTACTCATAGGCCAAAAATGCTCTTGTACTACACATTTTGTATTCTGCTTGGAGTTTCTGTATCAAGTTGGTGTCTCATCACCTAACAGTAATCCTGGGGCTGGTTAGCACAAGGGCCATTTTCTAGGAAATTAATATCCTGGAAAACCGGTCCTGACACTTTTGATGTCTTCCTTCTTCCTGTTTGCTTGACCTGGGCTTTCCCGTGCTTTAGTTCAGTTACTTATTGCTTGTTCATTTTTATATTTGTTTCTATAGAACAAAGATGTTTAAATATCTAATTTGATTTTCTTATACATGTGTAGGTCTCCTTTGGTGACATTGGACTGCCGGGTCAGTTGATCTCCTTGCTCACGTTTGACGAAGGTTCTGCCACGCTCCAGTTCACCTCACCGCTCACGTGTTGTCTTTCATCTAGCCAAGGTTTCATCCTTTCCTTCCCTGCTATTTCTATTCTTGTACTCCTTTAAAATTCAGTCTCTAACTTGGTTCTAATCATGTGTCTTATGTGCGTTGGGTTCTTCCGTGTCTTTGTGTACTATTATTGCTGTTGGTTATTTCTTCTGTCTGCTTTTCTTGATTGCTCTTACACGCTCTTTCCTACTTACGGTTTTATTATTCACCTGCTCAGGATGCGTCCTGTGGTGCCATTTGTTGTGCCAATCCTGGAAACTGTGCCATCACACTGAGCTTCCTCCTCCTGTCTATATGTGTGAGATTGATGGGGATGGGCATGTCCTTGCTGGGGTAGAGGTTGAGATCCCTGGGGATGGTCTTGCGGTGATGCCAAGGAGAATATATTTTTTGGAGCCATGTGTGCCTCGGTTCTGCAGATGCGTACGAACAGGCTGCCCTTCGGGCAATCAAGTTTTTGCAAGGGCTGTATGGCTTTGAAGTTAGAGATTATAATTATGAGTGTGTTGTTGTCTATAGGAATTGCGGGAATGCTGCGGTTGCTATTGCTGCATCAGCTGTTCGCTATGCAGCTTATTTAGAAAGAGTTCTTGCCGGCCCGCACTCATTAGGGACGGACTCCTCTGTTAGTGTCTCTCGTGCCCAGGCGCATCCCCCTCCTAACTTAGCGTTGTTGTACTCGAGGCTTCTAGTGTCTGTATGTTCCATTTAATCATCATGGGGTGTTGTTGTTGTATTATTGTATTCATTTAGTAATAATAATAAATAATAATTTTATCAGATGCTTAGATCCAGTGTAAACAATTAGTTTCCGCTGTAAAGTCTCACTGCTTTTCATGATACGTGCGCCCATGGTGCTGTCTTCTATGCTCATAGGTTGTGCTCCTCTTATTTGTCATCCATCACAGCAATTTCATAGTTCCGTTGGTCTTTCTTTCCTCTCTGTTTGCAGCACTATGGTGTATGCTTTTTCCTGCTTTTAGTTCCTATGCTCGCGGTATGCTTCCGCGTCGTCCGGTTCCAACATGGCCAGCTGTCCCTACGGGGCGTGCTTCTGCTTCAGGGCATGCGGTCCCTGCCCGTCCTCCATGCCGAGCAGCCCGTGCTGCACCTGCTTTGCCTGTTATTTCGGTCGTTCATGCCACTCGCCTTGTTCGAAAGAGGAAGCGTACGTTCTGTTCCTCTTGTCATAAATTGGATTCTATTGGATGCTTACTCTTAGCTAGGTCATGTTGCTTCAGCGTGTTTTCCTTTTTCTATCTCCTTGGGAGATGGCTACTTTCCATTCCTTACTTCTGTTGACACTGCACACAATCGTAAAAGGTGCAAATTCTTGTTGCAAAGGCAGGGCGCTCACAACAAGGGTGGTTAGTTCGTGTTTCTCTTTGTTGTACATGGGTTTCTTCCTTTCCTCGATGTGTCGTATTAGTATCTTTTCCTTATGGCTCTCGCAGAGCATGTCCTTGCGTCACCTCTTCATCCTGATTGGGTCGGTTTTTCTCCTGATGAGGTGGACATACTTAAAGGTATGCCTGTGTACTCTCGTCGGCCGTGCTTCTTTCTACCTGCCTTTTATCCAAAAAGATCATACTATGGAGGCCCAGACTACCAATGCAACCGCTGCCAGGCTAGCTTTTGGTGGCGCGAGAGGGTGAAGTCAAAGTCTGCTATTACAAAAAGATGAGTGGTTTACAAAAACTGTTGTAAATCTGGGAAGGTCTTCATTAGACCCTTTGAATCCCCCCCCCCCCCCCCCGGTTCTTAGCAACCCTGCATGATTATACAGGATCTCCCCGCAGCCTAAGATTTATTAAGCAAATACGCCAGTACAATTGCCTGTTTGCGTTTACATCAATGGGGTCAAAAATTTACCGGTCTGTTAATGATGGTGGAGGTCCAACTTTTTTTAAAATAAATGGTCAGGTTTTTTTCATCGTATAGGCTCGTTGCTTCCAAATGAAGGTGATACACCCAACTATGCAGAGTTATATACATGACAGAGAAAATGAGGTTAAAAACAGAAATCAAGCTCTAAATCACCATGATGAAACAAGCGCCGGGTTAGATAAGGACATTGTGAGGGGTCTTATGCAAATGCTTGATACAAATAATTCTTTAGTCAAAAAGTTTCGTATGGCTGCGGAGATATTGGAACAAAATAAACATTAGGTGATTTCAATAAGTCTTATAGCTCCTCGCGAGAATGATAGCCCTCAGTTTAGTTTACCAATGACAGATGAGTTGGCGGCTTTGGTTTATGGTGAGTTCACGTCAGAGGCACCATGTCAAGATCTGATCATACGGACTAAAGGCGACAGGCTGCACCATATTTCTTCTTTAGATACTACCTACATGTCCTTGCAATACCCTTTGTTATTTCCATATGGTGAGCGTGGTTTTCAGCTCAGTGTGCACTACATCGGTGATGATGTTGATGACCCGAACAAGAGGGTGAAAATGACCATGCAAGATTATTATTGCTTTTGTTCACATTATAAACCAAAACAGCACAATCCATATCTTTGCTGTGGCATGTTGTCATCACAGGCCGCTGTTGACTTCCATGCTTGGATTGATGAGTGCCGCCTCAATTTTATTCTTAAGTGTAACAATGAAATGCAGGCTGAAAATCTTCAGGGGGTTGTTGACGTAGTAGACCAGGGTATGATTGATGGGTAAGAGGTTGGGAAGAAAAATATTCTTCCATCAACCTACACTAGCGGTCGTCGGTATATGTATGAAAATTTCCAAGATGTTGTTGCTGTCTCCCGGGTTCATGGGTCACCGAACGTTTTTACAACTTTCACATGTAACCCAAAGTGGGAGGAAATCCTTGATTCTGTTGAACCTGGGCAAACAGCGACAGATAGGGCTGACATTGCTGTTAGGGTGTACCACATGAAACTTATGCAGTACCTTCATCGGATCAAAAAAGGGAATGCCTTTGGTCTTATTGTTGCTAGTACTGCCCCTTGCAAGCCTCTTTCATTTTGCTCTTTCTCTTTCTACGTTGTTCTTACGTCTTTTATGTCGCCTTTCTCTCCTATTTTTAGTCTTGCACACTATTGAATTTCAGAAGAGGGGATTGCCACACGCGCACATCCTTGTTTGGCAAAAGAAGGATGATGATAGAGTTGTCACACCGGCTTTGATAGATTCTTATATTTCGGCTGAGATCCCTGATCATGTACATGATCCTTTAGGATATGCGCTTGTCGCTGAGTTCATGATGCATGGGCCATGTGGCATTGATGGCCCAAAGTGTCCTTGCATGAAAAAGGGTGCTTGCTCAAAAAGATTTCCAAAATTGTTTCAAAATGAAACTTCTATTGATGAAAGTGAGTTTCCCTTATATAAGCGCCCTGACAATGGTCGTTTTCTGATGAAGAATAATGTCAGGCTTGATAATAGACATGTGGTTCCATATAACATGCTAATATTGGAAAAGTGGCATGCGCATATTGATGTTGAATGTTGTAACAAAACTTATGTTATCAAATACCTATATAAGTACGTCATCAAAGGACCAGACAAGTCTAAAACCCTATTTGAGAATGTTAGGCATGGTAGCAGCCAGGATGATGAGATCAAAGAGTATAGGGAGTGTTGTTATATTGTTGATTATGATTCTTTTTGGAGGGTCTATGGGTTTGACATACATAGTAAAACAGAGAGATTGCCAGTTCATATCCTAAACATGCATGTTGTGCGGTTTCACACTAAAGCCACACTGAACTCAGTTGTTAATAATGTCTGGATGCAGAAAACAATGTTGACAGAATGGTTTGTAGCAAACAGGCTATACCCTGCTGCTAGAACCTTCACTTATTGTGATTTCCCTACTAGATGGTCGTGGATAGCTGAGGACAAAAAGTGGAAACGTAGGACACGAAGTGATAGAATTGGTAGAATATACTCTGTCCATCCAGTAAGTGGAGAAATTTTTTATTTTAGAATGTTACTTCTGATTGTCAAAGGTGCAAAATGCTATGAGGATGTTAGGACCTACAATGGCATCGTATACTCAACCTTTAGAGAGGCTTGTGGGGCAAGGGGTTTGCTTGGTGATGATATTGAATGGTACAATGCTTTTGATGAAGCTGTCAAATGGGGTATGGGGAATCAGTTGTGCCAGCTGTTTGTTACTATGATACTTCATTGTGCTGTTAATGTTGAAGGTGCTTTCTTTGAGAACTATGAAGCTTACCTAGGCGATGATATTGAACATAAGATTCAACAGTCTAGAAATGATTTTACGTATGTCGTACCTCCTGTAGCATTAAGGGACATGGTACTTGATGAATTAGCTGGTGTATTTTCTAAGAATAGTTCATGCATCCTAGATCATAAATTGCCTTTGAAATCTGCATGCCATGATGCTACAGTGCAAACTGATATGCTTTCGGATGCACTAGATGTTGATGTTGTTAGTCTTCTTAAAAAGGCAAAGTTGTTGTATGACAAGTTAAACAAAGACCAGCTCTATGCTTACTCTTCTATAGTTGACCGCATTAGATTCGGGAAGCCTGGTTTGTTCTTTGTCTCTAGTTATGGTGGTACTGGAAAAATGTTTCTCTGGAATGCGCTCGATGCTTATCTTAGAGGTAATGAGAGGGTGGTGCTATCGGTTGCTTCCTCAGGGGTTGCGGCCTTGCTTTTACTAGCTGGCAGAACAGCGCATTCTAGGTTTAAAATACCTGTTGACTTACCTGATCATGGTACCTGTGAAATTAAACGGTCTACCATGCTCTCCACCCTAATATAATCATGTGATCTTATTATATGGGATGAAGCATTGATGTCCCATCAGAAATGCTTTGAGGCCCTGGACAGATCATTTCGTGACATCCTGTCTGCCAATGATCCTTCTTTAGCTAAAGTTCCATTCGGCGGTAAGGTTGTTGTGTTGGGTGGGGACCTTAGACAAATATTGCCTGTCATTGAGGTCGGGTCTCGAGCGCAGATTCTTGCTGCTGCGATCACTAACTCCCCTCTGTGGAATATTGTAGATGTCTAGCACCTAAACATTAACATGTGCTTGACTGCACACACAAATGATCCAATCCTCCAGTCTGAGGTTGCTGCCTTTGCTGAGTGGGTCCTCAGTTTAGGTGATGGCACAACAGCTGATATGGCTCGTGAGGGGGAGTCTGAACCCTCTTGGATAACTATCCCTGATGAGCTCTTAATACACACCGATGGTGACAAAATTGATGCCATTGTTCAGGCCATATATAAAGATATCCCTGGTAAGTATTCTGATGTTAGTTATCTAAAAGAAAGGGCAATCCTAACACCAACAAATGAGGTCGCCGAGAAAATAAATGAGCGTGTCTTGTCTTTAGTGCCTACCGATGAGAGGGAGTACCTTAGCTATGGTGCTATAGGGATTCTGTTGACGCAGTTCGCAATCAAGATGCTTTCTATCATGTCGAGTACTTGAATGGGATTAAGGTCAATAACTTTCTGTACCATAGGTTGGTGCTCAAGGTAGGTGTTCCCATTATGCTTTTGAGGAATCTGAACCAATCAACAGGCTTATGCAATGGCACAAGGCTCATAGTTACAAAGCTTGCTGATAAGATTACTGAGGCAAATGTCATCACTGGTTCAAACATAGGTGATGTTGTTTTTTTCATACCAAGGATAGGCCTGACTTCAAAGGATCCTAAATGGCCTTTCACTTTGCATCGTTGTCAATTTCCTGTTAGGGTGTCATATGCGATGACCATTAACAAAAGTCAAGGGCAGACTCTTTCAAATGTTGGTTTGTATCTGGATACACCTGTGTTCACACACGGGCAACTCTATGTGGCTGTATCGCGTGTCACTTCAAAAAAATCGTTGAAGATCTTAATCAAAGGAGAGGATGACAAGGCTACTTCTCAGACAAGGAACATCGTGTTCCCTGAGATTTTTTGGTCCATTCGTTAGGTGCTATCGATAATAGTCTATACTCTATATCATAATATTTTCCTGATCTATGTTTTGGTTCTCCTATAATCTTCCTATGATAGAGTTGAGTTTTTACATGTTCTTAACTTATTTTGGCTTCATTCTGGCTTATGCAACTTCGTGGCCCAAATCACTTTTGCGATTGCATGTTATGCTTTTTTGTCACCTAATCCCTTCATTTTTCTTTCTCTTGAGTTCGTGCCTCATCAAGTAAGTATGTATGAATGACCTCATCAGATTTAAACTTTCTTTCCCTTCATCTGTTCATCGCTTTGAATTTTGCTTCCGTACCGCAGATGTCAAGCGGAAAGTTTAGCCTTCTCTCACAGGTCCATACCAAGGAACTATACTGGAATGCAAAGGTTCTGGTGTCTCGCCTATGGGAGTACCGAGGTGCAACTGAAGATGGCCCACTCGTGCACACTGGACTTGTGGTGCTTGACCAAGAGGTTTGTTTTGCCTTGTGTCATCTTTGCTTACACTATTGTTGTTGACCTTTGGCTGTAATTACCAATGTGGATATGTAGGGCACCCACATGTATGGTCAGATCCCTCCAGAGCCATCAGAACTTCTGAAATATGTCTTAAAGGAAGGCGAGGTCTATTTGATAAACAGATTCGTGTGCAAACAATCCAAGCAGACTTACAGGGCTGTTGAAAGTCCATATATGATGCAGTTCACTCGCTTTACTACTGTGACTCCTCAGCTTGGTGATGAATAAGACTATCCATACTGCACTTACAACCTCCTGCCCTTTTCGAATATACCTGTGCCAGGCCCACACACTCCTCGCTTTCTTGGTTCGTAATTCTATGCTTCCTTTATGTATGCTCTCTTTGCTGGTGGTCTTTCATAATGTCATACTAATGTTGTTTTGTTTCTTGCATATGTCATTGGTAGAATTACTGCGGTCACAGACATTGTTGTTGTCCACTCTCAGTACCGGCCCGAACCTTCGGATACTAGGACTATAGTTCTTCAGAATGAATCGTGAGTTGCTACCTTACTTCTTCTTTATTTCTCTTGTCTTCTGCCCTTTCCCTTCCGTGACATGCCCGCGTTGATTTATAGAGGAAATGAAATCAAGCTTGTTCTCTGGGGTTCTCGAGCTCGTGCATTTGAAGCAGAAGAGGTTCGTGTTGCAAGTGAAACAGGAGCTATCGTTGCTATCTTTGTAGGGACACTACCAAAAATATACCGAGGTACTTCTTTCGCTTACACCTTGCTTGGCGTATTGCTTCCTCTGCTACCTTAATACAGATTTTTACTTACCTGTCTCAGTAGGCCTGAAGGGACTGAGTGGTAGCTCTGCATGCTACTGGTATATTAATGAGCACTTGCCAGAGATTAATGCCTTTGGTGCTAGGTATTTTCTCTTTGTATGACATTGTCATTCATGAAGATCTTTACAGATGTTCCATTCCTGATTCAATTGACTATTCTTTATCCAGCCTTCCAGAAGGTCTTGCTGTGGTCACTGCTCACATCCTAGGAGAACAGGCAGTGGTTGCCACGCCTGTTCGCGAACCTCATGTTGAAATGAGCGTTCTGGAGCTGCTTTCTCTTGACCCGTTTGATAATATATGTTATTCCCTCCTTCTCTTCATTTCCCCTGTGATGTTCCTATTGTGTTTTTTGCTTGCTTCTCACTGCACTTGTGTTTCTCATCGACGCAGAAAAAATAGTTCGTGGTCAAGGTTAATATTACAGGTCTGGGCACCGACAATTGCTGGTGGTTTCTCTCATGCAGGGAATGCCATAAAACAGCATATACCTGTGGAAGACAGTGCCGGTGCTCAGACAACACGTGCTCTTCTATCGCGGCAGATCCTTCGTGAGTGCTTTTCCCACGAGAGCTTCTATATCTCTTAAATTATTTCTCAATCCGTTTGCCTTGCAATGTCTAGGTACTGTGTATGCACCTTCGGAAGCGATGGTGCAGATGAGGCGTAATTTATGTTCTTTGATAGGGCTGCAAAGAGTGTTGTTGGCAGGCCACTCATGACTTTGATTCACCGCAAGTACCCGGGTTTTACAAGTGCACTTGATCTTGCCCAGATAGGAGGTGTTGATGTAGGCTCGCCTATTGAAATTTCCCGTCTTGTTACCCGGAAGTTTAGCCTTGTCGTCACTATCTCCACGAAGAGCTTCCAGTCTTCAAGCACCCAGCTGTCATTTCAAGTTAGCAGGATTGCTGAAGCCTTTAAAGCTGATCTTGTGCCCTTGGGAATTGCTGGTGCACCACACGCATCTGGCGCATCATATTCTGCTGATAGCTCAGGCACGACCATGCCTATCCTCACTTCTTACCCTACAGTATCGTCTATGCTTGTCGTGTTGCCTCCCAATGAGGTATATCTACTACTGGTTCTCTTTCTCAAATTTCCTTTCAGTCGTTTGACTCCTGCACTGTTTTTTTGGCAGATGAACACTCCTATATCTACGTTCAAAGGAAAAGGACATGGTATAAAGCCTAAAACACCCAGATATTGTCATTGACTTTGCCATGTCATGCATCTTGAAAATTCAGTGTGTTTTCATGTGAATAACTTTTTTTACAGCAAATCAGTGTGTCCTAAGAACGCTCGTCGCAAGCTCCTTGCTGGACCGCCGCAGTCTAAGGATGCTACCCTATCAGACTCCAATACGAATGTAGCTCCCCGGGCTGAAGGAGATGCTTCTGCTGGAAAAACTGTTCAACCTACATCCGTGACAAATGTTCATGGACATTTTAAGCATGCAAATATGTTTCTGCTTCTGTGCAGACAGAGCTTCATTTTCAATAGTATTTAATGCTGCTAAACTAAACAGATTGGCAAGGAAACTGGAGCTGCAGCTGCTGAGGATTCAAAGGCCGTTCCTGCTGGCCAGTCTATAACCAAAAGGTCAAAATTCATAATTGTTATATTTAGTGCCTTTAGCATAGAATGTGACTTCATGCCCCTTACTTTGCATTACTACATGCACATGCCATTTTCCTTGTCCCATGCAATATAACTTGATTCATGAACTCGAGTTGATTAACCATACAGTGGAATTAGCTGTGTGTTAGTGTTTGGTTTTCTTTCTGCTTGTTTATGGCATCATCCATTTCATGTGCCTAATCTTTATGACCTTGTTTTTTATTGCGTTCTATACCTTTGGGTCCTTTTCGATGCAATTGGACTTACTAACATGCCTCTACGCTTTGCCAATGGCCAAAACTCAGGGCAAACCCTGCTGCAAAGGGGACTAGCGCTCCAAAGAAGGCAAGATAGTAGTTCTTCCATGAGTTGCACTAGATATGTACATACGATATGACTAGCGTGTTTTCCATTCGCTTTTTCATGTTACCATGCTAAATGATATGTAATCATACAATGCTTGTGCTTTCTGTTTTCCTTAGGGCTACTTCTGTGATCTATCTTCTTATCAAACTACGTTTACCGCTGGATGGTTGTGTCGCTGATGAGAGATTTCCGACTTTACTGCACCGCAAGAATGATCTAGACAGTGGATTTGAAGGTCGTCAACTCAGCACACTTTTGGACATGCACTTAATATATTTTGTGCGTCTTTGTAAGGCAAGGCTTTGACACCTACAGACGTAAGTCAAGCCACAGCCGTAACAATTCCTCTATCTAAGCCGTTAAAAAGACCAGCTACTATGCATTGTAAATATCGCCTTTATCCCTTTCTACCTTATCCTCCTTCGCATGACAATTTCTTCTCTCTGTAAATACCGCTGTACTATCCTGCTTTATCTAGATCTTTACCGTTGCTACTATATTATGTGTGTTTGCTTAAGCTTTTCATTTACTGCTGGGCTTGATGATCTAAAAATGGTTCTCCTTTACTAGTTTATCTCACATTGCCAGACATACTAATTTTTCCAGTTGATTGGCTGCTGCACTACATCATTCAAGTCTTGTTTTCCTCTTCTCTCTGTGTTAGTACAAGCATCAGGGATTAAAAGCTATGAAATCTTAATATTCAGAACAGATAGTATCATCCTTCTTCCATTTTCCTTGTGTCCTTGACTGGTTACCTGCTACCAGGTGTTTTTTCTAGTACTTATGTAGTTCATCCTTCCTATTTAGGTTTAAGTAGATCCATATGCTTCCTGCCTGTCGTGTCCCGGGCCTTCACAAAGCTTGATCTGCTGCTCATTTATTTTTTCCCTGGAATACGCACGAGTCCGCGTATCATCATCATATATTAAAGGAGTGGGGAAAAGAGCCCCGTTCGCATACCATTCTTACAATGTATTACATGCAAGAGTGCACGCCATTAGGATCACCTACATAACTAACAACTCATTCCCGTCCAACTAACTAAACCTCCGAGCAAGGTGGTGAGTTCGCCTTTGAGGAGCCTGGCTATGCTCCGCGCTCTACATTGCTTTTCCATGTTGGCAATCACGGGCGTACCACATGGAGTTGCTCCGTCAAAGACAATGCCATTCAAAAGTGACATGTATGAAAATTATGAAGGTGGCCTTGCCACAAATACGATGTCAACTACATGATCATGCAAAGAGCAATATGACAATGATGATGCGTGTCATATAAACGGAACAATGGAAAGTTGCATGGCAATATATCTCGGAATGGCTATGGAAATGCCATAATAGGTAGGTATGGTTGCTGTTTTGAGGAAGGTATATGGTGGGTGTATGGTACCGGCAAAAGTTGCACGGTACAAGAGAGGCTAGCAATGGTGGAAGGGTGAGAGTGCATATAATCCATGGACTCAACATTAGTCAAAAGAACTCATATACTTATTGCAAAAATCTACAAGTCATCAAAAACAAAGTATTACGTGCAGGCTCCTAGGGGGATAGATTGTTAGGAAAAGACCATCGCTCGTCCCCGACCGCCACTCATAAGGAAGACAATCAATAAATAAAATTGTGCTCCAACTTCATCACAAAGCGGTTCACCATATGTGCATGCTACGGGAATCACAAACTTCAACACAAGCATTCTTTAAATTAATAATCACCCAACTAGCATGACTTTTAATATCACTACCTCCATATCTCAAAAAAATTTATCAAGTATCAAATTGATCATAGCATCCAATTCACTTCCTATGATAGTTTTTATTATACCCAACTTGGATGCCTACCATTCTAGGACCAATTTTATAACCATGGCAAATACCATGTTGTTCTAAAAGACTCTCAAAATAATATAAGCGAAGCATGAGAGACTAGCAATTTCTACAAAATTAAGCCACCGCCGCGCTCTAAAAGATATAAGTGAAGCACTAGAGCAAAAACTATCAAGCTCAAAAGATATAAGTGAAGCACATAGAGTATTCTAGCAAATTCAATCAAGTGGGCTTCCCCCAAAAGGTGTGTACAGCAAAGATTATTGAGGTAAACTAAAAATCAAAGACTAATATAATACACGACACTCCAAGCAAAACACATATCATGTGGCGAATAAAAATATAGCTCCAAGTAAAGTTACCAATGAACGAAGACGAAAGAGGGGATGACTTCCCGGGGCATCCCCAAGCTTAGGCTTTTGGCTATTCTTGAATATCTTGGGGTGCCATGGGCATCCCCAAGCTTAGGCTTTTGCCACTCCTTATTCCATAGTCCATCAAAGCTTTACCCAAAACTTGAAAACTTCACAACACAAAACTCAACAGGAAATCTTATAAGCGCCGTTAGTGAAAGAAAACAAAAACACCACATAAGGTACTGTAATGAACTCATTCTTTATTTATTTTGGTGTTAAACCTATTGTATTCCAAGTTCTCTATGGTTTATAAATTATTTTACTAGCCATAGATGCATCAAAATAAGCAAACAACACACGAAAAACAGAATCTATCAAAAACAGAACAGTCTGTAGCAATCTGTAACTAACGCAAACTTCTGGAACTTTAAAAATCCTAACAAAATAGGAAGTCCTGGACAATTTGTGTATTGATCAGCAGAAAATACTATCAACGCAAAATCATGTTTCTGTGATTTAAAAAAACTAATTTCGTGCGCGCAAAGTTTCTGTTTTTTAGCAGAATCAAATCAACTATAACCATAGGTTATCCTATAGGTTCTACTTGGCACAAACACTAATTAAAAGATAAAAACACATATAAACAGAAGGTAGATGCAAAATTTATTACTAAACAGAAACAAAAACAAAAAACACAAATAAAATTGTTTTGCCTCCCAACTAGCGCTATCATTTAACGCCCCTAGCTAGGCATAAAAGCGAAGATAGATCTAAGTAGTGCTATCTTTGGCACTCAATTCATAAGTAGCTCACATGATAGATTCATAAGGTAATTTGACTTTCTTTCTTGGAGAGTGCTCCATGCCTTTCTTTAATGGAAATTGGAATCTAATATTCCCTTCCTTCGTATCAATAATCGCGCCAATCGTTCTAAGGAAAGGTCTACCAAGAATAATAGGGCAAGAAAGATTGCAATCTATATCAAGAACGATGAAATCTACAGGCATCAAATTTCTATTTGCAACAGTGAGAACATCATTGATCCTTCCCATTGGCTTTTTAATGGTGGAATCCGCAAGGTGCAAATTTAAAGAGCAATCATCAAGATCATGGAAACCTAGAATATCACATAAAGTTTTTGGGATCATGGAAACACTAGCACCCAAATCACACAAAGCAAAACACTCATGATATTTAATTCTAATCTTTATAGTAGGTTCCCACACATCATTAAGTTTTCTAGGTATAGAAACTTCCAAATTAAGTTTTTCATCATAAGATTGCATCAAGGCATCAACGGTATGTTTGGTAAAAGCTTTATTTTGACTATAAGCATGAGGAGAATTAACAACGGATTGCAAAAAGGAAATACAACTTTCTAAAGAACAATTATCATAATCAAATTCCTTGAAATCCAAGATGGTGGGTTCAATACTATTTAAAGTCATGACCTCTCCAATCCCACTTTTACGAAATTTAGCATCAAGATCTAAAAATTCCGAATTCTTGGGACGCCTTCTAAATAAAGTTGACTCATCTCCAGTCCCATTATTATCAAGATTCATATTGCACAACAAAGATCTAATAGGAGACACATCAATAACTTTAAGATCTTCATCATTATTTTCACCTAACTTTTCTAGTTTGGCAGCCATCTTATTGACTAAGGTAGCTTGCTTATCAGAAATTCTGAATATAGAATTTTCAAGCCAGGTAATTTGAGAGTTCAAAACATAAAATTCTTTAGACATATCATCAAGCTCCTTATTCATAAACCCCAAAAAACCTTTTTGTTCTTTAAGCTCTTTTCTGAAGAAATTATTATGCTCAAATTGCCAATTCATAAAGCTTCTAATATTTGATTCAATCTCTTCCAACCTTATAAGAAGGTGATTGGTACTCTTAGGCAAAACCATAAGGATAAACAGGCACACAAGCAAACAGACAAAGGCAAGCGAGAAAAGAGAGGGCAAATAAAACGGCAAGGGTGAGGTGGGGGAGAGGAAAACGAGAGGCAAATGGAAAATAATGTAAATGCGAGGGAGATGAGTTTGTGATGGGTACTTGGTATGTCTTGACTTGAGCGAAGACCTCCCCGGCAACGGCGCCAGAAATCCTTCTTGCTACGTCTTGAGCTTGCGTTGGTTTTCCTTGAAGAGGAAAGGGTGATGCAGCAAAGTAGCGTAACTATTTCCCTCAATTTTTGAGAATCAAGGTATCAATCCATTAGGAGGCTCCTCAAAAGTTCCAAGCACCTACACAAACAAACAAAGAACTCGCAACCAACGCAATAAAGGGGTTGTCAATCCCTTCACGGCCACTTGCGAAAGTGAGATCTGATAGAGATACTATGATAAGATAAATATATTTTTGGTATTTTATAATATAGATGCACAAAGTAAAGATGCAAATAAAAGTAGATTGAAAGCTTATATGATAAAAGATAGACCCGGGGGCCATAGGTTTCACTAGAGGCTTCTCTCAAGATAGCATAAGTATTACGGTGGGTGAACAAATTACTGTCGAGCAATTGATAGAAAAGCGAATAATTATGAGATTATCTAGGCATGATCATGTATATAGGCATCACGTCCGCGACAAGTAGACCGACTCCTGCCTGCATCTACTACTATTACTCCACACATCGACCGCTATCCAGCATGCATCTAGAGTATTAAGTTCATAAGAACAGAGTAACGCATTAAGAAAGATGACATGATGTAGAGGGATAAACTCAAGCAATATGATATAAACCCCATCAGTTTATCCTTGATGGCAACAATACAATACGTGCCTTGCAACCCTTTCTGTCACTGGGTAAGGACACCGCAAGATTGAACCCAAAGGTAAGCACTTCTCCCATGGCAAGAAAGATCAATCTAGTAGGCCAAACCAAACTGACAATTCGAAGGGACTTGCAAAGATAACTCAATCATACATAAAAGAATTCAGAGGAGATTCAAATATTTCTCATAGATAAAATTGATCATAAACCCACAATTCATCGGATCTCGACAAACACACCGCAAAAAGAGTTTACATCAAATAGATCTCCACAAGAGAGGCGGAGAACATTGTATTGAGATCCAAAAAGAGAGAAGAAGCCATCTAGCTAATAACTATGGACCCGAAGGTCTGTGGTAAACTGCTCACAACTCATCGGAAGGGCTATGGTGTTGATGTAGAAGCCCTCCATGGTCGATTCCCCCTCCGGCGAAGCGCCGACGAAGGCTCCAAGATGGGATCTCGCGGATACAGAAGGTTACGGCGGTGGAAATTGTTTTTCGTTGGCTCCCTGGATTTTTTCGAAGTACGTAGGTGGCCGCTCATGGGGCCCACGAGATAGGGGCACAACCAGGAGGGGTGGGCGCGCCCTCCTATCTCCTGGCCACCTTGTTTGCCTCTTGACTTGCACTCCAAGTACTCCGGATCACGTCCGTTCCAAAAATCACGCTCCCGAAGGTTTCATTTCGTTTGGATTCTGTTTGATATTCCTTTTCTTCGAAATACTGAAATAGGCAAAAAAAAATAGCAATACGGGCTGGGCCTCCGGTTAGTAGGTTAGTCCCAAAAATGATATAAATATGTAAAATAAAGCCCATAAACATCCAAAAGGGGTAATATAATAGCATGGAACAATCAAAAATTATAGATACGTCGGAGACGTATCAACGATGAAGCTGATGATGAAGAACTTGCTGAAATCATCAGAGATAGGCAAGAAAGGGCCGCTAGAGCCAAAGGTAGTTATGTGCCTCTCTTGCTGGATCTAAGGAAGATCCCAGACTTCATCGACCTCTGGCACAAAGATCCCAACACTCCACTGCCTAAATTGATCCTAACTAGTGGTCAAAGTCATATGTTGATGGCACTCATCAGTGAAGAAAACTGGAAATTTGAAAAAGGAAGGCAAGTCAAGAAAGCTTAGTATAAGAAGGAGCGTTTTCTGAAGAACAATGTTTTGAACTTGTCACCTGAAGAACTTGTGGCTCTGCAAAAGGAGATCGAAAATCTCAGTGATGAATTTGACACTTATTATGCAGATTGGCTAGGTGCCAAAGTCAGATTCGTCAAGCTTGCCAACAACCTCAAGACCAGTGTTGGAGCTCCATTGCAACAAGAAATTCCTCAGGGTAAAGTATCTGCTCAGCACACTGAAGAAAATGCAAGCGCAGGTGATGAAAATCGGGCTGCTGATGACACTGAGAGTACCAGGGCTACTAAAGAAATTCCAGCTCTTGAAGAAATTTCCAGGGTAACCACCAATGTTGCGCCTGAAGAACAACTCAGGCTAGCTGAAGAACCTGCTGCTATGCCTGAAGAAACTGAGCATGACAGGGAGACTGCATCAGTGTGCCCGAAGAAACTGAACCTACTTCATCTGCTCCTCCTGCAAAATCTTCAAAGACGAAAAATATCACTCTTCCTTCTGCATCAGAAGTGAAGAAAACCAAGGCTGCAGAGAAGGCAGCTGTGAAGAAAAGGAAAGCATCAACCTCTATAGAGTCCTTAGCTCCTATGAAAGTGAGGACTTTGATGAGCTCTTTCAACAATCCAAATGATGTTGTTCCGATTTTGATAGTGCCATCAAAGGAAATTGTTCCTTTTGGTGAAGACTATGTCATTCCATATGACATTGATGAGGAAAATCCTTCTGCTGCTTCTTCAGAGTAGTTGGATGAAGAAATTGAAGTGGAAGATATCCCTTCAACACCACTGGTTTCATCGCCCATGCCTCAGTTCACAGCTGAAGAGGCAGGCGTTCAAGAAATGGAAGAAGAAGATGTGGATATTTTTTCAACAACTCCCGTGCTAAATGATGACTATTGGGAAACATTTCACCCCAATTCACCATTGACCGCACCACTGCATTCAATTCCCCAGTCCCTTGTGCAAACTGAAGAACTTTAAATAAGATCTAAAGGATGTCAAGCATCACTTCATTCCATTCCTGAAGAAGTTCCAGCTACTACAATTGAAGAAATAGAGACTCAACACACTGCTGAAGAACCTGAACCTTCAATTCCTCAGTCAGCAGCTCCAGAGATTTTTAAGCAAGAGGCTGTGAAACCATCAGCTGCTAATCTTCAGCCCAAGCAAAAAAATCCTCATGCTAAACGGCTGAAATTCAAGGCTACTGATTTCTTCGTTTAGTACCATTTCCTCACGGATTTCAATCCTTATGACTTAGCAAAACTTTGATGCAAGCAGTTCTGGACTGCCATTCAAATGAACTTCTATTCATAACTCTTATTCGATAAGGACAAGCTATTTGAGCACCGTCAAATTCCTCATGTTGACATAGAGTCCATTAATGACCCGCAAGTATACAGGATAATTGTAGCCTCTTTCGATAAGTAAGAGTGTCGAACCCAACAAGGAGCTAAAGGTAGAACAAATATTCTCTCAAGTCCTATCTGCCAGTGATACAACTCTACGTACGCTTAGTGTTTGCTTTACCTAGAACAAGTATGAAACTAGAAGTACTTTGTAGGTGGGATAGGATAGGTTCGCAAGATAATAAAGAGCACGTAAATATAAACTAGGGGCTGTTTAGATAAAGAAGCAATAAAGTAAATATAACGAGTGTGGAAAAGTGGTGGTAGGAGTTGTGAAATTTTCCCTAAGCAATTGACTACGTTACTAGACCGGTAATCACTATTACAATTCTATTTGAGGGAGAGGCATAAGCTAACATACTTTCTCTTCTCATGTCGGTGTACTAGAGTAGGGGTACCCTAGTATCCCGAACTTGTGCACGGGCAGTCGCAGCACCCCGCGGCAAGGCTTGTCGGGTGACCGCCAAGGTCCTCCGTGGTTCCTTTGGAGCCATTCAAGAACAAACTATTCAAGCCAAGAAGACAAGACCCTAGCAAGAGGAGCTTGCCGGGAAGGCCAACCAAGGCATCTTAAAGGACTTGCCGCGACGCGCCACACGTCCCGGCGAGGCCCGGTGAGCGACAAGCTTCCGGATGCGGCAAGACAACGACCGTGGCAAGGCGCTTGCCGCGGCAAGCTACCATTCTGTACCCGCGCTCCAGCACATCCACCAACGTGTCGCCCTGGGACCTTTCCAGGCGCGTGTGGCGAGAGGCTATGCAGCCAGCGGTGCGCGGTGGCAAGCGACGCTGACAAGATTGCCATCGTGGCAAGCGGTGGGGTCCCTGACGGTCCCTTTTTGCACTGTTTGGGTGACGCAGACGGGCATTTAATGTCGTTGTCCCCTGCCGTCAGGGTTAGGTATGATACACTGTACAGGTAGTTGTACCAACCGCAACACTTTTCCATTTTTACCCTTGTCTACGTTGCCACCTGTCGTGACCCCTTGAGCATATAAAAGGAGGCCCATGCGCAACGTAGAGGAGGGTTGAAAGGCAGAAAACACTCACACTCGGTCTCGTTAGCAGCTAGTGTGTACTGTAGCACTCAGTGCTCCCGAGCAAGAACTCAATACACTCAGACATGCAGCAGTAGGAGTATTATCTCTCCGGAGAGCTCCGAAGCTGGGTAAACTGCTCGTGTGCTTCGCCTCGATCCGCTCTTCGCGCGGTCTCCGCCCCCCGCCGAACCGAAAGGGGCTCGGTCTGCCGGTCCCATAAGTGTTTGTGGATCAGCTTCCCCGACATCTTTGGCGCGCCAGGTAGGGGGCATCGATGTTGTGTGAACCTGATCCGGCGTTCACACGAGCTAGATCTTCATCTTCTTCATCGACATGCCGCCGAAGAAGAAGGCTTCGGAGGCGGCTACTCCGTCTGTGTCGATCCCACCACCACCGGAGCAAACGGGTGGTGGGGTAGACGTCGGCGGAAGAACGGGCGTCGACGAGGGAGCTCACAGTGCTGCCAGGTCCAAGGACAAGGCTGCACAAACCTCGGCGTCCGTACATGCACCACGCCCATCTCAGGAGGCGCGGAACCGACAGCGTCATGGTACTCGTGGTACCATACGTTCGTTGGACCAAGATCGAGCCGGTGGATCTCAGGGTGCTCAAGACCAGCATGCATGCCAACATGCTGGCACGAGCGAGACACGGTCGCCTGGACGGGATACTGCTCCTTCTAACATAGTTAGAAGTCCGAGCATATCCCGCTCCTTGCACCGTTCGCCACTGCCACCCACCACTTCAGCAGAAGCTTTGGCGAGAGCTCAACTGCTCTTGGATTACTCTCCAACGGCAGACAAGATCGACGAATGGGGGGCCACCATTCAGAGTCTCATCGGCTTCGCCAACAGCGACACTCCACGGCAGCCGAGTACATCGCAGCCGCGGCAGGATTGCCAGGCGCAAGCTGATGGCGACAAAACCGGTGGGGGTGCAACCACCGTGCACTCTCCACCCTGAAGGCCAAGATCGCCGACTCGCCGGATCTACCTCGACAATGACTCCACCGCGTCATCAGATCCACGAGCTCGTCACGATCAGCGCCAAGTTCTTCACGAACGACAGCAAGAAGACGCTCGTACTCGCATCGAGCGTCGAAGAGAAGCGCGGCATCAATCGGACCAGCGCGCTGGGCCCTCTGTCGACATGCATGCGCCAGGGGAACCAGGCGACTTGCCGTACGCGGTAGGTTGCCCTGCGTTCACTCGTGAGCTGCGGCAAGTCCAGTGGCCCAGCACGAAGAATTTCAAGCCAGACGTACCAGAGAAGTACGACGGCAAGTCGCATCCATCGGAGTTCCTCAGCATCTACACCATCGCGGTGCAAGCTGCCGGGGGGCGAGACGACAAGATCCTTGCCAACTACTTCCCGCTGGTGCTCAAGCCCAATGTCAGGTCCTGGCTCATGCACTTGCCGGACAACTCCATATCCTCCTGGGCAGACCTATGCCATCAGTTTGTCGGCGCCTTTACAGGCGGCCACAAGCCTCATGGCCAAGAGAGCGACCTTCATCTGCTCGCCCAGAAGGAAGGAGAGCCCCTGCGCAAGTACATTCAGAGATTTAGCTGCAGATAGCACAACATCTCAGATGTCCACCTGCGCGCGTCATCGCGCGCTCCATCGAACGTGCGAAACTGCAGGATGCGGGAGGAGATGGCGATGTGCAAGATCAGAGACGTCAGTGAGCTATATGCCCTGGCCGACAAGTGTGCACGTGCTGAGGAAGGGAGGAAACTCCCCGGAGAGAATATAGAAGCAGGAGGATCTGATAGCGAGGGTGCTGCCCCGGCAAAGAAAAACCGGCGGCGGAACAACAGGAAGAAGAAAGGCAAAGATGTTCTAGTCGTTGAGCAGTCCGGCAACGGAGGTGGCGCCAAGAAAGCCAAAGCTGGTAGCTCCGGCGAGGAGATTGCCGTAGGCACCAACTACCAGGCTGTGGCGGTCGCCGACAAGCAGGACGGCACCAACAAGCAGTACTGCAAGATCCACCGCACCAAGGGCCATGACCTCCAGAGCTGCAAGAAGGTCGAGCAGCTTGTCGAGCAGCAAAAGGCTGAATACGAGCGACGCGACAAGGAGAAGGCCCAAGAAGGTGCTAGAGGAGCCGGCAAGAAATGCCCCCGCCGAGGAGGACGCCGCGGCAAGGCCAAGCAGCGGCAAGGAGACAGACCTCCCCGCGGCCGCGACAAGGATGAAGATGACGACGACGATGAAGATATGGATGATGACGAGACAGATGAGCAGGAGTTACAGAAAGCCACAGAGGTCCTGTGCATTAACGGCGGTGCTTCTCTGCATACTTCACACCGCCAGCTCAAGTAGTGGGTGCGGGAAGTCAATGCGGCAGAACCACCCGTCGAGTCACGCAAGCCTCTGAAATGGTCCAGCACGCCTATCATCTTTGATATTGAGGACCACCCTGATCGCATAACTGCGGTCGGGTGCTTGCCGATGTTGGTCTCACCAACTATCCGCAACCTCAAGGTCACTAAGATGCTAGTTGACGGCGGGGCCGGCTTGAACCTGATCTCCTCCGCGGTACTCCAGAAACTCCAGATCCCTGATAGCGAGCTCGAAGAGACCGGCACATTCCAAGGAATCAATCCGGGAAGGAGCAAGCCGAAGGGAAAGATCATGTTGCCGGTAACATTTGGCAGCGAGTTGAACTTCAGGACTGAGAGGGTCACTTTTGACGTTGCTGACTTTCCATTGCCTTACAATGGGATACTTGGCCGTCCATCACTCGCCAAATTCATGGCAGCCTCTCACTATGCATACAACATGCTGAAGATGCCAGGCCCGATAACTGTCATCTCTGTCCATGGCGACAAGAAGGATGCTCTTATCTGCGCCGACAAGATCTACCGAGAAGCAGCAGCCGCAACAGATCGCAAGTCACTTGCCGCTGAAGCTCCCAGGGGAAGAAGAAGACCAAGTCCGGCAAGAGTTGTGATGCCCACTCCGGCAAGCGCACCTCCTCGGAGTGCTGCGCTACCGTCGAGGACGCACCATCGAGCTCCACCGGCAAGTGTAAGAAGACAATGGCAGCTCCACCAGAGACCAAGAAGGTGTCCGCCAAGGAGGACGGCACTGGTGGTACCTTCACCATCGCCACTCTTGACCCTAAATAGAAAGCGCTCGTTGCTTTCTCATGGGCGAACGCCGACGTGTTTGCATGGCAACCGTCCGACATCCCCGTGTTCCTGTGAGTAATCGAGCACCATCTTGCCGTCTGTCCTCATGCGCGGCCCGTCAAGCAGAAAGTCAGGAAACAAGCAGTGGAGCACCAAGAATTCATCGCAGAAGAAATCAAGAAATTGGAAGCAATCCTACGTTGTTGGCCAATCCTGTGGTCGTGCGCAAGGCAAACGGGAAATGGAGGCTTTGTATCGACTTTACCGATGTCAATAAAGCTTGTCCCAAAGACCCATTTCCCTTGCCGCGCATCGACCAGATTGTTGACTCCACGGCCGGATGTGACTTGCTTTCATTTCTTGACGATACTCGAGGATACCATCGATCTTCATGGCGTAAGAGGATGAGGAGAAGACCGCATTCATCACTCCATGTGGCACATACTGTTTCGTACGGATGCCTTTCGGTTTAAAGAATACTGGTTCAACATTTGCAAGGGTAGTCCATGACGCTTTTGAGCCACAAATACATAGGAATGTGGAAGCCTACATGGATGACATAGTGGTCAAGAGCAAGGACAAGGCAACTCTGATTCAAGATTTAGACGAAACCTTTGCAAATCTGCGCAAGATCAACCTCAAGCTTAACCCCGAGTAGTGTGTGTTTGGAGTCCCCTCCGGCAACCTTCTCGGGTTCTTCGTGTCTCAGCAGGGAATTGAAGCCAATCCCGACAAGATCAAGGCCATTGAGCAGATTGAAGCACCAAAGCGCGTCAAGGATGTACGAAGACTTGCCGGTTATGTGGCTGCTCTCAAGCAGTTTATCTCTAGGTCTGCTGAGCGCACCGCCGCTTTTTCAAAATATTGAAAAAGACAGCCCAATGAAATGGACTCGAAGCGAGGCTGCGCCGCAGACTTAAAGAGATACTGTCCTCCACTCAACACTTGTCGCACCTAAGCCACAAGAGAAGTTGCTTGCTGTATATAGCGGCAACCAATCAAGTGGTTAGTGCTGCGTTAGTAGCGGAGAGGAGGTGGATGATGAGCCAGCAACCACGGCAGATGCATCCAGTGACAAGCAGGGGACTTCACCGACAAGCTCTGGTCCCGACAAAGATGGATCTGCGCAGGCGCGTGAGGAGATACAGAAGAGAATGGTGCAGCGCGCAGTTTACTTTGTTAGTTCCCTTCTGCAGGGGGCTAGGTCGAGCTACTCTGGTGTGCAGAAATTGCTGTTCGGCCTTCTCATGGCCTCGAGAAAGCTGCGCCATTACTTCCAAGCACATGAGATCACAGTTGTCACTCGTTTTCCGCTGAAGAGGATACTGCAAAATCCAGAAGCAACAGGCAGGATTGTCGAGTGGGCACTGGAACTGTCAAGCTTTGGCCTCAAGTTTGAGAGTACTTCAACTATCCAAAGCAGAGCATTGGCAGAATTCACAGCAGAATGGACGCCAACACCAGATGAAGAAATTCCAGAAATGAGCATCCCCGTCAAGGAAGCAAGCCAAGAGTGGCTGATGTACTTTGATGGTACCTTCTCGCTGCAAGGCGCCGGTGCGGGCGTACTACTTGTTGCACCCACCGGAGAGCACCTCAAGTACGTAGTCCAGATGCACTTTCCCAAGGAGCAAGCAACGAACAATACTGCAGAGTATGAAGGTTTGCTTGCCGGTCTCAGTATCGCAGTGGACCTTGGGATCAAGAAGCTCATTGTCAGGGGTGACTCGCAGCTGGTCGTCCGACAAGTGAACAAGAATTATCAGAGTCCATTGATGGAAGCCTACGTTGATGAAGTGAGAAAGTTAGAAGAGCACTTTGACGGCATACAGATGGAACATGTTCTAAGAGCTCATAACGACATTGCCGATGGCCTGTCGAAGTGCGCCGCACTTAAGTTACCTGTGGAACCAGGGATCTTTGTGCTCAAACTGACTCAACCGTCTATAACACCATCAACTGGACAGAGCAAGAAGAGGAAGTTGATTTCTGGTGACTATTTTCCGGCAGAGCTCCCCGAAGTCGCCGCAAAGAAGGTCCCCAAGATCAACACCAAGGGTGCTGAGGAGTAGTCTGCTCCGGCAAGCCCTAGGGTTTGTTCCGTTGAAGCAGATGCTCCCAACAAGTTTTGCTCCGGCAAGCTTGCCGGGGAACGTCAAGCTCCGGCTGAGCCGCAGGTTCTCGCCGTAGAAGCGGATGTTCCCGCAGTAGCAGATGTTCCTTTAGTCCTTGTTGTCGAGCCGCAAGCTCCAAAGATGGGCACAAAGAGATTGTCTGCTTCCTTCAGACAGAGAACTTCCCAAGAGCAAGAAGAAGCGGAAAGAGTAGCCCGGCAGTCAAGTATGTACCAGTTTGTCGACAACACACCGCATGTAAGAAGACTCAACGGTGTGAAATTGAAGTGTATTCACCGAAGATGGACAAAAGTTGTTGGCGAGATACATGGAGGCATATGTGGTCACCACATTGGCGCAAGAGCACTTGCCGCAAGGCATTCCGCAAGGTTTCTTTTGGCCAACAGCCTCCGTGATGCAACTGCACAAGTAACCAAGTGTGAAGCGTGCCAGTTCCATTCCAAGCAGATACACCAGCCAGCTCAAGCTCTCCAGACGGTCCCTTTATCCTGGCCATTTTCGGTCTGGGGGCTCGACATCCTCGGCCCTTTTCCCCGAGCTGTCGGGGGCTTTGAGTACTTGTACGCTTGTAATCGACAAGTTCACAAAGTGGCCGAAGTGGAAGCGATGAGGAAGGTGACAAAGACAACCGGCAGATCAAGTTCTTCAGGTCGATTGTTTGCCGCTTGGGATCCCTAACAGGATCATCACCGACAACGGCACGCAATTCACGAGCCGCACCTTCATGCAGTACGTCCAAGATCTTGACGCCAAGGTCTGCTTCGCTTCTGTTGCTCATCCGAGAAGCAACGGTCAAGCGGAGAGGGCAAATGCTGAAGTGTTGCGCGGGCTCAAGACCAGGACTTTCGATAGGCTGCGCAAGTGCGGAAAGAACTAGATCGAGGAGCTGCCGGTGGTTCTTTGGTCGATCAGGATGACGCCAAATCGAGCCACTGGCCAGACACCTTTCGCTCTAGTCTATGGAGCAGAGGCAGTTCTCCCCACGGAACTCGTATACGGGTCACCTCGAGTGCTCGCTTATGATGAGCTTGAGCAAGAGCAGCTGTGACAAGATGACGCGCTGCTCCTTGAGGAAGACCGTCTTCAGGCCGCTGTACGAGCTGCTTGATACCAGCAAGCTTTGCGCCGCTACCATAGCCGCAAAGTTAATGCCAGAAGTCTCGAGGAAGGCGACCTTGTTCTTCGGCGCGTTCAGTCCGCTAAGAATTCCAACAAGTTGACGCCGAAGTGGGAAGGCCCTTACCGGGTGAAACGAGTCACTAGGCCTGGCGCTGTTCACCTTGAGACCGAAGATGGCATTCTGGTGAGCAACTCCTGGAACATTGAGCATCTTCGTAAGTTTTACTCAGAAGCACGTTGCCGGAACCTGTTCCGGCAACCACCTTTTGTACAAGTCTTGCCGATGTTGCATGTAATCCTTTGTACAAAGCTGGGCACAGACCCCGTGCATAAGTAAAGCTCATGTGCTCCGCACATCTTGTCAATTTCATGCTTTCTATTTTTTGCATGTGTTATCTGACATTTTGTGCAGCACCTACCCCCGGTAAGCAATAACGAGCCGTAAGGCTCAATATCTTTATTTTCTCTTCTTTCTTTTCCTCAAAGAAATGAAGGTTCCCTCGCCCACAAGTTTGCCGGGGGGAAAGGAGAAGATAATGGTGTGGACCAAAGGCCGCTTAAGAAAGTTTCACTTACCGGAAGCAAACGACAGAAAAGCTAAGTTGCCAAAGTTTGAGAAATCAGTTTTAAAATTTTTAAGTTATCTTCCTTGAACGACCGTGCTTTGTATGGAAAACCTGTGCGCGGAGGAACCAACTCGTAGCTAGTTGCGCCCTTACTTTGTTTCGAGTCCGCTCAACAACTTAAGTGAGCTGCGACTAGTTGCAACAAGGTTTCTTGTCGGTAGCGGCACCGCCAAAGAAGCTGTTGATGTCCCAAGACTCAGCGCCATGCCAAGGTGCTCATACGACAAGTTCCCTAAAAGCGTAGGGAAAAAACATACAAAGGAAGGGATCAAGTAAAGGAAATAACATAGCAATCGATACCCAAAATAGTGTCATATTACAAGATAGCTTGTCGCAGCTCTAATAGATTGTTCTCGTAACATGACCAGCAGCGACAAGAAAAGGAGAAAACGGGCGGCCTAATCTACGCGATCGCCCTCAACCCTCCTGATCCCGCTCACCTTGTCCACAATGGGTGCGACAAGGGTCTTGAGCGCTTCCAGATCAGCATCCGGCGGCAAGGACCTGAGGATGTTGGTGAGGTTGAGGCCTGGGTTGCGGAAGGCCACCTTCACCAACACCTTTTGAAGAGCTCCCGCGCAGATCTTGCGCGACTCGTCGGCCAGCTGCTTTGGGATCTTCTCCTGGAGTTGCTGGAGGGCCGTCGCCACGCCTTTGAAGAACAAGCTGAGCTTGGCGCTGGGTTGGAGGTGCTCATCGGAGGAATACCTGAGATCCGCCATCCCCAGCTGCGCCAGCTCCCTGTCGATGGCTGCGGCAACATCCATGAGACCCTCCGTCCAGTGCTCCACATTCTCCCTAAAAGTGTTCTGGGTGGTAGCAGTACTCGCCAGCAGTTCCTTGTCGGCCTTGATCTTCTCCTTCAAGGCCATCTCCTGGCGCCGTCCAGCGTCTTGGTCAAAGTAGTCAGCTTCAACTCAAGATCTGCGTTGGAGTCCTTGGCGGCGCTAAGCTCCTTGCTCCTGTCGGCGAGACGGCCCTGCAGCTCGCCAAGGGTGTAGGCGTCCTTCTCGCGCTCACGCTTGAGCGCGGCAAACAATTCACCGCTCGCCTTGAGATCGGCCTCCAGCTGCGCCACCTTTGTCTCCAGCTCCTTCTTGGCGGCCTCGGCAGCTGCGGTAGCATCCTCTGCTTCCTTGAGAGCCCCGCCAAATGTTTGCTCGCGCGCAGCAAGCTCCTCCTCGTGGCTGTCAAGGTTGACCTTTCGCTGCGCCAACTCGCCCTCATGCGCAGACAGCTTCTCGGCGGCAAGCCGCTGTTGCTCTTCAGCTTCGGCCTTCTCGAGGAGGAAGGCTTTCCGCTCCTCGGCGAGTTGCTCCCGCTCCTCTGCCAGGGACCGGAGAGCTTCCTGGTTAAAACCCCGGAGCTCCTCCGCACGCTTCTCGATGTACACTCCCGCCTTCACGACAAGCGCTTCTCGGGATACCAGCTTGGCCTGTCGAGCGCGGTAGAGGGACAACAGCTTCCGTAGCAGCTGCTCCTCCTCAGACTCGCCGCTGCTACTGCTCGGCGCGTCGACCAGCGTCAGCCCAGCGGAGGCGAGCACCTCTCCGTCCAAGATTTCTCCTTCGACCAGCGCCCTGGAGCTCGACGCCCAGGGGAGCATGATGAAGACGCCATCGCCGGCCTTCAAATAGGCGCCGGGCTGGGGCTCTTCGGAGCCTAACGCTGCAGCAACGGCGGAGGGATCGGCGGTCGGCGTAGCGCCTGACGCTCCTGCGGCCTCGGGGCCGTCAGTACGATCGCCAGACCCCTCGCCAGCTTTTGCGGCAGCAGCCTTGGCGGCCTCTTCGCCGGCGGCATCATCAGCGACGGCTTCCTCTTCGGTGTCGGCGGCGTCGTCGGTATTGCCGCGCGCGTTCTCCTCGCCGGCGACCTCGGTCTCCAGCGGCTCCGTGGCAGAGGGATCTGACGGCCGGAAAAGGGAGAAAAGTCAAGCAAATATCCAAAAAGAAAATCAGAAGAAGAAGAACCCAAGGGAAGTTTTCAAGCAAGAGGATTACTTGTACTAGGTTCTACAGTCGTGGTCTCTGCCACTGGGGGGTCGCTGGTGCTGTCCCTTGCCGGAGAACTGTCCCTTGCCGGAGACTTCTCCCTTACCGGAAAATTCTCCCTTGCCGGAGAACGCTCCCTTGCCGGGGAATCCTCCCTTGGCGGTGTAGTCGAAGCAGATGGCATGTCGGGGCGGCATCCGGGCGCTCCTGGTGAGGCTGCTCTGCTCCTACACAAACCAATAATCAGATGTCAGCAAAGAAAGAGCACCCATGCGCGCCTAACAGCGGGAAGTAAACCATATACTTACGCTGGGGGCTGCGCTGGGGGCTGCTTTGGGGAATAGTTGCCGGGTCCGGCAAGGTGGTCTCGGGCACGTCCCCTGCTGTCGCGGTGGGTTCATCCTCGATGACAATCACCGGGACCTTGGCTCTCTTCGCCGCTCTCTGGGCCAGAGTCCTGAAAAGGAATGGGTTCGGAGTAAAGCAAATCAGATACAAGACGAAACAGCAAGAATTGAAGAACTACAAGTACAACAAAGAATCTTACTCTTCTTCTTCCTCGTCGGAGCTGAGCGCGGAGAGGTCGAAGTCCGGCCCACCTTCGGCGCGACGAGGCATAGGAGTAGGTTCCCTTAGCCGCTTGGCGGGGGTAGTGGCGGTGGTCTGAGACGACCCGGCTCCGGCCGCCGCCGCGGCATGAGGAGCGGCAGGAGCAGAAGCGGTGGTCCGGGAGGACCCCGCTCCAGTTGCCGCTGCGGCGTGAGGTGCTCCCGCGGCAACAGTGCTTGTCGCGGTAGAGCGTGTCGCGCGGCGCGGCGGCTGTTGACTCGTCTGCCGCCCCGCTACGTCCCCGGCCTTGCGGAGACGCCTTCTTGGTGGAGCTGGGAGCTTTGCTTGCAGCGGGCTGTCTAAAGATGAGGAGGAAGAGGACAGTGAAGTTGAAGTTGAGGCCCGGGCGCAGCCTCATGATATCCGCCGCATTCTGGAACTCCCAGGCGGGTCTCCTCCTCTCCTCCAGGGGGGCGATGCGGCGACGAAGAAAATCTGCGCCAACGGCGCCTACAGTGAGCCCGGCAAGCCTGAGGCGTAGGATCCGGGTGACGGCAATCTTCAGCCTATCATCTTCCGGGGCCACGTTGCTCCAATCGCTGCCGCGTACTCGGGCTTGGCGCCACGGTAAATGGCTGCGGGTTCTCCTCGACAATCCAGCACCAGTCTGCTCTCCATTCCTTCTACTTGTCGCGGAGCTCTCCCTCTAGATAAGCTTCCTTCTTGCCAGCTCTTGAGATCCAGGCGATTCCACCGGATAAAGGCTCCCCTCTCTCAATTCGGGGCATAAAGAAGTGGCGGAAAAGAGCTACATTTGAATGGACTCCGACAAAGTTTTCGCAGAGATGTGCGAAAACTGCCATGGTCAGAATGGCATTGGGGGTGAAGTCAAGGAGGTGGAACCTGTAGGTGTTCATAATGTCACAGAAAAATTCAGAGAAAGGCGGGCAGAGCCCGCAGTAGAAGAATAACGCGAAGAAGGGATATCCATACGGAGCTCGTTCCGAAGCGGCGGCTGAGAGTACCTTCGTGCGCGGATGCGCTCGCGTCTCCGTCGACCAAAAGAGGTAGTAGTACTCCCTCAGCTCCTTCACGGCGAGCTTGGGGGGGAAGGTTGCCCGCTCCTTTCGCAGCGCCGCGAGCCGCTGCGCCTCGGTCGACTTCGCGCCCTTCCCCTTGTCGGCTTTCGGAGCCATGGCGGAGGTGGTGGGAGAGATCGACGGCATTGGTGGTGCTGGTGGTGATGGGGGGCGGAGCGCTGCTCTCTTTCGGCTTTGGGAAGAAGGGGGGAGCAGCGGAGGTTTTCTGAGATTGGGATAGCAACCGGCGAGATGGGCGAACTGCCCCTGTTTCCCCTGCTTATAAAGAGGGAGGGGGCGGACGTTCTGTCTTTTCGAATAATGAAACCACCCACGATCTCTCCCACGACACCGCATTCGACGCGTGCCGTTCAGGGAGGGTGCGGTGGATACGGAGTAAGATACGGCGTAACCCAGGCCGCACGTGCCCGTGCCCTGTTTTGGGCCTGGCCCAACAGCGCTCGGCACCGTGTGTGGCCCAGGCCCGGGGGCTCCTATCGGTGTACTAGAGTAGGGGTACCCTAGTATCCCGAACTTGTGCACGGGCAGTCGCAGCACCCCGCGGCAAGGCTTGCCGGGTGACCGCCAAGGTCCTCCGTGGTTCCTTTGGAGCCATTCAAGAACAAAGTATTCAAGCCAAGAAGACAAGACCCCGGCAAGAGGAGCTTGCCGGGAAGGCCAACCAAGGCATCTTAAAGGACTTGCCGCGACACGCCACGCGTCCCGGCGAGGCCTGGTGAGCGACAAGCTTCCGGACGCGGCAAGACAACGACCGCGGCAAGGCGCTTGCCTCGGCAAGCTACCATTCTGTACCCGCGCTCCAGCACATCCACCAACATGTCGCCCTGGGACCTTTCCAGGCGCGCGTGGCGAGAGGCTGTGCAGCCAGCGGTGCGCGGTGGCAAGCGACGCTGACAAGATTGCCATCATGGCAAGCGGTGGTGTCCCTGACGGTCCCTTTTTGCACTGTTTGGGCGACGCAGACGGGCATTTAATGCCTTTGTCTCCTGCCGTCAGGGTTAGGTATGATACACTGTACAGGTAGTTGTACCAACCGCAACACTTTTCCATTTTTACCCTTGTCTACAATGCCACCTGTCGGTGACCCCTTGAGCATATAAAAGGAGGCCCATGCGCAACGTAGAGGAGGGTTGGAAGGCAGAAAACACTCACGCTCGGTCTTGTTAGCAGCTAGTGTGTACTGTAGCACTCAGCGCTCCCGAGCAAGAACTCAATATACTCAGACATGCAGCAGTAGGAGTATTATCTCTCCGGAGAGCTCCGAAGCTGGGTAAACTGCTCGTGTGCTTCACCTCGATCCGCTCTTCGCGCGGTCTCCGCCCCCCGCCGAACCGAAAGGGGCTCGGTCCGCCGGTCCCATAGGTGATCGTGGATCAGCTTCCCCGATAGATCATATGCACTTATGATTGGAACTCTAGCAAGCATCCGCTACTACTAAAGATCATTAAGGTAAACCCAACCGTAGAATAAAAGTATCAAGTCCCCTTTATCCCATACGCAAACAACCTACTTACTCGGGTTTGTGCATCTGTCACTCACGCCACTCACCATAAGCAAATCATGAACATATTGCAAACCCTACAGCAAGAATCCCTCACGCTTGCGCGACATGGAGGGCACAATAGGACAGCACCAATAATAAAACATGTAACTCAAACCAATCATAGCAATTCATCAATCACCGATAGGACAACGCAAATCTACTCAGACATCATAGGATGGCAACACATCATTGGATAATAATATGAAGCATAAAGCACTGTGTTCAAGTAGAGGGTACAGCAGGTTGCGGGAGAATGGACCGCTGAATATAGATGGGGGAAGGTGATGGAGATGTTGGTGAAGATGGCGGAGGTGTTGGTGAAGATGGCGGTGATGATGATGGCCCCCGGCAGCGCTCCGGCGCCACCGGAAGCAAGGGGGAGAGAGCCCCCTTCTTCTTCTTCTTCCTTGACCTCCTCCCTAGATGGGAGAACGGTTTCCCCTCTGTTCCTTGGCCCCCATGGCTTGGGAGGGGCAAGAGCCCCTCCGAGATTGGATCTATCTCTCTATCTCTCTCTGTTTCTGCGTTCTCAGATTCTGCCCCTTCACCGTTTCTTCTATATCCGGAGATCCGTAACTCCGATTGGGGTGAATCTTTCGCCCAGTTTTCTCATAAAATTAACTTTCTTGCGGCAAAACAAGAGCGTCAACCCCTCACGGGTGGCCAAGGAGAGTGCCAGGTGCGCCCAGTGGGGAGGGCGCGCCCCCTATCTCCTGGCCACCTCGGACATCGTTTCGCGTTGATTCTTCCTCCGGAAAATCCCAAATATTCCAAAATAATTCTCCGTCCGTTTTTATCCCGTTTGGATTCCGTTTGATATTGGGTTTCTGCGAAACATAAAACATGCAACAAACAGGAACTAGCACTGGGCACTGGATCAATATGTTAGTCCCAAAAATAGTATAAAAAGTTGCCAAAAGTATATGAAAGTTGAAGAATATTGGCATCGAACAATCAAAAATTATAGATACAACGGAGACGTATCAGCATCCCCAAGCTTAATTTCTGCTCGTCCTTGAGTATGTAAATGATAAAAAAGAAAATTTTTGATGTGGGATGCTACCTAGCATAATCTCATCATATGTCTAATCATGGCATGAATATTAAGACACGAGTGATTAAAAGCAATAGTCTATCATTTGACATAAAAAACAATAATACTTCGAGCGTACTAATAAAGCAATCATGTCTTTTCAAAACAACAAGGCCAAAGCAAGCTTATCCCTACAAAATTATATAGTTTGGCCATGCTTCATTTTCGTCACACAAAATGCTCCCATCATGCACAACCCTGATGACAAACCGAGCAATTGGTTCATACTTTTTAACGCGCTTCAGCTTTGTCAACCCTCACGCAATACATGAGCGCAAGCCATGGATATAACACTATAGGTGGAATAGAATATGATGGTGGGGGTTATGTGGAGAAGACAAAAAAGGAGAAAGTCTCACATCGACGCGGCTAATCAACAGGCTATGGAGATGCCCATCAATTGATGTCAATGCGAGGAGTAGGGATTGCCATGCAACGGATGCACTAAGAGCTATAAGTGTATGAAAGCTCAAACTGAAAACTAAGTGGGTGTGCATACAATGTCGGAGTAATGGGCCATGGGTAGGCTGACCCAGGACCCAAGATCTTTCAAGACATCGGGGCAGGCCATGCCCCTCAGGCCGAGTCCCAGCGGGCGACCTTCGAGAAGGCCGAGTCCCAGCGGGCGACCTTTGAGAAGGCAGAGTCCCAGATGGTGACCTTCGAGAAGGCCGAGTCCCAGTAGGCGACCTTCGAGAAGGCCGAGTCCCAGCTGATGACCTTCGAAGAAGCAGAGCCCTCAGATGGCGACTCTGAAACAAGCCGACTCCGGGCTTGTGACCTCTCAAGGGGCCGCCTATGAGAGTCAGCCCGCGACTTATCACGAAGACCAATGCAGGGTACGGCCCCGTCGTGGCTGTCCCCTCGGACCCACGGGAAGAAGGCATGGCTACAGTGAGCCGCGTCACCAGGAGATCTCCGGTGAGGCGCGCATCGCTGCCCATGCCTCCTTGACTCAGCCATAGTGCACAAGGCACTCGTGCCCACGATGGCGGGTAGTACGGCCCAGAGATCGCCGGGCCCCGCTGAGATAGCGGAAGACGGCCGGAGAGTCGAAGACGGTTCACGGAGTCGGCCTCCAGTAGTCGGCCGCCTCGCCCGGCCCCACAAGCCATAAACCATATTGGACGGGAGTGGCGACAGGATCGCCGACAGACGGGCGGCACTGCTCCCACGCACCCCATGACCAAGCTCGCTATCAAGATCGCTGCACAAGTTTTCGCTGTCCATGGGGCCCGCCAACGGCGGCCCCGTGGCCGGTGGGGAGGACGGCTGCAAGAGAGATCGATGACTGGGGCCACGCCAACAGATTATTATTGTACTTCGGGTAGGCCTATAAACCCCCCGGGGCACCCATGCAAAGGGTTCGGCCCTGATAGCTTTTAGACACATAGCGCGAGGGGAAAGAGCTAGCCTTGCTCCTCCCTGCCTCCACACAGCTCAAGGAGCGCCATTGAACTATCACCCCATAGTGATCATGCGGAGACCCCGCAGAGCAGCAGTAGGGGTGTTATCTCCTCGAGAGCCCCGGTTGGGTAAGATTCGCCGGCGCGCATGTTCACGCCATCCTGCTTCTGTGCACCGCGACGCTCTACTCGCCCCACCATGATAAGCCACCCGCTGGCATATGTCGCACCCAACCTCCGACATTTGGCGCCCACCGTAGGCGAGGTGCACCGTCGTCCGGAGATCTGTTCGACGGAACCTCTTCCCTCGGGCGAAGCGAGCCAGCCCGCTCGCCAGATGGACTTCTCAGATCGACGCTATGCGCGGGCGCCGGCCGCCACAGCGAAAGCGGCTCGCCAACTCATCGGCGAGGTGCGCCCGATTTAACCTGCGAAGCGCGGCGCGGTGGCCCCGAGAACCTTCTCGCGGGCCTCTCGACCAACTTCAAGTCGCCAAGCGGCCTGCCAGACTTGAGTCCGAGGCTCCTCCGACCCGATGCTGGTCGACTCCGACGCCAGACGCTTGATACCTTCCCCACCAACGTGGTGGTTTACGACGAGCCGCTCAGAGGAGGAGAGTGACGAAGCGCCGCCACGGAGGTGCTCGCCATCGCCACGGCGAGCACTCCGGCGAAACGCCAGACCCGCCGCTCGCGCCTCGCAGACTGGTCCGCGCCTCCCAGAGGACGCGGACGCAGATGTTGAAGAACGCCGCCTTCAGATCATTGAAGGCGCCAAGAAGTTGGCAAGCATGAGACGCTTGTCCGGGCATACCAGCGAGATGGACCGTCTTTGGGCGCTCGCCGCCCGACCGGGCCGAGCCGCCTTGGAGTGGTCCGAGAGCCGGCGCGCTATCGCCGATCTGTTCGGAGCGGCGCCTGCACGCCACCTCGCGAGAACATCCGCGCCGCCCAAGCGGCGACCGAAGAGCTAAGGAACCTCGAAGGCGACGAGCGCCGTGTGATGACGGAGCGAGTCCAGCAGCTCCTCGACGCGGTTGCTGCGCAAAACGTGGCAGGCGGCCGTGCCAACATGCAGCAGCAGCAGAATGACGACTTACCCCCACGCCGAGATCAAGGCGCGACCTCCCGGACGCCGACTGGCGGGGTCCGCGGGAGGAAAGAGAAGGAGCCGGCTGCGAGCCACAGCCGGACTCGCATCTCCATCGAGCGCGACCAAGATGGCCGCCCCAGAGCAGTGGAGCGGCGAGACGATTATCTGCCTCCCCCGCCCCGAAGAGAACGGCGAAGTCCTCCGCCGCCGTTGAGCATCCGACTTTGAGATCGCCGCCGACGAGAGGGAGTCGAGAAACGATGCCCGCCACCGGATCGACCGACTCCACAGATCCTCGGCGTTAGAAGAAGAAGACGAGCTGGTCCGCTTTGCTTTGGGCCCCGTGATCGTAAACGAGCCTTTCCCCAAAGGGTTCACGCCCCTCGAGATACGCCTAAGTACACCGCCCGTGAAGCCGGAGGATTGGCTGATAGATTACTTCCACGGCCACAAGACGCTTAACGACAACAAGCGAAGTCATCAGAAGTATGTTCCCCTCATGCTCCAGGCACAGCCCGACATGGCTGAACAGCCCAAGCCCCGCAGATCAACAGCTGGGTCGACTTCATCAAGCCTTCATTCGCAACTTCACCAAAGACGCATAAGCGACCTCCCAAGCCGCCGCCAGCTCTCCTTGTGTGTGCAAGGCCTCAAGAATCGACGCTACGATTATCTCACGCTACTGGGGCGAAGCTCCGAACTCCCTGGAGGGCGCACGAGGTGCAGCCATTGAGTATTTTACGGCCGGTGCCGAGAGGCACCTCCTCAAGCACAAGCTCCTCCGCGACGAGCCCGAAACCGATTTAACCGCTAATCATAGCGCATAACACGCCACGGTCGACTCCTCTATGAAGACGGAGATCCAAGTCAACGCGGCTGGCAAGGTGACTCCCCAGGCTCCCAGAACGCCGGCTGGAGACGTCGGCCGACGACAGCAACAGAACGACAACAAGCGCAAAGCCCCCCAGCCGACTTCCAACAGTTGACAGGTCGCAGCAGTAGAAGATCAGCAGCCAGAGGGACAGCCCCCGGCCAAGCGGCAGAAGGGCGGCAAGTCCAATTGGTTGCCGGCTTTCTCTTATGAGCAGACTCTGGATGGTCCTTGCAAGTTTCACAGCGGCGCGAAGCCGCCAAACCACACCACCGTAAGTGCCACCGCTCGTCAGATCGCCAAGGAGACGGCTCGCCCCGCCGCCGCAGGGCCGCCGCCGCCGCCGCCTCCGAGCCGGGCGTCGCTCGGCCGGCGCGGGTCCAAGACGAAGTTCCCAAAAGAGCACGGAGCATACGAGTGTTCACCACCTGGCAGATGATCGGCGCAGAAAGCGCCAACAGAAGCAAGAAGTCAACGCAGTGATGCGTAAGCCCCGAGTTCATGCATTGGTCCAAGAAGCCTATCACCGAGTCGGGCAGATCACCCAGAGGTGATGCCGAGTCCGGCTCTTACGCTTGGTTCTCGGAGAAACCTTGGCCATCGACAAGCGGGCCGCCTGCTTCTCGCGGGTCCCGATAGACGGAGGCAGCAAGATAAACATCCTGCATAAGGATACCATGGAGAAGCTCGAATCAGCGGAGGCAGCTGCAGAGCAGCCGCACTGTTCCATGGGATTGTACCCGCCTCTCCTGTTCGCCGATTGGCAAGATCCCGATAGACGCCCCTTCGGAGACAAAGATCACTTCCGCCAGAGCCGATCTGGTTCGAGGTGGTGGATTTGGAAAGCCCGTACCACGCGCTGCTAGGTCGGCCTGCTCTGGCCAAATTCATGGCGGTTCCCCACTACGCCTACCTCAAGATGAAGATGTCGACCTCCAAGGGGATCCTGACCGTTGCCGGCGACTACAAGAAGTCGTCCGCCTGTGCGGCCAAGAGCAGTCGGCTGGCCGAGTCTTTGGTGATCGCAGCCGAGAAGCGGCTCCTAGATCGCTTTAGGCGATGGCTGGAAGCAGCCGGAGATGTCGCCCACCCCAAGGAGTCGGAGGCGAAGGATCATTCAAGCCGCTAAAGAAACCAAGAAGATACCCTTGGATCCGGAGCACCCAGAGAGGTACGCTATCATGGGCACCGGCCTCGACAAAGAATAGGAAGGCGAGCTCGCCGATTTCCTCCGTGAGAATCGACATCTTCGCGTGGTCCCCAAGGACATGCCAGTACCGACGAATTCGGCCGAGCACAAGCTACATGTCGTGCCAGATGTGAAGCTACCAGCAGCCCTTGCGCTACCGTCGAGAGAAGAGAAGAGTAGTGGAGAAGAGATAGCCCGCCCGGCAGCCGCTTCATCATGGAGGTGTTTTTTCGGAATGGTTGGCCAACCCGCACTAGTGTCAAGAAGAACAAGCAATGGCGATGTGCATCGACTACACCAGCCTCAACAAAGCTCGCCCAAAGGATCCGCTTTGTTCGCCAAGGATCGATCAGTGATAGACTCCACAGCCGGATGCAAGCTGTTGAGCTTCTTGGATGCATACTCGTGGTATCACCAGATCGCTGAATCCGGACGGATGATCAAGACCGCATTCATCATGCCGCTCGAGCCTTCGCTACCCGACGATGACGCTCGCTTGAGGAATGCTCGGCGCCACCTTTCAGCGCAGATGCGAAATGCCTCCTCAAGCAACTCGGCAGAATGCCCATGTTTATGTGGATGATGTGGTGGAAGACGGAGAAGGCGGGGGCGCTGCTAGAGGATCTTAAGGAGACCTTTGAGAATCTGCGCCGATTCCAGATCAAGCTCAACCCAGAGAAATGCGAGTTTGGAGTCCCACCCGGCCAACTCCTTGGTTTTCTGGTCTCCAAACGCGGAATAGAGTGCAACCCTGTGAAGATCAAGGACATAGAGAGGATGGAGGTACCCAGCCGACTGTTGGATGTGCAAAAGTTCACCGGCTGCTTGGCTTCAATAAGCCGATTCATCACCGGTCGGGCGAAAGCTCGCCATTGTATCAACCGATGAAGAAGACGACTTTTTTCGAGTGGAACCACAAGGCGATGAGGCATTTCTCCAATCAAGAAGATGTCATGACTCCTCAGGTCGGGCGGCTCCGACTCCCAAGGAGCCCATGCTCTATACATCGCCGCCACCAGCCGGTAGTCAGCACAGCTTATTGTAGTCGAGCGCAAGGAGGAAGGCAAGGCGCCCCGTCCAGAGACCAAGATATTACCCGAGCGAGGTATCGCCGACCTCCAAGCGTAACTACCTCACTACCGAAGATGTGCTACGGCGGCATTTTGCCGCCAAGAAGTCAAGCCCTACTTTCAAGAGCATGCAATCACTGTGGTTTGCACCGCCCCACTCGCGAGATCATCGAAGTCGAGATGCTTCCGCCGAGTGGCCAAGTGGGCCATCGATCTAGCTCTCTACACGATCTACTACCAACCTCGCACCGCCATCAAGTCGCAGGCGCTTAGCCGATTTCCTCGCCGACTGGCCGAGACTCAAGATTTGCCGCTCATACCGACTCTACTCATTGGCGATCGATTTCGACGGCTCCCAGATGCGCCCGCCTCGGAGCCGTCGCCCTCACCTCCCCAAGGGCGATAAGCTCAAATACGCTGCAAATCCACTTCGCCGCCTCCAACAACGTCGCCGAATATGAAGCACTCGTCCATGGGCTGCGGTTGCCAAGGAACTCGGCATTCGCGGATCCGTGCTATGGCGACTCGACTTGGTGGTTCAAAGAATATCCGCGATCGACGCCAAGGACGCAAACATGGCAAGCTACCGCTTTTGGTGCAGCAGCTCAGCGGATATTTTGAAGGATGTGAATTCTCCACGCATCAAGAAACGACAACGATCAAGCAGATGCATTGGCGCGAGTCGGCTCCACTCGCCAGCGATACCTTTTGGCGCCACCCTTGGCGCCTCCTCAAGCCGCCTATCAAGCCTTCACCAGAATCCGACTCCATTTTCGTGTCGGCCCCCAGAGATAGTCGGATCCGACTCCAAGACCTCAAAGAAGCGACCTCAAGAAAGCCACAGCCGGCCGGGGATCGCGCCCGGCCGGCTCGGGACCGCGCCAATGGGCCTAGAGATTCCTCAATTCAGCAAGCGGCAGCGAATCCAACCCGCCGCCTCCCAGCCCAGCCACCCTTGTCCAAGTCATTTGTGGTGGCAATCAAGAGATAGCAGCACCTTCATGGGCGCAGCCCATCCTCAAGTTCCTAGTCAACAAGGAGTTGCTCGCAGATGAGACTCGCCTCGGCAAGTACAACGCCGAGCGGCAGGCACCATAGTCAACAGAGAGTTAGTCGACGCAGGCCACCGGTGTCCACCAGCCAAGCAGAGAATCGAGCAAGGCCAAAGCGATCCTCAAAGACATCCATCGTATGCAGTGTGGTCACCATGCAGCCTCGAGGGCGCCAGGCCAAAGCCTTTCAAGACAGCTTTTTTGGCCGATCGCCTGAAGAAGCTAAAGAACTAGTCAAGAAGTGCAAGGTGCTGTGTTCCGCTTCCAAGCCCCTTCACCGCTTCGTGACTAAAGACAATCCCCATCGCCTGCCCTTCGCAGTTTGGGGCTTGGACATGGTGGGACCTTTCAAGACGGCCCGAGGCGGCTCGACTCATTTGCTCGCCGCAGCGGGACAAGTTCACCAAGTGGGTAGAAGCAAAGCCCATCAAGAAATTAAATGGGCCCACAAAGAAGGACCTTCATTGCCGACATCACGGTGCGGCACGGCATACCGCATAGCATCATCACGCATAACGGCACCAATTTCGCCAAAGGCGCCTTGGCTCGCTTACTGCGCGACGCAGGCATCCGACCGACCTAGCGTCCGCTGCCCATCCACAATAAACGGCCAGGTGGAACGAGCTAACGGCTCATCCTGTCCGGCATCAAGCCTCGATTGGTCGAACCACTCGAGCGCCGGCCGGGCTGTTGGGTGGAAGAGCTGCCTTCCGCCCTCCGAGTCTGCGCGACGACACCGAACAGATCAACCGGCTTCACGCCGTTTTCCTCGCTTCACGGTGCCGGTTGCTATCCCGACGGATATACAATTCGACTCTCCGCGAGTCTCTATGTACACCAAGAGGAGGTTGAAGAAGCACGCCAAGACGGCGCCGACCTGCCGGAAGAGGGCCGGTTGTTGGCACTCACCGTCCAAAGATCTACCAGCAGAGTCCGCGCGATACTACAACCGCAAGGTCAAGCCAAGATCATTCCAAGAGGGCGACCTTGTGCTCGCTGATTCAGAGAACAGCCGGCCAGACAAGTTGTCGGGCGCTTTGGGAGGGCCCTTCATCATCGCAGAAGGTGCCGGGAACGACGCCACTACTTGATCGACGCCGTAAGCCTCGAAAGCACGCAAGAGAGACGACTCCGCAAAGAAACAGAGCGCCAGGAACGCAAATCTTCTTCAAGATTTTACAGCTGATGCAGATGTATCACGCTACCCCTTTTGTATTAAGTACTAAGACCTTAGGCCTTCGAGACGAGCTCGGGACTGCCTTTTGATTATCTCAGATGATATGGATCTCGCTCAAATGCTTCCTCCTTTTTATCATATCGTTCGCACTGGTCCGACTAGTCGCCCGGGACTCGCCGCTTTGTGCTATGAAATGCTCCTCGAGGTCGATAAGTAATGTGTTGCGCTCAAAGCCGCCTCTCTCGAAAGCCGCAGCTCGCAGAGCGATCTGCCGGTAAACGGGAGATGGAGAGAGCGAAGACATGAAAAACGGCTAAGGACTTAAGAGCTACGATAGCCCAAGCCGGCCCCGCTTCTCATCGAATCGACCCACGAGCAGTCGGCTCATAGTTTCAACCTTTATCAAGGACGACCGACTTTCGAGAGTCGGCCTGTCGATCCCCAGCCAAACTTGCTACGGCGTCCTAAACGACTAAGTACTTGCCTCCTAAAGTAGCTGGAGCTGACCCAAATGCAGTCCGGCAGAGCGGCTGCCCAATGGGCAAGGCAAAACCAAGGAAGGCGGCAAAGGAAAAAGTCTAAGGAGCCAAAGCAAAGAAAGGCGGAAATTTGATAAATATGTACATAAGGCCCTTGGCCGAATACACCCCGCGGGTGGAATTGTTTGAAACTGACAAGTTTTTCAAAGTACAAAAGAGACAGGTAAAGCTGATGCACTCTAGGGGGCGGCCTACGGAGCCGGAGGACCGGAGGCGGCGGCGGTGTCCGACGTCGAGGCGATCGGCTGCGCTGATTCGGCTTGGTCGCCAGCAGCGACGGCCGCCTGGTCCTTTCGAGGCTCGCTCTTTGGAGGCGCGATCGCTGAGGCTGGCCGCCTGCCGTGTTCTGGCGCCTCCGCCTCGCCTCCGCCCTCCGCTTCGCCCTCCCCTCGGTGTTGGAGCCGACACCTCGCTGAGTCCTCCTCAGACTCGGGTGCATCCCAACCACTCAAGGGACCTCCTCGCCGTCGGCAGTCCGCTCGGGCACAAAGACACTGGTGTCCGTGGTACTCGCGATGGCCGCCGCTACTTCGACAAGGGCGCCTTCCACGCCCCAACTCGGCTGGGCCTCGACCGAACGCGCCAGCGGTCCAGTCCAGCCTGTGGTACCACCCTTGATTTAACTCGAGAGCCTGTCGTGCTCGGCGGGCCGAGGAGCCCTTCCAAGCTTCGCGACCAACGGCGACCTCCAGCCGGTCGGCCGTCCGACCGGGCGGTGCGAAGAGCCGCACCTCCGCCCAGGCGGCAACGACTTAAGCGGCCGGCGTTGAAGACGACGCATCAAGCGGTGAGCAGGACGAAGGCGAGCCCCGATGCTCAGGAGCTACTCGTCAATGGTTCGGGGGGCGTTGGCAGCGATCACTTCGCCCTGCGCCCTCCGCTCCTCCCGATCCGCCTCGATGGCCGGAGGGACGGCCTGCGAGTGACCGGGGAAGAAGTCTGCCAAAGACAAGAAAAGGAAACAGTCAGAAAAACCAGAAGACAGTTCGACACAGAGTCGAAAGACCAAAGAAGAGAAGCCAGGAGTTACCATCGACAATGTCCTCGAGCACGTGATAGCCGGAGGTCAGCATCGCCTCACGGTCGGTCCAGGCGGCCCGCTCCATCGCGAACTCGGCTAGAAGGGCCTCCTCCCGCGACTTGGCGTTCTCCTGTGCTTCCCGAAGCATGTCCTTCTGCTCGGCCAGCTGCGTCGCCAGAAGGTCGCGCTCTCGGACGAGCGTGTCGCACTCCTCCTCCTTAGCGCGACGGGCGGCGTTGGCCTCATCCAGCTGCCCTCGAAGGGCGGCATTGGCGTCTGAAGGCCAAAGAAAGATAAAGCATCGTCAACAAAGAAGGTCGCTGGAGATCCGCCCGATCGCCAGCAGTCGGCCCAATCTCGGGGATTACACCAGGTGCGCCAGCGCTTGCCAAGAAGGAAGAATCCACTCACCTTGACTCTCCGCCAGATCGGCGGTCCGCTTCTCAGCTCCTCAACGCGGTTGAAGGCGTAGCGCGGAGGTTGTGATACTCCTGCAAGGCCGCAAAGCAAAGTCAGCCTTCGAGCTCTAGAAGGAGTTCCGAGCCGCTTTGCTCAGCAGACCGACTCCAACTCGGGATTACACCAGCAAGAGTGCATGCCCCCCACGTAAAAAAGACAAGAGATTAAAAGGAAAACAAAGCATACCGGACGTAGGCCCGCAGAGGCCGATGCGCGTCTTGGTGTAGAGTTGAGGGCATCGCCGCAAGGCGCAACTTGACCGAACGCCCGTAGCTGGTTTCAGCGGGTCGTGCCGCCGCCTTGGGCACCCAGCCGGTGGGCGCGGCATCGAGGCTTCCGACATCCAGGTTCGCCATGCCGGGCGACGTCGATCTCCCGAGCCGCGCGGTGCGAGCTTCGCCCTCTCGATCTGGCGGCGTGTCGGCACGGGCGACTGGAGAAGCAGCTGCAAGATCGGCGTCGCCCGCAGTCGGCGGATCTGTGGGTCCACCGGCTGCTTGCCGTGCGGCTCAAGACGGAGGCGGCGGAGGTGGCGGAGGCGTACGCGGGTGTCCGAGCCTGCGCCGCCACCTTCCTCTGCGAGAGGGTTGGCGCCGCCGACCTCCCGGTCTGCCCGTAGAATTGGGGGTGGCGGCGCCGACGACACCGAGGGACGAGACGCTGCTGGGCGCATTTAACGGCCGCCTCAAGATCCTGCTTTTGCGCGGCGCGCCACGGCCTCATCCAGATGCCGCTGGCGTTGGCGGCCGCCTTCTCGCCTGCGCTTTCTCCAGCGCCTCCTCCTCCGCCGCTTCTCCTGCGCGTGCAAGGTCTGCCGCCTCGAGGTCGGCGGCGGGATCAACCCGCCGCGTGTTGAGGACGCCGCCCCGACCCCCCATGACGGAGGGCACGGCGACTCTCTCAAGGGAGAGGGGGGCATCGGAGAAGAAGGGGGAAGTCGAAAGATCCAAGGAAAGTCGAAAGAAACAAAGAGTAAGGGACTTACGAAGAAACAAGCGGCGTTTTTCACTTCCTTCCGAAGCGGTTGGCCTTGTGCGCCGCTTCCCGCTTGGTCGCGGCGGTGGTTCCCCTGGGTTTCTTCGACCTGCCGCCGGGCGCACTTGGCCCGGCGTGACGCCTTTTTGCGCCTGCCTGGTTGGAGGGGCCGGCTCTTGGTTGGCGGCGCGGGACGACTTCCGCGTCGATGTCGCCCTCGGGCTAGTCGGTGAAGGTCGCCGACGGTCTGAGGCCGCCGTCTTCCTCCTCTCCGCCGCCTTCGGCGTCGGCCTCCAGCGCCGCGGCCCCCAAGTCAGGATCGTCGATGTCGCTGACCTCGCGGTCAGGGACATACTCACGCGGCTCTCTCAGGGCACCGGCAGCGGGCGCCGTGAGGGGATTCTGCTCAAGAATACCAACACGATCAGAGCTCGAAGTCGGATACAAGCGAGATTGAAGTACAGACGGAAACAGCTTACCACTGGCGGAGGGTTGTCACGCGAGTACGGCTCCTTGCCGAACTGCCACTCGTCGGTGAACTTGCAGTGGGCGATGAGGTTCACCATGTTCGCCACTTCTCCACGCTGCATGTCCTGGTGCACAGCCGCTTGATCGTGTCGGCCGCCATCTAATGAGATGAGGTGGGGCCGCCTTGAAGCGGAAGAACCCGGCGCCACCACGGCGGCGAGAGATCGGAGGCGACGAGCCCTCCGATCACGTCATGACTCGGAGGCGCGCCACGGCGCCGACTCCGGAGGGCGAAAGCGACTTCGTCTGGTGGGACCAGCTAGGCGGCCGCCCAGTCAGCGGCTCGGAGTTGAAGGGCGGCAGGTTAACCCAATCGCCGTCGGTGGTGACGTTCTTCACGTAGAAGTACGTCTTCTGCCACATCTTCACCGACTTCACCAGCGGGATGGGCGGAAAGGGGTTGTCGGCCGTCGTGTGCCGTGTCGCGATGTAGGTACCGCACTGCGCCGGCGTGCCGGCAGCCTGTGTGCCGAGCTTCGAAGAGAAGAACTCCCCCCACAGCTCGAGGGTGGGGAGAACGCGATGTAGCCCTCGCGACAGGTGGCGAAGGCGGAGAGAAGCACCACCGTTGGGGTGAGGTGGTGCGGCTGCAAGTTGTACAACTCGAGGAACGAGCGGAGGAACCCGCCGCGGGAGCCCCATCCGCGCATGAGATGCGAAGCGGAAGATGACCCCTCGCCCGCCGCGCTGGCCGGATTTCTCCCGCCGGCGCAGGGCGGGCCTGCACCAAATCCGCGCTCGGGAGGCGGCGAGCCCGGCGAAGGAACTTGATGTCCTCCGCATCCACGTCCGAGCCATCCCACTCGCCAGAGCGCGAGGCGGGAGGCGCGGCGGAGTAAGAGCTCATCGTCGGCAAGGAAGAAGAAAGCGACGGAGCGAGGCGAAGGAAGAAGAAGGGAAAAGAGTGGGGGAGGGAGTGCGCGTGCTGTGCCGCCGCTCCCCCTCGGCCTATTTATAGCCCCGTGGGCTGAGAAGCCGAGGGGGCGACGGGGATTAATCGCGCCACGACCCCACAACGCCCACGATTAAATCCCCACGGTTATCGCCGCAGAACCACGTGGGGATGCCAACCGCCCTCGGCCGCAGCGGATCCGCTTGGGAGCCGAGGCGCGGTAATGGCGGGCCCCACCTAGCGGCCCGTCCCGTCACGCGCGTGGGCTGGCAGGCTGTCGCCTCCACGTGGCGTCACGTGATAGGACCGTCTCGTAAATGGCAGGTAAGCGTAGCCGATACGCCGCCGGTTTCCCGCCACGACTTGCGAATGGCGGCCCCTCACGGGCCAGGCCGACTCCAGCGAGGCGGCCCGAGGACGCGGCAGCCGAATCTCAGAGTCGGCACCGCAGAGACTGAAACTGCCGAAGCCCCACGAGGCGGCGCCCGCCGGGCTTCGCCAGCTTCGGGGACTACTGTCGGAGTAATGGGCCATGGGTAGGCTGACCCAGGACCCAAGATCTTTCAAGACATCGGGGCAGGCCGTGCCCCTCAGGCCGAGTCCCAGCTGGCGACCTTCGAGAAGGCCGAGTCCCAGCGGGCGACCATCGAGAAGGCTGAGTCCCAGCTGGCGACCTTCGAGAAGGCCGAGTCCCAGTAGGCGACCTTCGAGAAGGCCGAGTCCCAACTGACGACCTTCGAAGAAGCAGAGCCCTCAGATGGCGACTCTGAAACAAGCCGACTCCGGGCTTGCGACCTCTCAAGGGGCCGCCTATGAGAGTCGGCCCGCGACTTATCACGAAGACCAATGCGGGGTACGGCCCCGTCGTGGCTGTCCCCTCGGACCCACGGGAAGAAGGCATGGCTACAGTGAGCCGCGTCAACAGGAGATCTCCGGTGAGGCGCGCACTCGCTGCCATGCCTCCTGACTCAGCCACAAGGCACAAGGCATCGTGCCCACGATGGCGGCGAAGTACGCCCGTGAGATCGCCGGGCCCCCGTCTGTGAGATAGCGGAAGACGGCCGAGAGTCCAAGACGGCCCTACGGAGTCGGCCTCCCAGTCGGCCGCCTCTCGCCCGGGCCCCACAAGCCATAAACCAGATTGACGGGAGTGGCGATAAAGATCGCCGACAGACGGCGGCACTGCTCCCACGACCCCATGACCAAGCTCGTCATCAAGATCGCTGCACAAGAATTACTGTCCATGAGGCCCGCCAATCGGCGGGCCCCTGTGCTTCGGGCGGGGAGGACGGCTGCAAGAGATCGACGATCGGGGCCATGCCCAGTCAGATTACCATTGTACCCCCGGGGGTAGGCCTATATAAACCCCCCGGGGCACCCATGCAAAGGGTTCGGCCCTGATAGATTTTAGACACATAGCGCGAGGGGAAAGAGCTAGCCTTGCTCCTCCCTGCCTCCACACAGCTCAAGGAGCGCCATTGTACTATCACCCCATAGTGATCATGCGGAGACCCCAGCAGCAGATGAGGGTGTTATCTCCTGAGAGCCCCGGCTGGGTAAGATTCGCGGCGTGCATGTCTTCGCCTCATCCCGTTTCCAGGCACCGGCGACGTTCTACTCGCCCCCACCATGATAAGCCACCCGTTGGCATATGTCGCACCCAACCCCCGACATACAACTTGCTTGCTCATGAAGACCCGTTGGCATATGTCGCACCCAACCCTCGTTGGAATATACAAGCCAAGTTCTATAATGAAAATTCCCACTAGTATATGAAACTGACAATATAGGAGACTCACTATATGAAGAACATGGTGCTACTTTGAAGCACAAGTGTGGAAAAAGGATAGTAACATTGCCCCTTTTCTTTTTCTTTTTTTTTCTTTTTTCCCTTTTATTTTGGCCCCCTTTTTTATTTAGGCTCCTTTGGCCTTTTCTTTTTTTTCTTTTCTTTTTTTCATGGGGCAATGCTCTATAATGATGATCATCACACTTTTATTTACTTACAACTCGATACTAGAACAAAGATATGACTCTATATGAATGCTTCCGGCGGTGTACCGAGATGTGCAATGATCTAGCGTAGCAATGACATCAAAAAACGGACAAGCCATGAAAACATCATGCTAGCTATCTTACGATCATGCAAAGCAATATGACAATAAATTCTCAAGTCATGTATATGATGATGATGGAAGTTGCATGGCAATATATCTCGGAATGGCTATGGAAATGCCATGATAGGTAGGTATGGTGGCTGTTTTGAGGAAGATAAAAGGAGGCTTATGTGTGACAGAGCGTATCATATCACAGGGTCTGGATGCACCGGCGAAGTTTGCACCAACTCTCAAGGTGAGAAAGGGCAATGCACGGTACTGAAGAGGCTAGCAATGATGGAAAGGTAAAAGTGCGTATAATCCATGGACTCACATTAGTCATAAAGAACTCATACACTTATTGCAAAAGTTTATTAGCTCTCGAAGCAAAGTACTACTACGCATGCCCCTAGGGGGATAGATTGGTAGGAAATGACCATCGCTCGTCCCCGACCGCCACTCATAACGAAGACAATCAAAAAACACCTCATGCTTCAAATTTGTCACACAACGGTTACCATACGTGCATGCTACGGGACTTGCAAACCTCAACACAAGTGTATCTACAATCCACAATCACCCACTAGCATGACTCTAATATCACCATCTTTATATCGCAAAACTATTGCAAGGAATCAAACATATCATATTCAGCGATCTACAAGTTTATGTAGGATTTTATGACTAACCATGTGAATGACCAATTCCTGTCATCTCTCTAAATTTATATAAGTGAAGCAAGAGAGTTTAGTTCTTTCTACAAAAGATATACCCACGCTCTAACAAATATAAGTGAAGCAAAAGAGCATTCTACAAATGGCGGTTTTCTATGTAAAGAGAAACAGGCAATCCAAACTTCAAATGATATAAGTGAAGCACATGAAGCATTCTATAAAGCCATACCCAAAAGATTTAAGTGAAGTGCAATGAGCATTCTATAAATCAACCAAGGACTATCTCATACCAGCATGGTGAATAAAATAAAAGTGAAAACTAAATGCAAAAGACACTCCAAGACTTGCACATATCGCATGAACGAAACGAATAGAAAACATACGGATACTTGTTGAAGAAAGAGGGGATGCCTTCCGGGGCATCCCCAAGCTTAGACGCTTGAGTCTCCTTGAATATTTACTTGGGGTGCCTTGGGAATTCCCAAGCTTGAGATCTTGCCTCTCTTCCTTTTCCTCATATCGAGACCTCCTCGATCAAACACTTCATCCACACAAAACTTCAACAGAAAACTTGGTAAGATCCGTTAGTATAATAAAGCAAATCACTACTCTAAGTACTGTAGCAAACCAATTCATATTTTGTTTTTGCATTGTTTCTACTGTAATATAACTTTTCCTTGGCTTAATCCATTAATATAAATTGATAGATTCATCAAAACAAGCAAACTATGCATCAAAAATAGAATCTGTCAAAAACAGAACAGTCTGTAGAAATGTGAACATGCACCATCCTTCTGTTAACCCACAAATTCTACCAAAATTAGGAAAAATAGACAAGTGGTATAGCAAGACAGTACAAAAAGAATCAGAACTAATTGACGTTCCAGTTAAAAATGTAAAATCGCGCACTACAGCCAAAGTTTCTGTCCTGCACCGTACAAACCAACAAGCATTGTAAACATCCTAAAGGCAAACCTTGACACATTTTTTTTATAATACAATGGAATTGTACAAGGGGATACTTATTTTTGTTGAAAAGTTTCTGTAATTAAGATTCACAAAGTTTCCGTGAGCATGAACAAAGTTCAAGGCTAGCTCCCACTTCAACAATGCTTATCTCTCTTACTTTCACTTTCCTTTTTGAAAAGTTTTGGGTTCCCCTCTTTATTTTTTTGTTTTTAAACTATATAAAAGCACTCAACAGAAATAAATGACTCTCTAAAACTTCCGAGTTGTTTCCCTGGCAGCGCTTTCTTTAAAGCCATTAAACTAGGCATATAGTGCTCAAGTAATGAATCCACCCGGATCCCAAGGTATATCAAAGCCAATTTTAATCAACAATGATTTGTAATTTAGTAGTTATCACAAAGTAACATATATCAAGCAATAACGAAGTATAACTCTCTTCCTATGCATCGGCATGTCATAAAAGAACAATTCATGCACACCAAGTAAAGGCCAATGCATAGTGTAAACAGTTTCTTGCGATTCTATCATGTTGGAAACATAGAGAGGTGGAGATATAGTTCCTCTCTCATAATAATTGCAAGTAGGAGAAGCAAGCACATGCATATTATATCTATCAAAATTATCATGTGCAACGGTAAAAGGCAACCCATCGATATAATCCTTAATAAGCACAAACTTCTCCGATATAGTGTAGTCGGGAGAATTCAAAAAGATAATAGGACTATCATGCGTGGGTGCAATAGCAACAATTTCATGTTTAACATAAGGAACTATAGCAAGTTCATCTCCATAAGCATAATTCATATTAGCATCTTGGCCACAAGCATAGCAAGCATCATCAAAAAGGGATATTTCAAGAGAATCAACGGGATCATAGCAATCATCATAGCAATCATCCTTCGGTAAGCACGAAGGGGAATTAAACAATGTATGAGTTGAGGAGTTACTCTCAATAGAAGGTGGGCATGGGTGATCAATCCGCTCTTCTTCCTTTTCTTCGCTCTTCTCATCATCTTTTTCATCTAATGAGCTCATAGTTTCATCAATTTCTTCTTCCATAGCTTCCTGCAAAATATTAGTCTCTTCTTGGACAGCGGAGACTTTCTCAATAAATGCATTAATATTGTAATTGTATTCATAATTTTCATAGCAATATCTAATTATAGCAAGATTTTCTGGACTATAAACTGAATCATCAAAATCGTCAAACGCTTTAAACATAGATTCAATCTCATAAGCACCCATAAAAGCAACATATTCTTCTATTTGTTCCACATCATAGTAGTCATATACACCTTAGCATAAGAAGCTAAGGTTTTCTTATCATTGAATTTGCATGAAAAGGGAAGGTGTGGAGCCTTCATCCTAGAGCAATAAGTATAATCATGTATCAAGCATAGTTGACGAGCATACCAACGCAATATAGAAATTTGATCCCATAATAGTTTCCCTTTTGTGTCAAGCGATAATCCCTAAAGTATTCACGTTGATCCAACGTGTCTCCCATAACATAATTGAATGGGGTTTTCTCAGGATTATCAAAGTAGTACATAATATCTTGAACATAATGAGCATCGAGGGTTTTAGGAGGTTCCCCATCTCCATGAGTAGCATCTACACCTAATTTTTTTGGTATTTCGTGTTCCATATCCATAACTAAAGATAGATAACAACTTAGAACAGCAAATAAAAATTACTTCGTGATAAAGCAAACAAGCACACACGAGAATATTCACCCCATGTTATGACTCCCCGGCAACGGCGCCAGAAAAAGGTCTTGATAACCCGCAAGTATACGGGATAATTGTAGCCTCTTTCGATAAGTAAGAGTGTCAAACCCAAAAGGAGCTAAAGGTAGAACAAATATTCTCTCAAGTCCTATCTGCCACTGATACGACTCTACGTACGCTTAGTGTTTGCTTTACCTAGAACAAGTATGAAACTAGAAGTACTTTGTAGGTGGGATAGGATAGGTTTGCAAGATAATAAAGAGCATGTAAATATAAACTAGGGGCTGTTTAGATAAAGAAGCAATAAAGTAAATATAGCGAGTGTGGAAAAGTGCTGGTAGGAGTTGTGAAATTTTCCCTAAGCAATTGACTACGTTACTAGACCGGTAATCACTATTACAATTCTATTTGAGGGAGAGGCATAAGCTAACATACTTTCTCTTCTTGGATCATATGCACTTATGATTGGAACTCTAGCAAGCATCCGCAACTACTAAAGATCATTAAGGTAAACCCAACCATAGAATTAAAGTATCAAGTCCCCTTTATCCCATATGCAAAAAAACTACTTACTCGGGTTTGTGCTTCTGTCACTCACGCCACTCACCATAAGCAAATCATGAACATATTGCAAACCCTACAGCGAGAATCCCTCACGCTTGCGCGACACGGAGGGCACAATAGGACAGCACCAATAATAAAACATGCAACTCAAACCAATCATAGCAATTCATCAATCACCGATAGGACAACAAAAATCTACTCAGACATCATAGGATGGCAACACGTCATTGGATAATAATATGAAGCATAAAGCACCATGTTCAAGTAGAGGGTACAGCGGGTTGCGGGAGAGTGGACCGCTGAATATAGATGGGGGAAGGTGATGGAGATGTTGGTGAAGATGGCGGAGGTGTTGGTGAAGATGGCGGTGATGATGATGGCCCCCGGCAGCGCTCGGGCGCCACCGGAAGCAAGGGGGAGAGAGCACCCCTTCTTCTTCTTCTTCTTCTTCCTTGACCTCCTTCCTATATGGGAGAAGGGTTTCCCCTCTGGTCCTTGGCCCCCATGGCTTGGGAGGGTCGAGAGCCCCTCCGAGATTGGATCTATCTCTCTATCTCTCTCTGTTTCTGCGTTCTCAGATTCTGCCCCTTCACCATTTCTTTTATATCCAGAGATCCGTAACTCCGACTGGGGTGAATCTTTCGCCCAGATTTTTCTCATAAAATTAGCTTTATTGCGGCAAAAGAAGAGCGTCAACCGCCTTACAGGTGGCCCAGGAGAGTGCCAGGTGCGCCCAGGGAGGGCGCGCCCCCCTATCTCCTGGCCACCTCGGACATCGTTTCGCGTTGATTCTTCCTCCGGAAAATCCCAAATATTCCAAAATAATTCTCTGTCCGTTTTTATCCCGTTTAGATTCCGTTTGATATTGGGTTTCTGCGAAACATAAAACATGCAACAAACAGGAACTAGCACTAGGCACTAGATCAATATGTTAGTCCCAAAAATAGTATAAAAAGTTGCCAAAAGTATATGAAAGTTGAAGAATATTGGCATGGAACAATCAAAAATTGTAGATACGACGGAGACGTATCATCCATTCCTTGCTTCCAACCAGTCTTGAATGTTCTTCATGAAGTTGGGCTCCTAAATTTCTGCGCTGACATCTGCGATTGGAATGAAGGGATAATTCTTTAATTCTATGCCACTCTGCACCTCACAGGAAACGTGGATGATGTGAATTCATGGGTCTTTGACTGGATGACTGAGAATACTCATTAAAAAGCCCCGACCTCTGAATTGCTTCACGCCGTATCACTCAGTCCCCCTGTTGAAGGTGCAAGGCTCATGTATGAGGAACCTGAACTTTCAAATCATCTGATGAAAGTGCTAATGAAGCCTTTAAAGGCTGGCCAAGCTCCTCGAACCACCTTCCTAGTGAAGGATTTATTTTATGTGCCAAGGACATTCTACCGCATTCTGACCAAAACCCTCAGGCCAATCAAAGGCCACAACTATGAAGAAGAGGAAGTTATTGGCATCATGAAGAATCTACTGTTCAACATCATACATGGGATTCCCATTAGCTATCACGATTTCATCATGACGACTTTGGATAATGCTGCTCTGTCGCCTTTTGAGTTGAAGTCTTATGCTCCCTGGATTATGAAATTCATCAGATCAAGGTCTTCAATTCATTACAAGGTAGATTGTCAGAATCATCTCAGATATTTGCCTCCTATTGAAGTCCTCAAAAGGACCATTTCTTATGTTGATGAAAAAGGCAAAACTGCTGTTATTGATGAAGGTACTCGTCCATTGGATGGTTAGTTTTGCAAAGCTGCATCTTACTCCACCAATGATGACTCTGCAACACAAGACTCTGCCGCTAAAGCTTCAAAGCCAATTCCTCAAGCCACTGCTCCACGAGTGATGACTATCGTGAGCTTCTCCTAAGTCTTCATCAGAAGGTCGATCGCAATCACAAGTGGGTCAATCGTCAATTTGCTTCAATTCTTTAGAACATGACTGTCATGCAAAACACTGTGAAGAAAAATCATTACTATGCGCATGAAATCTCTGATCGCACTTGGGCCATATTTTCACCTTTACGGTGATGAAGACCTCAAGCAGATGGGATTTCAACATGACTTTGACTGGTCTCAGCCTCCTTCGAAGAAATTCAAGAAGGTCAAAGTTCCTTAGCTGGTTACAAGTTCATATTCTTCATTGCGTGAGACGGATGAAGCTGAAGATTTGAACGACATTGCCGCAAGACTTACTTCAACAGACGACCCCAACAACGCTGGCGCTCCTCCATCGACATCATGATGATATTCTTCAGGGGTGTTAGTCCTCATTTTTCATCCCTTTTGGTCATTCGATAACAAATGGGGAGAAATTTGAGTTAGTCATCAAGCGGGTTCCATATATGGGTTGTTTTTGTTGTTAAGTTACAACTCTTGCTTTTCTGGGGTGTTTGCTCTGATGAGTTGTAAAATTAAGTCTGATGGTGGTCTGACACTTTTGAACTGCTTTCTGCATGCTTATTTCCTCAGGTACCTTACTTCGTCAGACACCATATTTCATCATGCATTTCAAATTCTTCATATCATATGTTAAATGCGTGGATGAATTACAAGATATAGGGGGAGACCTCCATGATATTACTCTACAATGTGCATTTGCAACCAAAGCAAATTCCTCCAATATGCACGTCTTCAGGGGGAGTTCTTCTATATCTTGCAATCAAATTCCTCAATCAGTATTTACACTTCTTATGTTTATACCCGTTGAAAACTTAACCTATTTGTCATCGATCACCAAAAAGGGGGAGGTTGTAAGTGCATCTAGTGCCCCTTAGTGATTTTGGTGTATTGAAGACTTATAGGTTAAGGGACTAATGTGTTTGAGAGTGTACAGAGGGTTTATAAGTCTATGAGGAGTTTGATATTTACAAAGAAAGTCAGCCCCTAAAAATGAATGTCTTCAGTTGAAGACTTTGGTTTTCTTGAAGACTTTGAAACTAAGGAATTTGGTGTGGCCTTGAAGACTTTGATATTGATGCGAGGATTATGAAGCGTGAAGACCTTTGTTTTCATAGTTTTATTTTCTCTTTCTTGAGTCATAGGAAACACCGTACTGTTAAAGGGGTCGAGGTAAAACTAAGGAAACACTTTCCAAGTTATGCTCATCTCAAAGTCTACACATACCCAATCATTTCAAGTGAAGCCTTTGGAAATCTCATACAGTTCAGTCAATTTCTTCAGTGACAGAGACGAAGATCTTCTGGTCTCTGAGGAATTTGTTCTAACTGAGGAGTTAGGAATTCGCCAGTTCGGATTGCCTACAAGTGAGGAACATGATAGCCCTGAGGAATTTGAGAGCTCAAATTTCCGACCGTTGCTGTGCTACGCGCCAACTGTCCCAAATATCGTATCCACCTCACGGTCATATCATTGAAGGGCAATTATGTCTTATCATGTCGGGTTGCTCCCCTGTTATAAATATCCGCCCCCTACAACCACTAGTTGGTTGGTTGCTCCGAGAGAAACTGACACTTGTCATTGAGAGCATCCCATCCTTCGAGGACTTTGAGTGAAAATCATCAAGTGAGGAAGAAACCCAAACCCAAACACCTACAACCCAAAGTGATTGAGAATCACCGAAGAGATTGTTCCTGTGTGGAACCGACGCATGTTACCTTTGAAGACTGTGCATCTTCCAGACGGTTAGGCGTCATGGTCTAGAGCATCCAAGAGGAATTGTGGATCGCCGAGTGACCAAGTCTGTGAAGGTTTGGAAGTCACCTGAAGGCTTACCAGGAGTGATTGGGCGAGGTCTGTGTGACCTTAGCTCAAGGAGAATATGGTGAGGACTGTGTCCTCAGGTTTAAATACCTAGCCGCTCCAACCAGACGTACAACTGTTACAACAGTTGGAACTGGTCTACCAAATCATTGTCTTCACCAAGCCACTGGTTCTATTTCCTCAACCCCTCCATTTCCTAATTCATGTGTTTATGAAATTGATCGTTAATGTTTGAAGACTTTGACTGAAGACTTTCTCAATTTCCTCAATCATATTTCTTCATTCACTTTGTCTTCTGCCTGCTTATCCTATTTACACGCTACATGTGCTCTGTATATGTTTCATTTCATCATGATGACTATGCTACTGCTCTGTTATGCATGCACCTGAGTACTTATTCCACTGCTTGTAGTTCGTCGCTTAGCAAATTCCTCAAGTTCAATTTCCTCAGTGATGAATTTGTAAAAATCTCCAATTCACCCTCCTTTTAGTCGACTTAAGGCACTTTCAATAACGACCACATATGGGTTCAAGTGTGGCCCTGTAGATAACCTACAAAAAACTATACAAGTTTGTCTGTTAAAAACTATATCATTTCTGCAGTTCCATATAACCCAATGTAGTGTGCATACTGAAGGAAATATGCCCTAGAGGCAATAATAAAGTTGTTATTTATATTTCCTTATATCATGGTACATGTTTGTTATTCATGCTAGAATTGTATTAACCGGAAACTTAGTACATGTGTGAATACATAGACAAACAGAGTGTCACTAGTATGCCTCTACTTGACTAGCTCGTTAATCAAAGATGGTTAAGTTTCCTAGCCATCACTACAAAAAAAAGACACATCCGTGACATTTTGGGCCGAACGAAAAAAATTGTCATACATATGACACTTCTATGACGATAATTGTGACAAAACCTGGTATCATCATAGATGTGGTGGGCTCCTACTTCTATGACAAAAAATCATGACAGAAAATGGGCTTTTCGTCCTGGGCGGGCCGGAGACGCAGCTGCATGACATTCTTCGGGCCGTCCATGACAGAAAAAATCGTGGTAGAAGCGAGGGGGAGGAAAATTTCGGGGAGTTGCCGGTTACGGTGGGAGGTCGGGGGCGGAGCGATGCGCGTTTCTCTCGTACAGGTACGCGCGTGTGCGAGGCATTGGCTCTAACTGAACCCGAGCGAGGTGTTGGGGTCTAACTGAACCCAAGTGATTGCACTGCAGGCTACGCGTTACTGAACCCGAGCGATCGATCGATGGCTGTTAACTGAACCCGATGGAGCGATTCCTTCGCTACTGCTGCTAACTAAAGCCGATCAATTGGATGAACAGTGAGCGTTGCGGGGGGGGGGGGGGGTTGGATGAACAGTGAGCGGTGGCGTTGCCTCTGGATGAACAGGAACCCGTGGTGTGGAGGGCTAGATGAACAGTAGACAGTGGAGGGGTGGCCGTGGAGGGGTGGTTGAACAGGACCCCGTGGTGTGGAGGGTTGGATGAATAGTAGACGGTGGAGGGGTGCCCGTGGAGGGGTGGTTCAACAGTAGCCGGTGGAGTAGCGCGCGGTGGAGGCTAGATGAACAGGAGCCCGTGGAGGCTAGAGGAGGTCGACGGTAGCCCGTGGAGGCTGGAGGAGGTCGACGGTGGAGATGAATAGTATCCGTGGAGTCTGTTTTTGATGCACGCCACACCCTCTCGGCGAACAGACCCTGTTTACCTTAGGAGGTCCATTTTGTTCGTTTTGCCGTCGCCACACCCTCCCGATCAACAGACCCCATTTCGACCGTAGGAGGTCCGTTTAAATGCTTTTGGCGGTGCGCCACACCCTCCCGATCAGCAGGACCCCGCTTCACCGTAGGAGGTCCATTTCCTCCGTTTTGCGGTACGCCACACCCCTCTCGATCAACAGGACCCCCGTTTCGACCATAGGAGGTCCGTTTCCTCCGTTTTGCGGTACGCCACACCCCTCCCGATCAACAGGACCCTGTTCGGAACGTAGGAGGTCCGTTTCCTCCGTTGTGCGGTACGCCAGGCCTCGTTTTCATCGCCAGTTCCGTACAAGCCCTCCCGATGAACACGACCACGCATTCCATTCCGACCCAGCCGGTTTGGATCCCCATGAACACGACGACGACGCTATTTCTCCGTTCCGACCCAGCCATGTACACGAGCCCTCACCGTACGTATGCGTGAGTAGGCGTTCGAGACCCCGCCCGTATGTACACATACGTGGCCGTATTTTCTTTCTTGCACCTTGGCCGTTGTACTTACGTGCACATGCTACGTGCGCGCCTATACTACGACACTTGCACGCCTCTACTACGACACGTGCGCGCCTCTACATCGACCAGTATGTACGTACACGTTCGCGACCAGAATGACAACGGCACGTGCGCTTCGACCGGTGGGTCCCGGTATCGCCGCACTTCCTGCTCGCGAAGATGTAGCCGGTGGGTCCCAGCAGTCAGGGGGGCGAATCGTTTTGTTTTTTTCTGCCTGGACGCACTTCCTTCCGTGCGAAGATGTAGCTGGTGGGTCCCAGCAGTCAGGTGGGCGAATCGTTTTTTTTTTTGCCCGGACGCACTTCCTTGCGTGCGAAGATGTAGCTGGTGGGTCCCAGCAGTCAGGGGAGCGAATCGGTTTTTTTGCCCGGACGCCCTTCCTTGCGTGCGAAGGTGCAGCTGGTGGGTCCCAGCAGTCAAGGGGAAATGTTTTTCGCGAAATACGGTGGCCCGTCCGGTGGTTCCCCACTGTCAAGTGGAGGAATAATTATTTTCCACGTAATAAGGAGGCACTTCCTTGCTGCGGCCGTGGAACCAGCTGTCAGCCTCTCCACATACAGTCCACGTCCGATGGAAGTCGTTCCTTGACCACGTTGACCACGCCGCGCTGAGAGCACCAGGGCGGTGGACGACAGTGAGGCCTAGGAAGGGGACGACGGGGATCCGGGGAAGACGCGGTAGTGGAAGCCTGCGCGGAGAGGAGTACGAGGGTTCACTGGTTCGGCTGCGGTGTGAGGCTGCCGTCGCTGCAGGGCCTGGCCAGTAGTGGGAATAGTAGGGGGTGGTGAGGCCTCCGCGGCAGCACATCCGGCCACGGGAAGTAGGAGCATGCGGCACGACCGGTGCTGCTTTGGGCGGCTGGAGCAAGAAGACCAGAGGTTGAAGAAGTACTACGGCCGTTGGATGGACATCGTACGGTCACTAGAGCTAGAATTGTTTATATTGACTAAGTTGACAAAGCCCTCCGTCCCCGTCAACTTAGAAGGCCCACAAGTCAGCCTCCCACCAAGGTGGGTCTCAGCTAGCAGGGGGTATTCATTTTTTTTGTGCGTAATAAGGAGGCACTTCCGGTGGGTCCGAGGTGACAGCAGGGGGAACATTTTTTTTCGCGAAATACGGTGGTCCGTCGGGTGGGTCCCAACAGCCAGGGGCAAACATTTTTTTCGTGAAATACTGGTGGCCCGTCCGGTGGGTCCCTCCTGTCAGGTGGAGGAATAATTATTTTCCGCGTAATAAGGCGGCACTTCCTTGCGACTGTCGTGGACCCAGTTGTCAGCCTCTTCATGTACAGTATTCTTCCGATGGAATTCGGTCGTTGACCACATTGACCACGCCGCGCCGAGAGCACCACGGCGGTGGACGACGGCGAGGCCTAGGAAGGGGACGACGCGGAGCCGGGGAAGACGCGGCAGTGGATGCCCACGCGGAGAGGAGTACGAGGGTTCACTGGTTCGGCTGCTCTACCATCGCCGCAGAATAACAATGGCTGTGGGTGAGTGGAGTGGAGGGATGGCCTGGCCAGCGGTGGGAGTAGTATGGAGGCGGTGAGGCCTCCGCGGCAGCAGAGCCGGCCACGGGAGGCAGGAGCAGGCAACACGACCGGCGCTGCTTTGGGCGGCTGGAGCAAGAAGACCAGAGGTTGAAGAAGCATTACGGCCGTTGGATGGACATCGTACGGTCACTGGATCTAGAATCGTTCATATTGACTAAAGTTGACAAAGCCCTCCGTCCCCGTCAACTTAGTAGGCCCACAAGTTAGCTTCCCACCAAGGTGAGTCCCAGCTAGCTGGGGGAGTTTTCATTTTTTGTGCGTAATAAAGAAGCACTTCCGGTGGGTCCGAACTGACAGCGGGGGGAATGTTTTTTTCGCGAAATACGGTGGCCCGTCCGGTGGGTACCAGCAGTCAGGGAGGAAATGTTTTTTTCGTGAAATAAGGTGGCCCGTCCGGTGGGTCTCTGCTGTCAGGTGGAGGAATAATTATTTTGCGCGTAATAAGGAGGCACTTCCTTGCGGCCGTCATGGACCCAGCTGTCAGCCTCTCCACGTGTAGTACTCTTCCGATGGAAGTCGGTCGTTGACCATGTTGACCATGCCGCACCGAGAGCACCAGGGCGGTGGACGACGGCGACACCTAGGAAGGGGACGACGTGGAGCCGGGGAAGACGCAGCAGCGGAAGCCCGCGCGGAGATTAGTACGAGGGTTCACTGGTTCGGCTGCGGTGTGAGGCTGTCGTCGCCGCAGAACAACAGGGGGTGTGGGTGAGTGGAGGGATGGCCTGGCCAGCGGTGGGAGTAGTATGGGGACGGTGAGGCCTCCGCGGCAGACAGCCGGCCACGGAGGCGGGAGGCAGTGGCACGACCGGGCCGCTTTGGGCGGCCGGACCAAGAAGACCAGAGGTTGATGAAGCACTACGGCCGTTGGATGGACATCGTCACGGTCACCGGAAGCTTACAATCGTTTATATTGACTAAGTTGACAAAGCCCTTGGTGCGCTCCAACTTAGTAGGCCCATAGGTCACCTCTCAAAGCAGTGCGCCCTGATGTCGGGGAGGAATCATTTTTGGGCGTCCGAAGCTAAGAATATCCGAGATTGAAGAAGAAGCACGACATCCGTTGGATAGACATCCAACGGCCACTGCTGCTAGAACCGTGTGTTGACTATAATAAGTAGACAAAGCCTTGCATACACGTCAACTTATTTTTCTTAGGGGACGCGTCACTTAGTAGGCCCACAAGTGTTTGGCAGAGAACTTATAGCCCATTTGTGTTTTGTAAGAATGTACAGCCCATTTTTGAATTCTAATGGAATTTACAATAGCCCATTTATAGTTTGTTAAAAGTACAACCCATTTTCTAGCTAGGACAACGATTAATAATTTCAACCAACCGTTGAAGACAGAATTCAATAAAATTTCCCACATTTTGATGGGATCCGAAATATTTTTATCCCGAAATTTCTAGTCAGATTAACTATAAATTTGTATTATGTAAAAATCCAACAAAACATTGCGCGCGCAACAATGAAAATTTAAGATTTTCAAAATCCATAAATAATATTTTATAAACTAATTTCGTGTTTCGTGCATTTTTTATAGTTACTGCCCAGTTTTTATAATTACATCCCATTTATTATTTTTGAAGCCCATTTTCCTGTTAAGCCTAATGCATCCCTCCTAGGAAAGATTTGCAGCCCAGAGGGGCGGAGAATAACAAGTTGACCTTGCCTGGGTATTCCTCAAAAAAACGTATAGTTGGGCTAGCCATTTTCATCTTGAAAAAAGTAGTATCTAGGCTGGATATCTGGCCTGGGCTAGACGGGCCACATCCTGCCCAGTTAATACCCTGCTCTCCTCTGAACAACAATGAAATCATCGCCAAGAAAAACTCTGCAGTGCTCACGCCTCAAAAACACAAATACTGCTCGAGCTGCTTGGTCCCAACTGTCAGCCGCACCTTGTGCAATTCTCTCGTTTATATTGACTACATAGGTTGACAATGGTGTGGGACCGTGATGTCAGGAAACCAGGAGAAAGCAAAAAAATATAGTTATACATAATAAGGAGGCACTTGCGTACGTACGGCTATGGCCCTAGTGGGTCCCTAGTGTCATCCAGTAAAAATAAGGGCTTATTCCATCTGTGCCCCCAATTCCTTAGTTGTGCTCAGTTTTCCCCACGCTTCAAACTTTTGCTCACTTTTCCCCATTCCCTTAGCTGAAACTCTCACAAATGTTCATAACAGACGTTTGCCGTCTTGGCCATTAACTGACTTGTGGGGCCACGTTGGACTCTGTTGACTATGGCTATGGCTTTGCTGGTTGGGCCGTGTTTGTGTTCATAGGACGGGCCGGTTAGTTGGTTGGTAATAAATTAAAAAGGGAGCCCAATTAAAAAAGCCTGCTATGGATCGATGCAGCCTGCTATGCATGCCTGGCTTTGGCATCGATGTAGCCTGCTATGCATGCGAACACCGCCACGCACGCATCTAGTGACCTAGACCTAATCACATGCATGCACGCCGACACACACGCAACGATCGGTGCCGCACGGTTGCCCGTGGATTCAGTCGCTCTGCAGCGTCGTGTCACACGTCGCAGGCATACGTGTCGGTGGCAGAAGGGGCAGGCTGCACGCATGGTCGCGTCCATATGTCGAGGCATCGGTTCACGCCGCAGGCTGCACGCACGCTCGTGAATGGGAGGCAGGCAGCCGCCAACGCAGAGCACGCAGAAGGGGGAGGCAGGCAGCCGCCAATGCAGAGCACGCAAAGCACACTCGCATCGATTCACGTTCACAAATTCATGATCGCATCGGTTCACGCACGTACGGAGTCACGATCTACGCCGGTTGCGCGTGTACCCACTTCGTCTCCCCCGGCTATTTAAACTGCCCTTCATTGCCTCTTCTTCTACAGATATATCTGCGCCTCCAACTTCTCTTCTTCCACCAAAAGCCAAAGCCATTCCACTCAGCGAAGCGAGCAAGATGCTGATAACGGGCGACGCGTTCAAGCGCCCCACCGTGCGTCGAACGGCGGTACCCGCCAACGTCGTCGTCGAGGAATCCCTCCGCGTGTGGGCGTTCTCCCGCTGGAGGGGAAGCACTGAGCTTGCACGGGGGTTCCTCCATGCGGGCTTCCACCACCTCCCTGCGGGCTCGCCGCCCATGTTCAACCTCGTGGAGCAGCGTCCCCACGCCAACGCTCTAGTGGTAGGGCACGTCGTCCACTTCACCAACAGGTTCGATGCCTACTACCTGCTCGGCAAGGTGTATTGGTGTGGAGTGCGAGTTCATCGCATTCACGACCTATAACATCTTCACCGACTTGAAAGCATCTTCCCGCCGAATCAAGCATGCACAGCCTCCGTACTACGTCGGCGACAACGGCCTTGAGGAGGAGGAATCTGGCCGGGCGGCGATTTAAGACGGTGAAGCCGGCGGTTAAGGTGAAGACGACGGTGAGGACATGGCGGTGTTGCCCTAGTTACCCTACTACTATGTAGTGTGAGTTTGGTGTGTGTGTTGCCCTAGCTAGCTACCCTATCTATCTAAGTTAAGTTATGTGTTATATGTATTGGTGCCGTGTTATATATAAGAACTTGTGTTGCCCTAGCAACTCTATCTAAGTTAAGCTATGTGTGTTATATTAATGATTTGTTATGTTTGTATTTTGTTTGTCCCAAGTTTAGACACGGCTAATTGACGTGGGCAAAATTAACCAAACTAACTAAAAATGATGTGTTTATAGATGCCTTCTAAAAATAAGAACATATTGTACACGGCTTTGGTTTGGGAGCTCTGTATTTTTTAGGTATTCCAAGAATACTTTAGTTTCCAAAAATATTGAAGTATCAAATACTTTGAGATGTTTGGCTTTACTCAAAAGTGTAGTTTTATATACTTTCATATCTAGAAAACTACACTATTTTTGAAGTATATAAAAAAGAGGGTTGGACCTCTTTTTCCAATACTGAAGTATTGGTTTGCTAGGCATAATAATACCGATGTTTGCAAATACTTTGATTCTAAAATTAACTTCACTGCCAAACTAAGCCAGGTTGTGAGAAAGCAAAACAAAAGCAAATACTGTGAAGAGAAATCAAATCAAAATAAGTGAAGGGACCCATAAAGGAAAGCCAAAAAAATTCCTCAATGAAATAGAAGAGATTGGGCAATAAAATTAATGAAAAAATCAATCAGAAACAAGAAAGAACAAAGAAATCATTCCTAAACAAAAAAAGAAACATCACTTATTTCTAGGCCTCATTTATCCTTTGTGGGTCTATTGCAACTTGATTCTGTTTGGGCCCGCGAACTAGGTTTTTTTTCTAGCAGAACTGACAAACTCGAGGACAAAAGTTTGGCAAGTGCGAGAGAGAAGAGATGAAGTTGATGTATATCCCTTGTGCTGCTCAAGTACTACTTACTGTCATCTGACGAGCTAGGGTATGATCCAACACTCGAGGTTATTAGCTAAAAAATAATACTATCACTGAACTGGTAGTTGTCTTCTGCCGAAACTAAAAGTGTCAAAACATAACAGTAAACTACATACATTCAGAGATTGACAGTTGCACTAAACAGAGTTGCATTCAGAGATCGACATTTGCACTAAACAGTAGACAAACATCTCTAACGAGAGATGGCCATCAAGTAAAAAATTCCTAGAGCAAGTATTCCTAAAGCTATCAGATTGGATTGCTTCTTCAACCCAATAAGCTCCTTGAAGTTCTTGTTCATCTTCTTCAATTCCGTCTTGATTCGAACACCGTCGGGTATTCGGACGCTTCTTTGCTTTCTTTGGAGCAGCACTGTCATGGGGCAGATTGGACTCTTGGATTGCATTCCCCCTCGAATCCAGCAAGCCCGACCCGTGAAGCCTCTAGATGTAATCATCCATCCACTCGAAATGGTGGCATTTCTTCACGATCTGAAAATGAAATCATGTATCCTAAATTCAAATCTGACAGATTTTTTGAGAAATTAGAGATAAAGGATGCGAGGAAAACTCAGATCTAACCTGCCCCTCTGGCTTGCTCTCGCATTTGATGAACTCGTGCCCAAAGTTCCCATTCTTCTCCTCCTTGAAGTCAACCGCTTGATTAAGCGCGATCAAGTAAGGGCGGTCGGGCATCGAGTCATCGACCTTTGGACCATACACCGCCACATGGAGCGGGGTCGACGAGGAGGTCGACATATCGCCCAAGAGGAAGAAACAGAGGAGTTGCTCGAGAGGAAGAAGAACGAGAAGATGGGGAAAGAAACAGAGGAATTGCTCGATCTGCTCGATGCCTTTGTCTGTCAGATGGAGAAGAGGAGAAGGGGAAGATATATTGACGATTTGCCACATTCTATTTTGCGATTTGAATATTTGAACCAACTCTTAACACTGACATGTGGTGGTCATGTGCGAAAAATACAATTTCATATGTAAAGTTGGGCAGATCGTAATAAACCCGAGAAGGACAGTGCAGTAGCCAGTCAGGATGGATCACGCAGATCGCGCATGCCTGCCCCACATCTGACGGGTGGTGTTTGACGCTTGGTAGGATCCGACGGCGCACGTTCGACGCTAGGGTTTGGAGCATTTATGCGGGGTTATGAGCGAGTCAACGGGGTTATTAGGGTTTGACCAGATTTCAAATGGCCATAACTAAATTAGAAAAATTGCAAAAATATAAAACAAGCGTGGTTAAATCTGTTTATGAGACCTAGTTACCATAAAAAATATAAACTCGGTATAGGGCGTTTTTGAAAAATCATTTTTGAAGTGATCATCAAATCAAGTTCAAATGTTTTAAAAATTCAAAAAAATTCAAAATGTTGTAATTCTTGCGCACATAGCCGTCATATGTGACAAGGTTATGAGAAAAAAATATAAACTTGGTGCAGGTCATTTTCATGAAAAGAGTCTTCATACAAATGAGCTATCACCTATGAACATTTTCAGAGTTCGTAGAATAGGGAGAGAGGGTTTAGGGTTTGAATGTTTTTTCAAAAAAATTAAAAAAAATCAGAAAAATCTCCATAGCTTCATTTTGGAGTGAGTAAGAAGGATCTGAACTTACTTTTTCATTTTCATATCTAAAACGTGTTATTTGACGGTTTTGAAATAAAAGCATATTTTTTCAAAAACAATTAGTAATATGAATATTAATCAATAAATAGTGAGACTTCGTTTTTACCCTATATATATGGAACAAGTGTTAATAAAAATATATATGCCTCATTTAGGCTAGGTCAAGAAAAACTTGATTTGAAATAGGGCTGTTTACCCTAGCTTTCGAGCTTGTTTCTAGAACATTTCTCATTTGGACTGTTCACCTACTTAATATTGGACTTCAAATGCTCGATCAAATACACCGCAGAGCAATGAACCTCCAATGTTCAACTTCAACTTTGACTCGGATCCAAATTTTGGCCCAAATTCAAATATTGATTTAAATTCAAATTTTGATGGAAATTTGAATTCTGACTCAAATAAGAAACCAAAGTAGAAGCAACATTATTACAACTGATAAGTTTTCACAGTAGCTCAAATCTACCAAGTTTTAAGATGCCAACATCTTAATACAAATCTACCAAGTTTTAAGCGATCCACTCGCCCTCAAATTGACAACACATACATTTCCCAACAACTTAATTCAAATTTTCGATTTGCTCCTTGTGCTTGCAGCTAGCTTCACCGTCTTGCTCCTAGTTTCCCTAGTAGAGATGCTCTTTTCTTTCAGACTCTTGTTCCTTTTGATCTTGGGCTTTACTTGGGGTTTTCCTTGTGGAGGTGCTGATGGAGTAGTTGCACTCGCCGAGCACTTGACGACCATTTGACGGTCATCTATGGGTTCAGTAATCTTTAAAGGCACAATTGGAATAATTACGCCCTCCTCTTCCTCTCTTATAGATTCAAAACCATCAAAGGCCATGGTTTCAAAATCTTCTGCTTCTTCATCTCTTGGCCTTTTCTCCCTGGAGCTGGTAAATAAAATTATAAGCCATAGGCAAAAAAGAGAACAAATGCAAACAAAAGGGTAGCTGTATTATACAAAGGTTGCAAACACATACGAAGATGCTTCATTTGCTGCTGCATTCTCCACTACTTCAATTGCTGCTGCATTCTCCACTGCTTCAATTGTTGCTGCATTCTCCACTGCATCTTCAGTCTCCATTGCTGTTGCATTATCCTCAGCATTGGCTGCTGTCCATCTTTCCTCCTCTCCAAATGATGCATCCACTGCATTGGTACAAAGCCTAGCAATATGCCCCAGACCTCCACATTTTTTGCAAGCACGCTTCCTTGGTAGACGACCCTCCTCACCTGCTCTAATCCTCTGGTCCCTTGGTCTTCCTGGTGGTCTAGTAATGACAGGAGCATGGAGTTTCAACCCTGGATCTACTATGTTCCATTGATCTTTCCCCAATAGTGCAGGCACATTGTCAGCATAAGCAGCCATAAATTTGGCAATAGAGAAATACTCAGAGCAATATTGATCAACTTCACCATCTGCACCCCCGATAACGGTCATCAGATGTAGGGCATGTATGCATGGCTTCCCACGGATCTGCCATTGCCTACAACTACATTCTCTAGTACTTAGGTTCACGGATACCTCCATACCCTATTTTTAGTGTCAAGATAGGTAACCACTCCCTCATATGTACCGGATCGAATACATTTCATCTTGATCCTCTTGCCTTCAAGTGCAATGCCTTAATCGATGATGGGAGCATTTGATGACCAACATATTGTGTTTCGCAATTATTTTGCGAAGAGCCATCTTTATCATGATCATTTGCCTCATCTTGTCAAATGCTTGCCACAACAAGAGCCCTTTCACTGACTTGAACTTTGAATTGAAGCATTCTGCAAGGTTACTAGTCACATAATCTACTTTGCAGATTTCGTTGAATTTGCTTCTTGACCACACCTTGCCATGATGTGCATCCATGTACTCCACAAGAGGATTTTGAGCATACAACACTCTCAAATGGTGTTCATGCTTCCTTTTGCTGCATGTGTATGATGCCGGCCATAAGTTCTCATCATAAACTTTACCTTTGAACTTATTTTTGAAATTATGCGCTAGGTGTCGCATACATTCCTGTGCTCCACCTGTGGAATACAATTTCCACTTGCACTCTCTAAACCCTTGCAAGCATCTGTGTGTATAGCTAAACACAGGGGTGTGCCTATAATGTTGCGCAACTGCTGCAGAAACCAGACCCAACTTTCCTCAGACTCTGCCTCCACCACACCAAATGCAACTGGGAATAGCCAGTTGTGTCCATCAACTGTAGAAGCTGCTACTAGCTGTCCTCTCCATCTTCCAGTCAAATGTGTAGCATCTACAGCCAAATAGGGCCTGCAACCATCTAGAAACCCCTACCAGCAAGCCTTGAAACAAACAAAAGCCCTTCTGAAGCACTCCTTCTGAAATGACTTCCTTTTTATTTTGAATGGAACTGTATGCTTGTCAATCTCCACAACACTCCCTGGACTTGCCATCTCCACTTCATCTTTGAAAGTGTAAAGCAGCTGAAAACTGTCATTCCATTGACCATTAATTCTGTCAAGAGCCTTTTCCCTAGCATTGAAAATTCTCATGTAAGGAATTTCTATCTTGTACTTCTCAAAAAGCTTCCCATGGAGTGCTTGTTGGACCAAGTCCGTGTTCTTCTCTCACCAATCCAATATAGCATCCGCCACCCACCTAGTTTTTGCTAGCTTGGTTTTGGCCTTCCCCTCCCCTCCGGTGGACAAGTGTGCTTGTGTGCGTTTTTCTTTATCTGAAACAAAATAAAAGGGTAAAGAACAGTTAAGAAACCTTACTCAACGATCTGAAACTAAATTACTAACTGAACTTGGATTACCTGAATATATTTGCTCTTTCTCATACGAGATGCATGCAACTTCCACCTACACCTAGGATATGGACAAAAAACTGTGAACCTTGCTGGCTCACTCCTTTTGATCTTATAGGTGTTTTCAGATATAATGCACCATGTTGTGACTGCATTCCGATAGTCCACCATTGATTGGAAAATGGTACCTACAGTAAGCTCAGGTTTTTCTCTGTTCCACTAAATTGTTGGCATGTCATCACCATCGTATTCATCCTCGATTAAGCTGTCCATGTTCTCCACCTTCTCTTCATCGTCAGTGTCATCAAACCTAGCTTGGCTGATGGGCTCCTCCATATATTCGTCATCCATCGCTTGTCGGCTACATCGACCGATTCAGAAACATCATCTCGTCTTCATCATCATTTGTAGGCACTGCCTCGTCAGGTTCTGCATCTTCTTCAACACCAACTGCAGAAGGTACATGAGAAGCAGCAGCTGAATCGGAACCAAAATTGGCAGCAGGCATGTTGTGGCTCCACGAACCACTTGCTTTACTTGGTGTCGACCTACAAGGAGTGACGGGGTGCTGGCTATTAGCACAAACAGATGATGTCTGAACTCCCTTCCCCTTCGCCCGTTCTACGCGTGGCTGAAGCATATCGATTTGGAGTTTACCGAATCGGCAGCCAGCAATCCCAGCAAAAAGCAACGGCATATGATCATCGCAAGTTAGTGGGAGAAATCTTTGCTCGTCACTGCTGAAATAATTCAGTTCAACAGCATCGGCATCACTCCAGGGATAGGTGTTTCGGAGCTCAGCTCGCAAATCTTTGAAAGATATGCTGGTTTCTACCACTTTGGGATAGAAAAATGATGAAATCAAATGCGGTTTAGTACCACGCAGCACACTAGTTTCCATTCTAATCGCCAGCCGGAAAGCCAGCGCGGGATCAATCCTATTTTGTTGGGGGAAGGAAACAAAGGCTTCAGTTAGCCGGGTAAAATCGAGCACAAATTCGAACGATTCAAGCAAACAGAAGTCAAATACGGCCTACAATACGACTTAGAACGTCAATTCGAGAGGAAACAATGCTTACCCAGGTTTAATCCATGAATTATCTGCCGCGGATTCGACCCAATCCTCTCCACGGTCGACTGCATTCCGGGCGTCCTCACTCAACATCTCTATGTAATCCCAGATGGAGAGGTGGGCTATATCTGGCGGAGACGCGGCGTCGCTGAGGAACGGAAAAGGGCATAGGGTGGAGGAAACAACAACGGTGGGCCTTGAACACGCCATGGCGGGGCGGGCGGCGCGGTGCAGTGCGGCCTATCTAGATCTGTTTCAGATTCAGACAAGCTGCCCAATACGTGTCTCCTTGCGGTCCCACCCGTCAGCAAGCAATAGTCAGACGAAGACTCGGCCCCACTCGTCAGCAATTAACGATCAATGGACGTTCAAGACGGCAAACGCCCGCTATGAGCATTTGTGAGAGTTTCAGCTAGGGAAGAGGGGAAAAGTGAGCAAACATTTGGAGCGTGGGGAAAAGTGAGCACAACTAAGGAACCAGGGGCACTAATTTAAATATCCCTAAAAATAAAGTCATCTCCTGAATCCTCATGTTCGTTGACCATGTTAACAATGCTCGGCGCCACGGCGAGCGCAACAACTCGAAGGACAACGAAGAGGTCCTCGCGGGCCCTACAGAGGTCTGATACAGCGCCCGCTGCTCATTCAGGAAGCCAGGATCATCGGACACCTATGAGCACCTTCGAGAAACTGAGATGGCATGAAACGGTAAGGCCGCACTTGGGAGCTCTGGTTTATTTCAAACCTGTATTAACATACAAGTGTAATTTACTCATCATCGGAAGGCCCGAGGTCTGTAAGTAAAACCGGCGGGTTACGTGTGTAATTTGAGAGACCAATGTATATTTTACGAGCATTTCTATATGGACGACATTACCAGACGATACATGCACGACGTGCGTATCATGCCATCCATGGGCAAGGCTGAAACAGCAGCTAATGGTTGGATTAGCAATCGCCCGAGTGTTGTTCCGCGTTTTTATCGTGTGTGAAGTACTTCCGATATTTTACTAGTCGAAATCGACCAACCAAGCGCCTTCGCCCGAGACCATCTGCTTTAATTTACAAGCGTCAGTTTTACAAGCGGTTTTGGTTGGAAAACGATGATCCAATCACGGCCTAATATCATGAGTTGGTCGGAAGATCATATGGTTTCACGTCTAACCTACCCGACATGTCGTATAGGATATGAATGAAGCATCAGACGATGAACTTCTTACGCACGGAAACAACAAAAGAGGATGATCTTCTTAACAAGTAAATCACTCGCATTAGATTGACATGCAAAACAATACGAAGCATTATTCTCAGGAGGCACGGTGAATAGCTCATGATGCCGCATGCCACAACATTCCAAGCTCAACTTTGCAATCAAACACAAGGCCTGGCATTACATAGACAATATTCAGAACAAACTCTTAACACAGGAATATCTCAGCAGAGTAACTATTTACTTCAAAACTGAACTCAGAAATAGGAAAAAACACTCGACGCTGCTCATAGCAAGGGCGTCCCACTCAAAAATATCAAATGCATGTCTTCTGGCTAACATCAATGAGCAAATTTTGACAAGGTTTTCCAATTCCAATATATTAAACTAACGTCTTCTTGCTAACATCAATGAGCAAATTTTGACAAGGTTTTCCAATTCCAATATATTAAACTAACGTCTTCTTGCTAACATCAATGATTAAACTTTGACAAGCTTTTCCCATTCAAAATATGTAATGCCTATGATTGTGTCCTGTCTTAGCTTGTTGTACTTGTTTGGGCACTTTTTGCCCAGGGCACTCCACGTGTTGTTAAATTGCCAATGGTCTCTGCAAACTAGTCATGTCACCGGTGTCTAATAATACTCTGTAAAGCTTCTCGGTCATTCCTTCTGTAATGTACCGCATCCAGTGACTGCTTCTTTCTGCAAAGTGGAACAACCAACTGGGCCCAGTAACGCAGCAGTTTGCCTTGGACACATTGGCTCCTTTTGTGCAGTTCAACTAAAATCGAAGTCAGAATAAAACCGAGCTTTAATTTTGATATCCCTGTAAGCAACAATAGGTAAAAGGGAAACAATTACTGAGAAATAACGGTTGATGACTTGTCTTAATGGGAAACATAGCAGAGAGTAGCAATTCTCCATCGATTGTGATTCATTCATATTGGTGAGACATTATCTTAACAATGCCTTGGTTCAACATGTATAGAGAACGACAAAGCGTAAAAGTACCATTCCTAAAACAATGCAACTGATTCATTTTAAAGAGACATTATCTTAATAATACCCTGGTTAAACATGTAGAAAGAACTACAAAGAAGGATAGTACCATTCCTAACAAGTGTTGCAGTTTTGAACTAAGATTCAGAGTTAATTAATTACGAGAGTGGCATTGCTTAATTTTACCAAATGACATTAGATTAACGAAAAGCATAAACAGTTCCAGGGGAGAGTGGGCGCAACAACAATATGTGCTTCCATCTACTTATAAAGGGGGTGATGCAGAGTTTGTTGTAACAAAGCAACAAGCATCATGTCTGGGTTGGTCACATTTTTGTTCACTACTTAATGGGAAAAGACAGCAATACAATAGCTTCAATTCAACATTTATTAAACAGTACCAATACAAGTAGCATAACATCTCAAAGCACACTGCACAATCATGTGGATGAAGGCCTGTACTGACCTTTCATGAGAACACCAGGATAAAATACGAATCTGCTAACACAACTAGGAAATCCAATCTCCTTTTTTGCAGTTGCACTGAAATCAAGCAAAGTGTTTCTCGTAGCGAAGCAAAATGTCGCAATAGCAACAAGTTGAATAGATATCATGTGGTTGAGACCAAGATTTGAAACAACTCGACAGGAACACTGAAAACAAATCTCGATCTCCGTTTGTGCAGTTCCACCAAAATTAAGCAAAGTCACCGGTGTGACATTCAAGTTGAACTGCACAAAACACTCTTAAAACATAAGTGTTTCGAGTAGAGAAGCAAAATTTCGCAATAGCAACAAGTTGAATAGATACCCCTGTTTTAACAGAGGCAAAAAAGGAAACAATTACTTGCCGATAAAGGAGGATGAAACAAACGGTGACAGAAAGAAGCATCTAACTTATCTTGGATGGAAAACAAAGTATGATAGTAGCATTTCTAAAAAGGTTGCATTGATTCATATTAACAGAGACACTCTCTTGAAACAACATTCGTTAAAAATGTAATTTACTTCAATTTACCGGCGGCATTCTTAGATTAACAACAGCAAAATAGTTGTATGGGACATGCTAGCACCATGTGCGTCCACACGTATAAATGGGTGATGCAGAGTATGTAGCCAAGCAGCATATCTGTGTTGGTCCCATATTTGTTCTCTTTGAACTCTTTTCCTATGTGAGGGCAGCAAATCTAGTCCTGCACAAACTACCCAACCCCCCCCCTTTCTTTCCCTTTTCAACAAAGAGATCGGTTCCTTACAGATGTGTGTCTTGGGTTACCCCTTTTCCCTTTTCGACCAACAAAGCGGCTGGATAGCCAGTCTATACTACTTTTCCTCCCTCCTTTCCTCATTGAACCACGTCCTAGATTCATGCTCCACCCCACCGCACCTTTCTTTCCTCTTTGAACCAAGACCTAGATTCGACTATAGATCGAAAAAGATCCACATGCAGCTAGAGCAACGACGGTTTCAAAGAAACTTATACCTTAGGGTCGTCGGGATGTGGCAAGGCGTGCGGCGGGAGGCCGGATCTGCCCACACTACGTACGGCAGCGAGGAAGAAGGGGTCGGTGGCCCTCTCGCACAGGCGCTGGGTGAAAGAGAACAGCGCAGCCGGCAGTGGATTGCCTCCCTTGCCGAAGGCGATAGAGTTAACGCTGCACCTCCTCCCCTTCCCGGTGCGACGGAATACGGACGCCTCCTTCACCAGCTGTGGGGGGGGAGAGAGAGACAAGACGCCAATGCAATCTTGTTTAGATCTGGTGAAGAGAGGGTGAGAGACTCTGAATATAGCAAACCCTAGCAAATGAACGCTGAGCATCCAGCTTGTAACATATATGTATTGCGGCGAGCATGTGGAGAGTGCAAACCCTAGCGAACAAGCGCTGAGGCTCCCGCTTATATATATATACTAATGTAGTACGGACTGAGCTCCGGTGCCTTCACTCCATCTGCTTTTGGCTGTATGACAGGTGAGCCAGCCACATTTTGGGCCCACCTGTCATAAACCCAAAGGCATGTGCACTAAGTCAATGAAGCTGCGTCCATACAATACTCTCGTGTGTATACGACTAATATATAGTGGAGTGGCTTTCTTATTCTCTCCATAACAATCGTTTTAAATTGTGTAAGTACGAAACGAAACCCTTTATTTAATGTACAGTGAAGAAAACTAGTACTACTTCCGATGAACTAACGATCCACGCCCACGCGTCCTGGTCGCACTTCCTGTCCTTCACATGTGGTACACTACCCTCCCTTAAGTGAACAACAACACATGCGCCAAATTATCGGAAACGTGTGAGAGTGTGTACAAATAAAGAATTTTAATTTCAATTATCGGAAAGGCTTGAGAGTATTACAAAGTTTGACTTCAGTCAAATCTAATATGCGGAGTAAATAAAAATGGAGGGCTACTATGTCCATCCGAGTTTTTAGTCCACACCATTTTTTAAATCAAAGTGAATAGCTGGACAAATAAAATTACAGGGGAGCTGGAGACAAAGTTGTGAGAAGGCTTAGAAATCAATACAAAACTTATGCTCTTAGTACCAACGTCGTTCCTTCTTCGAGGAAACATTTGGTTCATAGCCAATTGTGTGATAAAATTGCACCAACGTGAAAGACGACTGCGTCTCCAACGCAACCAAGGAGAACTGATGAAGGATATCATCTTTGTGTGTAACAAGCAAAGAGCACTGTTGGAAGACAGCTTGTTTTCATTGAAAATCAATCAGCTTCACCAGCCGACGCAACCATGAGGTGTGACCATGAGCATCGATAGGTCATCGTGGTGATGCATCATCCATTTGGCATCAAGTTTGGGTGAGGCACCTATGAAGTTTGACAAATCCTCACCGTGTGGTGCTGTTTCTTCTCAAGAATCAAGCTCGAGGAAGGAAGAACCACGTGGCGAGGACAAGATGAGGCGGAACAACAATGGCCATCCAATTTTGTGCAGTTCCACTAAAATTGAGGAAGACATGCCCGGGTATGGAGACACACATCATTGTTTCCAAAAATATAAAAAAGGGTTAATGAAAAGTACACCAACAAACAGAAGCATCATAATTATATCTTGATGGGAACTAAACCAGGATACCCGAGAAAAAAAGCATTTCTTCATTTAACCCGTGATAGTACTACCACCATATGGACAATGACCGCACAACCACCATGTACTTTTTGTCGAAACAACATGTATACCTCCACCAAGGCATAAATCAGGACAACTTTTCGAGTGGCATTTCCTCTATAATAGTACTAGTAGGTGATGTTGGACCAGCCAACGAACCCTAGCTACTATGCATGGGGAGCTGGGGAGTAGTCGCATAGAAGAAAACCCGCACGCAGCAACCTAGGGAGCTGGACCAGTACAAGAAGTTATACCTCAGGTGGGAGAGTTGCGTTTAGGCGGGCGGGCGGGATCTGCCCACATGATGGCAGCGAACAAGGGCGCGGAGGACCTACGTCCGCGCCAGCGCCGGCTCCGAGAGGATGGTGCGCATCGGCTCCCTCTGTCGCCGACGGCAACAACGTCAACACTGCACCTCCTCACCTCCCGCATCGAACGGGATTCGGCCGGATCTGTGACCACCGGTGAGGAGAGAGATAGACTGGACACTGTCATCTTGTTTTGATATGGAGAGGGTGAGAGAGCGAGACGCGAGAAACTCTATCAAACAAGAGGCTATAATGAAGTAAAAAAATCTCTCCATAGCAGTGGTTTTAAATAGAATACGCGCGTTCCCGGAAAAAAGAAACGAAAACTGGCGGACAATTTTTAAGGGTCTGTCTAGGACACATCTAGATGTGACATAGTTATGTCACATCTAAGTTGATGTCCACTGCTTGTGGTCTTTTTTGTCCTAGTTTTTTTGTTTCTTGTTGCTATATTATATACTTGTGGGAGCTTAGATGTGATATCCTTAAATAACATCTAGATGTGAATTAGACAAACTGATTTTCTAACGTACCAAGAAGGAAAACTCGATCAAAAACACGCCCCCGCTTCTAGGTCGCGAGAGTCATCGCGCACACACACATAGACATAGACATGCATATTCGTGTTTACGTAAAATTCCATTTCTATCTCCATCTCCAATCATATTTGTCCAACTGGCACATTATTTATGTTGTTAATTATATACGCAGCAATATTAACGTACAGCATCTCTTGTTTGCGCACGTTCGGACCGCTGCCACGGCCAGTCCTGACCAACCCGAACCCTCTTCATCACCCGCGCGTGCTTCCCGCCCGAAACGGTCAGTGCCGCATTCATGCCCGGCCAGAGCGGATGCGACCTCTCATTGGCGCCGGCATTGAAGCGGCGCGCCGGCCGAGAGAGCGTCGCCCGCGCTTCTTCCGGGTGCACGCGGCTGCTCCGCGTTCAAAGGTCGCAATAGCCGGCTACAACAAGCATGTAAAAAGTTCTTGGGAGTCCGTGCTACAGCTAACTGTCCTCCCCCAACTCGTCAATCTCTTCCAATAGTGCTAGTAGTACTCCATGGCGCGATCCATCGACAAGCAGGTGGGAAAGTTATCGTATACTCGGTTTGCGGTGAGTGGCATGCCGAGCGACCGTGTGGGGTCGAGCCGTGGAAGAGGGTGAGACATGAACAAGACAGACGTGATTTAAACGTTGGTTTTGCTCGATGGCGCGATCCAACGAAACGAAATGTTGGTTTCTCTCCGTTCCCATTTTTTCTCCAGAAAAACGGAAACTTTCCACTCCATTTTCATTCCTATTCCAAGGTTGCCCCGTTACAACATTCCATCAAATACAAAAGAAAACTAACACGCATGCTGATGCATCTCAATGATTCACTGATCATAGCCAATATTTACTTCACAACTAAAGAAAAAAGTTGTGAGAGTGTGTATGAAAGAAATACTGCTGATGGGGTCACTATGACTTAAACCCTAAACCCTAAACATGATTTAATTCCCTGGCCAGGTAGAACCTGTCGAAGGAAAGACGGCTGGCACCCTCGATTCATATGATGCTTTTGTGCAGTTCAACTAAAATCGACCTGAGCATCCCTGATGGCAAAGATATTGAAGAAGTGTGATTAGAATAATAGTACTGGCACTAGTTCATGAGACATAAACTCATCACAAGTAGAAGCCAGTAGAAGTAGAGAAAGATCGACATGGAGATGGAGCTATGGCAGTGGAGCAAGCCGGCTCCAAAAGGAAGATGGACTACTTGGGACATCGGGCTGTAGCTAGAAGGGCGGTTGGGATGCGGCATCGGCCCATACCGCGATAACCCCCGATTGGGACGCACCGACTGTGGTTTTTCTCCCTCGCCGATGTCGACCGCGTCTACGCAAAACATTGTTCCCTTCCCCCAGCTGCGGGATCAGGCCCGTCGTTCTATGCTTGTGAAGAGAGCAACCTTAGCAAGCAGGCTTGTAGCTTAGGCTCCTGCTAGTGTATATATAGTGATTTTCTTTTTCTCTCCATATCAACCATTTTATATTGCGTACGTGTCATTCAAGAGTGAAATGATGGTTGCTTCTTCCACTAACTTACTGTGTGATTTGACTGCTCCTTAGTGGCCCCTACACGTACTCCCCCTACGTGTATGCAACAGTCACATGTACACATGGACGCAAAAACGCGCGCGACGCCCTAATGCATGCATGTCCGAGCACACGACGGAACACACACGGTCACGCTAAGTGCTCAACCTACACGTGCATGCACAGACATACTCGGTCAGGGTGAGCTAGTGACCGTATAAACATCGGAAAATATATATACTGAGCGCAATGAGCGTATTATGAAATCCACTAACCGTATTTTTACAAATATACAGTGACAGACAATGTGTTTATCTCGTTTGAAATTAATCCATATTAACCGGAGAGGAGGCAGTATGGACTAGCATTACTTGCGCGCGGTGGCTCGCAGGACAAGGAGAAACTTTTGACTAATGCAAGCTCTCCTCGCTCAAAGCGGTGGACGTCTGACGCTTAATTCGGTGTCGATTGCGAAGCATACACTATACTACTAGTGCTACTATTGTTCGACTTCCCGAATAGGCGAACAGCCAAGCGCAAAGTTTACTAATATAGTCTATAAAGGTACGTACTATACTAGTACTAGGAACCGGATGGAGGAGCATTTGGACTCTTATTATAATTTTAAAATGTGATAAAGCAATCTTCAACACATTTGGTTCTCTTCGAGGGTTCTCACATGTGATAATGGAAGTTGATTGCATGGAACACTCGCCACAATTCTCGCTTAATTCTGGCTCATATCCTGTTACAAATAGTAGCGCTCGTTAATATTTCCTCTTTTTTTGTTATTCAGCATGTAAACAGGTCAGCAAACCTTGCGGCGCATCTTTGTGCGAACCGTGCTTGCTGCACTTTGAATGTGGCCAAGAGCTGGCTTGATGAAACACCTCGCTTCCTACTTCTTTTTTTGCACGGTACCTCGCTTCCTAGTGACCAGTGTCTTAGCTGATCGTCCTAAGAATGCTTATATATGAATAAAGCTCACTCATTTACCCGCAAAAAAGATTAAGCCATATTAACCGGAAAGGAGGGAGTATGGACTAGCACTGCTTTTTGGTGTGTCCCGTCAACTCGTAGAACGAGGAGAAGCTTGCAGGACAAGGTGAAGCTCGCTTACGCCTTTTGACTAATGCAACCTACCCTCGGTGGACATGCATCAGTCCATTCGGTGTCAGATTGTCAGAGGCATACACTGTAGTACCCAACATGCGGAGTACCATCATTGTTCGACTTCACAAAGAGGCGAAGAGCCAAGCGCAGTAGTACGAGTAGTAGTACTACTAGAACCGCATGGTGGAGCGTTTGTACTCTTATTTCTTTTTATCTCTGATAAAGTACACATTTATTCCGGAGAAGGGCGGAAAACGGCAGCCCAACATGTTATGAATGATATCGATCAACCAACCATGCTCGAATATATCTTGGCCTCCATGCGAACCCGTCTGTGTGTTCTCGCTCCTCGTCTCTCTCAAGGAACGACGGGTTGGCTCTTTGCCGTCAATTGAGATCGGTTTGCTCACACTCCTGTCCCACATGTCAGTGATATGCCAAGAGGAGGTGCGTTGACCGACTGGCCATATGCGTACTTGGTTTTGAACCTTAATACTACTCCTCCCTCTGTCACAGTTTACAGGGCGCGCTTCATTATGATGCATTTCTCTCAATGCATTTCCACCACCAGAGAGACTTTAGACGCGTTTGGTTTAATGCTCAATTAATTAGGGCGTGGTAACCGCAATCAAGTCCACAATTTTCTCTCCATGTAACTACGGAGTGGAGTAAGTGCATGCATGTGTGTACCCGGGGTGGAAGCACTGCATGCATGTGTGTACGCATTATTCCCTCTAGTAATAGACGCCGTGCTATAACTACCAATGCTATTTTTCAGGCCGATCGCTAGTCGCCTTGGTCTCACAGACCTTTTTTCTTTTTTTGAAGCGCGTTGTATAAATAGTGATGGATGGAGTAGTATGAGCGGATTCAAATAAGAGTGTATTGATGGATGCTTCTTCAGAGCAACTTACAGTGGGAAAGGTGGGGCTTACGATTTGACTGCTCATTACTCACTATTAATGCGGCGCAACAACCGGGCTGAGAGGGTGCTTGGATCCAAGGGACTGTTTTTAGTCTGACTAAAAATAGTCTCTTCTAGAGGCTAAAGTTCCAAGCACCCTTGACTAAAGAGAAGCTAGGACTAGTCTTGAGGCTAAAAAAATTTAGTCATAGGAAACCTACTAAAATATGTATTAGCTCTCTCTCTCTCCTCATTTAATTCCTCTTCTTTAACACATGCGAGTTCTGGATTGGAGGGTTTGGAGAATAATAAATGCTCAATAACTTGATTTTAGTCTCTTTAGTATTTGGATCCAAGCATGTGTGAGGCTACCAAGTTTTAGTCCCACTACTTTTAGTCATGGGACTAAAACGTATCCAAGCACCCTCTAAGTCTCCCATGCGGTTGTGCACTTCCCCCTCGGTTCTTAAATATACTCCGGAGTATATTTGTCTTTCTAGAGATTTCAACGAGTGACTACTCAAATATTTGTCTTTTAGAGATTTCAAATGGACTGACACATACAGATGTATATACATATTTTAGAGTGTAGATTCTCTCATTTTGCTCTGTATGTAGTCACTTGTTGAAATCTCTAGAAAGACTAATAGAATATTTAGGAATGGAGGGAGTACACATACGAAACAAAATGAGTGAATCTACACACTAAAATATGCCCGTTTGAAATTTGTAAAAAGACAAATATTTAGGAACGAAGGAGTATAATTTTGTGCATGGCACATGGACCCGGATGATGAAGAGGCTTCTGGCAATGCTATCAAGCTTCCATCATTTGTTTACATAATTGACGTACTATACAAATAATTTCCAGCGAGACATGAAATTGTACAATGGTGTGAGCTTTCAGCTTCTGTTTCGCGTGTCTTGCCATCGATGCTGTTTCGGAAACAATAAAAAACTAACTTCCTTGCTAATGCATGTCAATTATTAGCATATCAGAGCTAATAATTACATCACAACTGAAGACAGAGTTGTGAGAAGGTGTTAAATTAAAATTGATCCATGCTTTCATTGGCAGCAACGTCCCCCCAGCTCTATCTAAATCAACAAGGCATGTTGGGAAAAAAGTAGCTGTCTGGAGCATGCAACATTCGATCATTTTGTGCGTTCCACTAAAATAGAGCCGAGCGTCCTGCTCCAAAGATATTAAGTGTGATTACGATAATAGAGGACTGCTGATGAAACAATAAACACATAAATAGAAGTCGGTCACCTTTGCAGTCTCTCTTAAGACTAACTAGTTGGAGAAGATTAGGCTCGGAGTTGGATGAGGAGGATAGAGCAAAACCAATCTTCCTTTGTGCATTCGCACTAAAATGTAGAGACGTTGCCCATGTGACATTTTAGTACAACTGCACAAAACACTCTTAAGAAAAAAGTGATTTGTGCAGTTCACCAAAAGGTCGCAATAGCAACGAGGTGAAATGGATGGCCCTGTTTGCAAAAAAAGAGGTAGAAAGGAAACAATTACTGGCCAATAACAGTTGATGACACATGCGACGACAAAAAAGAAGCATATCCCTTGCCCTAAGGGGAGATAACAACACGGTTGTGTTTGTCTAAAACGTTGGGAGGATGAGAATGCAATATGGAAAGTACGCTGGATGAGCTACGTTTTGGGCAAAGAACTATGGAAGATCCACATGCAGCGACGTGGGAAGACGGGCAGTGGAGCAAGGCCGGAGGGGATACCTGGAGGTCGTTGGGATGTAACTAGGTGAGCGGCGGCGGGCGGAATCTGCGAGCAGGTGGCGTATGCCCTGCCGTGCCGGAGCTTGGTCAGAGAGAACGGCGTGTACCGCAGATCGGGACGTGCTGCCTCGGCGCCGTCGAACGGAGAAACGATGCACTTCCTCCCTTTCCACCGGCGGACGGGATGCGGCCGGATCAGTGACCAACGGTGAGAGAGAGAGAGGTCACCGCACTCCCTTTCCCCCGGCGGAAGGGATGCGGTTGGATCAATGACCAACGGGGAGAGAGAGAGAGGCTACCGCAGCCTTGTGTGAGATACTCTAAAGAGCGACAAACCAGGCACGCAAGGCTCCATTGTATATAGTGAGCGGACTACCTTTTTCTCCATAAAAATCATTTTATATTCTGTGTGCGTGCCATTGAGTGCTATAACTTTATTTAAAAATAACGCGGCAACGCGTCAAGTCGAACTTTGTTTCGTGCAGGCGTGGTACACGACCTCCCTAGGTAAACAACCGCTACAGGCATTCAAATTAGCATGTGGGCTGCCATTTCGTAAAGAAATGAGCTCCACCGTGTACCCGCGCGGGTGTGGCTGGGCACGAAGCGTGAGTACGTGCACGGTGCACCTATTCTCTTCTTGTATACGTACACCACCTACGTGGGGTTGTGTGAGAGAGATACAAACCTAGAGAGATATAGTGTGTGGGTTCTTGAGACTTTTTTTGGGGGGGGGGGTCAATCAAAAAATGTAACATATGCAATGTGTGTGAAATAGATTCCTGGATATAACATATATATATAGAGGGGGTGATCCACGAGAAGAGAGTGGAGGTATCACCAGCTTGAGGTGTCCATAGAATCGAAAAGAGGGATGATGTGTGTGTGCGCGCGCGCGATCGATAAAGAGTGCCATCGAATTTGTGTGTGCCCACGTCAAAGATATAGAGTGGCTGGCCTACTGGAACGTGAGAGGGGACATGTGCAGTTTGTCTCTGTGGCATGGATACCTACCTGCAGCGCTCGACTATCGATGTGTGGTGGGGGAAGACGGAGGCCCAATTAACTATAGAGGTGCAACGGCTGGTATATGTGGGGAGGAGGAGAGAAGGCCTACCTCATGTATTAAGGAGATCGATCTGCCTCATGTATTAAGGGAGATCGATCGGCATACATGCATATGTGCAGGAGAGGAATAAGGTTGGGAGGGAGACAGAGCTAGAGTGTTGGAGGGGGTGGTAGTGGAGTTGCTTCTAACAAATGGTGGGATAGACTTGCTAGACAAACGGAGGGCACGCCCGCAATACCAATAAGAGAGGAGATGGATGCTTGTTGTCTGTGCACGTGCGTGTGAGAGACGGGTCAGGCGGCATGCACGAATGATGAGGGGGGACGATGTGGTTGTGGTAAGCAGACATAACTACATAGGAAGATCATGAAGGAAATATGCCCTAGATGCAATAATAAAGTTATTATTTATTTCCTCATATCATGATAAATGTTTATTATTCATGCTAGAATTGTATTAACCGGAAACATGATACATGTGTGAATACATAGACAAACATAACGTCACTAGTATGCCTCTACTTGACTAGCTCATTAATCAAAGATGGTTATGTTTCCTAACCATAGACATGTGTTGTCATTTGATTAACGGGATCACATCATTAGGAGAATGATGTGATTGACATGACCCATTCCGTTAGCCTAGCACTTGATCGCTTAGTATATTGCTATTGCTTTCTTCATGACTTATACATGTTCCTATAACTATGAGATTATGCAACTCCGTTCTTCGGAGGAACACTTTGTGTGCTACCAAACGTCACAACGTAATCGGGTGATTATAAAGGAGCTCTGGTGTCTCCGAAGGTACATGTTGGGTTGGCGATTTCGACATTAGGTTTTGTCACTCCGATTGTTGGAGAGGTATCTCAGGCCCTCTCGGTAATGCACATCACTATAAGCCTTGCAAGCAATGTAGCTAATGAGTTAGTTACGGAATGATGCATTACGTACGAGTAAATAGACTTGCCAAGAATGAGATTGAACTAGGTATTGGATACCGACGATCAAATCTCGGGCAAGTAACATACCGATGACAAAGGAACAACGTTATGTTGTTATGCGGTTTGACCGATAAAGATCTTCATAGAATATGTAGGAGCCAATATGAGCATCCAGGTTCCGCTATTGGTTATTGACCGAGAATAGTTCTAGGTCATGTCTACATAGTTCTCGAACCCGTAGGGTCCGCACGCTTAACGTTACGATGATAGTTTTATTATGAGTTTATAAGTTTTGATGTACTGAAGTTTGTTCGGAGTCCCGGATGTGATCACGGACATGACGAGGAGTCTCGAAATGGTCGAGACATAAAGATTGATATATTGGAAGCCTATATTTGGACATCGGAAGTGTTCCGTGAAATCGGCATTTTACCGAGATGCAGGAGGTTACCGAACCCCGGTAACCTAATGGGCCTTATTGGGCCTAGTGGAGGAAGAGGAGAGGAGGCCTAGGAGCAGCCAGCCCCCCCCCAAGTCCGAATTGGACAAGGAGGCGGCGCCCCCCTTCCTTTCCCTCTCTTCCTTCCCCAAGTCCTAATCCAACTAGGAAAGGGGAGTCCTACTCGGTGGGAGTAGGACTCCTCCCAAGACGCCTCCTCCTAGGGCCGGCCGCACCCCCTTGCTCCTTTATATACGGGGCAGGGGGGCACCCTAGAACACACAAGTTGATCTTGAAGATCGTTCCTTAGCCGTGTGCGGTGCCCCCCTCCACCATATTCCACCTCGGTTATATTGTCGCGGAGTTTAGGTGAAGCCCTGTGCTGGTAGAGCATCATCATCGTCACCACACCGTCGTGCTCACGGAACTCATCCCCGACACTTTGCTGGATCGGACTCCGGGGATCGTCATCGAGCTGAACGTGAACTCGGAGGTGCCGTACGTTCGGTACTTGGATCAGTCGGATCGCGAAGACGTACGACTACATCAACCGCGTTGTCATAACGCTTCTGCTTACGGTCTACGAGGGTACATGGACAATACTCTCCCCTCTCGGTGCCCAACAGATCAATCGCCCTTTGTTAGAGAAAGGAGAGACATAACTTGTGAGGTACGTCGATCGATGGGGGGTAGTTAAAGTCGATCCAGGTATATGTTGGGAGATCGATCGGTATACATGCATGTGTGTGTTAGAAGCAAACGAGGCACGAGGAGAAGGATAGAGATAGAGGGATGCATGTAGGAGGTGGTACGAGAGGCATACTATATCGAGCGGGGAGGAGTGTGCGAGTACGAGAACGATGAAAAGAGTGGTGGGAGTGAGGCATGGACGGTGACAAGAGAAGAGGGGAATCTTGTGTTTGTGCTAGGCACACCTGGCTAGAGAGGCATATCGATCGATGTGTGCCGTAAAGAAGGAGCTGGGGGCCTACACACACCGTGGGTGAACGACCTAAAGTGAAAAGACGAATTTGCGCGATGGAGCTAGAGAATGTTGAGGGAGGGTGAGAGGGATGCGGGCGTGTGCATGCACAAGAGAAAGTTAGCGCTAGCTACAAAGATAAGAGGGTTGTGTGGGTGTAAAAGACGAATAGAGATCATATATACTTCATTATAAAAAGCGAATTTGGATATTTGAAGAATTTATCATAGTGTTTTAAACCGACGCATGTGTGAATATATATAATGGTGATACACATGGTGTGTTTATGAACATGTTATACTACATTTAATATATTTTATCTCTACTCTTATAAAAAACGGAGTTGTTGATGATGGTGTGCCTGCCATCCTGCATTACAGGCCGTTCGATTTATATCTGGCGGATAGCAAGGAAACTATGATGGTTGAAGTTGGCAACAATCATGATTGTAGATTCTTATTGAAATAGAGAAACGAATTCAAATTTAGTTCGAATTGCAGCGGTAGTATAGACATTTGGAATGCACTAAAAATGTTGGTATGAGTAGGTTACATGCATTATACAGCAAGCGGAAAAAATTAATCGGACATAACATGGATTCATACTCCCTCCTTCCATCTATATAGGGCGTAATGAGATTTTTAAGACCGCCTTTGACTATTGACAATATTAATAGTACATGACATGCACAATGTGAAAACTATATGATTGAAAGAACCTTTCACAGACGAAGTTAACGGTGTGCTTTGTGTAAGTTGCATGTCATATATCATTGCTCTGATATTTGGTCAAAGTTAGCATCGAAAAACGCATTAGGCCCTATATAGATGGAAGGAGGGAGTAGCTTTGAATAGCATTTGTATAGTAAAAAGGGGCAAGACTCTCTCTTTGTGTGGTGTGAATAGTTTTATTTTTTTCGTTTTCTTTTTGGTTGAGGGAAGTGCGAATTGATTTGGTACGTACAAGTACAATATTACTACACGTTAGGCTTATCCCTAAAATTCAACCTGTGTCTTGTTATATCCCGAAAAATCAGATATCGTGCTCCCAAAACTGGCGCCTTCACAACCCGCGCCTTGCTATCCTGAAATTACAACGCGCGTGAAAACTCCCTCCAGCTGCCAAATCCCGACACACGAAATCCCCCTTCTAACCCTAAGCCGAAAGGGCCGCTAGTTCAAATCGGTGGGGGGTACTTTTGTAACACACCCTACGTTTTGGACAAGCGCGTCCCTAAGTCATGCTTCACCCCCTCCCATCGCCCCCTTTTCGCCATTCGAAATCCCAGGCTGCCATAACCTCTCCGCTCCAGCCGCGAAACCCCACCCTCCTCCGTCCGCCACGTCACCGCTGCCCAGCCGGAGCCTCTTCCCCGACGATGTCGTCCACCGCAACAGCTCGACGTCCCTCGTCCACCTCCCCGGATGAGGATCCGTCGTCCATCTCGCCATCCCGCCGGTTCAGCCGCCCCGTCCTCCACCTCCAAGGAGCTGCTCCAACGATCGCCTCGTCTATCGTGGCTGCTCCATCCCCACAGCACCGCCTAAACCTGCTCCACCGGAACCGCATCCTCACGGACTCCTCGGACGAAGCTGAGGCCTGCTCGGCGCCACCAAAGAGGTTGTACACTCATCGCATCGCACCTTCTCCTTAACTCGACCTCCCGGCACCAACGGTGCTCCATCCCGCACCCCCATGGAGTGGCTACCTTGAAGCCGGCGCCGCGGGCGACATCTCCACGGCGGCTCTCCCCCAGTGCGAGGCCCCTTTGGTGGCGGCGGCCATACCAGCCGGATCTGCTGCTGTTGCTCCGGCTCTCGCTCGCGCTGCTGCTGCTGCTCTGGCTCTCGCTCGATCGCTCGCTCACCCAGCTGCTGCTGCTGCTCTCCCTCGCCTGCAGTGCTCTTCTACTCTACTCGATTAAGCCACACTTGATCGATTGAATCGATTTTTGGGTCACCAATTTTCAGGGTAGGGGGCTCGCCGGAGTTAAGGAAGAACCACCTGCAGCAGGGACGGGGGCTCGCCGGAGAGGTACCCCACTATCTATCTTAGGGTTTAGGGTGTGGGGGGCGGGGGGCCTAGCGGGCTGGCCGAGGCAGCGGTGGCGAGTTGTTTTGGGGCGGTGAGGCGGCGCTGGGGCCGGTGGTGGCAGGCGGCTCAGGGGGGTGCAGGTTGAAGATGAACTGCAGGCCCTCCCTAAACTACATGTCAAGTGCCTCTCTGCTACCACTGCGTTCAGTTTACAAGAGCATTTAGATTCCACAAGAAATTTCAGTTTAAACAGCTTAAGTTCAGAGTCAACAGTTTTTACCTCATCTGTTGTAGTCAGGTGGTTTTTGGTGATGTTAATTTTACATCCATTTTACATCATCTATTGGAGATGCTATTAGAATCCCACTTGAGATTGACGATGTTTGTCTTGTGCTGCTTCAACCTTGATGTCTTACGGCTCACCGGAGCTGCTCCAACGACAGAATGATCCATCACAACAGAGCAGTGCCCTGGACGCCGTCTACAGATTCCTTAGATCTTCCTCCACACCTCCGATCGCCACCTCTGCCTCAATCGCTTCAAATGACCAACCCAATGATGCTGAGGTCGACACGGCTACGGCAAAGAGGTTGTACACTTGTTGCATCACTTATTACTATACATTCACATCGATCCATTAGGGCTATTTTGGTTCAATGGAAAACGTCGATCCACTAGTAGTTACCATCACTCTAAATTTCTGCATGCTCTCCTTACATAATCTCACCATATTTTTTTCGTATGCATGTCAGATATTGTACATAGTCATGCTGAACATGTAGAGAAAAAGAGAAGAGTTTTGCGCGGCAATACAATGTCATGCAGACATTGCTCCATGGTGGGTTCAATGGCACACCCTCCCCACCCCTCTCCAGATTGTAATCCAGAGGAGGATATCTGTTCTGAGGCGTATTCGGACGCCGCTGACCACTCCTATTTACCCCCGAAGGTGTTTGCTCTACCTTGGCATGATGATGTTAGTCATATCATGCATATGTTGCCTTGTAGTGCCTACTTTTGACATCATATATGTCATCTGCTTAGTTTAGACATGTTCTGTAATGCCACCTGTTTAGTTTATATATCATATATGGGAATTATGCAGTCTCTTGTCTTTTAGCCAGCCATAATATATGTGAAATGTGCAATGCCATCTTGTTTAACCAGGCATCATATATTTGAATGATATCTTGCCCATCCTTTTCTTCATTACATTTCCATTTGTCGACAATGTTTGTACATTAAACTACTCTTCCTGTGAATCAGCCATTTGGGTGGGAGATGGAAAAATCTGGAGTGAAAACAAGGCCTTCAGAGCAGACAGTGCTACCTGTCGAAGCAGATCTCTTGTTGGGTCCCGATAGCTCCTCAGAGATGGATTCAGAGACAGACGACTAGTCCTATTCCCCCACTGAGGTGTATGCTCTAACTTGGCACGGTTATACTACTCATATCATGCATACGGTGTCTTGCATTGCATAGTTTAGACATCATATACACAATATTCAACACCATGTTCTTAGTTCAGACATCATATCGAATGCCCTCTGTTTAGCATATAAATAACATATGTGAATTAAATGATGCGATCCTGATTACTTAGATAACATGTAGGTGAATTATGTCATGCGATCCTGTTTAGTTATTCATCATATCTTCGAATTATGTTATGCTATGCTATCCAGTTTAGATAGACATCATATATGTGAAATTATGTCATGCTATCCATTTTAGTTAAACAATATACATGTCAACTATTTCATGCCCTCTTTTTTCCACACTATCTATTGCATTTGTCTCTCATACAATGTCTGTACATTCAACTATGTTTCCTGTTTATCAGCCATTTGAATTGGAGCGGGTGATGCTAGTATCTAGCGGAATAAAAACACGGTCTTCAAATAAAACAGTGCTACCTCTTGGTGGAGATAGCACCCCGGTTGTACATGCACAAGAACCAGCCCTACCACACATAACCCAAACTCTCGTAGATTGTACCCCTACTGCGATGGACAGAGAACCAGCTTCACCCGATCTAACCCCAACCCCAGCCGATAGTAACCGAGTTCCTGTTGACCCAGAACCATCTCCACCACAGAGCTCCCAAACAACAGCAGTTAGTAAGGCAGCTCCAGTGCCCAAAGGGCCAGTACTATCACGGCGAACCCCAACTCCACCAGTTAGTACGCCTATTCCTGTGGAGGAAGCACAACCAGCCAGTCGTAGTTTAGCATCTACCGCATTTGATGTTGTTAAATCGTATGTGCGTATCTTCCCATCTTGGAAATATTATACTGAAGATGAAGGAAAGTGTCAGTTGCAGGTGTTTGTCTAGGAGTTATGTGTAAGTAATGTTATTCATGGCAATTACTTTGCTTCATCCCATACATCCTACCTCCATGATGGTTATAATACAGCAAATTTTTCCCATTTTTCTCTATAGAGAAGGACCGATTTGGAAACTTAGGATGAGGTAACATGTGCTAATACCTCTGCTATCTTCAAGAATGCTTGGTGGCAGTATCGTAATTACCTGAAGAAAACGTACTTCACCGGCAAAGAAACTCATCAAATTCCCTTACGTTCTCCTGAGACACATTTAGTGGACAATGACTGGGAATGCCTTGTTCTGTACTGGTCCCGAACCAAGAATGTGATAAGGTCTATGAGCTCATTTTCTATTTTTTAAGTATTTTATTCTTGCATCTTACTGTACTCTGTTCATGTAGAACAAGTGCCTAAACCTGAAGAACAACTGTTCTAATTTAAGATTCCATCGCTATCATAGTTCAAAAAAGCGCTAGGCATTAATTGTGCATTTTGCCACCGCCTTGCGCTTTACTGACCAAAGCACATGCTTATGCGCAGTTATGCATAGATTATGCGTAGTTATGCGCAATGCGTTTTGCCAACGCCTAGAGCCTAGGCACGCTTAAGCGCTCGCTTAGGAGCGCCTTTTTAACTATGATTGCTTTGCTCTTGTATCACTGTATTTACTGATACAAACTTATTTTTAAATTGAAGGATCCAATCGAAACTCCAATGGCACAGCAGGTATGTTCACACATGTTTCTTTAACAGGTTTTCTCTTATCAATAGCTCTGTTGATTTCAATTTCAATTGTGTATACAGTTGACTTTCATATCATGCACATTACTAGCATCACAATAGAGCCAATAGTGTTGTTATACATGTAGACCCGTGGTACCCATCTGCAATCTTGTTCTACTGTGTAGTTTCCCACGCTTTGTATTCTTTCACTGCTGCTTTGTCTTGAACTGATATGTTTTGAACCGTGTCTCTATTTTGATTTGGCAAGACAATGCAGTGACCATAGGACATAGATATATGTTTGTTTGGTGCTTTTATTATGTACTAGTACTTGGCAATAAAAGACTTGGTAGTTTAATCATGTCCACCTTACTAACGAACTGGTTCGCCGAAATGAGTTTCATATAATAGTACATGCTAAACTTGTTATGTGTCTGCTTGTTTCTTCTTTTAGAATGCTGGCAGAATATTGGGGAAGAGTGCCTTATTAAGAAATGGTAAAGGAAGTAATGCAGATAAGGTTCAGGATAGTGACACATCCTTGTTGGTCTCCAACAAAGCTGATAAAACAGCTAAGGAAGACTATCTTGAAGACAATGAGACAACCCCAAAGTCTTGTGTTGGTTTAGTGTTCGAAAGCATCGCCACTACCGCATGCACAAGCTATTCAAAGTCACCGTTATCGAATCAGTTCGGTTTCTTGAGTCTCAACTACAAGTGAAAGACATCGATCACCTGTGCTGCGACAAGAAGCGGAAGGATCGCGAAGTCCTGGAGCATTCAGATGCATACTTTTCCGTGCAACAAAGAAGCGTTGGAGGATTTTAGCGCTCAACAGGACAAAGCTAATTAGCTTGCTAAGCTTATTGCCAGCATGGTGGATACCCAGGATAACGTTTCTTGAGCTCTTGTGAAGTTGTTTCAGTTATGCTCTTGTTTTGCTGCCGCGTTTATTTGCACTGGTGGCCAATTTTTACGGCCAAGTGTATATAATATGCTGCTTTGTTCCCTATATTTGCACTGGTGGCGAACTTTGATGCCCAGTGGATGTAATATGTGTAATAGCGGTAATAGGCTAGCCTTAATTGCTTGCTTATTTCTTTCCTTATTGTCTTGTTTAGTTGTTTGCTTGTAGTCACTGTAGTTCTTTTTCTGTGTTTTTCTAGTGGCCACAATAGCCTATTTTTGGTAACTAGGCCAAAATAATCATGGTAACACACGGACTGTTGTAACCATGGGCCTCCTGCAGGCCGTATGATCCATGGGCCTTCGTTCGGCCGTAGGACCATTAGCCTTCTATACGGGCCGTAGGATCCATCGGCATTCTATACGGGCCTTAGGGATCAATGGGCCTTCTACGGGCCATAGGGTCCATGGGCCTTCTACGGGTCGTACTATCCATGGGTCTCATACGGGCCGTAGGATCCATGGGCCTTCTACGGGGCGTATCATCATTTCGCCAATCATGGGCCATACTATTCGTGGACCATAACGGGCCGTTAATAGGCCGTATTTGATAACTCTATGAAAACAGCCCAACGGGTTTTTTGACATGAAAACGCCCAACGATTAATGGTCCACAAATGGGACGATCAGAACGACGGGCTGAATTTGGCCCACAAGCGTAAAATGACAATGTGGGGCGTATGTAACCGAATCTTGCAAATGAGCCCAAGAATCAATGGGCCCCGAGAAGGCCAAAAGATAACTTAATGAAGCGCCCAATGGAATAACGGGCCGTTAATGGGTATAAAGTGATACACTGTTCATTACGGGCCAGTTTCACCACGGGCCGTTAATGGGCCAAGAGTTACAAAGGTCCTCATATGGGCCGAAAGAAGTCATGGGCCACACATGGGCCGAAAGTTAAAATGGGCTAAATCATATTGGACGACCCAGATGACGCTACTGGGCCTAATTCGGATAGGGCGAAACGGGCCCTGGGTTAGCGGGCTGTAAATGGGCTATATGCGAACAGGCCGTTAACAAGCTTTCCGTGGGCCGGCCCGCCACCTTTTGACCAAGTCAAACGGGCCGGCCTTTTCACGAAATGGGCCTCTGTTGGGCGTGCCACGGTCGCCAGATCATAGGCGCCTTCGGTCCAATGAGCGGATGACATTTGTACCAACGGTGAGCCGACACGTGTTTCCTCCAGCCAATGATGATTTTACACATGGAAAATCCCCATTGGTCGGGGCTGTTAACGGGTTATCGGATCCAAAACCCGACCCGATAGCTTAACGGCGTTCCGTTATGGTGGATGCCACTTGTCGGTCATCCTTGACGAAAGCAGTTATGTGACGCGCGATTTATCGTCATGGAAGTGGACACTTCCATGATGATAATTTTGGTAATGTCATGGAACACTTCTCTGACAAAGACAGTATGACTATCTTGATTCACTCATAAATTTGTCATGGATGTACATGCATGACAAAAAACTCAACCTACTGTGACAAACACGTATCATCACGGAAGTTTATTTTTTTGTAGTGCATAGACATGAGTTGTCGTTTGATGAATGGGATCACATCATTAGAGAATGATGTGATTGACTTGACCCATTCCGTTAGCTTAGCACTAGATCGTTTAGTATATTGCTATTGCTTTCTTCATGACATATACATGTTACTATGACTATGAGATTATGCAACTCCCGAATGCCGGAGGAACACTTTGTGTGCTACCAAAGGTCACGGCGTAACTGGGTGATTATAAAGGTGCTATACAGGTGTCTCCAATGGTGTTCGTTGAGTTGGCATAGATCAAGATTAGGATTTGTCACTCCGATTGTCGGAGAGGTATCTCTGGGCCCTCTCGGTAATGCACATCAATATAAGCCTTGCAAGCAATGTGATGAATGAGTTAGTTGTGGGATGATGCATTACGGAACGAGTAAAGAGACTTCCCGGTAACGAGATTGAACTAGGTATTGAGATACCGACGATCGAATCTCGGGCAAGTAACATACCGATGACAAAGGGAACAACATATGTTGTTATGCGGTTTGACCGATAAAGATCTTTGTAGAATATGTGGGAGCCAATATGAGCATCCAGGTTCCGCTATTGGTTATTGACCGAACACGTGTCTCGGTCATGTCTACATAGTTCTCGAACCCATAGGGTCCGCACGCTTAACGTTAGGTGACGATCGGTATTATGAGTTTATGTGTTTTGATGTACCGAAGATAACTTGGAGTCCCGGATGTGATCACGGACATGACGAGGAGCCTCGAAATGGTTGAGACATAAAGATTGATATATTGGACGACTATATTAGGACACCGGAAGTGTTCCGGGGGTCATCGGAGTGCCGTGGGGTTATCGGAACCCCCGGGGGAACTAATGGGCCAACATGGGCCTTGTGGGAGAGAGAGAGAGAGGAGAGGGCCTAGGGATGGCCGCACACCCCCCCCCCCTCGGGAGTCCGAATTGGACAAGGAGGGGGTGGCGCCCCCTCTTTCCTCCCTCTCTCCCTCTCCTTCCTTCCCCATTCCTCCTTCCTAGTTGGACTAGGAAAGGGGAGTCCTACTCCTACTAGGAGGAGGACTCCCCCCTCTCCTTGGCGCGCCCCAAGGCCGGCCAGCCTCCCCCATTGCTCCTTTATATACGGGGGCATGGGGGCACCCTAGAACACCCAAGTTGATTGTTTCCAGCCGTGTGCGGTGCCCCCTCCACCATAATCCACCCCGGTCATAACATTGCAGTGCTTAGGCGAAGCCTTGCACCGGTAGCTTCATCATCACCGTCATCACGCCGTCGTGCTGACAAAACTCTCCCTCGACACTCTGCTGGATCGTGAGTTCGTGGGACGTCACCGAGCTGAACGTGTGCTGAACTCGGAGGTGTCGTGCGTTCGGTACTTGGATCGGTCGGATCATGAAGATGTACGACTGCATCAACCGCTTTGACAAAATGCTACCGCTTACGGTCTACGAGGGTACGTGGACAACACTCTCCCGCTCGTTGCTATGCATCACCATGATCTTGCATGTGCGTAGGAATTTTTTTGAAATTACTGCGTTCCCCAATAATGGCATCCGACCCAGGTTTATGGATGTTATATGCACGAGTAGAACACAAGTGAGTTGTGGGCGATACTAGTCATACTGCTTACCAGCATGTCATATTTTGATTCGGCGGTATTGTTGGATGAAGCGGCCCAGACCGACATTACGCGTATGCTTACGCGAGACTGGTTCTACCGACATGCTTCGCACACAGGTGGCTGGCGGGTGTCAGTTTCTCAAACTTTCTTTGAATCGAGTGTGGCTACTCCCGGTCCTTGTTGAAGGTTAAAACAGCACATACTTGACGAAATATCGTTGTGGTTTTGATGCGTAGGTAAGAACGGTTCCTGCTCAGCCCATAGCAGCCACGTAAAACTTGCAACAACAAAGTAGAGGATGTCTAACTTGTTTTTGCAGGGCATGTTGTGATGTGATATGGTCAAGACATGATGCTAAATTTTATTGTATGAGATGATCATGTTTTGTAACGGAGTTATCGGCAACTGGCAGGAGCCATATGGTTGTCGTTTTATTGTATGCAATGCAATCGCCCTGTAATTGTTTTTACTTTAGCACTAAGCGGTAGTGATAGTCGTAGAAACAATAGTTGGTGAGACGACAATGATGCTACGATGGAGATCAAGGTGTCGCGCCGATGACGTTGGTGATCATGACGGTGCTTTGAAGATGGAGATCAAAGGCACAAGATGATGATGGCCATATCATATCACTTATATTGATTGCATGTGATGTTTATCTTTTATGCATCTTATTTTGCTTTGATTGACGGTAGCATCATAAGATGATCTCTCACTAAATTTCAAGGTACAAGTGTTCTCCCTGAGTATGCACCGTTGCGAAAGTTCGTCGTGTCGAGACACCACGTAATGATCGGGTGTGATAAGCTCTACGTTCACATACAACGGGTGCAAGCCAGTTTTGCACACGCAGAATACTCGGGTTAAACTTGACGAGCCTAGCATATGCAGATATGACCTCGGAACACTAAGACCGAAAGGTCGAGCATGAATCATATAGTGGATATGATCAACATAGTGATCTTCACCATTGAAAACTACTCCATCTCACATGATGATCGGACATGGTTTAGTTGATTTGGATCATGTGATCACTTAGATGATTAGAGAAATGTCTATCTAACTGGTAGTTCTTAAGTAATATGATTAATTGAACTTTAATTTATCATGAACTTAGTACCTGATAGTATTTTGCATGTCTATGTTGTTGTAGATCAATGGCCCGTGCTACTGTTCCTTTGAATTTTAGTGCGTTCCTTGAGAAAGCTAATTTGAAAGATGATGGTAGAAATTACATGTACTGGGTCCATAACTTGAGGATTATCCTCACTGGTGCACAGAAGAATTACGTCCTGGAAGCACTGTTGGGTACCAGGCCTGCTGCAGATGCTACTGATGACGTTAAGAATGTCTGCCAGAGCAAAGCTGATGACTACTCGATAGTTCAGTGTGCCATGCTTTACGGCTTAGAACCGGGACTTCAACGGCGTTTTGAACATCATGGAGCATATGAGATGTTCCAGGAGTTGAAGTTAATATTTCAAGCAAATGCCCGGATTGAGAGATATGAAGTATCCAATAAGTTCTACAGCTGCAAGATGGAGGAGAATAGTTCTGTCAGTGAACATATATTCAAAATGCCCGAGTATAACAATCACTTGATTCAACTGGGAGTTAATCTTCCTGATGATAGTGTCATTGACAGAATTCTTCAATCACTGCCACCAAGCTACAAGAGCTTCGTGATGAACTATAGCATGCAAGGGATGGATAAGACAATTCCCGAGCTCTTCACGATGCTAAAGGCTGCGGAGGTAGAAATCAAGAAGGAGCATAAAGTGTTGATGGTCAACAAGACCACCAGTTTCAAGAAGAAGGGTAAAGGGAAGAAGGGGAACTTCAAGAAGAACGGCAATCAAGTTGTTGCTCATGTGAAGAAGCCCAAGTCTGGACCTAAGCCTGAGACTGAGTGCTTCTACTGCAAAGGGACTGATCACTGGAAGCAGAACTGCCCCAAGTATTTGGCGGATAAGAAGGATGGCAAGGTGAACAAAGGTATATGTGATATACATGTTATTGATGTGTACCTTACTAATGCTCGCAGTAGCACCTGGGTATTTGATACTAGTTCTGTTGCTAATATTTGCAACTCGAAACAGGAACTACGGATTAAGCGAAGATTGGCTAAGGACGAGGTGACAATGCACGTGGGAAATGGTTCCAAAGTCGATGTGATCGCCGTTGGCACGCTACCTCTACATCTACCTTCGGGATTAGTTTTAGACCTGAATAATTGTTATTTGGTGCCAGCGTTGAGCATGAACATTATATCTAGATCTTGTTTGATGTGAGACGGTTATTCATTTAAATCTGAGAATAATGGTCGTTCTATTTATATGAGTAATATCTTTTATTGTCATGCACCCTTGAAGAGTGGTCTATTTTTGTTGAATCTCGATAGTAGTGATACACATATTCATAATATTGAAGCCAAAAGATGTAGAGTTGATAATGATAGTGCAACTTATTTGTGGCACTGCCATTTGGGTCATATTGGTGTAAAGCGCATGAAGAAACTCCATTCTGATGGACTTTTGGAATCACTTGATTATGAATCACTTGGTACTTGCGAAAGACGACTAAAACTCCATTCTCCGGAACAATGGAGCGAGCAACAGATTTACTAAAAATCATACATACTGCTGTATGTGGTCCGATGAATATTGAAGCTCGCGGTGGGTATCGTTATTTTCTCACCTTCACAGATGATTTGAGCAGATATGGGTATATCTACTTAATGAAACATAAGTCTGAAACATTTGAAAAGCTCAAAGAATTTCAGAGTGAAGTGGAAAATCATCATAACAAGAAAATAAAGTTTCTACAATCTGATCGTGGAGGAGAATATTTGAGTTATGAGTTTGGTCTTCATTTGAAACAATGTGGAATAGTTTCGCGACTCACGCCACCCGGAACACCACAACGTAATGGTGTGTCCAAACGTCGTAACCGCACTTTATTAGATATGGTGCGATCTATGATGTCTCTTACTGATTTACCGTTATCATTTTGGGGTTATGCTTTAGAGACGGCCGCATTCACGTTAAATAGGGCACCATCTAAATCCGTTGAGATGGCGCCTTATGAACTGTGGTTTGGCAAGAAACCAAAGTTGTCGTTTCTTAAAGTTTGGGGTTGCGATGCTTATGTGAAAAAAGCTTCAACCTGATAAGCTCGAACCCAAATTGGAGAAATGTGTCTTCATAGGATACCCAAAGGAAACTGTCAGGTACATCTTCTGTCACAGATCCGAAGGCAAGACATTTGTTGCTAAGAATGGATCCTTTCTAGAGAAGGAGTTTCTCTCAAAAGAAGTGAGTGGGAGGAAAGTAGAACTTGATGAGGTAACTGTACCTGCTCCCTTATTGGAAAGTAGTTCATCACAGAAATCAGTTCCTATGATCCATACACCAATTAGTGAGGAAGCCAATCATAATGATCATGAAACTTCAGATCAAGTTACTACCGAACCTCCTAGGTCAACTAGAGTAAGATCCACACCAGAGTGGTACGGTAATCCTGTTCTGGAGGTCATGTTACTTGACCATGAAGAACCTACGAACTATGAGGAAGCGATGATGAGCCTAGATTCCGCAAAATGGCTTGAGGCCATGAAATCTGAGATGGATCCATGTATGAGAACGAAGTGTGGACTTTGGTTGACTTGCCCGATGATCGGCAAGCCATCGAGATAAATGGATCTTAACGAAAAAGACTAACATTGACGGTAATTTTACTGTCTATAAAGCTCGACTTGTTGCGAAAGGTTTTCAACAAGTTCAAGGAGTTGACTACGATGAGACCTTCTCACCTGTGGCGATGCTTAAGTCCGTCTGAATCATGTTAGCAATTGCTGCATTTTATGATTATGAAATTTGGCAAATGGATGTAAAGACTGCATTCCTGAATGGATTTCTGGAAGAAGAGTTGTATATGATGCAACCTGAAGGTTTTATCGATCCAAAGGGTGCTAACAAAGTGTGCAAGCTCCAGCGATCCATTTATGGACTGGTGCAAGCCTCTCGGAGTTGGAATAAACGTTCTGATAGTGTGATCAATGCATATGGTTTTATCTGCACTTTCGGGAAGCTTTGTATTTACAAGAAAGTGAGTGGGAGCTCTGTAGCATTTCTAATATTATATGTGGATGACATATTGTTGATTGGAAATGATATAGAATTTCTGGAAAGCATAAAAGGATACTTGAACAAGAGTTTTTCAATGGAAGACCTCGGTAAAGCTGTTTATATATTGGGCATAAAGATCTATAGAGATAGATCAAGACGCTTAATTGGACTTTCACAAAGCACATACCTTGATAAAGTTTTGAAGAAGTTCAAAATGAATCAAGCAAATAAAGTGTTCTTGCCTGTGTTACACGGTATGAAGTTGAGTCAGACTCAATGCCTGACCACTGCAGAAGATAGAGAGAAAATGAAAGATGTTCCCTATGCTTCAGCAATAGGCTCTATCATGTATGCAATGCAGTGTACCAGACCTGATGTGTGCCTTGCTATTAGTTTAGCAGGGAGGTACCAAAGTAATCCAGGAGTGGATCACTAGACAACGGTCAAGAACATCCTGAAATACCTGAAAAGGACTAAGGATATGTTTCTTGTTTATGGAGGTGAAAAAGAGCTCATCGTAAATGGTTACGTCGATGCAAGCTTTGACACTGATTTGGATGACTCTAAATCACAAACCGGATACGTATTTATATTGAACGGTGGAGCTGTAAGTTGGTGCAGTTCTAAGCAAAGCGTCATGGCGAGATCTACGTGTGAAGCGGAGTACATAACTACTTCGGAAGAAGCAAATGAAGGAGTCTGGATGAAGAAGTTCATATCTGATCTAGGTGTCATACCTAGTGCATCGGGTCCAATGAAAATCTTTTGTGACAATACTGGTGCAATTGCCTTGGCAAAGGAATCCAGATTTCACAAGAGAACCAAGCACATCAAGAGACGCTTCAATTCCATCCGTGATCAAGTCAAGGAGGGAGACATAGAGATTTGCAAGATACATACAGATCTGAATGTTGCAGACCCGTTGACTAAGTCTCTCTCACGAGCAAAACATGATCAGCACCAAGACTCCATGGGTGTTAGAGTCATTACAGTGTAATCTAGCACTACTAGGGAAAACCCTAGCAGTAGCGCTGGTTTTATGCTCACTAGTAGCACGGGGAGGCGCGCTACTAATAAGGCACTACAGCTATTGCTTAGCAAAGAACACGTGCCGCACGCCGCCATCGCTAGGACAAATAGCTGCAACGTTTGTTCACTCCCACACTACTGCTAATGTAACTAGTGGCAGCGTGTTTTCTCTCCATCGCTACTAGTATTCTTTTTTTATTTTTTTATTTTTAGTGCATTTATGCTCCATCGTACAAATATTTGGTACAATACCAGTTATGAGGTTTACATCATTATGTCCATAATAGTGTGTCAAATGAAGGTGGATTAGGTTCAAGTGGAGGCAATATGTGGTGCATGTCAAAAGTATACTACTAATAGCTAGGGTTCATACTAAGCAGAGAAGAGGGATCGGAAGGGGAGAGTGCTTACAGAGGGCGGGGAGAGAGATGGGGTCGGGGGAGACGGCGGCGCCGAGGCGCGGCGAGGCGGGGTCGAGGGAGACGGCGGCGAGGTGGGGTCGGTGGAGACGGCGGCGAGGCGGGTCGAGGGAGACGGCGGCGGAAAGCGAGGGCAGGGGCTCCGGCAAGGTCGAGGTCGAGGAGGAGGAGGCACAGGCGCGCGACGACGTCGAGGAGGCGAACTCGGCGGAGAGCGAGGCGGGGCCTCCGCGAGGGCGAGGGAGGGAGCTCCATGCGGAGGCTATTTAAGGGAGAAGAGAGAGTGGGGAATTGGGGGAGGAAGCAGAGGAGAGGGAATCAGGCCGCGCGGGGGGTTAGGTGAAAATAGCTTTAACAGTAGCGTGGGGAGCGAAAACGCGCTGCTGCTAAAATCCGTAGTAGTAGCGCTGTTTCTAGAAGGGCGCTACTACTATACCTAGCACGTCGGGAACGGTGTGGCAATTATAGTAGTAGCGCCGCTCGTTCTGTCGCGCCATCTTGCTAAGCGAATAACAGATGGCGCTGTTTTAGCTAACGCGCTTGCTAAGTAGCGATGAGCGCCTCATTTTAACGCTGCCATCGGTAAGATTCTCGTATAAGGTTTTCCCTAGTAGTGTAGATTATTGACTATAGTGCAAGTGGGAGACTGAAGGAAATATGCCCTAGAGGCAATAATAAAGTTGTTATTTATATTTCCTTATATCATGATAAATGTTTATTATTCATGCTAGAATTGTATTAATCGGAAACTTAGTACATGTGTGAATGCATAGACAAACAGAGTGTCACTACTATGCCTCTATTGACTAGCTCATTAGTCAAAGATGGTTAATTTTCCTAGCCATAGACATGAGTTGTCATTTGATGAACGGGATCACATCATTAGAGAATGATGTGATTGACTTGACCCATTCCGTTAGCTTAGCACTTGATCGTTTAGTATGTTGCTATTGCTTTCTTCATGACTTATACATGTTCCTATGACTATGAGATTATGCAACTCCCAGATGCTGGAGGAACACTTTGTGTGCTACCAAACGTCACAACGTAACTGGGTGATTATAAAGGTGCTCTACAGGTGTCTCCGATGGTGTTTGTTGAGTTGGCATAGATCGAGATTAGGATTTGTCACTCTGATTGTCGAGGAGGTATCTCTGGCCCTCTCGGTAATGCACATCACTATAAGCCTTGCAAGAAATGTGATTAATGAGTTAGTTGCGGGATGATGCATTACGGAACGAGTAAAGAGATTTGCCGGTAACGAGATTGAACTAGGTATTGAGATACCGACGATCGGATCTAGGGCAAGTAACACACCGATGACAAAGGTAACAACGTATGTTGTTATGCGGTTTGACCGATAAAGATCTTCTTAGAATATGTGGGAGCCAATATGAGCATCCAGGTTCCGCTATTGGTTATTGACCGGAGACGTGTCTCGGTCATGTCTACATAGTCCTCGAACCCGTAGGGTCCACACGCTTAACGTTAGGTGACGATCGGTATTATGAGTTTATGTGCTTTGATGTACCGAAGATAGTTCGGATTCCTGGCTGTGATCACGGACATGACAAGGAGTCTCGAAATGGTCAAGACATAAAGATTGATATATTGGACGACTATATTCGGACACCGGAAGTGTACCGGGGGTCATCGGAGTGCCGGGGGGTTATCGGAACCCCCGGGGGAACTAATGGGCCAACATCGGCCTTGTGGGAGACAGAGGAGAGGGCCTAGGGCTGGCTGCCCCCCCCCCTTGGGAGTCCGAATTGGACAAGGGGGGGCGCCCCCTCTTTCCTCCCTCTTCCCTCTCCTTCCTTCCCCCTTCCTCCTTCCTAGTTGGACTAGGAAAGGGGAGTCCTACTTCTTGGAGGAGGATTCCCCCCTCTCCTTGGTGCGCCTCAAGGCCGGCAGGCCTTCCCCCTTGCTCCTTTATATACGGGGGCAGGGGGCACCCGAGAACACACGAGTTGATTGTTTCCAGCCGTGTGCAGTGCCCCCCTCCACCATAATCCACCTCGGTCACATCGTTGCAGTGCTTAGGCGAAGCCCTGCGCCGGTAGCTTCATCATCACCGTTATCACACCGTCGTGCCGACGAAACTCTCCCTCGACACTCTGCTGGATCGTGAGTTCGTGGGACGTCACTGAGCTGAACGTGTGCTGAACTCGGAGGTGTCGTGCGTTCGGTACTTGGATCGGTCGGATCGTGAAGATGTACGACTACATCAACCGTGTTGACAAAACTCTTCCGCTTACGGTCTACGAGGGTATGTGGACAACACTCTCCCGCTGGTTGCTATGCATCACCATGATCTTGCGTGTGCGTAGAAATTTTTTTGAAAATACTGCGTTCCCTAACACATACTCCTATCCGAATATGTCTCGTAGTATTTGGCTCCACTCCATTTAGCGACATCCCAAATGACATGTGAATACTATTTGGGGGGAGGGGTGATATTAAAGGCGATATGAATTGAACGCCATAATAGTTTGGCCAGCGGATAATCGAGAAAGAGGAGTTTAATAGTTTCATCATACTACAACAAAAATATGGCCATTATACATCAGAGAAAGTTGCCAAACATGTCCATGAATACCCATGCTACAGTAGTGAATAATTAACAAAATGCTTTCAGACTTATTGTTGTATTATTTTGCAAGGTATTGGTGAATAATTAATAAATGCATGCATCGCTCTGATGAAGTGGTCGGGGGTCATCCTGCTTTTCGAGGAAAAAACGGAGTGATTACTAGATATTTTTGTGAAATGGAAGCAAAAGATTTGCCTAGTCCACTAAATAAGAAGGGAATAGAATTTGTTACAACCAACGAAGAGCATCATGTTGAGGATTACTCGCACAATACAATAGACCCTAGTTTCTTCGCACCCGTGGTGATCCACAAGTTCACCTCGGTCATGATGATGTTGAGCAAGGTTGGTGGTGGAGCGCTCTTGTGACGGAATACACGGGTGTTTTGCTCATTCCAAATGGTCCATGACACAAGCTTGATGAATGACACCATGGTTTTCCGAATAGGTGAGCCCATGCCGGTTCTACAATCGGATGCTCGGGTAAGAGGCACAAGATAACATGATAAGCTCTGATCCAAAAAGATGCGTGCAGAGAAATACTAAAACTGAACCGCTTTTTTTTTGCAAGTACACAAAGTGTGTATGATTTCTTTGATAGAGAGAAGAGGGAGTTACAAAGAGCTAGCGCAAGCCACAAACCAAAATGTGTGTCTAGAACAGCAATGACCAAAAGTACAGGGAGTAACTAAGGCGGGTCAAAGCTAAAAGACGCTAGGCCCTTAGCGCCGTCCAGAACCCAAGTCTTGGCCTCGTCAATAATAGCTTGGGTAACGGCGGTGGACAACGGCTCTGCGTTGTCGAACGCATTCCTATGCTTCCCAAGAGGCCACACAACAATGATCCCAAGCGAGGCAACCCCTTTGCGGAGTGAAGTTGGAGCGGTCTCGATGGAAGAATGCCACCAGTCGTAGAAGGTCTCATCACATCGCGACAAGTCGCTCCTGAGCCGCAGAGCACAATATACTCCGTGCCACGCGATCTGGGAGAAGGAGCAGCCAATAAGGAGGTGCTGCATGGATTCGATGGCTTGTCGCAGAAAGCACAGGCCAGATTGTGCGGCATGCCACGGCGAGCAAGGTGCGCACTAGTCCAACGACATTTTACCTAGTCATGTTGTTCTTTGGGAGTGGCTATAGCTATTTTTGACGACTGCTATCATCATGTGACTTTCCACATGTGATCTACGAACATATTCCTTGTGAAACTAATATGTTGCACATGAACTAGCAAGTTTGGTGAAGTGACCTCTATGGTTCCCCCCGAAGGGGTACCCGTCACCTAGTTGCTCCCTTACATTCTCACGAGGTGACACGGACCACGAGAGCTATATCTCGGCAAAACCTAAGCATGTCTCTCCTCAAGCGATCCCGCTAGCGTGCCTACCCATAATGTGGGTTTATGTAACATCTCGAAGCAGTTTTGGGGAGCTTCGATGACTGGTTTAGGCTGGGTTTAAAGCTTATGTTTTGGTACATTTCCCCTTTTTGTGTTTTCCATGGCGGTTTTCATTAACCTTTTGTTTTTTCTTGTTCATTATGTTCTTTTTTCCTTTTTTTTTTGAAACACATGTCGACTATTTTTAAATACATGGTGAACATTTCCAGCATACACGGTTAACATTTTCAGCTATACGTTGAGCATTTTTCAAATACACGTTGAACATTTTACCAAATTACACATTGAAAATTTGCAATGCACATTGAACATTTTTTAATACAGGGCAAATACTGTGTTTAACACAGATTTGACAATTTTCGTATATATTATGATTTTTTTAACTTGCAAAAATTAAGTGTTAGAATTTTTTTTCAAATGTCATGATCATTCTTTTAATGGTACAAAACATTTCTTCAGGTATGCGGATGCCTTTTTCAAAACTATTATAAATATTTTTTCAAACGATATGCATATTTTTCAAATATGTCAACCAAAATTTACATTTCTATGTATATGATTTTAAAATTTAATATAAAAATTGTATAAGTGTAACGAACACTTTTTTCGGATTGTGTGATTTTTTTGAACATTGTGTGATTTAAATTTTTACACTGCTTTGAACATATTCAAAATACGCCATGAATGCTTTTAAAAATTAAGTAAATTAATTACTGAAACTTTTGTATTTAGAATATTTATAAATTTAAACAAAAGTAAGAAAAACAAGAAAACAAATGGGCAAATGAAAGAAAAATCGAAGGAGACAAACACCAAATAGAAAGATTGCTACTGGGGCAGCCCACCACAAGGCTTCCTGAGCCGAGTTGTATGTCTACCTTGGTGCGGGCAAGACACAAAGACACAAATGTTGCCGACATGGATGCCTAGGGCACTTTCGAAATCATGCACTCTGATCAAGGTCGAAATGAAGATGACCACGAGGAAGGTGCAAGAGCAAAAGAATAAGGTCATGGAGCGAAAAGAAAGCATCTCAAGGCAGAAGAACCTATTAATGGATGTGACAAGAATACACCACACACCAAAAGAGCATTGGGAGCCCACTCATCAAGAGATGTAGTTTCCAGAAGACTAAGATCGATGTACTATGAAAGCGGTAGTCACAATGGGTAGATTGATCTCATAGTACATCGATCTTATGCGCCAGTAGACCAAACTAGCGCCCACACGTCTGGGTACGTGGGCCTGACCAAGAACAAGCCCAAGTAATCGCTCATGACGCGCACGCTTCCCCTGGCTTCCCTGATCGATCGGCTTATGGTCGGTCAACCATTGATGGGGTCAACCATTGAGCATTGATTTTTCAAGAATAAAAATCAATAGTTCAGAAAAAATTCAAAATAAAAAATCACAGATTATAAAAAGTTCATCCAAATTTTAGTAAAAGTTTAGAAAATTGAAAAAAAATCATTGACTTTGAAAAAATGTTCATCAATTTTCTAAAAAGCACATAAAGATTGATTTGGAATAAAGTTCAGCAGATTTGGAAAAAGTTCATCACAATGGAAAATAGTTCGCAAAGTTGAAAAAAGTTCCTTGATTTTCAAAAGAAGTGTATCGATTTTGGAAAAAAGTTCATTGATTTTCATCAATTTTCAAAAAAGATTCATTAAATTTGAAAAACTTTATCAATTTCTAAAAAAGTTCATCGTTTTACAAAAAAAGTTAATGAAAACTTTAAATAGTTTACAAATTTGAAAACAAATATCATCAAATTTGAAAAGGGAAAAAATAAAACCAAAAAAATGGAAAATAAAAATGAAAAACGAAAAGGAACTAGAAAAAATAAAAAAAGAAAATATAAAAAGAAAAAGAAAAAGGAAAAACAGGAAAGAAATAGAAAAAGGAAAAAACAAGTCTGGGGCATGTGTTAAGATGACGTATAGATAGAAGTTTTGCGAAGAGGTGCCCTAGCGTATTGGCTACTGCACCTCGTCATTCTTCCTACAAGTTTGAGGGGGTGGGGGTATGCGCCCGACTATGGAAACAACTGTATTGGATGCTAAAGGAGCTGAATAGGACACGGGATTTGCCAAATCGGTTTTGTGAAGCTTCTAGAAGCACTCGACCGGTTTATTTTTCTCATTGGGTTTTTCCTACCAGTTTTCTGTTTGGTCTCAATTCAATTGTTTTTCTTTTCCCCCTTGTCATTTTTATTTTCAATTTTAATTTCTATTTCATGATTTTTTCAAAAAAATATCATGAACTTTTTTTAAAAGATGCGAGCAATTTTAAAACTCGTGAATGTTATTCAAATTTGTCAACTTCTTTCAAATCTGCCAACATTTCTCATTTTTTGCAAACATTTGGTAAATTAGCGAATATTCTCCAAATTTGTGACCATTTTTCAAATCGATGAACATTTTTTCTATCTAGGGATATTTTGTGAATTCACGAAAAGTTTTTCAAATTTATGAACAGTTTTCAGATTTGGGAACATTTTTCAAATTCATGAATATTTTGCAAACATAATTTTTAATTTGTTAACGTTTCTTACATGAATATTTTTTGAAATAATGAACAATTTTTTATTTTCTAATTGATGAACATTTTCTTAATTTTGTCGAACATTCATTTGATTTCGTGAACTTTTTATGAATGCATAATTTTTTTGTAATTAAACGTTCTAGGTATTCATGAACGTTTTCAACTTGGCAAATATTTTTGTATCCATGAACATTTTTAAAATAAAGTAAAACCAAACTAAATGTAAAAAGGCCACAATATATAGAACTCATACCAATAAAATGCAAAAACTGGAATGGGAAATATGCGTGCGACTGCTTCCGCCTAGTCGAGCTCTCCGTTAGTGGCAATGTTTCTGCACGCTGGACCTTGGCCAGTTACAGATCGCAGTGAGCGACAACGCTAGCGTGCGTTTGAGCAACGTGTCGCGGTTGCTTGCGATGAGAGATCCACAAAAGCAGCACCTCGTGCGGATGTGGGGTGCGACTATATATCGCTTAACGCGGGGTGGATTGGATGCTGCCGGCGCAGCGCTGTGTCCATAGGCCAGGCAGGCCGCAATGAGCTAAGTTGCACTGCTCGTTTTTTAACAAACATATATTTGTAGCAGTGTCTGGAGCTGTCGCTCTTGACAGCGGCTGCGGGATCGAAACCTGGTAGCGCAATGCCTATATTTTTTTGGTTTTTCTGTTAAGTATATATAGAGTAAAATCTTTTATTGCTTTGCTAGTTCTATTAAAAACATTGATTGTGTATAAAAAATGTTAGTCATTTATCTAAAAAATGTTAAAGACGTATTAAAATTTCCATAGTGTTTGAAAATAACAAAATATATTATAAAATTGTAAAATATGTATAAAAATGTTTTTATATAGATAAAAAATTAGAATGTGTATTAAAAATATTGAGTACCAAAAGATAAATCTAAAAATGATTATCTAAAGTTCATAATTTATAATATTTAAAAAATGTTACAATTGTATTAAACATATACCCTATATATAAGGAAAATGTACAATGTGTATGAGAAACTATTCATGAAAGATTAAATTTCGAAAATAATATTATTTATGTATTTTAAAAATGTTAAACATGTATATAAAATGTTTCTAATGTATATAAAATGTACAATGTGTAAAAAAACTAACCATCAAACACAGATTTTTAAAAAGTGTTAATCATGTGTTTAAAAAACGTTTAACATGTATAAAAACATGTTGCTGATTACCTGCAAAAAAACATGTTGCTGATGTATACCAAAAATTTAGACATTAAAACATTAATTCTTGGAAATGTTAATTCTGTATTTTAGAAATATTTATCATGTATAAAAATAACATTTCACATGTACATTGAAAGCTGAGGAAAAATGATACAAGGAACACATAGGAAACAAAAGAAATCTCAATAAAAAAGGTTTCAAACCAATGAAAACCATAAAGAAAACACATAAAAAGAAAGAAAACCGCAAAGAAAGCCAAAGAGAAGGGTGAGAAAATAAGTGAAACAAGGAAAAAAATGAAAAGAAGAGAAAAATGAAGGAAAGTAAAAACCCGTGAAAAACAACGAAAACCAGTGAACTACAAGGAAAAGTGAAGTTATACCGATGGTAAAAAAACCCAAAGAAAACCAATGAAAAAACAAAACGAGTTGAAGAGAAAACAGAAAAAGGCGAAGAAAAATAGGACCTAAAGCGGGGAAGTCATATGCTAATTGGCCGGCCCGCTCAAGCTGCGCCCTGACGCAAGAGCAGCTTCCATTTCATTATAAGCAAAATATAGCTCTGGCTTGCGGAAGCGCCAGAAAATGGCGTGCCATGACCACCAAACGGGCCTGCGCCGACGGGCGGCACCAGCCCAACGGCGACGATGAATTTGGCCGCAGCATGCATGGATGTGAGCTTCAAAGAAAAACGGGACTTTTGTTCGACGATACTGCTGGCACACTGCATGCCAACAAGTTTGGACGACTTGAGGCTGCAAAACCTACAAATTGCAAGCGAGTTTGTCTGAACACACACATCATTCGATGGATCGACACTCATCGACCTCCGGCCACCAAACGAAAAGCAAGCCCCCCTCCCCACCCCACCCCTCCCCCCCCCCCCGTCGTCCGCTCGGGCGACTAGGGTTTCCACCTAGCGCCGCCACCCCCCGCCTCCTCCCCCCTCGTCGCCACCCGAGGAGGTCGCCGGTGACGGTGGCGGCGAGGCCCTACTCGCTCCATTCCTGGAGGAGGATCATGGATCTGGGCGGCGGCCTTCATGGCGCTGGCAAGATCGTGCGTAACCGGGCATTAGCACCGGTTCGTAGGTTCTATAGTGCCGCTATATAACCGCACTAAATTGTGGTCATTAAAGGCCCCTCCTTTAGTACCGGTTCAAGACGAACCGGTGCTAAAAAAGCAACCACGTGGCACGAGCCACTCGGGGCACAGAGCCCTTTAGACCAACCGGTACTATAAGGTTTGGGGGGTTTAGTTTTATGATTTCTTTTTCATTTAATTTTGTGTTTCCATTTTAATTCTTTTTCGCTTTCTTTGGTATTTTACGATACTACACATTGTACACGTTATGCATATATATATATATATATATATATATATATATATATATATATATATATATATATATATATATATATAATTTCTAGTAGAACCAATCATGCATATATATATCATCAATGTATCACAAACCACCATATTAATTAATTCACACATACACACATGTATAGCTATATACAATTTCTCCTACATATGAATGTTGCCTTCGGAGCACGATGACAATTGGAAGTGGTTTTCATGGAGGCGGTAGCGGGTAATAGAATTCTCCCTTCGGATTTATGACCGGTCGAGCAAAAATCCCGCTATTTCCTCTTGAAGTGCTTCTACGCGCTCCGTTTCTATGAGCTTCTCCCGCACCACTTTGAACTGTTAAGAAGGAGATCAATATGCATGTGTATTAGTTGTGTAACTAGATATCAATAATGGTGTAAAAATTGTGAATAGTGTTCTAACAAGCGTACCCATTCCTGTCTTTGAGATCTGCTCTTTTCGGACGCCATCATGCGAATGTTCTCGCAAACGCAGAATGCACACAGATCGATCGCTGCTACCGCTTCTTGGCCTTTACGAGAATGGAATTTGATTAGATAAAAATTAATCAAGCATGATAATTAAAGAGATGGCAGCTAGCTAGCTAGCTAGTACTACTTAATTGCTTACCTTGGGTCGAAACCATTTAAGCTTTTTTTTTCATTCGCCGGGCGTGACGGCGATGAACCTTGCCCAAGCCCTGCCCGCCGACAAAGAAAATAAATAAAGGGGTTATTAAATAGTTCATATCATGAAATGACGAACTAAATAGGCCGAGATATATAGTTAATAATGATTGAAATTACCTGTTGACTATCCCATACAAGATGTTATAGTCAGTTTTTTCTGAGATTAGTGAGCTCAAGATTTCAACCTGCTCCAACGTCAACTTTAATGATACACAAGACCAGTGAAATCTGCATGCACACACGCTTTGCATGTCTTAATTAAGCGGGCATATGTAAGCAAAAACATGTAGCTAGCTAGTAGGCAAAAACAGAGAATTTGTAGTACAAGACATTGTGACTCACTGGAAGTTGTAAGGAAGTAGTATATCTTCATTGTATTTGAGGCGCTTCAAGAACTCTAGCATGCTGTCCTCTACGTTCTTTTTCTGACGTTCATTTATCTTCCATGTGTATTTATTAACGGTGTTTGGGTCAATGAACCCAATGCCAAAGCGTCCACCTTTTCTCATTTCATATATCTTCATCCTGTATAATACCACAGAAAAGAATATAGTGAGGATAATTACAGTTAATGATTGATCAAAAGGATCACTACAGCTAGCTTGAGACTTAAATTATAGAAAGAAATCACTTACAGACAATAGCAACTGACGATAGATTTGTCGAGTGTGTCTTGATTGTATAACTGAAACAGTTCTAAATACTCAACGGACACAGCTTTCTCATGGAAGTAATGGTCCTGCTTGACATTCACCATGAGGGACAATCGATCTGAAATCTTGGTAATGTTCATGTACCATTGATGCAATTCATACATTCTCGTTGGGAGGTTCTTGACCTTGTCTGGCACGACCAAAGGTTGGCCCCGGACATATTTCCGTTTTATTTCATCCTCTCTAAGCAAAGGCATGGGCTCGGTCTCGAGGAGTTGTCCAACAGTGATGTTGAGAACTTCAGCCTGCATTATATGCTCCTCCGTTATTACCACATTGCCCACCTCGAACGTGCAATCGCTTGCCCACAATAATATTGGGCGCGCGTCACACCTGCATTCGCACAACAAGCAAGGGGATCGATTGCGCCGCCTGTTCTCCCAGCTAGGGAATGGTTTTCCCGCATTTTTTGACATCTGCTTCTTGTTTGCTCGATCCCGATGTAGACGTGCTCGCCTCCCTTTGTAGACGTGCTCGATTTAACTTCCTGATGTGGCGCTCATAGTCTGTGTCAACAGGCTTGGGAGCTGGTGGTTGAGCCATACGAATGAAGTGGTCAATCGTTTCCTCAGGCACTTTCTCCCTTGGCGGTGGTGGCGGTTTCGGTGCAAAATGGGCTTCCACCTCGGCCTTCGATATGGCTGTGATTTCGGCATTCTTCTTGTTTATTCTCGACCGTTCCTTAGCTAATTCCGAATCCTTGAATTTCACGAAATCGTCCCAATGATCACATTGGTTCTCTAGTGTTCCCTTAAATACTGGAGTCTTCCTTCCTCCCTTGACGTACTTCTTCCATTCACAATTCTTGTAGTTCTTGAATGCAATCGCCATCATCCTAAGAGCAGCCTCCTTGACTTTCTACACATCTGCTTCTGTGAAATGATCTGGTAGGGTGAAATGTTCCATGAGAGTATCCCAAAGCAGATCTTTTTGATTCTTGTCGACAAAAGTAACATCTGGACGTGGCTTTGCTGGCTCTCTCCATTCTTGAAGTTTGATCGGGAGTTGGTCCTTCACAAGAACTCCGCACTAACGAACGAACTTGTCCGCAATCTTCTTAGGCGCTAATGGTTTGCCAGTAGGGCTGCATGCCTCGATATTGCACTTTACGCCCGGCTTCAACTTTTTGTTGGGCCTTGTTTCGTCATTTTTCCTGAAGATTTGCTCCATCCGGATGGCTGAAAGAACAAAGATCGATTCGTTAATATATCTTCAAGTCATTTAAAACATGTGATGATCACCAGATGCCTGCTTATATAAATATATATACCTCGCCGGTCTTTGTTGTTTCAGGATCAACATGTCCTTCGTCATCATCATAATCGTAGTTCATGACTTCATCAATTTCGCTGCCGCGATCGAATATCATATCACCCTCTCCGGTGTTGTTTAGAAATTGAGCCGTCATAATCTTCTTCATTCGATTATCATCGGCCCGCGTATCATATCGAACATGGTCTGCATTCTCCTCTCTCGTCGGTATTGTGCGCCATAGCTTTTGTTTAACTTATCCAAAAGAAATATAAAACAATTTAGTATTCAAATTACATCGTCTCGATAATAGATATAATCTCAATACATCGCCTAGAATAATAGATATAATCTCAATACATCGTCTCGAATAATATATAATATTGAATAGTACATCACGGCTATTAGCTAATAAAGATCGAATACTACTGAAGAATCTAGGACACTCGCGGTTCCTCCGCGCAGGCGGTGGACACCCAAAAGAAGGAACCTCACAGATCATAGCTGAAGTGAGATCCCGAAGATATCGCCACGTATTGGAGAACCTACCGCCTCTAACGCAACCATGTAGCGATGGGCGCGCTCGTCCTCCTCCTCGACACGGCGATGTACCACCTCCGCGGGCCGGGTCCTCCGCACCAAATCGCCCACGCGAACGCCACCAAACGAGATCAGGGTCGACGACAAGACCCGGGCCGGGTTCCTCATCAAGCGGCGCGCCCCTCCAGCAGCACCTCCCAGTGCCAGCCCGGCGGAGCCCAGTCCCGGACATGGGTCGGCTGGACGTCGTCGCGAACGGGTCGACGGCGAGGATGCGGGCCGGGCATCGTCGAGAACAAATACTAGCTATATGCCCGCAAAAAGTAACATTTTTTTAATGATTGGATTTTGATAACTAAAATTTCTAACATTTCTATATAACACTAATTATGCTAATCTAAATAATCTAAATAACACTAAAATTTCTAACATTTCTAACATTTCTATATAACACTAATTTCTAACATTTCTATATAACACTAATTTCTAACTGATTAAGCACTAATTATATCCATCTAACATGCATTCATACATATATAATAGTGAAAAAATAATAATCTAAACTAATTAAACATACAAAATACGTGTGTGTGTGTGTGTACTAATTAAACACTAATTATCTAAACTAATTAAACATACAAAATAATAATCTAAATAATCTAAACTAATTAAAGACTAATTATCTAAACTAATTAAACATGCTTGTGTGTGTGTGTGTGCGGCTCGGGAGGGCTCACAATGGCGACGCAGCGACAGGCGTGGCGGCAATGAGGCGGCGGCGAGGCGAGGCGACGGCGAGGCGATGGCGGCGGCGACGAGGACGGGACGGGACGGCGCGACGGGCGGGGATGGCGCGGGACGGGGGGCCGAGCGGCGACGAGACGAGGCGGCGACGGGGCGGGGGCGACGGAGACGAGCGGCAACGGAGACGATCGAGGGCGGCGGCGACGGCGACGGAGACTACGGAACAAAGGAACAAACAGAGGGAAACTGAAATTTTTGTAGCTGTTGTATATATAGAAGGCACCTTTAGTACCGGTTGGAGCCACCAACCGGTACTAAAGGTCTGTTTAACCAAAGCCAAGCGGCGGAAGCGACCCCTTTAGTACCGGTGGTGGCACAAACCGGTACTAAAGGCCCTTTAGTACCGGTTTGTGCCACGACCGGTACTAAAGAAATGCTTTAGCGCAGTGCGGTGCGGAAAGTTTAGTCCCACCTCGTTAGTCGAGGGCTACCGATTGGTTTATAAGCCCGGTCGGTAGCTCTCTCGAGCTCCTCTCCTAAACAGCCTACTAGGCCTACCTCCCTCTTCGCCTAGTGGGCCTCTTGGGCCTTGGCAGGCCTGCATCCCGCCCAACGAAAGGTTGTGTCGCTAATCGTATGCAGGCCGCTTTGGCCCAGTAGGCGGGCTTTTTTTTCTTAATTTTTTTTGCTTTATTTTTTTTGCTTTATTTTTTTTGCTTTATTTTTTTTATTTATTTTTGAGTTGTTTTTTGCTGTATTTAGTGTTTCTTTGTGAATATTTTTTGCTTTAGGTACAAAAATTTACAAACTTTCTGTTAGTGCCGATAGATTTCAAATTTGAATAGTTTAAATTTTGAATTATTTGAAATTTGTGTGAATCACTAGTTTGTGAATAACTTAACTTTGAAAAAAGTTTTTTCAGTGATTCTTTTTTCTTATGTTTAATATTAGTGTGTTTTATCATTATATTCAATTTAGTAATGCTTAGGTTATTTAAAAAATGTAATGCCTTTGTAACAGTTCAGTTTTCGTCGGAAACCCTGATACTTCGAAAGAGATTGTCCATTTTGTACACGAACTGCATACAGTTTTTGCCGTAACCCTCTCTACTTTCTTGCACATGCTATTTGTATGAAATTATGATACCATACCAACTTTCAACCTTTTCTGAGTTCATTTGAATTGCTTTTCAATTTCAGGGTCATTTAGCTGGAAAAAAAATCAGTAAATGCATGAAAAGAATTTGTTTGCACATAAAATTTCTTCGTTTCAAATGCCAAAACACATAACTACCCTAACTATTACAGACATTCCCTCCCGGGTGTGAAACACGAAGAAAGTGATGATAGTGAAGCCGATCACATCCCTGATCTTTGGGTGTGAAACTTTTTCTTCGCGTGTGTCCCTTTGCGCCAGTAACCATGGAAAATCTTCATCATTTAACGGGATGCTTGGGTCAATATTCACTTTGTGAATGGAGCAATTTCATCAAACTTTTCATAATCTTTTGACTTGTCTGTCTTGTCATCCACTCCCACGATGTTTCTCTTCCCAGAAAGAACTATGTGCCGCTTTGGCTCATCGTACGATGCATTCGCTTCCTTATCTTTTCTTTTTCTTGGCTTGGTAGACATGTCCTTCACATAGAAAACCTGTGCCACATCATTGGCTAGGACGAATGGTTCGTCTGGCATACGCAAGATTGTTGAGATCCACTGTTGTCATTCCGTATGCGGGTCTTCCGTTACCCGCCTCGTGTCATATTGACCCATTTGCACCAAACAAAGGGACCTTTAAACCACGTCGATAGTCAAGTTCCCATATGTCCCAGATATAACCATAATATGTTTCCTTTTCCGTCTTGGTTTCGCATCAAAGCGGACACCACTGTTTTGGTTGGTGCTCTTCTTATCTTGGGCGATCATGTAAAATGTATTACCATTTATCTCGTACCCTTTGAAAGTCATTATATTCAAGATGGTAATCGGGACAGCAAGTACAGGTCATCTTCAATAGAGGTGTCATGCATGGTACGCGTATCGCAACCAGTTGGCGAAACTCTGGTTTGTTCACGTGTAATCCAGTCATCGACCGCTCCGGGTGTTTGGGCGTAGCAAATTCTTGTGTTCATCCATATACGGAGCCACCAAGGTGGAATTCAGAGAAGCTGTGTAGTGTGCTTCAAAGAGAGAATGTTCGTCCATACATATTATTTGTTCCCCTCCTAGCGTGCCTTTTCCATCCAGTCTTCCCTTATTCCGTGATTCAGGAACACCAATCGGCTTAAGGTCAGGAATAAAGTCAATACAAAACTCAATGACCTCCTCATTTTGATGGCCCTTGGAGATGCTTCCTTCGGCCTAGCACGGTTATGAACATATTTCTTTAAGACTCCCATGAACCTCTCAAAGGGAACATATTGTGTAGAAATACAGGGACCCAAAACGTTAATCTCTTCAAGCATAGGTGAACTAGGGCGTGCGTCATGATGTTGAAGAAGGATGGTGGGAACACCAACTGAAACCGACAAGACATTGCACCAAATCATTCTCAGAACCTTGGTATGATTTCGGATCGATTACCTTCTAAGAGATTGCATTGAGAAATGCACATAGCTTCACAATGGCTAATCGAGCGTTTTCGGTAGAAGCCCCTCAATGCAACCGAAGCGGTTGTGTCATAATCACGTGGCGATCATGAGACTTTAGGTTCGGAACTTTTCCTCCGCATGTTTATTATTCCTTTATATTCGATGAGAAGCCGACGGTACCTTAATATCGAAAGGCATTCAAAGAAGATTTCCTTCTCTTCTTTGGTAAGAGCTTAGCTTGCATGAACCTGATGTATGCCGTCTTCTCCGTGGATACGTTGCTGGTCCTCCCGTGCCTCAGGTGTATCTTTTGTCTTCCCATACACGCCCAAGAAGCCAAGCAGTGTCACGCAAAGATTCTTCGTCACGTGCATCACGTCGATTGGAGCGGACCTCTAGGTCTTTCCAATATGGCAGGTCCCAAAATATAGATTTCTTCTTCCACATGGGTGCGCGTCCATCCACGCCCTTGAAACAGGTTGTCCGCCAGATAACTTCCAAATATCACCTTCAAATCCTTGACCATATCATGTACATCAAGACCAATGCGGTGGCGAGGCTTCGTCCGTGATCCGCCTCACCTTTGAAATGCTTGCCTTTCTTTCTTACGGGATGCTGCTCGAAGAAATCGACGATGTCCCAAAGACACATTCTTCTTACAACTATTCAAATATATCTTGTCGGTATCATCCAAATAGTGCATGCATCCGCAGTATCCCTTGTTTGTCTGTCCTGAAAGGTTACTAAGAGCAGGCCAATCATTGATGGTCATGAACAGCAACGCCTTGAGGTCAAATTCTTCCCCCATGTGCTCATCCCACGCACATACACTGTTCCATTCCACAGTTGTAAGAGTTCTTCAACTAATGGCCTTAGGTACACATCAATGTCGTTGCGGGTTGCTTAGGGCCTTGGATGAGCACCGCATCATAATGAACTTCCGCTTCATGCACAACCAAGGACGAAGGTTATACAAACATAGAGTCACGTGCAAAAGCTATGGTTGCTGCTCTGCTCCCCAAAAGGATTAATGCCATCTGCGCTTAGACCAAACCATACGCTCCTTGCGTCATCTGCAAACTCCTTCCTGTACTTTCTTTCGATTTTTCTCCACTGCGAGCCGTCAGCGGGTACTCTCAACTTTCCGTATTTCTTACGGTCTTCTCTATGCCATCGCATCGCCTTGGCATGCTCTTTGTTTTGGAACAAACGTTTCAACCGTGGTATTATAGGAGAATACCACATCACCTTGGCAGGAATCTTCTTCCTGGGGCGCTCACCCTCGACATCACCAGGCTCATCGCGGCTGATCTTATAGCGCAATGCACCACATACCGGGCAAGCGTTCAAATCCTCGTACTCACCGCGGTAGAGGATGCAATCATTAGGGCATGCATGTATCTTCTGCACCTCTAACCCTATAGGGCGTATAGCCTTCTTTGCTTCAGACGTACTCTCGGGCAATTCGTTGTCCTTTGGAAGCATATCCTTTATCATTACCAAGAACTTTCCAAATCCTTGTCGATACACCATTCTCTGCCTTCCATTGCAGCAATTCCAGTGTGGTGCCCAGCTTTTTCTTGTCACCTACGCAATTCGAGTACAACAATTTTTTGTGATCCTCTAACATGCGCTGCAACTTCTTCTTCTCCAAATCACTTGCGCAGTTTCTCTTTGCATCGGCAATGGCCCGACCTAGATCATCAACGGGCTCATCTGATGCCTCTTCTTCAGCTTCTTCCCGCATTGCCGGCTCAGATTCTTCCCGCATTACCGGCTCAGCTTCTTCCCCCATTGTTGTATCATCGTATTCAGGGAACCCATGACCAGGATAGCTGTCGTCGTCCTCTTCTTCTTCATTGTCTTCCATCATAACCCCTCTTTCTCCGTGCTTGGTCCAAACATTATAGTGGGGCATGAAACCGGACTCAAACAGGTGGACGTGAATGGTTCTTGATGTAGAGTAATTGTGACCATTCTTACAGCCAGCCCATGGACAAGGCATAAAACCATCTCCCGCTTGTTTGCCTCACCATAAGCGAGAAAAGTATGCACGCCCTCAACGAATCGGGAGAGCATCGGTCATCGTACATCCATTGCCGGCTCATCTTCATTACACAACACCGAATAGACCAAGTTAATACAAGTTCATACATAAAGTTCATACAACACTTAAATGCAACAAACAAATAACTCTCTAGCTAAAGCATTTAAATGCAACAACAAATGCGATCAAGATCGCAACTAAGGTAACAATTGATCCAACAGCATAATGATACCAAGCCTCACTATCGATGGCATATTTTCTAATCTTTCTAATCTTCAAGCGCATTTTCTCCATCTTGATCTTGTGATCATCGACGACATCGGCAATATGCAACACCAATTCCATCTTCTCCCCCTCAATTCTTTTCAATTTTTCTTTCAAGTACTCGTTTTCTCTTTCAACTAAATTTAACCTCTCGACAATAGGGTCGGTTGGAATTTCCGGTTCACATACCTCCTAGATAAAAATATCTATGTCAACTTGATGGGCATAATTTGTCATAAACACGAAATGTAACAAATAGTTTTAAAAGAGAATATACCACATCCGAATCATAACAAGGACGAGGGCTGACGGGGACGGATATCAAAACCATGGCACTATGTATAACAAACAACGTACGGGTAAGATAATTATTACATGATTAACTATATATATCCAAATCACACAAACATCAATTTTATATATAAAATTTCATGAACAAGAGGCTCGCCACAAGGTGGTGCCGGCGACGGGACGGTGCAGGCGATCGACGGTGGTTACGACAGAGATTTAGAAGGCACTAAGTAAACCACACCTACATATGCAAACTAAGTGTTATTTTTGACCTCAAATTGCATATAAATCAAATACTAGCACATATATATATTTCCTCCCAAATTACTAAACTCACAAATTAATAACTATATAAAGCATTGCAAGAGCTAATCTAGCAATGAGAGATGAAAGGACAAAGTTGCTAACCTTTGTGATCACTTGAATGGATGGGGGCCTTCAAATCTTGACAAATTTTGGGCAAAATGTGTGATGAGCTCGAGGGGAAGAGGAAGAGCAGAGAGGAGAGGAGAGGGGAAAGGGGGAAGAACAGAACGAGCTGGACGAAGGGTTTATATGCAGGAGGACCTATAGTACCGGTTCGTGCCACGAACCGGTACTAAAGGTACTGGAGGGGGCCCAGACTGACAACATCCTGCCACCACCCTCACTAGTACCGGTTCGTGGCACGAACCGGTGCTAAAGGTTAGCCACGAACCGGTACTAATGAGAGCGGCCCGGCTAGCCGTTGGAACCGGCACTAATGTATACATTTGTGCCGGCTCTAATACAAACCGGCACTAATGTGCTTCACGTTTGACCCTTTTTCTACTAGTGGCGGCGCCCTCCCGGCTGGCGGTGTCCGCGGGGGATCCTGGCCGGCGTTCCCGACCACGCGGGTCGTGTGACGGCGGTGGGTGATGGCTGCGGCGTGGAGACCGCCCCTCCTCGCCAGATCTGAGGTTCGGCTCCCCTTCCCTTCGGCTCCCTCATCCTCGTCATTTTCAGCGGCTTTGGTCGCCGGAAAGGTGTTGATGGGTGCCCGGTCGTGTGGTTTTGGGACTGTGGAAACCATCGGTCGGCTGGTCCGGCCCGGCGGCGGCGACGCCCTTCCTCCTTAGAGGTGCAGCCGAGGTCCCACCCCAATCCACCCCCGTTCCCCTCCCGGGTGAAAGCCCAAAATCTTCTTGGATTGGGCGGTGACGGCGCGCTACGCGTCGTGTCCTCCTTGGAGGTGCCGCCTGGGGAGCGTGCATTCGGGTGAGGGGCGACAAAGGTGGAGTTTTGGGCGGCTCTCGTTATCAGGTGGCAGTGGGGAGGTATGGTTCGCATGGAAGTCTGTGCCCGCTCCCCTCAAGGGTGGTTCTCCTTGGCGGTGGCGTGTTTGGCTCATCTCCAGCGGTCCGCGTCTGCGATCGGCGGTAGGGGATAGGGTTCCTCTTCCTGGCAGTAGTAACACGTCCTTGGCCGTGGACGCCTAGTGTTTCTCTTCAGCGGCCGACGACTCTTGCTCCTCGTCGCTCTGCGGCCTCTCCTGATGTCCTTGCTGCTCGTTCTTCAGTGGCTGCTCCCGGTGGCTTTCCCGCTGTCTTTCAGGCGGTGTCCTAGGTTGCGCCGGTGTGTCAGATGAGGTGTGCTAATATCCTAGGAGGTGTGCTCTGTGCTTGTTCCAGGACTCGAGGTCAACATCTCTCCCGCTCTAGGGTGAGCGTCTCTCATGTCCGACGGCGGCGCCTTTCGATCCAAGGCGAGAGGGTAGGGTCCCTCTACGGCGAGAGCGAAGGAAGATGATTGGATTCCTCCAACCTTGGACTCAGTCATGTCCACAACTACACTCTGTTTTCGGCGGGTCCTTGTCGTGTTCATGCTGGTCGCAATCCTTGGTTCTTGTTTGCTGCGGTCTGCGGCGTGTACTAGCTTGGGCTTCGTCTTCTTTATGTTTCGAGCTTGTATACTGCGTTGAGTTGTAAGCTTCCTAGGGTGCTCCCTTGTATCGTTCGGCCGATGTGCTTGATGTGATGTTGTAATTCCTGACCGGTTGATGGCTTTGTTAATTCAAAGCCGGGCTCATCGCGAGCCTTCATTCTAAAAAAAAAACATGTTAACAGGTAGGGAGGGGAGCGACCGCATTGCAACTACGACCATCTCCCACTTGGCAACATGCATGTGAGCTTTGAGAGAAAAGGGGACAAAGTGAACCTACCTCGGTAGACCGACCATTTCCATCCCTGGTCGGACATGTCACATGTGTCTTCAACAATACTGCTGGCACACTGATTGCAAGTCAACAAGTTGACAAGACTTGGAGGCTGCAAAACCTACAGCATACTAGCTGTAGCAGTATACAGGAAACACAGCTTCAAAGTAGTGAATCCAACTCGCCGACTTTGGCGAGCCTGAACACGCAGATCACTCGATGGATCGACATTCCTTGACCCCGGCCGGGCACCAAACGAAAAGCAAAGCAAGGCGGCGGGGTCGCACTCATTCGTCACCTGGCTAGCAAGCAAAGTATCAGGCTTCACGAGTCAAAATGGATACGATTAAGTAGTAGTACCAGCGACGTGCGTGTTATAGTTCAGCTAAGTACCTTCTCAAGATGGCTAAGCTTTGGTTCTTCTGGATAAGCCACCTAGCTAGCTAGCCACGTACTCCCTCCGTCCGGAAATACTTGTCATCAAAATGGATAAAAAAGGATGCACCTAGACGTATTTTAGTTCTAGATACATCTCTTTTTATCCATTTTGATGACAAGTATTTTCGGACGGAGGGAGTACGTACCATTGGCGTACCCAGCGTGTGTGCAAGGTGTGCCGTGGCACACCCAGAAAATTTCTATTTTTTTATTACCATATATGATATTTAGGCCGAAATCAACATCAGCCCAGCGCAGCAGCGCCCCAGCCCATCTACTCCCGAGCGAGCTACAGTCAAACAGAGACAGCGCCCCAGCCCATCTACTCATCCCCATCCCCATCCGGCCATCCCGCCGGGGTCGTCAGCCCCTCCTTGCCTCCTTCCACCGAGAAGAGTCGCCGCTCTGCTCCCCTTCGAGCACTGCCTTGCCTGGCTGGTGGATCTCCAGCCACCACGAGCAACCGCCCGCCGGTCGCCGGACGTCCGAAGCAAGGCAGCAAGCACGCGGCGCCGCCAGCCGCCGCTCCGTAGCCCGGAGGAGATGAAGAGCTGCTGCCCAAGCTCCTGAATGGCTCAATCCCCGCTGAATCCCTAGTTCCTGACGCCCTTTGGCCTTTGGGTGAGCTTCTGTCAATAATACTGTATATCCATTTAGTTAATTTGCTGTCCTGGACTGCCAATTGATTCTTAAATCTGTGCATGAGGGATGATATTTGGTGCAGTGCATTGAAGGGAATACATTGCCAATTGAGTAGTAGTATTGTTCAATCTTAAAGTTGTGCTTGTACTAAGCTTTGCCTAGATGTCTCTAATAGTTGTGCTTTTTGTTGTAATTGTGACATTCAGTCCTTTTTTGAACAATGCTCTTGGGAATTGCATCTTGACTAGTCCAAAGATACAAAATCAAATAATTGAATGTTGTGCGACGCAAACAACTAAAAGAATTATTGAAGATATTGGTGACGACCACTATGCAATCCTAGCTGATGAGTCTAGTGATGACCACTATGCAATGACACTTGTTAGTTTGGCAAAGAGTAAAATGCAACACATGAGGTCTCATGGTTGGGAAGAATTTCTTGCAAAGCTAACCTTATTTTGCAACAAACAAAACATTCAAGTTCCTTTGTGGGATGATATTTATGAGCCTAATCGAAGATCACGTCAGTATTATGAAGTACATACAAATAATGATCGTTATAGAAGAGAAGTATATCTTGGTGTCATTGATCAAACCATTCAAGAGCTTGACAATCGGTTTGATGAGGTTAATACATAGTTGCTTATTTGCATGTCGGCTTTGAATCCCCTCAATTCATTTGCTTCTTATGATGCACTCAAGGTAATGAAACTTGCTGAATTCTATCCCATGGACATTTCAAGCACATTTTTGATAAGGCTATAATTTCAACTTGCTAATTTTATTGATGATGTGAGACAAGATGATAGGTTTAGAAATGCAAGTAATATTGGTGAGCTCTCTATTATGCTTGTTGCAACAAAGAAGCATGTTCTTTATGATTTGGTCTACTTACTCATCAAGTTGATATTGATTTTACCGGTGGCGACGGCGAGTGTTGAAAGAGTTTTTCAGCAATAAATCTAGTGAAAAATAAGTTGAGGACTACTATGAGTGATGATCGCTTGAATGGTTGCTTGGTGACATTTATTGAACGGGATGTGTTCATGAAAGTAAGCGAAGATGACATAGTTGATGTTTTCATGGCAATGCAAAAACGTAGAGTTACCTAGTGATGTAATTGTCTACTTGTGCTTTTTTTCATGTAAAACGACTCGTATTGTAATTGAGCACATTTGAGATATATTTTGTGAACTAAATTGTTATGAGATTTGCATTAAGATACTCATGTTATTATTTTGTCATATTTTGTCTGACACATGGATTAGGTGGGAGTTTTTTTTAGAGTGTGCACGCCCTTCATTTTTTTTCCTGGGTCCGCCACTGGTACGTACACAACACAAAGTACCACTGATACGCACGCGCACTCGTGCGTATTTCAGAAAAAACAATACGGAGATGAGAGCATGTAATCGCTATCCATCGATCCGAAAGGTAGGTAGATACGGATATATAGCTGACTGGCCGACTGATGTGTGCACACACGTACCGTTAGCATCTATAGGCTATAGCTAGGGACCGAAAGCATTCGTCCAGAAGTCGTGCATCGCCAACACGGAGGCGGGAATATCCGTCCCCTGGGACGATCGATGCTCGATCGATTCGATTTCAAGCAAGAATGATGCGGGAATTACGAGTAAATATATTATTCCGTGTCTGAGACCGGAACGGTCAAGATCTAACCACCACGGACGACGTTCTCGATGGATCTTGTCTTGGAAAATGGAAGCACTTGGTTCACACCTGCCCGGGCCAGCCAGGAGCGCCGGTCCGCCACTTGTTTCCAGAGCGGCGGCGAGCAACGACAAGGCCACGAGGGGTGACCCCGGTGCTGGCCGCCGGGCAGCAATCTGGCCAGGAGAGCCAAGGACAACTCCCCCCAACGTCTTTGTCTGCCCGGACTTGTACATGCGGCGGTCGTGTGTCCAAAGCACGGATGCATTTCGACCGCATCTCGTCCGTATATTTTTTTAACACATATTTATTTTTATCATTGATTTTTGATACATTGAAGCACATCACGAAATATTGACTAGAATAATAAGATCAAAGAAAATAAGAACACCAAGAAGATAGTTATAACATATCAAACTTTCATAAATGCTCCCGCAAATTGGATTAGTGCATTCTCGATGCATTCATTCTTGATCTACGGAGTCTCGTTCTTGCGTGCATCTTTCTTTTTCGATTCTAAAGAAGTAGACGTTGCTTCTTCGCATCTAGTCTCATCTTTAGCCTCTATTCTAGCAACAAGTGCACGAACATCTATTAAATTGCGCTTTATCAATAGATCGACGTATTCTTCTTTCCAATACCAAAAGTTGCATCCATCCTACACAATAAATATTTGAGTGTAAGTAAAACTAGCCGAATCCGAGAGCACAACTGAAGCTAAACTAGCACATACCCCATCATTTGTGCACTTGACGAACACCCATCCGGGATGTTCCGACGTTGTAAACATGCGGCGCAAGACCTTTCATGGGCAGTCGTCGCACTTTATGAGCGCAATGGTGCGCCGACGAGCCATTGGGCCAGCACCGAGCCCGGACGACAACCGTTCGTGTATTTGCCGGTGAACCGCTGACGTGGTAGATCCGAGCGGCTAGAGGCAGAGTCAGTACTTGCATGCGGTTGGCGGCCTTGCCTGGGCTATTCGGCCCGGTGCCCGGCTAGTCCATGGCACGGCGGGGCCTCCGGCAGCCGGGTGAGCTCAAATCCGGTCGGATTCGCTTCAAATCTGACCGTCGGGTGCGCTAAAATCAGGTGGCCGGGGTTGGACAGCTAGGGGCGTCGAGGGAACGGGGGTTGCGACAAGGTATGGGCGAGCGTGCGGCCGTGCTGGACAGCGACACGTCCAAGAAAAATGGTGGCGGCGGCGGCTCGGGACGAGAGGGACGGGGGTGCGGCTGGAGTGGGGGAGGGGAATAGGAAAAGGGGCACATGTGTCCCTGACGGGCAGGCCAGGCGAGGACATGGGCAGGCGCCACACGCCGTCCGCACGTGTCCGTTCGGTCGCAAACTCGGCCCAAAGTTGAGCTAGGAATAAGTCGAAAGCGGATCGAAAACAGACATTGATCCGGTTGTCCTCACATGTTGGACGGCCTCTTCTGTCCGTTTACCCCAAACAGACGTGGATGGACCATTTTGTGGTCGTGCGGGAGTTGCCCTATGCTGGATTAACTCGATACGTACGTGCACCAGTGGCGCATGCAGGGCAGTGCTAGCCTGATGATGATATGATGAATGTTCCTGATGATGGGTGGTGGCTGTAGGCTTCTTGTGCTTGACTAACTGAAAGTTGAGTACGAGTAGTGAAGTACAAACCCGATTCTTCGTCGGGCTACTACCACGGAAGCGTAAACGTGTTCGGGTCGCTGGCGCGGATCGCATCGCGATCGACATGTCTCGGTCGGCCAGTCTCCGCCACAGAACTGAGTGAAGATCGCTGCGTGGATCCTTGGCTGCTCCCCATAGTCAAAGCGCGGTTGGTGCATTGCATGCATGCGTCCGCCGACGGAGCCACGTAATGCACAATTCCACAGTTTTTTTTCTCAGGGAATGCACAATTCCACAGTTGATTTCGGTTCTCTCCGACGTACTATCTGAGTATTTTCCGAACAGTAAATGTCAATGTCCTTTTTTTCCTGCATGCCTCGTAAATACATTTGTGTTTAAACTTCATGTTCGCGTGATAGTAATAGTTAGCATATGGCCTTTCTTAGAGTTTCTTTCAGAAAAAACTTTCATCATAACTTGGTTTCAGTGCAATTACGTACGTACTCGGTCCCCTTCACACATACGAAATACAAGTATCTTCAGCAACAATTGCTCGTGGCTCAGAGTAGCCCTGCGTTAGAACGAAGAAATAATAGCACGCTAGCTATGCCGCCGCTTGAGTGAGTGAGACATCTTTGCCATGAAATGAGTGAGACATCCAACCGATCGATCCTTTTTCCAAAAAAAAAAAAATCTAATTGATCGACCATGCATAAGGACAAGGGACAATGGAATACTACTAATCAAACGTGGGGACTTTGACTGAGTTTGATCGACCACATTGATTGTTTGATCTTGATCGATATCCATCGCCGGACCGCCGTCAAATCCGCTGTAGCCGGAAGGGATCAAGCCACATTCTCCGCACTAGCTACGTACGTACCTACCTTTTCAACATGCCGGCTATATTTTGTTCTGGATAAACCACCCGCCATCTACGAGATCGGGGAGATAGATCATAGAACGATGAAAGAAATGGACAGATAGTGGCTTAATTTGCATGCGTACACGTGAGGACCGAATGTGTTGGCAGCACTCAACAAATCCTGGTGGTGGCCACCGCGAGGAGAACCTTCAAGCCGATCCGCAAAACCTGCACACTTGGTTGGAATCCATGATTAATGATTTGTTCAGCGTTTAGTTAGCTAAAGATTTGGTGTTCAAAATGGAAGCACATCGTCCACAAAATGGTCAAGGAGAACGTGCCAACGAGACGATCCATGGGTGGAATTTCCTGGGGCAGGAGATGCGGCACTTGTAGCCGCCATATCCCATGACTCATTGCATGGTCGGAGTAGCCTGGTAGATCCATTGGCCATGAAATAAGGAGATCTTTCTATATCGACATATCAGTTGGAAAAATTCAGTCAGTGAGTATCGGTAGGGGCGGCAACAAGATCACAAGGAACCACTATGACGACACTAACGCTATAGTACTACCAGTAGTTGCTGCTGGCAAGAAGTGTGAACTGTCAAGGCTTTCTCTTCTTTTTTGAGGAGAAGTGAAGGCTTTCTTGACCTATTTTGTTTTTTCGTGGTTCTGAAGTATTAACTTTTTTGGAAAGGTAAACACAAAATGATGCTTCCCTAGAATCATAGCCACGTCGCAAGCCGAACGTTGGCAAGGGAGGCCCAGATCCGCCGGCGACGATGGTGGCAGCCACACCTGGCCGCTGGAAGAGAACAACCACAGGGAGGACAACCATCCGACACCTTGAGCCAATCGCGGCACATTGTACCAGCCCCCCGCCCCCATGTCGGATGACACGGGGGACTTATCATGTCCACATAGTATGGTTCGTTTATATGAACACCTAAATTATTCATAAAATAAAACCTTCATGAAATGAACGTTTTTACTTTTATGTTTAATTTGAGATCCCGTTGAACGCCTTCTCAAAGGGTTCTCAAAAATTTGAGATAGAGCACAAGAGTAAAACTGGTATACAAATCTAATTTCTTCTATACGGGGTTATACAAATCTAAATTAGCGGCTGCACAACTGCACATTTAGTAGTGAATCATAAAGCACCAATTATGACAGAAAATTGTGCATCCGATAAAGCCGAAGTCGCATCACAAGTAAGCTCCAATAAAGTACAAGTGCAAAAATGAAAAGAAAAGCACCATGAGACCATGGGCCTAAAAACAGAAATGCGCAAGCATACAATGGTACATACCCTGTTTCTAGTAGTAACCCTGTCACTGTAAATACAAGCTAGAAAAAGAAAAGTTCAAGCACACAATTGAACAACGGCGGAGCTATGTTGGGGCCGAGGGGGGGCGTGGCCCCCCCAGCTTTGGAGAAAACCCTGAAGAATATTTTTTTTGAAGGGCCAAGATGAGGTGAAAATTAGCCTTTTGCCCCCTGAGGGAGTCCTGGACTAGGGGGTGTCCGGATAGCCGAACTATCATCATTGGCCGGACTCCTAGACTATGAAGATACAAGATTGAAGACTTCGTCCCGTGTCCGGACGGGACTTTACTTGGCATGGAAGGCAAGCTTGGCAATACGGATATGTAGATCTCCTACCATTGTAACCGACTCTGTGTAACCCTAACCCTCTCCGATGTTTATATAAACCGGAGGGTTTTAGTCCATAGGACGAACAACAATCATACCATAGGCTAGCTTCTATGGTTTAGCCTCCTTGATCTCGTGGTAGATCCACTCTTGTACTACCCATATCATCAATATCAATCAAGCAGGAGGAGGTTTTACCTCCATCGAGAGGGCCCGAACACAGGTAAAAACATCGTGTCCCTTGTCTCCTGTTACCATCCGCCTAGGCGCACAGTTCGGGACCCCTACCGAGATCTGCGGTTTGACACCGACATTGGTGCTTTCATTGAGAGTTCCTCTATGTAAATCGCTCATAGGCCCGATGGCTCCTTCGATCATCAACAACAATGCGGTCGGGGTGAGACTTTTCTCCCGGACAGATCTTTATATTCGGCGGCCGCCTTCTGCGGGCAATTCGTTTAGCCATCTGGAGCGATCGAAAGCTTCGCCCCAGCCATCGGTCGATTTGGAAGTTTGAACTATCGGCCGACATCGCGGAGACTTAATCTTGACGGATTCGAGCCCTGACCGAAAGCGCCCGCCTTGTCATGATGGGCATGATTTAGCTCTGCTGCGGGACGGTGCCACGGAGGCGCTGAGAGTCCGCTCCGACCCTTAACTTCCGGGCCGATTGCGCCGATCGAGATGGGTGGCTGAACACCGCCTCGGGAGCTGCTACCTCTGGCGATGGAGCGAATACCGACCAGTCCCTTGCGGCTTCGTGACTCGAGTGCGGACTCCTCACGGATCCCGAACCTCCGCGCCCTACCAATCGTATCCGATTGGGCGCGATCATGGAGTTCACCGCTGCGGACATCTTTCGGCACTTTCGCCTTACGGCAACATCCTGAATTCGCTAAAGTATCTCTCGTTATCGGAGAGCCTGGCGGACCACGGTCGGGGCGGTTGGGATGCGAGCGGCGAAGAAATTCAAAGCCCACCCACCACCCACTTTGTAGCCACTATCGGCGACCTAACCGACATGCTGAGACTTCGACTCCGAAGACATTGGCGGTATGGGCGGCGATGCGGAAACGACCAGAACCAGCGCCCACGGGGCCTTTGGAAAGCCACCTCGTCATACGACATATACATGGTGGACATCCCGAAGGATGGGAATGGCGATGGAACAGCGGAGGATGACCCCTCCAAAAAACAGCCTAAGCGCCGGCGTCAGCGGCGCCGTTCAAAATCCCGCCACAGCAAGAATGGAGATTCCGGCACCGGAGATAATAACACCCCGGACAGTGCCAAAGACAATCCCCTCCGGCAAGATTCAGCACAGGAGGATGAAGAAGCCAACCCTCATGAGCGAGCGGCAGACAAAGAGGTAGAGGACGACAATTATATGCCTCCCTCCGGAGACGAGGCAAGCCTCGACGACGACGAATTCGTCGTGCCTGAGGATCCCGTCGAACAAGAGTGTTTTAAACGCAGGCTCATGGCCACGGCAAGCAGCCTCAAGAAAAAGCAGCAACAGCTTAGAGCTGACCAAGATTTGCTAGCCGACAGATGGACTGAAGTCCTTGCGGCGAAAGTCTGAACTCGAGCGCCCTCAAAAGCTACCCCAAATGCAAGCTGCTCCCCGATTAGAGGAGGAAGCATATAAACCTACATCACCAGCGCTGTCGGCCGACCGGCCACCTCGCGACATGACAGAGAGGCCTCTAGGCCCTCCACTAAAGCCGTACCCGGCATCACTCGAAAAGTACAAAGCCACGGGAATCGCCGGACTTGCGAGACATATTGGAGGATAAGGCAAGACAATCAAGATCGATCTACGGATCGCGTGGGCATACGATCTGCGACGACAACCGTCGCGCGGATCTGACAATTCTGCGGGCGAACACGATGAGACAAAGCTCGCTGAGCTACGTCGTGATATAGCCCAATATAGAGGCGCCGCACACCCACTATGCTTCACAGATGAAGTAATGGATCATCAAATCTCCGAAGGGTTTAAACCCGTGAACATTGAATCCTACGATGGCACAACAGACCCCGCGGTTTGGATCGAAGACTATCTCCTTCATATCCACATGGCCCGCGGTGATGATCTTCATGCCATCAAATACCTCCCACTCAAGCTTAAAGGACCAGCTCGGCATTGGCTTAACAGCTTGCCTGCAGAATCAATTGGGTGTTGGGAGGACCTGGAAGCCGCATTCCTTGATAACTTCCAGGGCACATATGTGCGACCACCAGACGCTGATGACCTAAGCCACATAATTCAGCAGACAGACGAATCGGCCAGACAATTCTGGACACGGTTCTTAACCAAGAAAAATCAAATCATCGACTATCCGGATGCGGAGGCCCTCGCAGCCTTCAAACATAACATCCATGACGAGTGGCTTGCCCCGCACCTAGGACAGGAAAAGCGAAATCCATGGCAGCCCTCACATCACTCATGGCCCACTTCTGCGTGGGAGAGGACAGCTGGCAGTCCGGATACCAAGGACCGCAATGGCAGGTCGCGTCGCAACAAGCACAAACGCCGCGTGCGGCGATATCTGAGATCTGGCGGTCAGCGCCGGATTGAGGCTCAAACCGGTTAGCGGAAAAAGCCATTCAAAAGAACTACTCGGGTCCGTCCAATTTGGACCGAATACTCGACCGCTTCGTGCGGATACGGCACCCCAAAAAGCCGACTAATCATCTGCCGGTGTCAAAACCGGCGGATCTCGGTAGGGGTCCCGAATGTGCGTCTAGGCGGATGGTAACAGAGGCGAGGACACGATGTTTTACCCAGGTTCGGCCCTCTCGATGGAGGTAAAACCCTCGTCTGCTTGATTAATATTGATGATATGGGTAGTACAAGAGTGGATCTACCATTAGATCAAGGAGGCTAAACCCTAAAGCTAGCCTATGGTATGATTGTTGTAATGTATGTTGTCCTACGGACTAAAGCCCTCCTGTTTATATAGACACCGGAGGAGGCTAGGGTTACAGTCGGTTACAATGGTAGGAGATCTACATATCCGTATTGCCAAGCTTGCCTTCCACGCCAAGGAAAGTCCCATCCGGACACGGGGCGGAGTCTTCAATCTTGTATCTTCGTAGTCTTGGAGTCGGCGGATGATGATAGTCCGCTGTCCGGACACCCCTAGTCGGGACTCCTCGGTAGCCCACGAACCAGGCTTCAATGACGATAAGTCCGGCACGCATAATGTTCGGCATTGCAAGGCGGGTTCCTCCTTGAATAATCGAGAGAAGATCATGAACACCAGATAGTGTCGGCTCGCAAAATAAATTCCACATTCCACCGTAGAGAATAAAATGTACACCAGTCCAATCTCTCGGCGTATTATGCGGCGTGACATCGCACCGCTACCAAGCCTTTGTTTGAATCGTTTTTACTATACCACCTCGGCACGTTTAGCGGCGGTTTCCTTGGCGTCTTGTCGAGCGAGATCGTGTTCCCCTTATTCTGGATTCTCATCAATACGTGCGTGGGTAACCCAACCGTGCCCGTCGCCACGCCTCCTCCATCGAAGGTGAATCCCGAACGGTCACGGAGACGACCCTTGGTATTTTTCCCCTTTATAAGAGGACCAAGGATCGTTCCTTTTCTTCAATCTCGCATCGAATCTCCTTCTCGCTCCTAGTTCCAGCACCCAGAGCCCCAGATTCGAGCGCTTCGGATTCTCAACCACGTCCGGCTCCGACCTCCATGGTGTCAAAGCTGCGGGAGGCCAAGTACCTGTCCTACGAGATTTCACACAAGTTGCCTGCCCAAGGGCAGGCCGTGCCCGCCCCCGAGCCTGGTGAGTACGTTGTCTTCGTACCCCACCTCCGTCGGGGTTTAGGCTTCCCGACGGACCCCTTCGTGAGAGGGCTCATGTTCTACTACGGGCTGGATTTTCATGATTTGGCTCCGGAGTCCATCCTCCATATCTCCGCATTCATTATCGTTTGCGAGGCCTTCCTCTGCGTCACCCCCACTTCGGCCTGTGGCTGAAAACCTTCAATGTGGAGCCGAAGATGATCGGGGGGCGTCAAGCGGAGTGCGCCGGGCCGGCCATAAGCATAAGGGCCGATGCCCGTGGCTGAGGTTCCTTCAAGAGGAACTCGGACTGTGGCAACAGGTGGTTCTATATCACGCTCGAAGGCGGCAAGCAAAGCTGCCACCTTCATTCCGCCCAGGACCGCCACGCCGTGATGTCGAAGTCGACCAAGGGCTCAATTGGGGCCGTCAAGGCGTGCCCTCACTGCAGGCGGTTCGAGACCTCAAGCGAGGAGATCAATCTGGTCATGGTGATGCGAGTAATGCTAACGAGCGTCTCACCACCGCAAGCGCCGTCCTCTCCGTCTATGGGAGTTCAACCGGAGGGACCTCGAATTCTCCAACACTTCATGGGTGCAACACCCGTGGAGATGTCTGAGTTGTTCTTGGACCGCGGTGGCGTGTCCGGAATTGACCGAGGACGCAGGCCTAAGCCGCAATCGCCGGATACTCGGGTAAATAGCTCGAGTCCGGACGTTTTATTTATCTGCTTTTCTAGGGTTAGCCTCGACCCATAACTTTTAACAGAGTGGGTAGCGCGATCGAAGCGATAAGGTGTCGCTCCCCTCCCGAGACCGTGACTGGAGCCCGTGCTGGTCAGAATGTTGGAGGTCGCGCCCATAAAAGGGGGCGATGGGAAAGATAAAGGAGCTATTACTTCGCCCAAAGGGGCGTCTGAAGAGGGGGGAATCAAAAACTCCTCCTTCCAGGGGGAGAAGAGGACCGCCTCCGAAGATCCGGAGGCCAAAGCCCCTAAACGGGGGAAGAGATCTTCACCGGGGGGGTCCGGCGTCCGGGAAGAATCCGGACGTACAATCATCACCAAAGGATCAGCCCTCCAACGAGCCGTGAGTATGAAAAGGGGAGTTCATTAATAAGAAAATACCTCCATTTGTGCTTCTGTGGGCGACCGAAATTTTTATCTTGCAGTTCGGATTTGCAGCCTTCGCAGATGAGTTCGTCTTCGGGGGACCTTCTTCCGGAGATGATGGAGAGCGAGACGCCCCCGTTTGTTGCGCCGTCAGATAGGGCAGACGAGCCTAAAGTATCGTCATGGAGGGTGTCCCCGGGTCCGGAGCGGCCGGGGAGTTCGGCGCCCGCTAGTGTCCGGCCGGGAGAACTGAAGAATCTGCTGGAGAGGGCGTCCATCTCAGAAGATCACCGTGCGTTGATGCGTATGGTGAATGGAAGGATTTCGTCCACCGAGAGCGGATCGTGTGATGCCGCTACGAGTTTGCTGGCGGGATTTAAGGTACGCGAAAATGACACACCTATTTTTTTGGCCGTTTTGCACATAAAAGTGCGCCCTGTATAGGTAGTAGCCCCTGAGACTCGGTAGGTTGTCGAAAGCGACAGCGTGCCGAGGATCGAAATCACAAGTAATGAATGTCGCCGTTCCTATGCAGGTGGCGGATAGTCCGAGGGCTACCCGGACTAGTGGGGTTGCCGAGTTAATGCGGCAACTTGACGTGGTGGATGCGGACATCGCACTTGTCAACCGGCGACTTGACGAGTCGCAAGGTAAATGAGTTCTCCACAGTCGCTTTATTAAGGGGGTCAAAGCCCTCCTCTGATAAATTAAATGCTGTTATACAGACGGTGCTGCTGCTGTAGAGAGCCTTGGGCGAACTTGCTCAAGCTAAGGAGCAAGCCCGAAGGAGTGTGCGGCTGCCTCGAGGGCGGCCGAGGAGTTGAAAGCGAAAGGGCTGCACCTTGCCTAAGCGGGGAAAAGGTGGCGAATTGGCCGTGAAAGTAAAGATCTGCCCGACCGCAATGAGGCTCTTGAAAAGGCGCTTATCGGGCGTGAAGACTGAGAAGGCCACCGCCGAGGCCAAGGATGCCCGCTCTGCAATGCGGGCCATGAAGGAGGAGCTGCGCCCGGGCGGAGATATCGTGGTGGCAAGCCTTTTCTCGCTGCGTCGCCGGTTTATGGATCAAAAGTATGCTCAATTTGATCGGTGTGGAGTCCGGAGGACCCGTATATGGACTTAGCGGCAAGTGCGGCTGATGCCGTTGAGCACTTCGGAGCGGAAGGATCACAAGGCGGAAGAGCTATTTTGGTCTCAATTCCATAGTCCGGATCGCTCACTTCCGTTGACCGACCGGTTGGCGAATGGGCGATCTAAATAGATTATCCGGACTTGCCATGGCCGACATCGTGGCTCATATGCGGCGAGAGGCCCAAGGCGACGAGCTACTTGACTTCTGCAGCAATTCCTTGGGCGGTGCCGCATATCAAGGAGATGAAGCGGTCGGCCTGCATCGAAAGGCGCGCGGATGGCTCTTGCCAGCGTGAAGGCGCATTGGGCGAGATGGATGCCACCGCTGTTGCCGCCAGAGTTCGGATGAAAGCGGCTCCCGCCGAGCACTATTTCGGGAAGTTATGCGTGGTGCTCGTGTAATAGAGTCGCGATGCTCAAAAATGTCACGTTCAAATGAGCGTTTTAGCTTATAAAACGATGATTATGCTATAACTGCTTTTTATACTTGTGCGTCCCAAGTAGTAAAACTTCTCCTATCGGCCGCTTACGTATACATTTGTATAACACGAAAGATTGCGATCTTGACTTCAGCCCCACACACAAGGTGCGGGGTGTTACGCAAAAATAGCGCATGTTCACACTTAATCCGGCGTCTCGGTCTGTTTAGGAGGTGGTAGCGTAGCAAGCGAGGCAATCCGGACTATAATGCTTTATCACTTTCACTTAGCGATGGAGTTCGAGGTGGGGCTACGATATAGCCCACAGAACACCGCACTTCTCCGATTTCGGGCGTGTGTGCTGACCGAGAAACGGTCCTTCATCAAAGCGAAATTCTAAACATTCCGGTAGTCGATCGAGTGGTTGACCAGTCTCTCGCTATATCATGACGATTAGTTTTGGCTTTCTCTCTTGAGGTGCTCGCCAGCCGAACTGGGGCACAATCGCATAGTTCTCCTGAGTGCAGCGTTAGCCGATGATCTGGAGCGTAAGGCAGCAAAACACGAGCCGGGCAAACCCAACATTTGACCAAAGACATGATTCGAGCTGATGCATATAATGCCTAACTTCGAGGCGCCGAACACTCCCTAAGGTGTTCGGTCTTTATGATAATGGGCAAAATAATGCCCTAAGCCCCTAGTGTCGAGTGCGGGCATGGTCTTACGACGCGCCGATGCCAAAGCGTCGAGCTCCGCTTTGGTTATAGGAAGAAACCAAGGGAGAATAACAACAAGAGACAGTAAAAAAAGGTTTACGCAGGGTCTTAATCTGAAAAGAATCCTCGCAATGGGTCCCTACTGCACGTCTGCGCCTGTGTCTCCGTTGTGCCGTTATCCTGGACGGGTATGCACGTTGTTCATCTGTCAAAAGAGAGGAACGCTTAGTTTGAAAACAATTCGTGCGAAAAAAAGGTATGTGTGAAAGAAAAAATATGAATAAGCAAAGCGGGGTTTGAATGAACCCGCGGTTGTTTGTCTTGCGCAGCCCTTGTGAAGGGGTGTGCGGCTAGGAAACCTAACCTCACGATGCCGGACTCGTCTATCCGTGTCCGGGGTCTTTGGGTGACCCTCGCACTGAGATGATGCCACGCGGACCGGGCATCTTGAGTGTAAGAGACGCGTAATGTGGTATGGCGTTGAAACGGACGAAAGCCTTTCGTCCCAAGAGTGCTAGATATCCACTTTTGAATGGGACGATATGAAAAATTAGTTTTTCGCGCCGAAAATTGTTCGGTGATCCGAACACGACTTCTAGTAATAGGGAGCCTGTGCACTTGGCATAAGGGCCTCGCGTCACTCCTTTGAAGGAAGTGCGGCTGTTGGGGAACGTAGTAATTTCAAAAAATTTCCTACGCACACGCAAGATCATGGTGATGATATAGCAACGAGAGGGGAGAGTGTATGTCCACGTACCCTCGTAGACCGTAAGCGGAAGCGTTATGACAACGCGGTTGATGTAGTCGTACGTCTTCACGATCTGACCGATCCAAGTACCGAACGTACGGCACCTCCGAGTTCAGCACACGTTCAGCTCGATGACGATCCCCGGACTCCGATCCAGCAAAGTGTCGGGGATGAGTTCCGTCAGCACGATGGCGTGGTGACGATGTTGATGTTCTACCGGTGCAGGGCTTCGCCTAAACTCCGCGACGATATGACCGAGGTGGAATATGGTGTAGGGGGGCACCGCACACGGCTAAGGAACGATCCGTAGATCAACTTGTGTGTCTATGGGGTGCCCCCTGCCCCCGTATATAAAGGAGGGAGGGAGGAGGAGGCCGGCCCTAGGAGGGGCGCGCCATGGGGAGTCCTACTAGGGGTCCTTCCATGTAGTAGGAGTAGGAGTGAAAGCACATTTGCTCCCTGGGTGGTTTTGGTAATTAATGACAACATACTTTGTGGTTGGACTAATACTTTTATCAAGTATGTTTCAGGAAGGTCAATCACATTGGCATGGCAAAAGGACTGAAGAGGTGGACCCCTCAAGATGCTAAGGCAAGCATTGGCAAAAGCTCAAGACTCCATTTTTGGTTTAGTGATCCAAGATCACATTGAGTCTATAGGAAAGCCAATACTATTAAAAGGGGATGAGGTTATGATAATGATCTGGTTGCTCAAAGTGCTTAGTGATATATCTCCCAAACCATCAGCAATCTTTCACTCCAATATACACTCATAAGTATTTTCGGTCCCACCGATTTCCTAAACTCAGTCACACCGAGATGAACCACCTCAGCCACAAAGCCAAACCCTAGAAATTTCGGATTTTCCGATTCTGAACTCGGTCTCACCGAAACTAGTGTTGCCAAGCTTCTGTAACCTTCTGTCATCAAATCGGTGTCACCGAGATGATGAAGTCGGTCCCACCGAGATTGACAAACCCAAGTCTTTGGAAGAATAGGACTCACCGAGATTGTATTTTCGGTCCACGAAAATCCCAACGTTCTAAAGATTTGAACTTTCGGTCTCACCGAGTTGTCAACTTCGGTCGACCGAGATTGGTCAAATGTGTGTAGCAGTTGAATTTTGTGTGGAGGCTATAAATACCCTCCACCCCTCTTCATTACGTGGAGAGAGCCATCGAAAGAACTACCACTCCTACCTTACATTTCGAGAAGAAAACTACCTACCCTTGTGTTGAGATCAAGTTGCTCCACTCCCACCATATGAAGCTTGATCTCTAGCCTTCCCAAGTTGCTTTCCACTCAATCCTTTCTTCCACCACAGCCAAATCGGTGAGGAGAGTTGAGTGTTGGGGAGATTATCATTTGAAGCACAAGAGCAAGGAGTTCATCATCATCAACACCATCTATTACCTTTTGGAGGTGGTGCCTCCTAGATTGGTTAGGTGTCGCTTGGGAGCCTCCGTCAAGATGTGGAGTTGAACCAAGAAGTTTGTAAGGGCAAGGAGATCGCCTACTTCGTGAAGATCTACCCCGAGTAAGGCTAGCCCTCCGTGGGCGTATGCCATGATGGCATAGACAAGGTTGCTTCTTCGTGGACCCTTCGTGGGTGGAGCCCTCCGTGGACTCTCGCAGCCGTTACCCTCCGTGGGTTGAAGTCTCCATCAACGTGGATTGACGATAGCACCACCTATCGGAACCACGAGAAAAATCTCCGTGTCTCCAAATTGCGTTTGATCTTCTCCACTTCTCTTTACTACTTGTGCAATTTACTTTCCGCTGCCCATACTCTAGAATTGCATGTGTAGTAAGCTACTTGACTTGTGTGATATGCAAAATCTGCCAAAACTTGTCTTTGTCAAAAGGCATAATTTTTATCTTGTCGAGTAGTCTAATCACCCCCCCTCTAGACACTCTCACCTTCTTCGATCCTACAAGGAGACAAGGAAGGGGAAGAGAGAAGGGAAGGAAGGAGGGGGTGCGGCCCCTCCCCCTAGTCCAATTCGGACTAGGCCATGAAGGCGCGCGCCTGCCCTAGGCAGCCCTCTCTCTTTCCCTTGAGGGCCCAATAAGGCCCAATACTTCTCCCGGCGAATTCCGTAACTCTCCGGTACTCGAAAATACCGAATCACTCGGAACCTTTCGAACTCCGAATATAGTCGTCAATATATCGATCTTTACGTCTCGACCATTTGAGACTCCTCGTCATGTCCCCAATCTCATCCGGGACTCGAACTCCTTCGGTACATCAAAACTCATAAACTCATAATATAAGCATCATCGAAACCTTAAGCGTGCGGACCCTACGGGTTCGAGAACTATGTAGACATGACCTAGAACTATTTTTGGTCAATAACCAATAGCGGGACCTGGATGCCCATATTGGCTCCTACATATTCTACGAAGATCTTTATCGGTCAAACCGTATAACAACATATGTTGTTCCCTTTGTCATCGGTATGTTACTTGCCCGAGATTCGATTGTCGGTATCCAATACCTAGTTCAATCTCGTCACCGGCAAGTCTCTTTACTCGTTCTGTAATGCATCATCCTGTAACCAACTCATTGGTCACATTGCTTGCAAGGCTTATAATGATGTGCATTACCGAGAGGGCCCAGAGATACCTCTCCGACAATCGAAGTGACAAAACCTAATATCAAAATACGCCACAACATGTACCTTCGGAGACACCTGTAGTACTCCTTTATAATCACCCAGTTACGTTGTGACGTTTGGTAGTACCCAAAGTGTTCCTCCGGTAAACGGGAGTTGCATAATCTCATAGTTACATGAACATGTATAAGTCATGAAGAAAGCAATAGCAACATACTAAACGCTCAAGTGCTAAGCTAACAGAATGGGTCAAGTCAATCACATCATTCTTCTAATGATGTGATCCCGTTAATCAAATGACAACTCATGTCTATGGCTAGGAAACTTAACCATCTTTGATTCACGAGCTAGTCAAGTAGAGGCATACTAGTGACACTATGTTTGTCTATGTATTCACACATGTATTATGTTTCCGGTTAATACAATTCTAGCATGAATAATAAACATTTATCATGAAATAAGGAAATAAATAATAACTTTATTATTGCCTCTAGGGCATATTTCTTCAGTCTCCCACTTGCACTAGAGTCAATAATCTAGTTCACATCGCCATGTGATTTAACACCAATAATCATATCTGTATATGATTAACACCCATAGTTCACATCGTCATGTGACCAACACCCAAATGGTTTACTAGAGTCAATAATCTAGTTCACATTGCTATGTGATTAACACCCAAAAGAGTACTAAGGTGTGATCATGTTTTGCTCATGAGAGAAGCTTAGTTAACGGGTCTATCACATTCAGAGCCGTATGTATTTTGCAAATATTTTATGTCCACAATGCTCGCTTGCGGCTACTCTAGCTAATTGCTCCCACTTTCAATATGTATCTAGATTGAGACTTAGAGTCATCTGGATCGGTGTAAAAGTTTGCACTTGATGTAACTTTTACAACAAACTCTTTTATCACCTCCATAATCGAGAAACATCTCCTTAGTCCTTACTAAGGATATTTTTGACCAATGTCGATGATCTACTCCTAGATCACTATTGTACTCCTTGCCAAATTCAGAGCAGGGTATACAATAGGTCAGTACATAGCATAGCATACTTTATAGAACCTATGGCTGAGGCATAGGGAATGACTTTTCATTCTCCTTCTATTTTCTGCTGTGGTCGGGATTTGACTCTTACTCAATTTCATACCTTTGCAACACAGGCAAGAACTCTTTCTTTGACTGTTCCACATTGAACTATTTCAAAATCTTGCCAAGGTATGTACTCATTGAAAATCTTATCAAGCGTCTTGATCTATCTCAATAGATCTTGATGCTCGATATGTAAGTAGCTTTTACTGAGGTCTTTTCTTTTTAAAGAACTGCTTTAAAACACTCCTTTATGCTTTGCAGAAAAATTCTACATCATTTCTGATCAATAATATGTCACTCACATATACTAATCAGAAAGGCCGTAGTGCTCCCACTCACTTTATTGTAAATATAGGCTTCATCGTAAGTCCATATGAAACTATATGCTTTGATCAACTTATCAAAGCGTATATTCCAACTCTGAGATGCTTGCACCAGTCCATAGATGGATCGCTGGAACATGCACACCTTGTTAGCACCTTTAGGATTGACAAAACCTTCTGGTTGTATCATATACAACTCTTCTTTAACAAATCTATTAAGGAATGTAGTTTTGACATCCATTTGCCAAATTTCATAAAATGTGGCAATTGCTAATATGATTCGGACAGACTTTTAAGCATTGATACAAGTGAGAAAATCTCATTGAATTCAACACCTTGAACTTTGTCAACAACCTTTTTCGACAAGTCTAGCTTTGTAGATAGTAACACTACTATCAGCATCTGTCTTCCTCTTGAAGATCCATTTATTTAACATGGCTTGCTGATCATCGAGCAAGTCAATCAAAGTCCATACTTTGTTCTCATACATGGACCATATCTCAAATTTTATGGCCTCAAGCCATTTCGTGGAATCTGGGCTCATCATCGCTTCCTCATAGTTCATAGGTTCATCATGGTCTAGTAACGTGACTTCCAGAACATGATTACCGTACCACTCTGGTGCGGATCTTTCTCTGGAAGACCTACGAGGTTTGGTAGCAACTTGATCTGAAGTTTCATGATACTCATATCATCATTAACTTCCTCACTAATTGGTGTAGGAATCACTAGAACTGATTTCTGTGATGAACTACTTTCCAATAAGGGAGAAGGTACAATTACCTTATCTAGTTCTACTTTCCTCCCACTCACTTCTTTCGAGAGAAACTCCTTCTCTAGAAAGGATCCATTTTTAGCAACGAATATCTTGCCTTCGGATCTGTGATAGAAGGTGTACCCAACTATTTCCTTTGGGTATTCTATGAAGACGCACTTCTCCGATTTGGGTTCGAGCTTATCAGGATGAAACTTTTTTCACATAAGCATCGCAACTCCAAATTTTTAGAAACGACAGCTTAGGTTTATTGCTAAACCATAGTTCATACGGTGTCGTCTCAACGGATTTAGATGGTGCCCTATTTAATGTGAATGCAGCTGTCTCTAATGCATAACCCCAAAACGATATTGGTAAATCAGTAAGAGACATCATAGATCGCACCATATCTAGTAAAGTACGATTATGACGTTCAGACACACCATTACATTGTGGTGTTCCAGGTGGCGTGAGTTTGTGAAACTATTCCACATTGTTTTAATTGAAGACCAAACTCGTAACTCAAATATTCCTCTCCACGATCAGATCGCAGAAACTTTATTTTCTTGTTACGATGATTTTCCTCTTCACTCTAAAATTCTTTGAACCTTTCAACTATTTCAGACTTATGTTTCATCAAGTAGATATACCCATATCTGCTCAAATCATCTTGTGAAGGTCAGAAAATAACGATACTTGCCACGAGCCTTCATACTCATTGGTCTGCATACATCAGTATGTATTATTTCCAATAAGTCGGTAGCTCGTTCTATTGTTCCGAAGAACGGAGTTTTAGTCATCTTGCCCAAAAGGCACGGTTCGCAAGCATCAAATGGTTCATAACCAAGTGATTCCGAAAATCCATCTTTATGGAGTTTCTTCATGCGCTTTACACCGATATGACCCAAACGGCAGTGCCACCAATAAGTTGCACTATAATTATTAACTTTGCATCTTTTGGCCTCAATATTATGAATATGTGTATCACTACGATCGAGATCCAACAAACTATTTTCATTGGGTGTATGACCATTGAAGGTTTTATTCATGTAAGCAGAACAACAATTATTCTCGATTTTAAATGAATAACCGTATTGCAATAAACATGATCAAATCATATTCATGCTCAACGCATAACGCCAAATAACATTTATTTAGGTTTAACACTAATCCTCGAAAGTATAAGGAGTGTGCGATGATGATCATATCAATCTTGAAACTACTTTCAACACACATCGTCACTTCACCCTTAACTAGTTTACATTTATTCTGCAACTCCGTTTGAGTTACTACTCTTAGCAACCGAACAAGTACCAAATACCGAGGGGTTGCTATAAACACTAGTAAAGTACACATCAATAACATGTATATCAAATATACCTTTGTTTACTTTGCCATCCTTCTTATCCGCCAAATACTTGGGGTAGTTACGCTTCGATAACCATTCCTTTTGCGGTAGAAGCACTTAGTCTCGGGCTTAGGTCCGGACTTGGGATTCTTCACTTGAGCAACAAATTGCTTGCCATTCTTCTTGAAGTTCCTTCTATCCCTTTGCCCTTTTCTTGAAACTAGTGGTCTTGTTAACCATCAACACTTGATGTTCTTTCTTGATTTCTACCTTCATCGATTTCATCATCATGAAAAACTCGGGAATCATTTTCATCATCCCTTGCATACTATAGTTCATCATGAAGTTCTACTAACTTGGTGATGGTGACTAGAGAATTCTGTCAATCACTATCTTATCTGGAAGATTAACTCCCACTTGATTCAAGTGATTGTAGTACCCAGACAATCTGAGCACATGCTCACTAGTTGAGCGATTCTCCTCCATCTTTTAGCTATAGAACTTGTTGGAGACTTCATATCTCTCAACTCGGGTATTTGCTTGAAATATTAACTTCAACTCTTGGAACATCTCATATGGTCCATGACGTTCAAAATGTCTTTGAAGTCCCGATTCTAAGCCATAAAGCATGGTGCACAAAACTATCAAGTAGTCATCATATTGAGCTAGCCAAACATTCATAACGTCTGCATCTGCTCCTGCAATAGGTCTGTCACCTAGCGGTGCATTAAGGACATAATTGTTCTGTGCAGCAATGAGGATAAACCTCAGATCGCGGATCCAATCCACATCATTGCTACTAACATTTTTCAACACAACTTTCTCTAGGAACATATCAAAATAAACATATGAAAGCAACAACGCAAGCTATTGATCTTACAACATAATTTGCAAAATACTACCAGGACTAAGTTCATGATAAATTTAAGTTCAATTAATCATATTACTTAAGAACTCCCACTTAGACAGACATCTCTCTAGTTATCTAAGTGATCACGTGATCCAAATCAACTAAACCATAACCGATCATCACGTGAGATGGAGTAGTTTTCAATGGTGAACATCACTATGTTGATCATATCTACTATATGATTCACGCTCGATCTTTCGGTCTCCGTGTTCCGAGGCCATATCTGCATATGCTAGGCTCGTCAAGTTTAACATGAGTATTCCGCGTGTGCAAAACTGGCTTGCACCCGTTGTAGATGGACGTAGAGCTTATCACACCTGATCATCACGTGGTGTCTGGGCACGACGAACTTTCGTAACGGTGCATACTCAGGGAGAACACTTCTTGATAATTAGTGAGAGATCATCTTAAAATGCTACCGTCAATCAAAGCAAGAATAAGATGTATAACAGATAAACATCATATGCAATCAAAATATGTGACATTATATGGCCATGATCATCTTGCGCCTTTGATCTCCATCTCCAAAGTACTGTCATGATCTTTATCGTTACCGGCACGACACCATGATCTTCATCATCTTGAAATATATCAATGTGTCGTCACATGGTCGTCTCACCAACTATTGCTCTTGCAACTATTGCTATCGCATAGCGATAAAGTAAAGCAATTATTTGGCACTTGCATCTTATGCAACAAAGAGACAACCATAGGGCTTCTGCCAGTTGCCGATAACTTCAACAAAACATGATCATATCATACAAAAACTTATATCTCATCACGTCTTGACCATATCACATCACAACATGCCCTGCAAAAACAAGTTAGACGTCCTCTACTTTGTTGTTGCAAGTTTTACGTGGCTGCTACGGGCTTAAGCAAGAACCAATCTCACCTACGCATCAAAACCACAGCGATAGTTTGTCAAATAGACTCCGTTTTAACCTTCACAAGGACCGGCGTATGCACTTAGTTCAACTAAAGTTGGAGAAACCGACACCCGCCAGCCACACGTGTGCAAAGCACGGCGGTAGAACCAGTCTCGCGTAAGCGTCTGGCGTAATGTCGGTCGGGCCGCTTCATCCAACAATACCGCCGAACCAAAGTATGACATCTTTGGTAGGCGGTATGACTTATATCATCCACAACTCACTTGTGTTCTACTCGTGCATATAACATCAACGCATAAAACCTAGGCTCGGATGCCACTGTTGGGGAACGTAGTAATTTCAAAAAATTTCCTACGCACACGGAAAATCATGGTGATGATATAGCAACGAGAGGGGAGAGTGTATGTCCACGTACCCTCGTAGACCGTAAGCGGAAGCGTTATGACAATGCGGTTGATGTAGTCGTACGTCTTCACGATCCGACCGATCCAAGTACCGAACGTACGGCACCTCCGAGTTCAGCGCACGTTCAGCTCGATGACGATCCCTGGACTCCGATCCAGCAAAGTGTCGGGGATGAGTTCCGTCGGCTGGCGGCGTGGTGGCGATGTTGATGTTCTACGGCGCGAGGCTTCGCCTAAACTCATGACGATATGACCGAGGTGGAATATGGTGGAGGGGGCACCGCTGCACGGCTAAGGAACAATCCGTAGATCAACTTGTGTGTCTATGGGGTGCCCCCTGCCCCGTATATAAAGGAGGGAGGGAGGAGGAGGCCGGCCCTAGGAGGGCGCGCCATGGGGAGTCCTACTCCCACCGAGTAGGATTCCCCTTTCCTAGTTCAACTAGGGGTCCTTCCATGTAGTAGGAGTAGGAGACAAGGAAGGGAAGAGAGAAGGGAAGGAAGGAGGGGTGCGGCCCTCCCTAGTCAATTCGGACTAGGCCATGGGGCGCGCGGCTGCCCTAGGCAGTCCCTCTCTCTTTCCCTTGAGGCCAATAAGGCCCAATACTTCTCCCGGCGAATTCCGTAACTCTCGGTACTCAAAAATACCGAATCACTCGGAACCTTTCCGAACTCGAATATAGTCGTCCAATATATCGATCTTTATGTCTCGACCATTTCGAGACTCCTCGTCATGTCCCCAATCTCATCCGGGACTCCGAACTCCTTAGGTACATCAAAACTCATAAACTCATAATATAAGCATCATCCGAAACCTTAAGCGTGCGGACCCTACGGGTTCGAGAACTATGTAGACATGACCTAGAACTATTCTTGGTCAATAACCAATAGCGGGACCTGGATGCCCATATTGGCTCCTACATATTCTACGAAGATCTTTATCGGTCAAACCGTATAACAACATATGTTGTTCCCTTTGTCATCGGTATGTTACTTGCCTGAGATTCGATCGTCGGTATCAATACCTAGTTCAATCTCGTCATCGGCAAGTCTCTTTACTCGTTACGTAATGCATCATCCGTAACCAACTCATTGGTCACATTGCTTGCAAGGCTTATAATGATGTGCATTACCGAGAGGGCCCAGAGATACCTCTCCGACAATCGGAGTGACAAAACCTAATATCAAAATCGCCAACTCAACATGTACCTTCGGAGACACCTGTAGTACTCCTTTATAATCACCCGATTCGTTGTGATGTTTGGTAGTACCCAAAGTGTTCCTCCGTAAACGGCAGTTGCATAATCTCATAGTTACAGGGAACATGTATAAGTCATGAAGAAAGCAATAGCAACATACTAAACGATCAAGTGCTAAGCTAACGGAATGGGTCAAGTCAATCACATCATTCTTCTAATGATGTGATCCCGTTAATCAAATGACAACTCATGTCTATGGCTAGGAAACTTAACCATCTTTGATTCACGAGCTAGTCAAGTAGAGGCATACTAGTGACACTATGTTTGTCTATGTATTCACACATGTATTATGTTTCCGGTTAATACAATTCTAGCATGAATAATAAACATTTATCATGAAATAAGGAAATAAATAATAACTTTATTATTGCCTCTAGGGCATATTTCCTTCAGCGGCTGTGTCGAATTTTGGTAGGGTCTATCCCCATCTTGCGGATTGTGTTTGAATACAGCAGGTTTAAGGCGCTGCCTCCGTCCATTAGGACTTCAGTAAATTGTAATCCGTCGATTATGGGATTCAATATCAGGGCAGTCCGTCCCGCGTTTCGAACGCTTCTGGAATAGTCCAGGTGGTCAAAAGTGATTGGTTTTGATATCCAATCTCTACGGTCTGCTGGGTTGGACCGTGCGAGGCTCTTTTTAGGAACTGCCGCACTATTTTTCCGTATTATCACATGAAGTGAGTTTACTGCTTTGACCTCTTGTGGGAAAGTCTTTTGTTTTCCGGTGCTCTGCTGGTGGGGTTTATCGTCTTCGCTTGACGCGTCGAGCCCCTTGTGTTCGGCGTTTAGTCGGCCGGACTGTTTGAAAACCCAACAGTCTCGATGGGTATGGTTTGCGGGCCTTAAAGTCTTGTGGATTTGACATATCCGACCCAAAATCTTGTTTAAGTTGGACAGCTCATCGCCGTCATCCTTAAGAGGCGGTGTTTTGTTGTTTGGCCGCGAGCTTTTGAATCCGGCGTTGGTATGTCGTGCTCTTTGGGCTTTTCTCTTGATTCGGCGCTGCTCTTTTCGCTACCGTGATTTTCCGTTCCATCTCTTATCTCGGATGTACTTGGGTCGCTGGTGCTGCATCTTGCTAGCCAGCTATCCTCTCCCGCCTGAAGCGGGTCATGAGGCTTGTTAGCGCGACATTGTCCTCGGTTTCTCTTGGCCGAGGTGTCTGGCAAGCCATTCGTCTCGAACGTTGTGTTTAAAAGCTGCTAAGGCTTCGGCGTCCGGACAGTCAACTATTTGGTTCTTTTTCGTGAGTAACCTGTTCCAGAATTTGCGCGCTGACTCTCCGGGCTGTTGAATTATGTGACTTAGATCATCTGCATCCGGAGGGCGGACATAAGTCCCCTGAAAATTTGCTCTAAACGTGTCCTCGAGCTCTTCCCAACTTCCCACAGTGTTTTCTGGGAGGCCTTTAAGCCAATGACGGGCTAGCCCTTTGAGCTTGAGGGGTAGGTATTTTATGGCGTGGAGATCATCTCCTCCGCCATGTGTATATGTAGTATATAATCTTCTATCCAGACTCCGAGTGCATTGTTCCATCGTGAGGCCTCTATGTTTATTGGTTTAAATCCTGCTGGGAATTCATGGTCCAGCACCTCATTGGTGAAACATAGTGGGTGTGCGGCGCCCCTGTATTTGGGTGTGTCGCTATCTTCGGACACTTGACGTGTTGCCTTGCTTCTTGGGGCCCTCTTCTTTGGCCCATAGATGGACCTGGCTGGGCCATCTATCCTTCCAAGTTCATTGGTTGGTTTATGTGTGGCGCCACTTTCAGAATTTGGCCTGTCATCCGGCCGTCTATCCAACCAGGCAGCCTCTTTATTTTTTGACTATGGGGGCTCTATGGCCTCGTCGTCGAATTCTGGTAGCAGCTTGCGCTTCGGGTAGCTCTTTGATTGGTGGCCATTGCCGTATTTATCCGCGGTTTTGAGTACTTTGCTCCACCTCATTCTGAAAATGTCTTCCGCTGTTTTGAGCTTCCGCTTTTCCTTCTTCAAGCTTCTTGCAGTGTTGACGAGTCTTTTCCGAAGGTTTTTACCTTCCGGCGGCGTGTCCGGCGTGAGATCGTTCGAACCGTCGTTTTCGCCAGGCCTGGACTGATTATCTGACTCGTCCTGTTCGGACGGTTGCTTATCTGCATGTTCGTCGTCCACTTTTGTGCCCTGCTGTACTGCGGGGTCCTTAGGAGCGTTGTTGTTGTCGAGGCGGGGCTTAGGGCGGCGTCTGCGCCGCCGTTTTGATTGTTTATCGGCGGAGTTATCTTCTGCCGCGGCCCGTTGGTCCTCGTTATCGCTCTCTTTTGGGGTATCGACCATATATATATCGTATGACGAGGTGGTCCTCGCGTGCCCTACAGGCGCTGTTTCTTGTTCGTCTCTGGCGTCGTCGTCTATACCGTCGATGTCTTCGGAGCCGTAGTCTAGCATGTCGGTTAGATCGTCGACAGTGGCTACAAAGTGGGTGGTGGGTGGGCTCTGAATTTCTTCGTCGTCCGTATCGCGACCGTCCCGGCCATAGTCCGGCCAGGACTCTCCCGATAATGAGAGATGCTTTAGTGAATTTAGGATGTCGCCAAAGGGCGAGTGTTGGAAGATGTCCGCGGCGGAGAATTCCATGACCGGCGCCCAATCCGAATCGATTGGTAGGGGCGTGGGAGGTTCGGAGTCCGGCAAGGAGTCCGGTGCCTCGGAATCACGAGTTTTGCGGGGGACAAGATTGGTGTTCGGCTCCATCGCCGTGGAAGTTGAAGCCCCTGAGGCGGTGTACACCCACCGATCCTCTATCTGGGCAATCGGCTCCGGACTAATGGCCGAAGCGGATTCGTGTGCGGCCACCAAGGCACTGTTCGGCGGCAGAGCTAGATCATGCCCATCGTCACAGTGCGGGGCGCTTGGCTGTGGCTCGAGTCCGTCGAAGATCAAGTCTTCGCGGACATCGGCCGTGAAGTTTAGGCTTCCGAATCTGACCTGACGACCAGGGGCGTAGCTTTCAATCTGCTCCAGATGGCCAAGCGAATTAGCCCGCAGTGCAAAGCCGCCGAATACGAAGATCTGTCCGGGGAGAAAAGTCTCACCCTGGACAGCGTCGTTGGTTGCAGATGCCATCAAGCCTATCGGTGACGACACAGAGGAACTCTCAATGAAAGCACCAATGTCGGTGTCAAAACCGGCGGATCTCGGGTAGGGGGTCCCGAACTGTGCGTCTAGGTGGATGGTAACAGGAGGCGAGGGACACGATGTTTTACCGAGTTCGGGCCCTCTTGATGGAGGTAAAACCCTACGTCCCGCTTGATTAATATTGATGATATGGGTAGTACAAGAGTGGATCTACCACGAGATCAAGGAGGCTAAACCTAAAGCTAGCCTATGGTATGATTGTTGTAATGTATGTTGTCCTCAGACTAAAGCCCTCCTGTTTATATAGACAGGAGGAGGCTAGGGTTACAGTCGGTTACAATGGTAGGAGATCTACATATCCGTATTGCCAAGCTTGCCTTCCACGCCAAGGAAAGTCCCATCCGGACACGGGACGGAGTCTTCAATCTTGTATCTTAGTAGTCTTGGAGTCCGGCGGATGATGATAGTCTGGCTGTCCGGACACCCCCTAGTCCAGGACTCCCTCACATACCAACAGGGATTGTTGGGTATTCAAGCAGGCAGGCAAGTTACTCGACGAAAATAATGACAAGGGGCTGCATAGCGATGACGAGGAAGAGACCCGACCGCCGAACAATAGAGGACAGAAGGGTTTCCCCCCACAAGTGCGGACGGTGAACATGATATACGCAACCCACATACCCAAAAGGGAGCGGAAGCATGCACTCAGGGACGTATACGCGATGGAGCCAGTCGCCCCAAAGTTCAATCCATGGTCTTCCTGCCCGATCACGTTCGATCGAAGGGACCACCCCACCAGCATCCGCCATGGCGGATCCGCCGCATTGGTTCTAGACCCAATCGTCGACGGGTTTCACCTCACTAGAGTCCTGATGGACGGCGGCAGCAGCCTGAACCTGCTTTATCAGGATACAGTGCGCAAGATGGGCATCAACCCCTCAAGGATTAAACCCACAAAGACGACCTTCAAAGGCGTCATACCAGGTGTAGAGGCCAATTCTACAGGCTCAGTTACACTGGAAGTGGTCTTCGGATCCCCGGATAACTTCCGAAGCAAGGAGTTAATCTTCGACATAGTTCCGTTTCGCAGCGGCTATCATGCACTACTCGGACGAACCGCATTTGCAAAGTTCACTGCGGTGCCGCACTACGCATACCTCAAGCTCAAGATGCTAGGCCCTCGAGTCATCACGGTCAGCGGAAACACTGAACGCTCTCTCGAGCGGAGGAGCATCTGGCTGACTCTCGCGGCGAAGTGCGAGCAGCCTCTTAAGGCAATTCTCGAGTCCGGCCGTTAAGCGGCCGGACACCGCCAAGCGCTGGGTAACCTACAACAAGACCACAGCACGTTCGAAAGCATCAGCGTAGCAAGGTGGCCCCAACCCCAGCCCTTGCAAAATCGCAAAACGAGTACTCCGCGTACATCACTACGCTCTGGAAATACCATAGGCAAAGGGGGAGGGGCACGACCACGGCAAGCCCAGAGTGCGGCTCAACCACACCAGGGGCTCCCAAATAGGTCATCATCTTTCTTTTTTCTTTTTTCCTCAAGACTCCGTTTACCAGAGGCCCTGTCCGGCAGTAGACCTGCCGAACTCACGATGCAACAGCCAGGGAAGGAGAAAAGCTATGACGAGTATCCAGGTGGTCTCCATTACGAGCATTATTCCTGTTTTATACACCATTCCGCAGCCTACCCTAGAGGGGGACATGCTAAATAGTTCCATCCCTTGCTTATCGCACTATTTGTATCGTTCTGCATTTATGGCAGTATTTTTTGAATAAACAATGCATCGCTTTTTGCCTATAATTGCATTCTTTCTTACACATATGTTCACTTATGATATGTTGCATCCGTACACTTTGGTATGGCTAAGTACACCAGGGGCTTAAGTTCCCCATATTATGGTGTGATAAGTCCGAACACTTTCACAAGTGCGGCACCCCGAACTTATAACATTATATGCATCAGCTCCGAATCATGTCTTGGGTCAATAGTTGGGTTTGCCCGGCTCCCATGTTTTGGTACCTTACGTTCTGTTATATCGGCTAAGGTAGCGCTGGGAGAACCACTGCGATTGTGCCTCAGTTGAGCTGGGCGAGCACCTCAGTGGAGAAAGCTAAAACTGACCGTCATGATGAGGCGACAGCCGGTCGCTGTTCGAGAGGTTTTTTCAAGTCCCTATAGACTTATGCCGCTTAGAGCGAGGAACCGGCTTTGTCCGGCCAAGGCATGGATAGCGCCCCGAATTCGGTCTTCCGAACTCTAGGGGCTTCGCCGAAATTTAAAATTATAGAATTCTATGGCTAAGTGAGAGTGTTCAAGCATTATAAGTCCGGTTGCCTCGTTCGTTGTGTTGAGCGCCTCCCACACGCCGGATTCAGAGGCTCTAAACCCGGTCAGCGGAAAAAGCCATTCAAAAGAAACTACTCCAGGCCCGTCCAATTTGGACCGAATACTCGATCGCTTGTGCCAGATACATGGGACCCCCGAAAAGCCAGCCAATCACACCAACAGGGTTTGTTGGGTGTTCAAGCAGGCAGGCAAGTTAATTGCCGAAAACAATGACAAGGGGCTGCATAGCGATGACGAGGAAGAGACCCGGCCGCCGAACAATAGAGGACAAAAGGGTTTCCCCCCACAAGTGCGGATGGTGAACATGATATACGCAACCCACATACCCAAAAGGGAGTGGAAGCGTGCACTCAGGGACGTATACACGATGGAGCCAGTCGCCCCAAAGTTCAATCCGTGGTCCTCCTGCCCGATCACTTTTGATTGAAGGGACCACCCCACTAGCATCCGCCATGGCGGATTCGCTGCATTGGTTTTAGACCCAATCGTCGACAGATTTCACCTCACTAGAGTCACGATGGATGGCGGCAGCAACTGAACCTGCTTTATCGGGATACGATCGCAAAGATGGGCATAGACCCTCAAGGATTAAACCCACAAAGACGACCTTCAAAGGCGTCATACCAGTGTAGAGGCCAACTATGCAGGCTCGATTACACTTGAAGTGGTCTCCGGATCCCGGACAACTTCCGAAGCGAGGAGTTAATCTTCGACATAGTCCCCTTCTGCAGCGGCTATCATGCACTACTCGGACGAACCGCATTTGCGAAGTTCAATGCGGTGCCGCTACACATACCTCAAGCTCAAGATGACAGGCCCTCGAGTCATTACGGTCAGCGGAAACACGAATGCTCTCTCGAGCGGAGGAGCATCTGGCAACTCTCGCGGCGGAAGTACAAAGCAGCCTCTTAAGGCAATTCTCGAGTCTGGCTGTTAGCGGCGGACACCGTCAAGCGCGCCGGAGTAACCTACAACAAGACCACAGCACGTTCGAGCACAGCGTAGCAATCGGCTAACCCCAACCCTCGCAAAATCGCGAAACCAGTACCACGCGTACATAACTATGCCCTGGAGATACCATGGGCACAGGGGGAGGGGCACGACCACGGAATGCCCAGAGTGCGGCTCAACCACACCAGGGGCTTCCAATTGTGTCATTTTTTCTTTCTTCTTATTTTCAGGACTCCGTTTTCCAGAAGCCCTGTCCGGCAGTAGACTTGCCGAACTCACGATGCAACAGCCAGGGAAGCAGAAAAGCTACGTCGAGTATCTAGGTGGTCTCCATTATGAGCATTATACCTGTTTTGCATACCATTCTGTAGCCTACCCCTGGAGGGGGACATGTTAAATAGTCCCATCCCTCGCTTATCGCACTATTTGTATCATCCTGCTTTCATTGCAGTATTTTTTGAATAAACAATGCATCGCTTTTTGCCTATCATTGCATTCCTTTTTCTATCTATATATGTTCATTTATGACATGTTGCACCCGTACGCTTTGGTACAGCCAAATACACCAGGGGCTTAAGTTCCCCAAAGTATGGTGTGATAAGTCCGAACACTTTCACAAGTGCGGCACCCCGAACTTATAGCATTATATGCATCGGCTCCGAATCATGTCTTGGGTCAATAGTTGGGTTTGCCCGGCTCCCATGTTTTGGTACCTTACGTTCCGCTATATCAGCTAAGGTAGCGCTGGGAGAACCATTGTGATTGTGCCCCAGTTGAGCTGGGTTGAGCACCTAAGTGGAGAAAGCTAAAACTCACCATCATGATGGGGCAAGAGTAGGTCGCTGTTCGAGAGGTTTTTTCGAGTCCCTAAAGACTTATGCCGCTTAGAGCGAGGAACCGGCTTTGTCCGGCCCAGGCGTGGATAGCGCCCCGAATTCGGCCTTCCGAACACTAGGGGCTTCGCCAAAATTTAAAATTATAGAATTATATGGCTAAGTGGGAGTGTTCAAGCATTATAAGTCCGGTTGCCTCGTTCGTTGTGTTGAGCGCCTCCCTCAAAGGACCCAAAATGGGAAAAAGAGCGCTCAAGTTTATCCCGAACACCCCAGCACTCATGCCATGGGGGCTGAAGCCAATGACTTGCCATCTCTCAAATTTGATAAACGGCCGACAGAAGGTAATATTTTATATTAACAAGCGTTGCTTAGCGCATATGAACAAAGTTTTTCAGCGCACAGGATAACAAAATGCGAGTCTACTCAAATATTACATCTTTGGAGCACTCACCCGCAATAATGCGGGCACCCTTCAGGACACCCTTATAATACATCTCGGGCGTGCGATACTCCTTGCCCGGCGGTTGCGCGTCCGTCACAAGCTTCTCAGCGTCCATCCTGCCCCAGTGCACTTTAGCACGGGCAAGGGCCCGATGGGCACCTTCAATGCAGGCGGAGTGCTTGATGACTTCAACCCATGGACAAGCATCCACCAACTGCCGCACCAGGCCGAAGTAGCTCCCAGGCATGGCCTCTTTGGGCCACAGCCGAACTATGAGGCCCTTCATGGCCTGTTTGGCCACCTTGTGGAGCTCGACCAGCTGCTTCAGCTGGTCGCTAAGGGGCACCGGATGTCCGGCCTCAACATACTGAGACCAGAACACCTTCTCCATCGAGCTCCCCTCCTCGGCTCTGTAGAAAGCGGCAGCATCGGACACGCTATGGGGCAGATCTGTGAACGCTCCTGGAGAGCTCCGAATTCGGGTAAGTAACAGGTAATTCACTTTTACATGCTTGCTTTGCATGAAGAATGCCTTACCCGCCGCTATCTTTTTTAACGCCTCGATTTCCTGGAGGGCCTTGTGGGCTTCGGCCTTAGCGGCTTTGGCACTCTGAAGAGCCGACGCAAGCTCGGACTCTCGAGTCTTCGAGTCACACTCCAAACTCTCGTGCTTTTCCACAAGAGCCTGGAGCTCTTGTCGTGCCTCCGCCACCCTCGCCTCCTGCTTCTCTCGCTCGGCGCGTTCCGCGGCCGCATTGCGTTCGGCCGCAGACACCGCCTCCTTCAGGGTCGCCACCTTGTTCGTAGCCCCTGGGGTACCCACGTTATCCTTGTCATTACTCTTGCAACCAACTCCTTTTCTGTAAGGTACAACTTTAATAATGTGTTACTCACCTTCCTTGTCCTCGAGCTGCTTCTTGGCATGGCCGAGCTCGCTCTCAGACCTCTCGAGGCTCTGCTTCAAGGCATTGACCTTCGCAGTCAGTGCGGCAGAGGTCAGCAGCGCAGCCTGCACCCCCATATTGACATATTTTTGTTAAGACTCCTGCGTATATCTTTTTAGATCCTCAGTCCAGCTTTTCTTTCCGAACACCGAACCGAGCATCAGGGGCTACTATCTATGCGGTACTATTCTACATATCTTAAAATTCTTACCTCAAAGCCTGTTAGAAGGCTGCTGCAGGCTTCGGTCAGCCCGCTTTTGGCAAGCTGAACCTTCTAAATCACCGCACTCATGACAGTGCGGTGTTCCTCTTCGATGGAAGCGCTGTTGAGTGCCTCCAGCAAGTTATCCGGCGCCTCCGGTTGGACGAAGCCGCCGGCGTCACAGTCTTGCCCTTCTTACAAGGGGCCGCCCGCCGGACTCCGGAACCACTGAAGGTTCCGGTGCGGAGTCCGGTCCAAAGTCCGGGAGGTTGCCCTGCGTCACCTACGGGGCCTCCTCCTCCTGGTGGGTCCCTTTCCGGGATCCCACCTCGGTGTCGTCGGCGTCACGGGGGGAGGAGGCGTTTGGAAGTGAAGTGCTATTCACATCCGACGTACCCAAGGACCCGCTCGACGAAGCAGGAAGATCGTCCTTGGGCGGACTACAGGGTTGTATGCGACGTTAGAAAGACACCATGCGACAAAAAGAAAAATTATGAGTTATTCAGGAGTCCGGATACTTACGATCTCGCCAGGGGCTTGGCCCTTGAGGGCCACTCCTCGTCGCCGTCGCCGGCGTTGGTGGAACAGTCCGGGGGAAGGGTCCTTCCCTTCTTGGACCCTTCGGCCTCCCCCGTTGGGGAGGCCTTCCTCTTCTTCTCTCCCCCTGCTGGGGGAGAGGCCTCTTTCTTCTCCTCCTCGTCCTCGTGGGAGAAGTCCGCCTCGGAGTCATCGGACGATGAATCCGATAACACATGGCGCCGGGAACTCCTCCGGGTTCCCGTGGCCTTCTTCTTGGCCTTCTTCTCGGCACCATGTAGGCGCCGGGACCAGCAACCCGTCAAGCGGGCATCCGCTGGAGTCTTCGGAAGGGAGCAGGCGATTAACCTGTCGGGACGTCTCTGCCGAACTGTCAAAGTATTGGGAGTTTAGATCCCACATAGAGTCAAACTATGAAAAGCAAGTGTCCCATAAAGGATAACATGGCTTACCTCGCCAGTCAGACGCTGCGAGCTGAATCCACGATCTTTGGTAGCGGATGCGGGAGCCTCGGCGCCCTTGAACAGCACCCTCCAGGCCTCTTCGTACGTAGTGTCGAAGAGCCCGCTCAAATGCAGTCTTTGCGGATCGAACTCCACAAGTTGAAGTCCCGCTGTTGGCAGGGGAGAATTCGGCGGATGAGCATGACCTGGATTACGTTGACAAGCTTGAGCTTCTTGTTCACCAGGGTTTGGAGACAGGATTGGAGTCCGGTCAGCTCCTCCGAATTACCCCACAGCAGGCCCTTCTCTTTCCAGGAAGTGAGCCGCATGGGAATGCCAGATCTGAATTCGGGGGCCGCTGCCCATTCAGGGTCACGCGGCTCGGTGATGTAGAACCACCCCGATTGCCACCCTTTGATGGTTTCCACGAAGGCGCCCTCGAGCCAAGTGACGTTGGGCATCTTGCCCACCATGGCGCCTCCGCACTCCGCTTGGCTGCCCTTCACAACCTTCGGCTTGACATTAAAGGTCTTTAGCCATAAGCCGAAGTGGGGCTGGATGTAGAGGAAGGCCTCGCACATACGATGAACGCCGAGATGTTGAGGGTAAAATTCAGGGCTAGATCATGGAAATCCGGGCCATAGTAGAACATGAGCCCCCGGATAAAGGGGTGGAGTGGGAAGCCCAGTCCGCGGAGGAAATGGGGAAGGAATACCACCCTCTCATGGGGCCCGGGGGTGGGGATTAGCTGCCCCTCGTCGGGGAGCCGGTGCGCGATATTGCTGGATAAATATCCGGCATTGCGCAGCTTCTTGATGTACCCCTTCGTAAAGGAGGAGGCCATCCACTTGCCTCCCGTTCCGGACATTGTTGGAGAGGGTTGAGGTGAGATGTGAGGACTTGGGCGCTGGAGCTCGAGTGCGCGGAGATGGATAAGCAAAGGAGGAAGAAGGCGTAGGTAAATAGGTGGATCCTTATCCCCTTATATATGGGCGGGCGAAACTATGCATCCCCACCAGCCTGGTAAAACTCGCTTATCTCCCAAGCGCCGCAATCAATGGCGCGGTTGGGTTACCCACGTCCGTATTGATGGGAATTCCGGAATAAGGGGAACACGATCTCTGCTTCGACAAGACGTGCCAAGGAGACCGCTTCGCTAAACACGCTGAGGTGGAATAATAAAAACGATTCGAGTAAAGGCTTGGCCGTGGTGTGACGTCACGCCACGAAATACGTCAGCAGATTGAACTTGTGTAAATATCATTCTCTCTACGGTGGTATGTGGAATTTATTTTGCAGAGCCGGACACTATCCTGGTGTTCACAATCTTCCATGAATTATTCGGAGGAGGAACCCGCCTTGCAATGCCGAAGACAATATGCGCGCCGGACTCGTCGTCGTTGAAGCCTGGTTCGAGGACTCTTGAGGAGTCTGGACTAGGGGTGTCCGGATAGCGAACTATCATCATTGGCGGACTCCAAGACTATGAAGATACAAGATTGAAGACTTCGTCCGTGTTCGGATGGGACTTTCCTTGGCGTGGAAGGCAAGCTTGGCAATCTGGATATGTAGATTTCCTACCATTGTAACCGACTCTGTGTAACCCTAACCCTCTCCAGTGTCTATATAAACCGGAGGGTTTTAGTCCATAGGACGAACAACAATCATACCATAGGCTAGCTTCTAGGGTTTAGCCTCCTTGATCTCGTGGTAGATCCACTCTTGTACTACCCATATCATCAATATCAATCAAGCAGGAGTAGGGTTTTACCTCCATCGAGAGGGCCCGAACCTGGGTAAAAATATCGTGTCCCTTGTCTCCTGTTACCATCCGCCTAGACGCACAGTTCGGGACCCCCTACCCGAGATCCGCCGGTTTTGACACCGACACCCCCCCTGTTTCTAGTAGTCACCATGTCACTGTACATGCCAGACTAAGAGCATCTATAGCCACATATTGTAAATCCGGCACCTCAAGCGTCCGCGGGACACGTCTGCGAGCAGTGATCGGGCACACCTCAAATTTCATTTGTTACATGCGGACATCTCATGCTCTATTCTTATATCCATACAAAGACATGCAAAAAGAAATAGAACCTACGTACTACGTTGATCATAGCTACTCCTCGTCGGAGATCATCACGATCTCTTCGCCTAGCTCCGGCAGCATGGGCGGCAGCTGCAACTCCGACTTTTCCGGTGCCTCCGGCTGCTCCGCTCCGGCCTCCTCTGCCTCTATCTCCGCGTCGAGCTCGGCGAAGAGCTCGTCGGTCTCCGCTTGCTCCATGTTGAAGGCCGGCACCTGCTGGTCCGGCTCCCCCGCCTCCTCCGCCTCCTCCATCTCCATCGGAGCCATCTCCTCCTCCTCCTCCTCTTCCCCCGGCTGGTCCTCCTCCTCCGTCTCCGACGAGTCCGGAGGCAGCCCGGCAGCGATGCGGGCGGCGCGCGCGGCTTCCCTCGCCCGGATCTCCTGCTGGATCTCGTAGCGGCGTTCCGGCGTCAGCATGGCATAGTAGGTGATCTTGCTCCGAACCATGGTGGAGTGCCGAAGCATGGACAGAGTGCCGAAGCAGGAGAGGGAGGGGGTGGATGGGCTCGGACTGGTGGCGCGGAGAGGGGAGAGGGGTTGGGTTAGGGTTGCGGGACGACAGCGGCTTAAATAGCCGGATTTTGTCTTGGGCGGCGAGCCGGAGCAGCGCCACGCGGCGTTCACACCGCGGCGACGGACGCGGCGTCCGTCGAACCGCCAGTTTTCCGAGCATTTCTGTGTGGGGCTACGCCGTCATGCCGACATGGCGGGCGTGCCCGGGCGCGTCTAGACGCCCCATATCCGCCCCATATTTGGGTTGGATATAGGGGGTGCCGGTCAGTCCGGGCGTTTGAGAGGCTCGTCTGGGTCAAAAAATCATGACCAGATAGTGACCGGGTGGTCCGTCCAGACGCATGAGACGGGTTTAAGAGGTCCGGTTGTAGATGCTTAAAACAGAAAGAGTGCAAGCAAGCAATAGGGCGTACCCTGATTTCTAGTAGTCATCGTGTCACTGTACATACCAGACTAAAAACGGAAGAGTGCAAGCACGCAATAGAGTGTACTCCGATTTCTAGTGGTCATTGTATCACTGTAAATATCGGACTAAAAAAGGAAGAGTGCAAGCACGCAATAGGGCGTACCCCGATTTCTAGTAGTCATCGTGTCACTGTAAATACCAGACTAAAAAGGGAAAAGTGCAAGCACGCAATAGGACCGCAAGTCATTTTCTGCTCACGAGCTCATTTAAACTTGTGATGAACTGTAAAATCCAAAAAAGAAAAAAAAAAGAATCCAAACAACTCTGATTTTTTTGTTGACGAACTACCACGCTTTCAGTGGCGCTTCTTTTCGGATTTTAGTGCTAATCTGAGCTCGGAAACACCACGTCCCAATAGGACATACTTTTTTTTTCATGGTCCAATAGGACATACTTACTACTAGCATGTTTCTAACAGTTACCTGTCACTCTACATAAATACAACGTGTGATATCCTGGGCGACAAGTAGCTCGATCACGCCTCGGAAAGGAATACAGAAAGGAAGAACAAAAAGAATAGACGCTGGTTAGACCGGCCGGGTGAGATGATCAGATAGACTGATCAAGTGATCATGCAAATACTAATCAAAGCTGCGGACTTCGAAGATGGGTTTGAAGTTTGAACATGTACATCGATTATACTGATCCATCCTCGGACCGCCGTCAAATCAATAGCAATTAAGCACGTATAGTACTGGGTTGCAAGCGATGACCGCCACTGAGTAGGTAGATAAGGCAGAATGGATTACTGCTGGTCTGCTTTGCACCAAGTACCGACTTTTTCAATACGGCGGCTAGCTATGTGTTGGTTTTTGGATAAGCCACCTACCACAATGCGAGCCATACTCGGTTAATTACCGGGCTGCCTACCAGAAAGCCACGGTTGGAAGAGCCTTAATCAAAGCAAGCATGTTCAGTTAGCTGACTGACTGACGCACGCAAAGGTGAACGTTGATGCTACGGTCGCGCGGCATATGGAGGGTTTGGGGCAGTGGCAGCGATTTGTCGTGATAGTGAGTGAACCTACCAGGGGGCCTCGGTGGTGGTTTTCAAAAATATCGATAACCCTGAGGTGTTGGAGACTTTGGCGATACGTGAAGCACAAGCTCTCTCGGATGATCTTTACATACGAAAAATCGCTATTGCGTCAGATTGCAAAGTGGTTGTGGAGGCTATATCAAGTCGGGCACGTCGGCTTCATATAGTGCAGTAGTACATGATATAATTTTTTTAAGAGAGGCAAAAGATTTGCCTCGGTCATTAGATAAGAGGAATAGAGTTTATGTTCGTGTTACAACACAGACAGAGCCGCAACAACCAAAATAAAGGTGGCCAACTACTCTCGCGTCATCAAGTATCCCAACTTTCTAGCACCTGCAGTTATCCAAAGCGTGGTCGCCTCCTCGATATTGGCGAGTAGGACCGTCGGTGGAGTACTCTTCTGACGAAACACTCGCGCATTCCTCTCGTTCCAAATGGTCTAGGCGACGAGCATGATGAGTGAGGCCATCGCCTTCTTGTTGGGGGTAGATGTGTCGGAGAGGCCCACCCACCACTCTTCGATGTTGTCCAAGAGGTGCCATGAGGAAGTATCGATGCTAACCAGTTGCAGGAAGCGGCATTTGTAGAAAAGGTGGTCAACAGACTCTTGCTCTCGCTTGCAAAGTGTAGAAAGGCCACAGTTTGGCCATCCGCGCTTCTCCAATCTGTCCTCGTCCAAATTATGTTTTGAAATAATGGATAGATCTAGACTTCTTAATTCATGTTTGATTACTCATAAATTTAGAACCTCTAACGTAGAGGCTCACAAACTCGCAAAGCATGCTTTAACGCTGGGTACTGGTCGCCATGTTTGGTTAGGACAGCCCGGATATTTTGTTTTCGTCCCTGTAAACCTCATGGTGTTTAAATAAAAGCTTTGTGAGTTTGTCTAAAAGAAAAAAAGCTGACTGACTGACTGTATTGTGTATCTGTGTTATCGGATCGCTTCAACGGTCAACAGTTAAGAGGGTGACTGAATGTACGTGTGGAAACGGGGGCCTTGATCGGGTAGTGTTCATTGTTGTATGCGGAACATCCGAACATGTGTACGTTTTGGTGTGGAAATTTAACGGGAAGCACATCGAGTGGACCACACACATGGGCATGCCCAAGAGCAACGTGCCAACGAGAAGATGGACACTTGGATTTTCTCGGGCAGGGGGATCCGGGGCGCACTTGTAGCCGCCGGAGACAACGAGAGCTAGCTATGGAATTTCGGGGCGTGGTTGACGATGATCCATAACCGGGACGAGATCAGGGCTGACGGTGATATGGATCGAGGTCGACGGGTTGGGAGCAGCCACTGCGCGCGCCGGCCGGACCAAAGCCACTGCTCGAGGTCATACTACGTGCTCGGGTCCCGGCCGGAACGCATGCATCGTGCTCCGGCTTCCGCCACAGAATCGAGCGAAAGCTGCCTCGCCTCGCCAGCATGCATGGCCGTTTGGTCCGTGAGGGTATGGTGAGCCGTAAAGTTTGTTTTCTCTCTCCAGACCCAAGCACGGGCAGTGGCACAGCTTAGCATGCAAAGAATCAGATACTACGAATATATGCTTTGGATCGGCTAAGTACACCTTTTTAACGTGGCTAACTTTAGTTTCGGATAAGCCACCTACTTACTTAACCATAAAGCTGAGATATACAATCACGATCTATGGATCTCCGGACAGATAGAGGATGATCAAGTACACGACGCATAGTGGCTTTGCACCTGGGGACCCAACGTGTTAGCAGCAACTTTAGCAAACCCTTGGGGTGGCGGCAGATGCTAGAACCTTTGAGATCCGGCACAACAATTAGGCCATGCATGTGTAGAACAACGGGAAAACAAATGAAAATAAGCAAGAGTTTTGAAGGATGGAATTCTTTTAACAGGAATTATTACTTTGGTACTGTCTAGAACAAAAACAAAATCGTGTATTCCTTTGAAATTCGGTAGTCGCTAGGATATTTGGAGGAAACCAAACATGCATGAGGGACCTCATGTTTCTCCTCTTTGTGTCCACAATTAGTGTTTTTCCTGTGAAACAATAGTCTTGGAATTTTCCTGTGATTTCTGTTTCCAAGGAATCTAGGATACATAACATTTCAATTCCTAATTTTTTCATTCCTACGTTTTCGGTCAATGTTTTAAAAATGGGGCCTTAGAAGCTTTGAATAAATCAGGGTTAGCTGGATCACTATCGACCTTCACAAGTTGCAGGGGCCAGTTTGAATTTCCGAGGTCCCGGGATATGCTTCAAAATTATGACGTGTTTTCATAATTATATGTTTCCTTTTCAAAAACTACTTTTTATTCATCTGATTTTCTAAAAAAACAAAATCATATGCAACTAACTCAAGTTCATTTTGATATTTCATGTTCTGTCAGTCACAATTTTTTTGCATGTAATTTAATGCAATTGTACCTCACCGGTTTTGCTTTTTCACATCGTCCGTAAATCAGTGGATTTTTCTACAAAATTTTGCTGGCACACGACTCACTCTAGTCTCTTCACGCCTGATTGTTTTTGGAAATTTTCAAACTTTTCAACTTACTTTCTGAATTTGGGACGGAGGGAGTACGTCTTGAAACAGGGGCCTTGATTGGTTATGTATTTTTTTCTTAGGAGAAGCAATTATTCAGTGTTACTTGTTCTACTAGGAACAACTAAAATTATCGATCTGTTTGTGAACCTATGTGTTCACGAATATATATAAGACACCTTGAAGTGTTTAAAGGGCCCCAGCTTTTATACACATATTAATGGGTCCTAACCAAATAAAAAATATAAAAAATCACTAAGTACTAGTACTCCACGATATTCACAATATAGAATAAAATGGAAATGTAAGAGTTGATAATACGCTAAGCACGTTTCCCTAATTAATTTCTCGTCAACTCACAACACCAAATTGTATAAACAGATACTGGATCAGCACGGAGATGAAAATGTAAAGCCTCACTAACTAAACACTACACGTTCTTCATATACGACGATATAAAATGTAAGAACTCACTAAAGAATACCCCACATTATCCACGATAGATGACCCAATAAAAATGAAGAACTCACTAAATAATGTTCCACATCCTCCACATGCTTGAATCTTCAACGGACAGCTGCTTGGTTACATGCACTCCACGTTCTTGAAGCAGGAGGGATGAATTGGGTACTTCCTGTTCTATCAGGAACGACTAAAATGGAAATAGGAGTACAGAGGAGTAGCAAGTGTACTCCACGTTCGTGGTTCCCATAAAATGAAGCACCTTGATTCAGCACATGCCGAAGCAAAATGACCAGAATTTTGTGGGTCAGGAGAGATGCACCGGTCGTTTTTTATTCTTTAGCACATTACAGACGCAAGCGCTCATATATATATATAAGCATCTTCGAGACACTGAGTCGTCATGTCATCTTCAGATTTTACGAAGTCATCATAGGCACCTCGTAGACAATAAAAACATCCCCTCCCGCTAAAAGCGTATTGCCTAAAATTCTGAAATAAATTCAGAATAAATACGAGCATCAGAATTTAAACCTAGTGGGCTGGGAATACCACTATCCTTCTAACTATCCAACCACAGGTTGGTTCACGGACCGATCGGGTTGGGCGGATGTTTTTAGAGGGAATAAACGATCATGAAGGACAAGATCGCGCGCCGTAACCACGAGCGAGCTAGCCTTTTATTTTAGTTTTGTCCAGAGGTAGGAGTACATCGAGATTGGTGCTTATGCATGTGTATGCATGTGACTAGGTACTGCTTGTCTGCTCGGACCCTTTGGCTGCTGCTTTTTAAGGGCAATCGTGTTCGTCAAAGAAGAGCTTGCATTCCTTTGGTGGACACTTTAACATGTGCAGAGCTCGTTGGTGTTCAGTGCGGGCCACAAGGAAAACTCCATCTGCCATGTTACTTTTTTTGTTGTTGCGATAACATCTGCCATGTTACTGCTGCTGCTGCTACCAAAAAGCTAGTCGAACTCGTCTGGTGTGAGGTGGCGAACCTGTGCCCAAAAAAGGAGAGAAAAAAAGATATGTATGCGCTTGGCGAATGGCATGGCAACCAGGGTTGTCAGAATCGCGATTCTATTGTATGATTCTACACTTTATGATCCAAACCAACCCCTCTGATTATACGATTTTGGTTCATATAATCTACGTTTTTACGATCCTAATAGTGAAGATAATCGCGATTCTGACAACCTTGATAGCAATTGCCATGTAGTGTGAAGATGGAATTGTGTATACGGCCCATTGACAGTGAGCAAGCTTGGTCGACCGAGGGTCAATATGCTTATTTTTTTTAAAGGAGGATAATCCCGGCCTCTGCAACATAACAATGCATGCAGTTATATACTCCCTCCATTCTATAATGTAGTGCCTATAGATTTTTACAAAAGTCAAACATTACAAATTTTGACCATATTTATGGAGAAAAATAGGCACATCTAGAATATCAAATTCACATCATTGGATACAGAATGAGTTGTATTTTCAGATTGTACATGTTTGGTATTGTAGATATAGACAGTTTTCACAATACATTTGGTCAAAGTTCACAAAGTTTGACTTTAAAAAAAATTATAGGCACTACATTGTGAAATGGAGGGAGTATTATTAATAGGGCAAAATCCAGCAGCCGAACACCATCGACCCAGAAAAAAGCGAAAACAAACCATGAGGCCATATACGTCAGGACAGTAACTCCCCCAGATAACCACTAACCAACATAAATGAAAAATACACAACTCCTAGGCTACCCTTTCAAGAAGAAATCGTCGCACGTGTGCCGATGATGGCGAGTCTACCACAAGGTTGAACTTCGGATTCTCATCCTCAAAAGCAAAGCTTCAATCCATCACCTTCGTCAAGGACACGGCACATATACGCAATGACATAGCCCGATCAGAGATCTTGTGTTTCCACCAGAGTGCATAAGCTCGTCGCTGAAGCTGTCTGTACCATCCGCCTTTATCCATCTACCGACACCTCGATAGATTGTTACCTCTATAGGAGACAACAGAAGACAAAGACGTCCAAACCGCCTGCCTCTCGCTACTGTCGCACCGCCTTCGATCCAACAACAACAGGCTAAACTTGACACCACTACCAGAGTCGGCGTGCATCACCTGCCGGTAGCAGGCATGACTTTCGTCTCCGTATAAGATGCCGTGCGTAGCATCGATAGCACATCCACCATTGGCTTCACCTACCGATGACAAGCACCGCCCGACAACTCCGAGAGAGGTTCATGTGTCACCTGCCGAGCCACGTCAAACCCAGTCTGTTGATGGAAGGGACGTCCCATACCGCCACCAGCCTTAGAAGGCCGTCACCATCTCGAGATCCGCATTTCGAGTTGCCGACACGACCCCGGAGTCCGCTGCGGTTGATGGAGAGGGTGAAAGATCGAGGATGTCGCCTAGAGGGGGGGTGAATAGGCACTTTAAAATAATTACGGTTTAGGCTTGAACAAATGCGGAATAAACCTAGCGGTTAATTTATCAAGCATAAAACCTAAAATAACTAGGCTTACCTATGTGCACCAACAACTTATGCTAAGCAAGATAAGCAACTAGGTGATAGCAAGATATATGACAAAGAACAATATGGCTATCACAAAGTAAAGTGCATAAGTAAAGGGCTCGGGTAAGAGATAACCGAGGCACGTAGAGACGACGATGTATCCCGAAGTTCACACCCTTGCGGATGCTAATCTCGTTTGGAGCGGTGTGGAGGCACAATGCTCCCCAAGAAGCCACTAGGGCCATCATAATCTCCTCACGCCCTCGCACAATGCAAGATGTCGTGATTCCACTAAGGGACCCTTGAGGGCGGTTACCGAACCCGTACAAATGGCGACCCTTGGGGGCGGTCACCGAACCCGTACACTTTGACAACCCTTGGGGGCGGTCACCGGTACCCGTCAAGTTGCTCGGGGCGATCTCCACAACCTAATTGGAGACCCCGACGCTTGCCCGGAGTTTTACACCACAATGATTGAGCTCCGAACAACTCCAACCGTCTAGGGCGCCAAGGCACCCAAGAGGAACAAGCTCTAGAGTGTCCAAACACCCAAGAGTAACAAGCTCAAGGGTACCAAGCACCCAAGAGTAATAAGCTTCTCAACTTGTAACTTCCACCTATCACGTGGAGAACTCAAACCGATGCACCAAATGCAATGGCAAGGGCACACGGAGTGCCCAGTCCTTCTCTCTCAAATCCCACCGAAGCAACTAATGCTAGGGAGGAAGATGAGAGGAAGAACAAGAAGGAGAACACCAAGAACTCCAAGATCTAGATCCAATGGGTTCCACTCACATAGAGGAGAAAATGATTGGTGGAAATGTGGATCTAGATTTCCTCTCTCTTTTCCCTCAAAAACTAGCAAGAATCCATGGAGGGATTGAGAGTTAGCAAGCTCGAAGAAGGTCAACAATGGGGGAAGAACACGAGCTCAAAGGATAAGGTTCAATGGGGAAGAAGACCCCCTTTTATAGGTGGGGAAAAATCCAACTGTTATGTGCTCAGCCCGCACAATAGCGGTACTACCGCTCCACGAGCGGTACTACCGCTCGGGTGAAAGAAGAAGGGAAAAGGAGCAACAAAACAAGAACCTTGGGGCGGTAGTACCGCTTACAAGCGGTACTACCGCTCACCCCAGCGCTACTACCGCTGGAGGAGCAGAGCACGGGACCAAAGGAGCCAGGACAGAGCAGAGTACGATGGCAGTAGTGTAGTAGCGGTACTACCGCCCGACCGGAGCGGTACTACCGCTTATAGGCGATACTACCGCCCATTCTGGGCGGCACTACCGCTTATAGGCGGAACTGCCGTGCCTTACTGCCGCGCGACTACTGCTGAACCCGACAGGAAAAGAGCAGACTCAAAAACGAGGCGGTAGTAGAGCGGCACTGGAGCGGTACTACCGCTTGACGCTATAAGCGGTACTACCGCTGGCTCCGCGGTACTACCACAGGGAGAAAAACAGAATTGCCATAACTTCTTCATATGAGCTCCGAATTGAGCAAACTCAAGCTTGTTGGATACAAGATAACGAGTAGCATCAAAACAGCGACTGATTATAGTAAGAAGAGCCAGGGGAGGTAAGCCTAACAAAAAGAGGAGAGAAACCTCCAATAGAAAGAACCAGCAGAACCTCCAACATCGAAAACATCATAGAAGATGCAAGTGAACTCCGTTTTCGATGAACTCGAGCTTGTCATCAAGATGACCATAAGCTCCAAAACTCACAAAGAGAACCAAACAAGAACCAAGAAAGATGATGCAAGGATGCAATGGTTTGAGCTCTCTACGAATGATACGATCAAGTTACTCATCGAGAGCCCCCCTTGATAGTACGGCAATCGAACCTAAAACCCGTTCTCCCAACTACCATCATGAGACCGGTAAAATAGAAAACCTATCAAGGGCAAACCTTTGCCTTGCACATGGTCCACTTGAGCTAGATGATGACGATTTTCACTCCCTCAAGTTGGACCACCTTTCTTGATTGTGTTGGCTCGATGAAGACTAGTTGATTGCTCCCCCATACTCCACTATGGGTGAGCCACTCTTCCGCACATCTTCACAAGTCCATTGTCACCACAATGGACGGCAAGCCTCACGCATTTGATCTCTTCGTGATGCTTCACTTGAACTTGCACACCATAACCTAACCCCACAAAGAACTCTCACGAAGATCAAGGGTTAGTACACAAAGCGTAATTGACAATGTTTACCATACCATGGGATCGCTTGATCCCTCTCGGTACATCTTCTACGCTTTGTGTGTTGATCAACTTGATTCACTCTTTGACTTAGTCTTGATCAACCTCTCACATGACCAATCTTTAGGTAATTTCTTGAATGGCACCTTGGTCATCACAAACTCTCCTTGAAACCAACAAATGGACTCCAAGAAAAGCCTATGGACAAATCCTTCAAATATAACTCGAGGCAACCATTAGTCCATAGAGATTGTCATCAATTACCAAAACCAAACATGGGGGCACCGCATGTTCTTTCAGAGGGGCTGCCTCCCTGATTCCAGGCGCTACAGGGAGCACCCACCGTCACGCCAGTCGTAGTCGCCGCCCTTACAATGACAACCGCCACTGCGATCCCGCATCAAGCACCATCGACGCCGGAGGAAGCTCCGGCAGCCACGCGCGTCCTGCGACGAGCCCGAACACGGGATCCCAAGATCCGCCACTACTAGGGAAAAGGCTAGCAGCAGCGCGGGTTTTAGATGTATCAGTAGCGTGGGTACCCGCGCTACTAATACGGCGCTACAGCTAACTCATAGCAGTAGCGCGTGCCCTCCCGCGCTACTGTTATACAAGTCTAGCAGCAGCAGCGGTTATGGAAGCTTCGCTACCACTATTAGCGCTTAGCGCTCTTTGGCGAGACGCGCTATCGCTATAAGCGCGCTGCTGCTAACTTTTGTACACTCGCCATCGCTAATTTAAGTAGTTTTTTTGGCATATTTGTTTTGTATTTGAACCGCTTTGTAGAAGAATCTTTAGCACATAGAAATTTCATCATGATACACATACAAATGCTGCGAGACCACAAATGTAATCATAGCATGTACATACAAATAGTCTCTTCATACTCATCATCCAACACAAAGTGATATCTTGTTATCATCTCGAAAATAGCAATACATGCAAGTCTCGAATACTTGCAACTACAACAACGTCATCCATCTAAACAAAGGCATACGCAAGAAGTGCTATCACTATGAGTGAGGCGAACGATCAAATACATGAGGTGGGGTTAGCGATGGCGCTGGTGAGAAACCGCTGCTGCTAAGAACTTAGCAACAGAACGCTGTAAGGCGCTATCGCTAATCGGGACAAAAATTGCGGCAATTTGAAACTTACCAAAGAGCGATCTCGAGGAAACCGCGCTACTACTATGCACTTAGCAATGGCGCTGTTTTCTGCGACAGCCTTCGCTACTTAGAGGTGGGGAACACCGCGGTCGATATTTGTAGCAGCGCGTTTCGGCGCGCTCTCGCTAAATATTTAGCGGCGGCGAAGTTTACGTAACAAGCGCTACAACTACTTACCAGCAGCGCTCTATTTTGAACCGCGCTGCTGCTAAGATTCTGTGTATAGGCTTTTCCCTAGTAGTGCGCCGCCACCACAAGGACCCACCACATGGCCCGTTATCCCCGGCGGAGGGGACACCGCCACCACCATGGCCGGATCCGGGCGAGCCGTCGCCATCGCCACCGCCAAGACCGGATCCGGGCTGGACGCCACCGCCGTCGGCCACGCCCAGCCACACCTCAATCTTCACTACAAGAAATATGTCAACTTGTGACCACCACTATTGGTCACTGAAAGGTCACAAATTTCCATTTGCGACCTTTTTGTGACCAAAAAGAAGGTCAAAAGCTGGCCGTCATAAACCGACTATAGCGACCTTTCTTCGGAATGGTCAAGACGTTCTGACCAAAATATTCCTCTTGTGGCGTTTTGGTCACTAGCAACCTCCCTGTGCCACGTAGGCATCCAAATAGGCAAGTCGATGTGGCACAAGATTCAGCCGGTCCAATTCAGTTTTCTACATGGGCCTAGCCCATTAATTCAGCCTTTCTATATTTTTTTCATCAATTTTGGTCAACTTCATGGGCTGGCCCAACATTGCAGCCTTTTTTATTATTGGGCTTTGGCCTTTTCGTCTAAATAATTTTAATTTCCTTTTTTATTAAATGGGTCCACCAATGATGGGTCCCGGTTGTCGTTTGGATGCAGTAAGTGAGTCCCATCTATCGTGCTCATATTCTTCATATTTCAACTAGTATTTAACTTGGCGGACAAAAGCACACATGATACTTCAAATAAGAGCAACCAGATCACGTTGCCAATACATATGACCATGTGTAATACAAGATTTACAAGATCTACATGTGTAACGAGCTCTACAAGTGTGATACAATCTTGCTTTACAAGAAAATGACGACATGCCGGACTCATTTGGACAACCATAGTCAAGGCTGGGAACAAACAAAACGACAACATGGCTTCCTCTGTCAGGCCACGGTCTTTGCTCCTTCCCTTGTTGCCACAAGACAGTGAATTTCTGCACAAGTGAAATTGGACTGAATCTCTAAACTTGTTTATACTCTGGACTGTGTTTGGAATGAATTTGGAGTACAAGGAAACCAAAACAATATCTGGACTGTGTTTGGACTAAATTTGGAGTACTCTGGACTGAATTTGGACTTAATTTAATCAAACAATGATCAAGGCAATGAATAGTACACAAAACAGGATAGTCGAAACCATATGTGACGGACGATACCCCAAAAATAAAGGACTTGGGTGGGTCTTTGCAAGCGTAATCAAAACAGTTACATATATCCCTAAGTATTGTTATATGTTAAAAACGCCAACATGGCTCGTTAGGCTATTCCATTGTTTTCCAATTGGTTTCAACAAAGTCTTTGTGGTGTATGTTTCTTAACATAACTCCTAAGAAATGTTCACAACCTGAATTAACTACACTTTTTCTCATTGAAGTGAACACATCAGCAGTTTAATCAACAAAACCATACTTTACTATAGAATGTATCTTCTGAATGCGTAACAGGATATGTAGAGAGAGGGAGAGAGATCGCCTTGGCAACAACAGATGGTGCGCATCCTCGCCGGACCGGAGCAGCTTGTCCCTGGCCCTCCCCACGGGATGGTACCAAACTGCACACACACCAAGCAAGAGAGCATGCATCAGATCATATGAGAAAATGAACAAAAAATAGAGAGCAGGCAAATTTTAAGCTCTGTTTACTGCAGAAATCAAGCATAGGCAGTAGTGCTGCTAGTGTTTCTTTCTGTTGGTTGTGTTGGACATGCAACTCAATTTCTGTTTGTTTCAGACTAGCAGACCAACATGGTATCCATCTAAAGTCTATAGATTGATGGAACCACATAACGTAAGCAGGAAAGCAGCAAAGTAGATCTGCCCACTATCCGCCTAAGTCACTACAAGAAATATGTCAACTTATGACCTTCTGTCAATGACCCTCGAAGAATTGGTCATAAATTTATGACCATTTTAGACCAATTGGTCAAAAGCTGTTCAGGGGGCTCCAAACCCTAAACCATTGCGACCATTTTGGTCAGAAAGGTCGTAATTTCCTTACATGAAATGGTCACAAAGCAAACAGTGCTAGTCCGCTGCCTTATTTCTAGTTGTTAATGACCAATATAGATGGTCATAGCCTTGTAGATTGTGGTGGGTTGTGATGACTAGGCGCCATCTCATCGGTTTGCCTATGTGTCATGTCCATGTGGCAGTTTTTGCCCTAGGTTGTGAAGCAACCTATATTTCTATCATTCCCAAAATTCCCAAAAAAATCTCATAAATTGTTTGGGGCATATCTTCATCAAATATGTAAAAATCCTTCCTTGCCTAGTTCAAAACTAATTCAACAATATTCATTTTCCTATTCTGTTCACAACAACACTTTATGAAGAAAGTGCTATTTATATATTCTTGATTGCCCTCGGAATTTTTGGGCACTCTTTCCTATCCAAATCATTACCACATGACAAAATTCAGCTCCATTTGCCTAGCAAATTTTCTTGACAAATTTCCAAAGTTTTTGTCCACCTAGAAGCATTGTGAAGGAAGTACCTTTTTATATCTCTAAATGACATGAAATTTATACAGTTCCTTCATATGCCCAAATTATCACCCTCCTCCAAATTGCAGCTCAAGAAAATCATCTATGTGAGCCCAAGTTCAATTTATATTTTATGGCCAAATTGGCACGTTGCAAAGCAAGTGTTATATAGACCCCTCCTATTACCCTCAAACTTTTCGGCACTCTTCCATACCAAAATCATTGCCACATGATAATATTCAGCTCAATTTTCCTAGTAAATCTTTCTCGAAATTTCCAAATTTTCTACCTCGAGAGAAGCTTTGTGAAGTAAGTACTAGCTAGGCTTACCCAAATGATCTGAAAATTTACCAACAGCATGACCATACCTAAGTAACTTACTCTGCACCAATTTTGAGCTCATTTCATTCATCCAATCTCTCTCACTAGTTTTCCCAAGTTTACATCCATAGAAGAGCATTGTGAAGGAAGTACTACTTTGGCATGTCCAAATGGTATCAATTTTCTACAATGCTTTCCTATGCCCAAATAACCATCCTCCACAAAATTTCAGCTCACTCCATTCATTATTTTGAGCCCAGCTTCAACATTCATATTTTTGTCCAGCGTGGTACTTTGCAAAGCAAGTACCACCTAGGATCCTCCTTTTGAGCTAAAATTTGTGAACACATTCTCCTTAGTAGATGATCATCCTCACCAAAACTCACGCCCATTGGCCATGTGCATTTCCGTGCATCGCTAATCAAACACTTGGTCGCTAATTCATGTTTGAGCATCGATCGGTCTTCTCGTGAGAATCTTATGTTGTAATTTTCTTCCTAGCACCAACATGGGGAGTGCCCAACCTACTAGACATGCCTAAGCCGCCCAGAACACATGGCAACATTATGGTCACGCGGTGACCACGCGACGGGCATGCGAGTTTACGTGCTCTAGAGTTGAGGCCATCGGCCACCGCCCAAACCTCTATGTATCGCCACCAAACCATGTATTTATGATTAAATAGGTCCTTATGTACCTAGAAATGATTTTTGGAAAAAATAAATAGCAAACTATGTGGCAGCTACAGTTCAAATTTGACCTGTTTCCAACTGAATCGGCTGAAATTTGTCTTTTTCATCAGAGGTGGATCAAAACTTTTTTCACCCAACCATTTTGTCAATTGTGCATTAAATATGTCCTAGTATTTTATAAAAATGATTTGGTCCAATTTTGCAACAATTATTTGGTAGTTCCTTCACAGAAAAACCTCCTTTCGGGCACTCGAAAAATGAAAAATGGTTTTTTCGTCCAACAAAAATGAAAACTTCCTTAGGCAACATTGTTTGCCATTCGAATATGCACCCTTGTGCACAATATGAGATCATTTGAACAAACTATGTCATGAATGTGGCCATAAGATTGATCATTTGGCTTGAAAGCCATGAATCTTCACACTTGATAGCTCATTTCTGAGAACACTTTTTTAAAATAATTACCGATTACAAGTTTATTATTTTTCCTGGAAACTTGGTCACATATAATGACACAATGCGAAGGTTTTCCAATTTTTGATTTTTTGAATTTTTATGCCTGTTTCAAAATGCGGTCAAAGCGGCGGGCTTGACCGTTCCTAGCTAGTGCTTGAATCTTGGAATTTTTTGGTGTTTCTCTGATTAAATAGATACCTATGTACCTAGAAATGATTTTTGGAAAAATAAATAGCAAACTATGTGGCAGCTACAGTTCAAATTTGACTGTTTCCAAATTGAATCGGCTGAAATTTGTCTTTTTCATCAGAGGTGGATCAAAACTTTTTTCACCCAACCATTTTATCAATTGTGCATTAAATATGTCCTAGTATTTTATAAAAATGATTTGGTCCAATTTTGCAACAATTATTTGGTAGTTCCTTCACGAAAAACCTCCTTTCGCACTCAAAAATGAAAAATGGTTTTTTCGTCCAACAAAAATGAAAACTTCCTTAGGCAACATTGTTTGCCATTCGAATATGCACCCTTGTGCACAATATGAGATCATTTGAACAAACTATGCCATGAATGTGGCCATAAGATTGATCATTTGGCTTGAAAGCCATGAATCTTCACACTTGATAGCTCATTTCTGAGAACACTTTTTTAAAATAATTACCGTATTACAAGTTTATTATTTTTCCTGGAAACTTGGTCACATATAATGACACAATGCGAAGGTTTTCCAATTTTTTGATTTTTTTTGAAATTTTTATGCCCGTTTCAAAATGCGGTCAAAACGGCGGGCTTGACCGTTCCTAGCTAGTGCTTGAATCTTGGAATTTTTTTGGTGTTTCTCTGATTAAATAGATACCTATGTACCTAGAAATGATTTTTGGAAAAAATAAATAGCAAACTATGTGGCAGCTACAGTTCAAATTTGACTGTTTCCAAATTTAATCGGCTGAAATTTGTCTTTTTCATCAGAGGTGGATCAAAACTTTTTTCACCCAACCATTTTGTCAATTGTGCATTAAATATGTCCTAGTATTTTATAAAAATGATTTGGTCCAATTTTGCAACAATTATTTGGTAGTTCCTTCACGAAAAACCTCCTTTCGCACTCGAAAAATGGAAAATGGTTTTTTCGTCCAACAAAATGAAAACTTCCTTAGGCAACATTGTTTGCCATTCAATATGCACCCTTGTGCACAATATGAGATCATTTGAACAAACTATGCCATGAATGTGGCCATAAGATTGATCATTTGGCTTGAAAGCCATGAATCTTCACACTTGATAGCTCATTTCGAGAACACTTTTTAAAATAATTACCGTATTACAAGTTTATTATTTTTCCTGGAAACTTGGTCACATATAATGACACAATGCGAAGGTTTTCCAATTTTTGATTTTTTGAATTTTTATGCCTGTTTCAAAATGCGGTCAAAACGGCGGGCTTGACCGTTCCTAGCTAGTGCTTGAATCTTGGAATTTTTTTGGTGTTTCTCTGATTAAATAGATACCTATGTACCTAGAAATGATTTTTGGAAAAATAAATAGCAAACTATGTGGCAGCTACAGTTCAAATTTGACTGTTTCGGTGAATCGGTCGGCTGAAATTTGTCTTTTTCATCAGAGGTGGATCAAAACTTTTTTCACCAACCATTTTGTCAATTGTGCATTAAATATGTCCTAGTATTTTATAAAAATGATTTGGTCCAATTTTGCAACAATTATTTGGTAGTTCCTTCACAGAAAAACCTCCTTTCGGGCACTCGAAAAATGAAAAATGGTTTTTTCGTCCAACAAAAATGAAAACTTCCTTAGGCAACATTGTTTGCCATTCCAATATGCACCCTTGTGCACAATATGAGATCATTTGAACAAACTATGAGGCAGCTGTAGTTAAAATTTGACCCGCTTTCTAGTGAATCGACGAAAATCCCACCTAGTATGAAAGTACCTCTAGTTATTCGAGGGAATCGTACTTAGACGTTGTCATAAAAAGAGAAGGGAACTTACCGCCGGGCGTCGTGGTGCTGCGTTGGAGCTCCCCCGACGCTGTAATGGAGCTTCGCCGGACACCGTGGTGCTGTGTTGGAGCTCTTGGCGCCGTTGAGAGCCGCAATGGAGCTTTGTGGGGATGTCATCGGTGCTGCGTTGAAGTTTTTCATGCTCGGTCTGTCGTGACATATTGATGTGATCGAACGATCACCAATGCGCAGATCAAGCGCCTAGCTAGGCGGATGATTTCTAGACAAAATCATCGGACCGACTCAGATTAGCCACCTATTGTTAATCAATTGTGACCAATTTAGATGGTCATAACGTCATCAAATCTTGTACTTCGTTCGATTGGTCTCGAGTATGTCACGTGGATCAAGCATTAGAGACCGTTGGATACTCCCGGATCCAACGGCCCACACCCTCTCACCCTCTCACCCACCCACCGGGAGCTCCTCTCTCCCCCGCACACCACTCCTTGTCCCGTCCTTCTCTCCCACGCGGGCAAACCCTAGCGCTCCCCGATCCAGACTCCTCCCTCCCCGCCGCCAACCACCCTCCCCGCCGCCACCCACCTCCACCACCCACCCCTCTCCTCGCCGCCACCCACCTCCACCACACCTCCCCTCCCAACCCCAGATCCTCTCCCCACTCCCAGATCCAACTTGCCACCGTAGAACGAGGAGATCGCGGCCAAGATCTTCGGGACGCGGTAGTCGTCGTCGCGGACCGCTCCTCCGCCGACCCGCGGTACCTCGAGGAGTTTGCGCGGCGGTTCGACCCCTCGGGCTGGTCCGGTTCGGGACGGAGGTGGTGAGCGTCCGCCGCAGCAGGGACGACGACGCGGGCTGGAGGGTTCATTAGTTCATTTGTCTAGAGATGGAGTCTGTGGAGATAGAGTTCATTAGTTTTTGGTGTATTCGTCTAGAGTTCATTTAGCAAAGTTCAGAAACGCAAACAACATCAGTTCATTAGTTACACTAAACATTTGCCTGCCTAAGTTGTATTTAGACCAAAATTTGCTAATAGACACCCCCCTTCACATATCTGCTATTTTTTGGCGTGCACATAATATGTATGTCTTAACAGTTTCCAGCAGTTGTGTTCTATTGTTTGATTAAATGAATCAAAACCTCAAGGAGATCTAGATTAACAAAGAGAATCACATAGTTGTAATTACCCGAGAAATTTTAATAGAAGCTCACTTGTTATGTCCTCCATCTGGCGATCTTGTTTGTTATCGTAGTAGAATTTGGTGTGCTTGAATAAAATGGCACTCATTTGCATCATTGTATTTCTGCAGAGTTTTAAGAAGAATTCGCACGAACGCATTGACCATATACTTGTACATGTGCAATGAGGAACATCCTGTGGGCTACTTCCAAGCATGTTGTGTACGTGATGTAGAACTATTCTGTGATGCATTGGTCGTCCTTACTCCGCAAAGGAAAAGAAGTGCTCAACGTGGCAGGCCCAAATCAGGTGATCTACCACAGGCGATGTGATAGTCCTCTATCGTCGAATTTCGGTCAATCTCGATCCTTTGTGCGACCATCTTGTGCAGGATATGCAGGAGGTCGGCCCTTGTCGAGGGAAGATCAGCACCATGACGGTGAAAGACAACCTCTTGGCGGCTGATGGTTTCCATGGGGAGCTGATCTGCAATGTAAGGAGGCGGAGTAGGCACGCAGCAGGCACACACAAAGCATTTTTTTTCTGCTTGAGAACATGTAGAAATGTAGATCTGTAGCTTGACACTTAGGTATTTATTATTTTGTTAGTACCTTGGCGGTGAATTCTAGCAACGAGCAATGCATTTCGAGCAGCGATAGCCTGATTGGTAAACTAGTGCTTTGTGTGTGCTAGTACCTCACAATGTCATCCTTGTAGATCTTGAGATGAAATTATTCACCCGCCATTGTCACTTTGTTTCCTAATCGAGTACAACAAACCTCCTATGGTTTTTGTGCAAAATAAGTGTGGAACATTGTAGTGATGTACAAACATGTACCTAGCATTTATGATGTGTATTTCCTTTGATTCCCTAGGCTTAACCTGCAAGCTATAATAACTGTGAATCGGTGCATGGGAAATTGGGCTGGTAAATATAGAACTGTATAGATGTAGAACTAAAGCGTGGTACTTAGCCATTTAAGTTGTTGGTACTTGGTAGTACCTACACAGTGAAGTCTAGTTGATTCAGGAAACTTGACTTGAGATTTTCTTTCTTATGATTTACTGATGAAACCTTGATTCTTGAATCTTGATGTAGGTATCCCACCGTTGATCCATATCCAGATCAGCTGCGTCGCCGGTTCCGCCGTCTCCGACCGCACTCCCCCGTCTGCGCCATCGAGCCGGGCCTGCTCACCTCCTTCTTGATGGTCGCGCGTCGGGAGAGCCCTCTGCCGGCAGCGACGCAGCCGTGTCTGGTGCCGTACAAGGGACGCCGGCGCAGGATGCTATCATTGTCTGTTCCTAACGCCGCTGAGTTGAGGTACTTGAGATTTCTCTCCCCACTACACTGTCTCACCCATTCCCCTCCACAAATTTCCTCACAATCAAATCGATGCTGCAGCTGCAGTGTTCCTTGATGCTACATATGTCGGTTTCTTTTGGTAAACTAGAAACCCACATCAAAATCAATTCTGTTTAGAGTCGTTGCTTGTATCTACTAGCTGGTTACATTGCTTACTACTTGTTGACTTTGGTTAAGTACTAGTTGTATTGCTGCTGGCTAGATGGGAATTGTTGAATGATTGCCAAAGCCTGTTAGTTCTTTGGTTGTAACAACTGAACTTGTGTTTTCTTTTGGTAAACCGACATATCAAAAGTAGTGGTTCATTTCAGCGATGATCATGCCATGTGATTGTGCTTTTGTAGCAATGTAATTTTGCAGAATCCACTTGATTCTCGTGCGAATTCAATGTTGTCCAATCGTTTGGGATTATTTCCTGCTGTGATTATCGTCAATAAGAGCAACCCAGTGGTTTGCTTGCCATGTCTGGTTCTTATTTTGGTAGTAGTTTACTTTGCTTATCCAGTAGTATGAGTCAATTGGCCAGCCTGGAGTAGCTTGGTGTTTTACATTATGGTGTTAACTGTGAAAATGCCAAGTGTGAGAAAATTAGACCAACTGTCCATTTCTTGCCTGAATGCATTCTTTAAACGAGATGATGTGCTAGAGACATGCTACTATATTGCCTTGCTATAAACAAGATGGTGTTTACTGTATTGTCTTTCATGCACATTTGGTGTATTATCTTCTGACCTTCAAGAACTATCTTCACTGTCTCTCCTCGTTGCATTATCTCACTCGTTCTCCTTCTATTTACTCTGGGCAGGCATGATGTACATCTGGTGGTCGTCAAGTCAAGGAACCTTCTCTTCTTGCTGTGACAGTCCTCCTCCCGCTGCTCTGCTCTGCTCAACAGCTAGCGTGCATGGCTAAAACAAAGGTAAGACTCTGGCCGGTCGGTGTGTTGAGCCATGGTGGTCTGTTTGTGGGGGTCATCAACATTGGTATAGGTTAGCATGTGCCCTTCAATCGCAGTGCAGTGATGAAACGCTTCATTTGATGATGACGATGGTTCCAGATCTGCACCTCTTGTTTGTTAATTTGGCTCATGTATGTTGTCGTGTTCTGCGAAAGATGCAACTGAGTGCTTTTCTTGTTGTTAAGTTTAATAAGCGAGGAACAACATTCAGATCATGCTCCATGGCGTGCATCACCTGTTGTGTTTGTAATGTTTGAGTCTGCTCCATCATCGATCTGTAGGCCTACTTGACAGTCATAAAGTTGCATGATTTAGCCATTTGGTAGGGTAGGATATGCCCAAATGTGGTCGATATAGGAACCGGGGTCCCCTAATTGCTAGCAAAACTTGTGTAATGAGCTCTTGTTACCTTCTACTGATTTTTAGTCTTGTTTTTTAGTACTTCAGATTGGTATTCAGAAATAAAATTCATATGTTTACAGATATGTTCTTTTATATAAGTATGTCAATACATAACTAGTAATGTAAATGGTGTGACACAGTTCTTAATAAAAATGAAAATAACTTGTGAATGTCAATCTGATGTATCAGGGTCCTGTTCTTGTAAACCTTATGTAAAGCTAAAATTCTTGTGTGCAGGGTGACTAGTGGGGTGACTAGTGATGCGGCACAACAAGCAGTAGCAGGCACGTGAAGCAGCAGGGGGAGGGGGTCTCTCGAACGTCGCTACTGTCACTGATTGATGATGGATGATCTCTCTCCTCTCTTGCAAGCGTCTACAAATGCTTGGTAGAAATAGAAATGGCAGCTCTAGTCCCATGTTGTTGTAGTCCCATGTAGTTCCTTTTCTCGATCGCCTTTGTTGCTTCATTTCTATGTTAATTCAGTCTCTGTCGAATGTATCTACTATCTATTATCGTGGTTGTGTAATGAATCCTTTTGTGTTGAAAGAAATAAAATGGTTTGGATACATTTGTACATGCCGAGATGTCAAGCTTCTAAATATATGTTGTGGAGGCCCAAAATAGATTGGATTGTAAAAGGCCGAGGCCCAAAAAGAAATGAATTATAGAAGGCAACGTCCTAGAAAATAAAATGGGCCAGCCCATGTAGCTAGTGAAAATTAACGAAATAAATATATATTGAAAAGGCGAAATGTTGGGCTTGGCCCATGTAGAAAACCGAATCGGACCGGCTGAGTCTTGTGCCACGTCGACTTGCCACGCTGGATGCCTCGTGGCTGGTGAGGTTGCTAGTGACCAAAAATTTGGTCAAAGAATCAACGACCTTTACATATCACGAGAAGGTCGCTATAGTCGATTAATGACCCTCGACTTTTGACCTTCTGTTTTGGTCACAAAAGGTCGCAAATGAAAAACTATGACCTTTCAATGACCAATAGTGAGGGTCACAAGTTGACATATTTCTTGTAGTGAGTAAACACAGAAGTACAATGCTTGAGATACATGTATGCACCAAGAAAAACAGTAATGTGAACAATAACTCGGGAGTAAAAGAACATAAATAATACAACAATCTCTGAACACCTAGGTAGTAACTAGAATGGTTGCTTGTTGCTCATAGTAACTAGAATAGTTACAAACACGGATAGTGTGCATGCATGAGCAGTGCAGGACCGAATGAACCATGGCGGCAGCAGCAGTGATTATGGGTGTTGAAGGGAAGGCAGAGTGGGCAGCAGCAGCAGTGATTACCGGGAAGTTGTGGTAGACGAACGCCTTGGGCTCCCACGAGATGACCTCCATCCACTGTGCACCGCGCTTGCCCAGCCCCTCGCTGCACCCACCCACGAGAATATGGTATGCAAGATTCCTAGAACACATTCATACATGACAATCATTAGGAACACAGTAAAGAGAACTACACTAAAAAGAAAAGCAGACACGTTTGTTATAACTGGTCCTTTTGAAGACTAACTGTAGAAAGGAATGCAAGCAATTACTTCAGTTTTTCTTTTCGCACAAGTGCAAATGTCAACATGAAACAAGGAGCTCAAGGAATTAATCCCCAACACATCAGTACATCAGTTGCAACTAATCAGACCACGGCATAAATAACGGGCCACGATATACTAGTAAATTGAACTACTACTACTACTACTCAGTACATCAGTATCAAAGAGTGGATTTCGGCTACCATATATACATGTACTAATAAACTACTGTGCTAGTAAAAGAGGGAACACAAAAGGCAAAAATGGAATAGCAGAGCAGAAGCATGGAAGAGGGACAGTTGATCTCTTGGCTAACAGCTAACAGCTAAAATCCTCTGGGCTATGACTTCAACCAGGACAGTTGATCTCTTGGCTAACAACTAACAAAAAAGAAGTGCCCATACAGACAATTCACTGCCCTATAATGATTATAAGAACTAGAAATAAAAGATATATCATAATCTTGAGCAGTTGAGCGATTGCAGATCTAGCTAATCATGTGGAAAGTCGGTGGCGATTGCAGATCCACCATTACCACCATCTAGTCACGAGGATTGGAGTACTCCTCGGTCTTGACACTGAGCTTTGCTTCCCATGACCTGCGCAGATAGGTCACCAACATAAACCATTTGAAATGATTAAACAAGTGCCTTTGAAGCAGTCTAGATCAGCATACAAACATCCATCTTGACAACACTTGAAGCGTAACTACTAAAACAATTATGAACCCGAGATAAGTCAAGAATCTTACAAGGATAAAATAAGTTACATAAATTCATCAAAATAAAACACTACATCTCTGTTTCTAAACCAGAGAGCCAAGAGAAGAACTATAACATATGTAGTTCTCTGCATCAACATGTTGTAATAATATTATCTCTGTTGATCCATGTCCATCTGGGTTAATATGAAATGTAAAAAAATTGAATGAGCCAACTTGGTACATCATTACAAATGATTACTTGCTAAGAGAAACAAGTCAGAAAACAAAGCTGCATATAACCACCTAAATATTATGGTCAAGTACTAATTATCAAACTGGCATATCCACTTGTCTCGCTACTCCTATGTAATCAAATGCAAGACATTTTAGGTCACTTCACGATTTAGTAGTTTGTAAGTAGAAGAATAGAAATTTGAAGAAAAAAAAAATTGTGGAGACGACCGAGATCACGACACATAACAGGTGTTCAAATCAATGGAAAGCAAATGTATTTTGGAGATGGTACCATCCCTCTCTCAGAATAATCAGAGCCCAAAATTCCACATGCTGATCGATTGATATGCCAAATAGGGGGATCAGCTGAGGGGCTCACCGCGGTGCGGATGACGAGCTCGGGGAGGCCGGAGACGTCGGAGCAGCGAGGGCGACGCGGATCGACGGGGGAAGGCGCGCGGCGGCCGACGGGGAAGAAGCTCGGATCCGGCGATGTGGGGGCGCCCAGCTTGAACTGGTGGCCGTAGTCGATGCAGAGGGGAGCTGCGGAGCTCGTGGACACCTTCCCATGTCACGGATCCAGCGATGTGGTGGGTGAGGAGGTGCGGATCGACGAGATCCACCCATCATCATCACCCTTCTCGAGGTTCTTGACGCTTGGGTGATCACGGATCTTGTCTTTGCGCCTCCTGCGGGTGACGCGGATCTGGTGTTGCGCCTCCGCTGGCCCTCGAGGCCGGCCTTGCCGGCCTTCATCGGCAGCGGGCCCTTGGAGGGGAGGGGACCTCTAGCCAGGGAGGGGAGGGGAGGGAGGGAGGGAGGGAGGTGGCGCCGGCGGCGGAGTGGATGCGGTCACTAGCGGGAGGAGGTGGCCGTGGAGGAGGTGGTCGCCGCGGTCGAATGGATCTGGGATGTAGGGAGGGGAGAAGGAGAGGTAGGGGCGCCACTGTGGAGTAGAGGGCGGCGGGCGGGGGGGGCGGGTCGTCGATGGTGGCGGTGGGGCGGCAGCAGACGAGATCGGGGGGGCGGCAGATCGATGTCGGGGAGGGACGGCAAGGCGAGGAGATGGGGACGAGGGAGGAAGGGGGCGACGGGGGGATCTGAGCTAGGGTTTGGCCTGCGGGAGGTATCTCCTTTTCTTTTCTTTTCTTTTTTCTTTTTTTGTAGATAGATGGATGGATGGATGGATGTGGGATGGAGATATGGATGGATGGATGGATGGACGCCATGTCATCGATCCGTGGACAGAGTTATGATTGGTTCAGAAAATCTGTGATGTAAAATAGTTTTCAAATACTAAAAATAGAGGGATTTTATGAAGTAGCTATCAAAAATATTTTGCAAAAGGGCACCACACAAACTTTCACTAGAGTTAGACCACATTTTATGGATTAGGACCAATTTGTATGCATTTTTCGTATTTCTAGCTATTTTTAATCATTTTTTGAGTGGCAAAAATGTTTTTTTGTGAAGAACCAACCAAATAATTGTTGCAAAGTTGGACCTAATAAATTTAGAAAATATTAGGCCATATTAAATGCACAATTGACCAAATGGTTGGGTGTAAAAGTTTTGATCCACCTCTCGTGAAAAAGACAAATTCCGTCGGTTCACCGAAGCGGGTCAAATTTGAACTGCAGCTGCCTCATAGTTTGCTATTTATTTTTCCAAAAATCATTTCTAGGTACATAAGTATCTATTTAATCATAGAAACACCAAAAAATTCCAAGATTCAACCACTAGCTAGGAACAGTCAAGCCCGCCGTTTTGACCGCATTTTGAAACAGCATAAAAATTCAAAAAATCAAAAATTGGAAAACCTTCGCATTGTGTCATTATATGTGACCAAGTTTCCAGGAAAAATAATAAACTTGTAATACGGTAATTATTTTAAAAAAGTGTTCTCAGAAATGAGCTATCAAGTGTGAGGATTCATGGCTTTCAAGCCAAATGACCAATCTTATGGCCACATCCATGGCATAGTTTGTTCAAATGATCTCATATTGTGCACAAGGGTGCATTTTGGAATGGCAAACAATGTTGCCTAAGGAAGTTTTCATTTTCGTTGGACGAAAAAACCATTTTCCATTTTTCGAGTGCCCAAAAGGAGGTTTTTTTGTGAAGGACCTCCCAAATAATTGTTGCAAAATTAGACCAAATCATTTTTCTAAAATACTAGGCCATATTTAATGCACAATTGACAAAATGGTTGGGTGTAAAAAGTTTTGATCCACCTCTCGTGAAAAACACAAATTTCCGCCAATTCAGTTGGAAGCGGGGTCAAATTTGAACTGCAGCTGCCTCATAGTTTGCTATTTATTTTTTCCAAAAATCATTTCTAGGTACATAAGTATCTATTTAATAAGTGAAACACCAAGAAAATTCCAAGATTCAACCACTAGTTAGGAACGGTCATTCCCGCCGTTTTGACCGCATTTTGAAACGGGCATAAAAAATTCAAAAAAAATCAAAAAATTGGGAAACCTTCGCATTGTGTCATTATATGTGGCCAAGTTCCCCGGAAAAATAACAAACTTGCCATACAGCAATTATTTTAAAAAAAAGTGTTCTTAGAAATGAGCTATCATGTGTGAAGATTCATGGCTTTTAAGCCAAATGATCAATCTTATGGCCACATTCATGGCATAGTTTGTTCAAATGATCTCATATTGTGCACAAGGGTGCATATTGGAATGGCAAACAATGTTCCCTAAGGAAGTTTTCATTTTCGTTGGACGGAAAAACCATTTTCCATTTTTCGAGTGCCCCAAAGGAGGTTTTTTTGTGAAGGAACTACCAAATAATTGTTGCAAAATTGTACCAAATCATTTTTATAAAATATTAGGACATATTTAATGCACAATTGACAAAATTATTGGTTGTCAAAAATTTTGATCCACCTCTAGTGAAAAAGACAAATTCCCGCCGATTCACTAGGAAGCAGGTCAAATTTGAACTGCAGCTGCCTCATAATTTGCTATTTATTTTTTCCAAAAATCATTTCTAGTTACACAAGGACCTATTTAATCATAAATACATGGTTTGGTGGCGATACGTCGAGGTTTGGGCGGTGGCCGAGGGCCCCAACTCTAGAGCGCGTAAACTCGCATGCCCGTCGCGTGGTCACCGCGTGACCGTAATGTTGCCATGTGTTCTGGGCGGCCTAGGCATGTCTAGTGGGTTGGGCACTCCCCAGGTTGGTGCTAGGAAGAAAATTACAACATGAGATTCTCACGAGGAGACCGATCGATGCTCAAGACATGAATTAGCGACCAAGTGTTTGATTAGCGGTACGGAAAATGCACATGGCCAATGGGCGTGAGTTTTGGCTGAGGATGATCATCTACTAAGGAGAATGTCTTCACAAATTTTTAGATCAAAAGGAGGATCCTAGGTGGTACTTGCTTTGCAAAGTACCACGCTGGACAAAAATATGAATGTTGAAGCTGGGCTCAAAATAATGAATGGATTGAGCTAAAATTTTGTGGAGGATGGTTATTTGGGCATAGGGATACATTGTAAAAAATTGATACCATTTGGACATGCCAAGGTGGTACTTCCTTCACAATGCTCTTCTATGGATGTAAACTTGGGAAAACTAGTGAGAGAGATTGGATGAATGAAATGAGCTCAAAATTGGTGTAGGTAAGTTACTTAGGTATGGTCATGCTTGCTGGCAAATTTTAGATCATTTGGGTAAGCCTAGCTAGTACTTACTTGAAAGCTTCTCTCGAGGTAGAAACTTTGGAAATTTCGAGAAAGATTTGCTAGGAAAATTGAGCTGAATATTATCATGTGGAAATGATTTGGGTATGTAAGAGTGCCCGAAAAGTTTGAGGGTAATAGGAGGGGTCTATATAACACTTTCTTTGCAACGTGCCAATTTGGCCATAAAATATAGATTGAACCTGGGCTCACATAGATGATTTGACTGAGCTGCAATTTGGAGGAGGGTGATAATTTGGGCATATGAAGGAACTGTATAAATTTCATGTCATTTAGAGATATAAAAAGGTACTTCCTTCACAATGCTTCTAGGTGGACAAAACTTTAGAAATTTGCGGGGAAGATTTGCTAGGCAAATGGAGCTGAATTTTGTCATGCGGTAATGATTTGGATAGGAAAGAGTGCCCAAAAATTCCTAGGGAAATCAAGAATATATAAATAGCACTTCCTTCATAAAGTGTTGTTGTGAACATAATAGGAAAATGAATATTGTTGAATTAGTTTTGAACTAGGCAAGGAGGGATTTTTACATATTTGATGAAGATATGACCCAAAGAATTTATGAGATTTTTTTGGAAATTTTGGGAATGATAGAAATATAGGTTGCTTCACAACCTAGGGCAAAACCGCCACATGGACATGACACATAGGCAAAACTGATGAGATGGCGCCTAGTCATCACAACCCACCACAATCTAAAAGGCTATGACCATCTATATTGGTCATGATCAGCTAGAAATAAGGCAGCGGACTAGCACTATTTGCTTTGTGACCATTTCGTGTAAGGAAATTACGACCTTTCTGACCAAAATGGTCGCAATGGTTCAGGGTTTGGAGCCCCCTGAACAACTTTTGACCAATTGGTCTAAAATGGTCATAGATTTATGACCAATTCTTCGAGGGTCACTGACAGAAGGTCATAAGTTGACATATTTCTTGTAGTGCTTCTAGACACGTCCAGCCGACCGGCACGCCACGCCATGCCCAACGGATCCACCCGCGCCGCCAAGCGCCGCCGCCGGGATCCGCCGTGCCATGGATCGCAAGACGTCGTAGCTGAAGTCTCGTCTTGCGCCGCCCGACATCGTGCGAGGAGAAGGGGATCCCCGCCGCTGCCTACGCCGACCAGATCGACGACGCACGCCGGCGGGGACGAGGGAGGGACCTGGATACGGTGGACTAGGAGCGGCGGCTAGGGATCGCCCCCTCGGTCGCTCGCGGGAGCGACGCGAGGGGGTTACATATATAACATGAGTTTTTTTTTGCGGGTGTATATGACATGACTTGGCGATTTCATTTTCTTCTTATTGGATTTCTTTCTATCTTTAATAGTTCTCTCTTCATTCCACAATGTAGTGCGTTCGCACTTTCCGAGATTTAAGCTTGACCGTAAATTTAACCAACGAGACCGATTGCGGCGGGTGCAAAAATTATGTCATCGAATTCGTATTTTCAATATGAATTCAGTAATATAATTTTTGCTCCAGTCACAGTCGGCCTCGTTGGTCATATTGACTGTCAAACTTGGATCTCGGAAAGCGCGGAAGCACTACATTATGGAACCGTGGGAGTATCACACGCTTGCGTATGTCGGGAAAATGTCCGCAGTTGGTATAATAATAAAAAAATAGTTTTTTGTCTAAGTCGTGGGCATCGACATGGATTTTTTATGAAGAAGAAGGTGGGGTCGGTCCGGGCCGTCAAGTCTTGGCTGGTCCTTCTATTCTGATCGTCATGCCGCTCGCCTCGTGTCCTCACCTTCCCAGAGCACGCACCCGATAGCACTTGCGCCCGGCTTGTTGGGTACTAGTACCGTTGAGCTACCGACCCGAGGCCGAAGAAGGGACGGAACCAACCAAGCCAGCCGCCGAAGCGTATACGTGTTGGGGTCGCCGTGTTCCCGCACAGTTGCCGCCACAAAGCTGGATTGCCGCCGATCCATTCCACGAGCTCTGCGGCGGTGCGGCTCCCCGTAGTCAAACCGCGGGTGTGCGGCGCATGGCCGCCAGGATGTCAATATTCCCCAACCACCCAGCCCCAGCAGCTCGTCCCGTGCGCATCGCGGTGATGGATGGATGGGTCGGCGTCTGGTCCCAGCGTCACACGCGCGCGGGGGCGCCGGAACCTGCCTCGTTCCACCCCACCCGGCCGAAGTGTTGTATCCATACATGCAGGCTGCAGCAGAGGGGCAAGACTTTTCACGACTAGGAAAGGTTTGGATTGTCCCGTCGCTGTTTCACCTACTAATTCGTTGTAAGATCGATTATAATTAATTAAGGTTGTACTCTACCAACGAAGATCACGTCATACTAGTATTGTTATTGTTATTTTTCTTCTCCCTCTAAGAAAAGAAAAGGCACCATGGAGATAATAAGGTATCCTCCGGATGGCCTTTGGGCCATGGGGTAGAAGAGACTACATTGTCATTTTGGTTAGGTTCGTTGTCCTGGTTCGGACTGTGTGGCCGCAGCGATGTCCCTGAATAATGTGTGCCACCTTCGACATTGTCATGATTATATCTTGTTGTGGCCCATGGACCTACTTATACTTTTTGTGATCTCTGGTGTTCTATGTACTTCCATAATTGACTATGAATAGATTGTACCTGTAAAAAAATTCTGAATAGATCAAAAGTTCCTCCATATAAAAAAGAAAAGAAAATACAACTATTGTTGTTTCACCAACTAGTGGATTGTAACCAGAGTCATTCCACCCTGTTATATTAGTATATCTATACCTACTAATAAAGTAAAAAGTGCTTATGCCCTCCATCGCAATTTGTATGGAAAATCCCTGTTGTTTTTAAAATCAACCTGATGTCCTATTTTGTGTGAGAAAAAAATGGTTCACTTTTTTTTTAAAAAAACCTGATGTTTCGGTTAATCAACCCACTGTCCTATTTTGTGTGAGAACAAAAGTTCTTTTTAAAAAAGAAACCCTGATATTTTGGTTAGCCAACCCGCGGTCCTGTTGTAAGTGAGTCCAGAATACGTTTCATTTATTTGCAAAAAAACCTATGATATTTTAGTTAATCAATCTGCTGTCCTATCTAAAGCGAGTTTAAATGCTTTTTAGAAAAAAAAATCATATCTTTTAAACCCTGACTTTAATTTTGACATGTTATATATGAAAATATATTATAAAAATATGTAGCAGAATCTGAATATGATGTTGTTTTACCTGTTAAACATTTTTATAAAGCAATTTAGAGAGCAACCTCAATCAATAGCGCACGATGTGTATTTCATTTTAACGGTGTAGATCCAAATTGAAAATCAACACCTCAGCAAAATCAGTTTAGAGACGAAAAAATCAATCTATAACCACGTATGCGTGCCTCGGCAAAACCTCCAGGTGAAAAAGAAAAAGCACATTTCTCATCTTATGCGGAGAGAGAGAGAGAGAGATATTAAAATTGACAACATTCAAAAGTGTTGTGATTGTATGAGCACTAAGACCACCGTCAACAAGGGTGCGAATGAGGATAAGCGGCAACACACCAACACACTATTAAAAAGCTACTGTTGAACATAAACGTACGTATTCATGCGCGTCATACATACATATATACTCCCGATGAATTGGCCGGTTATGCGGAAGACGTCAATGCGTGTGCAGCTGTACACTAGCTGCACGTATCCGGCCGTAAATTATTTACAATAACAAGTGCGATGAGATACACGGCCCGGGAAAGCTCTCTAAAGAGCGTGTCAACTTTTTACTCCGGGACCGCGACACTGTGTGATTTACTAATTGTTACCGCGACAAGATCCAACTGGAAATATACAGTAAGCTACTGCCGCACAAAAGGACCCCATCGTCTGACCAAATCATCAACTGAACCAATGGCTTCCTCCATCCAACAGACTAGGATAGGAGTACATGTCGACTGAGCCAACGGACACAACACCTACCCCGTCCCCGCGCTGTCTATTTATACACCAGTGGCTTCCGCGTCTTCACCAGGGCAAGTGTGTGCGCGCTCGCTTCATCGATCCATCCACCGTCTTCCTCCTCTGCTCCATCGCCAGCAACACTGCCGGCCTTGTACTCCACCGTAAGTGCACTGCCGGTACTAAGGGCATCAACAACAAGGCAATACATATAGATCCTACTTGGGAACAACGTACGGTGACCATGGAGGTGAAGGTGGTGAGCTCCAAGATCGTGAAGCCGAGGTACGCCGATGGCGCGGCGCGGCCGGACACCACGGAGCACGTGCCGTCCTCAGTGTTCGACAAGATCACCTACCACATCCAGATGGCCATCATCTACGCCTTCCAGGCACCGGCGCCCTCCACGGAGGACATCGAGCGCGGCCTCGCCCAAGTGCTGGCCGTGTACCGCCTCTTCGCCGGCCAGGTCCGAGCTGGCCCGGACGGCGCGCCGGGGGTGCTGCTCAACGACCACGGCGCGCGGCTCGTCGAGGCGCGTGTGGACGGGGCCACACTGGTCGAGTTCGCACCGCCAAAGCCGTCGCCCGTCGTTCTGCAGCTGCACCCGGACCTGGAGGGCGACGTGCAGGAGGTGGTGCAGGTGCAGCTGACGCGCTTCGCCTGCGGCTCGCTGGCCGTCGGGTTCTCGGCCAACCATGCCGTCGCTGATGGCCACGCCACCAGCGACTTCCTCGTCGCGTGGGGCCGCGCCGCGCGAGGGCTGGACATCTCCGGCCCGTCGCCGACGCCACCGCCGCACAACCACCCCGATCTCTTCCCGCCGCGCGACCCGCCAGTCGTCAACTTCGAGCACCGCGGCGTCGAGTACTACCGGCCGTCGCCCAGCAACCCCAAGCAGGGCGAGGGCGGACACCACGGCGCCGACAACGTGGTCATCTACAAAGCGCACTTCACCAAGGACTTCATCGCCGGGCTGCGCGCTAAGGCTTCGGAGGGGCGCGGCCGGCCGTTCAGCCGGTTCGAGACCACGCTCGCGCACCTGTGGCGCAGCATGACGCGCGCGCGCGACCTGAGCCCCGAAGAGACCTCCACCATCCGCATCTCCGTTGACGGGCGGCGGCGCCTTTCCGCCCCGCCGGGCTACTTCGGCAACCTGGTACTTTGGGCGTTCCCCCGGTCCACGGTGGGGGACCTGCTCAGCCGGCCGCTGAAGCACGCGGCGCAGACGATCCACGACGCGGTGGCCCGTCTCGACGGCGCCTACTTCCAGTCGCTGGTGGACTTCGCGAGCTCGGGCGCCGTGGAGCGGGAGGGGCTGGAGAAGACGGCGGTGCTAAAGGACGTGCTGTGCCCAGACCTGGAGGTGGACAGCTGGCTGACGTTCCCGTTCTACGACCTGGACTTCGGCGCCGGCAGCCCGAGCTACTTCATGCCGTCCTACTTCCCCACGGAGGGGATGCTGTTCTTGGTGCCGTCCTACCTCGGTGACGGCAGCGTCGACGCTTTCGTCCCCGTCTTCCACCACAACCTCGAGGCCTTCAAGCAGTGCTGCTACTCCATGGATTAAAGATGAACTAATTAAGCTATATGATCATCGAGTAATTAAAACCGGCCATCGTATCGCTGCATTTGCGTGCATGCAAGCATGCAAGTAGTACAGTATTCTTCATCTCCCCTGCGTGTATCCATTGTATCCCTACATATGTATATGGTGTACATGCATGTAATATCTAATGGTGTACATTTTGCTTCATTTTTGGACTGGGTTGTTTGTTTATTTTGATATTTTTGCGACGATGGTTTGCTTTTTTCAACACAGTGCAATTGAAGTCGTCCGCATACACGAGCATACATTCATCCCTGTGACCGCAGATACACACACCCTATCTCTTTGAGCACCTTCGGGAGGCTGAGGCGACATAGTGTCTTGAGATTGTACGAAGTCGGCATAGGCCTCGCAGTCAACAAAAAGGACTTCTCCTGCTGATCGAACATCGTCGTAAGAATGAAACAAATTCAAAAATAATGCGAGCCGATTTTAATTCCCTGTGCTCTCTAGTAATTATAACTAGAGTACTGGTTTGTTTGCGTGTGTTGTCGGATGCTGTAGCTTAGCGGTGGGAACCAAATCTCGTGATTGATTTTTCAGTATTGATTTGACTTTTTGCTTTGCGTTAGTATGTACTCTGTCTCTAAGAGCATCTCTAGTAGACCCCGTATAAATGGTCAAACCCTTATAATTTTTGCGTTCTACAGTTTTGGTCGAAAAAAATTTCAGAACAGAAACCGTAAAAGTGGCCCAACCCGTAAAATTTTTAAGGGCCACGGAAAATGCACAACCGAAACCCTTATATTTGGAGGTTGGAAGGCCGAACCTGGGGGGTGTATACCGGTCAAACCTCGTCGGAGCAAACACGCCGCCGCGGAGCTTGCCGGAATCTGCCCTAAACTCGCCGGAATTCATCACCGCACACCGGAAAAGGACACTAGATGGTGCAATCGATCGTCGCCGGTTCGAATTGGACGAGCTCGACATCGCCGTGGCCTCCCATGACCTCAGCCTGGCCGCCAGAATCCTCCCAGCGTGGCAGGCAAAGGGCACGTCCTGGCCGACACGGCTAGCAATAGAGCAAGGCGCGGACGGCGGAGGCAACGGGGCGTGGCCGGCGAGGCTGGGCGCGGCTGGCGGAGGCGATGGGGCGTGGCCGGTGTCGTGGAAACGTCACGGCAGATGTCCTAGCAAAAAGACTTAGTCGTGGAGGCATCGTAACTAGGAAGCTTAAAGGGGTTAAAACGGGACAAAGGACACGGGAGTTTATACTGGTTTGGCCCCTTGCGGTGAAGGTAATGGCTTAATCCAGTTTGAGGTGGGATTACTTATGTCTCGATTACCAGGGAGCGAATTTGCTTGACCTAGTTCTCGATCTGATGTTACTTGTCCTGAACCACCGCCGGGTCGTCCCTTTATATACAGAGGTCGACGCCCAGCGGCTCACGGAGTCCCGGCCGGCTCATAAACAATGTCTGGCTCGGTGACTATCTATTCCTGCCTTACAATACAAGTGATACACATAGGCGGTTTATCTCTATGGGCCTTAAGCCGCCTTTGGGCCTTGGGCCCTAAACTGAACCGCCATCTTCAAGTATCGTCTTGGGCTTCATATTACGAATCGCCATCGGTATAACCCGGTCCCTCCTGGGCGGGTCATACCTAATAGTTATATCCCCAACATTAGGCCTCAGATTGATTTGAACTGGTTCATGTCAATCTTCAACACTTAAGAAAAATCTTCTGCTCTTCATTTGTGCGAAAGTTTATAACCCGCCATGACGTCATCTTCTGGATCTGTGATAACCCGCCATGACATCGCATGTCACTAATTCACACTTTGTCCAACATATCTCAACGGATCCTTATCTTAATAACCGTCCCGAGAATCGAGGCGTCTGGGCAGCTGGATAACCATGTTTCGGCATCCTCGTTTTTTGCGCCCACTTATCAGTCTTTTCCTTATAAATAGCCACGACCAGTCTTTCCTCATTCTCCCCCTTTCCAGCGTCTTCCTCCTCTCGCGACCTTCTGTCGCTCGAGCTCCGCGGCCACCGCAGAGCACCTCGTCCTCCTCAACCTCACCCGCCGCATCAACCTGTGTTGGACCAGAGTACGCCGGCGCCCCACAGCAGTTGAATCTGCACCTGTAAGTGTTTCCTCTCCAGGGCGTTATATCGCATTAGGGTTCCTGACTGTTCGTCGTGTTCTTCACGGTTTCTCCATAGTTCCTCCACCGTAGCATCTTTTGATCCAAAGGTAATATAGAACTTATGCGGTGGTTGTTTTGCCTCAACTTTTGATACCAGCGTATCCCCTTTCTCTGGAAAGAGATCTTATTAGAACTTTTGAACTCATCTGTACTGGTTTTTAGGTCTAGATTTATTTCCTTTTTCTGAACATCCGTTGATCCAAAATAATGATTGCAATCTGTGAAACTTGTTTGTATGACACTTAGCAAAACATCTGCGTTTTGATAGATCCACCAAGCCATGGCGGCTCAAACCACCGGCTTAAATTGCAATGATCAATAGATAACATCAACCACTCATGGCGGCTTAAATAACCTGACTGCTCACGGCGGTTTAAATAACCTGACGTAATTAGCCATATACCATTAGGCCCCTTTATAAGCCGCCATTCTGAATATGTGCTATAATACTTTTCCTACGGCTTAAATTTGAACCGGCAAATTTACTCTTTGTTAGGCTTCCTTCTTCACAATGCCGCCGAAAACAACCACTTCATGCAACTGGGTCAAATCCATCGTCACAGAGGGTACACTTGATGATTTTGTGAAAACCGGCTATCTGCCAAAAAAGGATGTCATGTCATACCGTGCTCCTCATCCATCAGAAGAAAAACCTCAGCCCAAAGAAGGGGAAGTCATTGTCTTCACAGATCACATGAACCGGGGCTTTTCACCACCCGGCTCAAAGTTCTTCAAAGATGTTCTGCACTTTTTTGACATTCGTCCTCAAGATATCGGACCCAACTCCGTGTCCAACATATGCAACTTCCAAGTGTTCTGTGAGGTGTATCTTGAAGAAAATCCTAGCTTACTACTTTTCAGAGAGTTTTTTTATTTGAACCGCCGTAATGAATACTCCAACGGACCTAGTTTGGAGCTCGGCGGGGTCTCAATCGAACGACGGAGGGATGCCATTTTCCCTTACGCACAACCACCGAGTCATCCCAAAGACTGGAACCGGACATGGTTCTACTGTCAAGACACTTCTCCGGCTGATGAGAACCCTCTGCCCGGCCTTGGCGCCCTGCGCCTTGATTCCAATCATCCTCTTCCAGACAAGTTGTCAGCTGCTGACCGCCAAAAGCTCGCTCCTACCATGGCTGAAGTCAAGGCTCTTTTAGGGAACGGCTTAAATGGTATTGACTTGGTCCGGTGCTGGGTCGCATGGCGGATCATCACGTTGAGCCGTCGCTCCGGTTTAATGTGCACCTACATGGGCGAGAAGAAAGATCCACTGCGCCACAGCCGTGACGATTTACCTGATGATGTTGTCAATGATATGACGAAGTCACTTTTGAATGAAGGCCTAGCAGACTGTGGCAAGGTGGTCTTAAGCCCTTTCCGCAAAGCTAACCCGGCTCCAGGGGTAAGCCGCCAAACTAAGTTAATTTACCTTCATCCTTGATGTTTTAGCTTTTACTCAAACCTTTGCTGATTTTCACAGGCTGATGACAAATTTTGGAAGAAAAAGTATGATCATGAGGCTGCAAAGAGAGCCAGGAATGCTAAGAAAGCCGCCAGGAGAGCCGCCGCCAAGAAAAGAGGAAAGAAGCCCAGCGGTTCTGACTTGCTTCGACTAGAAGACACCCCTGAGTCGGAGGTAGCCCTTGACTCTCTTGGCTCCTTTTTTAACCACCTTATTGACACTGATTATCATCAGGCTGGCACGGGAACGAGTCAGGGAGTGGATGAAGAGGTAAATATTATTTCCTCCGACTTCGAGCCTTTGCCGAGACAAAAAATCCAAAGAGTAACCCGGAAAATAAGATTTTAACATCCCTTAGCTTATCAGGATCCTCACTTTCTTTTGAAGCGATAGATTCATGAGAGCCAGAGGTAGACCCGGACCAGCAAGTACGCGGAACTCTCCTCCGGCTTAGCGAGCACGCGAAGGAAGCGCCGAAACGAGGTCACCTCTGACTTAAACCCTTTTTATCCTTTGGCGTGTCTCACTCGTCAACCACTCAACTCTTCTGATTCAAATTATCAGGAAACTTCAGATTCTTCCGGTGACTCAATCCAGTCCAACATGTCGGCTTTTAAGACCGCTCCAGGGTAATGACGGATTACTTATCCTGTACTCATTACAATCATTTATATCTGTATTGACCTTTTTGATTTTATGAAGTGGAAAAGCAAAGCCCAACAAGAGGGTGAAGAAAAGCAAGCCGGTCGAAGAACCGACCATCAATGAGCCGGAGCTTCAACCCGCAGCGCCTGAGGCCTCTGTTCCTGAGCCACCACTTGAGCCGGTTCACGATATGCCAACAATGACTTCTGACCCGCCTGTCAATCAAGCCGCCAACGGCTCTGTAAACTCTGAAGCTTCAAGCCCGGCTAAGACAGCCGACCCACAAGATGTTGATGTGGAAATCACCAAGACCGGCTATACTGAGCCGGGGAGACCTACTGTGCTAGCCAAGTGTTCTGCCAAGTAGGAGCACATTGAATGACGTAAAGCCAGATTTGATGTTGCTGACTATACTCAATTGAGCATTGGCGAAGTTTTTTCTGGTTATCTTAGCCAAGTGCACAGCAGCCGCGATCTTGAAGTTGACATGGTGAAACAAATGCACCAGAAATTTGAGGTACAAATTTTTCCCTTTATTGAACAACTTTACACTGGATCTCAGCGTGCCTTAGCCACAGTTGCCCTGTCAAATGAAGCCCCCACACTCCTGGTTGATGTGCTAAAGAAGCTTTCTGTGCTACCCCAGCGGTTCAGTGAATTAAAGCGGTCATCTGCGAGAGCCGGAGCCGCGGCTACCTTAAGCCGGGCCAAAGCATGGCTACCGGAATTAGACCCGGCCGACATCACCATTCGGTATCCAAGCCTTAAGGAAGATGGAACTTCATTGTTGGGGAACGTAGTAATTTCAAAAAATTTCCTACGCACATGCAAGGTCATGGTGATGGTATAGCAACGAGAGGGGGAGTGTATCTTCATACCCTTGAAGATCGCTAAGCGGAAGCGTTAATCAACGCGGTTGATGTAGTCGTACGTCTTCACGATTCGACCGATCCAAGTACCGAACGCACGGCACCTCCGAGTTCTGCACACGTTCAGCTCGATGACGTCCTCGCCTTCTCGATCCAAAAGGACAGGTAGTAGTAGATGAGTTCCGCAGACGACGGCGTGGTGACGGTGTTGGTGAAGAACAATCTTCGCAGGGCTTCGCCTAAGCACTACGGAAACTATGACGGAGGATAAACTAGAGGGAATGGGGTTGCCGGCACACGGCTTGGTGTTTCTTGATGTGTCTTTGGTGCTAGCCCTGCCCCTCTATTTATATGTTGAGCCTTGGGGTCGAAACTTGGAGTAAAAGCCTCCACAAAGTCGGTTTCACCCGAAAGGCCTTCTCGAACTCCAGGGCCAGACGCCAGGGTTCCCGGCGTCTGGCCCCTGGACTCCGCAAAACTTCCTTTTGCGCTTTCCAAAAACCTTGTGGGCTTCCCCCTTTGGCCCAAATAACGTGTTCTCGTACCCAAACATTTCGGGAAACATCCGGAACCCCTTCCGGTGAATTCCGGAACCCTTCCGGAGATCAAACACTATTATTCCATATATCAAAGTTTATTTCCGGACCATTCCGGAGTTCCTCGTCATGTCCATGATCTCATCCGGGACTCCGAACAACATTCGGTTACCAACATGCATAACTCATATAATACTATATTGTCAACGAAACGTTAAGCGTGCGGACCCTACGGGTTCGAGAACTATGTAGACATGACCTAAAACTATTCTCGGTCAATAACCAATAGCGGGACCTGGATGCCCATATTGGTTCCTACATATTCTATGAAGATCTTTATCGGTCAAACCGCATAACAACATAAGTTGTTCCTTTGTCATCGGTATGTTACTTGCCCGAGATTTGATCGTCGGTATCCAATACCTAGTTCAATCTCGTTACCGCAAGTCTCTTTACTCGCTCATGTCGTCATCTCATAACTAACTCATTAGTTATAATGCTTGCAAGGCTTAAGTGATGAGTATTACCGAGAGGGCCCAGAGATACCTCTCCGACAATCGGAGTGACAAAACCTAATCTCAAATACGCCAACTCAACATGTACCTTTGGAGACACCTGTAGTACTCCTTTATAATCACCCGATTCGTTGTGACGTTTGGTAGTACCAAAGTGTTCCTCCGTAAACGGAGTTGCATAATTCTCATAGTTACGTGGAACATGTATAAGTCATGAAGAAAGCAATAGCGAGATACTAAGCGATCAAGTGCTAAGCTAACGGATGGGTCAAGTCAATCACATCATTCTCCTAATGATATGACCCGTTAATCAAATGACAACTCTTTTGTCCATGGCTAGGAAACATAACCATCTCGATAAACGAGCTAGTCAAGTAGAGGCATACTAGTGACACTATGTTTGTCTATGTATTCACACATGTATTATGTTTCCGGTTAATACAATTCTAGCATGAATAATAAACATTTATCATGAAATAAGGAAATAAATAATAACTTTATTATTGCCTCTAGGGCATATTTCCTTGAGCCTCCCACTTGGACTAGAGTCAATAATCTAGTTCACATCGCCATGTGATTTAACACCAATATTCATATCTCAGATATGATTAACACCCATAGTTCACATCATCATGTGACCAACATTCAAAGGGTTTACTAGAGTTAATAATCTAGTTCACATCGCTATGTGATTAACGCCCAAAGAGTACTAAGGTGTGATCATGTTTTGCTCGTGATAGAAGCTTATTCAGCGGGTCTGCCACATTGAGCCGTATGTATTTTGCAAATATGTTATGTCCACAATGCTCGCACGGAGCTACTCTAGCTAATTGCTCCCACTTTCAATATGTATCCAGGTTGAGACTTAGAGTCATCGGATCGGTGTAAAAGTTTGCACCGATGTAACTTTTACAACAAACTCTTTTATCACCTCCATAATCGAGAAACATCTCCTTAGTCCTTACTAAGGATATTCTTGACCAATGTCCATGATCTACTCCTAGATCACTATTGTACTCCTTGCCAAATTCAGAGCAAGGTATACAATAGGTGCAGTACATAGCATAGCATACTTTATAGAACCTATGACTGAGGCATAGGGAATGACTTTTCATTATCTTTCTATTTTCTGCTGTGGTCGGGATTTGAGTCTTACTCAATTTCATACCTTTGCAACACATGCAAGAACTCTTTCTTTGACTGTTCCATTTTGAACTATTTCAAAATCTTGCCAAGGTATGTACTCATTGAAAATCTCATCAAGCGTCTTGATCTATCTCAATAGATCTTGATGCTCAATATGTAAGTAGCTTTTACTGAGGTCTTTTAAAGAACTCCTTTAAAACATTCCTTTATGCTTTGTAGAAAAATTCTACATCATTTCTGATCAACAATATGTCACTCACATATACTAATCAGAAAGGCTGTAGTGCTCCCACTCACTTTATTGTAAATACAGGCTTCATCGTAAGTCCATATAAAACTATATGCTTTGATCAATTTATCAAATCGTATATTCCAACTCCGAGATGCTTGCACCAGTCCATAGATGGATCATTGGAGCTTGCACATTTTGTTAGCACCTTTAGGATTGACAAAACCTTCGGTTGCATCATATACAACTCTTCTTTAATAAATCCATTAAGGAATGCAGTTTTGACATCCATTTGCCGATTTCATAAAATGTGGCAATTGCTAACATGATTCGAGACAGACTTAAGCATTGATACGAGTGAGAAAATCTCATCGTATTCAACACCTTGAACTTGTTGAAAACCTTTCGCAACAAGTCGAGCTTGGTAGATAGTAACACTACTATTAGTGTCCGTCTTCCTCTTGAAGATCCATTCATTTAACATGGCTTGCTGATCATCGAGCAAGTCAATCAAAGTCCATACTTTGTTCTCATACATGGATCATATCTCAGATTTTATGGCCTCAAGCCATTTCGCGGAATCTGGGCTCATCATCGCTTCCTCATAGTTCGTAGGTTCATCATGGTCTAGTAACATGACTTCCAGAACATGATTACTACACCATTCAGTGCGGATCTTACTCTGGAAGACCTACGAGGTTACTGTAGTAACTTGATCTGAAGTTTCATGATCATCATCATTAGCTTCCTCACTAATTCGTGTAGCAATCACTGGAACTGATTTCTGTGATGAGCTACTTTCCAATTCGGGAGAAGGTACAATTACCTTATCAAGTTCTACTTTCCTCCCACTCACTTCTTTCGAGAGAAACTTCTTCTCTTAGAAAGGATCCATCTTAGCAACGAATAACTTGCCTTCGGATCTGTGACAGAAGGTGTACCCAATAGTTACCTTTGGGTATTCTATGAAGACGCACTTCTCCGATTTGGGTTCGAGCTTATCAGGTTGAAACTTTTTCACATAAGCATCGCAGCCCCAAACTTTAAGAAACGACAACTTTTGGTTTCTCGCCAAACCACAGTTCATAAGGCGTCGTCTCAACGGATTTCGATGGTGCCCTATTTAAAGTGAATGCAGCTGTCTCTAATGCATAACCCCAAAATGATAGTGGTAAATCGGTAAGAGACATCATAGATCGCACCATATCAAATAAAGTGCGGTTACGACGTTCGGACACACCATAACGTTGTGGTGTTCCAGGTGGCGTGAGCTGTGAAACTATTCCACATTGTTCTAATTGAAGACCAAACTCGTAACTCAAATATTCATCTCCATGATCAGATCGCAGAAACTTTATTTTCTTGTTACGATGATTTTCCACTTCACTCTGAAATTCTTTGAACCTTTCAACTATTTCAGACTTATGTTTCATCAAGTAGATATACCAATATCTGCTCAAATCATCTGTCAAGGTCGAAAATAACGATACCGCCATGAGCCTCAACACTCATCGGATCGCATACATCAGTATGTATTATTTCCAATAAGTCAGTTGCTCGCTCCATTGTTCCGAGAACGGAGTCTTAGTCATCTTGCCCATGAGGCATGGTTCGCAAGCATCAAGTGATTCATAATCAAGTGATTCCAAAATCCCGTCGACAAGGAGTTTCTTCGCGCGCTTTACACCAATATGACCTAAGCGGCAATTGCCACAAATAAGTTGCACTATCATTATTAACTTTGCATCTTTTGGCCTCAATATTATGCATATGTGTATTACTACGATCGAGATCCAACAAACCATTTTCGTTGGTGTGTATGACCATAGAAGGTTTTATTCATGTAAACAGAACAACAATTGTTCTCTAACTTAAATGAATAACCGTATTGCAATAAACATGATCAAATCATATTCATGCTCAACGCAAACACCAAATAACACTTATTTAGGTTCAACACAAATCCCGAAAGTATAGGGAGTGTGCGATGATGATCATATCAATCTTGGAACCACTTCCAACAAACATCGTCACTTCACCCTTAACTAGTCTCTGTTAATTCTGCAACTCCCGTTTCGAATTACTAATCTTAGCAACCGAACAAGTATCAAATACTCAGGGGTTACTATAAACACTAGTAAGGCACACATCAATAACCTGTATATCAAATATACACTTGTTCACTTTTGCCATCCTTCTTACCCACCAAATATTCAGGGCATTTCGCTTCGGGACCCTTTCCTTTGCGATGTAAGCACTTTCGGTTTCAGGCTTTGGTCCAGCTTTGGTCTTCTTCACGGGAGTGACAACTTGCTTGTCTTTCCACTTGAAGTTCCCTTTCTTTCCCTTTGCCCTTTTCTTGAAACTAGTGATCTTGTTAACCATCAACACTTGATGCTCTTTCTTGATTTCTACCTTCGTTGATTTCAGCATCACGAAGAGCTTGGGAATCGTTTTCGTCATCCCTTGCATACTATAGTTCATCACAAAGTTCTAGTAAACTTAGTGATGGTGACTAGAGAATTCTCATCAATCACTATCTTATCTGAAGATTAACTCCCACTTGATTCAAGCGATTGAAGTACCTGCACAATCTGAGCACATGCTCACTAGTTGAGCGATTCTCCTCCATCTTTTAGCTATAGAACTTGTTGGAGACTTCATATCTCTCAACTCGGGTATTTGCTTGAAATATTAACTTCAATTCCTGGAACATCTCATATGGCCCATGACGTTCAAAACGTCTTTGAAGTCCCGATTCTAAGCCGTTAAGCATGGTGCACTAAACTATCAAGTAGTCATCATATTGAGCTAGTCAAACGTTCATAACGTCTACATCTGCTCTTGCAATAGGTCTGTCACCTAGCGGTGCATCAAGGACATAATTCTTCTGTGAAGCAATGAGGATTAACCTCAGATCACGGATCAAATCCGCAACATTGCTACTAACATTTTCCAACACAGTTTTCTCTAGGAACATATCAAAATAAACATATGAAAGCAACAACGCGAGCTATTGATCTACAACATAATTTGCAAAATACTACTAGGACTAAGTTCATGATAAATTAAAGTTCAATTAATCATATTACTTAAGAACTCCCACTTAGACAGACATCTCTCTAGTCATCTAAGTGATCACGTGATCCAAATCAACTAAATCATGACCGATCATCACGTGAGATGGAGTAGTTTTCAATGGTGAACATCACTATGTTGATCATATCTACTATATGATTCACGCTCGACCTTTCGGTCTCCGTGTTCCGAGGCCATATCTGCATATGCTAGGCTCGTCAAGTTTAACTCGAGTATTCGCGTGTGCAAAACTGGCTTGCACCCGTTGTAGATGGACGAGAGCTTATCACACCCGATCATCACGTGGTGTCCGCACGCACGACGAACTTTGGCAATGGTGCATACTCAGGGAGAACACTTCTTGATAATTAGTGAGAGATCATCTTAAAATGCTACCATCAATCAAAGCAAGATAAGATGCATAAAGGATAAACATCACATGCAATCAATATAAGTGATATGATATGGCCATCATCATCTTGTGCTTGTGATCTCCATCTTCGAAGCACCGTCATGATCACCATCGTCACCGCGCGACACCTTGATCTCCATCGTAGCATCGTTGTCGTTCGCCATCTATTGCTTCTCGACTATCGCTACCGCTTAGTGATAAAGTAAAGCAATTACAGATGCGTTGCATTTCATACAATAAAGCGACAACCATATGGCTCTTGCCGATTGCCGATAACCGGTTACAAAACATGATCATCTCATACAATAAAATATAGCATCACGTCTTGACCATATCACATCACAACATGCCCTGCAAAAACAAGTTAGGCGTCCTCTACTTTGTTGTTGCAAATTTCACGTGGCTGCTACGGGCTTAGCAAGAACCGTTCTTACCTCGCATCAAAACCACAACGATAGTTTGTCAAATAGACTCCGTTTTAACCTTCACAAGGACGGCGTAGCCACACTCAGTTCAACTAAAGTGAGAGAGACAGACACCCGCCAATCACCTTTAAGCACGAGTGCTCGTAGCAGTGAAACCAGTCTCGCGTAAGCGTCTGCTGTAATGTCGGTCCGGCCGTTTCATCTCACAATACCGCTGAACCAAAGTATGACATGCTGGTAGGCAGTATGACTTATATCGTCCACAACTCTCTTGTGTTCTACTCGTGCATATAACATCAACGCATAAAACCTGGCTCGGATGCCACTGTTGGGGAACGTAGTAATTTCAAAAAATTTCCTACGCACATGCAAGATCATGGTGATGGTATAGCAACGAGAGAAGTGTATCTTCATACCCTTGAAGATCGCTAAGCGGAGCGTTAATCAGCGTGGTTGATGTAGTCGTGCGTCTTCACGATCCGACCAATCCAAGTACCGAGCGCACGGCACCTCCGAGTTACGCACACGTTCAGCTCGATGGCGTCCTCGCCTTCTCGATCCAAAGAAGGCGGTAGTAGTAGATGAGTTCCGCAGCACGGCGGCGTGGTACGGTGTTGGTGAAGAACAATCTTCGCAGGCTTCGCCTAAGCACTACGGAAACTATGACGGAGGATAAACTAGAGGAACAGGGTTGCGGCACACGGCTTGGTGTTTCTTGATGTGTCTTTGGTGCTAGCCCTGCCCTCTATTTATATGTTGAGCCTTGGGGTCGAAACTTGGAGTAAAGCCTCCACAAAGTCGGTTTCACACGAAAGGCAAGAGTCCTTCTCGGACTCGGGGCGAACGCCAGGGTTCCGGCGTCTGGACCCGACGCCGAGACCTGGCGTCGCCCCTGACTCTGCAAAACTTCCTTTGCGCTTTCCAAAAACCTTGTGGGCTTTCCTTTGGCCCAAATAACGTGTTCTCATACCCAAACATTTGAAACATCCAAACCCCTTCCGTGAATTCGGAACCCTTCCGGAGATCAAACACTATTATTCCATATGTCAAACTTTATTTCGGGCCATTCCGAGTTCCTCGTCATGTCCATGATCTCATCCGGACTCGAACAACATTCGTTACCAACATGCATAACTCATATAATACTATATCGTCAATGAAGCGTTAAGCGTGCGGACCCTACGGGTTCGAGAACTATGTAGACATGACCTAAAACTGTTCTCGGTCAATAACCAATAGCGGGACACGGATGCCCATATTGGTTCCTACATATTCTCGAAGATCTTTATCGGTCGAAACCGCATAACAACATCGTTGCTCCCTTTGTCATGGGTATGTTACTTGCCGAGATTTGATCGTCGGTATCCAATACCTAGTTCAATCTCGTTACGGCAAGTCTCTTTACTCGCTTACGTAATATGTCATCTCATAACTAACTCATTAGTTATAATGCTTGCAAGGCTTAAGTGATGAGTATTACCGAGAGGGCCGAGAGATACCTCTCCGACAATCGGAGTGACAAAACCTAATCTCAAAATCGCCAACTCAACATGTACCTTTGGAGACACCTGTAGTACTCCTTTATAATCACCCGATTCGTTGTGGCGTTTGGTAGTACCAAAGTGTTCCTCCGTAAACGGAGTTGCATAATTCTCATAGTTACGAGAACATGTATAAGTCATGAAGAAAGCAATAGCGAGAATACTAAGCGATCAAGTGCTAAGCTAACGGATGGGTCAAGTCAATCACATCATTCTCCTAATGATGTGATCCGTTAATCAAATGACAACTCTTTTGTCCATGGCTAGGAAACATAACCATCTCGATAAGCGAGCTAGTCAAGTAGAGGCATACTAGTGACACTATGTTTGTCTATGTATTCACACATGTATTATGTTTCCGGTTAATACAATTCTAGCATGAATAATAAACATTTATCATGAAATAAGGAAATAAATAATAACTTTATTATGGCTTCTAGGGCATATTTCCTTCATTCATTTGAACAGGAGGACTTCGCCGCTTGTGTGAAGGAAATACGCCCTGTGGCCACCTTGATTGCCGATGAGACGGACCTCACCAAGTACCATCCGGCTTATGACGCAGGAAATCAGAGGATGCAGACGTCGTGTTATAAAGTGACAGGCCTGATCCCCCCAATCCGTAAGCATACCTTCGCCCCTGAAGTTGACCCGTCCGGGCAAATTGATGATGAAGCTGAATTTGAAGCTTTGAATGGCATTGACTGGTCGTCATCAACCTTCCAGGACAGGGGACAGGACAAAGAAGTGGAGAGGGTTGATCCAGAAGCTTCAGGCCAACAAGAGAACTGATCCGCCGGGCGGCTCATATTTGTAGCCTTTTGAAAAAACAGTTTAATCATTTGGACCCGGGGAGTCATGTAATAGGGTAGAAATGACTTTGCTCTGTCGTGCCATCGTGCACATTTTGGTGCTCAACACTGTTAAGCCGCCGTCTTATATTTTCCCTTATTATACTTATCGTCTGTGTTCCTTCTGCATAAGAAAGTCCTTGAACTATCCTGCACACAGAAATAGATCACAAGAACCCTTGGCGGTTTACTGCAGGGCTGGTCATAAAATCTTACATATGACCACTGATATGTAAAAAAGGAGTCACCGATAAGCCTGTTATGAATCATAACTTTGAAACATAACTATAATATCATACCTGTGATATTGAATTCGCACTGCCGGTTTATGTGGCCTGCACAGTAAGGGTGATAACCCAATCTTTTAGAAGCCAGAACTTCCAAATGTTTGATGATTGTCCTATGCTGGCGACTTATCGTCCAAAGCCAAGCCGGGTTAAATAGAAACCACATATATATATATATATATCTATATGCCTCGGATATGAACAAAAAAGTCTCAAGACAAACCCAAAGATTGTTTTCAAAAAACTTAAGCCAAACAGAGAGAAAAGGCGAGGCTTCCGATTCGAATACGATCAATAAGCCGGACCAAAAAGGGTTAAGCTAGGATTCGAATACGATCAGGAAGCCCCCTAGTGGTTTTGGCATTGCACCATCAAGAGGGTACCGACAGCTATGTTCTCTTTGGTTCGAATATGACCTATGTTTGAACAGGAAGCCCCCAAATGACCTTGAGACTTTTTTAACGACTCTGATTCAAATACGATCAAAGTCGGACCCAAAAGGGGTTAAGCTATGATTCGAATACGATAAAGAAGCCACCTAGTGGGTTTGGCATTGCGCCGATCAAGAGGGTACCGACAGCTATGTTCTCTTTGGTTCGAATACGACCTATGTTTGAACAGGAAGCCGGCGGATCTCCGCCTCCGACTTACATGAGTCTTTGTGCTCTCAAACATCGATAAGGTAGTATGACCCGTTGTTCAAGTTCTTGCTGACCACAAAGGGCCCTTCCCAAGGTGGGGATAACTTGTGTGCATCAGTTTGATCCTGGATGAGCTGGAGCACCAAATCACCTTCTTGAAAGGTTCTGGACTTAACCCGGCGGCTATGATAACAGCGTAGGTCCTGTTGGTAAATCGTCGAGCGGGCAGATGCCAAGTCACGCTTTTCATCTAACAGGTCAAGTGCATCCTGACGCGCTTGCCCGTTATCAGCTTCAACGTAAGCCGCCACTCAGGGCGAGTCATGGCGGATGTCACTAGGAAGAACCGCCTCTGCTCCATAAACCATGAAGAAAGAGGTGTAACCCATAGATTTGTTGGGGGTAGTATTGATACTCCATAACACTGATGGTAACTCCTCCACCCAACAACCCGGCGTTTGTTGCAAGGGAACCAGAAGCCGGGGCTTGATGCCTTTCAAAATTTCTTGATTGGCTCTTTCGGCTTGACCATTGGATTGGGGGTGAGCTACTGATGAGACGTAAAGCCGAATATGCTCACGTTGACAAAACTCCTCCATGGAACCCTTGGACAAGTTAGTGCCATTATCAGTTATGATATTGTGGGGAAAGCCAAAACGGAAAATCACCTTTTTCATGAATTGAACCACCGTTGCCGCGTCACACTTACTGACCGGCTCTGCTTCAACCCACTTTGTGAATTTGTCAACCACCACCAAGAGGTGGGCCTTTTTATCCTTGGACCTTTTAAAAGGCCCAACCATGTCAAGTCCCCACATTGCAAACGACCAATTAATTGGAATCATCCTCAATTCTTGAGCTGGCATGTGAGCTCGCCATGAGAATTACCGACAACCGTCACATTTACTGACCAGATCCTCTGCATCAGCGTAAGCCGTCAGCCAATAAAATCCATGACGAAAAGCTTTGGCCACAAGGGACTTTGAACCGACATGATGGCCACAATCTCCTTCATGAATCTCACGAAGAATCTCTTGACCTTCCTCAGGAGAGACACAACGCTGAAATGCCCCAGTGACACTGTGATGATGCAACTCGCCATTGGCAATTGTCATTGACTTAGACCGCCGGGTTATCTGCCTACCCAAGGTTTCTAAAGGAAATATGCCCTAGAGGCAATAATAAAGTTATTATTTATTTCCTCATATCATGATAAATGTTTATTATTCATGCTAGAATTGTATTAACCGGAAACATGATACATGTGTGAATACATAGACAAACATAGTGTCACTAGTATGCCTCTACTTAAACTAGCTCATTGATCAAAGATGGTTATGTTTCCTAACCATAGACATGTGTTGTCATTTGATTAATGGGATCACATCATTAGGAGAATGATGTGATTGACTTGACCCATTCCGTTAGCTTGGCACTTGATCGTTTAGTATGTTGCTATTGATTTCTTCATGACTTATACAAAAGTTCCTTCAACTATGAGATTATGCAACTCCCGTTTACCGGAGGAACACTTTGTGTGCTACCAAACGTCTAACGTAATCGGGTGATTATAAAGGTGCTCTCTGGTGTCTCCAAAGGTACATGTTGAGTTGGCATAATTCGAGATTAGGTTTTGTCACTCCGATTGTCGGAGAGGTATCTCTAGGCCCTCTCGGTAATACTCATCACCTAAGCCTTGCAAGCATTGTAACTAATGAGTTAGTTATGAAATGATGTATTACGGAATGAGTAAAGAGACTTGCCGGTAACGAGATTGAACTAGGTATTGGATACCGACGATCGAATCTCGGGCAAGTAACATACCGATGACAAAGGGAACAACGTATGTTGTTATGCGGTTTGACCGATAAAGATCATCGTAGAATATGTAGGAACCAATATGAACATCCAGGTTCCGCTATTGGTTATTGACCGAGAATAGTTCTAGGTCATGTCTACATAGTTCTCGAACCCGTAGGGTCCGCACGCTTAACGTTACGATGACAGTTTTATTATGAGTTTATAATTTTTGATGTACCGAAGGTTGTTCGGAGTCCCGGATGTGATCACGGACATGACGAGGAGTCTCTAAATGGTTGAGACATAAAGATTGATATATTGGACGGATATATTTGAACACCGGAAAGGTTCCGGATGAGATTGGGACTATACCGAAGTTCCGGGAGGTTACCGGAACCCCCCGGTAAGTATATGGGCCTTATTGGGCCTTAGTGGAAGGAGGAGAAGGAGCAAGGAGGGGCGCCCCCAAGCCCAATCCGACTGGGAGGGGCGGCCCCCTTTCCTTCTTCCCTCCCCTCTCTTCCTTCCCTCTCCTACTCCTAATAGGAAAGGAGGGCCAAACCTACTTGGAGTAGGTTTGCCCCCCTAGGGCGCGCCTCCCCTCTTGGCCGGCCCCCTCCTCCTCTCCCCCTTTATATACGGAGGAGGGGAGCACCCCATAGACACACAAGTTGATCTACGGATCGTTCCTTAGCCGTGTGCGGTGCCCCCCTCCGCCATATTCCACCTCGGTCATATCGTCACGGAGTTTAGGCGAAGCCCTGCGCTGGTAGAACATCATCATCGTCACCACGCCGTCGTGCTGACGGAACTCATCCCCGATGCTTCGCTGGATTGAAGTCCGGGGGACGTCATCGAGCTGGGCATGTGCTGAACACGGAGGTGTCGTACGTTCGGTGCTTGGATCGGTCGATTCGTGAAGACGTATGACTAAATCAACCGCGTTGCCATAACGCTTCCGCTTAACGGTCTACGAGGGTACGTAGACAACACTCTCTCCTCTCTTTGCTATGCCATCACCATGATCTTGCGTGTGTGTAGGAATTTTTTTGAAATTACTACGTTTCCCAACAATGGTATCAGAGCCAGGTTTTATGTGTTGATGTTATATGCACGAGTAGAACACAAGTGAGTTGGGGGCGATACAAGTCATACTGCTTACCAGCATGTCATACTTTGGTTCGGCGGTATTGTTGGATGAAGCGGCCTGGACCGACATTACGCGTACGCTTACGCGAGACTGGTTTTACCACCGTGCTTTGCACACGGTGACTAGCGGTGTCGGTTTCTCCAACTTTAGTTGAACCGAGTGTGGCTACGCCCGGTCCTTGCGAAGGTTAAAACAGCACCAACTTGATGAAGTATCGTTGTGGTTTTGATGCGTAGGTAAGAACGGTTCTTGCTCAGCCCGTAGCAGCCACGTAAAACTTGCAACAACAAAGTAGAGGACGTCTAACTTATTTTTGCAGGGCATGTTGTGATGTGATATGGCCAAGATGTGATGCTATATTTTATTGTATGAGATGATCATGTTTTGTAATCGAAGTTATCGACAATGGCGAGAGCCATATGGTTGTCGCTTTATTGTATGAAATGCAAGCATACATGTAATTGCTTTACTTTATCACTAAGCGGTAGCGATAGTCGTAGAAGCAATAGATGGCATAAGCGACAACGATGCTACGATGGAGATCAAGGTGTCGTGCGGTGGCGATGGTGATCACGACGATTGCTTTGGAGATGGAATCACAAGCACAAGATGATGATGGCCATATCATATCACTTATATTGATTGCATGTGATGTTTATCCTTTATGCATCTTATCTTGCTTTGATTGACGGTAGCATTTTAAGATGATCTCTCACTAAAAATTATCAAGAAGTGTTCTCCCTGAGTATGCACTATTGCCAAAGTTCGTCATGCCCAGACACCACGTGATGATCGGGTGTGATAAGCTCTACGTCCATCTACAACGGATGCAAGCCAGTTTTTGCACACGCAAAATACTCAGGTTAAACTTGACGAGCCTAGCATATGCAGATATGGCCTCGGAACACGGAGACCGAAAGGTCGAGCGTGAATCATATAGTAGATATGATCAACATAAAGATGTTCACCATTGAAAACTACTCCATCTCACGTGATGATCGGTTATGGTTTAGTTGATTTGGATCACGTGATCACTTAGATAACTAGAGAGATGTCTGTCTAAGTGGGAGTTCTTAAGTAATATGATTAATTGAACTTAAATTTATCATGAACTTAGTACCGATAGTATTTTGCTTGTCTATGTTTGTTGTAGATAGATGGCTCGTCTTTGTTGTTCCGTTGAATTTTAATGCGTTCCTTGAGAAAGCAAAGTTGAAAGATGATGGTAGCAATTACGGATTGGGTCCGTAACGAGGATTATCCTCATTGCTGCACAAAAGAATTACGTCTGGAAGCACCGCCGGGTGCGAGGCCTTCTGCAGGAGCACGGATGTTATGAACATCTAGCGAGCAAAGCTGATGACTACTCTATAGTTCAATGTGCCATGCTTTACGGCTTAGAACCGGGTCTTCAACGGCGTTTTGAGCGTCATGGAGCATATGAGATGTTCCAGAGTTGAAGTTAATATTTCAAGCAAATGCCGGATTGAGAGATATGAAGTCTCCAATAAGTTCTACAGCTGCAAGATGGAGGAGAATAGTTACATCGGTGAGCATATACTCAAAATGTGCGGGTATAATAATCACTTGATTCAACTGGGAGTTAATCTTCCGGATGATAGCGTCATTGACAGAATTCTCCAATCACTGCCACCAAGCTACAAGAGCTTTGTGATGAACTATAATATGCAAGGGATGAACAAGACTATTCCCGAGCTCTTCGCAATGCTTAAGGCTGCGGAGGTAGAAATCAAGAAGGAGCATCAAGTGTTGATGGTCAACAAGACCACTAGTTTCAAGAAAAAGGGTAAATGGAAGAAGAAGGGGAACATCAAGAAGAACAGCAAGCAAGTTGCTGCTCAAGAGAAGAAACCCAAGTCTAGACCTAAGCCTGAAACTGAGTGCTTCTCTTATAGCAGACTAGTCCTTTGAAGCGGAACTGCCCCAAGTATTTGGCGGATAAGAAGGATGTCAAAGTGAACAAAGGTATATGTGATATACATGTTATTGATGTGTACCTAACTAGAGCTTGTAGTAGCACACAGGTATTTGATCTTGGTTACATTGCTAATATTTGCAACTCGAAGCAGGGACTACTGAATAAGCAAGCAGCGCCAGGGCGAGGTGACGATGCGTGTGGGAAAGCGGTTCCAAAGTCGATGTGATCGCGGTCGACACGCTACCTCTACATCTACCTTGAATTAGTTTTAGACCTGAATAATTGTTATTTGGTGCCGCGTTGAGCATGAACATTATATCTGGATCTTGTTTGATGTGAGGCGGTTATTCATTTAAATCGAGAGAATAATGGTTGTTCTATTTATATGAGTAATATCTTTTATGGTCATGCACCCTTGAAGAGTGGTCTATTTTTATTGAATCTCGATAGTAGTGATACACATATTCATAATGTTGAAGCCAAAAGATGCAGAGTTGGTAATGATAGTGCAACTTATTTGTGGCACTGTCGTTTAGGTCATATCGGTGTAAAGCGCATGAAGAAACTCCATACTGATGGACTTTTGGAATCACTTGATTATGAATCACTTGGTACTTGCGAACCGGGCCTCATGGGCAAGATGACTAAAACACCATTCTCCGGTACTATGGAGAGAGCAACAGATTTGTTGGAAATCATACATACAGATGTATGTGGTCCGATGAATGTTGAAGCTCGTGGCGGATATCGTTATTCTCTCACCTTCACAGATGATTTAAGCAGACATGGGTATATCTACTTAATGAAGCATAAGTCTGAAACATTTGAAAAGTTCAAAGAATTTCAGAGAGAAGTGGAAAATCATCATAACAAGAAAATAAAGTTTCTACGATCTGATCGTGGAGGAGAATATTTGAGTTCGAGTTTGGTTTACATTTGAAACAATGCGGAATAGTTTCAAGAACTCCGCCACACGAACACCACAAAAAATGGTGTGTCGAGCGTCAGAATCGTACTTTACTTGATATGGTGCAATCTATGATGTCTCTTCTGATTTACGCTATCGTTTTGGGGTTATGCTTTAGAGGCGGCTGCATTCACATTAAATAGGGCACCATCTAAATCCGTTGAGACGGCGCCTTATGAGCTGTGGTTTGGCAAGAAACCAAAGTTATCGTTTCTTAAAGTTTGGGGCTGCGATGCTTATGTGAAGAAACTTCAACCAGATAAGCTCGAACCCAAATCGAAGAAATGTGTCTTCATAGGATACCCAAAAGAGACTGTTGGGTACACCTTCTATCACAGATCCGAAGGCAAGACATTCGTTGCTAAGAATGGATCCTTTCTAGAGAAGGAGTTTCTCTCGAAAGAAGTGAGTGGGAGGAAAGTAGAACTTGATGAGGTAACTGTACCTGCTCCCTTATTGGAAAGTAGTTCATTACAGAAATCAGTTCCTATGACAAATACACCAATTAGTGAGGAAGCTAATGATATTGATCATGAAACTTCAGATCAAGTGACTACTGGACCTCGTAGGTCTACCAGAGTAAGATCAGCACTAGAGTGGTACGGTAATCCTGTTCTGGAAGTCTTGTTACTTGATCATGATGAACCTCACGAACTATGAGGCGATGATGAGCCCAGATTCGCAAAATGGCTAGAGGCCATGAAATCGAGATGGGATCCATGTATGAGAACAAAGTATGGACTTTGGTTGACTTGCCGATGATCGGCAAGCCATTGAGAATAAATGGATCTTTAAGAAGAAGACCGACAATCGACGGTAATATTCTCGTCCATAAAGCTCGACTTGTTGCGAAAGGTTTTCGACAAGTTCAAGGGGTTGACTACGATGAGAATTTCTCACCCGTAGCAATGCTTAAGTCTGTCCGAATCATGTTAGCGATTGCCGCATTTTATGATTATGAAATTTGGCAGATGGATGTCAAAACTGCATTCCTGAATGGATTTCTGGAAGAAGAGTTGTATATGATGCAACCAGAAGGTTTTGTCGATCCTAAAGAAGCTAACAAAGTGTGCAAGATCCAGCGATCAATCTATGGTCTGGTGCAAGCCTCTCGGAGTTGGAATAAACGTTTTGATAGTGTGATCAAAGCATATGGTTTTATACAGACTTTTGGAGAAGCCTGTATTTACAAGAAAGTGAGTGGGATCTCTGTAGCATTTCTAATATTATATGTGGATGACATATTGTTGATTGAAAATGATATAGAATTTCTGGATAGCATAAAAGGATACTTGAATAAAAAAATTCAATGAAAGACCTCGGTGAAGCTGCTTACATATTGGGCATTAAGATCTATAGAGATAGATCAAGACGCTTGATTGGACTTTCACAAAGCACGTACCTTGATAAAGTGTTGAAAAGGTTCAATGTGGATCAGGCGAAGAAAGGGTTCTTGTCTGTATTACAAGGTATAAAGTTGAGTCAGACTCAATGCCCGACCACTGCAGAAGATAGAGAGAAAATGAAAGGAGTTCCCTATGCTTCAACCATAGCCTCTATCATGTATGCAATCTGTGTGTACCGACTGATGTGTGCCTTGCTATTAGTTTGGCGGGGAGGTACCAAAGTAATCCAGAGTGGGTCCTTTGGACAGCGATCAAGAACATCTGAAATACGAAAAGGACTAAGGATATGTTTCTCGTATATGGAGGTGACAAAGAGCTAGTCGTAAATGGTTACGTCGATGCAAGCTTTGACACTGATCCTGACGATTCTAAATCGCAAACCGGATACGTATTTTTATTAAACGGTGGAGCTGTAAGTTGGTGCAGTTCTAAACAAAGCGTCATGGCGGGATCTACATGTGAAGCGGAGTACATAGCTGCTTCGGAAGCAGCAAATGAAGGAGTCTGGATGAAGGAGTTCATTTCCGATCTAGGTGTTATACCTAGTGCATCGGGACCAATGAAGATCTTCTGTGACAATACAGGTGCAATTGCCTTCGCAAAGGAATCCAGATTTCACAAGAGGACCAAGCACATCAAGAGCTGCTTCAATTCCATTCGGGACCAAGTCCAAGTGGGAGACATAGAGATTTGCAAGATACATACGGATCTGAATGTTGCAGACCCGTTGACTAAGCCTCTCTCACGAGCAAAACATGATCAGCACCAAGACTCCATGGGTGTTAGAATCATTACTATGTAATCTAGATTATTGACTCTAGTGCAAGTGGGAGACTGAAGGAAATATGCCCTAGAGGCAATAATAAAGTTATTATTTATTTCCTCATATCATGATAAATGTTTATTATTCATGCTAGAATTGTCTTAACCGGAAACATGATACATGTGTGAATACATAGACAAACATAGTGTCACTAGTATGCCTCTACTTAAACTAGCTCATTGATCAAAGATGGTTATGTTTCCTAACCATAGACATGTGTTGTCATTTGATTAATGGGATCACATCATTAGGAGAATCATGTGATTGACTTCACCCATTCTGTTAGCTTAGCACTTGATCATTTAGTATGTTGCTATTGCTTTCTTCATGACTTATACAAAAGTTCCTTCAACTATGAGATTATGCAACTCCCGTTTACCGGAGGAACACTTTGTGTGCTACCAAACGTCACAACGTAACTGGGTGATAATAAAGGTGCTCTATAGGTGTCTCCAAAGTTACATGTTGAGTTGGCATAATTCGAGATTAGGTTTTGTCACTCCAATTGTCGGAGAGGTATCTCTGGGCCCTCTCGGTAATACTCATCACCTAAGCCTTGAAAGCATTGTAACTAATGAGTTAGTTATGAAATGATGTATTACGGAACGATTAAAGAGACTTGCTGGTAACGAGATTGAACTAGGTATTGGATACCGACGATTGAATCTCGGGCAAGTAACATACCGATGACAAAGGGAACAACATATGTTGTTATGCGGTTTGACCGATAAAGATCTTTGTAGAATATGTGGGAACCAATATGAACATCCAGGTTCCGCTATTGGTTATTGACCGAGAATAGTTCTAGGTCATGTCTACATAGTTCTCGAACCCGTAGGGTCCGCACGCTTAACGTTACGATGACAGTTTTATTATGAGTTTATAAGTTTTGATGTACGAAGGTTGTTGAGTCCGGATGTGATCACGGACATGACGAGGAGTCTCGAAATGGTCGAGACATAAATATTGATATATTGGACGGATATATTTGGACACGGAAAGGTTCGGATGAGATTGGGACTATACCGGAGTTCCGGGAGGTTACCGGAACCCCCCGGTAAGTATATGGGCCTTATTGGGCCTTAGTGGAAGGGAGGGAGAAGGAGTGTCGGTGTCCAAACCGGCAGATCTCGGGTAGGGGGTCCCGAACTGTGCGTCTAGGCGGATGGTAACAGGAGACAAGGGACACGATGTTTTACCCAGGTTCGGGCCCTCTTGATGGAGGTAAAACCCTACGTCCTGCTTGATTAATATTGATGATATGGGTAGTACAAGAGTGGATCTACCACGAGATCAAGGAGGCTAAACCCTAGAAGATAGCCTATGGTATGATTGCTGTAATGTATGTTGTGTCCTACGGACTAAAGCCCTCCGGTTTATATAGACACCGGAGAGGGCTAGGGTTACACAGAGTCGGTTACTATGGTAGGAGATCTACATATCCGTATCGCCAAACTTGCCTTCCACGCCAAGGAAAGTCCCATCCGAACACGGGACGGAATCTTCAATCTTGCATCTTCGTAGTCTTGGAGTCCGGCGGACGATGATAGTCTGGCTGTCCGGACACCCCTAGTCGAGACTCCTCGGTAGCCCTGAACCAGGCTTCAATGACGATAAGTCCGGCGCGCATAATGTTCGGCATTGCAAGGCGGGTTCCTCCTTTGAATAATCCGAGAGAAGATCATGAACACCGTGGATAGTGTCCGCTCTGCAAAGTAAATTCCACATTCCACCGTAGAGAGAATAAAATGTACACAAGCTCAATCTGCTGACGTATTTTGCGGCATGACATCACACCGCTACCAAGCCTTTACTTGAATCGTTTTTTATTATACCACCTCAGCACGTTTGGCGAAGCGGTTTCCTTGGCACGTCTTGTCGAAGCAGAGATCGTGTTCCCCTTATTCCAGGATTCTCATCAATACGGACGTGGGTAGCCCAACCGCGCCATTGATGGTGGCGCTTGGGAGATAAGCGAGTTTTACCAGGCTGGTGGGGGACGTATAGTCTTCGCCCGCCTATATATAAGGGATAAGGATTCACCTTTTCACCCATGCCTTCTTCCTCCTTTGCTTATCCACCTCCGCGTACTCAAGCTCCAGCGCCCAAGTTCATGCATCTCATCTCAACCTTCTCTGACCATGTCCGGAGGGGGAGGCAAATGGTTGGCTTCCACCGTTCAGGAGGAGCACATCACAAAGCTGCGCAGCGCCGGATACCTTTCCGGCGACATCGTGCACCGGCTGCCCGATGAGGGGCAGCTCATCCCTACCCCCGGGCCTCATGAGAGGATCGTTTTCCTTCCCCACTTCCTCCGCGGACTGGGCTTTCCACTTCACCCCTTTGTCCGGGGGCTCATGTTCTACTACGGCCTGGATTTCCACGATCTGGCGCCGAACTTCATCCTCAACATCTCGGCGTTCATCGTGGTGCGAAACCCTCCTCTTTATCCGCCCCACTTGACATGGCTCAAGACCTTCAATGTCAAGCGAAGGTAGCGAAGAACGCAGCGGTAGTCGGAGGCGCCATGTTGGGCAAGATGCCCAACGTCCTCACAGTTCGAAGGGGCCTTCGTGGACTCCGTCAAGGGGTGGAAATCGGGGTGGTTCTACATCACCGAGCAGCGCGACCCTCGTGGGCGCGGCCCCGAGTTTAGATCTGGTATCCCTCGCAGCTCATCTCCCGGAAAGAGAAGGGCTTGCTATGGGAGTAATTCAGCCGGAGCCGACGGGACTCGAGCTGTATCCAGTGAACAAGAAGCTCGGGCTCGTCGGCGTGGTCCAAATCATGCTCGTCCGCGGATTCTCCCATGCCAAACAGGCATTCAATCTATGGGAGTTCAATCCGAACAGCACCAGCGCTGGCGGGCTCTTCGACCTGACGTCTGAAAGGCGCTGGAGGTGCTTTGTTTAAGGCGCCAAGCCCCGCATCATGACGGAAGATCGCGGTTTCACTCACACATCCGGTGACGAGGTAAGTGATTCTACCCCTTCGAGACACTTATTGTAAATAGATTGGTTCTAAGAGGGTTTCAATTTCCCTTTTCCTTTGACAGGAATGGATGAAGAAGGCCGACCAGCTCATCTGCCCGGCTCCCATGCCAGAAGACCCAGTGGGTGCCCGTCTAGCGGGGCTGCTGGTTCCGGCACCGCATGTGGTGTCGGAGAAGAAGGCCAAGAAGGTGGCCACGGGCACTCGAAAGAGTTCCCGTTATCAGGCGTCCGACGACGAGGCGGACTCCTCCCCCGAAGACAAGGAGGAGGAAGAAGACTCTCTCCCAGAGGGGGGAGAGAGGAAGAGGAAGGCTTCCCCAACAGGGGAGGCCGAAGGGTCCAAGAGGGGGAGAACTATTCCCCCGGACAGCTCTGCCAACACCGACATTGGCGACAAGGAGTGGCCTTCAAGGGCCAGGCCTCCGGCGAGATCGTAAGTATCCGGATCCCTGATATGCAATTTCTTTAGTGTCACATAGTGTCCTACTAATGCCGCATTTTGCCCGCAGTCCGGCCGATGATGATCTCCCCGCTTCATCGAGCGGGTCGTTGGCCCTGTCGGATGTGGATTCCCTTCCGACTGCCTCTACCCCCCGCGCCGATGAGGATGCCGAGGTGGGTTCCCAGAGAGGGACCCATCAGGAGGAGGCTATGGAGGCGCCGCAAGGCAGCCTCACGGACTTTGCGCCGGACTCTACGCTGGTACCTGCAGTGGTTCCAGAGTCCGGCAGGCGGCCCCTTCAAAAGAAGGGCAAGACCGTGGCGCCAGCGTATCTCCGTCAAGCGGGGCGCGGACAACTTCTTTGGGCGCTCAAAGGCGCTTCCATCGAGGAAGAACACCGCCTTGTTATGAGTGCGGTGATTGAAAGGTTCAGCTCGCCAAGAGCGGGCTGACCAAAACTTCGCATAGCCTTCTAACAGGCTTTGAGGTAAGAAGTTAAAATTATGTAATGTAATACCACATAGACAGTAGCCCCTGATGCTCGGTTCGGTGTTCGGAAAGGAAAGCCGGACTGAGGATCTAAAAAGATATTCACAGGTTGCTAATAAATTATGTCAATATGGGTTTGTAGGTTGTGCTGCTGACCTCTGCCGCACTGACTGCGGAGGTTGGTGCATTAAAGCAGGATCTCGAGCGGTCCGAGCGAGAGCTCGGCCATGCTAAGAGGCAGCTCGAGGACAAAGAAGGTGAGTAGCACCACTTTGAAATTTTACCTTATAGAAAAGGATGTTGGTTGCAATAAAATTAACAAGGATAATATGTGTACTGCAGGGGCCACAAAAGAGGTGGCAGCTCTGAAGGAGGCTATGTTCGTGACGAGCAAAGGCGTCTTGACCTGAAACAGCAGAGCGAGAAAAGCAGGAGGCACATGTGGCGGTAGTGCGGTAAGAGCTCCAGGCTCTCATGGAGAAGCATGAGAGTTTGGAGCGTGACTCCAAGACTCGAGAGTCCGAGCTCGCCTCGGCTCTCGAAAGTGCCAAGTCCGCCAAGGCCGAGGCCCGTAAGGCCCTTTAGGAGGTTGAATATGTGAAGAAGATAGCGGCGGGTAAGCCATTTTTCATGCAAAGCAAGCATGTTAATGTAAACTACCTGACACTTACCGCATTCGGAGCTCTCGAGGGCATTTGCAGATCTGCCGTGCAATGTATCGATGCGCCGCATTCTACCGTGGCGGAGGGAGCTCAGCGGAGAAGGTCTTACGGTCTCGATCGCCGAGGCCGGCCATCCAGTGCCCCCAAGCGACCAGGTGAAGCAGTGGTCGAGCTCCTAAGGTAGCTGAGGAGGCCATGAAGGGCCTTATAGTCCGGTGTGGCTGGACAGGCCATGCACAGGAGGTACTTGACCTCGTCAGCGGGCTGGTGGATCGTGCCCCGGTGGATGTCATCAGCGCTCGCATGTATTGAAGGTGCTCGTCGGGCCCTTGCCAGCGCAAAGGTGCTGCTAGGGCAGGCTAGATGCGGAGAAGCTTCTTCTTGACCCGCCGCCACGTAAAGGAGTATCGTCGCCGAGATGTATTATAAGACTGTCTGAAGGGTGCCCGCAATATTGCGGATGAATGCCCCAGAGATGTAATTATTGAGTAAAAACTCGCTGTGTATTGTCCTGTGCGCTGAAAACTTAGTTCATATGCGCTTTAAGCAACGCTTGTTTAATTTAAAATATTACCTTCTGTGCAGCCGTTTATTAAATTTGAGAGATGGCAAGTCGTTGGCTTCAGCCCCCGAGCCACAAGTGCTGGGGTGTTCGGGATAACTTGAGCACTCTTGTTCCCATTTTTGGGTCCATCTAGGGAGGCGCTCAACACAACGAACAAGGCAACCGGACTTATAATGCTTGAACACTCTCACTTAGCAATAGAATCCTATAATTTTAAATTTCAGCGAAGCCCCTAGTATTCGGAAGACCGAATTCGGGGCGCTATCCACGCCTTCGTCGGACATTATCCGGAACTTCGCTCGAAGCAGCGTGAGTCTTTAGGGACCCGAAAAGACCTCTCGAACAGCGACCAGTCTCTCGCCTTATCATGCCGGTCAGCTTTAGCTTTCTCCACTGAGGCGCTCGCCCAGCTCAACCGGGGCGCAATCGCAGTGGTTCTCCCAGTGCCACCTTAGCCGGCGAGCGGGCGTAAGGCACCAAAAGCGTGGGGCAGGCAAACCCAACTATTAACCCAAGACATAATTGAGCCGATTCATATAATGCTATAAGTTAGGGTGCCGCACTTGTGAAAGTGTTCGGACTTATCTCACCATAATGCGGGGAACATAAGCCCCTGGTGTATTCGGCCGTACCAGTAATATACGGGTGCGAGATGCCATTAATGAACATATGTGTAAAGTAATGCAATAACAGGCAAAAAATGTTGCATTATTTATTTAAAAAATTCTGCTATGAGTGCGGAATGATACAAATAGTGCGGTAAGCAAGCGATTGGACTAATCAAACATGTCCCCCTCCAGGGATGGGCTGCGGACTGGTGGATATAATCAAATTTAATGCTCGTAATGGAGACCACCTGAGTGTTTATCGCAGTCTTCTTTCTTCCCTGGCTGTTGCATCGTGAGTTCGGCGGGTCCGCCGCCGGACAGGGCCTCTGGTGAACGGAGTCCTGTGTACATAAAGAAAAAAAAGGAGTGACACACTTGTGAGCCCCTGGTGTGGTCGAGCCGCACTCTGGGTCTGTTGTGGTCGTGCCCCTTCCCCTAGGCCCATGGTATCTCCAGAGCGTAATGATGACGCGGAGGGTTGGTCTTGCAATTATGCAAGGGCTGGGGTTGGGGCCGCATTGCTACGCGTGCTCGGAACGTGCCAGGTGGTCCTGGTTGATGTTGCTCCGGGCGCGTTTAGCCGTGTCCGGCCGTTTAACGATCGGACTCGAATATTTCCTTAAAAGGATGCTCTGTAGTTCTGCCGCGAGAGCCGCTGTGTGTTCCTCCGTTCGGAGGGAGCGTTCCGTATTTCCATTGACCGTGATGACTCCACGAGGGCCTGGCATCTTGAGCTTGAGGTATGCGTGTCGCGGTACGCGTTGAACTTTACAAACGCTGGTTCGTCCGAAAGCAGGCGTGATAGCCGCTGCGGAATGGGACTATGTTGAAGATTAACTCCTCGCTCTGGAAATTGTCCGGGGATCCGAAGACCACTTCCAGTGTGACTGAGCCTGTACAATTGGCCTCAACACCTGGTATGACGCCTTTGAAGGTCGTCTTTGTAGGTTTAATCCTTGAGGGGTCTATGCCCATCTTGCGCACTGTATCCTGATAAAGCAGGTTCAGGCTACTGCCGCCGTCCATTAGGACTCTCGTGAGGTGAAATCCATCGACGATTGGGTCTAAAACCAATGCGGCGAATCCGCCATGGCGGATACTGGTCGGATGGTCTCTTCGATCGAAAGTGATCAGGCAAGAGGACCATGGATTGAACTTAGGGGCGACTGGATCCATCGCATATACGTCCCTTAGTGCACGCCTCCGCTCCCTCTTGGGTATATGGGTCGCGTATATCATGTTCACCGTCCGCACTTGTGGGGGGAAACCCTTCTGTCCTCTATTGTTCGGCAGTCGGGTCTCCTCCTCGTCGTCGCTGTGCAGCCCCTTGTCATTGTTTCCGGCAATTAACTTGCCTGCCTGCTTGAACACCCAACAATCTCTGTTGGTGTGATTAGCTGGCTTTTCAGGGGTGCCATGTATCTGGCATGAGCGGTCGAGTATTCGGTCCAAATTGGACGGACCCGGAGTGGTTCTTTTGAATGGCTTCTTCCGCTGACCGGGTTTGGAGCCTCGGAATCCGGCGTTGACTGCCGTATCCTCCTTGTCATCGCCGTTAATGCGGCGTTTATTTTTGTTTCGACGCGACCTGCCATTGTGGTCCTTGGTATCCGGACTGCCAGAATTTTCTTGAGGTTGTTGCTGCGAGCTAGCCAGCTATCCTCTCCCACACGAAGCGGGTCATTAATGATGTGAGGGCTGCCATGGATTTCGCTTTTCTGTCCTAGGTGCGGGCTAGCCACTCGTTGCGGATGTTATGCTTGAAGGCTGCGAGGGCCTCTGCATCCGGACGGTCGGCGATTTGATTTTTCTTTGTAAGAACCGTGTCGAGAATTATCCGGCGATTCGTCTGGCTGTTGAATTATGTGGCTTAGGTCATCGGCGCCTCGGTGGTCGCACATATGTGCCTGGAAGTTGTCGAGGAATGCGGCTTCCAGGTCTTCCCAACACCCAATTGACTCTGCGGCAAGCTGTTAAGCCAATGCCGAGCTGGTCCTTTAAGCTTGAGTGGGAGATACTTGATGGCGTAGAGATCGTCGCCGCGGGCCATATGGATGTGAAGGAGATAATCTTCGATCCAAACCGCGGGGTCTGTTGTGCCATCGTAGGATTCAATGTTTACGGGTTTAAACCCTTCGGGGATTTGATGATCCATTTCGTCAGTGAAGCTTAGCGGGTGTGCGGCGCCTCTATATTGAGCAATATAACGACGTAGCTCGAGAGAGCGTTTTCTGCTGTGTTCGGCCCAGCCGGAGTTATTGTATCTGGCGCGACGGTATTTGTCGTGGGTCGTGGGGCGCCCACGTGATCCATAGATGGATCTGGATTGCCTTGCTTTGTCCTCCAATATATCTCGCAAGTCCGGCGCGTTCCCTCTTGGCTTCGTACTTTTGGAGCGATGCCGGGGTACGGTCTTGGTGGAGGGCCTGGATGCCTCTCTGTCTCGGCCACGGGGTGGTCGGTCAGCCGTATTGTGCGCTGGCGATGAAGGTATGTATGTTTCCTCCTCTAATCGGGGGAGCAACTTGCGTCTTGGGTAGCTTTTGGAGGCGTTCGAGTTCATACTCTTGACGCGAGGACCTCGGTCCATCGATCGGCCAGCAGAGTCTGATCAGCTTGAAGCTGCTTTGCTACTTTTCTTTAGGCTATTTGCCGTGGCGATAAGCCTGCGTTTAAACGCTCTTGTTCGACGGGATCCTCGGGCACGAATTAATTCGTCGTTGAGGCTTGCCTGCGTCTTGGAGGGAGGTATATAATTATCATCCTCGACCTCTTAAATGCCGCCTCTCGTGAGGCTTGCTTCCACATCCTCTGCGCTGAATCCTGCTTGAGAGGATTATCTTCGGCACTCTCGTGGTATTATTATCTCCTGTGCCTGAATCTCCATTCTTGCTGTGGCGGGATTTAGAGCGGCGCCGCTAACATCGGCGCTTGGGCTGTTTCTTTGAGGAATCTACCTCCGCTGCTTCTTCGCCGTCCCCCTCTTTTGGGGTGTCCACCATGTATATGTCATATGACTAGGTGGTCTTCCATTATACTATGGCGCTGGTTCTTGTTAAATCTCGGCATCGTCGTCCATACCGTCGATGTCCTCGGAGTCGTAGTCTAGCATGTCTGTTAGATCGTCGACAGTGGCTACAAAGTTGGTGGTGGGTGGGCTTTGAATTTCTTCGTCGTCCGTATCCCAACCGAACTGGCCATAGTCCAGCCAGGTCTCTCCGGATAGCGAGAGATGTTTTAGCGAATTTAGGATGTCGCCAATGGGCGAGTGTTGGAAGATGTCCGCGGCGGTGAATTCCATAACCGGCGCCCAATCAAATTCGATTGGCAAGGGCGTGGGAGGTCCGGAGTCTGGTGGGGATTCCGGCACCTCGGAGTCACGAGCTTCGCAAGGGACAAGGTTAGTGTTTGGCTCCATCACCATGGAAGTTGCAGCCCCCGAGGCGGTGTCCAACCACCAGTCCTCGATCTGGGCAATCGGCTCCGGACTAAGGGCCGGAGTGGATTCTTGTGCGGCCATCAAGGCACTGTTCAGCGGCAGAGCTAGATCATGCCCATCGTAACAGTGCGGCACGCTTGGCTATGGTTCGAGCCCGTCGAAGATCAAGTCCCCGCGGATGTCGGCCGTGAAGTTTAGGCTCCCGAACGACTCGACGGCGGGCGTAGCTTCGATCTGCTCCGGATGGCCAAGTGAATTAGCCCGCGATCGGAAGCGCCCGAATCTGAAGATCTGTCCGGGAGAAAAGTCTCACCACTGGACAGCGTTGTTGATTGAAGAAGCCATCGAGCCTATCGGTGGCGACACGGAGGAACTCTCGGAAAGCACCAATGTCGGTGTCAAAACCGGCGGATCTCGGGTAGGGGTCCCGAACTGTGCGTCTAGGCGGATGGTAGCGGAGACAAGAGACACGATGTTTTACCGGGATCGGGCCCTCTTGATGGAGGTAAAACCCTACGTCCTGCTTGATTAATATTGATGATATGGGTAGTACAAGAGTGGATCTAACACGAGATCAAGGAGGCTAAACCCTAGAAGCTAGCCTATGGTATGATTGCTGTAATGTATGTTGTGTCCTACGGACTAAAGCCCTCCGGTTTATATAGACACCAGAGAGGGCTAGGGTTACACAGAGTCGGTTACAATGGTAGGAGATCTACATATCCGTATCGCCAAGCTTGCCTTCCACGCCAAGGAAAGTCCCATCCGGACACGGGACGGAATCTTCAATCTTGCATCTTCATAGTCTTGGAGTCCGGCGGACGATGATAGTCTGGCTGTCCGGACACCCCCTAGTCCAGGACTCCCTCAAGGAGCAAAGGAGGGGGCGCGCCCCCCCAAGCCCAATCCGAATTGGGAGGGGGGCCGGCACCCCCTTTCCTTCTTCCCTCCCCTCTCTTCCTTCCCTCTCCTACTCCTAATAGGAAAGGAGGGCCAAACCTACTTGGAGTAGGTTTGCCCACCCTAGGGAGCGCCTCCCCTCTTGGCCGGCCCCCTCCTCCTCTCCCCCTTTATATACGGAGGAGGGGGCACCCCATAGACACACAAGTTGATCTACGGATCGTTCCTTAGCCGTGTGCGCTGCCCCCCTCCACCATATTCCACCTCGGTCATATCATCGCGGAGTTTAGGCGAAGCCTTGCGCCGGTAGAACATCATCATCGTCACCACGCCGTCGTCTTGTGGAACTCATCGGACGCTCGCTGGATTGAAGTCCGCGGGACGTCATCGAGCTGGACGTGTGCTGAACACGGAGGTGCCGTACGTTCGGTGCTTGGATCGGTCGATTCGTGAAGACGTACGACTACATCAACCACGTTGTCATAACGCTTCCGCTTAACGGTCTACGAGGGTACGTAGACAACACTCTCCCCTCTCGTTGCTATGCCATCACCATGATCTTGCGTGTGCGTAGGAATTTTTTTGAAATTACTACGTTTCCCAACAGTTTCATCCTCAGGCAACTCGCCACGGGACATGTAAGCCAAATATGGCACTGTCCAGTCTGGGATGACGTGAATAGCCGCCACAAATTGTGCTTCCGGGTCTGGAACAGCCAAGTCTTCCTCTGTAGGCAACTTGACAGAAGGGTTATGCAAGAATATCCAAGAAAGTGTTAGGTGGCACCGGCTTACGCTGAGACCCCAACCGTCTTAAAGCATCAGCCACTTCATTCTTTCTGCGATCAGTGTGCTCCACTTGATAACCCTTGAAGTGCCCAGCAACAGCATCAACTTCACGGCGAGAAGCCGCCATGAGGGGATCCTTGGAATCCCATTTGTCTGAGACTTGTTGAGCCACCAAATCTGAGTGCCAAAACACCTCTCCTGGCTTAAGCTCATCTCCTTAGCCATTCGAAGACCATGGAGCAAGGCCTCATACTCAGCTGCATTGTTAGTTCAGGGAAACATCAACCTTAGCACATAAGAAAATTTGTCACCTTGAGGGGAAGCTAAAACAACTCCAGCCCCCGAGCCCTCCAATGGCCTGGACCCATCAAAGTGAATAGTCCAATATATGTTGTCCGACTTCTCTTTAGGCATCTGCAGCTCTGTCCAATCGTTGATGAAATCCACCAGTGCTTGAGACTTGATAGCAGTGTGTGGCACATACTTTAAACCATGAGGCCCAAGCTCAATGGCCCACTTGGTGACTCGTCCTGTGGCTTCTCTATTTTGAATGATATCTCCTAAAGGAGCAGAACTGACCACAGTGATGGAATGACCCAGAAAATATTGTTTAAGCTTCTGGCTGGCCATGAACACCCCATAAACAAGCTTCTGCCAATGTGGATATCTCTGCTTGGACTCAATAAGCACCTCACTGATGTAGTAAACCGGACGTTGAACCGTATATTCTTTGCCAGCCTCCTTGTGCTCCAACACAATGGCCACACCAACAGCGCGTGTGTTAGAAGCCACATATAACAATAATGGCTCCTTATCAATGGGAGCAGCAAGAACTGGCGGCTCAGCTAGCTGCCTCTTCAAATCTTCAAATGCATCGTTAGCAGCATCACTCCAGACAAAGTCGTCTGTTTTCTTCATCATATGATACAGCGGTATAGCCTTCTTGGCTAACCAGCTTAAGGCAGCAATACGACCCGCCAAATGCTGAACATCATTGATACACGCCGGCTTAGCCAAGGAGGTGATGGCCTTGATCTTCTCCGGGTTAGCCTCAATGCCTCTATTAGAAACCAAAAAAACCCAAAAGCTTGCGTGCTGGCACACCAAAAACGCACTTGCCAGGTTAAGCATCATCTTGTAGACCCGGAGATTATCAATGGTTTCCTTCAAATCATCTATCAAGGTATCCTTCGCTCTAGACTTCCACAATGTCGTCCACATAAGCATGAGCATTGCGCCCAATCTGATTGTGAAGACAGTTCTGCACACATCGCTGATAAGTCGCCTGGGCACTCTTGAGCCCAAAAGGCATAGACAGATAGCAGAAGGCTCCAAAAGGAGTAATAAAAGCCGTCTTCTCCTGGTCCTTGACTGCCATCTTGATCTGATGATAACCAGAATAAGCATCCAAAAAGCTCAAACACTCACAACCCGCCGTAGCATCAATGATTTGATCAATACGAGGGAGAGCAAAAGGATCAGCCGGACAAGCCTTGTTTAAGTCTGTGTAATCCACACACATACGCCAGGTGCCGTTCTTCTTAAGCACTAGCACCAGGTTAGCCAACCACTCCGGATGAAAAACTTCAACAATGAACCCGGCCACCAAGAGCCGGGCCACTTCCTCACCAATGGACTTACGCCTCTCCTCATTGAACCGCCGAAGAAACTGCTTGACCGGCTTAAATTTTTGATCAATATTGAGAGTGTGCTCAGCGAGTTCTCTCGGTACACCTGGCATGTCAGAAGGTTTCCATGCAAAGATGTCCCGGTTCTCACGGATGATCTCGATGAGCGCGCTTTCCTATTTGGGATCCAAGTTAGCACTAATACTGAACTGCTTAGATGAGTCGCCAGGAACAAAATCAACTAGCTTGGTGTCATCAGCCGATTTAAACTTCATAACCGGCTCATGCTCTGTGGTTGGCTTTTTCAAAGACGTCATGTCCGCCGGGTCAACATTGTCCTTGTAAAACTTCAACTCATCTGTTGCACAGACAGACTCAGCGTAAGCAGCATCGCCTTCCTCACATTCCAGGGCTATCTTCCGACTCCCATGCACTGTGATGGTTCCCTTATGACCCGACATCTTGAGTTGCAGATAAACATAAACATGGCCGTGCCATGAACTTTGCATAAGCCAGCCGTCCAAACAGAGTGTGATACGGGCTTTTGATTTTGACCACTTCAAAAGTTAACTTCTCAGCCCAGGAATCATGCTCATCTCCAAAGGCCACCTCCAGCTCAATCTTACCCACTGGGTACGCCGACTTACCACGCACCACTCCATGGAAAACAGTGTTGGACGTCTTAAGATTTTTATCAGTCAACCCCATGCGACGGAAAGTCTCATAATAAAGGATGTTGATGCTACTGCCTCCATCCATGAGCACTTTAGTGAATTTATATCCACCAACTTGAGGCGCCACCACCAAGGCTAAATGACCCGGGTTGTCAACCCAGGGAGGGTGATCCTCTCTACTCCACAGAATAGGCTGCTTAGACCACCGCAAGTAACGAGGAACTGCCGGCTCAACAGCGTTCACAGCCCTCTTATGAAGCTTCTGGTCCCGCTTACACAAACTGGTGGTAAACACATGATATTGTCCACTACTCAGCTGCTTTGGATTACTCTGATATCCGGATTGCTGCTACTGCTGACCCCCCCTGGCCGGATTGCTGGTTATAACCACCCTGGTTGCCTTGATTATCTCCACCCTGATTATTTTGGTGGTTCTGAAAGCCGAAATTAGAGCCACCACCTCCATAACCCGGGCCATGAAAACTGCCGCCGCCCGAGCCACCGCCCAGTCCATGATTGCTGTCAAACATGTTAGAGTTCTTGAAAGCCTTCATGATCGTACAATCCTTCCACGGGTGAGTGGTCGGTTTCTCCTGAGTGCCATACCTTGGACAGGGCTCATTTAGCAACTGCTCAAGAGTGGGACCTGACTCGCCAGAACGAGGAGGCGGCCTCCCCTTACGTCGTTGATTGTTGCCCTGCGCATTTGTGTTAGCCACAAACTCCGAGCTACTATCAGCCTTACATTTGTTATTGCCACTTCATTCGCCGGGTTATGCTGAGGGCCCTTAGCGTTGCCATTCTTCTTTACCTTCCCTGTCTTCTCATCGTCAGACTCAGGCTCCTTGGTACTATCAGAGTCGGCATATTTGACTAGAGCCGCCATCAGCTGGCCCATGTCATTATAATCGCGCTTGAGCCGCCCCAGCATCTGTTTCAGAGGCTCAAAACAGCAATTTTTCTTCAACATTAAGACTGCAGAGCCGGCGTCCATCTTATCGGATGAGTGTATGATTGCTTTGACCCGTCGCACCCAATGGGTCGTGGATTCACCCTCCTCTTGGTTGCAATTAGTCAAGTCCACAATTGACATGGGTTGCTTGCATATGTCTTTAAAGTTCTGAATAAACCGGGCCTTTAACTCTGCCCATGAACCAATGGAATTAGGTGGCAGCCCCTTCAACCAAGTATGGGCCGTTCCATCCAGCAACAAGGTGAAGTACTTGGCCATTGCAGCGTCACTGACTTCCAGTAGCTCCATAACCATCTCGTAGCTTTCAATCCATGCCCCACGGGGTAAGTTGGCCGTGTAATTAGGCACCTTTCGAGGTCCCTTGAAATCCTTGGGAAAATGCTCATTACGCAGAGTCGGTACCAAACAAGGTACGCCCGCAATCCTAGAGGTCACGCCTGCCTCAGTTGAAGTCGTCGGATAAACCGGAAGGGGCTGATAAGCCGCCTGCTGAGTCGCCCGCTCGGCTTCCTAACGCAATCTGTCCTGATCAACTACGTTAGGAACTCCATCACGTGTCGGGTCATACCCGCGCGGCTGGTCACGGCGCCGTGCATTGCTTGAAACGGCTGGTATGTCCATGTGCCTGCTATAGCTTCGGCTTGGGCGAGGGGTGGAATGAATCCTGTCTCGAATATAAGAATACGCCTCCTGTTGTGCCAGAGTTGTCTGAAGAAGTTCTCTGACCCTTCGTGTTTCAACCGCCATCGGAGAGTCGCCATCCACCGGGAGAGCCGCCAATCGTGCCGCCGCAGCGATCATGTTCTCCAAAGGGTTAGAATAATGACCGTGGTGGCGGTACATGGTGAGTGGAGCAGCATTGAGACGAGGGGTTCCGTCACACGATGAACCGGCGTCAGCCGGCATTGCATCGGTTTACCTCCGCGGATTCTTGGGCCTGCACGGGCATGTGGAAGAGGTTTCTAGGCTCATAAACCGTAGGCAGACGGGACTGAGCCTTCTGGTGCCTTCTCCTCATGATCTCATTTGATGCGTTCTGATCCATCGTAAGCTGAAAAGCCCCTGATTGAATCTGTTGGGCCGGAGCATGCAAATCCACCCGCTCTGCGGGCATCCGGACGTCCTCTGCCGCCAAGTTCTCCTTGGCTTATACTACCTCTTCACGTAACTGCGCCACTTCCACATCATGTTGAGCTTGATCCGCCAGATTGACCACGGCGCTTAACAGAGCTGTCATCTTATCCATTAAAGCCATCAGGACCTGAGCCGACGGGCGCACAGGGCCTCCTGCCTCGGCTGCCGTCACTGCTGCTGACCTGAAAGTCATTGCTGCCACAACCGTAGAGTTCTGCCCGGGTTGCGTGCCAGCCATGAAGATCCCGACTCTGTTCGGCGGCTCAAAGGGGTCCGGAATACTGTTGCCATTGGAACAACCCCCTAGCCCGCCATCTTGCAGTTGATACAACGAATCCGTCTCACTCGTGGATGACTCACCATCAGAGTAGATGGCCGTCTCACTGCCAGACACAGATCCTTCAGAAAATTCCCCTCCATGGATGCATCCCACGAAGGCACGCTTCACGGCGGGTTGAGCTCGTGCGGGTCTCGCACGTTGAGCCGTCTCGACGATGTCGGTGCAGATGTCCGGCTCAGGGCCTGGCTCACCGATCTTGCCGATGAAGACGTGGATCCCGCCGAAGGGGACCCGGTACCCGTACTCAATTGAGCCAGCCTCGGGGCCCCAGCCCGTGTCGTCGATGTAGAGCTTCCCGCGATGACTCTTGGTCATCCGACCCACAGCGTATCCTTTGAGCCCTTCGAAGTTGCCCTTCAAGAACTCAAATCCACCATGCGCTGGCCCCATGGTGGGCGCCAACTGTCGTGGAAACGTCACGGCAGATGTCCTAGCAAAAGGACTTAGTCGTGGAGCCATCGCAACTAGGAAGCTTAAAGGGGTTAAAACGGGACAAAGGACACGTGAGTTTATACTGGTTTGGCCCCTTGAGGTGAAGGTAATGGCTTAATCCAGTTTGAGGTGGGATTACTTATGTCTCGATTACCAGGGAGCGAATTCGCTTGACCTAGTTCTCGATCTGATGTTACTTGTCCTGAACCGCCGCCGGGTCGTCCCTTTATATACAAAGGTCGACGCCCAGCGGCTCACGGAGTCCTGGCCGGCTCATAAATAGTGTTCGGCTCGGTGACTATCTATTCCTGCCTTAAATACAAGTGATACACATATGGCGGTTTATCTCTACGGGCCTTAAGCCGCCTTTGGGCCTTGGGCCCTAAACTGAACCGCCATATTCAAGTATCGTCTTAGGCTTCATATTATGAATCGCCATAGGTATAACCCGGCCCCTCCTGGGCGGGTCATACCCAATAGTTATATCCCCAACAGCCGGCGAGGTAGGGCGCGACCGACGTGGTGATGGGGCGCGGCCAGCAGGGACGGGGCGCGGCCGACGGGCGACCCGGCATGACCGGAGGGCGACGGGGCGCGGCCGACAGGGTTGGGTGCGACCGGCTAGGGGAAGGGGCAGTAGCGGCCGGACCGGAAGAAGGAGCTCTTTATCCCAGTTTTACAGTTTGTTTTACAATATTTGTTCGGCCGTAGCTAAAATGAACCCTTAAAATGCATTTTTCTCGACCTGTATCCCAGTTTTACAGTTTGCGATTTTAAGGGGTCTGCTACAGATGCTCTAAGAGCATTTTCAGCCACGCACCTCTAATTTGACCCTCGAACGCCCGCGGACGCGTCCGGTCAGTGACCGGGCGTGTCTGTTTTGTGGTCCTACCTTTTCGTCCGCGCAGCCACACTTCTCATATTTGTTCTCATATGTCCGATCACTTGCACGTGGTTGATGGAAAAAAAGAGAGATAAAGAAAAGAATGAATAATGAAAGAGAAAAGGTGATCCGGGGTGGGGTCGCGTCATACGTGGCGGACCGACCGGACGTGCCAGGGCGCGTCCGTGAGCCCTCATATTGTCCTCTGATTTGAGATGGATATGAGGGGTGCCGGTTAGTTCAGACGTTTGAGACGGATATGGGGGGTCTGGTTGGGTCATATTTTTGTGTCCGGTCACTAACCGAACGGCCTGCCCGGGTTTTTGAGATGGATATGAGGTGTCCGGTTGTAGATGCTCTAAGACGTTTCGGATCAATGGGGAGTATAGAACAAGACATCACGGTCCGATCTTCTTGTGTTCTCTTGCTTGAGCTGCAACAGAGGATAATCTAGATTCCTGGAACGGAAATACAGTAGTGTTTTTCTATTTCTCCTTGTCCAATTTGAAGAAGCTTGAATGGCCCAAGGTTTGTCCTTAATGGAAATTCTCTGGCCGTGACATTTCCAAAGTGAATCTTTGCTGTGTAGTTTGTAGGTTTTTCTTTGGGGAGGAGCATTTGTAGATTGTCACTCAAACGGTATGGGTTGACATTTATAACAAAGAATATAAACATCAACTATAAATTTAGAAATAAATAATACAAACATTTTTGCCTCAAGGGCATAGAAAAAAATGTCCAATGTGAAGAATGTTCGTACAGTCGAAACGAACAATTTTAATATTTGGGTCATCGCCATCCGATCTCATCTCGGGGGCTGAAACTGTGCTCGGAGTACTAAGAATTGGTATTCTAATACTGTTTTTATGATTATGTCACCAAGACGACCCCGGATGAAATGGCGTTCTACATGGAATGTGTTCGCCTTGACGAGGCGATTGATTTTGGTACCCAAATCATCTCAATCTGAGGTCGTATGCTATTTGTAGAGTCAAAACATGATCAGGCTAAAAAATCAAGTTGGGTAAATCCGACTGAATATGCGTGAAAGAGAAGAGTCCGAACGCAGTCATTAAGAGTGCGAAGGATGCGCTCAGCACGACCGTTCTGCTGCAAGGTGTACGGGCAAGTGAGACGAAAAATCGTGTCATGTGTGGCGAGAAGATCGCAGACAGCGGTGTTGTCAAACTCCTTCCCGTTGTCTGTCTGCAACGCAAGAATGGGTCGGCCAAACTGCGTGCGGACATAAGAGTAGAAACCGACAAGAGTGGAGATAACGTCCGACTTGCGGCGCAACGGGAAGGTCCACACATAATGCGAAAGATCATCAAGGATAACAAGATAATAAAGAAAGCCCGTGTTACTTGCAACAGGAGATGTCCAAACATCACTATGAATCAACTCAAACGGGTACGATGCAACAAAGGAAGAAGCCCTAAATGGAAGACGAGCATGTTTGCCAAGGCGGCATGCATGACACAAGTGATCCTCGTTCTTATTACACGTGAAAGAAAAACTCCGAAGTATGTGGCGAAGGGTGGCATGATTAGGATGACCCAGCGGCGTGCGTAGATCCACTCCGTGGCGAGAGCGATAGGCGGCGGAAGTGGTGGAGGCGGCGGAGTGAACCGGGTAGAGCTCATCGGGCTGTCACATCGGTGGAGCACCATCCGCGTCGAAGTCCTTAACAGAAAAATCACATTCGTCAAATTCAGCGGTCACGGATTTTCACGTGTAAGAAACGAACGGAAACAAGATTTTTAATAAGATCAGGAGAAACAAGAATATTAGACATGGATATAGGAGTGGAGTTAGGCGGAAAATATGTATGTCCAATATGGGTGATAGGAAGAAAGAACCGTCACCGACGGTGATGCGTTGGAGGTGTGGACAGGGTGAGCAGTATGGAGGTTACGAGTGCGCCGCCATATGAGCGGTGGCGCCACTGTCCATGTACCACCGCCGCCGCCGGTGTAGCTGGACGGGAGGGGCGGTGTGAGAGCCGCCAGAGAGCCGGGTCCCACGGCGCCCGGTGGGAGGGCAGCGCAGACGTCGAGGCTGCAGCGGCAGCCCGCTGGCGGCGGTTATGCCCGTAGGGCACCGCATAGGGCTGCGGCGCGGCGTACGCCTGGTGTGGCGGAGGCCGAGGGCGAAAGACCGGAGTAGGAGCCCGTGGAACCGGCATGGAATAGGCGTGGGCGACGCGGTCCACGGTTCGACCGGCGTACCGCAGGCCGCCCCGGGAGCGGTTGCTGCTGGCGTGGTGCTCCTCCTGAGCACCGCCATCGCCACCGCCGCCTCCACCTTGCGGCCACCCGGCCGCCGCGACGGCCTCCTCCATTGGCCGCCCGGCTGGGGCGGCGGAAGGGGCTGGTGGGGCGGGCGGAAGCTCTGGCGGAAGCGGGCACCGCTGCTGGGGCGGCGGCTGGCGGGGCTGGGCGGGCCGAACCCCGCGGTGCCGCAACAAGGGCGTGTGGGTGGCGCGTGTCCGGGCCGCCCGCATCCGGCGTTCCTCCAGCTTGAGTCGCGACCACCTTGCCAAAGGTGGGCTCCGGGATGAGGGTGAGGTTGGGCGGCGTTCGAAGTCCTCGTTGAGGCCGCCGAGAGGGTGCTGATGAGGAGCTCGTCACCAATCTTCTCCCCCAGATCACGGAGCTCATCGGCGAGCTTCTTGAGGCGCATGCAAAAATCATCGATGGACGAGTCAAGTTGCTGGCACCCGTAAAACTCACCATAGAGGAGGACCTTGCGCTGCAGCCGATTGTCGGTGAAGAGGCCGTTGAGCTTGGTCCAGACCGCATGGGCGTCGTCCTCGTCGTTCACCACGGTGTGGAAGATATCGCTGAAGATGGTGAGGTAGAACCAGCGGATGATAGTGGCGTCGAGGATCATCCACTCCTCGTCGTGGATCATGAGCGCGGAGTCCACGGTGCCGTCCACGTGGCCGTGAAGGAGGTACTCACGGAACACGAGCGAAAAATACCGCTTCCACGCGGAGTAGGAGGCGGTGGTGTGGTCAAGCTTGACCGGGCGCGCCATGGATGTTGAGATCGCGGACGAGGGTGACGTCGGGACCGCGAGCGGGTTGGAGACGGTAGAGGAGGAGGAGCTCATGATGGCGGCGGTGGTGGGGTTAGAAGCGCGTCGCGGTTTGGGAGCGCACGGGTTGGGAGGCGGTCGCGGCGGCGGCCTTGGGACGGTAGGCGGCGGCGGCGGGGCGGGCGGGCGGGCGGGTGCGCGGTGGTGGAGCGGAAGCGGTGCGATGGCGGCGGCTCGGGACGGGAGGCGGCGGCGGCTCGGGGACGGAGGCGGCGGCGGCTGCTTGGCGGGCGGGCAGGCGCGGCGGTGATTAGCGCGGCGGCGGCGGCCTAGGGTGTGCGGCGGTGGCCGCGGCTGGTGACGGCGGCGGCGGCGGCGGCTAGGGTTAGGACCATACTGCGATAGATACCATGTGGAGAGACAAATTATGGCTGTGCAATCGCGATATATTGATCGGTGCACCAGGCACGTATATATAAGTACAGAGGTGGGCCACAACCTCAACTATACAGGGAAAACAGGAGGTGGGCCCTACAAACACATATACACGTACACAATATACTCAACATGTTCAAATCGGAGTGAAATCCAGTCGGGGAATCCGAGTAAAACCAGTCGGGTAATCCGACTGAAGTCCAGCGGAGTAAATATTATGTCTCCTGACTGAAGCATCCAAGCGAAGGGACAAAAATCCGATTAAAGCATCCCAAGTTCGACTGGAGTCGCGTAATTCAGCCTGATGCTAAAAATGGCCCCGTAAAGACATACATATGATCTCTGATGAAAAAGTGTTTAACACGGAAGTTGTGCATGTCAACGAAATGGTCAACAATGCTTTTGGCAGTCATCACCATTTGAGTTAGTATGTGACCTACAGTGTTCCTAGAAGTACTGATCAGTCTAGTTGGACGCGTGACAGATTCTGACCTGAAGCTAAATATTGACCCTTAGAGGCACCAAGATGGCCTTATATGGAAAAGTGATCGACACGAGAATTATTCGTCTCATCGAGGAACACAAATTTGATGTTTGGATCATCTCAATCTATGTTTCTATGCAACTTCTACGGCCCGCGCGAGGAGCAGGACTATGCATAATCCCTCGGGAGCATGCCAACTGAGTGAACATATGCACAGTCACTCGGGAATTTGTCAACTGAGTGAACATATGCAATTTCTTTAGCGATTTCAAGATCTCGACTCAAGGGGCGAGTGGATATTCCGGTCTTCAAAACCTAGTATGACATGGTCATTTTTAGGTGTCCCTTTCCTTTACCTTGGCTCGGTACTAGTTTTTTGAAAGATCCAGCATTTGCTAGCTTCATTAGATTGAGCAGAATAGAGTGGGTTACAAATTGTGATCAAGTGATCGTGGAAATGGAAGAAAAGAGGACAGAAGAGGGGTATTTAGGCCCCCCGGTGGGTTCTAGCATTCCATCTCGCAACTATCTCGCTATAATGTCCCCGAAAGGGGTCTCAATATCTTTCGCCCCCGCGAACCGCCATTGCTCCATTGTGGGTCGAATGGCCGCTAGGATGTCATTTGGGCAGGCTGTCTTCCCCCTGAAAGTACAGTTGTTTCTCTCATTCCACAGCTCCCAGGTTATTGCCATAATCATTGTTTTGATCCCTTTCTTTTCCTCCTTTTTTGCCTTGGAGACGATGTTGGATACTGCCGCTGTAGTGCTGTCCTGCTGCTGTTGTGTCGGTCGAAGTGAATAGCAATGCCTCCAGTTTGCAGCCCCCGTCCAGACTGCACGCGAAACCGTACAGTTCCAGAACAGATGGGTGGAAGACTCCAGGTTTCTAAGGCACAATTGGCAGAAATAGGAGTTTGGCCATTGCCTCCTCTGTAGCCGATCGTTACACCAAAGCCTGTCAAGATGGAGCAGCCACTCAAAAAACTTAACTTTCCCGGGGGCCCAAACTTTCCAGACCAAGTTGTTCATATCCGTGGTTGGGTTGGGGGTGTTTTGAAACTGCAGTTTGTATGCCGATTTTGCAGTATAGGCTCCGTTGCTGCTAGCATTCCAAACAATCGTGTCCTCCGCTTGGTCCTGCTGTAATTGGCCATGGTCTCTGATCCTTTGCGCCATCCTGACAAAATCAGTGATAGTAGCTTCCCAGTCCCCGCTCTGAAGATCCTTTATCCATTGGTGGTCAACGAGTGCCGCAGCAACCGATCGCGTTTTTCTCTTTGATTGCTTGTAAAGCCGAGGGAAGGAGGTGCTCAACGGTTCATCCCCCAGCCAGCAGCAGGTCCAGAACCTTGCTTTCTTGCCGTCTCCAATGCTGACCCTCGTAGCCTTAGCAAATAGATCCTTGTCTCCTTGATCGCATGGCGTGGGGAAGCCAGTCCAGGGGCTGTTTGGATGAACCCAGGCTAGCCATAGCCAGCGAAGACGGAGGGCTCTGCTCATGCTCTGCAGGTCTGGAATTCCTGCGCCTCCATTCTCCGTTGGAGTGCAAACTATTTTCCAACTAACCTTGCAAGCTGCACCTGTCGCTTCACTCTCCTGTGCCCACAGAAATTTTCGCCTCATCTTGTCAATCTCTTTTAACAGCTTCTTTGGCGGCCGTAGCGCTGTTAGTGCGAAGGTTGGCATTGCGGAGAGCACGCTACGTACTAAAAATCGTCTACCGGCGATGTTCATAAGCTTTCCTTTCCATCCGGCAAGCCTAGCCCTAATCCTATCTAAAATGAACTGAAGATGCACTAGTCTAATTCTACGTGAAGAGATGGGCAGACCCAGATAAGTCATCGGGAAGTCTACAATTTTTCCCCTAAAATCCTGCAGCACCTCCGAGAGGTTTAAACCTTCACAACTAATTGGTGCTACTGACGATTTCTCCTGGTTCAGTCTAAGGCCTGTTGCGTCGCCAAAAAGGTGTAGGATTTGAAGCAGAGTTTGCACCTCCTTTCTGGTCGGGTTTGCGAAGATCACGACGTCGTCGGCGTAGAGACTAACTCTCATACTCGTCCCCCTCCCTGGGAGGGGTTCTAAGATACCTTGAGCAGTCGCAGAGGCTAGGAGACGATGAAGTGGGTCAATTGCGATGATGAAAAGCAGCGGTGAGAGCGGGTCACCCTGCCGAAGGCCTTTCTTGTGCAGTATCGGGAGTCCAGCATCTTCGTTTAGCAGGCAGGAAGATGTTGCCGTGGACAGCAAGATCGCTACCCAATCTCTCCATCTAGAGCTGAAACCTAGTCTTTGCAGCACCTCCAAAAGGTAATCCCAAGATATGCTGTCAAACGCTTTTTGTATATCTAGTTTAAAGAGCAGGGCTGGCTTCTTTCTCTTCTGCAATGATCTCACAGTTCCTTGGACGTACAGGTAGCTGTCGTGGATGCACTTGCCCTTTTGGAAAGCCGATTGAGCTGATGAGATGATATCTGGGATAGCCCTAGCTAATCTCATTGACAGGACCTTTGCAACCAGCTTTGAAACGAGCTGATTAGGCTAATTGGTCTGAAGTGTTTGACTTCAGAGGCTTCTTCTTTTTTGGGGATAAGGGTTATGAATGCCTTGTTGATCTCCTCGAAGTTATCCCCCGCTAGGTGGTAGAACTTGTTGAAAACAGCCATCACGTCGCCCTTGATCGTGTCCCAGCTAGCTCTAAAAAATTTGCCAGTAAAACCGTCCGGCCCCGGTGCTTTTTCTGCCGGAGAGGCCACAACTGCTTTCCAAACTTCATCTTCAGAGAAAGGATTATCCAGGCCTCCCGCCTCAATCCTTGGCATCTGCAATGCAGTCCAGTTGATTGAGTGTTGTCGCTGCTCTCTCGATCCCAGGAGGGCCATGAATTGCTTCCTGACTTCGTCTGCTTTATCCTCATGTTCTGTCAGCACCCTTCCTTCCTGGGATGTGATTGAGTGTATGTAGTTCCTCCTTTTTCTTGCATTGTATTTGGCATGAAAAAACTTTGTGCTCGCGTCGCCTGCTCGCAGCCAGGTTACTCTAGAGGCTTGTCTCTTCCTCGCTCTCTCAATCGCAGCCAGTCCCAAAACTCTGTTCTTGAGTTTTTTCCTTAGGGAGAATTCAGCTGATGATAACTGTCGCTTCTCCTGGGCAACATCCAATCTCAGGATCACCTCGTGTGCTATGTGGAGTTGCAGCTTTGCCTTGCCGAACAGCGATCTGCTCCAAATTTTCAGGTCCTTTGCTGTTCTTTGCATTTTTATCTTGAGCCTAATGAATGGGCAGAAATGATTTACTGGCCTGTTCCAGGCGTGTTGCACCGTTTCTTTATAATGTTGAAACTGGGGCCAAAAATTTTCAAACTTGAACCTTGCTGGTCTCGGCGGGGTTGCAGCGTGGGACGGCAACAGAGGGCAGTGATCGGAGAATGATGTGGCTGCAGCACCTAAGAAGAAACCATCATGAGATGTTTCCCACTCTATGTTGCAAAAGAACTTGTCAATGCTACTGAACACTGGGTTCTCTCTCTCATTGCTCCAGGTAAATTTTCTGTTGCTGCACTTAATCTCCTTTAACCCTGCAAAATCTAGGGCTTTTCTGAATCTTCCCATGATCCTTCTTCTCAGGTTTAGGTTGCTCTTGTCTCTTACTTCGTAAATCATATTGAAGTCTCCTGTGATCAGCCACGGCTCGCCTAGGGGTGGGGCAGAGGCAGCAAGCTCTTGCAGGAAATCTTCCTTGAGAGTGTCATTGTTTGGGCCGTACACAGTTGTCAACCAGAACTGCTCGCCTCTTCCCAGTTCAGAAACCTTGGCCGTGATTGAGAATCTGCCGATGGCATGGGAAGAGATCGAAACAATGTCCTTGTTCCAAAAAATGGCAGCACCTCCTCTCGTCCCAATTGCCGGGAGCACTACACACCCCTAGAGCGATGCACCACCAACCTCCTTTGCAATCTGGGTAGTCCATTGTTCTATCTTTGTCTCTTGCAGGGTGAGAATTGCTGCTCTATTGCAACGGCTACCTCACTGATCGTCGTACGTCGAGCCGGAGTGTTGAGGCCTCTGACATTCTAGGACAGGATATTGCAGCAATGGCTACTCATGGAAACACCAAGCAATTCTCCGTCGACTAACATCTCTATTAAGAAGGAAACAGTACACCAACAAGCTCTCCTGGGGGCGACGATGGCCACCAATAAACCCAAAACCCCACCGTCGTCTAGCCGTCCTCACAACCTTAGCACTACACATGACAAAGCAACCTAACTCTAACTGGCTTAAGGCCAGCCGTCGACGAAGACTACAATTAGGAGCTAACATAATAAAACTACTCTGCCACCGGGGCAGCGCCTTCAGGGCCGGCCATGGCCGCTGCAACCTTCAGGGCTTCGACGTCGAGGCTGGTGAGGCGTGCAATTGCTTCGATATCTGCCTCTGACAGTGGCTCGTCAAAGCGCTTGATCAGCGCTGCTGCAGCTTCAGGCGTCATCTTGTCCTTCGGTCCTAGCCCCCCGAGCTCCTGGATGAGGCGCAGAGCAGCTCGCTGCAACACCGGGACAGAGTTGTTTGTTGCCGCCTGTCTTGCGCTGCGTTTGGATGGTGCAGAGGTGGATCTGGTCTTGGGCGGAGCGGATGTGCGCAGCGGCCTTGGGGTGACCAGGAGGGGAGCTGGGATGCTGTTGAAGAGCCTTGGTTGTTCGTCAGCAATGATGTTCAGATGGTTGACCTGCTGCGTAACCACGTCGACTTGCAGCTGAACTGCGGCAGGAGGGGTGGGCATGGCGATGCATGGCAGCACGTCGGGGAGCAGGCTGAGAGGGAGTGCTTCTTCTACCTGTGTCTTCTTCTTGGCAGGTGGATCAACTACAGGCAGCCTGTCGTCGTTGTCGAAGTCCAGCGGGCTTCTGAGGGCTTCAAGCATGGCATTCTCAAACTCTAGCTGCATGACGTCAGTGCGTGGCGGCGGTGAGAAGGCCCTTCCGGAGTCGGAGAAGAATGCCGCGATCGGGTCCTGGGTTGGAGCTGGCCTTGGCGCCAGGGGGAGCGGCGGAGTGGCGCTTGAGCTGGGGCTGGGCGGCGGGAAGCAAGATGCTCTCACGGGCGCCCTCTGCCTTCCACCCTGTGCTTGCGCAATGTCAGGGTCCTGCTCCTGTGCCTTGGTGCGTCTGCCTGGGCCGCCTTGCTCCCCGACTGACGGCCACGTCCCAGGAGAGTCTCCTTCCAGGATCGGCCGCCACGGTTGCCCTGGTCATCTCCGTCATGTTCGCGGCGGTCGTTGTTGCTGGGGAAGCTCCTGCATCCTGAAGTTGCCACCTGGAGAACGCTGCGCCTTGGCCTCGCTGTCCATCTTCAACGCCTCCCGTCCAGTCGCCCGTATCCGTGCGCGGAAGTGGTCGGTCGTCGAAGTCGTCGGAGGAGGGGAGCCCGCTCTGGCCGGAGTGCGAGGATCGCGGCGAGAGCGGGGTCCAGTCCTCGACCCTGTCCACATGGATGAGCAGGTCGTAGCGATGGACGCCTGGCGGAGGAGGCACGTTGCGGTCCGGCGGGGAGAAGCCGAGGATCTCGTCGACGCGGCCGGCTCCCCTCTTCAGCACCCACAGAGCACGCTTGGTGGGGATGTGGGCGACGTCCCAACACCACAGCCAGCATGCAAAAGTCTTCGTGTGGCCGCGCTCGAAGGTGCGGCTGTCCAGGCGGTCGATGCGGGCGAAATCTCCGAATGCCTCGTCCGCACCCTCGAGGCTCCAAAATTGCATCGGCAGGTTCTCGACGACGATGCGGACGTGCAGGGTCAGCTTGAGGATGGCGGCGTGGTCGTCGAGATGCGGTAGCGCGACGAAGTACTTGCTCCCGTCGACCTTGATGACGCCGCGGCGCACCGCGTTGTCCCGGTGGGCCGGCAGGTCAAAATGCACCAGGAAGGCTTCGAGGTGGTGCGCCGTGATCCTGAGCTGGTGCGGGGGAGTGCGCAGCTGCTCATCGATGGCCTTGCCGACCGCCATCGGGCTCGTGGCGTGAGCCCGGTCCGCCGCCGTGAGCGTGACCGCGTGCTGCCGGAGGATGTACTCCGCGTGCTCCAGAGCTGGCGAAGCGACCACCATCTTGTTGCTTGAGCGTGGGCGTCGGCCCAGGTCGACGTGGGAGAAGCGCTGCATGGTCGGGGAGGCGGGGCGGAGCAGAGTCTCAGGCTGATTGTCGAAGCACAGGCGGTCCCTCACCGGCACCCGAGCAGGCACCGGCCCAATCCTGTCGAGCGCCGAGCCCCTCGGGCCGCCGTTGCGTGGATTTTGTGGGCAGTCGCGGCCAAAATGGCCTTGGAGCTCACAGATGATGCATCGGAGTGGATCACGACAGTCCTTGCGGCGATGGTGTTTGCTGAGGCAGCGAAAGCACTTCCCCTTGAATCTGCTTAAAAAGGCCTCGCGACCCGGATGGAGCCCCGGGCGATGGGCATGAGGCCGGCCGATTTCCCGCGGGCGCGACCTGATGCCCGCCGGATCTTTGCCAGGGCGCCTGTTTTTGCGGGATTGGACCTCGGTCCATCCCTCCTCCTCGTCCTCCGCGGCGGAGTTAATGGCCGGGGCAGACGACGCAACCACGATGGATTTAAGGCGAGGCCGCTCGCAGCAGGGCCTCGGCAGATCTCCGGTCCGGGCGGTAGCGCCATGGAGGACTCCCATGGTGCGAGATTCGCGGCTGATCTCGATCTGAATGCCGCCCGCCTAGCAGCTGCGCCCTATCCACCGCTACAGGAAGTGGACCGCCCGGCGCAGGCGAGCCACCGCTGGACGAAGAGCTGCGGCTCCTACTAGCCCTAGACCTACGGCTGCGAGCCATGAAGGCTGGTGGGTGGCCGCCGCGGCCGGAGCGGCCTGCGGCGCGGAGGGGGAGCGTGGCTAGCCTAGGCGCGGAGGGGGCCGGTCATCGGCCGGCAGGCGCCTTGGCCTCGCCTGTCCATCTTCAACGCCTCCCGTCCAGTCGCCCGTCTCCGTGCGCGGAAGTGGCCGGTCGTCGGAGTCGTCGGAGGAGGGGAGCCCGCTCTGGCAGGAGTGCGAGGATCGCGGCGAGAGCGGGGTCCAGTCCTCGACCCTGTCCACATGGATGAGCAAGTCGTAGCGATGGACGCCTGGCGGAGGAGGCACGTTGCGGTCCGACGGGGAGAAGCCGAGGATCTCGTCGACGCGGCCGGCTTCCCTCTTCAGCACCCACAGAGCACGCTTGGTGGGGATGTGGGCGACGTCCCAACACCACAGCCAGCATGCAAAAGTCTCTGACAGGCGGCGTACAAGCAGAGGAAGAAGAAGGCTAGGAGTTTCATTTTTTTAATATTCATTCCGCGTCCAATTGTTGTCCATTGTAATGAGTATGGGTTTCCTTGATATCTATAATACCTAAATAGTTCATCCCCACTAACCTATTTCTCTTGACATGCAGGCTATCCACATCAGCAGCACTGCCACATCATCATTTACTTAGAGGCTTACAAGCGGGACCCATCATACAAAAAACAAACACGTTGGCTTCAGTTACTGGACACGTCGGCTTCAGTTACTGTTCGTAGGCCCAGCCAGAGAAGCTCACGACTACGTGTAATCCAGCCCAGCCCATCGGACTCCACTTCTTTTTTTTTCCCTGCGAGAACGCCCAAGCTTTCCTCCATCGATCTCTCCCCACTTTCCCTGTCTCCCGCTTTCCCCCTGTCCACCCCGGCGCGCCGCCAGCAAGGGATCCCGGTGGGCCGGCGCGGCTCCCCCATGCGCAACGCACCCTGCCTCGCCGCCCCATTCCCTCGCGCACGACACCCTGCCTGGCCGCCCCATTCCCTCGCCGCTACCTTCCTCTCCGCCACGCCTCGCTCTGAAGCCGCCACTAACTCCCGCCGCACAGCACCTTCCGCGGCAGCCACCTTCCTTCCTCCTCTCCCCTTCGGCGGCCACCTCCTTCCTCCTCTCCCCTTCAACCTCCTCCATATTTGCTGTTCCTGCCACGGCTACTTCGCAACGGAGCAGCGGCCGGTGGTGTCGTCGTTGGGGATCGATGTCGGGCTGCTCAGCCATGGACTTGGTGCTGCTCATCCCAACTTGGCGCCAGCGTCAGCAAGCACCTCCCCCCTTTGCTGGCAACGACATCGAGCTCCCGACTACGGCCACGCTGCTATCTGTCGAATTGAAGCTACTGTACTCTGTTCGTCACAAGGTACTGTACTCTGTTCATCACAATAATTTTTCTCTTTTCTTATAATCCTATATATATTCTTATGAAAAGCGGCATAGCAACCTTACACAGCCTACTGAATACTGCTACATCCTCTCTGCAACCCATTGCTTCCATCGGCCCACCCTGTGTATTTTCCCTGGTCACAATGGATAGCGAACAGCCAGTTCACCAATTGATGTACGACGCTCCCTCTCCTAATAATAATGTTCTAGCCGCTCCACTTCCCCTCCCCGAGAAGAAACTGATGGATTGCTCTTTAAAGTCTGCCTGGCCTCACCTCATTTCCTTCCCATCGGGTCTCTACCACGCCAGTCATACCACCTCCGGTGAGCAACTCCCTGCCATTTCCTCCATGTTCTCTATGTATGACATATTGTTGATTGCATCACAAATTTGCACCTTCTCAGGTACTGCATGCTCAACGATGCCCAAGTAGTCATCTTCGTTGGGTTTCCCTCACTGCAAGCACAAAGCATTTGGTTTTGCCTCCCATCTTTGATGCGTAATATTCCCAAATTCTCCTCCGTTGCTACTTCTGTAATTTTGTTTGCTCAATATCAATCTCAATATTATTTTTTGTAATTTTGTTTGCTCAATATCAATCTCAATATTATTTTGCTAAATTCAGTATATAACAGTGCACTCTGATTCTCTATACGAAACAATTGAACACATACACGTTGCATTTGTGCACCCTGTGTTAGATAGTTGTCTCTCGGCGTTTACATTCTTGGCCCCTTCATCCAATTGCACTTCCTTGGGGTTATTAGGCCTCCTGACATGGAAAACGCAGAAAGTTCTTCGCGTTATCCAACTGGGCATGGGGTTGGTCATCCACGAGAAGTTTCACGTGGACGTGGACGGCCACGTCGTACGTCAGTACCCAATCCTTCTCCTCGAGCAAGCCCATATGTTGCTGGACGTGGACGGCCACGTCGTACGTCAGTACCCGATCCTTCTCCTCGAGCAAGCCCATATGTTGCTGCCGATAACCGTCGCACACGTATGGCTAGAAACAGGAACAGAGGTTTGTTAGGCACAGATGTTCTTTCAAAGTTTTCTTCTGCACAATATATCCTGACTTTCATTCCATCATCTACTTCTTGGCATCAATCAAGCAATAGCATCTCGAGAGCAACATTTATCAGACCAACCTGCAAATGAACAATCGTCTGCATCGACATCGCAAACGCAGAATATGATATTTGCCCATAACCGTAAGCTTCTGCGTGTATCCCTGTTAATGTCTATGGGTTTAGAAAACATTTACGTTTGTAAAAATCCCTCTCTTTCCGGTTTATCTTTCAGGAAGTATCTTTGAACCCTTAACACTTGGAGGCCCCCAGTTTTCTTGCAGACATTGTGCCGGTCTGTTTTGGTATGAAGAGCGTCTACGTAGAGAAAGACATACTTCAAATCCAACATATAATTTATGTTGCAAAGGAGGAAAAGTTTACCTGCAACCATATAAGCCTCCCCCTCAACCCCTATTGGATTTACTGACTTCACAGAATCGCACACTGTCAAACCACTTCTTTCATCATATTCGTCAGTACAATACCATGTTTGCAATGACTTCAATGGGAGCTAAAATTAATGAGTCCATAAATGACGGCCTGGACCCCTACGTGTTCAAGATTAGTGGCCAAGTCTGCCACCGTGTGGGTTCTTTGAGACCAGAACCTGGCAACAGGCCAGAATATGCTCAGTTATACATGGTTGATACAGAGCATGAGGTATCAAGCCGAATAAATGTTGCTTCATCTTCACGCACTGCTACATCTACACGCACTACTTCATCTACACGCAATTCATTCCAAGCTAATGAAGGCATTGTCCAGTCCCTCATACAAATGTTGAACACGCATAATCCCATTGTCAAGCTGTTTAGGATGGCAAGTCAAAGATTAAATGGGAATGATTCTGACCATTTATCAGTCAGAATATATGGAAAACCTGATGCCCATGGCGATATATATAGTGCTCCAATAGCGTCCGAGGTTGTTGGATTGGTCATTGGTGATATAGGGTCATCTCAAGTAGGCCGAGACATTATAATTGAAAATCATTCATCACAGTTGCAACGCATAGATGAAAGACACTGCAGATTTATGTCCATGCAGTATCCTCTGTTATTTCCATATGGCGAGGATGGCTATCATGATGAACTTATGTACCGTTCAGCATCACACACAACTACTGGACGTCAGAAAGTCACAATGCTAGAATATTATGCATATAGGTTACATGATAGACCAAATGACTTCAACACTCCATTACGATGCAAAAGATTAACACAAGCTTACTTTGTGGATGGCTACTGCTGTGTTGAAACATTCCGCATTGGATTCTTCCGGAAGCCTAGCTTTCAACGTAAGTATAGATCATCACCATTCAGTTGTTTGGCAAATTCCGTGTCAAGAGGTATCACAACCGGTTCTGCTGTTGGCCAAAGGATAATACTACCTTCGTCATTTACTGGAGGCCCTCACTACTTATACCAGCACTACCAAGACTCTATCGCTATCTGTAGAAAATATGGCTGCCCAGATCTATTTGTCACCTTCACATCAAATGCTGCCTGGCCCGAGATTACAGAGGCTTTATCATCCATTCCTGGACAAGAACCATCTGACCGTCCAGATATTGTCAACCGGGTATTCAAAATGAAACTTAATATCCTAATGGATGATATTAAAAAGAAAGAATTCTTTGGACCAATAAATGCAGGTAATAAGAGTTCCCTAAAACTTATATTCCCTTCACACAACATACTATTCTGTCAATTATTTAACATATTTTAAATTCTTGTAGTTATCTACACAATTGAATTTCAGAAACGTGGCCTTCCACATGTGCATATTATTATATGGTTGGCCAAAGAAGCCCCTTTGGATGCACAGAAGATAGATTCATATATTTCTGCTCAGTTGCCAGATCCTATCAAAGATCCAATAGGATATGAGGCTGTATCTTCTTTTATGGTGCACGGACCTTGCGGCGCCCTAAACCAGTCATCCCCATGTATGTCAGAAGGAAAGTGCACAAAATATTACCCAAAGGAGTTCTGTGAGCAAACCACTGTACGGGAGAATGGTTTCACAGAATATGCCCGACCAAACAATGGAATTACTGTTAGAAAAAATAATGTTGACATTGACAATAGATACATTGTTCCTCACAATATTGACCTGGTGGTTAAGTATCAAGCCCACATAAATGTACAGAAGGTTAATCATGATGGAATGCACAAATATCTTTTCAAGTATGTTACAAAAGGATTTGACTGTGCTAGAATTGGCCTCCACACCACGTCCTCAACATCAGCTTCATCAAGTGAAACTGTAAATGAAATTGATAACTACTTAGAGTGTCGTTGTGTCACACCAAATGATGCTGCCTGACGATTGCAGCAATATGATATTCATCATACAGACCCTTCAGTAGAAAGGCTCCCTGTTCATCTTCCTCTTGAGAACAATGTGATTTATTCTGAAGATGATAATCAGGAAGAAGTAATTGAAGACCCCAAAAATGTAACCACTAAACTGACTGCATGGTTAGATGCTAACGTACAAAACCCTGCAGCTCGCCAATACACCTACATGGAATTTCCAGAATATTGGACATGGCACCAACAAGGCAAATACTGGGATCATCGTCGAGGTCCCCAAAAGAAAATTGGCCGCATTGCACATGTCAACCCCAAGACAGGAGATACTTTCTATTTGCGAATGTTGCTCAACGTTCGTAAAGGTCCAACCTCCTTCGCAGATATCCGGACTATATTAGGCCAAGAATATCCTACATTCCGGGCAGCATGTGAAGCTTTAGGTCTCCTAGGTGATGACCAAGAGTGGTCAAATGCATTAAAAGATGCAGCAAACTGGGCATTACCATTCCAATTACGTCAACTTTTTGTGACCCTATTGCTTTTTTGCAATGTCACAAATCCTATCAAACTTTTCGAAGAACATGCATCAATAATGTCTGAAGATATGGCACATCAGCTGAATCGTGATCCTTCTCAGTCCAACAATTCATCACTTCATTCATATGTGACATCCTCTCTTCTCATTGAACTTGAAAAATTGCTAAGGGATTCTGGATATTGCTTATCCCATTTTAATTTGCCACTACCAGATGATATAGGAAATGCTTCGCTGAAAATAGGCTTTTGCTAGATGAGCTTAGCTATAATATTCGAAATGTCGTCCACTTTGAGCGACAATATTCAAGCTAAACAGCAACGGAAGGATGTTTTGAGGCTATCTATAATTCCGCCATGAATAATGAAGGTCGAACATTCTTTGTTTATGGGTATGGTGGAACTGGAAAGACTTTTCTATGGACTACTTTACTTTATTCTTTGCGGAGCCAAGGGAAAATTGCATTGGCAGTAGCATCATCAGGAATTGCTTCCCTATTGCTCCCAGGAGGTCGAACACCACATTCCCGTTTTAAAATTCCTTTGGAAATTTCTGACAATTCAATGTGTAGTATAAAGAAAAATACGCACTTGGCAGAACTTATTCAGAACACATCTCTTATTGTTTGGGATGAAGCACCAGTCAATCACAAGTATTGTTTTGAAGCACTTGACCGCACCCTCAGGGATATATTATCAGATAGGAGGCCCAATGCCGAAGACATGCAATTTGGAGGTATAACAGTAGTTCTTGGTGGGGATTTTCGACAAACACTCCCAGTAATAAAAAATGCAACAAAGCATCAAATTTTGAAAGCTTGCATTGTTAACTCCTATTTGTGGAATCAGTGCACACTTCTACAACTGAATCAGAATATGAGGCTGACCTCAGCAAATCTATCCATCTCCAGCAGAGAAGCATTGCGGAATTTTGCTGACTGGCTTTTACGTGTTGGAAATGGCACTGAACCTTCTGTTCCTGTTCCAAATGAACCCAACAACACATTTATAGAGATCCCCCAATATCTTCTTTTGAACCCAGATTCTAGGAATATAGATGGATTGATATCGTTTGTGTACAACTCAGGTTGTCAATCAGCTAACAACACATCATATTTGTGTGAGCGTGCTATTCTTGCACCTACCAATGATGTTGTTTCAAAAATAAATGACAAAATGATCGCTCAGCTAACAACGAGTGAAATGGCATATTATAGTGCAGATTCAATTGATGATAGTTGTCCTAATCAATCTACTCTAGAAGCATTATATCCAACAGAGTTCCTAAACAAAATTGAAATACCGGGACTTCCAGACCATGCATTACATTTGAAAATTGGTGTACCTATCATGCTTCTGCGTAATCTTGATCCATCAAGGGGACTATGTAATGGTACTAGACTCATTGTTACACAACTAACTGGCCGTGTCATAGAAGGACAAATCATAACAGGAAAAGCTATAGGTTCAAAGGTATATATTCCTCGGATTGTCACTACGTCAGCTCAATCTAAGTGGCCTTTCAAATTGAGGCGTCGCCAGTTTCCTATTCGCCTCTCATACGCTATGACAATAAACAAAAGTCAAGGGCAAACACTAAACCGAGTTGGTGTCTACTTACCATCTCCTGTCTTCTCCCATGGCCAACTATATGTAGCATTTTCAAGGGTTACATCACCAGATGGTTTGCGGGTTCTGATTGAAAATAGCCCTGTTTCTTATGAGCATTGCACGCATAATGTAGTGTATGCAGAAGTTTTTAGTCAAATTAATAGGCGCAGAAGCTAAAATATAAGGTATTTCATCCACTTGAATTTTATGTTATGCACCGCATTTCACATATATGTTCAAAACATGATGCTCATTCCTATTAATTTTTTCCCTAATGATCTTTTTCTTATTGATTTAGATATATCTCAGCTATGGAGTCAACTACAAAACTTAAAGACATCACTGTAGGATAGCAAACCTGTAGGGTATTTGCATGCCTAATAAGGCTTTGGGATGCTATAAACATGAATAACAAAAATGGAGATGCTTTGATCAGCATTGATGGTATTCTCTTAGATGAAGATGTACGTCCCATTTCATACTAATCTATTTCAATTTGCACATTCACAAATTAATTCAAAATGGTGCTGACTTTGCATAACCCATTTCATTATTTCAACTGATTGCAGGGAAACATGTCACATATCAGTGTGCCCAAAAGATTTGAAAAACAATTCCGCAGCCTGCTATCTGAAGGATCTGCCTACATTATTTCCAATATTGCAGCCATTGAAATCGGAAGGAAATCATATGTCTACCACCATCAGAAATACATCCTTCAGTTCAAACAGGACACAAAGGTGCATCCACTACATTCAAGGGGAGCAAATATACCAGCAATTGCTTTCAACTTTTGTCCATTTGATCAACTGCCAGCAAAAGCAACTGATTCCAAGCCACTCCTAGGTAATGTGTGGTTGACTTAATTATGTCTTGACAAATATACTTTATGCTGATTACCTTTTCTTACATACTTGCGACCTTTAGATATAATAGGAGTAATCAGTGATGTTGGTCCATTCGACTATGCTAGCAGAACATCTCAGCACAAACTTCGGAAGATCAAAATTCGCAATCTAGAGTATGCTTTTCATGATATTGCTGCCATTTAAATTAATCCTTAATCACCCTTTCTCCTCTGATTGAACAAGTATACATTGCTTTTGCAGTGAACAGACACAAGAATTGGTTTTATGGGGCAAACATGGAGAATCATTTGATGAAGAAGCCGTGCTAAAAAAATCTCAACATGGAATTGTAATAGCCATATTTTCTGGTATAACAGCAACTCTACAAAGGTTTACAGGTGATTTATCAAACAACATACATAAAACAAAACAAAACAAAAATGATTTGTTTAAAAAACATATAATCAAGTATATCTTAACCTCGATATACCTTGTAGGTATGACACAAGGATGTTCAAGTTCGGCGACAAAAGTATATCTTGATCTCGATATACCTGAGGTTCAAACATACCGCACCCTCTCTCTCTCTCTCTCTCTCTCTCTCTTTCACAAATAGGAAACCTACAAGCTAATATATGGGTAGATCCTCATGCCCTGTATTGTGTCGAAACACAAGTTCACAGTACACTTGCTGAATCTCTATGGTTGCACGGCTACCAAGAAATACCATGAATTCTTCTCAAATAATGTTCTCTCTTTCTCTCTCTCTCTCTGACTTGCTATTTGCCTTCACAAATTTTGTTCACTGCTACAACAGAATAATACTTGATATGAAACATCATTTGCAGCTACCAGTGGAAATGTCCAACACTAGAAAAGAATCTTCCTCAGGTTACACATGTGTCTCCACTGGAAGCAGCAGGAAAATTATACAACATAGAACAAATATCCACCCTGCCAACTTCAGCTTTCCAGGTCAATAATTTCAAGATACTTTCTTTTTTAACTCTCTTTTGTTGACTAGAAATATATGATTGATGCTCAACACTTTTGTTTAACAAGGGAGGAGCAACCTTCAGTACTATTGCAAGAGTGACATCCATTATACAATCAGTCAAATGGTACTACAAAGCATGCAAGCATTGTGGAAAAGGATACAACAACATGTCAGATACCCAGACATGTGCCTGCCAAATAGCAATTCCATGCCCATCGTACGATACATACCTAACTCTCATCTAAGAATAGTTTTCCAAATGTTCATGTGACTAAGAGTTGTACGGATGTACCATGCTTCAGGTACAAACTTCCCCTTACACTAACAGATGCCTCGGGAAGTTTGGATGCAGTTGCTTTCTCTAGAGTAGCTGAAGACTTAGTGCAACATCGTGCTGACCAAGTTTCTATGAACATGAAGATCGATGCTACCGATCATGCATATGCCCTAGATAATGCCATTGGTAAAGAAAGGTTATTCTACATAGGAATGAATACTGATTTGGCTGCCAAGTACCCTATAAAATATGTCCTAAAGAAAAGTTTCTCTGTCGACAATAATAATTCAGTACCTCTATTACCACCAGCAAAGGTTAGCAACTTTTTACTATTATTTGGTTATTACTATTACTGTATCACACTGTTTTACTTGACATGACAAACTTTTCAGACAGCCCAACAGACAAACCTACTGCCCCCTCCAACTTCATCCAACATAAGTGCTCAAAGGTTACCAACCATTTATCAAATTTATTATGATCAATTATTCACAGAGTAGTACATCCATATTTTCTAATCAATTTTGTCCTATTATTTTCAGTCCAATTGGACAAAACACCGAGGCCTCCTCTGAGAATACACCTCCAATTGGTAATCAAACACATACCAAGATAAAAGAAAATGAATCCGAGTAAGCTTCATAAACCTACATACTTATTTAACACCCTCACATCAAATTTATGCTTCCTGTATGTAATCCTTCATACTGATTAATCTTCCTTCTAATCAGATCTGGAGCAAAAAGAAGAATAGACTTTACAGAGGATGATGCTAACAAATCTATCAGGTATGACAATACTCACATGCCTATGATGCACAAGGTTTATACATGCTCTCTTTTTATTGATCGATTCGCTTACCACTTGAGAGAACTATCTTATCTGAGTGCAGATCAGAGGAACATGAACATGGTCCTTCCAAAGAATGCAAGAAAGAGTATGTATTACTTCCCACAATCTATATAAAATAATTCTCACAAATACAATTTCCCCCCTTCAAATAATTACAATGACAGATGTTCTCTTTATGCAGCAAAATAGACAATAAATATCCAACAACCAGTGATGGACAGCAGGAGTAAACCAAACATGCAGACCAATTAGGTACTTAAACTTTTAATTCCAACCTTTGTATCATCCTATTTTTTACTTCCAATTTTAACAATGCTATGCTTCGCAATACACACATTGGAACTTCCACTGTCCTATACCTACGACTAGCAAAAAAATATTTCTTCATTTCATACCCGTTTTGCTGAGCTTCCATTACAAACCAGAACCTTTTGTTTCACACATCATGTCCTTGCTTGCTGCTCTGTCCTTGAGTGCTTATAGATTTGCCATTCATGAAACACACCTAAACTGAAATCTTATACTACTCTTCATGACAGATGTTAACATGTGGACGAGACAATCAAACAGGAAGGGTCTTGCTATTTATGGCAGCTGTTAACATGTGCAGGAGACAATCACACAGGAAGGATCTTCATTACTGGATATTGCTTGAATGCACTGAGTTTCTCTTTGTTTTTCTCCTTTCCCCTCTTGAACCACTAGAATACCCATTTCTCAACGTGTATGAGTACGAGGGTACTTTTAGTCATAAATCTATGAATACCAAACTGGGTTTGTACTACATTTTGAATGTTAACATCAGGATCTCTATTATAATATCATCTCTGTTTTTCCTGCTAAAGAGTATGCATCTCTTCAAACTCATAAACTGTAGAAAATGCCACCCAGGCTAGCCTTCACTGCTTGAGTTTTATATTTCATATACCAACCCTTTGCTGCTGCTACTGGCTCAGATTGATACCAGTATGGTTAGAAACCATGACCAATCACATGATATGGAACGCTTAGAACAATAGTTTATTTTGTTTAGTTTTGATTCAACCGGGCCACACTAATACTGTCGAGGGCCATTCCAACCAATTATTTTCTTCGCTAGGAATCCAACCAAACAATCACCATGCCCAAATCTTACATGCATGGGCAATATTAATGAGTACATTAACCTGCTAATTAAGACCCCAATATAAATATTGTCTATATATATTCACTGTTATATTTGTTGTGTATTAACTATTTTAAAAACAATATATTTCGTTCACATGTACATTAACCTGGTAATTAAAACCCCAATATAAATACCATCTATAACTTTCTATATATTCACTGTTATATTTGTTGAGTATTAACTATTTTTAAAACAATATCTTTAGGTTACATATTTTTATGAATGCCACACATCTATATATAAGAACAACCATACCATTGTCCATTGTATTCCTATAACTAAATATTGGCTTTTGCAAGTACATGGACAAACAGCAGGAAGCTAACAGGTACGACCCTTACATACATAGTTGTTTTCTAAGTTCCTGCTATGCAATTAACGATATTCATACCTATTTTTCTACAGCATGCTATCTGATGCATCAAGAAAAGTTCTGCCACCTTCAGCAACACATCCAACAAGAGAAGCACACAAAAGGTACAAAGAGGCTATTACAGACATGAAGAATTACACGAAACTACCAACAATCAGCACCTCTTTTCAAGACGACGCGACAAAGAATCATTCATTCAAGGCTGGCAAATACATCATTGAGTACATCAAGAAAGGAGTCCCACATGTACATTTTGTTTACACGGAAGAAGGCACCAGCGATGACAACTCCAAGGAAATTTAGCCACATATTATGAAATTTATCTTATGAAACTGTTATGCATCTATGAAATAATCCTTTTTGTTGGTGAATCCATCAAATAATCAAGTCAAATAAATTCATTACTTCTATTTTTCTCAACCGAATTTCAGCAAAAATAATTTCAAGAAAATCCCGCAGCAACGCGCGGGGGAATTATCTAGTTTATTACATTTACGATGCCCTTTGGGTGTATTTTATTAAAAATTGACTTGTTCTCCTGGTACACACTAAAGAGTGCTTTTTCCCTTTGAAGCTCCGCCAGACTTTTGGATTGGCTACTCTACGTTTCAATGGTTGTCTTGTCCACCAGACCTCACGACGACCTTGCGTTGGCATGGTGCCTAGCCGAATACAACACATTCTTTGATGCTGGAGGGATCCACGACCATGTCGTGTAGCTCTAGCTCTAATGAGAATGAGTAACATGTAGGGATGAAAAATGATCATATTGTTATTTAGAAGAAATATGTGGTTGAGTTTGTGGAGATGTGTTAGTAGTACTACCTGTTGGGAATCTCTCATTTCTGGGTCGTGGCTAGTTTTATTCAGACGATGATCTCACCATAATAATTCAAACAAAGTTTTATATCGCTATATACAGTGTCACCCGCAAAAAAAAAGCTATATACAGTGTCTTTTAGCAGCGTTTTGTCTTGGCCTGCAAATGGAGCGGCGTGCATGCACACCTCCCGCCTCGTGTTTTACACTCGCACTTGCGCCCGCGGTTTGTTGGGTAAAGTTGCGGGGTGGATCACAAATCCGATCCTCTTAGGTGCTGAGCTGAGCTATCGATCGAGACCGAAGAGACTGGAGTGCGTATACGTGTTCGGGTCGCGGAACGCAACGTAATCTCGATCGGCGAGTTTCCGCCACAGAAGCGAGGGTAAAAACGTGAGTGAGCGCGACAGCGCTACCTCCCATATCCCATAGTCAAGCCGAGGGTGTTGATATCCCACCTACGCCCAGCACGTCCCATGCGCAGCGTAGCAAACGTTTGGTCTCGGTGTCACACGAACGCGTGCAGGGGCGCCGGAACCCAACCCCATCTCTGTAGGCCACCAATGGCTCCCTCGCTCGTTATTCCTTCTCTTTTTTTTTTGGAAACCTGGCTCGTGGCACAGAAATGGTTGATGTAAAGGATCGGAAGTGTTTTTTTGAAAAAACTTTTAATCTATTAATCTTCAATCATGATAGTACAACAAACACTAAAAATAATAAAAATTACATCCAGATCCACAAGCACCGAAGCGAGCCGAAGACGCGCCGCTGTCATCGCCCATCCCTTGCCGGAGCCGGGCAAACCTTGTTGTAGTAGATAGTCGGAAAGTCGTCGTGCTAAGACCCCATAGAACCAACACATCAGTATAGCACCGCCGCCGATGAAGAGTGTAGATCGAAAGGATCCAATCTGAAGACACATGAACATAAACGAACGACGAACAGATCCAAGCAAATCCACCAAAGACAGATCCGCCGGAGACACACCTCCACACGCCCACCGACGATGCTAGACGCATCACCGGAATGGGGGCTAGGCAGGGAGACCTTTATATCATCTTCAGGAAGTCGCCGCCGTCTCGCCTTCCTGAGTAGAACACAAACACTAACAAAACTCGAAAATAGATGTAAAAACGGAACCCTCCCACCGGCAAGGGCCGAGATCCACTCCGCCTCCATGATCCTATGGCCACCGAAGATGGGGCGGACCGGCGCCGACGCCGGCGGGAGGCAAGAGGAACCCTAGCATTTTGGGTCACTCTACGTGAGGCCTTTCATAAATGATCGGAAGTGTTGGATCCCTGCATGCAACAGAGTACGTAAGCAAGGCACTCTCTGTTTTTTCCTTTCTTTTTCTTTTCCGAGGATCTCAGAATTTTTCTTTAAACCCGGTGAATGAGTAGGTTTACTCCCCTGTTTCACCAAACAAATGGTTGGTTGTAAGATTAACAAAGGTATATCTCTACCAAGATCGCATCATACTACTCCCTCTGTTTCAAATTACTCGTCGCTGAAATGGACGTATCTAAAACTAAAATACATCTAGATACATCCATACATGCGACAAGTAATTCGGAACGGAGGGAGTAGTATTTACAAAAGGTGATGCTTGTAACGTCGGCTCCGTAGCTGCAAACAAAGAGCGAGGGCTTCTCCCTCCATATATATGGCTCCCCCATTGCACTCCGGCAGGTTGGGATGGTGTAACTTTTCAGTTAGTGGCCGGTCAGGATGGTGTAACTTTCTAGTGATATATGTTTGATAATATTACTTGGCGAGTGGTCGTCAGGAAAACCCCTTGGCGAACGCCCCATACATCACACGATCAAGATATGACCATAAAAAGCCGCACTAGGATAAACAAAAGCCATGGTTGCAGATAAAGGAGCCGTCAAAAAAAATGCTAGAGCTGGGAGCAAAAGTGCTAGAACGGGCAGCAAGTGAGGTGTTCACAGCCAGACAGGGATAGAGGATCAACGTTGCTAGACTGGAAACTCTTGCTGTGGTGACCCTGGTGTTGCTGTTAGTCCTTGTTGCTGCTGGGTTTCCTTTAGTTCCTGGTTTTCTTTTGATGTAATGATCGGTTTAGACTGTGGATTATGTCTTCGGCTGCGAAATGCTGGGTTCTAGTGTGGATGTTTGGCCTATGTTGGCCTTTTGTGGTGTTTCGGTTTCAATTTGGTAGCTTTTAGTTCTTCGTGTTATGCTGGAGTTGTTCTGAACTTCTGTGAAACGTGGTGGTTTTCAGTAATGAAAATCAGAAGGGGCAAGCCCTTCTTTGATCTAAAAAAAGAAAACAAAAGCCATGGTTTTGCAAATGCCAGCCCAAAGAAACTTGCATATTATAAAAATATCCTGTAATTCAACTAAAAAAATATCCTATATACTTACCAAGAATGACTCACGGATCTAAATTTCACCGCGTAGATCCTATAGGATTACTCTTGTTTTATGCGGGAATATAGCATTACTCTACGTATATACTCCCAGTAAGTTGTCCCGTTCTGCAGAAGTCGTCAATGTATGTGCAGCTGTACACTGCATGTAATGTAGTTTATACAGTAACAAAGTGAGACGAGGTACACGGCGCAACTGACCGTGTCGATGTGTTTAGTCGGTGACCACGACACTCTCCGATTGATTAATTACCGTGTCAAGATACAACGGAAATAAGCTACTGCGCCGCACAACAGGACCCCGTCCCCATGCCATGATTAGTTAAGCCAATATCACCAACAGGTTATATACATACAAGCCCACCGACTAAGGCAACGATCGGCCACACAACCTACCCCTTCCCGTTCCCGCGCTGCCTATTTATAACCGCACTCCGGGCGTGTAAGCAGAACAGTGCCAGTGTCTGCTTGCGCCTCAACGATCACTCGATCGCCTTCTTCCTCCATCTTACGTGCACTGCCGGTATCTAGAATTGTAGATCGAGCACTCGGGACATCAACAACAAAACCCAAGGAGGAGTAAACTACCTTGCTAGCTAGCCGGTGATCATGGAGGTGAAGGTGCTGAGCTCCAAGATCGTTAAGCCGCGGTACGCCCAGGGCGCGCCGCGGCCGGACACCACGGAGCACATCCCGTCCTCGGTGTTCGACAAGATCACCTACCACATCCAGATGGCCATCATCTACGCCTTCCAGGCGCCGGCGCCCTCCACGGAAGACATCGAGCGCGGCCTCGCCCAAGTGCTGGCCGTGTACCGCCTCTTCGCCGGCCAGGTCTGTGCCGGCCCGGATGGCGCGCCGGGGGTGCTGCTCAACGATCACGGCGCGCGGCTCGTGGAGGCGCGGGTAGAAGGGGCCACACTGGTCGAGTTCGCACCGCCCAAGCCGTCGCCCATCGTGCTGCAGCTGCACCCGGACCTGGAGGGCGACGTGGAGGAGGTGGTGCAGGTGCAACTCACGAGGTTTGCGTGCGGCTCGCTCGCCGTCGGGTTCACGGCCAACCATGCCGTTGCTGACGGCCACGCCACCAGCGACTTCCTCGTCGCGTGGGGCCGCGCCGCGCGAGGGCTGGACATCTCCGGCCAGTCGCCGACGCCACCGCCGCACAACCACCATGAGCTCTTCCGTCCGCGCGACCCGCCGGTCGTCCAGTTCGAGCACCGCGGCGTCGAGTACTACCGGCCGACGTCCGGCAACCCCAAGCAGGGGGAGGGCGGGCACCACGGCGCCGACAACGTGGTCATCCACAAGGCGCACTTCACCAAGGACTTCATCGCAGGGCTACGCGCCAAGGCCTCAGAGGGGCGCGGCAGGCCGTTCAGCCGGTTTGAGACAACGCTCGCGCACCTGTGGCGGACCATGACGCGCGCGCGTGGGCTCAGCCCCGAGGAGACCTCCACCATCCGCATCTCCGTGGACGGGCGGCGGCGCCATTCAGCCCCACCGGGGTACTTCGGCAACCTGGTCCTGTGGGCGTTCCCGCGCACCACGGTGGGGGACCTGCTGAGCCGGCCGCTGAAGCACGCGGCACAGACGATCCACGACGCGGTGGCCCGCCTCGACGGCGCATACTTCCAGTCGCTGGTCGACTTCGCCAGCTCCGGCGCCGTGGAGCGGGAGGGGCTGGAGAAGACGGCGGTGCTGAAGGACGTGCTGTGCCCGGACCTGGAGGTGGACAGCTGGCTGACGTTCCCGTTCTACGAGCTGGACTTCGGCGCCGGCAGCCCGAGCTACTTCATGCCGTCCTACTTCCCCACGGAGGGGATGCTGTTTCTGGTGCCGTCCTACCTCGGCGACGGCAGCGTCGACGCCTTTGTCCCCGTCTTCCAGCACAACCTCGACGCCTTCAAGCAGTGCTGCTACTCCATGGACTAAGATGGCTAACGTGCTACTCCATATAATTGTTGAGTGATTAAATCAGCGATTTGAGCTTAATCATATCGCCTGCAATTGCGTGCGTGCGTACGTGCATGCATGCATGCAACTATTATCTTCGCTTATCTCCGTGTATCTATCGTATCACGTATATAAGTATGTATTTCAGTTTTGCTGTACATGCATTTGTTGTTTTCCGTAATGCACGGTATATATGTCATGTACTTTTGCTTCGTCCGGTGCTGTGTTTTGGTTGTTGTTTTCTTTTCCATTTGTGTTTGATTTGAGATGATTGATCAGCCTCGTCGATCATGGACGGGTTTTCCGTTCTTTTCTGTACTGTGCTACTGTCCTCGTATGTTCGCTTCTGTTGTCGCATACTGTAGCCTAGCCTTGGGAATCAAATCTCGTGATAGATGTACAAAATGATCGACTTTTTTGGTTTGCAGTAGGTACGGAACAAGACATCACGGTCCACTTTTCTTGTGTTTTCTTGCATGAGATGGGACAGAGGGTCGTCTGAATTCTTGGGACGAAGATAGCATTTTCTATTTACCCCTTGTCCAATCAATTTAAAAAGGCTCTAAACGCTCCTAGGTTTGTTCCCATTGGGAAATCTCTGGCTCCTGTGATTACGAGAATACGAGCAACAAGTAGGAGAAAGTACGCGCAGCCGAATCACACACACACACATAAAATCCTGTGGAAATTGATCGTCTTTGAAAGTTTTCAAAAAAAAAAAAAAACTCAAAGGAAAACATTGCCTGTTAGGACGGTGCTGTTTTGTAGACATGCAGAATTATAAGTTCAAACTCATAAGTATTCATTTGGAAGACAAAAAAAAAAAAACAAGTTATTCATGCATGAGAAGTGATGTTATTTTGCTCATCACTATTATTGTTAAATTTGGTTTTTCAAACCTCCTGAACTAATTTAATTTTGACCTTGAAAATTTTCATGTTTGTTAAACATCTTGTATTTTTTAGTTTTTTCTAGAAACCTTGAAACATAGTTTCTTCTCGTTTTCATCGGTTTCTATATATAATTGATTTTCACTGGATATTTTCTCACTAAGTACCGTGGCTAGTTTAAGAGTCAAGAAATTCAAGACAACTTCATGATGGTTAATCGATTACTCAGATCATTGCACCATCGCAGATCCCGCGCGCTCTTCTTGAAATTGGATATCGTCAGAGCGTTCAATTCAATATCGTGGCCATTCTTGATTCAAGTTTTGCGGAAAAGAGGTTTCAACCCTCGTTGGTGTTCATGGATTGCTTTATGCTTATCTTTGGCCATCACAAAGGTTGATTGTTGGTCATTCGTGTCTAATAATAGGGCATGCTAGGGGGTTGAGGAGGGGGGCCCTCTCCCCTTCTCTTCCTCTTGATTATGGATGTGCTCAGCTCCACTGTGTCAAAGGCTGAGGAGGTCGGGGTCTTTGTGAGCCTTGCTCGCTGGGGAGTGAATCACCGCTTATCCTTTTCTGCGGACGACGCAACACTCCTTATCGAACTAGTAGAAGAGGAATTGCTGGTGCATCGTGAACTTCTGAAGTTGTTTGGCCAGAGTTCTGGACTCAAAGCAAATATGGATAAAATCTCTCTCCTGATTCGATGTGATGAAATGAACTTGCACACATTGGCGGACATCTATCCCTGACATGTAAAGCCATTTCCTCGCACTTATTTGGGTCTCCCCCTGTCTTGCTCCCCTCTGTCCAAAAAGGAGCTACAACCGCTCATTGACAAAGTTGTGGGAAAGCTGGGCACTTGGCAAACATCTCTGTTCTATATCAGCAGCAGGGTTGTTCTTATCAAGGCCGTGTTATCTACTATTGTGATTGTCGGTGTCAAAACCGGCGGATCTCGGGTAGGGGGTCCCGAACTGTGCGTCTAGGCGGATGGTAACAGGAGATAAGGAACACGATGTTTTTACCCAGGTTCGGGCCCTCTCGATGGAGGTAAAACCCTACTCCTGCTTGATTAATATTGATGATATGGGTAGTACAAGAGTAGATCTACCACGAGATCAAGGAGGCTAAACCCTAGAAGCTAGCCTATGGTATGATTGTTGTAATGGTTGTTCGTCCTACGGACTAAACCCTTCAGTTTATATAGACACCGGAGAGGGCTAGGGTTACACAGAGTCGGTTACAATGGTAGGAGATCTACATATCCGTATTGCCAAGCTTGCCTTCCATGCCAAGGAAAGTCCCATTCGGACACGGGACGAAGTCTTCAATCTTGTATCTTCATAGTCTTGGAGTCCAGCCGATGATGATAGTCCGGCTATCCGGACACCCCCTAGTCCAGGACTCCCTCAGTAGCCCCTGAACCAGTCTTCAATGACGATGAGTCCGACGCGCATATTGTCTTCGGCATTGCAAGGTGGGTTCTTCCTCCGAATAATTCATAGAAGTTTGTGAACACCAGGATAGTGTCCGGCTCTGTAAAATAAATTCCACATACCACTGTAGGGAGAATAATGTGTACACAAGTTCAATCTGCTGGCGTATCTTGTGGTGTGACGTCACACCACTACCGAGCCTTTACGTTTTTATTATACCACCTCAGCGCGTTTGCAAAGCAGTTTCCTTGGCACGTCTTGTTGAAGCAGAGATCGTGCTCCCCTTATTCCGGGATTCTCATCAATACGGATGTGAGTAACCCAACCGTGCCCGCTGCCACGCCTCCTCTATTGAAGGTGAGTCCCAAACGGTCACGGGGACGGCTCTTGGTATTCTTCCTCTTTATAATGGGACCAAGGCTTGTTTCTTTTCTCCAATCCTCAATCGAATATGCCCCTCGCCCTGAGTTCCAACACCCAGAGCCCCAGATTCGAGCGCCTCGGACCTTCAACGATGTCCGGCTCCGACCTACAGGGCCGGTGGATGCCCTCCTCCGTCACGGAAGAGGACGTGCAAAAGCTGAGAGAAGCCAGGTACCTGACCTACGAGATTTTGCATAGGTTGCCCGCCAAAGGGCAAGTCATTCCTACTCCCGAGCCCGGCGAAGCGTCGTGTTTGAGTCCCACATCCGTTGGGGTTTAGGCTTCCCGATGGATCCTTTTGTGAGAGGGCTCATGTTTTACTATGGGTTGGAATTCCACGACTTGGCTCTGGAGTCCATCCTCCACATCTCATCATTCATTGTCGTCTGCGAAGCCTTCCTCCGCACTACCCCTCACTTTGGTTTGTGGCTCAAAACCTCCAACGTGGAGCCGAAGATGATCGAGGGGCGTCAAGCAGAGTGCGGCGGGGCGGTTGTAAGCAAGAGGGCCGATGCTCCATGGCCCGAGGGCTCTTTCCAGGAGGAGCTTGGCTTGTGGCAACAGGAGTGGTTTTATATTACCGCTCCCAGGGGCAGCCGGCAGAAGCCGCCGCCCATCTTCCGCTCGGGCCCTCCACGACGGCTGATGTCATGGGTCAACCAAGGGCTCAACTGGGGGTCGTCAAAGGACGTACCCCTATTGCAGGGCCGGATTCGAGACCTCCAAGAGAGGGAGATCAATCTGGTCGTGGTGATGCAGGTTATGCTGATTAGGCGTCTTCTGCCCTGCAAACGTCGCCCTCTCCGGCTGTGGGAATTCAATCCGGAGGGACCACGAGTTCTCCAACACTTCATGGGTACGACACCCGTGGAGATGTACAAATTGTTCTTCGGATCACAAGAGGTGTGTCCGGAATTGACCGAGGACGCCGGCCTAAGCTGCAATCGCCCGGATACACAAGTAAGTAGCTCTGTGTCCGGACATACCGTTCGTTTGCATATCTTGGATTTGCCTTTTAACCAATTGTCCTTTGAACAGGAGTGGATAGCGCAAGCAAAACTGATACGGTGTCCGGCCCCCCTCCCGGAGACCACGCCGGATCCCGTGTTGGTCAAGATGCTGGAGGTTGCGCCTTCGGAGGAAGGCAAAGGGGAAAACAGAGAAACTACCGCCTCTACCAAGGAGGCTTTCGAGAAAGGGGGGATCGAGAATCCTCCTTCCAAGGGGAGAAGAGGACCGCTTGAAACCCGGAGGCCAAGGCCTCAAAGCGGGGAAGAGATCTTCACGGAGGGTCTGCGCTGGGAAGCCCGGTCGCACTCTCTCCCCCAAGGGATCAGCCCTCCAGCGAGCCGTAAGTAGAAAAAGGGGAGTTTTGTAATAAGGGACATCCCTATTTTTGCTTCTGAGGATAACCGAAGTTTTTACCTTGTAGTTCGGATCTCCGTCCTTCTCAGCTGAGCTCGTCTTCGGGGGACCTTCATCCGGAGATGATGGAGAGCGAAACGCCTCCATCTGCCGCGCTGTCAGGTAGGGTGGACGACCCTGAGGTGTCGTCACGGAGGGTATCCCCGAGTCCGACAGGGCATGCGAGTTCGGCGCCAACTGGTGTACGGCCGGGGGAGCTGAAGGATCTTCTTGAGAAGGCGTCTATCTCAGAAGGTCACCGTACATTGATGAGTACGGTGATTGAAAGAATTTCATCCGCTGAGGGCGGGTTGCATGATGCCGTCAGAAGTTTGCTGGCAGGGTTTGAGGTACGTAAAAATGACATACCTTTTGACAGTTTTACGCATAAAGCGCGCCCTGTATGGATAGTAGCCCCTGTGACTCGGTATGTTGTCGAAAGCAACAGCGTGCCGAGGATCATAATCTCAGGTATTAATTCTCGCCTTTCCTACACAGGTGGCGGATAGTCCGATGGCCAGCCGAACTGATGGAGTTGCTGAACTAAAGCGGCAACTCGACGTTGCCGATGCGGACATCGCGCTGGTCAATAAACGACTTGACGAGTCACAAGGTAGGTTGTTTCTCCGTGGTCACCTAGTTAGGGAGCTGATGCTCACTCCTTACAACATGTATGCTTAATGCAGATGGTGCTGCTGCTGTGGAGGACCTTCGAGCAGAGCTTGCTCAAGCCAAGGAGCAGGCCCGAAGGAGTGATGCGGCTGCCTCTAAGGCGGCCGAAGAGCTAGAAGCCGAAAGGGCTGCTCACTGCCGAAGCAGGGGGGAGATGGCCGAAATGGCCGTGAAGCTGAAGGATGTAACCGACCGCTATGAGGTTCTTGAAAAGGAACGCCGAGCGGAGCAAGAAGACCTGAAGAAGGCCACCGCCGAAGCCAAGGATGCCCGTTCTGCAATGAGGGCTATAAAGGAGGAGCTGCGTCAGGCCGGAGACATTGCGACTGGCAAGCCCTTTCTGCTGTGCAGGAAGTTCACAGATCTGAAGTATGCTCAGCTTGGCCAGCTGTGGGGTCCGGAGGATCCTTATATGGATTTAGCGGCGAGTGCGGCAGATGCTGTTGTGCACTTCCGAAGTCAAAAGGATCACGAGACGGAAGAGCTTTTTTGGTCTCAATTCCACAGTCCGGAGCGTTCACTTCCGTTGACCGATCGGCTGGCTGAGTGGGCTGAGCTGAATAGATTGTCCGGACTTGCCATGACGGATGTAGTGGCTCATATCTGGCCGGATAGGCCCAAGCCGAAGAGTTATTTTGGCTTATTGCAGCAATTCCTTGGGGCGGTGCCGCATATCAAGGCAATGAAGCGGTCGGCCTGCATAGAGGGTGCACGGATGACCCTCGCCCGTGTGAAGACATACTGGATGGAGATGGATGCCACCGATGTTGCAACCCGGGGTTCGGATGAGAGCCGGTTACCCGCCGAGCACTATTTTGGGGAAGTTCTGCGGGGTGCTCGTGCAATAGAGTCGCAGTGCTCAAAGAATGTCATGTTCAAATGATCTTTATGATATGTTAAACGATATTCATAATATAAGTGCTTTTTATACTTGTGCATTCAAGTATTCAAATATCTCCTGTGCGGCCGTTTGTGTATAACCTGAATGATGGCAGTCTTCGGCTTCAGCCCCCACGCACATGGTGCGGGGGTGTTCGCAAAATAGCGCATTTTCACACTTAATCCAACGTCTTGGTCCTGTGAAGGAGGTGGTAGCGTAGCAAACGAGGCAACCGGACTATGATGCTTTATCACTTTCACTTAGCCATAGGAGTTCGAAGGTGGGGCTACAATATAGCCCCTAGGGGCACCGCGCTCTCGGAATTCGGGGCGCGTATGTGCCTGACCGGGAAACGGTCCTTCATCAAAGCGGAGGAATTCTAAACATTCCGATGGTTGATCGAGTGGTTGACCAGTCTCTCACTATATCATGACAGTCAGTTTTCGGCTTTCTCTAATGAGGTGCTCGCCCGGCCGAACCGGGGCACAATCGCAGTAGTTCTCCTGGTGCCGCGTTAGCCGATGATACGGAACGTAAGGAAGCAAAACACAGGAGCCGGGCAAACCCAACATTTGACCAAAGACATGATTCGGAGCTAATGCATATAAGGCCTAACTCGAGACGCCGAACACTCCCTAAGGTATTCGGTCTTTATGATAACGGGCAGAACAATGCCCTAAGCCCCTAGTGTCTAGGTACAGGCGAGAATTTCTGACGCGGCCGATGCCAAAACGCCAGCCTCCTTGTCGATTATGGTGAAAAACCGTGGGATGTGAATCAACAAGAGACAGTAAGAAAGGTTTACGCAGGGTCTTAATCTGAAAAGAATCCTTGCCACGGGTCCCTGCTGCACGTCTGCGCCTGTGTCTCCGTTGTGCCGTATCCTGGACCGGTGTACACGCTGTTCATCTGTAAAAGAGAGGAACTTAGCTTGAAAAGAAATCGTGCAACAAATGTATTGAAAACAAAGTATGAATGAATGAATAAAGTTGAGCTTTTATTGGCTCTTTACTGTTCATACGCGCAGCCCCTTGTGAAGGGGTATGCGGCTAGGGAGCCCCTAGTTTATGTATGCCGGACTCGCCTAGCCGTGTCCCGGGTCTTGAATGATCTTTTAATGAGATGATGCCGCGTGGACCGGGCATTTTAAGTGTAAGAGACGCGTAGTGCGGTATTGTGTTAAAGCGGGCGAAAGCTTTGCATCCCAATAGTGCTTGATGGCTACTTTTGAATGGGGCGACATGGAAGATTATCTTTTCGCGACGGAAGTTGTCGGGCGATCCGAACACAACTTCTAGTAGTAAGGAGCCCGTGCACTTGGCGTAAGGGCCTGGCGTCACTCCTTTGAAGGAAGTGCGGCTATGGCGAATTTTAGTAGGGTCTATCCCCAACTTGTGGATTGTGTCCAGATATAGCAGGTTTAAATCGCTGCCGCCATCCATTAGGACTTGTGTAAATTGTAGTCTGTCGATTATAGGATCCAATATCAGATCAGTCCATCCTGCGTTTCGAATACTTCTGGAATAATCCAGGTGGTCGAAAGTAATTGGTTTTGACATCCAATCTCGGGATTCCGCTGGGGTGGACCGTGCGACACGTACTGTAGCGGGTGCTGCACTATTGTTCCGTATAATCACACGAAGTGAGTTTACTGTTTTAACTTCTTGTGGGAAAGTCTTTTGTTTTCCGGTGCTCTGCTGGTGGGGTTCGTCGTCGTCCTCGCTTGGTGTGTCGAGCCCCTTGTGTTTGGCGTTGAGTCGGCCGGACTGTTTGAAGACCCAACAATTTCGGTGGGTGTGGTTTGCAGGCTTCCCGGGGGTACTGTGGATTTGACATATCCGATCCAAAATTTTGTTGAGGTTGGATAGCTCGTCACTGTTGTCCTTAAGAGGCAGTGTTTTGTTGTTCGGCCGCGAGCTTTTGAATCCGGCGTTGACTGCCGTGTTCTTTGGGCCATTTTCTTTGTTTCGGTGCTGATCCTTTCTGCGCTTTGTTTTGTCATTTCCATCTTTGATCTCGAATGTACTCGGGTCGCTGGTGCTGCATCTTGCCAGCCAGCTATCTTCCCCCGCGCAAAAGCGGGTCATGAGGCTCGTTAGCGCGGCCATTTTTCTTGGCTTTTCCTGGCCGAGGTGTCTGGCGAGCCATTCATCTCGGACGTTATGTTTAAAAGCTGCTAGGGCTTCGGCGTCCGGACAATCGACTATTTGGTTCTTTTGGTGAGGAACCTGTTCCAGAATTCTACCGACTCTCCGGGCTGTTGGGTTATGTGACTTAACTCGCTCAGATCCGGAGGGCGGACATAAGTCCCCTGAAAATTTGCTCTAAACGCGTCCTCGAGCTCTACCCAACTTCCAATGGTATTTTCTAGGAGGCTTTTGAGCCAATGCCGAGCTGGCCCTTTGAGCTTGAGGGGTAGATATTTTATGGCGTGGAGATCGTCTCCTCTAGCCATATGTATGTGTAGGATGTAATCCTCAATCCGCACTCAAAGTCTGTTGTTTCGTCAGATGCCTCTATGTTTACGGGCTTGAATCCCGCTGAAATTCATGATCCAGCACCTCATCGGTGAAACATAGTGGGTGTCCGGCGCCCCGGTATTTAGGTGTGCTGTTATCTTCGAACACTCGTCGTGTTGTGTTGCTTCCTGGGGCCCTCTTTTTTGGCCCATAAATGGACCTGACCGGGCCATCTGTTTTGCGAGGATCTTTATGTGTGTCATGTGCCGGCTTGTGTGCGGCGCCGCTTGCCGCTCCTGGCCTGTCATCTGGTCGTCTATTTGGCCAGGCGGCCTCTTTGCTTTTTGATTGTGGGGGTTCTACGGCCTCCTCGTCGAATTCGGGCAGCAGCTTGCGCTTCGGGTAGCTCTTTGCTTGATGGCTATTGCCGTGTTTGTCCGCGGTCTCGAGTACTTTGCTCCACCTCATTCTGAGTATGTCTTCCGCTGTTTTGAGCTTCCGTTTCTGCTTCTTCAAACTTCTTGTAGTGGTGACAAGCCTTTTGTGAAGGTTCTTATGCTCCGGTGGTGTGTCCGGCATGAGATCGTCTGGACTGTTGTTTTCGCCGAGGATGGGTTGATTGTCTGATTCATCCTGTTCGGATGGTTGCTTGGTTGCCTGTTCGCCGTCCACTGGTTTGCCCTGCTCTACGGCTGGGTCATTATGGGTGCTGTTGTTATGGAGGTGAGACTTGTGGCGGCGCTTGCGTCGCCGTTTTGGTTGTTTTTCGGGGGAATTATCCTTCGCCGCGTCCCGTTGTTCCTCATTATCGCTCCCTTTTGGGGTGTCCTCCATATATATATCATGAGTTGAGGTTGCTTTCCAGTGCCCATTAGGCATTGGTTCTTGGTCGTCTCCGGCATCGTCGTCCATACCGTCGATGTCTTCGGAGTCGTAGTCTAGCATGTCTTTTAAATCGTCGACAGTGGCTACAAAGTGGGTTGTGGGTGGGCTTTGAATTTCTTCGTCGTCCGTATCCCAACCATCCTGGCCACAGTCCGGCCAGGACTCTCCTGACAACGAGAGATACTTTAGCGAATTCAGGATGTCGCCAAAGGATGAGTGCTGAAAGGTGTCCGCGGCGGTGAACTCCATGATCGGTGCCCGATCCGATTCGATTGGTAAGGGCGCAGGAGGTTCGGAGTCCGGCGAGGAGTCCGGCACCTCGGAGTCACGAGCTTTACAAGGGACAAGGTCAGTATTCGGCTCCATCGCTGTAAAGGTTGCAGTCCCCGAGGCGGTGTCTAGACATTCGTCCTCGATCTGCGCGGTCGGCTCCGAATTAATGGTCGGAGCGGACTTATGTGCGGCCTCTGGGGCACTGTCCGGCAGCAGAGCTAAATCATGCCCATTGTGACAGTGCGGCGTGCTCGGCTGTGGCTCGAATCCGTCGAAGACCAAGTCTCCGCGGATGTCAGCCGTGAAGTTTAGGCTTCCAAATCTGACCTGATGGCCAGGGGCGTAGCTTTCGATCTGCTCCAGATGGCCAAGCGAATTGGCCCGCAGTGCAAAGCCGCCGAACACGAGGATCTGTCCGGGGAGAAAAGTCTCGCCCTGGACTGCGTTGTTGTTGATGATTGAAGGAGCCATCAAGCCTATCGATGACGACACAGAGGAACTCTCAATGAAAGCACCAATGTCGGTGTCAAAACCGGCGAATCTCGGGTAGGGGGTCCCGAACTGTGCGTCTAGGCGGATGGTAACAAGAGACAAGGAACACGATGTTTTTACCCAGGTTCGGGCCCTCTCGATGGAGGTAAAACCCTACTCCTACTTGATTAATATTGATGATATGGGTAGTACAAGAGTAGATATACCACGAGATCAAGGAGGCTAAACCCTAGAAGCTAGCCTATGGTATGATTGTTCTAATGGTCGTTCATCCTACATACTAAAACCCTCCAGTTTATATAGACACCGGAGAGGGCTAGGGTTACACAGAGTCGGTTACAATGGTAGGAGATCGACATATCCGTATTGCCAAGCTTGCCTTCCACGCCAAGGAAAGTCCCATCCGGACACGGGACGAAGTCTTCAATCTTGTATCTTCATAGTCTTGGAGTCCGGCCGATGATGATAGTCCGGCTATCCGGACACCCCCTAGTCCAGGACTCCCTCAGTGATTTTTCACAAGCTTTCCCTGGTTCCGTTCCCATGGGTGTTCAACTATCTCCACAAAAAATTAATAGGTTTCCTTTTGGGTGGCTCAGATGAGGCAAGATGAGGGCATTGTCGAGTGGCGTGGGAAGTACGGAGGTTTGGGTATCCACAATTTGCAACGTCTGAATCACGCCTTGTGTATCAGATGGTGTTGGATGGCAAAGCAGAGGAGTCCAAGGCCTTGGTTGGGTTGCTAATAATCATTCCTCGTGCGGCGCGCGATCTATTCCTCGCATCGGAGGAGTGTGTGATTGGGGCTGGCAGGCGAGTTAATTTTTGGCATGATAGAGGCTTAAAGGGAGAAGTGCTAAAGAGACTGTGCCAGAGTTATTTCTATTCACCAGGGTGTGTGGCGCTGAATCCAGAACGGTGGATGAAGCCCCTGCCCAGGACTATTGGGTTTTAGACCTGAGGGGCACTCCTTCGATTTAAGCGTTGGCCAAATTCCTTGAACTTTGGTAGGTGGTGCAGGCAGCTCGTCCCATCCTAAGTGGTTCTAATTCCTTTAGGTGGCACCTTACTGCTAAGGGAGTATTCTGCTGATTCGGCTTATAAGGCTTTCTTTTTTGACTCAATTTCAGTGGAATAACGTGACACCCCTTAAGGAGAAATTCTTCATGTGGCTTGCACTTCGCAACCGGTGCCGGATGGCTAACCGTTTTGAAATGAGAGGCTTGTCGAGGCCGGTAGTCTATCCCCTATGCGACCAAGAATAGGAGAATATCGATCATTTGCTTGTGGAGTGCTCCTATGCTTGAAAGGTTTGGCATCGGTTGTTATCTATGTATGGTTTTTAGTCTATTACTCCTATGGGGCATGATCCGGTTAGGGTGTGTTGGCACTCAACTGTAAGTCGGTTCTCGAGAAGGAACCAACGGTGGATGGTGAAGATTCTGATTGTGGGCATGCGCAAAATATGGCTTGAGAGGAACGCTCGGGTGTTTGAAAATAGGAGCGAGATGGCAAGTCGGGTAGCTTATGGAGCGATAAAGGAGTTTCGGTTGTAGTATTTGATCAAGAAGGACCAGCGGCTTATTGCGGGGATGGCGAGGAGTAGTTTTTCCTCTCTTTTTTTGGTTCTTCTGGCAGATGTTCTGTTAAGTTCTAGAACTCTTGTATGTAAACTGCTTATCCAAAGTCATAATAAAAATGACTAACAACCTAGATTTTTGGTTCTTAAGAAAATCTCATTAAATAGTGTATATGAACGATTAATCATCTATTAGGTTTCTGTATGATATGTTAGGGGTGCTTGTATACACCAAATGATATCAAGCACATGAAGTCTTCTGTACGCAGAAGTAGTACAATCCACGTCATTTTTATGTTAATCGGAATCATTAGTATAATTCATGTTGTTTTAATAAGGTATAGCATGCATGCACACATTGTCAACTTATTACTAAACCCACTTTAACCTTTGAGACATATATGACCAATGAAAAAAGAAAAAAAAATTGGTAATATGATCATTGCCAACAATTCTATTTATACTCTATAAGTTTCCAAAAGAATACCGACTCATATAGTATAGGCTGCTATTAAGATATTTGTTAGAATGTAATGTTGTGAAGAGATCCATTCCAAGATATTTAAGGAAAGTAACACACACATACACATACACACACAAACGCACGCGCCAACGCGCGCACACACAAATAGTTATTTAATTGTCAAAATTTATGCAATTGCCATTTAATTCAAAAAGGCATACAAGTTTGTGTTGCAGTAAGGGGGAGTTCGATTTGAAGGTTATGTTCAGGGGAAATGACTCAAAATGATAAAAGTAACATAATTAAATGATTAATTTATTGCAACACAAATGTATCCAATGATATACATTACAATTATTCAAATAAAATTTTATTATTATCCATTTCGTGAAAATATAGATTGTACCAAAGCAAGCACTCGAACTAATATTTAGCAACATTACTAAGTGGATTATGATGTAAGTAGCTATTTGAAATATAACCTTAAAATTATGGGATGCAAAAAATAATATGTTAGAAAAAAGTATATAAATTTGGCATAAATCATCGTGGAAACGAGCAATCATTCAAAAAATTGGATAATAAACAAGACATTCAGCCAAAAAGTCTAGGAATATGTGCAAGGTAGTGCTAGCCAATATTGTTTGGGTGCAAGACCTTTATTCATATTCCGCAAGATGAAAGGTCAAAACTTGATTCAAAAACTTGGCGGTGCATCTTTCTTGCCTATGGAGATGATGAGTTTGGCTACATGTTGTTTTACTCTATAGTAAGGAAAGTTGTGAGAAGTCGTAATGTTGTGTTCGTAGAAGACCAAAGAACTGAGGGGATTATGCAAACAAAGGGATTTGTTACTTCTCAGCGGCAAGACATGGTTGATTCTGACTCAGTTCCTACAGCTCTAGGTCTAGTGCAAGTTGAAGCAGATGCAGAAGATGTACAAGATGATGTGCATGGTTGTGGAGGTGAAGGACATGCTTCCCAATAACGGCAAGAGTATGATACTGAAGTTGATGAACCAGATCAGGATGAAGCACCAACACTTGAGAGTCCACCAGTTTCTCCATTCATTAGATCTATCTGGGGTCAAATTCTTTCCAACAAGTATACCCTAGATCAATATTCAGTGTTATTATTTGGCGATTCAGAACCTAATTATGCGCTTTACGGATGCAATTAAAGACAAGCACAAGAAGGAGTGGAAAAAAAGCTATGCAAAAAGGTGGATTCCTTGCATAAGAATCAAACTTATGAGTTGGTGAATTTTCCCAATGGAAAGATTTTTTTTGAAAAGCAAATGGGTCTACAAAATCAAGCAAGTAGAGCACATATAACATCCATGGTACAAGTCCATGCTAGTTGTACAAGGATTCGGCTAGAGAAAGACATTGACTATAATGAGATCTTTTCTTTGGTTGTGAAGATTACATCAATTAGAGTGGCATGGCAGTAATACATCTCCAACGTATCTATAATTTTTCATTGTTCCATGCTATTTTATAATCCATCTTGGATGTTTTATATGCATTATTATGCTACTTTATATCATTTTTGAGGACTAACCTATTAACCCAGTGCCAAGTGCCAGTTATTGTTTTTTCCTTGTATTTGTGTTTTACTAAAAATCAATACCAAACGGAGTCCAAATGGAACGAAACTTTTTGAAGATTTTTCTTGTACCACAAGACACCCTGGAAGCTTCAGGAGGAGGTCGGAAGAGCCACAAATGGGCAATAAGGTCACAGGGCGCGCCTGGGGGGTAGGACGCACTCCCCGAGCTTGTGGGCCCACCATGGCACTTCCAACCCCAATATTCGTTCTATAAATACCCAAATATTCCCCGTAGATCAAATGGCACACCAAAAATACTTTCCCACCACTGCAAGCTTCTATTCTCATGAGATCCCATCTTGGGGCCTTTTCTGGCACTCCGCCGGAGGGGGATTCGATCACGGAGGGCTTCTACATCAACCTTGCTGCCCTTCGATGATGTGTGAGTAGTTTACCATAGACCTACGGGTCCATAGCTAGTAGCTAGATGGCTTCTTCTCTCTCTTTGATCTTCAATACAATGTTCTCCTCAATGTTCTTGGAGATCTATTCGATGTAATCTTGTTTTGCGGTGCGTTTGTTGAGATCCGATGACTTGTGAATTTACGATCAGATTATCTATGAATATTACTTGAGTTTTCTCTGAGCTCTTTTGTGCATGATTAAGATAGCTTTGTATTTCTCTCCGATCTATTGATTTGGTTTGGCCAACTAGATTGATTTTTCTTGCAATGGGAGAGGTGCTTTGTACTGGGTTCAATATTGTGGTGCTCATACCCAGTGACAGAAGGGGACATGACACATATTTGTATTTTTTCCACTAAGGATAAAAAGGTGAGGTTTATTAATATTGATTGGATCTATCCCTCTACATCATGTCATCGTGCTTAAGGTGTTGCTCCATTCTTGTTAACTTAGTACACTAGATGCATGCTGGATAGCGGTCGATGTGTGGGGTAATAGTAGTAGATGTAGGCAGGAGTCGGTCTACTTGTCACAGACGTGATGCCTATATTCATGATCATTGCCTTGGATATCGTCATAGCTTTGCGCTTTTCTATGAATTCCTCAACAATAATTTGTTTACCCACCGTATGCATTCTTTCAAGAAAGAAGCCTCTAGTGAAACTATGGCCCCCGGGTCTATTTTTATCATATTATTTTGAGATCTATAAAACCAAAAACACAAAAATACCTTGCTGCAATTTCTTTACCTTTACTTTATTTTGCACTTTTATTTATCTTTTATATCTTGATCTATCATATCTCATCCTTGCAAGTAACAGTGAAGGGATTGGCAACCCCTTTTTCGCTTTGGGTGCAAGTATTTGTTTCTTTGTGTAGGTGCAATCGTTGGTGACTTGTGTGTTCCTCCTACTGGATTGATACCTTGGTTCTTAATTGAGGGACATACTTATCTCTATTTTGCTGCATCACCCTTTCCTCTTCAAGGGAAAAACCAACACAAGCTCAAGAATTAGCAGGCAATAAGTTGCTACTTGTTAGTGAAGGAAATATGCCCTAGAGGCAATACTAAAATTGTTATTTTTCCTTATTCATGATAAATGTTTATTATTGTAAGTGCATCTAGTGCCACCCCTAGTTGGTTTTGGAGTATTGACGACAAAGTTGGTTGAGGGACTAATGCGCTTGTGAGAATTGCAGGATCACGCAGGGAGTGCCCCTCATTGAAGACAATGGTGGTATGTGAAGGTATTCATATTGAAGACTACGACATGAGAAGACAATGAGTGAAGATTATGAAGCGCGAAGACTGTGTGATTTCGTTGTTTCCTTTTCTTCTTTGTTGAGTCATGGGAACCACCGTACTGTTAAGTGGGGTCCAAGTGAACTAAGTCAGAATGACTGAAGTGATGCTCAACCCAAACCCCATGTCTTCGAGCGAAGATAATGTGAGCAAATCTTATCCAGAGCTGGATGAGTCAGCTTTGCTTGTAGCCCAAGTAAAGTTGCCGTGTGTGTTTGAAATCTGACCGTTGGAACACGTGTCAGTTCCTTAGTGACCCAGGGTCATTTCGGACATATCAGGTCGGGTTGCCCAGTGGCTATAAATAGCCCACCCCCTACACCATAAATTGGTCGCTGCTCAGAGTTAGTGCACGGCTTTTGTCGTTTGAGAGCAACCCACCTCGAAGCCTTTGAGAGAGAGAAATCCTTGCGAGGACCAAGCCCAAGCACCCAGAGCCAAAGAGTGTTAGGCATCACTGAAGTCTTTCTGTCTATGTGACCTGAATACTTATTACACTTGAGGACTGTGAATCCTCCAGCTGGTTAGGCGTCGCGTTCTGAGCATCCAAGAGTCATTGTGGATTGCCGGCGAACGAAGTCTGTGAAGGTTTGGAAGTCTACCTTGAAGACTTACCAGAGTGATTGGGCGAGGACCGGTGTCCTTAGCTCAAGGGGAATAAGGTGAAGACACGGTCTTCGAGTTGAATCTCAACCTCCCTAACTGACGTCAGCTTGTCACAAAGAATCGAACTGGTCCAACAAATCTGTGTCTTCAACAAGCGATGGTTCTATCCCTTCCCATCCTTTATTTTGAGTTTGTCTTCGTGAAGTCATTGCCTATCTGTCGTACCTGTTTGACTTCATTGCTTGACTACTATCGTTTATTGGCTTCACACTATCTTCCATCCTGATTGAGGGAGTCCTGGACTAGGGGGTGTCCGGATAGCCGGACTATCATCATCGGCCGGACTCCAAGACTATGAAGATACAAGATTGAAGACTTCGTCCCACGTCTGGATGGGACTTTCCTTGGCGTGGAAGGCAAGCTTGGCAATACGGATATGTAGATCTCTACCATTGTAACCGACTCTGTGTAACCCTAGCCCTCTCCGGTGTCTATATAAACCGGAGGGTTTAGTCCGTAGGACGAACAACCATTACAACAATCATACCATAGGCTAGCTTCTAGGGTTTAGCCTCCTTGATCTCGTGGTAGATCTACTCTTGTACTACCCATATCATCAATATTAATCAAGTAGGAGTAGGGTTTTACCTCCATCGAGAGGGCCTGAACCTGGATAAAAACATCGTGTCCCTTGTCTCCTGTTACCATCTGCCTAGACGCACAGTTCGGGACCCCCTACCCGAGATCCGCCGGTTTTGACACCGACATTGGTGCTTTCGTTGAGAGTTCCTCTGTGTCATCACCGATAGGCTTGATGGCTCCTTCAATCATCAACAACGCAGTCCAGGGTGAGTCTTTTCTCCCCGAACAGATCTTTGTGTTCGGCGGCTTTGCATCAGGGCCAATTAAGCTGGCCATCCGAGCAGATCGAAGCTACGCCCCGCCATCAGTCAGATTTGAAGTTTAAACTTCGCGGCTAACATCCGCGGAGACTTGATCTTTGACGGATTCGAGCCACAGCCGAGCGCGCCGCACTGTCACAATGGGCATGATTTAGCTCTACTGCCGGACAGTGCTCTGGAGGCCGCACATAAGTCCGCTCCGACCCTTAATTCAGAGCCGACCGCGCAGATCGAGGACGGACGGCTAGACGCCGCCTTGGGGGCTGCCACCTTTACGGCGATGGAGCCGAATACTGACCTTGTCCCTTGTAAAGCTCGTGACTCCGAGGTGCCGGACTCCTCGCCGGACTCCGAACCTCCTGCGCCCCTACCAATCGAGTCCGATTGGGCGCCGATCATGGAGTTCACCGCCGCGGACATCTTTCAGCACTCACCCTTTGGTGACATCCTGAATTCGCTAAAGTATCTCTCGTTATCAGGAGAGCCCTGGCCGGACTGCGGTCAGGACGGTTGGGATGCGGACGATGAAGAAATTCAAAGCTCACCCACCACCCACTTTGTAGCCACTTTCGACGATCTAACCGACATGCTAGACTACGACTCCGAAGACATCGACGGTATGGACGACGAAGCCGGAGACGACCAAGAACCAGCACCTACAGGGCACTGGAAGACCACCTCGTCATACGACATATACATGGTGGACATCCCAAAGGATGGGAATGGCGAAGAAGCAGCGGAGGCAGATTCCTCTAAGAAACAGCCCAAGCGCCGGTGTCAGCGGCGCCGCTCTAAATCCCGCCACAGCAAGAATGGAGATGTAACGCCCTCGATGCGGCTATATCTCCCATGTGTCGAAGCACGACTTAGAGGCATAACCGCATTGAAAGCAATGTCGCAAGTGAGGTAATCTTCACACAACCCAAGTAATACATAAGGGAAAGAGATACATAGTTGGCTTACAATCGCCACTTCACACAATTACATGAATAAAGCATTACATCATCCAGATACAATCAAGGTCCGACTACGGAACCAAAATAAAAGAAGAACCCCAAATGCATAAAGGTCCCCGATCGACCCCAACTGGGCTCCACTATCGATCAACTAGAACGAAACAACACAAAGGGCAAGATCTTCATCGAGCTCCTCCTTGAGCTTGGTTGCGCCACCGCTTTCGGTAACATAGGCACCGCAAACTGGTTTTTTCAAGTATCCGTGAGCCACGGGACTCAGCAATCTCACACCCGCAAGATCAAGACTATTTAAGCTTATAGGAAGGATGGAGTAATGAGGTGGAGCTGCAGCAAGCGACTAGCATATATGGTGGCTACAATCGCAAAAGAGAGCGAGAAGAGAAGGCAAAGCACGGTCGATAAAAGTATGATCAAGAAGTGATCCTATAGCAACCTACGTCAAGCATAACTCCAACACTGTGTTCACTTCCCGGACTCCGCCGAAAAGAGACCATCACGGTTACACACTCGGTTGATGTATTTTAATTAAGGTCAACTTCGGGTTTTCTACAACCGGACGTTAACAAATTCCCATCTGCCCATAACCGCGGGCACGGCTTTCGGAAGTTCAAATCCCTGCAGGGGTGTCCCAACTTAGCCCCTGACAAGCTCTCACGGTCAACGGAGGAAAAGACCTCCACCCGAGACACTTCGATCAGACTCGGTATCCCGGTACAACAAGACATTTCGACAGGGTAAAACTAAACCAGCAACACCGCCCGAATGTGCCGACAAATCCCGATAGGAGCTGCACATATCTCTTTCTCAGGGCACACTCAGATGAGACTAGCTACGAGCAAAACCAACCCTCAAGTTTCCCGAGGTGGCCGCAAGAGTAGCTCAGTTCGGACCAACACTCGAGGAGCACCGCCCGGGGTTAAAATAAAGATGACCCTTGAGTCTGCAGAACCCAAGGGAAGGTGGTAGGTTGTTAGTGCAAATGGTAAAACCAATGTTGGGCATTGCTGGAGGAGCTTTACTTAAGGCGAACTGTCAAGGGGTTCCCATTATAGCCCAACCGTGTAAGGAACGCAAAATCCGGGAACATAACACCGATATGACGGAAACTAGGGCGGCAAGAGTGGAACAAAACACCAGGCATAAGGCCAAGCCTTCCACCCTTTACCAAGTATATAGATGCATTAATTAAATAAGAGATATTGTGATATCCCAACCATAATCCTGTCCACCATGGAGAATTCTTCAACTTCACCTGCAACTAGCAACGCTATAAGAGGGGCTGAGCAAAGCGGTAACATAGCCAAACAACGGTTTGCATAGGAAAGGTGTCAAAGGTTAGGGGTTCATGGCAATTTGGGAGGCTGACAAGCAAATGGTAGGCATCGTAGCATTGGCATAGCAAAAGAGCGAGCAAACTAGCAAAGCAAAGATAGTAGTGATTTCGAGGGTATGATCATCTTGCCTAAAATCCCGCAAGGAAGAAGAACGAGTCCATGAATAAGACAAACGGACGTAGTCGAACGAATCCTCACAACTCCGGAATGAAACCGAAGCTAACGAGAGAAGCAACCCGAAAAGAAACAAACAACATAGTAAACAACCAAGCATAATCATGGCATGATGCACAATCAAGTATGATGCATGTCCGGTTTAATGAGGCATGGCATGGCAAAGTGCAACGAACAATACTACAAATTAAGTGGAGCTCAATATGCAACGAGTTGCATATTGACTGGCACCACATCAATTATTTAGTTCTCTCTCGTTATAAGCTACTCAACAATATTAAATATGGGTTAACATGGCAAGAGGTGAGGCATATGAAAACTACCTATCTAGGCAAGTTTAAGTGAGGCCGGAACAACAAACAACAATTCCGGTAAATCCCCACATGTTTTTAGTAGTTTAATGCAAACACAATTTTAAGCATTTAAATGTTGTTATCATGATGCGAATGACATATGCAAGTTTTATGCAATATTTATGAAAAAGTTGACATGAGCATGTTATGAAGCATTTCGTCGCCATGGCGGAACGAAAAGGGTGCCACGGCAACGATAACGAAAATGGTGCCACGACAACATATCGTTTCCGGTAGCTCGTGGAGATACCGGTGCAAAAGGAAGTGAGCGGATGCGTGCACGGATGGTGGGGTGATCCTGGATTCCGGGTGTCCCACGGGTCGACGGCATGGCAAACGAGGAACGTTCACGAAACAAACGGGCATGGTGCAAACATATCGTACATCTCATACAACATGCATTCGGTCCACGGCGGTCGTTTCGGGTTATACCTTCGAAGCGTTCAAACGGGACGGTTCGCGTCGTCGAGGGAAGTAGTTGTACTCGTTTTCGTAGATGTCCAGGTCGACGGTAGTGGTTCACGGACGTCGTGGAGGTAGTGGTACACGGCGACGGTAGTTGTACACGCGGCGGTCTTTGGCAATGGTCGTCGTACACGGTTCACAGACGTTCGGGTCTTCCGTAGAGGTACTTGACGCATCCCGGATGTGTAGTCGTACATGCACGTAGATGTACTTGACGGAGTATTCGTACACGGTCAGCTTGATGGAACTTGGCGGGGGTCTCCTCGGGTCAACAGAGATGTGCAAGGGCTAGAACGCCCGGCGGCTTGGTCTGCTCAAGGCCATGGAGATGACAGGCAGCAGGAGGCTGCATAGTGGAGGCAGAGCCACGATGAGGAGGTCCTGCTCCGACAGCTGCAAGTGGTGGACGGACGCAGCAGCAAAGGCTTCAGGCGTGAGGCGAAGGGAGCCGCGAGGTGGATGATGGAGGAGAGCATCTCACGCGCAGGGAAGGAGGTTGAGGCTGGTGCGCTGGAGAGGAAGCAGGAGCAGAGGGCGCGGGTGGCCATGGCGCCGGTGCAGGGGGCTTGGCGCAGTGGACGATTGCAAGGCGGGAGAAGGTGGAGGATGGAGCAGGTCCGGCAGGGGAAGGGGTGCGGAGGAGGAAAGGATGGGGAAAGGGCATGAAGGAGCAGGGCGCGGGGAGGTCCGGCTGGTCGAGGCACTTGGCGACACGGACACCTAGGTCAAGGTCCTCGGTCGCGGGGATGGGAGGAGCGGCACGGCTCTGGGGTAGCCGGCGAGCTGCGGGCGGCTGGCGCGAGGAGAAGATGGGGATCGGGCTCCTGGCGGCGCTGGAGAGATCGAGCAGGGGAGGTGCCTGGCGGGAGGTCGGGCGGAGGCGAGGCGAGGACGACGACGAACTGGAGAAGGAGCTGCAGCTACGGCGAGCATCGAGGGCCACGGGCGCGGGGAACAGGGGCGCCATGGGGATCGGGCGCGGGCGCTCCTCTCTGTCTTGATCGTGTGTGTGGCGGAGGAGGAGGAACGAGAGGAGAGATGGGGATCGGGAGAGATGTTCGGCTAGGGTTACGGGAAAGGTGGGGGCGGCTGGGCCTTGGGCTTAGAGGCCGGCTGGGCTCTGAGTTGCACTCTCTCTTCTCTCTCATTTTCCCATTTAAAACAAAACAGAAAAATAGAAAGAAAAGAAAGAGAAGGATAGGCAAAGAATTAGCACATGCAAATAATATTCTTGGACTCACAAAAATGCACTAGTCCCAAGAAAATAGAAGTGAGCAAGATTGCAAGATTAAATTCAAAATCATTTGAATTTAATTCAATAGGTTTGAACTAGGACTAGGTAAAGGAAGGTCCAAAATGTTGTGATTTTTGGGAAGCTCCGAAAAACAAGAAAGAATATATGGCAAAGTTAGAGGCCAAGAATTGAAATAATAAAGGGCATTGGGATTTTGCAAGTGTGTTAATGGGTGAACTCCAGAGAATGGAATTATTTTATAATAGCTCCACTAATATCGGGAGGATATATTATAAAGAGAAATCACCATCGTGAATTCCCACGATTTAAATAGATCAAAAGATCTATGCAATTTATTTAGTTGAGGTGCAAAAGATTTATGAGATGATGGCATGATGACATGATGCAATGATGAATGCATCAATCAAATAAATCATACGACGAATCTCAGAATACAAGGAAGGCATCTGGAGCGTCGGTCTCGGGGCGTTACAACACTCCACCACTATGAGAGGATCTCGTCCCGAGATCTAGAATGGCACCAGAGGGAAAACGGAAGAGAAAAAGAAAGGTAAAACTAAGTTGCTTCTTTGACAAACGTGTGAAACCACGAACCTTGAGAGGTTGAGCAATTTAAAAGAAAGAGTACAACAGAGATGAACGAGATTGCAAACAATCCGTTAGAAAAAAGGAACAAGGAACACCATGTGAACCTTGGAGGTTGCAAAGCTATGGATGACGAGTACAATGGACAAGAAAGAATTAAGACCACTCTGGTAGAAACGAGATAAACAAGGAATGAGAACGAAAGAATACAGGCAGCACTCCGGTAGAAAAGAGAAGCAAAACTTGACAAAACGGGAAGAACTTGGAAAGAGGACATGACACTCCGGTTAAATGGCTAAGCATGAAAAGAACACGATCCTGACAAAACAAGATGATTATTGAAGAGCACAACATCACAATGCCTCCGAAACAAAAGAATAGAAGATAGATAATTGAAATAGAAGAATGGAGAAGAAAATGCCAACTTCTGCCACAAATGAGCTCGGAAAGCACCCTTCCAAGAAGGTTACAATGGGGTTGTTGGAAAACCAACAACGAAACGAATAAGCTTGTAGTGGGCTTATGGAAAACATCTCAAAATTATGAGGTGACAAACGGCCACTAACGGAAACAATTGCTTGAGATTAACGAAGAGATGAAAGCTTGTTCCATCAAGATGGAAAAGAGATAACTTGGGTCATTAATAAGCACCACAAATAGCAACATTCACAACGGAAGGCTTTAGGTGAAATCTATACCAAGATAACTCCAATGAAGAGATTGACGGTAGAAAAGATCTCTTGAACAAAGAGAAAAAGATGGATTTAAATATCTCATTCCTGACAACCTGTGAATCATGAAACACGAGGAGAAATTATCAAGAATGACCTAACACCACCTCAGAAGATAAGGTAGAAAGAATTGTACTTTGGAATGCAAGATGAAGAATGCTTGAACTCCTCAGGAAAAAACATGTGTTGAGCACCATGTTTATTTTAGAGTATGGCTTGGCAGATCATAGCTTCAAGAGAAATCTTGAAGAACAACTGAAGAATGAAAAGAATCCTTGACGAACCACCACTCCAGTAGTAAACGGATGTAAAAAGAAAGAGAAGTTGAAAACACAAGGTGAAGCCTTGCGATGATTTAGATGGAGCTTCGCGACGAGATAATGCGGAAAACTTAGAACTCCGGAAGAAAGATGAACAATAAGAAGCCAAGAATTTATTCCTCCTGAACAAACTCCGAAGGAAAAGATTAATCACTTGGATGAAACAAGAATAAGAATTATGTTATGTGTATCCTTCACCAATTTAAATTGATGACAAGCAACAGATTTGGCATACTACTTATTCTAGTAGAAAGGATTAAGAGAGATATAGTGCAAACTTGAGAAGGTATTAATGGAACCACCGGTGAGATTGGAACAACAAATGAATTGATATGATGAACAAGGAAAAGAGATCTTGAAAGAACCACCGTAAGAATTGAAAATGAACATAGCAAAGGCACAATTCACGGGGAAGAATTGCAAAATGAATGAAGATACTTTAGGGTATTTAGATACAAATGAACGAATAGATCACGAGCTGATTAGAGAATACTTGAATGATGCACCGGTATGATTTGGAGAACGAGAGCTGAAAGCTTGAATGAATAATTCTGAGATAATTGGCTTCAAAGAATGAAACTGAAAAGACTCCTAAAATGCTCCGGATGGGTGTAAAAGATTCTCACAACCGAAAACAATTATGAGAGGATGGCAACAAGCTAGCACCATGAATCTTGAAGAGAATAGAGCAAGATTAGAGAGAAACTCTTCTTTGGTCTTTAAATGATGAGAATGACAACGAGAAACACCACCATGAATTGTTGAGATACTCCGGGAGAATTAAAAGAGGAAAGGTTGAGCCAAAGATGAAAAGAATTTGAAAACGACCTTGGAGAAGGCATGTGACTGATGAAAATTCATTCTTACGTCAAACTCTGAAAGGAATTTGGAATGGCTCCGGAAAAAATTAGGAGAGTCAGGTAAGATCCTGGGAAAAGACCTGTGGGTTAGGGCCCACTCAAAAGAACACCATAGAAAAGATTTAAAAGAGATGTTGCACCGGTTGAATTAAATGACTTGAATGAGATACCTATCTCGAAAGAGCTTGAACGAATGCAGAGTGGAAACACGAATCTTCGAGATATCTTGAGCACTCCGGAATAACAAATAGTGAGAAGTAGCATGATAATGAGGTGCACCGGTATGAGAAGACATTGAAATGAGGAAAAAGGTATGATCAACAAAACTTGACTTGAATCCACCGGAGAAGAGAAAGGAATGAGGAATGACGAACTAGTAGAACATCTTCTTGAGAACCACCGGGTAAGAACATTGACGGAAAAGAATGGAGAAACTTCGCATGAATAAATGGATACTTGATTAATAAATCTGAGTCCTTGAAGAAAAAGGGTGGGAGGGTGGGGAAAAACAAAGACAACTTGGGATGACCGAAACAAACACCGTTGAGAAAACTTGGAATTGATCTTGCGGATGGGAAAAAATGATGGGATCCACTTGAAGAGAAGCACACCGTTTGGAAAAGAATTAACATGACAAAATCAATGATCAAAAGGATTAGTATTCACATAGCAATATGAGAACACCGTTTAGGAAAGGTATGGATTCAACATTTGACATCGAAGCAACTCGAATACCAGAAATAACACAAAACAAAGGATTTGGCTTGCGAATAAGCGGAACAAACATATGATAGAGATTTACCCAATCCCATATCATGCATCCGTCGGAAAGATATTCTAGGAGCTACTTGAATTCCCACCTATAAACTCCCAAACTTTCGGTTATGCAATCTGGTGTTGGGGATACAGGAAGCAATATATCTCACCCAAACTAACAATACCTACATCCAAGCTGTATCCATCCGTCAACACATAACCAAGAAACCTTCGAAATCGTCTACCTCAACCTTCAAAAGCATCCGTTATACGAGTCATGGCAATACTCCGTACTCACCTCAAGATCGGGTTATCGGGTTATCTCACCAACAACTGCATAAAAGAGATTTTCGATGTCGGCGTACTAAACTCAGGTATTCCAGAACTGCAACGATAAAATTATGACGACAACACCTCGGAGCTCAACTCCCCGGGACACCTCCAGTAAAAAAACCCCTGCTGACGGGAGGCAACCAAGACAATGTTGTCATCATAAAACCATCGGAACGATTCTAAGATACCCGCGTGATCCTAAATTTTTTTTAGTGAAATTTGAGAAGAGAAGAGTCAAAACTCTACATCAGGATGCCTCACCAGAGCGACGAAGGGACTGAGGAGTAAAAAGAATTCCTAACTCTCCGATATATATAATCCTAAATGAATCAAAACATTTTTTCTAGACACAACTCGGCCGCTAAAAATGATCAACCAGTGGGGCTCCTAAGGTCGGGGAAGGCTCTGATTACCAACTTGTAACGCCCTCGATGCGGCTATGTCTCCCACGTGTCGAAGCACGACTTAGAGGCATAACCGCATTGAAAGCAATGTCGCAAGTGAGGTAATCTTCACACAACCCAAGTAGTACATAAGGGAAAGAGATACATAGTTGGCTTACAATCGCCACTTCACACAATTACATGAATAAAGCATTACATCATCCAGATACAATCAAGGTCCGACTACGGAACCAAAATAAAAGAAGAACCCCAAATGCGACAAAGGTCCCCGATCGACCCCAACCGGGCTCCACTCTCGATCAACTAGAACGAAACAACACAAAGGGCAAGATCTTCATCGAGCTCCTCCTTGAGCTTGGTTGCGTCACACCGCTTTCGGTAACATAGGCACCGCAAACTGGTTTTTGAAGTATCCGTGAGCCACGGGATTCAGCAATCTCGCACCCGAGATCAAGACTATTTAAGCTTATAGGAAGGATGGAGTAATGAGGTGGAGCTGCAGCAAGCGACTAGCATATATGGTGGCTACAATCGCAAAAGAGAGCGAGAAGAGAAGGCAAAGCACGGTCGATAAAAGTATGATCAAGAAGTGATCCTATAGAAACCTCGCTAGCATAACTCCAACACCGTGTTCACTTCCGGACTCACCGAAAAGAGACCATCACGGTTACACACTGGTTGATGTATTTTAATTAAGGTCAACTTCGGTTTTCTACAACCGGACATTAACAAATTCCCATCTGCCCATAACCGGGCACGGCTTTCGAAAGTTCAAATCCCTGCAGGGGTGTCCCAACTTAGCCCATGACAAGCTCTCACGGTCAACGGAGGAATAGACCTCCACCCGAGACACTCCGATCAGACTCGGTATCCCGGTACAACAAGACATTTCGACAGGGTAAAACTAAACCAGCAACACCGCCTAATGTGCCAACAAATCCCGATAGGAGCTGCACATATCTCTTTCTCGGGGCACACTCGGATGAGACTAGCTACAAGTAAAACCAACCCTCAAGTTTCCCGAGGTGGCCCAGAGTAGCTCGATTCGGACCAACACTCGGAGGAGCACCGCCCGGGGTTAAAATAAAGATGACCCTTGAGTCTGCAGAACCCAAGGGAAGGTGGTAGGTTGTTAGTGCAAGTGGTAAAACCAATGTTGGGCATTGCTGGAGGAGCTTTACTTAAGGCGAATCATCAAGGGGTTCCATTATAGCCCAACCGTAAGGAACGCAAAAATCCGGGAACATAACACCGATATGACGGAAACTAGGGCGGCAAGAGTGGAACAAAACACCAGGCATAAGGCCAAGCCTTCCACCCTTTACCAAGTATATAGATGCAATAATTAAATAAGAGATATTGTGATATCCCAACCATAATCCTGTCCACCATGGAGAATTCTTCAACTTCACCTGCAACTAGCAACGCTATAAGAGGGGCTGAGCAAAGCGGTAACATAGCCAAACAACGGTTTGCATAGGAAAGGTGTCAAAGGTTAGGGGTTCATGGCAATTTGGGAGGCTGACAAGCAAATGGTAGGCATCGTAGCATTGGCATAGCAAAAGAGCGAGCAAACTAGCAAAGCAAAGATAGTAGTGATTTCTAGGGTATGATCATCTTGCCTGAAATCCCGGAAGGAAGAAGAACGAGTCCATGAAGAAGACAAACGGACGTAGTCGAACGAATCCTCACAACTCCGGAACGAAACCGAAGCTAACGAGAGAAGCAACCCGGAAAGAAACAAACAACATAGTAAACAACCAAGCATAATCATGGCATGATGCACAATCAAGTATGATGCATGTCCGGTTTAATGAGGCATGGCATGGCAAAGTGCAACGAACAATACTACAAATTAAGTGGAGCTCAATATGCAACGAGTTGCATATTGACGAAACACCACATCAATTATTTAGTTCTCTCTCGCTATAAGCTACTCAACAATATTAAATATGGGTTAACATGGCAAGAGGTGAGGCATATGAAAACTACCTATCTAGGCAAGTTTAAGTGAGGCCGGAACAACAAACAACAATTCCGGTAAATCCCCACATGATTTTTAGTAGTTTAATGCAAACACAATTTTAAGCATTTAAATGTTGTTATCATGATGCGAATGACATATGCAAGTTTTATGCAATATTTATGAAAAAGTTGACATGAGCATGTTATGAAGCATTTGGTCGCCATGGCGGAACGAAAAGGGTGCCACGGCAACGATAACGAAAATGGTGCCACGGCAACATATCGTTTCTGGTAGCTCGTGGAGATACCGGTGCAAAAGGAAGTGAGCGGATGCGTGCACGGATGGTGGGGTGATCCCAGATTCCGGGTGTCCCACGGGTCGACGGCATGGCAAACGAGGAACGTGCACGAAACAAACGGGCATGGTGCAAACATATCGTACATCTCATACAACATGCATTCGGTCCACGGCGGTCGTTTCGGGTTATACCTTCAAAGCGTTCAAACGGGAAGGTTCGCGTCGTCGAGGGAAGTAGTTGTACTCGTTTTCGTAGATGTCCAGGTTGACGGTAGTGGTTCACGGACATCGTGGAAGTAGTGGTACACGGCGACGGTAGTTGTACACGCGGCGGTCTTTGGCAATGGTCGTCGTACACGGTTCATAGATGTTCGGGTCTTCCGTAGAGGTACTTGACGCATCCCGGATGTGTAGTCGTACACGCACGTAGATGTACTTGACGGAGTAGTCGTACACGGTCAGCTTGATGGAACTTGGCGGGGGTCTCCTCGGGTCAACAGAGATGTGCAAGGGCTAGAACGCCCGGCGGCTTGGTCTGCTCAAGGCCATGGAGATGACAGGCAGCAGGAGGCTGCATAGTGGAGGCAGAGCCACGATGAGGAGGTCCTGCTCCGACAGCTGCAAGTGGTGGACAGACGCAGGCAGCGGCAAGGCTTCGGGCGTGAGGCAGAAGGAGCCGGTGCGAGGTGGATGATGGAGGAGAGCATCTCACGCGCAGGGAAGGAGGTTGAGGCTGGTGTTGGGGAACGTAGTAATTTCAAAATTTTTCCTACGCACACGCAAGATCATGGTGATGCATAGCAACGAGAGGGGAGAGTGTTGTCTACGCACCTCGTGACCTGAAGCGAAGCGATCACAACGTAGAGGAAGTAGTCGTCGCTCTCCTCGCGATCCGACCGATCCCGCGCCACATTCCGGCGCCCCGAGTTCTTGACACACGACAGCTCGATGACGTCCCTCAGACTCGATCCAGCCGAGTGTCGAGAGAGTTCCGTCGGACGACGGCGTGGGACGATCTTGATGTTCTATCGGCGCAGGGCTTCGCCTAAGCTTCATGACGGTATGACCGAGGTGGAATATGGTGGAGGGGGCACCGACACGGCTAAGGAACGATCCGTAGATCAAACTTGTGTGTCCTAGGGTGCCCCCTGCCCTCGTATATAAAGGAGCAAGGGGGTGCGGCCGGCCTAGAGGAGGCGCTACCGAGGAGTGCTACTCCCACCGAGTAGGACTCCCCCTTCCTAGTTGGAGTAGGATTGGGGAGGGAAGAAGGAAGGGGCGCCCCCTCCTTGTCCTATTCGGACTAAGGGGAGGCGCGCTGCCTGCCCTGGCCGCCCCTCCTCTTCTCCCTCGAGGCCCACTAAGGCCCAATAGCCTCCGGAGGGTTCCGTAACCCCGGCACTCCGGTAAATCCCGATTTCACCCGAACAATTCAACTCCAAATATAGGCTTCCAATATATCAATCTTTATGTCTCGACCATTTCGAGACTCCTCGTCATGTCCGTGATCACATCCGGACTCGAACTTCTTCGGTACATCAAAATACATAAACTCATAATAACTCGCATCGAAACCTTAAGCGTGCACGGACCCTACGGTTCGAGAACAATGTAGACATGACCGAGACACGCCTCCGGTCAATAACCAACAGCGGACCTGGATGCCCATATTGGTTCCTACATATTCTACGAAGATCTTTATCGGTCGACCGCATAACAACATACGTTGTTCCTTTGTCATCGGTATGTTACTTGCCCGAGATTCGATCGTCGGTATCCAATACCTAGTTCAATCTCGCTACCGCAAGTCTCTTTACTCGTTCCGTAATACATCATCTCACAGCTAACTCATTAGTTGTAATGCTTGCAAGGCTTCAGTGATGTGTATTACCGAGAGGGCCCAGAGATACCTCTCCGACAATCGGAGGACAAAACCTAATCTCAAATACGCCAACCCAACATCTGCCTTTGGAGACACCTGTAGTACTCCTTTATAATCACCCGATTCGTTGTGACGCTTGGTAGCACCAAAGTGTTCCTCCGTAAACGGAGTTGCATAATCTCATAGTTACAGAACATGTATATGTCATGGATAAAAGCAGAGCAACATACTAAACGATCGTGTGCTAAGCTAATGGAATGGGTCATGTCAATCGATCATTCTACTAATGATGTGACCTTGTTAATCAAATAACAACTCTTTGTTCATGGTTAGGAAACATAACCATCTTTGATTAACAAGCTAGTCTTGTAGAGGCATACTAGTGACATATTGTTTGTCTATGCATTCACACATGTATCATGTTTCCGGTTAATACAATTCTAGCATGAATGATAAACATTTATCATGAAATAAGGAAATAAATAATAACTTTATTATTGCCTCTAGGGCATATTTCCTTCAGTCTCCCACTTGCACTAGAGTCAATAATCTAGATTACATAGTAATGATTCTAACACCCATGGAGTCTTGGTGTTGATCATGTTTTGCTCGTGGAAGAGGCTTAGTCAACGGGTCTGCTACATTCAGATCCGTATGTATCTTGCAAATCTCTATGTCTCCCACCTGGACTAAGTCCCGGATGGAATTGAAGCGTCTCTTGATGTGCTTGGTCCTCTTGTGAAATCTGGATTCCTTTGCTAAGGCAATTGCTCCAAGATTGTCACGAAAGATTTTCATTGACCCGATGCACTAGGTATGACACCTAGATCGGATATGAACTCCTTCATCCGCACTCCTTCATTAGCTGCTTCGAAGCTGCTATGTACTCCGCTTCACATGTAGATCCCGCCACGACGCTTTGTTTAGAACTGCACCAACCGACAGCTCCTCCGCTTAGTGTAAATACGATCCGTCTGCGATTTAGAATCGTCTGGATTAGTGTCAAAGCTTGCATCAACGTAACTGCCATTTATGAGCTCTTTGTCACCTCCATATACGAGAAACATATCCTTAGTCCTTTTCGTATTTCAGATGTTCTTGACCGCTGTCCATGATCCACTCTGGATTACTTTGGTACCTCCTGCTAAACTTATAGCAAGGCACACATCAGGTCTGGTACACAAGATTGCATACATGATAGAGCCTATGGCTGAAGCATAGGAACATCTTTCATTTTCTCTCTATCTTCTGCAGTGGTCGGGCATTGAGTCTTACTCAACTTCACACCTTGTAACACAGGCAAGAACCCTTTCTTTGCTTGATCCATTTTGAACTTCTTCAAAATTTTGTCAAGGTATGTGCTTTGTGAAAGTCCAATTAAGCGCCTTGATCTATCTCTATAGATCTTAATGCCCAATATGTAAGCAGCTTCACCGAGGTCTTTCATTGAAAAACTCTTATTCAAGTATCCCTTTATGCTATCCAGAATTCTATATCATTTCCGATCAGCAATATGTCATCTACATATAATATCGTAAATGCTACAGAGCTCCTACTCACTTTCTTGTAAATACAGCTTCTCCAAAAGTCTCAGATGAACCCAAATTCTTTGATCACACTATCAAAGCGCTTATTCCAACTCCGAGATGCTTGCACCAGTCCATAAATGGATCGCTGGAGCTTGCATACTTTGTAGCTCCCTTTGGATCGATAAAACCTTCGGTTGCATCATATACAACTCTTCTTCCGTAAATCCATTCAGAATGCAGTCTTTACATCCATTTGCCAAATTTCATAATCATAAAATGCGCAATTGCTAACATGATTCGACAGACTTAAGCATCGCTACGGTGAGAAGGTCTCATCGTAGTCAACCCCTTGAACTTGTCGAAACCCTTTGCGACAAGTCGAGCTTTGTAGACAAGAACATTACCGTCGGTGTCAGTCTTCTTCTTGAAGATCCACTTGTTTTCTATTGCTTGCCTACCCTCGGGCAAGTCAACCAAAGTCCATACTTTGTTTTCATACATGGATCCCATCTCGATTTCATAGCCTCAAGCCATTTTGCGAATCTGGGCTCACCATCGCTTCTTCATAGTTCGTGGGTTCATCATGATCTAGTAGCATGATTTCCGAATAGGATTACCGTACCACTCGTGCGGATCTTACTCGTTGATCTACGAGGTTCTCAGAGTAACTTGATCTGAAGTTTCATGATCAACATCATCAACTTCCTCATTACTTGGTGTAGATGTCTCAGAAACCGGTTTCTGCGACAAACTACTTTCAAGTAAGGGAGAAGGTACAATTACCTCATCAAGTTCTACTTTCCTCCCACTCACTTCTTTCGAGAGAAACTCCTTCTCTAGAAAGGATCCATTCTTAGCAACGAATGTCTTGCCTTCGGATCTGTGATAGAAGGTGTACCCAAATGTCTCCTTTGGGTATCCTATGAAGACACATTCGATTTGGGTTCGAGCTTATCAGGTTGAAGCTTTTTCACATAAGCATCGCATCCCCAAACTTTAAGAAACGACAACTTTGGTTTCTTGCTAAACCATAGTTCATAAGGTGTCGCCTCAACGGATTTTGACGGTGTTCTATTCAGTGTGAATGCGGCCGCCTCTAGAGCATAACCCCAAAATGATAGCGGTAAATTTGTAAGAGACATCATAGATCGCACCATATCTAGTAAAGTGCGATTCTGACGCTCGACACACCATTACGCTGTGGTGTTCTGGTGGCGTGAGTTGCGAAACTATTCCGCATTGTTTCAAATGTAGACCAAACTCGAACTCAAATATTCACCTCCACGATCGATCGTAGAAATTTAATTTTCTTGTTACGATGATTTTCAACTTCACTCTGAAATTCTTTGAACTTTTCAAATGTTTCAGACTTATGTTTCATTAACTAGATATACCCATATATGCTTAAGTCATCTGTGAAGGTGAGAAAATAACGATATCCGCCACGAGCCTCAATATTCATCGGACCACATACATCTCGTATGTATGATTTCCAACAAATCTGTTGCTCTCTCCATAGTACCGAGAACGGGTTTTAGTCATCTTGCCCATGAGGCACGGTTCGCAAGTGCCAAGTGATTCATAATCAAGTGACTCCAAAAGTCCATCAAGATGGAGTTTCTTCATGCGCTTTACAATCGATATGACCTAAACGGCAAGTGCCACAAATAAGTTGCACTATCATTATCAACTTTACATCTTTTGGTTTCAACATTATGAATATGTGTATCACTACTATCGAGATTCATCAAAATAGACCACTCTTCAAGGGTGCATGACCATAAAAGATATTACTCATATAAATAGAACAACCATTATTCTCTCGATTTAAATGAATAACCGCCTCGCATCAAACAAGATCCAGATATAATGTTCATGCTCAACGAGGCACCAAATAACAATTATTTAGGTCTAAAACTAATCCCAAGGTAGATGTAGAGGTAGCGTGCCGACCGCGATCACATCGACTTTGGAACCATTTCCCACGCGCATCGTCACCTCGCCCTTTGCGGTGTTAAGCAATCCGTAGTCCCTGCTTCGAGTTGCAAATATTAGCAATGTAACCAAGATCAAATACCAGTGCTCTATCATGAGCTCTAGTAAGGTACACATCAATAACATGTATATCACATATACCTTTGTTCACCTTGCCATCCTTCTTATCCGCCAAATACTTGGGGCAGTTCCGCTTCCGGACTACCGCTTGCAAGAGAAGCACTTAGTTTCGTGCTTAGGTCCGGACTTGGGTTTCTTCTCCCGAGCAGCAACTTGCTTGCTGTTCTTCTTGAAGTTCCCTTCTTCTTCCCTTTGCCTTTCTTCTTGAAACTAGTGGTCTTATTGACCATCAACACTTGATGCTCCTTCTGATTTCTACCTCCGCAGCCTTTAGCATTGCGAAGAGCTCGGTATAGTCTTTACTAACCCTTGCATATTATAGTTCATCACGAAGCCTTTGTAGCTTGGTGGCGGTGATTGAAGAATTCATCAATGACACAATCATCCGGAAGATTAACTCCCAATTGTGTCAAGTGATTGTAGTACCCGGACATTACGAGTATGTGCTCACTAATGTAACTATTCTCCTCCATCTTGCAGCTATAGAACTTATTGGAGACTTCATATCTCTCAATCCGGGCATTCTGTTGGAATATTAACTTCAACTCTGGAACATCTCATATGCTCCATGACGCTCAAAACGCCGTTGAAGTCCCGGTTCTAAGCCGTAAAGCATGGCACATCGAACTATAGAGTAGTCATCAGCTTTGCTCGCGCAGACGCTCATAACATCCGGTGTTGCTCCAGCGAGAGGCACAGCACCCAGCGGTGCATCCAGACGTAACTCTTCATGCAGCAATGAGGATAATCTCAAAGTTTCTGGACCCAATCCGTAATTGCTACCATCATCTTTCAACTTTGCTTTCTCAAGGAACGCATTAAAATTCAACGGAACAACAAAGATGAGCCATCTATCTACAATCAAACATAAACAAGCAAGATACTATCAGTACTAAGTTCATGATAAATTTAAGTTCAATTAATCATATTACTTAAGAACTCCCACTTAGACAGACATCTCTCTAGTCATCTAAGTGATCACGTGATCCAAATCAACTAAACCATAACCGATCATCACGTGAAATGGAGTAGTTTTCAATGGTGAACATCTTATGTTGATCATATCTACTATATGATTCACGCCGACCTTTCGGTCTCCGTGTTCCGAGGCCATATCTGCATATGCTAGGCTCGCCAAGTATAACCTGAGTATTCTGCGTGTGCAAAACTGGCTTGCACCCGTTGTAGATGGACGAGAGCTTATCACACCCGATCATCACGTGGTGTCCGGGCACGACGAACTTTGGCAACGTGCATACTCGGGAGAACACTTCTTGATAATTTAGTGAGAGATCATCTTATAATGCTACCGTCAATCAAAGCAAGATAAGATGCATAAAGGATAAACATCACATGCAAATCAATATAAGTGATATGATATGGTCATCATCATCTTGTGCTTCGTGATCTCCATCTTTGCAGCACCACCATGATCACCATCGCCACCGGTAGCGACACCTTGATCTCCATCATAGCATCGTTGTCGCCTCGCCAATCTTATGCTTCTACGACTATCGCTACCGCTTAGTGATAAAGTAAAGCATTGCAGGGCGATTGCATTTCATACAATAAAGCGACAACCATATGGCTCCTGCCAGTTGCCGATAACTTCGGTTACAAAACATGATCATCTCATAAAATAAAATATATCATCACGTCTTGACCATATCACATCACAACATGCCCTGCAAAAACAAGTTAGACGTCCTCTACTTTGTTGTTGCAAATTTTACGTGGCTGCTACGGGCTTAAGCAAGAACCAATCTCACCTACGCATCAAAACCACAACGATACTTCGTCAAATAGACTCCGTTTTAACCTTCTCAAGGACCGGGCGTAGTCACACTCGGTTCAACTAAAGTGAGAAAGACAGACACCCACCAGTCACCTTTAAGCAACGAGTGCTTGTGGCGGTGAAACCAGTCTCGCGTAAGCGTACGCGTAATGTCGGTCTGGGCCGCTTCATCTCACAATACCGCTGAACCAAAGTATGACATGCTGGTAGGTAGTATGACTTGTATCGCCCACAACTCACTTGTGTTCTACTCGTGCAAAACATCAAACCATAAAACCTAGGCTCGGATGCCACTGTTGGGGAACGTAGTAATTTCAAAATTTTCCTACGCACACGCAAGATCATGGTGATGCATAGCAACGAGAGGGAGAGTGTTGTCTACGCACCCTCGTGAGACCAAGCGAAGCGATCACAACGTAGAGGAAGTAGTCGACGCTTCTCCTCGCGATCCGACCGATCCGGCGCCACACTCGGCGCCCGAGTTCTTGACACACGTACAGCTCGATGACGCCCCTCGTACTCGATCCAGCCGAGTGTCGAGAGAGTTCCACAAGACGACGGCGTGGTGACGATCTTGATGTTCTACCGGCGCAGGGCTTCGCCTAAGCTTCGCGACGGTATGACCGAGGTGGAATATGGTGGAGGGGGGCACCGCACACGGCTAAGGAACGATCCGTAGATCAAACTTGTGTGTCCTAGGGTGCCCCGCTGCCCTCGTATATAAAGGAGCAAGGGGGGGGGGTGCGGCCGGCCTAGAGGAGGCGCGCCTGGAGGAGTCCTACTCCCACCGGGAGTAGGACTCCCCCCCTTTTCCTAGTTGGAGTAGGATTGGGGGAGGGGGAAGAAGGAAGGGGGGCGCCGCCCCCCCTCCTTGTCCTATTCGGACTAAGGGGGGAGGGGGCACGCGGCCTGCCCTGGCCGGCCCCTCCTCTTCTCCGTCGAGGCCCACTAAGGCCCAATAGCCTCCGGGAGGGTTCCGATAACCCCCCGGTACTCCGGTAAAATCCCGATTTCACCCGGAACAATTCCGAACTCCAAATATAGGCTTACAATATATCAATCTTTATGTCTCGACCATTTCGAGACTCCTCGTCATGTCCGTGATCACATCCGGGACTCCGAACTTCTTCGGTACATCAAAATACATAAACTCATAATAACTGTCATCGAAACCTTAAGCGTGCGGACCCTACGGTTCGAGAACAATGTAGACATGACCGAGACACGCCTCCGTCAATAACCAACAGCGGACCTGGATGCCCATATTGGTTCCTACATATTCTCGAAGATCTTTATCGGTCGACCGCATAACAACATCGTTGTTCCCTTTGTCATCGGTATGTTACTTGCCCGAGATTCGATCGTCGGTATCCAATACCTAGTTCAATCTCGTTACCGCAAGTCTCTTTACTCGTTCCGTAATACATCATCTCACAGCTAACTCATTAGTTGTAATGCTTGCTAGGCTTCAATGATGTGTATTACCGAGAGGGCCCAGAGATACCTCTCCGACAATCGGAGTGACAAAACCTAATCTCAAATACGCCAACCCAACATCTGCCTTTGGAGACACCTGTAGTACTCCTTTATAATCACCCGATTACGTTGTGACATTTGGTAGCACCCAAAGTGTTCCTCCGTAAACGGAGTTGCATAATCTCATAGTTACGAGGAACATGTATATGTCATGGATAAAAGCAGTAGCAACATACTAAACGATCGTGTGCTAAGCTAATGGAATGGGTCATGTCAATCGATCATTCTACTAATGATGTGACCTTGTTAATCAAATAACAACTCTTTGTTCATGGTTAGGAAACATAACCATCTTTGATTAACAAGCTAGTCTTGTAGAGGCATACTAGTGACATATTGTTTGTCTATGCATTCACACATGTATCATGTTTCCGGTTAATACAATTCTAGCATGAATGATAAACATTTATCATGAAATAAGGAAATAAATAATAACTTTATTATTGCCTCTAGGGCATATTTCCTTCAGCTGGTGCGCTGGAGAGGAAGCAGGAGCAGAGGGCGCGGGTGGCCATGGCGCCGGTGCAGGGGGCTTGGCGCAGCGGACGATCTGCAAGGCGGGAGAAGGTGGAGGATGGAGCAGGTCCGGCAGGGGAAGGGGTGCGGAGGAGGAAAGGATGGGGCAAGGGCATGAAGGAGCAGGGCGCGGGGAGCTCCGGCTGGTTGAGGCACTTGGCGACACGGACACCTGGGTCAAGGTCCTCGGTCGCGGGGATGGGAGGAGCGGCACGGCTCTGGGGTAGCCGGCGAGCTGCGGGCGGCTGGCGCGAGGAGAAGATGGGGATCGGGCTCCTGGCGGCGCTGGAGAGATCGAGCAGGGGGAGGTGCCCACGGCAGGGTCAGGGCGGAGGCGAGGCGAGGACGACGACGAGCTGGAGAAGGAGCTGCAGCTACGGCGAGCATCGAGGGCCATGGGCGCGGGGAACAGGGGCGCCATGGGGATCGGGCGCGGGCGCTCCTCTCCTGTGCGATGCGTGTGTGTGGTGGCAGAGGGAGGAACGAGAGGGAGAGATGGGGATCGGGAGAGATGTTCGGGCTAGGGTTACGGGGAAAGGTGGGGGCGGCTGGGCCTTGGGCTTAGAGGCCGGCTGGGCTACAGGCTGCACTCTCTCTTCTCTCTCTCATTTTCCCATTTAAAACAAAACAGAAAAAGAGAAAGAAAAGAAAGAGAAGGATAGGCAAAGAATTAGCACATGCAAATAATATTCTTGGACTCACAAAAATGCGCTAGTCCCAAGAAAATAGAAGTGAGCAAGATTGCAAGATTAAATTCAAAATCATTTGAATTTAATTCAATAGGTTTGAACTAGGACTAGGTAAAAGGAAGGTCCAAAAATGTTGTGATTTTTGGGGAAGCTCCGGAAAAACAAGAAAGAATATATGGCAAAGTTAGAGGCCAAGAATTGAGATAATAAAGGGCATTGGGATTTTGCAAGTGTGTTAATGGGTGAACTCCAGAGAATGGAATTATTTTATAATAGCTCCACTAATATCGGGAGGATATATTATAAAGAGAAATCACCATCGTGAATTCCCTCGATTTAAATATATCAAAAGATCTATGCAATTTATTTAGTTGAGATGCAAAAGATTTATGAGATGATGGCATGATGACATGATGCAATGCAAATGACGCAATGATGAATGCATCAAACAAATAAATCACACGACGAATCTCGGAATACAAGGAAGGCATCTGGAGCGTCGGTCTCGGGGCGTTACTGGAGATTCCGGCACCGGAGATAATAACACCCCAGAGAGTGCCGAAGATAACCCCCTCCAGGAAGATTCAGCACAGGAGGACGGAGAAGCCAGCCCTCACGAGAGAGCGGCAGACAAAGAGGTAGAGGATGATGATTACATGCCTCCCTCCGAAGATGAGGCAAGCCTCAACGACGACGAATTCGTCGTGCCCGAGGATCCCGTTGAACAAGAGCGTTTTAAACGCAGGCTTATGGCCACAACAAACAGCCTAAAGAAAAAGCAGCAACAGCTCCGAGCTGATCAAGACTTGCTAGCCGACAGATGGACTGAAGTCCTTGCGGCCGAAGAGTACGAACTCGAACACCCCTCCAAAAGCTACCCAAAACACAAGTTGCTCCCCCGATTAGAGGAGGAGGCATATAAACCTTCATCACCAGCGCACAATATGGTAGACCGACCACCTCGTGGCAGCGACAGAGAGGCCTCTAGGCCCTCCATCAGGACCGTACCCTGGCACCGCTCGAAAAGTACGAAGCCACGGGGGAATGCACCGGACTTGCGAGACATATTGGAGGACAAGGCAAGACAATCAAGATCGATCTACGGATCACGTGGGCGCCCCACGATACGAGACGACTACCGTCGCGCCGGATACAGCAACTCCGGCCGGGCCGAACACAGTAGACAAAGCTTGCTCGAGCTACGTCGTGATATTGCCCAATACAGAGGCGCCGCACACGAACTATGCTTCACAGATGAATTAATGGATCATCAAATCCCTGAAGGGTTTAAACCCGTGAACATTGAATCCTACGATGGCACAACAGACCCCGCGGTTTGGATCAAAGACTATCTCCTTCATATCCACATGGCCCGCGGTGACGATCTTCACGCCATCAAATATCTCCCACTCAAGCTTCAAGGACCAGCTCGGCATTGGCTTAACAGTTTGCCAGCAGAGTCGATTGGGTGTTGGGAGGACCTGGAAGCCGCATTCCTTGACAACTTCCAGGGCACATATGTGGGACCACCAGACGCCGAAGACATAAGCCACATAATTCAGCAGCCAGACGAATCGGCCAGACAGTTCTGGACACGGTTCTTAACAAAGAAAAATCAAATCATCGACTGTCCGGATGCAGAGGCCCTCGCAGCCTTCAAACATAACATCCGCGACGAGTGGCTGGCCCGGCACCTAGGATAGGAAAAGCCGAAATCCATGGCAGCCCTCACATCACTCATGACCCGCTTCTGTGCGGGTGAGGACAGCTGGCTAGCCCGCAGTAACAACCTCAAAGAAAATTTCGCAGTCCGGATACCAAGGACCGCAATGGCAGGTCGCGTCGAAACAAAAACAAACGCCGCGTTAACGGTGATAACACTGAGGATATGGCAGTCAACGCCGGATTCAGAGGCTCCAAACCCGTCAACGGAAAAGCCAACGAAGAACTACTCCGGTCCGTCCCAATTTGGACCAATACTCGACCGCTCTTGCGGATACATGGCACCCCAAAAAGCCAGCTAATCACACCAACAGGTTTGTTGGGTATTTAAGCAGCAGCAAGTTAATTGCGAAAACAATGACAAGGGGCTGCATAGCGATGACGAGGAAGAGACCCGCCGCCCGAACAAGAGGATGTAGGTTTCCCCCACAAGTACGGATGGTAAACATGATTTACGCAACCCACATACCCAAGAGGGAGCAGAAGCGTGCACTTAGGGATGTATACGCGATGGAGCCAGTCGCCCCGAAGTTCAATCCATGGTCCTCTTGCCCGATCACTTTTGATCGAAGGGATCACCCCACCAGTATCCGCCATGGCGGATTCGCCGCATTGGTTTTAGACCCAATCGTCGATGGATTTCACATCACCGAGTCCCGATGGACGGCGGCAAAGACCTCAACCCGCTTTATCAGGATACAGTGTGCAAGATGGGCATAGACCCCTCAAGGATTAAACCTACAAAGACTATCTTCAAAGGCATCATACCAGGTGTAGAGGCCAATTGTACAGGCTCAGTCACACTGGAAGTGGTCTTCGGATCCCCGGATAACTTCCAAGCGAGGAGTTAATCTTCGACATAGTCCCGCTCATGATGGCTATCACGCTCTGCTCGGACGGACCGCGTTTGCAAAGTTCAACGCGGTGCCGCATTACGCATACCTCAAGCTCAAGATGCCAGGCCCTCGAGGAGTCATCACGGCCAACGGAAACACAGAACGCTCCCTCCGAACGGAGGAGCACACAGCGACTCTCGCGGCAGAAGTACAGAGCAGCCTCTTAAGGCAATTTTCAAGTCCGGCCGTTAAGCGACCGGACACGGCCAAACGTGCCCGGAGTAACATACAATAAGACCACCTGGCATGTTCCGAGCACGCGTAGCAATGCGGCCCCAACCCCAGCCCTTGCATAATTGCAAGACCAGTCCTTCGCGTACATCATTACGCTCTGGAGATACCATGGGCATAGGGGGAGGGGCACGACCACGACAGGCCCAGAGTGCGGCTTAACCACACTAGGGGCTCCCAAGTATGTCGGTCTTTTCCTTTTTCTTTTTTCTTACCCACAGGACTCCGTTCACCAGAGGCCTTGTCCGGCAGTAGACTTGCCGAACTCACGATGCAACAGCCAGGGAAGGAGAAAGGCTACGACGAACACTCAGGTGGTCTCCATTACGAGCATTAAATCTATTTAATACACCATTCCGCAGCCTACCCCTGGAGGGGGACATGTTAAAATAGTCCAATCCCTTGCTTACCGCACTATTTGTATCGCTCTGCATTCATGGCAGTATTTCTGAATAAACAATGCATCGCTTTTTGCTTATAATCGCATTTCTTTCTTATATATGTTCGTTTATGACATGTTGCATCCGTACACTTTGGTACGGCCGAATACACCAGGGGCTTAAGTTCCCCGCATTATGGTGTGATAAGTCCTAACACTTTCACAAGTGCGGCACCCCGAACTTATAGCATTATATGCATCGGCTCCGAATCATGTCTTGGGTCAATAGTTGGGTTTGCCCGGCTCCCATGTTTTGGTATCTTATGTTCCGTTTTATCGGCTAAGGTAGCACTGGGAGAACCACTGCAATTGCCCCGGTTGAGCTGGGCGAGCACCTCAGTGGAGAAAGCTAAAACTGACCGTCATGATAAGGAGAGAGCTGGTCGCTGTTCGAGAGGTTTTTTCGAGTCCCTAAAGACTTATGCCGCTTAGAGCGAGTAACCAGCTTTGTCCGCCCAGCGTGATAGCGCCCGAACTCGGTCTTCCGAACACTAGGGGCTTCGCCGAAATTTAAAATTATAGAATTCTATGGCTAAGTGAGAGTGTTCAAGCATTATAAGTCCGGTTGCCTCGTTCGTTGTGTTGACCGCCTCCCTAGATGGACCCAAACATGGGAACAAGAGCGCTCAAGTTTATCCCGAACACCCCAGCACTAGTGGCATGGGGGCTGAAGCCGACGACTTGCCATCTCTCGATTTGATAAACGGCCGCACGAAGGTAATATTTTAAATCAATAAGCGTTGCTTAGCGCATATGAACACAGTTTTCAGCGCACAGGATAACATAATGCGATTTTACTCAAATATTACATCCTTGGAGCACTCATCCGCAATCATGCGGGCTCCCTTCAGGACACTCTTATAATACATTTCGGCGCGGCGATACTCCTTGCCCACCGGGCGCGCGTCCGTCCGAAGCTTCTCGGCGTCCATCCTGCCCTAATGCGCTTTTTGCACGGGCAAGGCCCGACGGCACCTTCAATGCAAAGCGGATCTGCTTGACGACTTCCACCTGTGGACACACATCCACCAGCCGCCGCACCAGGGCGAAGTAGCTCCCAGCATGGCCTCCTTGGGCCACAAATGAACTATGAGGCCCTTCATGGCCTGTTCAGCTACCTTGTGGAGCTCGACCAGCTGCTTCACTGGTCGCTAAGGGCACGGATGCCCGGCCTCAACATACCGAGACCGAAGACCTTCTCCGCCGAGCTCCCTCCTCGCCCGGTAGAATGCGGCAGATCGGACACGCCACGAGGCAGATCTGCAAACGCTCTCGAGAGGTCCGAATTAGCACGTAATGTAATTCACATTCACATGCTAGCTTTGCATGAAAAATGCCTTACCCGCCGCTATTTTCTTCACCGCCTCAATCTCCTGGAGGGCCTTCTGGGCTTCGGCCTTAGCGGCTTTGGCACTTTCAAGAGCCGATGCAAGCTCGGACTCTCGAGTCTTCGAGTCGCGCTCCAAACTCTCATGCTTTTCCATGAGAGCCTGGAGTTCTTGCTGCACCTCCGCCACCCACGCCTCCTGTTTCTCTCGCTCAGCTCGTTCCGTGGCCGCAATACATTCGGCCACGGACACGGCCTCCTTCAGGGTCGCCACCTCGTTCGTGGCCCCTGGAGTACCCACGTTATCCTTGTTATTTCTCTTGCAACCAAAATCCTTTTCTGTAAGGTAAAAATTCAATACGGTGTCACTCACCTTCCTTGTCCTCGAGCTGCTTCTTGGCACGGCCGAGCTCGCTCTCGGACGGCTCGAGGTTCTGCTTCAAAGCATCGTCCTCCGCAGTCAGTGCGGCAGAGGTCAGCAGCGCAGCCTGCAATCCCATATTGAAATATTTCTTAGAACTCCTGCGTATATCTTTGTAAGATCCCCAGTCCGGTTTTTCTTTTCGAACACCGAACCGAGCATCAGGGGCTACTGTCTATGCGATATTATATTACATGCCTTAAAATTCTTACCTCAAAGCCTGTTAGAAGGCTGCTGCAGGCTTCGGTCAGCCCGCTCTTGGCGAGCTGAACCTTCTGAATCACCGCACTCATGACAGTGCGGTGTTCTTCTTTGATGGAAGCGCCATTGAGCGCCTCCAACAAGTTATCCGGCGCCTCCGGTTGGACGGCGGCCGCCGGTGTCACAGTCTTGCCCTTCTTATGAAGGGGCCGCCTGCCGGACTCTGGAACCACTGCGGGTTCCGGTGCGGAGTCCGGTGCGAAGTCCGGGAGGTTGCCATGTGGCACCTCCGGAGCCTCCCCCTCCTGGTGGGTCCCCTCCTGGGATCCCACCTCGGTGTCATCAGCATCACGAGGGGTGGAGGCGGTCGGAAGGGAATCCATATCCAACGGGGCCAAGGACCTGCTTGATGAAGCGGGAAGATCGTCCTTGGCCGGACTACGGGTTGTATGCGGCATTAGAAGGACATCATATGGCAAAAAGAGAAATTATAAATCATCCAGGAATTCGGACACTTACGATCTTGCCAGGGGCTTGGCCCTTGAGGGCCACTCCTCGTCGCCGTCGTCGGCGTTGGCGGAGCAATCCAGAGAAAGGGTCTGTCCTTTCTTGGACCCTTCGGCCGCCCCCATTAGGGAGGCCTTCCTCTTCTTCTCTCCCCCCGCTGGGGAAGAGGCCTCTTTCTCCTCCTCCTCGGGGGAGGAGTCCGCCTCGGAGTCATCGGACGATGAGTCCGATATCACCTGGCGCCGGGAACTCCTTCGAGTTCCCGTGGCCTTTTTCTTGGCCTTCTTCTCCGGCACCACGTAAAGGGCCGGAACCAGCAGCCCCGTCAAACGGGTGTCCGCTGGGTCTTGGGAAGGGAGCCGACAGCTAACCTGTCCGACGCCCTCTCCGATCTGTTAAAGGCATTGGGAGTTTTAGATCCTACATAGAGTCAAACTGTGAAAGAAATGAGTGTCCCATAAAGGATAACATAGCTTACCGCGCGGTCAAGGCGCGCGTGGTGAATCCGTGATCTTCGATTGCGGATGCGGGGCTTCTCCGCCCTTGAACAGCACCCTCCAGGCAGCTTCGTACGTCGTGTCGAAGAGCCTGCTCAATGTCCGGTGCTGTGCCAGATCAAACTCTCACAAATTGAAAGCCCGTAGCTGGCAGGGGAGAATCCGACGGACGAGCATGACCTGGATCACGTTGACAAGCTTGAACCTCTTGTTCACCAGTGGTCTGAGACAGATCGAGTCCGTCCGCCTTCGAACTACCCCATAGCAAGCCCTTCTCTTTCCGTGAGGTGAGCTGCATGGGGTACCAGATCTGAACTCGGGGGCCGCTGCCCATTTAGGGTCACGCGGCTCGGTGATGTAGAACCACCCCGATTGCCACCCATTGATGGACTCCATGAAGGCACCTCGAGCAGATGACGCTGGGCATTTTGCCCACCATGGCGCCTCAAGCACTCCGCTTGAACGCCCTTCACCACCTTCGCTTGACATTGAAGGTCTTTAGCCACAAGCGAAGTGGGGCGGATGCAGAGGAAGGCTCGCACACCCACGATGAGCGCCGAGATGTTGAGGATGAAGTTTGGTGCCGATCGTGGAAGTCCAGTGCCGTAGTAGTACATGAGCCCTCGACAAAGGGGCGGCGGGAAGCCCAGTCCATGGAGGAAGTGGGAAGGAATAAGACCCTCTCATGGGGCCTGGGGTGGGATGAGCTGCCTCGTCGGGCAGCTGGTGCGCGATGTCGCTGGGCAGTATCCGCGCCACGCAGCTTCTCGATGTGCCCCTCCAGAACGGAGGAGGCCATCCACTTGCCTCCCCGCTCCGGACATGGCTGGAGAAGGTTGAGGCGGATGTGCGGACTTGGGCGCTGGAGCTCGAAAAGTTGGAGATGGATAGGCAAAGGAGGAAGAAGGCGTAGGTAAAAAAGGTGGATCCTTATCCCCTTATATATGGGCGGACGAAGACTATGCGTCCCCACCGGCCTGGTAAAACTCGCCTATGTCCCAAGCGCCACAATCAATGGCGTGGTTGGGTTACCCACGTCCATATTGATGGGAATCCCGGAATAAGGGGAACACAATCTCTGCTTCGATAAGACGTGCCAAGGAAACCGCTTCGCTAAACGCGCTGAGGTGGTATAATAAAAATGATTCAAGTAAGGGATTGGTAGTGGTGTGACGTCACACCACAAGATAACTCAGCAGATTGAACTTGTGTACATATTATTCTCTCCACGGTGGTATGTGGAATTTATTTTACAGAGCCAGACACTATCCTGGTGTTCACAATCTTCTATGAATTATTCAGAGGAAGAACCCGCCTTGCAATGCCGAAGACAATATGCGCGCCGGACTCGTCGTCATTGAAGCCTGGTTTAGGGGCTACTGAGGGAGTCCTTGACTAGGGGGTGTCCGGATAGCCGGACTATCATCATCGGCCGGACTCCAAGACTATGAAGATACAAGATTGAAGACTTCGTCCCGTGTCCGGATGGGACTTTCCTTAGCGTGGAAGGCCAGCTTGGCAATACGGATATGTAGATCTCCTACCATTGTAACCGACTCTATGTAACCCTAGCCCTCTCTGGTGTCTATATAAACCGGAGGGTTTAGTTCGTAGGACGAACAACCATTACAACAATTATACCATAGGCTAGCTTCTAGGGTTTAGCCTCCTTGATCTCGTGGTAGATCTACTCTTGTACTACCCATATCATCAATATTAATCAAGCAGGAGTAGGGTTTTACCTCCATCGAGAGGGCCCGAACCTGGGTAAAAACATCGTGTCCCTTGTCTCCTGTTACCATCCGCCTAGACGCACAGTTCGGGACCCCCTACCCAAGATCCGCCGGTTTTGACATCGACACTGATCCTTACTACTTAGCTGCTGTTAGTCCTGTGCTTTCACATCATTGCATACTTGACTATGGTTTGCTTACAGTAGTTTATCTTCCGCTGCATACCAATTAGGGCATTTCGATTGTTTGTCTTCGAAACTTCCAAGTTTTGAAGACTTTCATAAAAATCGCCTATTCACCCCCCTCTAGTCGATACTAGCACTTTCAATTGGTATCAGAGCAAGGTACTCCCTTGTTCTGTGTGATTCGGTTTAACCACCTGGAGTTTTATCTATGTCAACTGCAGGGATAATCAAAGTCTCCGCTGCTTGCCCCGTGTTCGATGGAACTGAATATCCCTACTGGAAGAATAAGATGCGTATGCATCTTGAAGCCATTGATGTCGACCTATGGTATGTCGTCAAGAACGGCGTTCCCAAAACTGGTGAAGGTGTCACCCCTACGATGTCAAGAAGTTCATTCAACTGACTCTACCGCAAAGAACATCATCTGTGGTCATCGACCAAAGGACAGATGGCCGCAGGAGTGCTCCGAAACGCCGGGCTAGTCTGGGACTGGCTATCCAAGGTCAACGGCGATCAACCCGTAGAGATCAAAGGATCGTGTTCTTCGCAACCTCTTCAACCGCTTCAAGAGAAATGGCAATGAAAATGTCCAGCTCACATTCGATCGCCTCACTGACATCACAAATGAGCTTCAAGCTCTTGGCGCAACTGAGATTACCAAGCATGAAATCATCAAGACACTACTGAGATCACTTGACAGCTCCTTTGACACCCCTGCCCTCATGATACAAGAACGTCCTGACTTCAAGACACTTGATTCGTCTGATATACTTTAGAGGCTCAACACACATGAGTTCCAGCTTTCTGAGAAAAGAGATATCTATGGTCCAAACTATGGCCGATCTCGCGCCTTGAAGGCAAAAGTTGTTTCCTCATCTGAAGAAGAATCTGACTACAGTTCTGATGATGCTGAAGACATTGGAAAGGAACTTGCTATGCTTGTGAAGAAGTTCCAGAAGTTTACTAAGAAGAAAGGCTTTAGAAAGTCTTCACGATCCAGCTCAAGAAATGATGAAGCTTCCACTCATGACCACAAGAAGAGAACATGTCACAAGTGCAAGAAACCCGGACACTATCTCTGAGTGTCCACAGTGGGACAATGAGAAGAAGAAGAGCAAGGAATGTGATTCTGATGACAAGAAGAAGAAGAAATCTTCAAAGTCTTCTTCCAAGTCCTCATCAAGGTCTTCATCTCAAAAGAAGAGTTCATCTGGCAAGGCTCGTGCTTTTGTTGGCAAGGAAATGGATTCAGAAGAGGAGTCTGCTTCTGAGGAGGCGGAGGTGGAGTCTGGAGAGGAGTCCGACCCTGGCGTTGCAAGTCTGGCTCTAGCCACAGCCTATGTTGCCAAGTCCATCTTCAACACTGAAGACAATGACTTCCACACCAACGCTGAAGCTAATGACGAAGACGATCCTACTCCCACCTACTGCTTCATGGCACGTGGTGCCAAGGTAAAATCATGTGATGCATACTTTCAAACTTCAAGTGAAGATGACTCTGATTGTGAATCCAAACCTAGCTACAAAACACTTGCTAAAATTGCAACTGAACAACAAAAGGCTATGGAACATACTCAAAAACTATTAGACAAAAGCGATGACCTGTTGGACGCGGAAATGACACGTTCACAGTCCGTAGTTGAAGACATAAAAAATCTTCATGGTAGGTACCAAGAACTTGAAAGTCGTCATGAAACGCTCTCAACCACTTATGAAAAGCTCTCCTATGATTATCTTCAAAGGAAGCAAGAGCTTGAGAAATTGAGAGCGGCTCATGAAGATCTTCAAAAGAGAATGAGTAACTTCAAGCCAATGATCAATCCCGCCAGATGGATTTGAACCACCATGTCTAAAATGCATTGAGCGTGATAACGCTACATCTGCAAGGTCAATGTTCCACTATCGCTATCGTTTCATTGTCTTCACCTATTGATGTGGTTGCTAACCCTCAAGCGGAGGATACCACTACTATTGCTGATGAAAATGCTAGGTTGAAGACATTGCTTGAAACAGGATGTATAAAAGTCCGAAGGACATCGACACTCGCGATGTCCTCAAAAGCGATTCTCAACCGAAACCCTAGGAAAGAGGGTGTTGGGTTCGAGAGGAAAATGAATGTTGATGGCTCGATCGAAGCCCGAGCAATACCCCAAAACCACATGGGTTGCTGCAAAGGAACCTTCAATAGATCCATCCACTTTATCTGGCTTTACCTGTGCTAATCCTATTATCATTGATGAATCCTTTGATGCAAACTATAAGCTGTTCAAGAATCAGAATGGTGAAGTGTTTGCCAGGTATATTGGTACTAACAGCAGGAATGGACCACCTATGAAGAAGATCTGGGTACCTAAGCAGTACATTGAGAATCTTCTTGTGAATGTCGTCATGACACCACCAAGGAAGAAGACAAACCCCAGACCTATGGCTTCATATGGCCCAAAGGCTTCATACAGATACAGGACTCACCAGAGTCACCCTAATGCCAATGTTTTGCAGGGAAATCATGCTCAGACTTATGAATATGAGCGTGTGTCTTTGAACCGCAATGTTCACAAAACTAAGAACTTTTCTTCATATTCTTATGAGTATCATTCATCTCCTGCAAGTCTATTTGCTAGGGCTTCAAAGCCAAAATTCTCAGATGCTGCACTTAGACTCATTGCTTCTAAGCCACCCCTGAAAATGTGGGTGGCGAAGAAGAATTAACTTTCTTTTGCAGAGAAAGGTCTCCAGCCTGCAATCAAAGGCGTCCAATGCTATTGCTGGGGACCTAAAACACATTATGGACGCATGATAAAAAGTCATACTATATATTTCACATCTGAATCACTTACCAGTCATATTATGAGTCCTAACCTAGATCTAAGCTGTGACAGTCTTTGTCTGTGTCAAATGCTTATGCTTCACAACACTCTTTGTGAAGCCTATCCTCCTAACTGCACTGTAGGGTATGTCACCAAAAGCTTCAGAATGGATTATGGATAGCGGATGCACAAATCATATGACTGGTGATCGAAGTCTTCTCATGGACTCAACCTTACATCCATCCGACAAGAGTCACATCACATTTGGTTTACCTCGGTAAAAGCAAGGTATTGGGTCTAGGTAGAGTTGCAATCTCAAAGGATCAACACATGGATAAAGTGATGCTTGTTGAATCCCTTGGTTTCAACTTAATGTCCGTCTCAATGCTTTGTGACTTGAACATGATTGTGCTATTCGAAAAATATCGTTTCCTTGTACTAATGGAATCTGACAAGTCTCTAGTCTTTGAAGGGTATCGAGAAGATGATCTATACATGGTAGATTTCTCAGCAGGTCCACAGCTTGCCGTATGTCTTCTCACAAAAGCCTCGCATCGTCTGGCTCGCATCGAAGGTCAGGGGCATGCTGGTATGAGGAACTTACACTCACTCGTCAAGAAGAAGCATGTCATAGGCATCGAGGATGTCAAGTTCAAGAAGGATCATTTGTGTGGTGCCTGCGAAGCTGGAAAGATGACTAGGACAAAGCACCCCTCGAAGACAATCATGACAACATCTCAACCCTTCGAGCTATTACACATGGACTTATTTGGACCTACTCACTACTCCACTCTCACAACAACTGCTTGTCTCTATGGCTTCGTCATTGTTGATGACTACTCAAGATACACATGGGTGCATATAATTCTCTACAAGACTGAAGTGCAAGATGTCTTCAGACACTTCGCCAATCGAGCAATGAACAATTATGGCATGAAGATCAAGCATATCAGAAGTGACAATGGCACTGAATTCAAGAACACCGGACTTGATCTTTATCTAGATACAATGGGAATCACTCATGAGTTCTCTGCTCCATACACACCTCAGCAAAATGGCATCGTTGAGTGCAAGAACAAAACCCTCATTGAGATGGCTCGAACAATGCTCGATGAATACAAGACACCAAGAAAGTTCGCCCAAGCTATTGATACAAAGATGTCACATCATCAATCGTGTCTACATCCATAAGTTCTGAACAAAGCATCCTATGAGCTCCTTACTGGCAAGAAGCCAAATTTCAGTTACTTCGGAGTATTTGGAGCTAGGTGCTGGATCAAGGATCCCCATCACAAGTCAAAATTTGCACCTAAAGCTCACGAAGGCTTCATGCTTGGCTATGGAAAGGACTCACACTCCTACAGAGTCTTCAACCTCTATCTCTACAAAATCGTCGAACTGTGGACGTGCGATTTGATGAAACAAATGGTTCACAAAGAGAACTCCTGCCAAGTACACTAGATGAAGCTCCGCCCAGCTAATCTATCAAGCTGATGGGAACCGTGAAATCATGCCTTCAAGCACATCAAGAGGAACTTATCATTTCTGCACCTAACCAACCTGAAGGCAATGCTCAGACCGAAGACAATCCTCCCAATGATGACAATGATAAACAAGAGCAAAGTCTTCGTCCAGTTCATCCTCGTGTTGCAAATGAAGTAAAAATTGAGAAGATAATTGACAGCATCAATGCACCTGGTCCACTCACTCTCTCAAGAGCAACACAGTTAGCACATTTCTGTGGGCACTTTTCGTTTGTATCAATATCCGAACCCAAGAAAGTTGCTGAAGCCTTTATGGAACCTGAATGGATTCAAGCTATGCAAGAAGAACTTCAACAATTCGAGCTGAACAATGTTTGGGAACTTGTCAAGCGACCTGACCCTCGCAAGCATAACATTATTGTAACAAAATGGATATATCGTAACAAGCAAGATGAGCATGGTCAAGTCGTCAGAAACAAAGCACGTCTTGTGGCTCAAGGATATACTCAAGTTGAAGGAATTGACTTCGATGAAACATTTTCTCCTGTTGCTAGGCTTGAAGCTATTTGCATACTGCTAGCCTACGCTAACCATCACAACATCTTGCTATATCAAATGGATGTGAAGAGTGCATTTCTCAACGGCAATATTGAAGAAGTATATGTCGCTCAACCACCGGGCTTTGAAGATCCAAAACATCCTGATATGGTGTAGAAGCAAAGCACTCTATGGCCTCAAACAAGCATCCCGCGCTTGGTATGATACAATCAAAGACTTCTTGAAGAGCAAAGGCTTCAAACCTGGATCCCTCAATCCCACACTCTTCACGAAGACATATGATGGTGAACTGTTTGTGTGCCAAATATATGTGGATGACATTATCTTCGGCTGCACAAACCAGAAGTACAGTGATGAGCTTGGATACATGATGCAAGAGCAATATCAGATGTCCATGATGGGTGAGTTGAAATTCTTACTTGGTCTTCAAATTCGTCAGCAAAGAAATGGCATCTTCATATCTCAAGAAAAATACCTCAAAGATTGCCTGAAGAAGTTTGGAATGGAAGACTGCAAAGGCTACACGATGCCAATGCCAGCCAAACACCATCTTGGTCCCGACGACAATGGTAAAGAGTTCGATCAAAAGGTATACCGCTCCATGATTGGTTCTTTACTTTATCTATGTGCATCTAGGCCAGATATTATGCTTAGTGTTTGCATGTGTGCTCGATTCCAAGCGGCACCAAAGGAATCGTATCACTTAGCTGTGAAGCGAATTCTTCGATATTTGGCTTACACCCTAACACTCGGATTATGGTATCCAAAGTGCTCAAATTTTGATTTGGTTGGATTCTCGGATGATGATTATGCTGGTGACAAGGTGGATCGCAAGTCTACATCAGGCACATGTCACTTTCTGGGTCGATCACTTGTCTATTGGTCTTCAAAGAAGCAGAACTGTGTATCACTCTCAACTGCTGAATCTGAATACATTGCTGCTGGATCTTATTGTGCTCAGCTTCTATGTATGAAGCAAACTCTCAAGGACTATGGCATCAATCTGAACCAAGTACCTCTCTTCTACGACAACGAAAGTGCCATCAAAATTGCCAACAATCCAGTCCAGCACTCGAAGACAAAGCACATTGAAATTCGTCATCACATTCTCAGAGATCATGTCATGAAGAAAGATATTGACATCATTCACGTCAACATTGAAGAGCAACTAGCGGATATCTTCACAAAGCCCTTGGATGAGAAAAGGTTTTGCAAGTTACGGTGTGAGCTAAATATCTTGGAATCCTCAAATGTCCTGTGATTAGGCACACATCCTAACACTTATGCATGTTGATGACTTAGATGTGCAACACACAAAGTAAAGTATATCTTCAATCAATGAAGACTTACATTCTGAGTGTGAATACATTAACATGGAATTTGACTTCGGAGCGCCACGATATTTGTGCGCCGTGTCTGGGTGTAATACTTCCTATACGGTGGGTAACGCCACCACCAAATTTCTTTGTTTGAAGTGTTTCAATCATGGTGTTATTTTTGCAATGACTTCGCATTTGGTTTGTCTTCAGTTTCAATTTATCTTCATGATTTTCTGCACTATGATGATTTGATTGCTTTCTGGTATATACATATACTAGTGTTCTGTCCTCTACACCATTCACTTATAGCTATGTCTTCCTAGTTGAATCTTTTGAACTAAGTGAATGTGATCGGACCCTAATCTCTCTATGCTTTCTATCTCAAACTCTATCTGTCCAAATCATATGCATTCTATTGAATCGTCAAATGCCTTCTCTGCGCCCTAGTCGGCAAAAGGCATAGAGACAAACATTAAGTCTGTTTTAAATAACTCATCTTTATTGTTGAAACCGAGAAGTCGAACAACCATCCGACATGCCCGGGCGGGGGGGAACGTGGGACAACTCTGAGTATGTTGCATGCTTGCCACGTGCCCCTCAGATGTGAACCTCCAGGGGCACCTGCGTAATTGCGCTGTGCCGCACACCTCCTTATAAATACTTGTCCCCTGTGGTAAAGAAATCCTTCTTCCACCTCTCCACCTCGTCAAAACCCTAGCGCCACCGCTAGCTCTCGACGATGCCGACGACGAAGCGCTTAGCTGCCGCGACTTCTCCGACGCCGTCCTCACGCCGGCCGCGGACATCGTCCTCTCCGCCGTCGCTGTAGGTGTCCTCTGTTGCCAAGTTAGGGCACGGTGGATTGAACTGCTCGGTCTCCTGTTCATCCATCTAGCAGTTCTTTGTGGGGTAAATATAACTCTATTTTTACTGCCTTTTTGATCTTCAACGATTCATCCTATCTACCAAAAGTGGTTTCTGCCTATACAATGTTAGATCTATTCTGTCTGTATCTCATACTGCCTAGTCTATTCACTTAAACTTCATAGCTAGTTTGATTCCTCACTTGTACTTATTCATGGATTCGTACAAATCTGGAACCAACTCTTTACACATAAGTGAATGTCTTCGCATCATGAGGTCAATGTCTTCAAACTGATTTATCTTCAAAATCTTCTGAGAATGCATAGGACCTCCTCCCCTTCCCTCGCATCTCTAATGCTGTCACAGGTACATGTCCGTGGGAGAATCCCTTGGTTCTCATAGTCTGCATTCGTTTGCAGAATACTTACAAGATCACATTAATTCTCCCGCCGCCTCTGTTTGACCAGCAAGCGTAAGTCTTTGAAGCCTTTGAACGTATTGAAGCCATTCAGTTTGAAGTTCATGGCTACAGAAAAATCAATAAGGAAGGGTGGCAGCCAGCGTCGTGGGGGTACATCAAAAGATCTGCCTGATGACCTCGCAGAACTTTACAAGACAGATCCTGAGGAGAATTATCATCAACGCAAGACACGAATCCAATGGATTCGACGCTATTGGGATGAAGAATGGTTCAAGTACAAGTTCGTGACCAAGGAATATGCAGACAAGAATGCTATCAAGAGTCCTTGGGGTGATATTCTCTATCGAGGCCTTCAACCCAAGAGCAGAGCTGAAGCTATTGCACAAGGTTTCTATCCCTGCATGGTCCGTGGACCTCAGCCTGAGAATGCCGACCCGTCATCATTGCTCTGGTGTCGTGATGATACTCTCTTCAAGCGCAATTTCCAGCACACAAAGGCTTCGGCCAAGGAAAACAAGAAGTCATTGGGATTAGACTTCAACCCTGGTCCCTCTGCTCCCCGTGCTGATGGCTCACGTGATGCTGATCCCAATGTCATCGGCCCCTTCTCCAACCTTGATGGCCTCATTACTTACATCTTGGTCCAAGGTGCCAGAGTAGATCATTCTGATAATGATGCTGACACTGATGAAGCCCCAGCTCCTCCTCCGAAGCCGTAGAAGCTAAAGAAGCCTAAGGCTTCAAGATCAGCTGCACCACCAAAAGCTTCACGTGCGAAGCCACTGGCCACTGCACCTCCTGAAGATAGTGTGCAGTCTGAAGATCAATCACGTATCTCCAAGAGAACGGAGAAGAAAAAGCAAATTGTCAGGCATACTGATCAAACCTTGACTCCTGCTGCCATTCTGCATGAAGAACCCATCGATCTGTCCAGCGATGAAGATCTTGCAGATGATGCCCTTGAGCAACTGATCAAGAGCAAGGAAGAAGCAGAGATCTTCAACAACTTGCCTCTCTTTGATGTGGCAATCATCCATAACTTCATTGATGAGTGGTTCGACACCCCAAATCTCAGCTTTGAAGATCTGCAGCTTCCCATTGGCCTCAGCGTTGCCTTCAATGGCGCCATTGCTTCTGAGCAAGCTCTCGCTCAGCGCATCGTTGAGCTGAAGAACAGGATTGACTATGAAAAGGCTCAGTTCAAGAAGCATGTGGCGAAGCTCAGTGCACAAGATGTCAGAAACTTCAAGGTCATGCTGCATGAGCTTAAAGAAGCTTTTCTTAAGAAGCGCGAAGAAGCTCAGGGCTCTCGTGAGCGCATGAAGAGTTTGGCTAACAAGTGTGTGCTTGCCTACAATGAGGCTGAGAAGCACAAGTCTCTTGGCCGTCCAGGCATTGACCCCAGGATGGCTGCAAAGAAGAAAAAGCCATCAACCAATCCACCTGCGCCTTCAAGTCAAGAAGCACCTCGCATTATCTCCCCAAGCAGCATGACTGGATCAAAGCCAAAGGTCCTGTCAACAGCTTCCGAACAAAAAAAGATGAGGGCTGCCGAGGCTGAAGCCAGAAAGAGGAAGAATCCTGAAGCCTCTGATGCTGCTCCCTCCAAGAAGAAGCGCAAAACCAAGAAGACTAGGGCTACTCCCACAGAGCCTTAGTTGTTGAACCTATCTCAGTGGTTCGCCCTGCGTCTGAACATCAAGAAAGACGGATGATAGTTCATGAGCCTGCTTCCACAGAGGCTCATGAAGCTGAAGATATTCCAGTAGCTGAACCCACCGCTGCTGAAGACATTGGTCACGATGACAACGTTGACAATGATGAAGTTCTTCCTCAGATCGAACACAACATGGTATCATCGCCTGTTCTCACGAACAACGAACTCATCAGCATTAGTCGTCCTCTGACGCCAATTGCTCAGGATGCATCATGGGCTGATCACCCACAGCAACAAGACTCCCCAAGTACTCCCCAACAACAACAACAACAAGTTACACCACCCGTGCAAGAAGAAGAAGAAGACTTTGAGGCCCAGCCAACTCCATCTCCAAAGGCGTTGCCAGCATTTCGCAGGCTTCGCAAAGGACAAAGACCTCAAGTCCCTCTCTCGAGCATTCCAGAAGGAGAAGTGCATCACCAACCTGTTGCACGTCAAGTGTTTCCTGAAGCCACTCCAACTGTGAATGTCTCCGTGTCTGAAGCCCAAGCTGCTGAAGACATTATGGCTGCATCAGCCGATGAAAGGCAAGAAGACGTACTTGTCCCTACTCCCCCCGTTATTGAAGAAGCTGTTCCTGATGTGAACGTGCCAGTGCCCGACCCTCCAGCTCGTCAAGTGGAGGTTGAAAATGTTGAAGCTGCCACCACCAACGCCAATGAAGCCAATGACGTAGTCATGGCTGAAGCTAATGTGGAGCTTGCACAAACCAGTGTGCCTGAAGCCAATGAGGCAACTGCTCCCGAAGCACCTGTTGTGCAGCCTGAAGCCTCAGCTGTTGCCACTGCTCCTGTTCCGCCACCAAGGCCCTATACAATTGAGCAAGCATACAGTCATGGTCCTCAATTTGATTATCATGTTGGGCATAGGCCTCAGGTCCAGAAGCCAAAGCCAAGATTGCCAAGGTTCCTAGGTACTGCAAACTCTACAGGGTCCTTCAATGCCAATGGCTTCAAAAGCCACAATACATTCTTTGACAGCGCCAAGAACCCCTACTCAAAGCCAAGGATATCATCTGATCATTTCTGGAGCTATCAGCAATGAAGCTATTACTCCTGCGTTCTGCATGATCAAGGGCACATTTTCCCTCATATGCGCCTCGACACTGAAGCCATTGCTGGACTGCCATGCTTAGAAGAAGAACTTGACTGTTTTCATGATGCCGGTCTGCTCAGCTTTGTGACAGACAAAGAACACTGGAATGAAGAACTTTTGCTTCAATTCTATGCTACCCTCCACATTCGCGGCTACAACAGAGATATCAAGACATGGGTTCTCGAGTGGATGACCGAAAATGTTCATCATGAAGCCAAAGCTCTTGATATTATTGAGCTTACAGGCCTACCCACTCCCGGAGAGCTTTATGAACCTGATTGTCAACTACACCGCAATGCACTAGAGAGCATCTTCCACAAGCCAGAACCCAACATGAGCCAGATGTTGTGCATGATGAAGCCTTTGCCATCTGACGCTGAATATCCAACGGAGTTCTTTGTTGACGACCTTGAGTATATGCCACACACAATATATCATATCATCAGGCGAACTCTATGGCCTATCAAAGGACATTCATCAGCGGCCAAGCTTGAAGGAGCCATGAAGACTTTGGTCTTTTACATCCTCAATGGCATCAGCTTCAACTCCCAAGAATTCTTCATCAGGCAACTTGCTGCGTCTGGATCTGATCTTTTTGGTCTTAAGTTCTATGCTCCATGGGTCATGCGCCTCATCAAGTGACACTCCTCTGTCAACTATCAGCCCTCTGCTTGTAATCATCTGATCTTTCTACTAGAGGTTGATATGTCAGTTGAAGCCATATACTCTAACCCTGCCAAGAAGTCTCTTTGTCTTCAGAATGTCGAGCACCAAAGCTTCACTCAACCCATCGAAGGCGTCCAAGTAGTAACACGTATCTATCCAATGGCTGGAAATACTCGTCTGCCTCATCATGCGCAAACTGAAGCCACTGAAAGCACCATTGCCCAATGGCCTCAGAAGCGCTCTCGCGTTCTCAATGACCTAGAACTTCTTGTGGCCCTTCATCAGAAACAAGATAAGCATCACTATTGGCTCAAGAGACAGATGCAAAGCCTCTTGGTGGACATCAGTCGCATTCGAAATCTTGCCACCAAGAATGCATTTGTTGCTCACGAGACTTGGCAGCGATCTTGGAAGAGTTTGACGCTGCTCAGTGCTGAAGCAGATCTTCAAGACGATGGCTTCACTGAAAGATTCAAGTTTGACTCCACTCCTCCACGGACTGCAGTCCTACATCGAACGCCATCCCTTGAAGACTCTGACTATTCTTCCTCCATGGCAACCGTGAATGCCAGAGTGATCGATGATGAATATGATGCTACTTCACCGCCACCTACTTCTGCACACATCGACACTGCACCAAGTACGTCTGCACCGCCAAACAACAACGACAACCCTGCTGCTTCACCTACTCATGAGGACGAGTAGCTGCTCTATGTCTTCAAACCTTTTTGGTCCTTACTGACAAAAGGGGGAGAAGCGTATGAGTTGATAGTCTTCAAGCGGGTTCATATGGGCGGTTGCTTTATATTTTGCCTCGTGTTTACAACTCTCGCTTTTTGAAACATTTGGTTCTTTGAGTTGTAACACTTAAACTCGATGGTCGTCCGCTACTTATTTGCTTTACTGTGATGCGATGATAAATTCCGCATGTGCGATGATAACTTCCGCACTTAGATCATTCTGTAGACGTCCATTTTTCATTATGCATGTCATTCTACTTGCTATATCAGTTCATGCATGATGAATTATCTTCATAAGTTGAAGTGGATCTCTAGAAGAACAACCTGTCATGTGCATTTTCATTCCAAAAGCAAATTACTTATATAAACATCTTCAGGGGGAGCCCTTGCTACTTATGAAGACAATACCCTATCCTTTACAATTTCACATACTTTATCCCCTTTGAAAACTTCAACCAGTCTGTCATCAATCACCAAAAAGGGGGAGATTGTAAGTGCATCTAGTGCCACCCCTAGTTGGTTTTGGAGTATTGACGACAAAGTTGGTTGAGGGACTAATGCGTTTGTGAGAATTGCAGGATAACGCAGGGAGTGTCCCTCATTGATTTGGTTTACCTACCTGAGATGACCCCTAAAAATGTATGAAGACATTGAAGACAATGGTGGTATGTGAAGGTATTCATATTGAAGACTATGACATGAGAAGACATTGAGTGAAGATTATGAAGCGCGAAGACTGTGTGATTTCGTTGTTTCCTTTTCTTCTTTGTTGAGTCATAGGAACCACCGTACTGTTAAGTGGGGTCCAAGTGAACTAAGTCAGAATGACTGAAGTGATGCTCAACCCAAACCCTATGTCTTCGAGCGAATACAATGTGAGCAAATCTTATCCATAGCTGGATGAGTCAGCTTTGCTTGTAGCCCAAGTAAAGTTGTCGTGTGTGTTTGAAATCTGACCGTTGGAACACGTGTCAGTTCCTTAGTGACCCAGGGTCATTTCGGACATATCAGGTCGGGTTGCCCAGTGGCTATAAATAGCCCACCCCCTACACCATAAATTGGTGGCTGCTCAGAGTTAGTGCACGGCTTTAGTCGTTTGAGAGCAACCCACCTCGAAGCCTTTGAAAGAGAGAAATCCATGCGAGGACCAAGCCCAAACACGCAGAGCCAAAGAGTGTTAGGCATCACTGAATTCTTTCTGTCTGTGTGACCTGAAAACTTATTACACTTGAGGACTGTGAATCCTCCAGCCGGTTAGGCGTTGCGTTATGAGCATCCAAGAGTCATTGTGGATTGCCGGTGAACGAAGTCTGTGAAGGTTTGGAAGTCTACCTTGAAGACTTACCAGAGTGATTGGGCGAGGACTGGGTGTCCTTAGCTCAAGGGGAATAAGGTGAAGACACGGTCTTTTGAGTTGAATCTCAGCCTCCCTAACAGACGTCAGCTTGTCACAAAGAATCGAACTGGTCCAACAAATCTGTGTCTTCAACAAGCGACTGGTTCTATCCCTTCCCATCCTTTATTTTGAGTTTGTCTTCGTGAAGTCATTGCCTATCTGTCGTACCTGTTTGACTTCATTGCTTGACTACTATCGTTGATTGGCTTCATACTTCTTCCATCCTGATCCTTACTACTTAGCTGCTATTAGTCCTGTGCTTTCACATCATTGCATACTTGACTATTGTTTGCTTACAGTAGTTTATCTTCCGCTGCATACCAATTAGGGCATTTCGATTGTTCGTCTTCGAAACTTCCAAGTTTTGAAGACTTTCATAAAAATCGCCTATTCACCCCCCTCTAGTCGATACTAGCACTTTCAATTATTCATGCTAGAATTGTATTAACTGGAAACTTGGTACATCTGTGAATACATAGACAAAACACCATGTCCCTAGTATGCCTCCACTAGACTAGCTCGTTTATCAAAGATGGTTAAGTTTCCTAGCCATGGACATGAGTTGTCATTTGATAAACGGTATCGCATCATTAGTGGAATGATGTGATGGACAAGACTCATCCGTTAGCTTAGCATAATGATCGTTTAGTTTTATTGCTAAAGCTTTCTTCATGTCAAATATGTATTCCTCCGACTATGAGATTATGCAACTCCCGGACACCGGAGGAATGCCTTGTGTCCTATCAAACATCACATCATAACTAGGTGATTATTAAGATGCTCTATAGGTATCTCCGAAGGTGTTTGTTGGGTTGGCCTAGATCGAGATTAGGATTTGTCACTCCGAGTATCAGAGAGGTATCTCTGGGCCCTCTCGATAATGCACATCATATGAAGCCTTGCAAGCAATGTGACTAATGAGTTAGCTACGAGATGATGCACTATGAAATGAGTAAAGAGACTTGTGATACGTCTCCAACGTATCTATAATTTTTGATTGTTCCATGCTATTATATTATCTGTTTTGGTTGGTTAATGGGCTTTATTATACACTTATATATTATTTTTGGGACTAACCTATTAACAGGAGGCCCAACCCAAATTGCTGTTTTTTTTTGCCTATTTCAGTGTTTCACAGAAAAGGAATATCAAACGGAGTCCAAACGGAATGAAACATTCGGTAGAGTTATTTTTTGAACAAACACAATCCAGGAGACTTGGAGTGGATGTCAAGAAAGAAACGAGGCGGCCACGAGGCAGGGAGGCGCGCCCAAGGGGGTGGCACGCCCCCCAGCCTCGTGGGCCCCTCGTGGCTCCCCTGACTGACTTCCTTCGCCTATATATTCTCATATACCTTGAAAACATCCAGGAGCACCACGAAACCCTATTTCCACCGCCGCAACCTTCTGTACCCGTGAGATCCCATCTTGGCGCCTTTTCCGACGCTCCCCCGGAGGGGGAATCGATCATGGAGGGCTTCTACATCAACACCATAGCTTCTTCGATGAAGTGTGAGTAGTTTACCATAGACCTTTGGGTCAATAGTTATTAGCTAGATGGCTTCTTCTCTCTCTTTAGATCTCAATACAAAGTTCTCCTCGATCTTCTTGGAGATCTATTCGATGTAATTCATTTTGCGGTGTGTTTGTCGAGATCCATGAATTATGGGTTTATGATCAAGATTACCTATGAACAATATTTGAATCTCCTCTGAATTCTTTTATGTATGATTTGTTATCTTTGCAAGTCTCTTCGAATTATCATTTTGGTTTGGCCTACTAGATTGATCTTTCTTGCAAGGGAGAAGTGCTTAGCTTTGGGTTCAATCTTGCGTTGTCCTTTCCCAGTGACAACAGGGGCAGCAAGGCACGTATTGTATTGTTGCCATCGAGGATAAAAAGGTGGGGGTTATATGATATTGCTTGAGTTTATCCCTCTACATCATGTCATCTTGCCTAATGCGTTACTCTGTTCTTATGAACTTAATACTCTAGATGCATGCTGGATAGCGGTCGATGTGTGGAGTAATAGTAGTACATGCATAATCGTTTCGATCTACTTGTCGCGGACATGATGCCTATATACATGATCATGCCTAGATATTCTCATAACTATGCACTTTTCTATCAATTGATCGACAGTAATTTGTTCGCCCACCGTAATACTTATGTTATCTTGAGAGAAGCCACTAGTGAAACCTATGGCCCCGGGTCTATTTTCCATCATATAAGTTTCCGATCTATTTTATTTTGCAATCTTTACTTTCCGATCTATTTTATTTTGCAATCTTTACTTTCCAATCTATATCATAAAAATACCAAAAATATTTATCTTATTATCTCTTTCAGATCTCACTTTTGCAAGTGCACGTGAAGGGATTGACAACCCATTTATCGCGTTGGTTGCAAGGTTCTTATTTGTTTGTGCAGGAACGAGGGATTTGCGTGTAGCCTCCTGCTGGATTGATACCTTAGTTCTCAAAAACTAAGGGAAATACTTACGCTACTTTGCTGCATCACCCTTTCCTCTTCAAGGGAAAACCAACGCATGCTCAAAAGGTAGCAAGAAGGATTTTTGGCTCCGTTGCCGGGGATGTCTATGCACAAGTCAAGACATACCAAGTACCCATCACAAACTCTTATCCCTCGCATTACATTATTTGCCATTTGCCCCTCGTTTTCCTCTCCCCCACTTCACCCTTGCCGTTTTATTCGCCCTCTTTTCCCTGTTCGCCTCTTTTTTCGCTTGCGTCTTGTGTGCTTGTGTGTTGGATTCTTTGTCACGATGGCTCAAGATAATACTAAATTGTGTGATTTTTCAATACCAACAACAATGATTTTCTTAGCACTCCGATTGCTCCTCTTACCAATGCTGAATCTTGTGAAATTAATGCTGCTTTGTTGAATCTTGTCATGAAAGATCAATTCTCTGGCCTTCCTAGCGAAGATGCCGGTAATCATCTAAACAACTTTGTTGATTTGTGTGATATGCAAAAGAAGAAAGACGTGGATAATGATATTGTTAAATTGAAGCTATTTCCGTTTTCGCTTAGAGATCATGCTAAAACTTTGTTTTTGTCTTTGCCTAAAAATAGTATTGATTCATGGAATAAGTGCAAAGATGCTTTTATCTCTAAGTATTTTCCTCCCGCTAAGATCATGTCTCTTAGAAACGATATTATGAATTTTAAGCAACTTGATCATGAACATGTTGCACAATCTTGGGAAAGGATGAAATTAATGATTCGCAAGTGCCCTACACATGGATTGAATTTATGGATGATCATACAAGAAATTTATGCCGGATTGAATTTTGCTTCTATAAACCTTTTAGATTCGGCTGCAGGAGGCACTTTTATGGAAATCACTTTAGGAGAAGCTACTAAACTCCTAGATAATATTATGGTTAATTATTCTCAATGGCACACCGAAAGATCTTCTAGTAAAAAGGTTCATGTGATTGAAGAGATTAATGTTTTGAATGGAAAGATGGATGAACTTATGAAATTGTTTGCTAATAAGAGTGCTCCTATTGATCCTAATGATATGGCTTTGTCTACTTTGATTGAGAATAATAATGAATCTATGGATGTGAATTTTGTTGGTAGGAACAATTTTGGTAACAACGTGTATAGAGGAAACTTTAATCCTTGGCCGTACCCTAGTAATTCCTCTAATAATTATGGTAATTCCTACAACAACTCTTATGGAAATTTTAATAAGATCCCCTCTCATTTTGAGATTAGTGTTAAAGAGTTTATGATTTCTCAAAAGAATTTCAATGCTTTGCTTGAAGAAAAATTGCCTAAGATTGATGAGTTGGCTAGGAACGTGGATAGAATTTCTCTTGATGTTGGTTCTTTGAAACTTAGATCTATTCCACCTAATCATGATATCAATGAGTCTCTCAAATCTATGAGAATTTCCATTGATAAGTGCAAAGAAAGAACCGCTAGAATGCGCGCTAAGAAAGATTGCTTTGTAAAAGGGTGTTCTTCTAGTTATCATGATAATAGGGATGAAGATCTAAAAGTGATTGATGTGTCCCCTATTAAATCTTTGTTTTGCAACATGAATCTTGATAATGATGGGACTGGAGATGAGTCAATTTTAGTTAAAAGGCGTCCCAATGATTCGGAGTTTTTAGATCTTGATGCAAAAATTGGTAAAAGTGGTTTTGAAGAGGTCAAAAATTTACATAGCAATGAACCCACTATTTTGGATTTCAAGGAATTTAATTATGATAATTGTTCTTTAATAGATTGTATTTCCTTGTTGCAATCCGTGTTAAATTCTCCTCATGCTTATAGTCAAAATAAAGCTATTACTAAACATATCGTTGATGCTTTAATGCAATCTTATGAAGAAAAACTTGAATTAGAAGTTTCTATCCGTAGAAAGCTTTATGATGAGTGGGAACCTACTATTAAAATTTAAATTAAAGATCATGAATGCTATGCTTTGTGTGATTTGGAAGCTAGTGTTTCCACGATTCCAAAAACTTTGTGTGATGTGTTAGGTTTCCATGAATTTGATGATTGCTCTTTAAACTTGCACCTTGCGGATTCCACCATTAAGAAACCTATGGGCAGGATTAATGATGTTCTTATTGTTCCAAATAGGAATTATGTGCCCGTAGATTTTATTGTTCTTGATATAGATTGCAATCTTTCATGTCCTATTATTCTTGGTAGACCTTTCCTTAGAACGTTTGGTGCAATTATTGATATGAAAGAAGGAAATATTAGATTCCAATTTCCATTAAGGAAAGGCATGGAACACTTTCCTTGAAGAAAATCAAATTACCTGATGAATCTATTATGAGGGCCACCTATGAATTGAATACCAAAGATGGCAATACTTAGATCTATTCTCGCTTTTATGCCTAGCTAGGGGCGTTAAACGATAGCGCTTGTTGGGAGGCAACCCAATTTTATTTTTGGTCTTTACATTTTGCTCCTGTTTAGTAATAAATAATTCATCTAGCCTCTGGTTAGATGTGGTTTTATGTTTTAATTAGTGTTTGTGACAAGTAAAACCTTTAGGACAACCTATGGTGAAAGTTAATTTGATTTTGCTGAAAAACAGAAACTTTTGCACGCACGAGAATAATTTTAATAAATCACAGAAACGTGATTTTCAGTTTATTCCTTTTTCATAAGATTTATAGACAAATTATCTAGGACTTCCTAATTTGGTAGAATTTTTAGGGTTCCAGAAGTACTCGAAAGTTACAGATTACTACAGACTGTTCTGTTTTAGACAGATTCTGTTTTTCATGTGTTGTTTGCTTATTTTGATGAATCTATGGCTAGTATCGGGGGGTATGAACCATAGAGAAGTTGGAATACAGTAGGTTTAACACCAATATAAATAAATAATGAGTTCATTACATTACCTTAAAGTGGTAGTTTGTTTTCTTGCACTAACGGAGCTCATGAGATTTTCTGTTGAGTTTTGTGTTGTGAAGTTTTCAAGTTTTGGGTAAAGATTTAATGGATTAAGGAATAAGTAGTGGCAAGAGCCTAAGCTTGGGGATGCCCAAGGCACCCCAAGGTAAAATTCAAGGACAACCAAAATCCTAAGCTTGGGGATGCCCCGGAAGGCATCCCCTCTTTCGTCTTCATTTATGGGTAACTTTACTTGAGGCTATATTTTTATTCAGCACATGATATGTGTTTTGCTTGGAGCGTCTTGTATGATTTGAGTCTTTGATTGGAGCGTCTTGTATGATTTGAGTCTTTGATTTTTATTTTACCACAATCATCCTTGATGTACACACCTTTTGGGAGACACACACATGAATTGGAATTTATTAGAATACTCTATGTGCTTCACTTATATCTTTTGAGCTAGATAATTTTGCTCTAGTACTTCACTTATATATTTTTAGAGCACGGCGGTGGTTTTACTTTATAGAAATTATTGATCTCTAATGCTTCACTTATATTATTTTGAGTGTCTTTTTAGAACAACATGGTATTTGTTTTGGTTATAAAATTAGTCCTAATATGATGAGCATCCAAGATAGGTATAATAAAAACTATCATATAGAGTGCATTAAATACTATGATAAATTTGATACTTGACAATTGTTTTGAGATATAAAGGTGGTAATGTTAGAGTCATGTGCTACGTCTTGAGCTTGCTTTGGTTTTCCTTGAAGAGGAAAGGGTGATGCAGCAAAGTAGCGTAAGTATTTCCCTCAGTTTTTTAGAACCAATGTATCAATCCAGTAGGAGGCTCCTCAAAAGTCCCACGCACCTACACAAACAAACAAGAACCTCGCAACCAACACAATAAAGGGGTTGTAAATCCCTTCACGGCCACTTGCGAAAGTGAGATCTGATAGAGATAATATAATAAGATAAATATTTTTGGTACTTTTATGATATAGATTGAAAATTAAAAGATGCAAATAAAAGTAGATTGAAAACTTATATGATAAAAGATAGACCCGGGGGCCATAGGTTTCACTTGTGGCTTCTCTCAAGATAGCATAAGTATTACGGTGGGTGAACAAATTATTGTCGAGCAATTGATAGAAAAGCACATAGTTATGAGATTATCTAGGCATGATCATGTATATAGGCATGATCAAGTATATAGGCATCACGTCCATGACAAGTAGATCAAAACGATTCTGCATCTACTACTATAACTCCACACATCGACAGACTCCTGCCTGCATCTAGAGTATTAAGTTCATGAAGAACAAAGTAACGCATTAAGAAAGATGACGTGATGTAGAGGGATAAACTCATGCAATATGATATAAACCCCATCTTTTTATCCTCGATGGCAACAATACAATACGTGCCTTGCTGCCTCATCCTTTGGGAAAGGAAACCGCAAGATTGAACCCAAAGCTAAGCACTTCTCCCATTGCAAGAAAGATCAATCTAGTAGGCCAAACCAAACTTTTAGTTCGAAGAGACTTGCAAATATAACTTAATCACACATAAAAGAATTCAGAGGAGATTCAAATATTTCTCATAGATAAACTTGATCATAAACCCACAATTCATCGGATCTCGACAAACACACCGCAAAAAGAGTTACATCAAATAGATCTCCAAGAAGATCGAGGAGAACTTTGTATTGAGATTCAAAGAGAGAGAAGAAGCCATCAAGCTAATAACTATGGACCCGAAGGTCTGTGATAAACTAGTCACAACTCATCGGAGAGGCCTTGGAGATGATGTAGAGGCCCTCCGTGGCGGATTCCCCCTCCGGCGGAGCACCGACGATGGCTCCAAGATGGGATCTCGCAGATACAGAAGGTTGCAGCGGTGGAATTAGGTTTTCGTGGTCGCTTCTGATGTTTTCACGGTACGGGAGTATATATAGGCGAAGGAGGTAGGTCAGTTGACGCTCGAGGGGCCCACGAGGGTGGGGGGCGCGCCAAGCACCCTCGTGGCCGCCTCGTTTGTTGCTTGACGTCCACTCCAGGTCTCCTGGTTGACACTTGTTCCAAAAAGATCGCTCCCAGAGGTTTCATCCCGTTTGGACTCCGTTTGATATTCCTTTTCTTCGAAACGCTGAAATATGCAAAAAAAAAAATTCGGGCTGGGCCTCCGGTTAGTAGGTTAGTCCCAAAAATGATATAAAAGTGTAGAGTAAAGCCCATAAACATCCAAAACAGGTAATATAATAGCATGGAACAATCAAAAATTATAGATACGTTGGAGACGTATCAAGCATCCCCAAGCTTAATTCCTTCTCGTCCACGAGTAGGTAAATGATAAAAACAGAATTTTTGATGTGGAATGATACCTCGCATAATCGTTAAGGTAATTCTCTTTATTGTGGCATGAATGTTTAGATCCAAATGATTCAAAACAAAAGTTCATATTGACATAAGAAATAGTAATACTTCAAGCATACTAACAAAGCAATCATGTCTTCTCAAAATATCATGGCATTAGAAGGTTCATCCCTACAAAATCATATAGTTTGGTCGTGCTTCATTTTTGTCACACGAAAATGCTCCCATCTTGCACAGCCCCGATGACAAGCCAAGCAATTATTTCATACTTTAGCAATCTCAAACTTTTTTCAACTTTCACGCAACACATGAGCGTGAGCCATGGATATAGCACTATGGGTGGAATAGAATATGATGATGGAGGTTGCGTGGAGAATACAAAAAAGGAGAAAGTCTCATATTGACGAGGATAACCAACGGGCTATGGAGATGCCCATCAATTGATGTCAACATGAGGAGTAGGGATTGCCATGCAACGGATGCACTAGAGCTATAAATGTATGAAATCTCAACAACTAAGTGGGTGTGCATCCAACTTGCTTGCTCATGAAGACCTAGGGCATTTTGAGGAAGCACATCATTGGAATATACAAGCCAAGTTCTATAATGAAAAATTACCACTAGTATTTGAAAGTGACAACAAATGAGACTCTCTATATGAAGAACATGGTGCTACTTTGAAGCACAAGTGTGGAAAAAGATACTAACATTGTCCCCCTTTTTTATTTTATTTTCCTTTTTTTCTTTTTTTTCTTTTTTTTCTTTTTTTTGGGCCTTTCTTTTTTTTTCTTTGGCCTTTATTTTTTTGGCCTTTCTTTTTTTATATGGGAGAATGCTCTAATAATGATGATCATCACACTTCTATTTATTTACAACTCATGAGTTACCACTCAAAACTAGAACAAGATATGACTCTATATGAATGCATCCGGCGGTGTACCGGGATGGGCAATGAATCAAGAGTGACATGTATGAAAATTATGAAGGTGGCTTTGCCACAAATACGATGTCAACTACATGATCATGCAAGGAAATATGACAATGATGATGCATGTCATGATGAATGGAATAGTGGAAAGTTACATGGCAATATATCTCGGAATGGCTATGGAAATGCCATAATAGATATGTATGGTGGCTATTTTGAGGAAGATATAGGGAGGTTCATGTGTGATAGAATGTATCATATCACGGGTTTGGATGCATCGGCAAAGTTTGCACCAACTCTCGAGGTGAGAAAGGGCAATGCACGGTACCGAAGAGGCTAGCAATGATGGAAAGGTAAGAGTGCGTATAATCCATGGACTCAACATTAGTCATAAAGAACTCATATACTTATTGCAAAAATCTACAAGTCATCAAAAACCAAGCACTACGCTCATGCTCCTAGGGGGATAGATTGGTAGGAAATGACCATCGCTCGTCCTCGACCGCCACTCATAAGGATGACAATCTAAGAACACCTCATGTTTCAAATTTGTTACACAACGATTACCATACGTGCATGCTACGGGACTTGCCAAAACACAAGTATTCTTTAAATTCACAATTACCCAACTAGCATGACTCTAATATCACCAGCTCCATATGTCAAAACAATTATCAAGTATCAAATTGATCATAGCATCCAATTCACTTCCTATGATAGTTTTTATTATACCCATCTTGGATGCCCATCATTCTAGGACCAATTTTATCCATGCAAATACCATGCTGTACTAAAATACTCTCAAAATAATATAAGTGAAGCATGAGAGATCAACAATTTCTACAAAAGTAAGCCACCGCCATGCTCTAAAAGATATAAGTGAAGTACTAGAGCAAAACTATCTAGCTCAAAAGATATAAGTGAAGCACATAGAGTATTCTAATAAATTCCAAATCATGTGGGTTTATCCCAAAAGGTGTGTACAGCAAGGATGATTGTGGAAATCTAAAAAGCAAATACTAATATCATACAAGACGCTCCAAGCAAAACACATATCATGTGGTGAATAAAAATATAGCTCCAAGTAAAGTTACCGATAGATTTAAGATTTAAAGAGGGATGCCTTCCGGGGCATCCCCAAGCTTAGGCTTTTGGTTATCCTTGAATATATTGGGGTGCCATGGACATCCCCAAGCTTAGGCTCTTGCCACTCCATATTCCATAGTCCATCAAATCTTTACCCAAAACTTGAAAACTTAACAACACAAAACTCAACAGGAAATCCCATAAGCTCCGTTAGTGCAAGAAAGAAAATCACCACATAAGTTACTGTAATAAACTCATTCTTTATTTATATTGGTGTTAAACCTACTTTATTCCAACTACTCTATGGTTCATAGCCCCCGATACTAGCCATAGATGCATCAAAATAAGCAAACAACACACGAAAAACAGAATCTGTCAAAAACAGAACAGTCTATAGTAATCTGTAACTTTCGAATACTTATGGAAATCTAAAAATCCTACCCAAATAGGAAGTCCTGGGAAATTTGTCTATTGATCTACAGAATAAAGAATCAACGCAAAAGCGCGTTTCTGTGATTTACTAAATTTATTTTCGTGCGTGCAAAAGTTTCTGTTTTTCAGCAGAATCAAATTAACTATCATCCTAGGTTATCCTATAGGTTCTACTTGGCACAAACACTAATTAAGACATGAAAACACATCTAAACAGAAGCTAGATGAAATATTTATTACTAAACAGAAGCAAAAGGCAAGAAACAAAAATAAAATTGGGTTGCCTACCAACTAGCACTATTGTTTAACGCCCCTAGCTAGGCATAAAAGCGAGGATAGATCTAAGTAGTACCATCTTTAATTTTTAATTTTTTAGCGGAGTCTTGTTCGAATCCGGGACGTTCTTTATGTTTCCCCTCATACTCGGAAACTTTTATATCGAAAGAATCCAACCGCTTATTACAAAGGCTAATCAACATATTCATGCGGTGAAGATTTCCGCTAACACTCTTTAGAGGTTCAAGGGACTTTTGTAAAAAAATGTTACTTCGCAAATTTTTTCAAAAACTTGTGTCTCCTCCGGGGTATGATGTGATCCCCCTTTTTGAGGTAGTGTTCCCACTATTCCCTCTATGACTTCATGCGCAATACTGGGATCAATCTCGAGAAAATTTCCTTTGGCACTGCAATCCAAGAGTTGTCTATGGGACATATTTAGTCCAACATAAAAATTGCGAAGAACAATTCTAAAATTCACCTCTAAAGTGCAGTTACGATAAGACTCCATCATCCTAAACCAAGCATCTTTCGAGTTTTCTCCTTGCCTTTGCTTGAAGTGAAGAACTTCAAACTCAGGAGACAAAGGAGTAGATAGAGAACTAGCCATTGCGACGAGCACACAAAAGACAAGCGAAAGAGAGAGCAGAATGGGAAAGAGAGGGCGAATAAAACGACAAGGGTGAAGTGGGGGAGAGGAAAACGAGAGGCAAATGGCAAATACTGTAATGCGAGGGAGATGAGTTTGGGATGGGTACTTGGTATGTCTTGACTTGAGCGAAGACCTCCCCGACAACGGTGCTAGAAATCCTTCTTGCTACGTCTTGAGCTTGCGTTGGTTTTTATTGAAGAGGAAAGGGTGATGCAGCAAAGTAGCGTAAGTATTTCCCTCAGTTTTTGAGGACCAAGGTATCAATTCTGTAGGAGGCTCCTCAAAAGTCCCACTCACCTACACAAACAAACAAGAACCTCGCAACCAACAAAAAAAAGGGGTTGTCAATCCCTTGACGGCCACTTGCAAAAGTGAGATCTGATAGAGATAATATGATAAGATAAATATTTTTGGTATTTTTATGATATAGATTGAAAACTAAAAGATGCAAATAAAAGTAGATTGAAAAATTATATGATAAAAGATAGATACGGGGGCCATAGGTTTCACTTGTGGCTTATCTCAAGATAGCATAAGTATTACGGTGGGTGAACAAATTACTGTCGAGCAATTGATAGAAAAGCGCATAGTTATGAGATTATCTAGGCATGATCATGTATATAGGCATCACGTCCGTGACAAGTAGATCGAAACGATTCTGCATCTACTACTATTACTCCACACATCGACCGGCTCCTGCCTGCACCTAGAGTATTAAGTTCATGAAGAACAGAATAATGCATTAAGAAAGATGACATGATGTAGAGGGATAAACTCATGCAATATGATATAAACCCCATCGTTTTATCCTCGATGGCAACAATACAATACGTGCCTTGCTGCCCCTGCTCTCACTGGGAAAGGATACCACAAGATTGAACCCAAAGCTAAGCACTTCTCCCATTGCAAGAAAGATCAATCTAGTAGGCCAAACAAACTGATAATTCGAAGAGACTTGCAAAGATAACTTAATCACACATAAAAGAATTCAGAGGAGATTCAAATATTTCTCATAGATAAACTTGATCATAAACCCACAATTCATCGGATCTCGACAAACACACCGCAAAAAGAGTTACATCGAATAAATCTCCAAGTAGATCGAGGAGAACTTTGTATTGAGATTCAAAGAGAGAGAAGAAGCCATCAAGCTAATAACTATGGACCCGAAGGTCTGTGGTAAACTACTCACAACTCATCGAAGAGGCCCTCCGTGGTAGATTCCCCCTCCGGTGGAGCGCCGGCGATGACTCCAAGATGGGATCTCGCGGATACAGAAGGTTGCGGCGGTGGAATTAGGTTTTCATGGTTGCTTCTGATGTTTTCAGGATACGGGAGTATATATAGGCGAAGGAGGTAGGTTGGTTGATGCTCGAGGGGCCCACGAGGTGGGGGCGCGCCAAGCACCCTCGTGGCCGCCTCGTTTGTTGCTTGACGTCCACTCCAAGTCTCCTAGTTGGCATTTGTTCCAGAAAGATCGCTCCCTTAGGTTTCATCCCGTTTGGACTCCGTTTGATATTCCTTTTCTCCGAAACACTGAAATAGGCAAAAAAACCAATTCGGGCTGGGTCTCCGGTTAGTAGGTTAGTCCCAAAAATGATATAAAAGTGCATAGTAAAGCCCATAAACATCCAAAACAGGTAATATAATAGCATGGAACAATCAAAAGTTATAGATACGTTGGAGAAAAGCCCATAAACTTCCTTCTCCTATATATACTCATATAGCCTAAAAACATCCAAGAGCACCACGAAACCCTATTTCCACCGCCGCAACCTTCTATACCCGTGAGATCCATCTTGGGGCCTTTTCTGGCGCATCACTGGAGGGGGAATCGATCACGGAGGGCTTCTACATCAACACCATAGCCTCTCCGATGAAGTGTGAGTAGCTTACCATAGACCTTCGGGTCCATAACTATTAGCTAGATGGCTTTTTCTCTCTCTTTGGATCTCAATACAAAGTTCTCCTCGATCTTCTTGGAGATCTATTCGATGTAATTCTTTTTGCGGTGTGTTTCTCGAGATCCGATGAATTGTGTGTTTATGATCAAGATTATCTATGAACAATATTTGAATCTCCTCTGAATTCTTATATGTATGATTTATTATCTTTGCAAGTCTCTTCAAATTATCAGTTTGGTTTGGCCTACTAGATTGATCTTTCTTGCAATGGGAGAAGTGCTTAGCTTTGGGTTCAATCTTGCGGTGTCCTTTCCAAGTGGCAGCAGGTGCAGCAAGGCACGTATTGTATTGTTGCCATCGAGGATAAAAAGATGGGTTTTATATCATATTGCTTGAGTTTATCCCTCTACATCATGTCATCTTGCCTAATGCGTTACTCTGTTCTTATGAACTTAATACTCTAGGTGCATGCTGGATAGCGGTCGATGTGTGGAGTAGTAGTAGTAGATGAATAATCGTTTCGATCTACTTGTCGCGAACGTGATGCCTGTATACATGATCATGCCTAGATATTCTCATAACTATGCACTTTTCTATCAATTGGTATACAGTAATTTGTTCACCCACCGTAATACTTATGTTATCTTGAGAGAAGCCACTAGTGAAACCTATGGCCCCCGGGTCTATTTTCCATCATATAAGTTTCCGATCTATTTTATTTTGCAAACTTTACTTTCCAATATATATCATAAAAATACCAAAAAGATTTATCTTATTATCTCTCTCAGATCTCACTTTCGCAAGTGGTCGTAAAGGGTGTCGGTGTCAAAACCGGCGGATCTTGGGTAGGGGGTCCCGATCTGTGCGTCAAGGCTGATGGTAACAGGAAGCAAGGGACACAGATGTTTACCCAGGTTTGGGCCCTCTCGATGGAGGTAAAACCCTACTTCCTGCTTGATTAATATTGATGATATGGGTTACAAGAGTAGATCTACCATGAGAGGCTAAACCCTAAGAGCTAGCCTATGATGGTATGATTGTAATTGTGATCGGCCTTATAAGGACCAACCTCTCCGGTTTATATAGACACCGGAGAGGGCTAGGGTTTACATGGAGTCGGTTACAGGGAAGGAAATATAATATCCGGATCGCCAAGCTTACCTTCCACGCAAAGGAGAGTCCCATCCGGACACGGGCCGAATTCTTGAGTCTTGTATCTTCACGCTTCAATTGTCCGGACGTTGTACACAGTCCGGCTGTCCGGATACCCCCTAATCCAGGACTCCCTCAGTAGCCCCTGAACCAGGCTTCATTGACGATGAGTCCGGTGTGCAGTATTGTCTTCGGCATTGCAAGGTGGATTCCTCCTCCGAATACTCCAAAGTACCTGTTACGACGAATAGTGTCCGGCCTCCAATCAATGTTGTGCTCCTCGGCTTGAGTGCCTCAGTAATGACCATCTCCATGTGTTGAGCGAATGCGAGGAGACTTGGCATTTTTGCATTTGCCACCTTCGATCCTCCGGGCTGACCGTTTTTTGAAGGGAGGGGGATTCTCAGCTCCATACCTCACTCTTCCTCCCAGATCTAGCATCCAACAGAGCGCTCCGCGAGAAACTATTCCAGCATGGCCGGCCGGCGCATCTCTTCTGCTCGCCCTTCTCGTTCCAAGTCGGGGGATTGGGAGAGTGTTTAGTTCCTCATAACCGTTTGATAGAGTTACAGACCCAAGGGTTTCTCCCACCGGCGTTCATGGTCCCTCTCCGAGATGGAATAGCCACTTATGATGGAGGGGAACAAGCTGAGGGATCTCCGAACCCATCTCCAGAGGAGCGTATATGCCTCATCCCGCATCTGCTGAGGGGCGTCGGGTTTCCTATCCACCCGTTTCTTTGCGGGCTCCTGGAGTTCTACGGCCTCCAGTTACACAACCTTACCCCCGCCTCCATTCTGCACATAGCGGGGTATGTCGCCCTTTGCGAGCTATTTTTAGGCTGCAAACCACACTTCGGATTATGGAGGAAGTTGTTCGCCTCGCTCCTCGCACCTGTGGAGAGTCCCTATGTCGTGGGCGGGGGCGGCATGGCGCATCGGCGAGACCGGATACCTGTCCGGCACTCCTGAGAAGGCACCAGAAAACTGGCCCTCAGAGTGGTTCTATATAGACGACGTTCCCCTCCCGGATCCAGTCCAGACGGATCTCCCCAAGTTCAGCAACGCCCCGCCGAGGGCACGCCTAAGCTGGCGCCCCCGGGGCCCTCAAGAAGAGGACACAAGGGAAATATACTTCCTAATGAACAGGATAAAGCTACTGGCCAAATCCGGACTGACGATAGTTGAGGTCATGGCGATATGCATAAGGCGGGGGGTGCAACCGCTCGAATATCGGGGGAAGCCCATGTGGCATTTCAACGGGGAAGACGAGGCCACCCGCTACGGCCGTACGGGTCCGGAATCCGTTGCCGCTTTGGCAAGGATATTGTCCGATTTGTACAAAGGGGAAGAGGAGGAATTCCTTCGCATAAAAACGCGGGACGGATTCTCCATGTACAACCCCCCAGATTGGGTAAGTTGCCATTCTTTTCCCTGCTTCACTTACTCTACCGTTCTTCTGCTAAGATTACTTGCGTCAATGCTTCTGAGCAGGAATTGAGGAGGGCCGTAGAAGCAATCTTCAGCCCCTCCCCGCAACCAGAGGACCCTGGAAGGGCCCTAGATCCCGGACTCAAAGAAGATCCAGATATCACGGTGGAGCTTGTCAACGGGGTATTTCATCAAGCGAGCTGGGATGGCACCTTAGTGGCCATTACAGCCGACTATCCTGGACTGCTCCCTATGTCGCGGGTAAGCCGAACTAAGAACCCTATCCTCCGAAGAGGATTCTCCTCAGGATTATGATTTACCTTTGAGGCATCATGCTGTTCGCAGAGACGACGGTCGGAGCACGGGGCCGAGCCCCTAGGGACTCGTCAACCACGGGAGTCCGGATCGGGCAAGCTCAAGAGGAAGGCGGTGAGGGTTGACACACCGCTGCAGAGGTAAAGTAACAACCTGTCCTGCGGTTTATAGAATTTGAAATATGATAGCACCCTTTGTGTCTGGCAGGAAGAGGTGCAGCCGGATTATATCCGTGAATCCCACCAATCATGCCTCCACCAGCCAGGTTCCAGAACCGGCATCGAGGGCGGAGGCGGACACGGGGCCAGAACCGTGCAATTCTCCGACAGTGGACACGGATATGTGTTCGGCCACGAACTCCGAGGTGGAAAGCACCCTGAATCACTGGCGCCGAAGGGCCGTGCTTCGGAACAACATCTTTTCTGAAGAGGCCTTTAATGCCTTCAATTCGGCAGACGCATACGTCCGAGCTGCTTGAGGCGGGCTTGCCCAAGCGACGAACCAGTATAACAAAGATATACGGGTAAGAAAGTTTTGACAAGTATGTATAGCAGTAGCCCCTGAGACTTGAAATAGTTGGGACAACTGTTTGAAGGATCAATATATGCACAGGTCCTTGTGGACAAGAATGAGCAATTGGCTCGGGAGCTGGAACGCGGTAGCCAAGTTGATGGGCGCGGTAGCCAAGTTAGAGGGATCCCGGAAGGCCCCTTCTGGTAATATTTGTCTCCATTGTACGCAGATGTACTAGTTAGTAAATGGCTGGTGTGGTTAGTCTAACAGAAAATTCTGCAGATAATACCGGGGTGAATCCGGAGGGCATAATGGATAACGACTCGCATCTCCAACGGCAGCTAAAGGCTGGCGAGCGCATCCTTACGCAGGTGACGCAAGAGAAGAACAAGGTACAAGATGCCAACATTCATCTGGAAGTGGAATTAAAGGACGTCCGCGCTCAACTGGCAGACTTCGTGAAGGAGAACGAAAGGCTTCAATGCGACATTTATGGTAAGAGCTCAAACGAACTGTGTGATAGTTTGGCGGGGAAGTTTTTTGAATTTTTTTTGCTTGAAGGAATGTTAGCGTGTCGCCCTGAAGAGGAGATGCCCTCATCTACAGGTGATATGCTGCAAGAGCTTTCGCAGTTGCACGAGCGTGCTCGGTAGGTGATGCACGGCGTTGCTCAGGCCTTGTGGCCATCAAGCCTCCTGCCGAATGGCATGGGGGAGCTTGCGGACCTGCTTCAAGGAGCCTGGCGGCACTTCCGTCTGTGGAAGATATCAGCATGCCGGCAAGGAGCAAGAGAAGCCTGGGCAATGGTGAAGACGCGCTACACCAAGCTGGACCTGAACCATATGGCCGAAGTGGGACCGGCGGGGCCCGATGGGCAAGAAATTCCCGTAAGTCTAGTATATGACCAGGTAGCGTTAGCCGCTAAGTATTCTCAACAGGATTGTAAGCTAGATAGCCTGTTAGATGGTTCAGAGGAGGAATATAGTCAGTCCAAGTGACTGTGTAATTTAATGCGCATAAGTAGCCCCTACCCGGATTAAAATCATTTGTCATGACGAACATTTTCGCTTCAGCCCCCAGATCCTACAGTTTGGGGTGTGTCCGAATACCCGCTCAGTTATACAAAATCGGGGTATGCGTGGAGACCAGGCGTATGGGTCATAAGTGCTTGAACAGACAAGTACCCAACTAGCTATGTTATATTACATGGATAGTAAGAAACATCTTCCAGGGAGAATAGTTCAGTTAGGGGTTCCTTTCCCTGGGTACGCATGCGCCAATGCACATGTCCGGACTGCGAATGATGGCGCAGGATACAAAACTTCTGTTTTTTTTGTTGTAACCAACGAATACATCCTTTGTTCACCGATCGAATATTCTCTTAAGGAAACTAGCTTTCGGCTTCACCCAGTCTGAGGTACACATCCGGCTTAACTGACAGTAACAATCACAGAGGTGCTCCCCTTATGCCCTAGCCGAATTAACGGGAACGTAGGGCATTAACACAAGAGCCAGGCAACCCAGGTTGGCCACGTCTTAAGTCATATCGATGCATATAATGGTGAAGAAAAGGCACATATGGATAAAGAACGCATATGCGATGGGCAAAAAGCCATTTAAAGTAATTATGTCTAGCTTCCGGATAGGAAGCCCCCAGGTATAGCTTACACACATAGTACGGCCAAAGTAATCCGGAAGTCCGCACTGTATTAAATACTTTGTGTGAAGAGAAAAAGGGTCGAGAAAGGAGAGAAAATGGGTGGAGCATAATTAAAAAGGAGGGGTAAGGAGACGAACACTGAGTTCGGCGCTAGGCGTAGAATCTTCGGAGTTTGGCCGCGTTCCATGGGTTCGGCTCGTGTCTGTTATCGGATGCATTACGTAAACGGTACGCTCCTCCGGTGAGAACTTTGTCAATGACAAAGGGACCTTCCCACTAGGGTTTGAGTTTGTCCTTCTTCTTCTCTGGTAGGCGTAGAACGAGCTCGCCAATATTGTAAGTTTTGGCCCGCACTTCTCTGCTTTGATATCGTCGAGCCTGCTGTTGATAGAATGCGGAACGGGCTTTTGCGACATCGCGCTCCTCCTCCAGGGCATCCAAGTTATCCTGCCGATCTAACTCGGATTCCTTCTCTTCGTACATGCGTACGCGTGGCGAATCATGTATTATGTCGCAGGGTAGTACTGCTTCCGCATCGTACACCATAAAAAATGGTGTATATCCGGTGGTGCGATTCGGTGTGGTCCGTAGCCCCCAGAGTACGGAGTCGAGCTCCTCCACCCAGTGCATATCCGATTCTGTTAAAGATTGCACTAGTCTGGGTTTTATGCCGGTCATGATGAGACCATTTGCCCGTTCGACCTGGCCGTTTGTTTGGAAGTGGTAGACGGAAGCGTAGTCGAGCTTAATGCCCATTTTGCCGCACCAAGTTTTCACCTCATCATCTGCGAAATTTGAGCCATTATCAGTGATGATGCTATGGGGGACACCGTATCGGTGTACGACCCCGGATATGAAGTCTATTACTGGTCTGAATTCGGCCATTTTAACTGGTTTGTCTTCTATCCATTTGGTGAACTTGTCCACCATGACCAGTAAGTATTTTCTCTTATGGATTCCCCCTTTAAGGGGTCCAACCATATCCAGCCCCCATACCGTGAAGGGCCAAGTTATGGGGATTGTTTGGAGAGCGGTAGGGGGCATATGACTCTGATTGGCGAAAAGCTGGCATCCGACACAATGTTGGACAAGGTCCTGTGCGTCTGCTCGGGCCGTCGGCCAATAGAAGCTTGTACGGAAGGCTTTGCTGACTAGCGCTCGGGCCGCGGCGTGGTGTCCGCCTAGTCCGGCATGGATTTCAGCCAAGAGTTGCTGCCCTTCCTCTTCGGAGATGCACCTTTGGACCACTCCAGTCGCGCTTTTCTTATAGAGTTCCCCTTCGTGGACTTTGTAAGCTTTAGAACGCCGGACTATGCAGCATTCTTTGTTTTGGTCTTTGGGGAGCTCCTGCCTATTTAGGTAGGCCAAGAAAGGCTCAGTCCACATGGCGATTACGGCCATGATTTCGTGGGCCGAAGATGTTATTTCGGTGGCAGAGCCTCCGATTGTGTCTGATGGTTCGGAATCTGGGGGTGTGTTCGGATCCGTGTTGGTATTGCCGGACTCCCCTTCCCATACTACGGATGGCTTGAACAACCTTTCCAGGAATATGTTGGGTGGGACAGAGTCGCGTTTGGCGCCGATGCGGGCGAGGACGTCCGCCGCTTGATTGTTTTCTCGAGCCACATGGTGGAATTCGAGCCCCTCGAACCGAGCTGACATTTTAAGGACGGCATTACGGTAGGCCGCCATTTTTGGATCCTTGGCGTCAAAGTCTCCGTTTATTTGTGATATTGCGAGGTTTGAGTCCCCACGCACTTCTAGGCGTTGGATGCCCATAGAGACTGCCATCCGAAGACCGTGCAACCGTGCCTCATATTCGGCTGCGTTGTTGGAGTCTGTGTATAATATTTGAAGGACGTACTGGACCGTGTCTCCAGTGGGAGAAGTCAGGACTACCCCTGCGCCCAGTCCGGCCAGCATTTTGGAGCCGTCAAAGTGCATGATCCAGTTGGAGTACGCGCCGTACTCTTTAGGGAGTTCGACGTTTGTCCATTTGGCGATGAAGTCAGCCATTACTTGCGACTTAATGGCTCGCCGTGGTTTGTATATTATGTAGAACGGAAGGAGCTCGATAGCCCATTTAGCAATCCAGCCCATAGCGTCGCGGTTATTAATTATGTCATTGAGTGGTACTTCGGAGGCGACCGTAATCGAACACTCTTGAAAGTAGTGTCGTAGCTTCCGGGATGCCATGAAGACCGCGTATGCTATTTTTTTGATAGTGTGGGTATCGGGATTTGCATGGGGTGAGGGTCGTGAATACGTAATAAACCGGCTTTTGAAGCGGGAATTTGTATTCGTCCACCTCTCGTTCGACGACAAGCACTGCGCTTACCACTTGATGTGTTGCAGCTATGTATAATAGCATAGGCTCACCGATGTTTGGCACTGTTAGGACTGGATTACTAGCCAATAAGGTCTTTATTTCATCGAGCCTGGCCACGGCTGCATCCGTCCATACGAAGTATTCGGTGCGCTGGAGGAGGCGGTAAAGAGGTAATGCCTTTTTTCCTAACCTGGATATAAAGCGGCTCAAAGCGGCCACGCATCCAGCTAGTTTCTGTATGTGCTTGAGGTCTGTTGGTATAGCCAACTGTGACAGAGCTCGGATTTTTGCCTGATTTCCTTCAATTCCTCTATTGGAAACAATGAAGCCCAGCAGTTTCCCTGATGGGACGCCGAAGACGCATTTTTCCGGATTCAACTTAATGTCGTATGTCCGGAGGTTATCGAATGTGAGCCTCAAGTCATCTATTAGGGTTTCGACGTGTCTACTTTTTATGACCACGTCGTCCACATATGCTTCCACTGTTTTGCCGATTTGTTTTTCCAGGCATGTTTGAATCATGCGTTGATAGGTTGCGCCGGCATTCTTGAGCCCGAAGGGCATAGTGTTGAAGCAAAAAGGGCCATATGGCGTTATAAAAGCTGTTGTAGCTTGGTCAGACTCTGCTATCTTTATTTGATGGTATCCAGAGTATGCATCGAGAAAACACAGCGAGTCGTGTCCAATTGTGGCATCGATGATTTGATCGATGCAAGGGAGGGGAAAGGGATCCTTGGGGCAAGCCTGGTTGAGGTCTTTGAAGTCGACGCATAGGCGCCAGGATTTGTCCTTTTTTGGTACCATTACCAAATTTGCCAGCCAATCCGGATGTTTAATATCTCTGATGAATACGGCCTCAATAGCTTGGCTAGCTCTTCTCCCATGGCTTGCCGTTTGGGTTCTGAAAACCGCCTTAGAGTCTGTTTGACCGGTTTGTATCCCTTTAGTATATTGAGGCTGTGTTCGGCCAACCGGCGTGGGATGCCTGGCATGTCGGAATGCTGCCAAGCGAAAATGTCCCAATTCTTGCGTAGGAAATCTCGCAGTGCGGCGTCCATCGCGGGGCTGAACTGTGTCCCGATGGATGCTGTCTTCGTGGGGTCCGTTGGATGGACTTGGAATTTGACTATCTCATCTGCATGTTCAAATGAGGTGGACATGGGTCGTTTGTCGAGTATCACATCGTCCCTGTCCACGGTGGCCCGCAGTGTTGTTAACTCTTCAGCTGCTAGGGCTTCAGATAATGCTTCCAGGGCTAGTGCTGCGGTTTTGTTATCGGCGGTAAGTGCGACATCCGGATCACTGACTAGAGTGATGATTCCGTTGGGTCCGGGCATTTTAAGCTTCATGTACCCGTAATGGGGTACGGCTTGAAATCTTGTAAACGCGTCCCGCCCTAGAAGGGCGTGGTATCCGCTACTAAAGGGAGCCACATGGAATGTTATTTCTTCGGACCTATAATTCTCCAGGATGCCGAATACCACATCGAGTGTGATTTTTGCCGCACACCGCGCTTCCCGAATGGGGATTATCCCCCTGATGGTGGTGCCACTTTGCTCAATGTGGCCTTTATCAATTTCCATCTTGTTGAGCGTTTCCTCATAGATGAGGTTTAATCCGCTCCCGCCGTCCATGAGTACTTTGGTGAGCCGGAAGCCGTCCATGATTGGGGTAAGGACCAGAGCGGCCGGTGCCTGGATAGTCTGGAATCGAGGTTCATCACTAGCATTGAAGGTTATAGCAGTGTTGTTCCAGGGGTTTATCTTTGCCACATGGCAAATTTCTGTGGTGCTTCGACGAGCCCGCTTGCGCCTGTTGTTCGAGACAAAAGTCTCAAAGACTGTTAGTACCGTATTGTGTCCGCTGGCAGGATGCTGTTCCACTTTATGGCCTACAATAAGATCCTCGCCACTTTTTGCCACCTGCCGGAGTATCCAACATGCCCTAAGGCTATGAGTTGGTATTGTATCCGGAGTACTGTGGAGCTTACATGCCCCGTCGAGCCATTCTTCCATACGGATCCCATACAGGGTGGGCTTTGGTTTCTTGGGGATTGGATCAGACGACTTACGAGAGTTCGTCCGTTTAGTTGGGACAAAGGTCTTGGTGAGAGCAGTACTATCCCAAAATTCTGTTTGGGTTTTCCAAGCGCTCTCCATCACACAGTACTTCCGTACTATGATTGCCAAGTCGGCGAAGCGTACTATGTCACGGCGGCTTATAGCATTGAGGAGTCCTTCGTCCGTGCAGTTTTTTGCAGAAGAGTGAGACCATGTTCTCCTCGCGGCAGTCCTTGACCTTGTTAAGCGCAAGGAGGAATCTAGCCCAGTAGTGATGCATGGTTTCTTGGGGCTCTTGCCTGATGCGGGAGAGACAGTTTAAGTCCGAATAGGTGTTGTTAGCAGAATCCGGATTTTGATCTGATCTAACGCCCAAGTGCGCGGGCGGTTCCGAGCTTAACAGCTAAGAATCCGGAGTGCTGCCCAATTTCTTCGGCCCAATGCCTGATTCTAAGTCCGGGACTTGGGTCATGTTTTCCTTTGAGCAGGTTTTCGGCTCAAGGAGTTCGGTGATCCGAACATAATTCATCCTCAAAGTTGGGGGACAATCCGCGTGTGGTTCCTCCACTATCGCTATCTCATGGGTGGCCTGCGGGGACCTGATGTCCCTTCGGTCGGGTTTAAGCCCAATCTGGTCATTGTTCGTAGCGACTCCCAGAGCGGCGATGCGATCCAAGAGTTCATTAAGGGAGGAGAGCTCCATTGGATCCATCTGTTCGGCAAGTTCCGAACTGACGCGAAGGTTATGATTGATGACCCGAGAGGCCATCGTCGGTGCTACCGCCGATGGCGCGGCCATGATAAAGCCGCCGAGTCAGAGCGTCTGGCCTACAGCAAGAGCTCCCTCGGAGGTAATGTCGTCCTTGACGATGAGACGAGCCATCGAGCCTTGCGGCGACGTCACAGAGGAACTCTCAACGAAAGCACCAATGTCGGTGTCGGTGTCAAAACTGGTGGATCTCGGGTAGGGGGTCCCGAACTGTACATCTAGGCAGATGGTAACAGGAGACAAGGGACACGATGTTTTTACGCAGGTTTGGGCCCTCTCGATGGAGGTAAAACCCTACTCCTGCTTGATTGATATTAATGATATGGGTAGTACAAGAGTGGATCTACCACGAGATCAAGGAGGCTAAACCCTAGAAGCTAGCCTATGGTATGATTGTTCTGTCCTACGGACTAAAACCCTTCGGTTTATATAGACACCGGAGAGGGCTAGGGTTACACAGAGTCGGTTACAATGGTAGGAGATCTACATATCCGTATTGCCAAGCTTGCCTTCCACGCCAAGGAAAGTCCCATCCGGACACGGGACGAAGTCTTCAATCTTGTATCTTCATAGTCTTGGAGTCCGGCCGATGATGATAGTTTGGCTCTCCGGACACCCCCTAGTCCAGGCCTCCCTCAGTAGCCCCTGAACCAGGCTTCAATGACGAAGAGTCCGGCGCATATATTGTCTTCGGCTTTGCAAGGCGGGTTCCTCCTCCGAATAATTCATAGAAGATTGTGAGCACCAGGATAGTGTCCAGCTCTGTAAAATAAATTCCACATACCACCGTAGAGAGAATAATATTTGCACAAGTTCAATCTGATGACATATTTTGTGGCGTGACGTCACACCACAACCAAGCCTTTACTCGAATTGTTTTTATTATACCACCTCAACGCGTTTAGCGAAGCGGTTTCCTTGACACGTCCTGTCGAGGCAGAGATCGTGTCCCCTTATTCCGGGATTCTCATCAATACGGACGTGGGTAGCCCAACCGCGCCCGTTGCCACGCTCCCTCCATCGAAGGAGAGTTCCATACGGTCACGGGGACGGCTCTTGGTATTCTCCCCCTTTACAATGAGACCAAGGCCTATTCCTTTTCTTCAATCCTTCATCGAATCCGCCGCTCGCCCCGAGTTCCAACACCCAAGGCTCCAGATTCGGGCGCTTTAGACCTTCGACAATGTCCGGCTCTGATCTACAGGGCCGGTGGATGTCCTCCTCCGTCACGGAAGAGGACGTGCTAAAGCTGAGAGACGCCAGGTACTTAACCTATGAGATTTCACATAGGTTACCTGCCCATGGGCAAGTCATTCCTACTCCCGAGCCTGGCGAGAGTGTCGTGTTCGTGTCTCACCTCCGTCGGGGTTTAGGCTTCCCGATGGATCCCTTCGTGAGGGGGCTCATGTTTTACTATGGGCTGGAATTCCACGACTTGGCTCCGGAGTCCATCCTCCATATCTCATCATTTATTGTCGTCTATAAAGCCTTCCTCCGCACTACCCCTCACTTCGGTTTGTGGCTCAAAACCTTCAACGTGGAGCCGAAGATGATTGAGGGGTGTCAGGCAGAGTGCGGCGGGGCGGTTATAAGCAAGAGGGTCGACGTTCCATGGCCCGAGGGCTCTTTTTCGGAGGAGCTCGGCTTGTGGCAACAGGAGTGGTTCTATATCACCACTCCTAGGGGCAGCAGGTAGAGGCCACCGCCCGCCTTTCGCTCGGGCCCTCCACGACGGCTGGCGTCATGGGTCAGCAAAGGGCTTGACTGGGGGCCATCCAAGGACATACCAATATTGTAGTGATGCAGGTTATGCTGATTCGGCGTCTTCTGCCCTTCAAGCATCGCCCCCTCCGCCTGTGGGAATTCAATCCGGAGGGGCCACGAGCTCTCCAACACTTCATGGGTACGACACCCATGGAGATGTACAAATTGTTCTTCGGATCACAAGAGGTGTGTCCAGAATTGACCGAGGATGCTGGCTTAAGCTGCAATCGCCCGGATAATCAAGTAAGTAGCCCTGTGTCCGGACATATCGTCCATTTATTTATCATAGATTTGGCTTTTGACCAGCTATCCCTTGGACAGGAGTGGATAGCGCAAGCAAAACTGATACGGTGTCCGGCCCCCCTCCCTGAGACCACGCCGGATCTGGTGTTAGTCAAGATGCTGGAGGTTGCGCCTTCAGATGAGGGCGAAGGGGAAAACAGGAAAATGAGTGCCTCTGCTAAGGAGGCTCTCAAAGAAGGGGGGATCGAGAACCCCTCCCTCCAGGGGGAGAAGAGGACCGCTTCCGAAGATCCGGAGGTCAAGGCCTCAAAGCGGGGGAAGAAATCTTCATCGGAGGGTCCTGCGCCAGGAGAAGCCCCGGCCGCACTATTTCCCCAAGGGAATCAGCCCTCCAGCGAGCCGTAAGTAGAAAAAGGAGCTTTGTAATAAGGGACATCCCTGTTTTTATTTTTGAGGATAACCGGAGTTCTTACCTTGTAGTTCAGATCTCAGTCCTTCTCAGCAGAGCTCATCTTCGGGGGATCTTCGTCCGGAGATGATGGAGAGCGAAACGCCTCCATCTGCCGCACCGTCAGGCGGGGCGGACGATCCTGAGGTGTCGTCGCGGAGTGTCTCCTCGAGTCTGGCGGGGCCGGAGAGTTCGACCCCAACTGGTGTACGGCCTGGGAGCTGAAGGATCTGCTCGAGAGGGCGTCTATCTCAGAATATCACCTTACTTTAATGAGTACGGTGATTGAAAGGATTTCATCCGCTGAGAGCGGATTGCATTAGGCCATCAGAAGTTTACTGGCGGGGTTTGAGGTATGTAAAAATGACTTACCTTTTGACAGTTTTGCACATAGAGTGCGCCCTGTATAGATAGTAGCCCCTGAGACTCGGTACGTTGTCAGAAGCGACGGCGTGCCGAGGATCATAATCTCAGTGTTAAGATGTTGTCGTTCCTATTCAGGGGGCGGAGCGTTCGGTGGTCAGCCGGACTGATAGAGTTGCCGAACTGAAGCGGCAACTGGACGTTGCGGATGCGAACATCGCGCTTGTCCATAAGCGACTTGGTGAGTCACAAGGTGGGTGGTTTCTCCGCGGTCACCTGGTAAAGGAGCTGATGCTTACGCCTTACAACATGTATGCTTGATGCAGATGGCGCCGCTACTATGAAGGGCCTTCATGCAGAGCTTGCTCGAGCCAAGGAGCAAGCCAGAAGGAGTGATGCGGTTGCCTCGAAGGCAGCCGTAGAGCTAAAAGCCGAAAAGGCTGCTCACTGCCGAAGCAGGGAGGAGATGGCCGGAATGGCCATGAAGCTGAAGGATGCTACCGACCGCTATGAGGTTCTTGAAAGAGAACGCCTAGCGGGGCAAGAGGATCAGAAGAAGTCCATCGCCGAAGCCAAGGATGCCTGTTCTGCAATGAGCGCTATAATGGAGGAGCTGCATCAAGCCGGAGATATTGCGGCTGGAAAGCCCTTTCTACTGCGCAGGAAGTTCATGGATCAGAAGTATGCTCAGTTGGGCCAGCTGTGGGGTGCGGAGGATCCTTATCTGGATTTGGCGGCGAGTGCGGCGGACGCAGTCATGCACTTCTGATGCCAAAAGGATCACGAGATGGAAGAGCTTTTTTGCTACCAATTCCATAGTCCGGAGCGTCCCCTTCCGTTAACCGATCGGTTGGCTGAGTGGGCTGAGCTGAATAGGCTGTCCGAACTTGCCATGAAGGACGTCGTGGCTCATCTGTGGCCGGAAAGGCCCAAACCAAAGAGTTATTTTGGTTTAGTGCAGCAATTCCTTGATGCGGTGCCACATATCAAGGCGATGAAGCAGTCGGCATGCACAGAGGGTGCACGGATGGCTCTCGCCCGTGTCAAAACATACTGGCAGAGATGGATGCCACCAACATTGCATCCCGGGACTCGGATAGAAGCCGATTACCCGCCGAGCACTATTTTGAGGAAGTCCTCGGGGCGCTCGTTTAGTAGAGTCGCAGTGCTCGAAAAATGTTATGTTCAAATGACATGTATGATTTGTAAAACCATATTTATAATATAAGGGCTTTTTATACTTGTGCGTTCAAGTATTGGAATTCCTCCTGTGCGGCCGTTAATGTATATGTATATATAACCTGAAAGATGGCAGTCTTGACTTAGCCCCCACGCACATGGTGCGGGGTGTTTATGATTTTCACACTTAATCCAACGTCTTGGTCCTTTGAAGGAGGTGATAGCATAGCAAACTAGGCAACCGGACTATAATGCTTTATCACTTTCACTTAGCCATAGGAGCTCGATGGTGGGGCTACTATATAGCCCCTAGAGGCACCGCGCTCTCCGAACTCGGGGCGCATGTGTGCCTGACCGGGAAGCGGTCCTTCGTCAAAGCGGAGGAATTCTAAACATTCCAGTAGTCGATCGAGTGGTTGACCAGTCTCTAACTATATCATGACAGTCAGTTTTCGGCTTTCTCTACTGAGGTGCTCGCCCGGCCGAACCGGGGCACAATTGCAGTAGTTCTCCTAGTGCCGCGTTAGCTGATGATACGGAACGTAAGGCAGCAAAACACAGGAGCCGGGCAAACCCAATATTTGACCAAAGACATGATTCGGAGCTGATGCATATAAGGCCTAACTCGAGACGCCGAACACTCCCTGAGGTATTCGGTCTTTATGATAACGGGCAGAACAATGCCCTAAATCCCTAGTGTCCAGGTACGCGCGAAATCTTCTGACGCGGCCAATGCCAAAACGACAGCCTCCTCCTTGGTTATGGTAAGAAACCGGGGGATGTATAGCAACAAGCGACAGTAAAAAAGGTTTACGCAGGGTCTTAATCTGAAAAGAATCCTTGTAACGGGTCCCTGCTGCACGTCTGCGCCTGTGTCTCCATTGTGCTGTATTCTGGACGGGTGTAGCACGTTGTTCATCTGTAAAAGAGAAGAACTTAGTTTGAAAAAAGATCGTGCGAAAAATGCATGTAAAAAATAGTATGATTTTAAATAATGAATAAAATTGAGCTTTATTGGCTCTCATTCTTCGTTTGTGCAGCCCCTTGTAAAGGGGTATGTGGCTAGGAAGCCCCTTGTTTGTTTATGCCGGACTCGCCTAGCCGTGTCCGGGGTCTAAATGACCTGTTTTAGGGGCTTCGATCAGCCAGGCCGGATTAGTTTGTGGCTGTCAAGGCAGTCTCACATTTTTCCGTCGTCGAGGAACACTCTAAGTTACCCTTTAATGAGATGATGCCGCGTGGACTGGGCATTTTAAGTGTAAGAGACGCGTAATGCGGTATTGCGTTAAAGTGGGCGAAAGCTTTGCGTCCCAATAGTGTTTGATGGCTACTTTTAAATAGAGCGATATGGAAGATTAGCTTTTCAAGACGGAAGTTGTCGGATGAAGCGGACACAACTTCTAGTAGTAAGGAGCCCGTACTATTGGCACAAGGGCCTGGCGTCGCTCCTTTAAAGGAAATGCCGCTATGGCGAATTTTGGTAGGGTCTATCCCCATTCTTCGGATGGTGTCCTGGTATAGCAGGTTTATATCACTGCCGCCGTCCATTAGGACTTGTGTAAATTGTAGTCCGTCGATTATAGGATCCAATATCAAAGTAGTCCATCCTGCGTTTCGAATACTTCTAGAGTAGTCCTACTGGTCGAAAGTAATTGGTTTTGACATCCAATTTCGGGACTCCGCTGGGGTGGACCGTGCGGCGCGTGCTTTAGCAGGTGCCGCACTATTTTTCCTTGTTATCACATGAAGTGAGTTAACTGTTTTGACTTCTAGTGGGAAAGTCTTCTGTTTTCCGGCGTGCTGCTTGTGGGGTTTGTCATCGTCTTTGCTTGGTGTGTCAAGCCCCTTGTGTTCGGCGTTAAGTCGGCCGGACTGCTTGAAGACCCAACAATCTCTGTGGGTATGGTTTGCAGGCTTCCCGGGGGTACTGTGGATTTGACATATCCTATCCAAGATTTTGTTTAGGTTGGATAGTTCGTCACCGTTGTCCTTAAGAGGCAGTGTTTTGTTATTCGGCCGAGAGCTTTTGAACCCGGCGTTGACCGCCGTGCTATTTGGGCCATTTTTCTTATTCCGGCGCTGATCTTTTCTGCGTCGTGATTTCCCATTTCCATCCTTGACCTCGGATGTACTCGGGTCGCTGGTGCTGCATCTTGCCAGCCAGCTGTCTTCCCCCGCGCAAAAGCGGGTCATGAGGCTTGTTAGCGCAGTCATTGTTCTTGGTTTTTCCTGGCCGAGGTGTCTGGCGAGCCATTCGTCTCGGACGTTATGTTTAAAGGCTGCTAAGGCTTCGGCATCCGGACAGTCGACTATTTGGTTCTTTTTGGTGAGGAACCTGTTCTAGAATTTGCGTGCTAACTCTTCGAGCTGTTGAGTTATGTGACTTAAATCGTCCGCATCCAGAGGGCGGACATAAGTTCCCTGAAAATTTGCTCGAAATGCATCCTCGAGCTCTTCCCAACTTCTGATGATATTTTCTGGGAGGCTTTTGAGCCAATGCCGAGCTGGACCTTTGAGCTTGAGGGGTAGGTATTTTATGGCGTGGAGATCGTCTCCTCTAGCCATATGTATGTGTAGGATATAATCCTCAATCCAGACTCCGGGGTCTGTTGTTCCGTCATATGCCTCTATGTTTACGGGATTGAATCCCGCTGGAAATTCATGATCCAGTACCTCATCGGTGAAACATAGTGGGTGTGTGGCGCCCCTGTATTTAGGTATGCCGTTATCTTCAAACACTCGGCGTGTTGTGTTGCTTCCTGGAGCCTTCTTTTTTGGCCCATGGATGGACCTGACCGGGCCATCCTTTTTGCGGGGATCCTTATGTGGATCGTGTGGCGGCTTGTGTGCGGCGCCGCTTGCCGCTCTTAACCTGTCATCTGGTCGTCTATCCGGCCAGGCGGCCTATCTGTTTTTGATTGTGGGGGCTCTACGGCCTCCTCGTCAAATTCGGGCAACAGCTTGCGCTTTGGGTAGCTCTTTGCTTGGTGACTATCGCCGTATTTATCTGCGGTCTTGAGTACTTTGCTCCATCTCATTCTGAGTACGTCTTTCGCTGTTTTGAGCTTCCGCTTCTGCTTCTTCAAACTTCTTGCAGTGGCGATGAGCCTTTTGTGAAGGTTTTTACGCTCCGGTGATGTGCCCGGCGTGAGATCGTCTAGACTATTGTTTTCGACGGGATGGGTTGCTCATCCAATTCATCCTGTTCGGATGGTTTCTTGGTGGCATGTTCGTCGTCCACTGGTTCGCCCTGCTCTACGGCTGGGTCAGTATGGGTGCTATTGTTATCGAGGCGGGACTTCGGGCGACGCTTGCGTCGTTGTTTTGGTTGTTTTTCGGGGGAATTATCCTTCGCCGCGTCCCGTTGTTCCTCGTTATCGCTTCCTTTTGGTGTATCCACCATGTATACGTCGTGAGTTGAGGTGGCTTTCCAGTGCCCAATATGCGCTGGTTCTTGGTCGTCTCCGGCAGTGTCGTCCATACCGTCGATGTCTTCGGAGTCGAAGTTTAGCATGTCGGTTAGGTCGTCGACAGTGGCTACGAAGTGGGTGGTTGGTGGGCTTTGAATTTCTTCGTCGTCCGCATCCCAACCGTCCTGACCGTGATCTGGCCAGGGCTCTCTTGATAAAGAGAGATACTTTAGCGAATTCAGGATGTCACTAAAAGGTGAGTGCTGAAAGATGTCCACAGCGGTGAACTCCATGATCGGTGCCCAACCGGATTCGATTGGTAGGGGTGCGGGAGGCTCGGAGTCCGGCACCTCGGAGTCACGAGGTTCACAAGGGACAAGGTCAGTATTCGGCTCCATCGCCGTAGAGGTTGCAGCCCCCGAGGCGGTGTCTAGCCACCCGTCCTCGATCTGCGCAGCCGGCTCCGAATTAAGGGTCGGAGCGGACTCGTGTGCAGCCTCCAGGGCACTGTCCGGCAGTAGAGCTAAATCATGCCCATCGTGACAGTGCGGCGCGCTCGGCTGTGGCTCGAATCCATCGAAGATCAAGTCTCCGCGGATGTCCGCCGTGAAGTTCAGACTTCCAAATCTGACCAGACGGCCAGGGGCATAGCTTTCGATCTGCTCCAGATGGCCGAGCGAATTGGCCCGCAGTGCAAAGCCGCCGAATACGAAGATCTGTCCGGGGAGAAAAGTCTCACCCTGGACTGCTTCGTTGTTGTTGACGATCGAAGGAGCCATCGAGCCTATCGGTGACGACACGAGGAACTCTCAATGAAAGCACGAATGTCGGTGTCAAAACCGGCGGATCTCGGGTAGGGGGTCCCGAACTGTACGTCTAGGCGGATGGTAACAGGAGACAAGGGACACGATGTTTTTACCCAGGTTCGGCCCTCTCGATGGAGGTAAAACCCTACTCCTGCTTGATTGATATTGATGATATGGGTAGTACAAGAGTGGATCTACCACGAGATCAAGGAGGCTAAACCCTAGAAGCTAGCCTATAGTATGATTGTTCTGTCCTACGGACTAAAACCCTCCGGTTTATATAGACACCGGAGAGGGCTAGGGTTACACAGAGTCGGTTACAATGGTAGGAGATCTACATATCCGTATCGCCAAGCTTGCCTTCCATGCCAAGGAAAGTCCCATCCGGACACGGGACGAAGTCTTCAATCTTGTATCTTCATAGTCTTGGAGTCCGGACGATGATGATAGTTCGGCTATCCGGACACTCCCTAGTCCAGGACTCCCTCAGTCGGTGTCAAAACCGGCGGATCTCGGGTAGGGGGTCCTGATCTGTGTGTCAAGGCTGATGGTAATAGGAAGCAAGGGACACAGATGTTTACCCAGGTTCGGGCCCTCTCGATGGAGGTAAAACCCTACTTCCTGCTTGATTAATATTGATGATATGGGTAGTACAAGAGTAGATCTACCACGAGATCGTAGAGGCTAAAACTTAAGGGCTAGCCTATGATGGTATGATTGTAATTGTGGTCGGCCTTCTAAGGACCAACCTCTCTGGTTTATATAGACACCGGAGAGGGCTAGGGTTTACATGGAGTCGGTTACACGGAAGGAAATATAATATCCGGAACGCCAAGCTTGCCTTCCACGCAAAGGAGAGTCCCATCCGGACACGGGCCGAAGTCTTGAGTCTTGTATCTTCATGCTTCAATAGTCCGGATGTTGTACACAGTCCGGCTGTCCGGATACACCCTAATCCAGGACTCCCTCAAAGGGATTGACAACCCCTTTATCGCGTTGGTTGCAAGGTTCTTATTTGTTTGTGCAGGTACGAGGGATTTGTGTGTAGCCTCCTACTGGATTGATACCTTGGTTCTCAAAAACTGAGGGAAATACTTATGTTACTTTGCTGCATCACCCTTTCCTTTTCAAGGGAAAACCAACGTATGCTCAAGAGGTAGGTACTTGCCGGTAACGAGATTGAACTAGGTATGAAGATACCGATGATCGAATCTCTGGAAAGTAACATACCGATGACAAAGGGTATAACTGTTGGGGAACGTAGTAATTTCAAAAAAATTCCTACGCACACGCAAGATCATGGTGATGCATAGCAATGAGAGGGGAGAGTGTGTCCACGTACCCTCGTAGAGCGAAAGCAGAAGCATTAGCACAACGCGGTTGATGTAGTCGTACGTCTTCACGATCCAACCGATCAAGTATCGAACGCACGGCACCTCCGAGTTCAGCACACGTTAAGCTCGATGATGTCCCTCGAACTCCGATCCAGCCGAGCTTCGAGGGAGAGTTCTGTCAGCACGACGACATGGTGACGATGATGATGTCCTACCGACGCAGGGCTTCGCCTAAGCACCGCTACGATATTACCTAGGTGGAATATGGTGGAGGGGGGCACCGCATACGGCTAATAGATCTGAAGGATCAATTGTTGTGTCTTGGAGTGCCCCCTGCCCCCGTATATAAAGGAGGGAGGGAAAGTCTGGCCCTAGAGGGGGCGCACCAAGTGTGGGGAGTCCTACTAGGACTCCCAAGTCCTAGTAGGATTCCCGTTTCCTTTCCGGAGTAGGAGAGAAGGAAAGAGGGGAGAGGGAGAAGGAAAAGGTGGTTGCACCCCATGTCCAATTCGGACCAGAGGGGGGGGCGCCTCCTTCCTTTTGGCCTCTCTCCTCTATTCCCGTATGGCCCAATAAGGCCCATATACTCCCCGGCGAATTCCCGTATCTCTCCCACTCCAAAATATACCGAATCACTCGGAACCTTTCCGAAGTCCGAATATAGTCGTCCAATATATCGATCTTTACGTCTCGATCATTTCGAGACTGCTCGTCATGTCCCCGATCTCATCCGGGACTCCGAACTACCTTCGGTAAATCAAAACACATAAACTCATAATATAACCGTCATCGAACTTTAAGTGTGCGGACCCTACGGGTTCGAGAACTATGTAGACATGACCGAGACACGTCTCCGGTCAATAACCAATAGCGGAACCTAGATGTTCATATTGGCTCCCACATATTCTACGAAGATCTCTATCGGTCAAACTGCATAACAACATATGTTGTTCTCTTTGTCATCAGTATGTTACTTGCCCGAGATTCGATCGTCGATATCTCAATACCTAGTTCAATCTCGTTACTGGCAAGTCTCTTTACTCATTCCGTAATGCATCATCCCGCAACTAACTCATTAGTCACATTGCTTGCAAGGCTTATAGTGATGTGCATTACCGAGAGCGCCCAGAGATACCTCTCCGACAATCGGACTGACAAATTCTAATCTCGAAATACGCCAACTCAACAAGTACCTTCGGAGACACCTGTAGAGCACCTTTATAATCACCCAGTTATGTTGTGACGTTTGGTAGCACACAAAGTGTTCCTCTGGTAAACGGGAGTTGCATAATCTCATAGTCATAGGAACATGTATAAGTCATGAAGAAAGCAATAGCAACATACTAAACGATCAAGTGCTAAGCTAACGGAACGAGTCAAGTCAATCACATAATTCTCCTAATGATGTGATCCCGTTAATCAAATGACAAATCTTTGTCTATGGCTAGGAAACATAACTATCTTTGATCAACGAGCTAGTCAAGTACAGGCATACTAGTGACACTCTATTTGTCTATGTATTCACACATGTATCACGTTTCCGGTTAATACAATTCTAGCATGAATAGTAAACATTTATCATTATGTAAGGAAATAAATGATAAATTTATTTTGCCTCTATGGCATATTTACTTCAGTCTCCCACTTGCACTAGAGTCAATAATCTAGTTCACATCACCATGTGATTTAACACCAATATTCACATCTGTATGTGATTAACACCCATAGTTCACATCGTCATGTGATCAACACCCGAAGGGTTTACTAGAGTCAATAATCTAGTTCACATCGATATGTGATTAACACCCAAAGAGTACTAAGGTATGATCATGTTTTGCTCGTGAGAGAAGTTTAGTCAGCGGGTCTGTCACATTCAGAGCCGTATGTATTTTGCAAATATTCTATGTCTACAATGCTCTGTACGGAGCTACTCTAGCTAATTGCTCCCACTTTCAATATGTATCCAGATTGAGACTTAGAGTCATTTGGATCAGTGTCAAATCTTGCATCGACGTAACCCTTTACGACGAACCTCTTGTCACCTCCATAATCGAGAAATATATCCTTATTCCACTAAGGATAATTTTGACCAATGTCCAGTGATCTACTCCTAGATCACCATTGTACTCCCTTGCCAAACCTGGGCATAGTATACAATAGGTCTGGTCCATAGCATGACATACTTTTATAGAACCTATGACCGAGGCATAGGGAATGACTTTCATTCTCTTTCTATTTTCTTTCGTTGTCGGGATTTGAGTCTTACTCAATTTCATACCTTTGCAACACAGGCAAGAACTCTTTCTTTGACTGTTCCATTTTGAACTACTTCAATATCTTGTCAAGGTTTGTACTCATTGAAAATCTTATCAAGCGTCTTGATCTATCTTAATAGATCTTGATGCTCAATATGTAAGTAGCTTTACTGAGGTCTTTCTTTTAAAGAACTCCTTTCAAACACTTCTTTATGCTTTGCAGAAAAATTCTACATCATTTCTGATCAACAATGTTACTTACATATACTTATCAGAAAGGTTGTAGTGCTCCCACTCACTTTATTGTAAATACAGGCTTCACTGCAGGTCCGTATAAAATTATATGCTTTGATTAACTTATAAAGCGTATATTCCAACTCCGAGATGCTTGCACCAGTCCATAGATGGATTGCTGGAGCTTGCACATTTTGTTAGCACCTTTAGGATTTACAAAACCTTCTGGTTGCATCATATACAACTCTTCTTTAAGAAAACCATTAAGGAATGCAGTTTTGACATCCATTTGCCAGATTTCATAAAATGTGGCAATTGCTAACATGATTCGGACAGACTTAAGCATCGCTACAGTTGAGAAAATCTCATTGTAGTCAACACCTTGGACTTGTCGAAAACCTTTTTGCAACAAGTCGAGCTTTGTAGATAGTAACACTACTATCAACGTCCGTCTTCCTCCTGAAGATCCATTTATTTTCTATGGCTTGCCGATCTTCGGGCAAGTCCACCAGAGTCCACACTTTGTTCTCATACATGGACCCTATCTCAGATTTCATGGCCTGCAGCCATTTTGTGGAATCTGGGCTCATCACCGCTTCCTCATAGTTCGTAGGTTTATCATGGTCTGGTAACATGACTTTCAAAACAGAATTATCGTACCACTCTGGTGTGGATCGTACTCTGGAAGACCTACGAGGTTCTGTAGTAACTTGATCTGAAGTTTCATGATCATCATCATTAACTTCCTCACTAATCGGTGTAGGCATCACTGGAACTGATTTTTGTGATGAACTACTTTCCAATTCGGGAGAAGGTACGATTACCTTATCAAGTTCTACTTTCCTCCCACTCACTTCTTTTGAGAGAAACTTCTTCTCTAGAAAGGATCCATTCTTAGCAATGAATATCTTGCCTTCGGATCTGTGATAGAAGGTGTACCCAACAGTTTCCTTTGGGTATTTTTTGAAGACGCACTTCTCCGATTTGGGTTCGAGCTTATCAGGTTGGAACTTTTTCACATAAGCATTACAGCTCCAAACTTTAAAAACGACAACTTTGGTTTCTTGCCAAACCACAGTTCATAAGGCGTCGTCTCAACAGATGTTGATGGTGCCCTATTTAAAGTGAATGCAGATGTCTTCCATGCATAACCCCAAAATGATAATGGTAAATCGGTAAGAGACATCATAGATCGCACCATATCTAATAAAGTGTGGTTACGATGTTCGGACACACCATTACGCTGTGGTGTTCCTGGTGGCGTGAGTTTGTGAAACTATTCCACATTGTTTTAATTCAAGACCAAACTCGTAACTCAAATATTTGTCTCCACGATCAAATCGCAGGAACTTTATTTTCTCATTATGATGATTTTCCACTTCACTCTGAAATTCTTTGAACTTTTCAAATATTTCAGACTTATGTTTCATCAAGTAGATATACTCATATCTGCTCAAATCATCTGTGAAGGTTAGGAAATAATGATACTCATCACAAGCCTTAATACTCATTGGTCTGCATACATCAGTATGTATTATTTCCAACAAGTCAGTAGCTCATTCCATTGTTCTGGAGAACGGAGTTTTAGTCATGTTTCCCAAAAGGCACGGTTCACAAGCATCAAATGATTCATAACCAAGTGATATTGAAAATCCATCTTTATGGAGTTTCTTCATGCGCTTTACACTGATATGACCCAAACGGCAGCGCCACAAATATGTTGCACTATCATTATTAACTTTGCATTTTTTGGCATCAATATTATGTATATGTGTATCACTACGATCGAGATCCAACAAACTATTTTTGTTGGGTGTATGACCATTGAAGGTTTTATTCATGTAAACAGAACAAAAATTATTCTCTGACATTAAATGAATAACCATATTGCAATAAACATGATCAAATCATATTCATGCTCAACGCAAACGCCAAATAACATTTATTTAGGTTTAACACTAATCCCAAAAGTATAGGGAGTGTGTGATGATGATCATATCAATCTTGGAACTACTTCCAACACACATCGTCACTTCTCCTCAACTAGTCTCTGTTTATTATGTAACTCCTGTTTCGAGTTACTAATCTTAGCAACCGAACAACTATCAAATACTCAGGGGCTACTATAAACACTAGTAAGGCACACATCAAAAAAGCTGTTCACTTTTCCATCCTTCTTATCCACCAAATATTCAGGGCATTTCCGTTTCCAGTGACCATTTCCTTTGCAGTGTAAGCACTCAGTTTCAGGCTTTGGTCCAGCTTTGGGCTTCTTCGCGGGAGTGACAACTTGCTTGTCATTCTACTTGAAGTTCCCTTTCTTTCCTTTTGCCCTTTTCTTGAAACTAGTGGTCTTGTTAATCATCAACACTTGATGCTCTTTCTTGATTTCGTTGATTTCAACATCGCGAAGAGCTTGGGAATAGGTTTCGTCATCCTTTGCATGCTATAGTTCATCACGAAGTTCTACTAACTTGGTGATGGTGACTAGAGAACTCTGTCAATCACTATTTTATCTGGAAGATTAACTCCCACTTGATTCAAGCGATTGTAGTACCTAGACAATCTGAGCACATGCTCACATTGAGCAATTCTCCTCCATATTTTAGCTATAGAACTTGTTGGAGACTTCATATCTCTCAACTCGGGTATTTGCTTGAAATATTAACTTCAACTCCTCGAACATCTCATATGGCCCATGACGTTCAAAACGTCTTTAAAGTTCCGATTCTAAGCCATTAAGCATGGTGCACTAAACTATCAAGTAGTCATCATATTGAGCTAGCCAAACGTTTATAACGTTCGCATCTGCTCCTGCGACAGGTCCATCACCTAGCGGTGCATCAAGGACATAATTATTCTGTGCAGCAATGAGGACAATCCTCAGATCACGGATCCAATCCGCATCATTGCTACTAACATCTTTCAACACAGTTTTCTCTAGGAACATATCAGAATAAACATATGAAAGCAACAACGCGAGCTATTGATCTACTACATAATTTGCAAAATACTACCAAGACTAAGTTCATGATAAATTAAAGTTCAATTAATCATATTACTTAAGAACTCCCACTTAGATATACATCCCTCTAATCATCTAAGTGATCACGTGATCCAAATCAACTAAACCATGTCTGATCATCACGTGAGATGGAGTAGTTTTCAATGGTGAACATCACTATGTTGATCATGTCTATTATATGATTCACGCTCGACATTTCGGTCTCTAGTGTTCCGAGGCCATATCTGTATATGCTAGGCTCGTCAAGTTTAACCTGAGTATTCCGCGTGTGCAACTGTTTTGCACCCGTTGTATTTGAACGTAGAGCCTATCACACCCGATCATCACGTGGTGTCTCAACACGAAGAACTTTCGCAATGCTGCATACTCAGGGAGAACACTTATACCTTGAAATTTAGTGAGAGATCATCTTATAATGCTACCGTCAATCAAAGCAAAATAAGATGCATAAAGGATAAACATCACATGCAATCAATATAAGTGATATGATATGGCCATCATCATCTTGTGCTTGTGATCACTATCTCCGAAGCATCGTCGTGATCACCATCGTCACCGGCGCGACACCTTGATCTTCAACATAGCATCATTGTTGTTTCGCCACCTATTGCTTCTACAACTATCGCTACCGCATAGTGATAAAGTAAAGCAATTACAGGGCGATTGCATTGCATACAATAAAGCGATAACCATATGGCTCCTGCCAGTTGCCGATAACTCGATTACAAAACATGATCATCTCATACAATAAAATATAGCATCACGTCTTGACCATATCACATCACAACATGCCCTGCAAAAACAAGTTAGACGTCCTCTACTTTGTTGTTGCAAGTTTGACGTGGCTGCTACGGGTTGAGCAAGAACCGTTCTTACCTACGCATCAAAACCAGAACGATATTTTATCAAGTTAGTGATGTTTAAACCTTCTCAAGGACCGGACGTAGCCACACTCGGTTCAACTAAAGTTGGAGAAACTGACACCCGCCAGCCACCTATGTGCAAGGCACGTCGGTAGAACCAGCCTCGCGTAAGCGTACAAGTAATGTCGGTCTGGGCTGCTTCATCCAACAATACCGCTGAACCAAAGTATGACATGCTGGTAAGCAGTATGACTTGTATCGCCCACAACTCACTTGTGTTCTACTCGTGCATATAACATCTACGCATAAAACCAGGCTCGGATGCCACTGTTGGGGAATGTAGTAATTTCAAAAAAATTCCTACGCACACGCAAGATCATGGTGATTGAGGGAGTCTTGGACTAGGGGGTGTCCGCACAGCCGGACTATCATCGTCCGCCGGACTCCAAGACTATGAAGATACAAGACTGAAGACTCCGTCCCGTGTCCGGATGGGACTTTCCTTGGCGTGGAAGGCAAGCTTGGCGATACGGATATGTAGATCTCCTACCATTGTAACCGACTCTGTGTAACCCTAGCCCTCTCCGGTGTCTAAAACCGGAGGGTTTTAGTCCGTAGGACACAACAACCATTACAACAATCATACCATACGATAGCTTTTAGGGTTTAGCCTCCTTGATCTCATGGTAGATCCACTCTTGTACTACCCATATCATCAATATCAACTAAGCAGGAGTAGGGTTTTACCTTCATCGAGAGGGCCCGAACCTAGGTAAAAACATCGTGTCCCTTGTCTCCTGTTACCATCCGCCTAGACGCATAGTTCGGGACCCCCTACCCGAGATCCGCCGGTTTTGACACCGACATTGGTGCTTTCATTGAGAGTTCCTCTGTGTCGTCACCGATAGGCTCGATGGCTTCTTCAATCAACAACAATGCCGCCCAGGTGAGACTTTTCTGCGGACAGATCTTCAGATTCGGCGGCTTCGCGCCGCAGCTAATTCACTTGGCCATCCGAGGAGATCGAAAGCTACGCCCCTGGCCGTCAGGTCAGATTTGGAAGCCTAAACTTCACGGCGGACATCCGCGGAGACTTGATCTTCGATGGATCCGATCCGCAGCCGAGCGTGCCGCACTGTCGCGATGGGCACGATCTAGCTCTGCCGCCGGACAGTGCCTTGGAGGCCGCACATGAATCCGCTCCGACGCATAGTTCGGAGCCGATCGCGCAGATCGAGGACGAGTGGCTGGACACCGCCTCGGGAGCTGCAACATCCGCGGCGATGGAGCCGAACACTGACCTTGTCCCCTATAAAGCTCGTGACTCTGAGGTGCTGGACTCCCTGCCGGACTCCGAACCTCCTGCGCCCCTGCCAATCGAATCCGATTGGGCGCCGATTATGGAGTTCACCGCTGCGGACATCTTTCAGCACTCACCCTTTGGCGACATCCTAAATTCGCTAAAGCATCTCTCGCTATCCGGAGAGCCCTGGCCGGACTATGGCCGGGATGGTTGGGACGCGGACGACGAAGAAATTCAAACCCCACCCACCACCCACTTTGTAGCCACTGCCGACGATCTAACCGACATGCTAGACTTCGACTCCGAGGACATCGACGGTATGGACGACGATGCCGGAGATGATCAAGAACCAGCGCCTACAGGGCACTGGAAGACCACCTCAGCATACGATATATACATGGTGGACACCCCAAAAGATGGGACGGCGAAAAAGCAGCGGAGGCAGATTCCTCAAAGAAACAGCCCAAGCGCCAGCGTCAGCGGCGCCGCCCTAAATCCCACCACAGCAAGAATGGAGATTCCGGCACAGGGGATAATAACACCCCAGAGAGTGCCGAAGACAATCCCCTCCTGCAAGATTCAGCGCAGGAGGATGCGTACAAGCCCTCACGAGAGCGCGGCATTTAAGAGGTCGAGGATGATAATTACATACCTCCCTCCGGAGACAAGGCAAGCCTCAACGACGACGAATTTGTCGTGCCCGAGGATCCCGTCGAACAAGAGCATTTCAAACGCAGACTAATGGCCACAGCAAATAGCCTAAAGAGAAAGCAGCAGCAGCTTCAAGCTGATCAAGACCTGCTGGCCGACAGATGGACCGAGATCCTCGCGGCCGAAGAGTATGAACTCGAACACCCCTCCAAGAGCTACCCAAAACGCAAGTTGCTCCCCCGATTAGAAGAGGAAGCATACATACCTTCATCACCAACGCACAATACGGCCGACCGACCACCCTGTGGTCGCGACAGAGAGGCATCCAGGCCTTCCATCAAGACCGTACCCCGGCATCGCTCGAAGAGTACGGTTACCGGGAACGCGCCGGACTTGCGGGATATATTGGAGGATAAAGCAAGACAATCCAGATCTATCTATGGATCACATGGGCGCCCCACGACCCACGACGAATACCTTCGAGCCAGATACATAAACTCTGGCCGGGCCGAACATAGCAGGCAACGCTCCCTTGAGCTACGTCGTGATATTGCTCAATACAGAGACGCCTCACACCCGCTATGCTTCACTGACGAAAGTAATGGATCATCAAATCCCTAAAGGGTTTAAACCCGTAAACATTGAATCCTACGATGGCACGACAGACCCCGCGGTTTGGATCGAAGATTATCTCCTTCACATCCATATGGCCCGCGGCGACGATCTCCACGCCATCAAATATCTCCCGCTCAATATTAAAGGACCAGCTCGGCATTGGCTTAACAGCCTGCCTGCAGAGTCAATTGGGTGTTGGGAGGACCTGGAAGCCGCATTCCTCGACAACTTCCAGGGCACATATGTGCGACCACCAGACGCCGATGACCTAAGCCACATAATCCAGCAGCTAGACGAATCGGCCAGGCAATTCTGGACACGGTTCTTAACAAAGAAAAATCAAATCGTTGACTGTCCGGATGCAGAGGCCCTCGCAGCCTTCAAACATAACATCCGCGAGGAGTGGCTAGCCCGGCACCTAGGACAAGAAAAGCCGAAATCCATGGCAGCCCTCACATCATTAATGACCCGCTTCTGTGCGGGAGAGGATAGCTGGCTAGCTCGCAGCAACAACCTCAGCAAAAATGCTGGTAGTCTGGATACTAAGGACCACAATGGCAGGTCGCGTCGAAGCAAAAATAAACACCGCGTTAATGCCGACTACAAGGAGGATACGGCAGTCAACGCCGGATTCCGAGGATCTAAACCCGGTCAGCGGAAGAAGCCATTCAAAAGAACCACTCCGGGTCCGTCCAATTTGGACCGATTACTCGACCGCTCATGCCAGATACATGGCATCCCCGAAAAGCCAGCTAACCACACCAACAGAGATTGTTGGGTATTTAAGCAGGCAGGCAAGTTAATTGCCGAAAACAACGACAAGGGGCTGCACAGCGCCGACAAGGAAGAGACCCGACCGCCAAACAATAGAGGACAGAAGGGTTTCCCCCACAAGTGCGGACGGTAAACATGATATACGCAACCCATATACCCAAGAGGGAGCGGAAGCGTGCACTAAGGGACGTATATGCGATGGAGCCATCGCCCTAAGTTCAATCCATGGTCCTCTTGCCCGATCACTTTCGATCGAAGGACCATCCGACCGATATCCGCCATGGCGGATTCGCGCGTTGGTTTTAGACCCAATCGTCGATGGATTTCACCTCACGAGTCCCGATGGGCGGCGGCGAGCTGAACCTGCTTTATCGAGGATACGGTCGCAAGATGGGCATAGACCCTCAAGGATTAAACCTACAAAGACGACCTTCAAAGGACTCATACCAGGTGTTGAGGCCAATTGTACGAGCTCGACACACTAGAAGTGGTCTTCGGATCCCGGATAATTTCCGGCGAGAGTTAATCTTGACATAGTCCCGTTCTGCAGCGGCTATCACGCTCTGCTCGGACGAACCGCGTTCGCAAAGTTCAACGCGGTGCCGCATTATGCATACCTAAAGCTCAAGATGCCAGGCCCTCGTGGAGTCATCACGGTCAACGGAAATATGGAACGCTCCCTCCGAACGAAGGAACATACAGCGGCTCTCGCGGCAGAAGTACAGAGCAGCCTTTTAAGGCAATTTTCGAGTCCGGCCGTTAAACGGCCGGACACGGCCAAACGCGCCCGGAGCCACATCAACCAAGACCACCTGGCACGTTCCGAGCACGCGTAGCAATGCGGCCCCAACCCCAGCCATCGCATGATTGCAAGGCCCAGGGGGAGGGGCACGACCACAACAAGCCCAGAGTGAGGCTCGACAACACCAGGAGCTCACAAGTGTGTTGCTCTTTTTTATTTTTTATTTTCCTTCTTTGTATACACAGGACTCCGTTCACCAGAAGCCCTGTCCAGCGGTGAACCCCCCGCACTCACGATGCAACAGCCAGGGAGGGAAAAAGGCTGCGACGAACACTCAGGTGGTCTCCATTACAAGCATTAAATTTGATTATATACACCAGTCCACAGCCCACCCCTGGAGGGGGACATGTTTAATTAGTCCAATCCCTTCCTTACCGCACTATTTGTATCATTCTGCACTCATAGCAGAATTTCTTGACTAAATAATGCAGCACTTTTTGCCTATAATTGCATTACTTTACATATATGTTCACTAATTACATCTTGCACCCGTATATTTTGGTACGGCTGAATACACCAGGGGCTTATGTTCCCCGCATTATGGTGTGATAAGTCCGAACACTTTCACAAGTGCGGCACCCCTAACTTATAGCATTATATGAATCGGCTCCGAATCATGTCTTGGGTCAATAGTTGGGTTTCCCGGCTCCCACGTTTTCGTACCTTACGTTCCGTTCTATCGGCTAAGGTGGCCCTGGGAATACCACTGCAATTGCGCCTCGGTTGAGCTGGGCGAGCGCCTCAGTGGAGAAAGCTAAAACTGACTGTCATGATAAGGCGAGAGACTGGTCGCTGTCCGAGAGGTCTTTTCGAGTCCTTAAAGACTTATGCCGCTTCAAGCGAAGAACCGGATAATGTCCGGCCAAGGCGTGGATAGCGCCCCAAACTCGGTCTTCCGAATACTAGGGGCTTCGCCGAAATTTAAAATTATAGAATTCTATGGCTAAGTGAGAGTGTTCAAGCACTACAAGTCTGGTTGCCTTGTTCGTTGTGTTGAGCGCCTCCCTAGATGGACCCAAAAATGGGAACAAGAGTGCTCAAGTTTATCCCAAACACCCCAGCACTCGTGGCTTGGGGGCTGAAGCCGACGACTTTCCATCTCTCAGATTTTATAAACGGCTGCACAGAAGGTAATATTTTAAATCAAACAAGGGTTTCTTAGCGCATATGAACAAAGTTTTCAGCGCACAGGATAATACATAGCGAGTCTACTCAATAATTACATCTCCCGGGCACTCATCCGCAATCTTGCGGGCACCCTTCAGGACAGTCTTATAGTACATCTCGGGCGTACGGTACTCCTTGCCCGTTGGCGCGTCGCTGATAAGCTTCTCGCATCCAGCCTGCCCCTACAGCACCTTGGCGCTGGCAAGGGCCCGACGAGCACCTTCAATGCAAAGTAAACGCTTGATGACCTCCACCTGAGGGCACGCATCCACCAGCCGCCGACGAGGCAAGTAGCTCCTGTGCATGGCCCCTCCAGCCACAATGGACTATGAGGCCCTTCATGGCCTGCTCGGCTACCTTGTGGAGCTCGACCAACTGCTTCAGCTGGTCGCTAGGGGGCACCGGATGGCCGGTCTCAGCATACTGAGACCAGAAGACCTTCTCCGTTGAGCTCCCCTCCTCGGCTCGGTAGAATGCGGCGGCATCGGACACACCGCAAGGCAGATCTGCAAACGCCCCTGGAGAGCTCCGAATTCGGGTAAGTATTAGGTAGTTTACATTAACATGCTTGCTTTGCATGAAAAATGCCTTACCCGCCGCTATTTTCTTCACCACCTCAATCTCCTGAAGGGCTTTATGGGCCTCGGCCTTGGCGGCTTTGGCACTTTCGAGAGCCGAGGCAAGCTCGGACTCTTGAGTCTTTGAGTCGTGCTCCAAACTCTCATGCTTTTCCATGAGAGCCTGGAGCTCTTGCCGCACTTCCGCCACCCGCGCCTCCTGCTTCTCTCGCTCTGCCCGTTCATGGCGCATTGATTATGACGCATGACACAGCCTCCTTCGAGGTTGCCACCTCGCCTGTGGGGCCCCGCAGCACTCCACGTTATCCTTGTTATTTTTATTGCAACCTAAATCCTTTTCTGTAAGGTAACTATTCAAAGTGGTGTTACTCACCTTCTTTGTCCTCGAGCTGCTTCTTGGCATGGCCGAGCTCTTGTTCGGACCGCTCGATATCCTGCTTCAATGCACCGACCTCTGCAGTCAGTGCGGCAGAGGTCAGCAGCACAGCCTGCAAACCCATATTGACATAATTTTTAGCAACCCTGCGTATATCTTTTTAAGATCCTCAGTCCGGCTTTTCTTTCCGAACACCGAACTGAGCATCAGGGGCTACTGTCTATGCGGTGTTACATTACATAATTTTAACTTCTTACCTCAAAGCCTGTTAGAACGCTGCTGCAGGCTTCGGTCAGCCCGCTCTTGGCGATCTGAACCTTCCGAATCACCGCACTCATGATAGTGCGGTGTTCTTCCTCGATGGAAGCGCCTTTGAGCGCCTCCAACAAGTTGTCCGGCGCCTCCGGTTGGACGGGGGCCACCGGCGTCACGGTCTTGCCCTTCTTGCGAAGAGGCCGCCTACCGGACTCCGGAACCGCTGCGGGTTCCGGCGTGAAGTCCGGCGCAAAGTCCGGGAGGCTGCCTTGCGGCGCCTCCGGAGCCTCCTCCTGATGGGTCCTCTCCTGGGATCCCACCTCGGCGTCCTCAGCGGCGCGAGGGGTAGAGGCAGTCGGAATGGAATCCGCATCCGACGGAGCCAATGACCCGCTCGACGAAGCGGGGAGATCATCTTCGGCCGGACTACAGGCAGTATGCGGCATTAGAAGGACAGTATGTGACATGAAAAGAAATTATAAATCATTCAGGAATCCGGACACTTACGATCTCGCCGGAGGCCTGGCCCTTGAGAGCCACTCTTCTTCGCCAACGTTGGTGTTGGCGGAACTATCCGGGGGAATAGTTCTTCCCCTCTTGGACCCTTCGGCCTCCCCTGTTGGGAGGCCTTCCTCTTCCTCTCTCCCTCCTCTGGGAGAGAGTCCTCTGTTTCCTCCTCGTCTTCGGGGGAGGAATCCGCCTCAGAGTCATCAGACACTTGAAAACGGGAACTCTTTCGAGTACCCGTGGCCACCCTCTTGTCCTTCTTCTCTGGCACCACGTTTGGTGCCGGAACCAGCAGCCCCGCTAGACGGGCATCCATTGGGTTTTCTGGCAGGGGAGCCGGACAGATGAGTTGCTCGGCCTTCTTCATCCAGTCCTGTCAAAGGAAAAAGGAGAATGAAACCTGCTTAGGGTCGAACTATTAACAACAAGTGTCCCGTAAAAGGGTAGAATCACTTACCTCGTCAGCTGGACGCTGCGAGTGAAATCCGCGATCTTCCGTCGTGGATGCGGGGGCTTCGGCGCCCTTAAACAGCACCCTCGTGCACCTTCAGACGTCGTGTCAAGAGCCCGCCAGCGCTTTGGTGCTGTGCCGGATCAAACTCCGACAGGTTGAATGCCCGTTCTTGGCATGGGAGAATCCGCGGACGAGCATGACTTGGACCACATTAACAAGCTCAGGGCTTTGTTCACCACTTCGGATACAGGCTTGGAGTCCCGTCAGCTCCTTCGAACTACCCCATAGCAAGCCCTTCTCTTTCCAGGAGGTGAGCTGCACAGGGATACCAGATCTGAAATCGGGGGCCGCCGCCCACGTAGGGTCGCGCGGCTCGGTGATGTAGAACCACCTCGGCTTCCACCCCTTTACGGACTCCACGATGGCCCCCTCGAACCAGAGGATGTTGGGCATCTTGCCCAACATGGCACCTCCGAACTCCGCCTGCGTGCCCTTCACTACCTTCGGCTTGACATTGAAGGTCTTGAGCCTACAGCGAAGTGGGGCTGGATGCAGAGGAAGGTTTCGCATTACCCACGATAAACGCCGAGATGCCGAGGATGAAGTTCGCGCCAGATCATGGAAATATAGGCCGTAGTAGAACATGAGCCCCCGGACAAAAGGGTGAAGTGGAAAGCCCAGTCCGCGGAGGAAGTGGGGAAGGAAAACGACCCTCTCATGGGGCCTGGGGGTGGGGATGAGCTGCCCCTTGTCGGGCAGCCGGTGCGCGATGTCGCTGGAGAGGTATCCGGCACCGCGCAGCTTTTCGATGTGTTCCTCCTTCATGGTGGAGGCCAGCCATTTGCCTCCCGCTCCAGACATGGTCGGAGAAGGTCGAGGCGAGACGCACGGACTTGGGCGCTAGAGCTCGAGAGTGCGCGGAGATGGATAAGCAAAGGAGGAAGAAGGCGTAGGTGAAAAGGTGGATCCTTATCCCCTTATATATAGGTGGACGAAGACTATGCGTCCCCACCGGCCTGGTAAAACTCGCTTATCTCCCAAGCGCCACCATCAATGGCGCGGTTGGGTTACCCACGTCCATATTGATGAGAATCCCGGAATAAGGGGAACACGATCTCTGCTTCCACAAGACGTGCCAAGGAAACCGCTTCGCTAAACATGCTGAGGTGGTATAATAAAAAACAATTCAAGTAAAGACTTGGTAGTGCCGTGACGTCATGCTACAAGATACGTCAGCAGATTGAACCTATGTACATATTATTCTCTCTACGGTGGAATGTGGAATTTATTTTGCAGAGCCGGACACTATCCTGGTGTTCACGATCTTTTATGGATTATTCGGAGGAGGAACCCGACTTGCAATGCCGAACATTATGCGCGCCGGACTCATCATCATTGAAGCCAGGTTCATGGGCTACTGAGGGAGTCCTGGACTAGGGGGTGTCCGGACAGCCGGACTATCATCGTCCGCCGGACTCCAAGACTACGAAGATACAAGATTGAAGACTCCGTCCCGTGTCCGGATGGGACTTTCCTTGGCGTGGAAGGCAAGCTTGGCGATACGGATATGTAGATCTCCTACCATTGTAACCGACACAGTGTAACCGTAGCCCTCTCCGATGTCTATATAAACCGGAGGGTTTTAGTCCGTAGGACACAACAACCATTACAACAATCATACCATAGGCTAGCTTTTAGGGTTTAGCCTCCTTGATCTCGTGGTAGATCCACTCTTGTACTACCCATAAAATCAATATCAACCAAGCAGGAGTAGGGTTTTACCTCCATCGAGAGGGCCCGAACCTGCGTAAAAACATCGTGTCCCTTGTCTCCTATTACCATCCGCCTAGACGCACAGTTCGGGACCCCCTACCCGAGATCCGCCGGTTTTGACACCGACAGTGATGCATAGCAACGAGAGAGGAGAGTGTGTCCACGTACCCTCGTAGACTGAAAGTGGAAGCGTTAGCACAACGCGGTTGATGTAGTCGTACGTCTTCACGATCCGGCCGATCAAGTACCGAATGCACGACACCTCCGAGTTCAGCACATGTTCAGCTCGATGATGTCCCTTGAACTCCGATCCAGCCGAGATTCGAGGGAGAGTTCCGTCAGCACAACGGCGTGGTGACGATGATGATGTTCTACCGACGCAGGGCTTTGCCTAAGCACCGCTACGATATTACCGAGGTGGAATATGGTGGAGGGGGCACCGCACACAGCTAATAGTTCTCAAGGATCAATTATTGTGTCTTGGAATGCCCCTGCCGCTGTATATGAAGGAGGGAGGGAGAGGCCAGCCCTAGAGGGGGCGCGCCAATTGTGGGGAGTCCTACTAGGACTCCCAAGTCCTAGTAGGATTCCCCTTTCCTTTCCGGAGTAGGATAGAAGGAAAGATGGGGAGAGGGAGAAGGAAAAGGGGGTTGCACCCCTTGTCCAATTCTGACCAGAGGGGCGGGGGGCGCCTCCTTCCTTTTGGCATCTCTCCTCTATTCCCGTATGGCCCAATAAGGCCCATATACTCCCCGGCGAATTCCCGTAACTCTCCGATATTCCGAAAAATACCCGAATCACTCGGAACCTTTCCGAAGTACGAATATAGTCGTCCAATATATCGATCTTTACGTCTCGACCATTTTGAGGCTCCTCATCATGTCTCTGATCTCATCTGGGACTCCAAACTACCATCGGTACATCAAAACACATAAACTCATAATATAACCGTCATCGAACTTTAAGCGTGCGGACCCAACGGGTTCGAGAACTATGTAGACATGACCGAGACACGTCTCCGGTCAATAACCAGTAGCAGAACCTAGATGCTCATATTGGCTCCCACATATTCTACGAAGATCTTTATCGGTCAAACCGCATAACAACATACGTTGTTTCCTTTGTCATCGGTATGTTACTTGCCCGAGATTCGATCGTCGGTATCTCAATACCTAGTTCAATCTCATTATCGGCAAGTCTCTTTACTCGTTTCGTAATGCATCATCCCGCAACTAACTCATTAGTCACATTGCTTGCAAGGCTTATAGTGATGTGCATTACCAAGAGGGCCCAGAGATACCTCTTCGACAATCGGAGTGACAAATCCTAATCTCGAAATACGCCAACTCAACAAGTACCTTCGGAGACACCTGTAGAGCACCTTTATAATCACCCAGTTATGTTGTGACGTTTGGTAGCACACAAAGTGTTCCTCTGGTAAACGGGAGTTGCATAATCTCATAGTCATAGGAACATGTATAAGTCATGAAGAAAGCAATAGCAACATACTAAAGGATCAAGTGCTAAGCTAACGGAATGGGTCAAGTCTATCACATCATTCTCCTAATGATGTGATCCCGTTAATCAAAGGACAACTCTTTGTCTATGGCTAGGAAACATAACCATCTTTGATCAACGAGCTAGTCAAGTAGAGGCATACTAGTGACACTCTGTTTGTCTATGTATTCACACATGTATCACGTTTCCGGTTAATACAATTCTAGCATGAATAATAAACATTTATAATGATATAAGGAAATAAATAATAACTTTATTATTGCCTCTAGGGCATATTTCCTTCAATAACGTATGTTGACATTGCGGTTTGACCGATAAAGATCTTCGTAGAATACGTGGGAACCAATAAGAGCATCTAGGTTCCGCTATTGGTTATTGACCGGAGAGGTGTCGCGGTCATGTCTACATAGTTCTCGAACCCATAGGGTCCGCACGCTTAACGTTCGATGACGATATGTATTATATGAGTTATGTGTTTTGGTAACCGAAGGTTGTTCAGAGTACCGGATGAGATCACGGACATGACGAGGAGTCTCGAAATGGTCAAGAAGTAAATATTGATATGTTGGAAAGTTATATTCGGACACAGGAATGGTTCCGGAGTGTTTCGGATATTTTTCAGAGTACCGAGGGGTTACCAGAAGCCCCCTGAGGAAGGTAATGGGCCTCATGGGTCCTAAGAGGAGGGGCAATGCAGGCCGCAGTAGGTGGCCCCCCCATGGGAGTCTCAATTGGACAAGAGGGAGGGGCGCGACTCCCCTTTCCTTCTCAATCCCCCTCTCCCTCTACTTCCCTCTTTCCCCCTCTAATGGAAAGGAAGGGGGCGGGCGACTAGGACTAGGATTCCTACTGGGACTCCCCCACTTGGGCACTAAGGGAGTCCTGGATTAGGGGGTATTCGGACAGCCCGACTATATACATCGTCCGGACTATTGGAGCGTGAAGATACAAGACTCAAGACTCTGTCCCGTGTCCGGATGGGACTCTCCTTTACGTGGAAGGTAAGCTTGGCGATCCGGATATTGTATTTCCTTCCTTGTAACCGACTCCATGTAAACCCTAGCTCTCTTCAGTGTCTATATAAACCGGAGAGGTTGGTCCTTAGAAGGCCGATCACAATTACATTCATACCATCATAGGCTAGCTCCTAGGGTTTAGCCTCTACGATCTCGTGGTAGATCTACTCTTGTACTACCCATATCATCAATTTTAATCAAGCAGGAAGTAGGGTTTTACCTCCATCAAGAGGGCCCGAACCTGGGTAAACATCTGTGTCCCTTCTTGTTACCATCAGCCTTGACGCACAGATCGGGACCCCCTACCCGAGATCCGCCGGTTTTGACACCGACATTGGTGCTTTCATTGAGAGTTCCTCTGTGACGTCGCCGTAAGGCTTCATGGCTCGACTCGTCTTCAAGGACAACATTACTTCGGAGGGAGCTCTTGCTGTAGGCCAGACGTTCCAGCTCGGCGGCTTTATCATGGCCGCCCCGTCGGCGAAAGAGCCGACGATGGCCTCTCGGGTCATCAATCATAACCTTCGGGTCAGTTCGGAACTTGCCGAACAGATGGATCCAATGGAGCTCTCCTCCTTTAATGAACTCTTGGATCGCATCGCTGCTCTGGGAGTCGCTACGAACTGCGACTGGATTGGGCTTAAACCCAACCGAGGGGACATCAGATCCCCGCCGGCCACCCATGAGATAGCGATTGTGGAAGAACCACACGCGGATTGTCCCCCAACTTTGAGGACGAATTATGTTCGGATCGCCGAACTCCTTGAGCCGGAAATCTGCTTAGAGGACAACTTGCCCCAGGTCCCGGACTTAGGATCAGGCATTGGGCCGAAGGAATCGGGTAGCATCCCGGATTCCGAGCTGTTGGGCTCGGAACCGCCCGCGCCCCTGGGCGTTAGATCGGATCATAATCCGGATTTTGCTAACAATACTTATTTGGACTTAAACTGTCTCTCCCACATCAGGCAAGAGCCCCAGGAGACGGTACATCTTTACTGGGCCAGATTCCTCCTTGCGCTTAACAAGGTTAAGGACTGCCGCGAGGAGAACAAAGGACTCCTCAATGCTATAAGCCGCCGCAAAATAATACGTTTCGCGGACTTGGCAGTCATAGTACGTAAGTACTGTGCGATGGAGAGTGCTTGGAAGACCCAAACAGAATTTTGGGATAGTACCGCCCTCACCAAGACCTTTGTCCGAACCAAACGGACGAACTCTCGTTGAACGTCCGATCCGATCCCCAAGAAACTGAAGCCCACCCCAGGGCGGGGATCCGTATTGGAAGAATGGCTCGACGGGCCATGTAAGCTCCACTGTATGCCGGATACAATACCAACTCATAGCCTTAGGGCGTGTTGGATACTCCAGCAGGTGGCGAAAGTGGCGAGGATCTTCTTGCAGTCCATAAAGCAGAACAATATCCTGCCCACGGACACAATACGGTACTAACAGTCTACGTGACTTTCGCCTCGAACAACAGGCGCAAGCGGGCTCACCAAAGCTCTGCGGAAATTTTCCATGTGGCAAAGATAAACCCCTGGAACGACACGGCTATAACTTTCAATGCCAGTGACGAACCTCGGTTCCAGACTGTCCAGGCACCGGCCGCCCTGGTCCTTAGCCCAATCGTGGACGGCTTCCGGCTGACCAAAGTAATCATGGACGGCGGAAGTGGGTTAAACCTGACCTATGAAGAAACGCTCAACAAAATGGAGATCGATAAAGGCCGCATTGAGCAAAGCGGCACAACCTTCAGGGGAATCATCCCTACTCGGGAAGCACGGTGCGCGGGAAAAATCACACTCGATGTGGTATTCGGCACCCCGGAGAATTATAGGTCCAAAGAAATCACATTCCAAGTGGCTCCTTTCAGCAGCGGATACCACGCCCTTCTAGGGCAGGATGCCTTTACAAGCTTTCAAGTTGTACGCCATCACGGGTACATGAAGCTTAATATGCCTGGACCCAATGGAATCATCACTCTAGCCAGTGATCCGGACGTCGCACTCCGCGCCGAAAACAAAACCACAACACTAGCCTTGGAAGCATTATCTGAAGCCCTAGCAGCCGAATAGTTAACAACACTGTGGGCCACCATGGACAAGGACGACGTGATACTCGACAAACAACCCAAGTTCACCTCATTTAAACTTGCAGATGAGATAGTCAAATTCCAGGTCCACCCAACAGACCCCATGAAGACAGCATCCATCGGAACACAATTGAGCCCCGTGATGGACGTCGCACTGCGAGATTTCTTACCCGAGAATTGGGACATTTTCGCCTGGCACCCTTCGGACATGCCAGGCATCCCACGCCGACTGGCCGAACACAGCCTCAATATACTAAAAGGATACAAACCGGTCAAACAGACCCTAAGGCTGTTTTCAGAACCCAAATGACAAGCCATGGGGGAAGAGCTAGCCAACCTGCTCGAGGCCGGATTCATCAGAGATATTAAACATCCAGATTGGCTGGCGAATTTGGTAATGATGCCAAAAAAGGACTAATCCTGGCGCCAATGCGTCGACTTCAAAGACCTCAACAAGGCTTGCCCCAAGGATTCCTTTCCCTCCCTCGTATCGATCAAATCATCGATGCCATAGCTAGACACGACTCGTTGTGTTTTCTCGACGCATACTCTGGATACCATCAGATAAAGATGGCAGAGTCTGACCAAGCTGAAACAGCTTTTATAACGCCATATGGTCCTTTTTGCTTCAACACTATGCCCTTCGGGCTCAAGAATGCCGGCGCAACCTATCAATGCATGATCCAAACATGCCTGGAGAAACCAATCGGCAAAATAGTGGAAGCATATGTGGACGACGTTGTCATAAAAACCAGACACGTCGAAACCCTAATAGATGACTTCAGGCTCACATTCGATAACCTTCGGACATACGACATCAAGTTGAATCCGGAAAAATGTGTTTTCGGTGTCCCTTCAGGGAAGCTCCTGGGTTTCATTGTTTCCAGTAGAGGAATAGAAGCGAATCCAGCAAAAATCCGAGCCATGTCACAGTTGGCCATACCAACAGACCTCAAGCACATCCAGAAGCTAGCGGGATGCGTGGCCGCTTTGAGCCGCTTTATATCCAGGCTAGAAGAAAAGGCGTTGCCTCTTTACCGCCTCCTTCGGTGCACCGAACACTTTGCATGGACGGATGCAGCCGCGGCCGGACTCAATGAGACAAAGACCTTATTGGCCAGTAATCCGGTCCTAACAGCGCCAAACATCGGCGAACCTATGCTACTATACATAGCTCCAACACATCAAGTGGTAAGCGCAGTGCTCGTCGTCGAACGAGAGGTGGACGGATACAAATTCCCGCTTCAAAAGCCGGTTTACTATGTATCAACAGTCCTCATCCCATGTAAATCCCGATACCCGCACTCTCAAAAAATAGCATACGCAGTCTTCATGGCATCTCGGAAGCTAAGACACTACTTTCAAGAGTGTTCGATTACCGTCGCCTCCGAAGTACCACTCAACGACATAATTAATAACCACGATGCTACGGGCCGGATTGCTAAATGGGCTATCGAGCTCCTGTTGTTCGACATAACATACAAACCGCGGTGGGCCATTAAGTCACAAGTATTGGCTGACTTTGTCGCCGAATGGACAGAAGCCGAACTCCCTAAAGAGTACGACGTGTACTCCAACTGGATCATGCACTTTGACGGCTCCAAAATGCTGGCCGAACTGGGACCAGGGGTAGTCCTGACGTCTCCCACTGGGGACACGGTCCAGTACGTCCTATAAATATTATACACAGACTCCAACAATGCGCCGAATATGAGGCCCTGTTACATGGTCTTCGGATGTCAGTCTCTATGGGCATCCAACGCCTGGAAGTGCGCGGGGATTCGAACCTCGCAATATCACAAATAAACGGAGACTTTGATGCCAAGGATCCGAAAATGGCGGCCTATCATAATGTCGTCCTCAAAATGTCAGCTCGGTTCGAGGGGCTCAAATTCCACCATGTGGCTCGAGAAAACAATCAAGCGGCGGACGTCCTTGCCCGCATCGGCGCCAAACGCGACCCTGCCCCACCTAATATATTCCTGGAAAGGCTGTTCAAGCCATCTGTAGTATGGGAAGGGGAGTCCGGCAATACCAGCACGGATCCGAATACACACCCAGATTCTGAACCATCCGACACAATTGGAGGCTCTGCCACCGAAATAACACCTTCGCCCCACGAAATAATGGCCGTAATCGCCCCGTGGACCGAGCTGTTCTTGGCCTACCTAAATAGGCAGGAGCTCCCCGAAGACCAAAATGAAGCATGCTGCATAGTCCAGCATTCTAAAGCTTACAAGGTCCACGAAGGGGAACTCTACAAGAAAAGCGCGACCGGAGTGCTCCAAAGGTGCATCTCCGAAGAGGAAGGGCGGCAACTCCTGGCTGAAATTCACGTCGGACTGGGCGGACACCACGCCGCGGCTCGAGTGCTAGTCAGCAAAGCCTACCATATAGGCTTCTATTGGCCGACGCCCCGAGCAGACGCACAGGACCTTGTCCAACATTGCATCAGCTGCCAGCTCTTCGCCAATCAGAGTCATATGCCCCCTACCGCTATCCAAACAATCCCATAACTTGGCCCTTCGCGGTCTGGGGGCTGGATATGGTCGGACCTCTTAAAGGGGGAAGCCATAAGAAAAAATACCTATTGGTCATGGTGGACAAATTCACCAAATGGATCGAAGCCAAACCAGTTAAAACGGCCGAATCCGGACCAGTAATAGACTTCATATCCGGGGTTGTACACCGGTACGGTGTCCCCCATAGCATCATCACTGATAATGGCTAAACTTCACAGCCGATGAAGTGAAAACTTGGTGCAGCAAAATGGGCATTAAGCTCGACTACGCTTCTGTCTACCACCCGCAAACAAACGGCCAGGTCGAACGGGCAAATGGTCTTATCATGAGCGGCATAAAACCCAGATTAGTGCAATCTTTAACAGAATCGGATATGCACTGGGTAGAGGAGCTCGACTCCGTACTCTGGGGGCTGCGGACCACACCGAATCGAACCACCGGATACACACCATTTTTATGGTGTACGATGCGGAAGCAGTTATGAAGAGAAGGAAGCCGAGTTAGATCGGCAGGATAACTTGGACGCCCTGGAGGAGGAGCGCGATGTCGCAAAAGCCCATTCCGCATTCTATCAGCAGCAGGCTCGGCGATATCAAAGCAGAGAAGTCCGGGCCAAAACTTACAATATTGGCGAGCTCGTTCTACGCCTACCGGAGAAGAAGAAGGACAAACTCAAACTCAGATAGGAAGGTTCCTTCGTCATCGACAAAGTTCTCACCGGAGGAGCATACCGCCTATGTAATGCATCTGACAACAGACTCGAGCCGAACCCATGGAACGCGGCTAGACTCCAGAGATTCTACGCCTAACGCCGAACGCAGTGTTCGTCTCCTCACCCCTCCTTTTTAAATTATGCTCCACCACTGTTTCTCTCCTTTCTCGACCCTCTTTCCATTCACACAAAGTATTTAATACAGTCGCGGATTCCGGATTATCCCGCCGCACCATGTGTGCAAGTCAGATCTGGGGTTCCTATTCGGAAGCTAGACATAATTACTTTAATGGCTTTTTGCCCATCACAAATGCGTTCTTTCTCCATATGTGCCTTTTCTTCACCATTATAAGCATCGATGTGACTTAAGATGTGGCCAAGCTGGGTTGCCTGGCTCTTGTGTTTATGCCCTATGTTCCCGTTAATTCGGCTAGGGCATAAGGGGAGCACCTCTGCGATTATTACTGCCGGTTGAGCGGATGTGTACCTCAGACGGGTGAAGCCGAAGCTAGTTTCCTTAAGAGAATATTCGATCGGTGAACAAAGCATGTATTCGCTGGTTACAACAAAGAACCCCGAAGCTTTGTATCCTGCGCCATCGCGTCATCCCGTATATGTGCATCGACACATGGATACCTAGGAAAGGAACCCCTAACAGAACTATTCTCCCTAGAAGATGTTTCTTGCTATCCATGCAATATAACATAACTAGTTGGGTACTTGTCTGTTCAAGCACCTATGACCCCTACGCTTGGTCTCCAAGCATGCCCCGGTTTTTGCATAACCGAGCGGGTATTCGGACACACCCCGGACTATAGGGTCTGGGGGTTGAAGCGAAAAGGTCCGCCATGACAAATGATTTCAATCCGGATAGAGGCTACTTATGCCAATCAATTTACACAGTCACTAAGAATGACTATATTCCTCCTCTATACCATCTAACAGGTTATCTGGCCTACAATCCTAATGAGAATACTTAGCGGCTAATGCTACCTGGTCTTACACCAGGCTCACGGGAATTTCTTGCCCATCGGGCCCCGCCGGTCCCACTTCAGCCATATGGTTAGGGTCCATCTTGGTGAAGCGCGTCTTCACCATCGCCCAGGCTTCTCTTGCTCCTTGCCGGCAGGCTGATATCCTCCATAGACGGAAGTGCCGCCGGGCTCCTTGGAGCAGGTCCGCAAGCTCTCCCATGCCCATTCGGCAGTAGGCTTGATGGCCACAAGGCCTGAGCAACGCCGTGCATCACCTGCCGGGCACGCTCGTGCATCTGCGACAGTTCTTGCAGCAAATCACCTGCAGATGAGGGCATCCCCTCTTCAGGGCGACCCATTAACATTCCAGCAAGGAAAAATCTTTTTAATAAATTTCCTCGCCGAACTATCAAACAGTTTGCTTGCGTTAGTACCATAAATGCCGCGACGAAGTTTTTTGTTCTCCTTGATGGAGTCCGCTAGTTGTGCACGGACGTCCTTTAATTCCACGTCCAGACGAATATTGGCATCATGAAGCTTGTTCTTCTCTTGCGTCACCTGCGTAAGGATGCGCTCGCCGGCCTTTCGTTATCGTTGGAGATGCAAGTCGTCACCCAATGCGCCATCCGGATTCACTCCAAGATTGTCTGCAGAACTTACTGTTAGACTAACCGCACCAGCCATCTACTAACTAGCACATCTGTGTATAATGGAGACAAATATTACCGGCAGGGGCCTTTCGGGATCCCTCTAACTTGGCTACAGCATCAGATAATTGGGCCTTGCAGGCCTCCAGCTCCCGCACCAATTGTTCATTCTTGTCCACAAGGACCTGTGGATATATTGATCCTTCTAACAGTTGTCCCAACTATTCTAAGTCTCAGGGGCTACTGCTAGGCACACTTATCAAAATCTCTTACCCGCATGTCTTTGGTATTACTGGCTTGTCGCGGGCAAGCCCGTCTCGAGCGGCTCGGACATATGCGTTCGCCGAATTGAAGGCATTAAAAGCCTCTTCGGAAAAGATGTTGTGTTGGAGCACGGCCTTCCGGCGCCGGTGGTTCATGGCGCTCTCCACTTTGGAGTTCGTGGCCGAACACATATCCGTACCCTCCATCGGGAAGCTATGTGGTGCTGGCCTCGTATCCACCTCCGCCCCAGAAGCCGGTTCTGGAACCCGGCTGGTGGAGGCGTGGTTGGTGGGGTTTCTGGATATTGCCCGGTTATTCCTCTTCCTGCTAGACACAAGGGGCGCTGTCATATTTCAAATTCTATGACAGCAGGACAGGGTATGATTTTACCTCTGCAGCGGTGTGTCAGCCCTCGCCGCCTTCCTCTTGAGCCTGCCCAATCCGGACGCCTGTGGTTGACAAGTCCCTAGGGGCTCGGCCCCTCGCTCCGGCCGTCATTTCTGCAAATAGAGTGACGCCTCAAAGGTAAAATTGCAATACCTGGGGAAAGTCCTCTTCGGAGGATAGGGTTTTTTAGCTCAGCTTACATGCGACGTGGGAAGCAGTCCAGGGAAGTCGGCGGTAATGGCCACTAGGGCGCCATCCCAGCTCGCCTGATAAAATACTCTGTTGACAAGCTCCACGGTAATATCTGGATCTACTTTGAGTCCCGGATCTAAGGCCCTTCCAGGGTCCTCTGGTTGTGGGAGGGGCTAAATATTCCTTCCATGGCCCTCCTCAGTTCCTGCTCAGAGGCATTGATGCAAGTAATCTTAGCAGAAATACGATAGAGTAAATGAAACTGGGAAAAGAATGACACCTTACCCACTCTGGGGGTTGTACATGGAGAATCCGTCCTGCGTTTTTATACGAAGGAACTCCTCCTCTTCCCCTTTGTACAAATCGGACAATATCCTTGCCAAAGCGGCAGCGGAGTCCGGACCCTTATGACCACAGCGGGTGGCATTATCTTCCCCGTTGTAATGCCACATGGGCTTCCCCCGATATTGGAGCGGCTGCACTCCTCGCTTTATGCATATTGCCATGACCTCAACAATCGTGAGTCCGGACTTGGCCAGCAGCTTTATCCTATTCATCAATAGGAATATCTCCCTTGTGTCCTCTCCTTGAGGGCCCTGGGGACGCCAGCTTAGGCGTGCCCTCGGTGGGGCGTTGCTGAACTTGGAGAGACCCCTCCGGACTGGATCCGGAAGGGGAACGTCATTTATATAGGACCACTCTGAAGGCCAGTTTTCTGGTGCCTTCTCAAGAGTGCCGGACAGGTATCCGGTTGTCGGTGTCAAAAATGGCGGATCTCAGGTACGGGGTCCCGATCTGTGCGTCAAGGCTGATGGTAATAAGAAGTAAGGGACACAGGTGTTTACCCAGGTTCGGGCCCTCTTGATGGAGGTAAAACCCTACTTTCTGCTTGATTAATATTGATGATATGGGTAATACAAGAGTAGATCTACCACAAGATCGTAGAGGCTAAACCCTTGGAGCTAGCCTATGATGGTATGAATGTAACTGTGATCGGCCTTCTAAGGACCAACCTCTCCGGTTTATATAGACACCGGAGAGGACTAGGGTTCACATGGAGTCGGTTATAAGGAAGGAAATATAATATCTGGATCGCCAAGCTTGCATTTCACGCCAAGGAAAGTCCCATCCGGACACGGGCCGAAGTCTTGAGTCTTGTATCTTCACGCTTCAATAGTCCGGACGTTGTACACAGTCCGGCTGTCCGGATACCCCCTAATCCAGGACTCCCTCGGTAGCCCCTGAACCAGGCTTCAATGACGATGAGTCTAGCGCGCAGTATTGTCTTCGGCATTGCAAGGCGGGTTCATCCTCCGAATACTCCAAAAATGGTTATCGAACACGTAGACCGTGTCCGGATCCGCAAGATGATCTTCACATACCTCCGTGGAGATAATGATATTTCACAAATGCAATCTGCTGACAACTTTTTCTGATGACGTGACATGTTATTACGGTCGGATCACTATTCGAACCGTTTCCCCACAACCATCCACAACGCATATCACGAGGCGGTTTCTATGACACGTCTTGTCAAAGCAGAGATCGTGTCCCCTTATTACGGGATTCTCATTAATACGGGCATGGGTAATCTAACCGTGCCGCTAATCGCGGCGAGTGGGAGGCGGACGGGTTCCACCAGGCAAGTGGGGAAGCACAAAAAGCTTTTATCGCCTTTATAAGGAGGTCAGGTTCCTTTATCTTTTACCCACGCCTCCTTCTCCTGCTAGCTCATTCCCCTTTGTGCGAGCCCTAACGCCCAAGCACTCTTCTCCACCACCGAAGGGAAGTTTTCTGAAGATGTCCGAAGCAGGAGGCAAATGGATGGCCTCAACTGTCCAGGTTAAGGCATCAAGAAGCTCCGGGGAGCCGGGTATCTGGCCCAGAAGATCGGCCACCGTCTTCCCCCGGCGGGACAGGTCGTCCCTACTCCAGAATCTCACGAGAGAGTTGTGCTCCTTCCCCCTTTCGTCTGTGGGCTTGGGTTTCCCCTTCACCCGTTCGTTCGGGGAGTCATGTATTACTACGGGATCGATTTTCATGATCTTTCCCCCAACTCTTTCCTCAATATCTCGACGTTCATTGTTGTGTGCGAGGCTTTTCTCCGGATCCCACCTCACTTCGGACTATGGCTGAAGATTTTCAATGTGAAGCCCAAGGTGGTGAGTGGTGAACACGCCGAGTGCGGCGGCGCCATGCTAAGCAAGATGCCCAAGGCTGTCTGGCCTAAATGCGCTTTCAATGACTCCGTCAAGGAGTGGCAGCAGCAGTGGCTCTATATCACCGAACCACGCGGCAAGAAGTGGGCGGCGGCTCCAGAGTTCAGATCCGGAGCTCCACTGCGGCTCACGTCCTCGCCCGAGAAGGGCCCGAACTAGTGATTGTCTGACGAGTTGTTATTGCTCCAGACACGCATCCAGGGCATGATCGATAGGAACGTCAAACTCGTCGACGTAGTCCAGGTGATGCTAGTTCTCCTGGTCCTCCCTTGTCAGTGCGGAGCTTGTACCCTGTGGGATTTCGATCCGGCCGAGCACCATACCCTTCAGGAGCTTTATGACTCCCCCCACAAGGATATCTGGAAGGTGCTCTTTAAGTGCGGCAAATCATGGCCGGGCCCCACCGAGGACCCTGGGTATCAATCATCCCATTCTCCCAGCTCGGTAAGTCACAGCCACACTCTGTCTATTTATGCTTTAATTGGCACATCATGGGGCAGACACCCTAATCGTATTTCATTGCAACCTCAGGGATGGGTAAAGAAGGTGGAGCGGCTACATTGTCCAGCCCCCCTGCCGGAGGAACCGGCCGGACCACTTCTGACGAAGATGTTGGTCCCCGCGCCTTACAAGGCGCCAAAGAAGGAGGCCTCGAAGAAGGTCAAGGAGACCCGGGGTGGTCTTCGCCGTCGCGAGGTTTCGGACGCTAGATCCGAAGACTCCAGCGATCATCCTTCGTCTGAGGACGAAAAGGAGGAAGCAGAGGAGGATGAGCCTCACTCTGATGGTGGGAGGAAGAGGACGGCCTCCGCATCTCTGGATGCCGGATCGCCCAAGAGGGGGAAACATTCCCTCCCAGGGGCATCCCCCACGGCTGCCGATAGCAGCCCGGAGTGGGATCCCAGGGCCCAGCCCCTGGAGAAGTCGTAAGTATCTGAACACGCATATGCGTCCGGGATCGTTTTTTGGGTATAGTGTTTTGACTGTTGCCTACATATTGCATAGTCCGGCAAGGTCCTGCGCCGGCCAGTCCTTGTCGGAGGATTCACTGGACTCGGATGCTTTGGCGAGCGAGACGCCTCCGCAGGCCCCTTCCCCCAATTATGGACGCGACACCGAGGTGTCGTCTCGACAAGACCCGGACCAGGGAGGACATATCCCTGGTGCCGAATGCGTAGGGATGGACACGGCCCCGGGACCTCTAGGGTTCTGGGATCGAGCAAGCAGCCCCCCTGATGGCGGGGGGGCAGCCTACGCCGCCGGCGTCCTCTATTCAAGCAGAGCTGCCTGGCGGTCTATTGACAGTGTTGAGGACACATCTATTGTTGATGAGCATCAGGCCCTTGTGGGCGAGGTGGTTGAAAGGATTCAGTCCGCCGAGAGTGGGCTGAATGCGTCCTGCCTTAGTCTTATAAAGGCTTTTGAGGTATGTCTCATAGGAAACCCTTAAAGAGTTGTCATAATATAAGTAGTAGCCCCTGATACACTGTCCGGCGAAGGAGACAGAGCTGGGCAGGGGATCAAACCCCCTACATTCGCAGGAGCCTGTGTAAATGACGTATACCCTATGGTGTGAAAACAGGCATCCGCAGAGAGGACTTCCGCTTTCAAGGTGGAAGTGTCCGAACTGAAACAGGACCTTGCACGGTCCGAGGAAGAACTTGGCCATGTGAGGAAGCAATTGGAAGACAAGCAAGGTATGTTGAAAACATTTGTCTTGGAGTTGGCACGAATGAATGGTTGTGCAGAATAAATTTTTTTAGTATTGTGTGATCTAGGAGCATGTGCTGAATACGAGGCACTGAAGAAAGCTTTGGCTGATGCCAACAAGAAGGCTGAGGCCGAATAGGCGCTTCGTGAAAAACACAAGGCCAGGGTTATCACCGCTGAGCGGGAGCTCCAGGAAGCTGTGAAGAAAAGCGAGAGCTTGGAGCAGAGTCTAAAAGGGAAAGAATCCGAGCTCGCCCAAGCTCTCGAGGATACAGAAGGTGCTCGGGAAGAAGCCCGAGGTGCTACGCGGGACATTCAGGAGGCCCGAAAAGTGGCGGCTGGTAAGGCCTTCTGTATTCTTAGCTTCGTGTATGTTAGATTGTGAAGAATCCAAGCGGCAAGCCTAATTCTTATTTTTCCAGGGGCTTTTGCGGATCTTCTTCGCAGCATATCAGATGCTGCTCAATTCTATCGCACCGAGGAGAAGAAGACTGTGGAGAGGGATTTCTGGTCGCAGTATCTGGCGCTGAACTATCCGGTGCCATTTATCAATCAGATGAAACAGCTGATCGAGCTACACCAGGCGGCCGAACTAGCCATGAAGGACTTAGTTGTCCGGCTGTGGCCTGTGGATCCGATTCCAAGCAGCTACTTCGCACTCGTCAAGCGTATCATGGGCGCCTGTCCTCGGCTAGATGCTATCAAGCGATCAGTCTGCATAGAAGGCGCGCGTATGGCGTTTGCCCATGCGAAAGTGCATCGAGGGAGGCTTGACGCGGAAAAGCTGATCACTGAGGGGCCGCTGGAGGGTAAGGAACACCGCAAGCCCGAGCTGTATTATGAAGGTGTGATGAAAGGGGCCCGCCTTGTAGCGGACAAGTGTACTAAAGACATCATATTTCCCTGAGGGCATCTGTGCCACTTGTTGTAATATGGGATAATGGCATCTTTGGTATATATTGCCTGTTTTATTTGAACATATGTTCTTCCTGTGCGGCTGTTTATTTTATGCAAATTCTGGGAGTTGGCCAGTCGTCGGCTTCTGCCCCCTCATAAAAAGGATACAGGGATGTTCAGGATATATCTGAATGCTCTTTATCCCATAGTTGGGTCCTTTTAAGGAGGTGTATCTTTCCGCGAACCAGGCAATCGGACTATGGGGCTTTATTACTCTCACTTAGCCATAGGAATTTGAGTATGGTCGGTGCAGCCCCTAGTGTTCAGAAGGCCGAACTAGGGGCTCTATTGGCGCCTGATCAGAAGACCAATCTGTCGCACTTAGCATTTATGATGGCGTTATGCGGAATAAATCTTTAGGGATTTTATGACCTCTTGAACAGCGGACCGGCTCTCGCTTCATCATGACAGTCGGTTTTCGGCTTTCTCTACTGAGGTGCTCGTCCGGATGAACCGGGACACGATCGCAGTAGTTCTCCCAGCGCTACCTTAGCCGATAGAACGGAACGTAAGGTACGAAAACATGGGAGCCGGGCAAACCCAACCAATGACCCAAGACATGATTCGGAGCAGATGCATATAGTGCTATAAGTTCGGGGTGCCGAATGACCGAAAAGGTGGTCGGACTTGCTTGCCGTACTGTGGAGCCCCTGGTGCAACCAGGCGAACGCGGAGCGTGGCTTTCCTTTTCGTCAAAGAGGCGTCGGCGATAAACGATAGCCGGTAATTGCTACTTACGCATTGTAGTAGAATTTTATGTCTATGCATATTAGTATGATGTATGAAAAGAGGTGTTGTTTGACGGAACCTGTTATGGCCGCACTGGAGGGGGCTGTGAGCGGCTCGACAATGAATCTGAACTGCCTTCTACCTGCATGCTCCTTCCTTTGTGTGTCCGGGATAATTCCATGCCGCCAGTTCTGTTCTGCGTCAATTGTTAGTTTGCAAATGCGAAATGCTTGAAGGCAGCTAGGTGTCCTCTTGTTGTTGCTCCCAGGGTCCCTAATCAGGCCCTGGTGTGCCCAGTCGTTAGACCATGAGGTAGTACGGACTCCGTAGTGGATGTCCGGATGGTTGGCCTGGGTAATTTACCACGTAGAATCTAGTTGACGTGGTTTTTCCCATTTAGCATACGGTAGGCTATTGTATGGGAAGGTGCCGAGGATTTATTCTTTGGCGTAGCATTTTTGGATGGTCTGAAGGCAACCGTTTAGAGTGGTGGGCCAACAGAACTTGGCCTTTGCGCCTTACATCTTTTAGGAGATGTTTTCCGTGGCGTCATACCCTTGTGCGCTTTGTGTGTTATGGAGCCCCCGGATTACTAGGTCTAGAGGCACTACAATTAACTTGCCGTGGTTTAGGTGGTCCTGGGCGGTCGGCCGTACTATTACGCTTTGGGGGGGGGGGTTGACGAGGCATCTCCCCTTTATTGCTTCCGGCGTGCGACCAACCGCTTTGTTTTCAGAATCCTGCATTCTCCATTGGTATGCTTTGCCGTCCTTCTCGGGGTACCGTGAATTTCACACGTCTGATCCAGCGTGTATCTTCGGTCGAGTAGGCTTGTGCTGCTCTTTGCCTGTTTGTCGGACTGAGCGTTGCCGGACTTGGCTCCAGCTTCCTTGTCTTGATGTTTATGACCTTTATGCCGAGGTCTGAGGGTGCCTCTTCGTATCTGCTGCTTGCCGCCTTGGATCGTAGTGATGCATGGGCGTCTGTGTGCGTGCCCGTGGTTTTCCTGCTCGAGTTGAGGTAGCCAGTTGTGCCGTGTGTGCCCTTTATTGGGGTTCTCAAGTTCGTATTTTTTGGCGGCCAGTATCTTGGTCCACCTATCCTCTAGCTCATCTTGGTCAGCTGTGAGTTGCTCTTGTTTCCTTTGCAGGCTCCTTGCTATAGCCATGAGCTGTCACTTGAAGCGAACTTGTTCCACTGGGTCCTCTGGTACGTCGAATTCGTCATTGCCGAGGTTTGCCTCGTCATCGAAGGGGGGTGTGTGATTGTCCCTCTCCCAGTATCCCGTCGTCATTGGTCCGGTAGGCTGACTCGGGTTGTATTCCTTTTTGGCACCGTCCGGACTGCTCTCGTTTCCGGGGCCATTTTTGGTGTGGCGGGGTTTGGAGTGGTACCGATAACGCACATGTTTTTCCTTTCTTCCCGAGGGGTTGTCCTCCGTATATATATCATATGAGGAGGTGGCCGTCCACCGCCCGGTGAGCGGTGGCTCCTGTGATTCTCCTACATCGTCATCCATACCGTCGATGTCTTCGAAGTCGAAGTCAAGCACGTCTGTTAGATCATCGATCGTGGCAATGAAGTGGGTGGTGGGTGGGCAACAAATTCCGTCGTTGTCTGCTTCCCACTCGAGCCGGACATAGTTCGGCCCGAAGTCTCCTGACAAGGAGAGAGACTCCAATAAGTCCAGCATGTCGCCAAAGGGCAAGTGCTGAAAAACGTCCGTCGCCGTGAACTCCATCACCGGAGCCCAACCAAGATAGGCGGGCTCGGGGGCGCGCGGACTGGAACCTGCGTCCGGATATGAATCCGGGGGTCCAGAGTCACAGGTTCCCTCAGAGGTGAATCATGTGTTCGGCTCCATCGCCGATGAAGGTACGGCCTGCGGGGCGGCGTCCAGCCCTCCGTCCTTAGGCGAAGCAACCTGTCCCAGATTTATATCCGAGGCTTCTGCCGGGACGATATCCCGAGCAACGTTAGATAGCAGGTCTAAGCCGTGCTCATCGCGACTGTTCCGCGCTTCTGGCGCTGGCCCGAATCCGTCGAAGATCAAGTCTCCGCGGTTATCCTCCATGTAGTTTAGGTTTCCGAACCTTATTTGATGGCCGGAGGCATAGCTATCGATCTGCTCCAAGTGGCCAAGCGAATTGACCCGCAACACGAAGCCACCGAACACGAAGATCTGTCCGGGGAGGAAAGTCTCACCCTGGACAGCGTCGTTAATGACGATTGAAGGAGCCATCGAGCCTGACGGCAACATCACAGAGGAAATCTCAATGAAAGCACCAATGTCGGTGTCAAAACTGGCGGATCTCGGGTAGGGGGTCCCGGTCTGTGCGTCAAGGCTGATGGTAACAAGAAGTAAGGGACACGGGTGTTTACCCAGGTTCGGGCCCTCTTGATGGAGGTAAAACCCTACTTCCTGATTGATTAGTATTGATGATATGGGTAATACAAGAGTAGATCTACCACGAGATCGTAGAGGCTAAACCCTTGGAGCTAGCCTATGATGGTATGAATGTAATTGTGATCGGCCTTCTAAGGACCAACCTCTCCGGTTTATATAGACACTGGAGAGGGCTAGGGTTTACATGGAGTTGGTTACAAGGAAGGAAATATAATATCCGGATCGCCAAGCTTGCCTTTCACGCCAAGGAAAGTCCCATCCGGACACGGGCCGAAGTCTTGAGTCTTGTATCTTCACGCTTCAATAGTCCGGACGGACAGTCCAGCTGTCCGGACACCCCCTAATCCAGGACTCCCTCACCGGTCTCGGCAATGCGCCATACTTCGGCCACGCCCACTTGATACAGGGCCTCCCCCTGGGCGCGGGGGACAAGGCAGAACAGCTTCCTCCACAATCCGAAGTGTGTTTCGCAGCCTAAAAACAGCTCACAAAGGGCGACATACCCCGCTATGTGCAGAATGGAGGCCTGGGTAAGATTGTGTAGCTGGAGGCCATAGAACTCTAGGAGCCCGCGGAGAAACGGGTGGATAGGGAACCCGATGCCCCTCAGCAGATGCGAGATGAGGCATATTCGCTCCTCCGAAGACGGGTTAGGAAATCCCTCCGCTTGTTCCCCTCCGTCGTAAGTAGCTATTCCAGCTCGGACGGAAACCATGAATGCCGGTGGAAGAAACCCTTGAGTTTGTAACTTCACCAAATGGCTGTGGGGAACTGAGCACTCTCCCCAATCCCCCGACTTAGAGCGAGGAGGGCAAGCAGAAGAGCTGCGACAGCCGGCCATGCTGGAATGGCTTTTCACGAAGCGCTCTAGGATGCAAGATCAAGGGAGGAGAGTGAGGTTTGGATCTGAGAACCCCTGTCCCTTCAAATAGACGGTTGGCTCGGAGGATCGAGGGTGGCAAATGCAAATATACCTTGACTCCTCACATTCGCTCGACACGTGGAGATGGTCATTACTGAGGCACTGAAGCTGAGGAGCACAACATCGATTGGAGACCGGACACTATTCGTCGTAACAGGTACTTTGGAGTATTCGGAGGAAGAACCCGCCTTGCAATGCCGAAGACAAGACTGCGCGCCGGACTCATCGTCATTGTAGCCTGGTTCAGGGCTCTTGAGGAGTCTGGATTAGGGGTATCGGATAGCGGACTATATACATCGTCCGGACTATTGGAGCGTGAAGATACAAGACTCAAGACTTCGTCCCGTGTCCGGATGGGACTCTCCTTTGCGTGGAAGGCAAGCTTGGCGATCCGGATATTGTATTTCCTTCCTTGTAACCGACTCCATGTAAACCCTAGCCCTCTCCGGTGTCTATATAAACCGGAGAGGTTGGTCCTTAGAAGGCCGATCACAATTACATTCATATCATCATAGGCTAGCTCCTAGGGTTTAGCCTTTATGATCTCGTGGTAGATCTACTCTTGTACTACCCATATCATCAATATTAATCAAGCAGGAAGTAGGGTTTTACCTCCATCAAGACGGCCCGAACCTGGGTAAACATTTGTGTCCCTTACTTCTTGTTACCATCAGCCTGGACGCACAGATCGGGACCCCCTACCCGAGATCCGCCGGTTTTGACACCGACAGGAGTGCCCTAGGCCGGCACTCCTCCCCTCTCCTCCTTTATATATGGGGGCGGGGGGGAGGGCACCTCTAGGCAGATCAATTGTTCCTTAGCCATGTGCGGTGCCCCCTCCACCGTTTACTCCTCCGGTCATATTGTCGTAGTGCTTAGGCGAAGCCTTGTGCGGATCACATCACCATCACCGTCACCATGCCGTCGTGCTAACGGAACTCATCTACTCCTTTGTACCTCTACTGGATCAAGAGTTCGAGGGACGTCATCGAGCTGAACATGTGCAGAACTCGGAGGTGTCGTACGTTCGGTGCTTGATCGGTTGATTCGAGAAGACATTCGACTACATCAACCACGTTAAGCTAACGCTTCCGCTTTCGGTCTATGAGGGTACATGGACACACTCTCCCCCTCTCGTTGTTATGCATCTCCTAGATAGATCTTGCATGAGCGTAGGAAATTTTTTGAAATTGCATGCTACATTTCCCAACAGTGGCATCCGAGCGAATTCTATGCGTAGATGATATGCACGAGTAGAACACAAAGAGTTGCGGGCGGTGATCATCATACTTCTTACCACCAACGTCTTATTTTGATTTGGCGTTATTGTTGGATGAAGCGGCCCGAACCAACCTTACATGACCGCGTTCATGAAACCAGCAGCCATGTAAAACTTGCAGGATGTCTAACAACAAAGTAGGGGATGTGATATGGTCAAGACATAATGTGATGTAAGTTGTTGTATGAGATGATCATGTTTTGTAAAAGGTTATCGGCAACTGGCAGGAGCCATATGGTTATCGCTTTATTGTATGAAATACAAACACCATGTAATTGCTTTACTTTATCACTAAGCGGTAGCGATAGTCGTAGAAGCAATAGTTGGCGAGACGACCACAACACTATGATGGAGATCATGATGTTGCTTTGGTGATGGAGATCAAAAGTACAAGATGATGATGCCCATATCATATCACATATTTTGATTGCATGTGATGTTTATCTTTACACATCTTATTTTGCTTAGTACGACGGTAGCATTATAAGATGATCCCTTAGTAAAATTTCAAGGTATAAGTGTTCTCCCCGAGTATGCACCATTGCGAAAGTTCTTCGTGCTGAGACACCACGTGATGATCAGGTGTGATAAGCTCTATGTTCAAATACAACGAGTGCAAGCTAGTTTTGCACATGCAGAATACTCGGGTTAAACTTGACGATCCTAGCACATACAGATATGGCCTCGGAGCACTAGAGACCGAAAGGTCGAACATGAATCATATAGTAGATATGATCAACATAGAGATGTTCACCATTGAAGACTACTCCATCTCACGTGATGATCGACATGGTTTAGTTGATTTGGATCAGGTATCATTTAGATGACTTGAGAGATGTCTATCTAAGTGGGAGTTCTTAAGTAATATGATTAATTGAACTTAATTTATCATGAACTTAGTCCTGATAGTTTTTTGCTTATCTATGTAGTAGATCAATGGCCCATGCTACCGTTCCCTTGAATTTTAATGCGTTCCTAGAGAAAGCTAAGTTGAAAGATGATGGTAGCAACTACACGGACTGGGTCCATAACTTGAGGATTATCCTCATTGTTGCACAGAAGATTTATGTCCTTGATGCACCGCTAGGTGTACCACCTGCCCCAACAACTTCTGACATTGTGAATGCCTGGCAGTCGCATGTTGATGACTACTCGTTAGTTTAGCATGCTTTACGGCTTAGAATCGAGACTTCAAAGACGTATTGAACGTCATGGACCATATGATATGTTCCAGGAATTGCAGTTAATATTTCATGCAAATGCCCGAGTTGAGAGATATGAAGTCTCCAACATGTTCTATAGCTGCAAGATGGAGGAGAACAGTTCTGTTAGTGAGCACCTACTCAGAATGTCTGGGTACCATAATCACTTGACTCAGCTGGGCGTTAATCTTCTAGATGATTGTGTCATTGATAGAGTTCTTCAATCATTACCACCAAGCTACAAAGGCTTCATGATGAACAACAATATGCAAGGGATGGAAAAGACTATTCTCGAGCTCTTCACAATGCTAAAGGCTGTGGAGGTAGAAAACAAGAAGGAGCATCAAGTGTTGATGGTTAACAAGACCACTAGTTTCAAGAGGAAGGACAAGGGTAAAAAGAAGGGGAACTTCAAGAAGAATGACAAGCAAGTTGTCACTCCCGGGAAGAAACCCAAAGATGGACCCAAGCCTAAAACTGAGTGCTTCTACTGCAAAAGGACTAGTCATTGAAAGCGGAACTGCCCCAAGTATTTGGCGGATAAGAAGGATGGCAAAGTGAACAAAGGTATATTTGATATACATGTTATTGATCTGTACCTTACTAATTGTCGTAGTAGTGCCTGGGTATTTGATACCGGTTCAGTTGCTCATATTTGTAACTCAAAGTAGGGACTACGGATTAAACGAAGATTGGCTAAGGATGAGGTGATGATGCGTGTCGGAAATGGTTCCAAGGTCGATGTGATCGCCGTCGGCACGCTACCTCTACATCTACCTTCAGGATTAGTTTTAGACCTGAATAATTGTTATTTGGTACCACCATTGAGCATGAAAATTATATCTGGACCTTGTTTGGTGCAAGACGGTTATTCATTTAAATCAAAGAATAATGGTTGTTCTATTTATATGAGTAATACCTTTTATGGTCATGCACCCTTGAAGAGTGGTCTATTTCTGTTGAATCTTGATCGTGATGATACACATATTCATAATATTGATGCCAAAATATGCAAAGTTGATAATGATAGTGCAACTTATTTGTGGCACTGCTGTTTGGGTCATATCGGTGTAAAGCGCATGAAGAAACTCCATAAAGATGGACTTTTGAATCATTGGATTATGAATCATTTTTATACCTGCGAACCGTGCCTTATGGGAAAGATGATTAAAACTTTGTTCTCCGGAACAATAGAACGAGCTAATGACTTATTGGAAATAATACATACCGATGTATGCGGTCCAATGAGTGTTGATGCTCGTGGCGGGTATCGTTATTTCTGTCCTTCACAGATGATTTGAGAAGATATGGGTATATCTACTTAATGAAACACAAGTCTAAAACATTTGAAAAGTTCAAAGAATTTCAGAGTGAAGTGGAGAATCATCGTAACAACAAAATAAAGTATCTTCGATCTCATCGCAGAGGTGAATATTTGAGTTACAAGTTTGGCCTTCATTTAAAACAATGTGGAATAGTTTCACAACTCACGCCACCTGGAACACCACAGCGTAATGGTGTGTCCGAATGTTGTAACCGCACTTTATTGGATATACTGCGATCTATGATGTCTCTTACCGATTTACCACTATCGTTTTTGGGGTTGTGCATTAGAGACAGCTGCATTCACGTTAAACAGGGCACCGTCAAAATCCGTTGAGACGACACCGTTGAGGGAGTCCTGGATTAAGGGGTCCTCGGCCGTCTGGTCTATGTGACGTGGGCCTGGCTGATGGGCTATGAAGATACAAGACAGAAGACTTCTTCCCGTGTTCGTATGGGACTCTCCTTTGCGTGGCTGGAAAGCTTGGCGTTCGGATATGTAGATTCCTTTCGTTGTAACCGACTTTGTACAACCCTAGTACCCTCCGGTGTCTATATAAACTGGAGGGCTTAGTCCGTAGAGGCAATGATAATCATATAGGCTAAACTTCTAGGGTTTTAGCCATTACGATCTCGTGGTAGATCAACTCTTGTAATATTCATATTCATCAAGATCAATCAAGTAGGAAGTAGGGTATTACTACTACCTCTTGAGCACTGCGTTGGTTTTCCGTTGAAGAGGAAAGGGTGATGCAGCAAAGTAGCGTAAGTATTTCCCTCAGTTTTTGAGAACCAAGGTATCAATCCAGTAGGAGGATACACGCAAGTCCCTCGTACCTACACAAACAATCAAGAACCTTGCAACCAACGCGATAAAGGGGTTGTCAATCCCTTCACGGCCACTTGCAAAAGTGAGATCTGAGAGAGATAATAAGATAAATATTTTTGGTATTTTCATGATATAGATTGGAAAGTAAAGATTGCAAAATAAAATAGGTCGGCAACTTATATGATAGAAAATAGACTCGGGGGCCATAGAGAATAAACCCCATCTTTTTATCCTTGCTGGAAACAATACAATACGTACCTTGCTGCCCCTGCTGTCACTGGGAAAGGACACCGCAAGATTGAACCCAAAGCTAAGCACTTCTCCCATTGCAAGAAAGATCAATCTAGTAGGCCAAACCAAACAGATAATTCGAAGAGACTTACAAAGATAACCAATCATACATAAAAGAATTCAGAGGAGATTCAAATATTTCTCATAGATAAATTTGATCATAAACCCACAATTCATCGGATCTCGACAAACACACCGCAAAAAGAGTTACATTGAATAGACCTCGAAGAAGATCGAGGAGGACTTTGTATTGAGATTCAGAGAGAGAGAGAGAGAGAGAGAGAGAGAGAGAGAGAGAGGAAGCCATCTAGCTAATAACTATGGACCCGAAGGTCTGTGGTAAACTACTCACACTTCATCGGAGAGGCTATGGCTTTGATGTAGAAGCCCTCCTTGATCGATTCCCCCTCCGGCGGAGCGCCGGAAAAGGCCCCACGATGGGATCTCACAGGTACAGAAGGTTACGACGATGGAAATAGGGTTTAGTGGTGCTCCTGGATGTTTTCAGGGTATGTGGATATATATAGGCGAAGGAAGTCGGTTAGGGGAGCCACAAGAGGCCCACGAGGGTAGGGGCGCGCCCTCCTGCCTCGTGGCTTCCTCGTTTGTTCCTTGACGTCCACTCCAAGTCTCCTGGATTGCGTTTGTTCCAAAAATAACTCTCCCGAAGGTTTCATTCCGTTTCGACACCGTTTGATATTCCTTTTCTGCGAAACACTGAAATAGGCAAAAAAACAGCAATTTGGGCTGGGCCTCCAGTTAATAGGTTAGTCCCAAAAATAATATAAAAGTGTATAGTAAAGCCCATTGAACATCCAAAACAGGTAATATAATAGCATGGAATAATCAAAAAATATCGATACGTTGGAGACGTATCAATTACCTCCATAGAGAGGGCCCGAACCTGGGTAAACATCGTGTCCCCTGCCTCCTGTTACCATCAACCATAGACGCATAGTTCGGGACCCCCTACCCAAGATCCGCCGGTTTTGACACCGACATTGGTGCTTTCATTGAGAGTTCGGCTGCGTCATCACCAATAGGTTTGATGGCTCCGTTAATCATCTACAACAACGCAGTCCAGGGGGAGGTCTTCCTCCCCAGAAAGATCTTTGTATTCGGTGGCTTCGCACTGCGGGCCAACTCAGTTGGCCATCTAGAGCAGATCGACAGCAACGCCCCTGGCCATCAGGTCAGGTTTGGAAGCTTGAATTACGTTGCCGATATCCGTGGAGACTTGATCTTTCACGGATTCGAGCCCGTGACAGCTGCTCCCTGCCATCACAATCAACATGACCTAAATCTGTCATCGGACTGTGCTCAGGAGATAGCGCCTGTAACTGCTCTGGCCCTAGATCTAGAGCAGACTGCGCCGTCCAAGGACGGGAAGCTCAACCACGCCGCGAAAGCCACAGACTCAGCGGCGTTTAGAGCCGCACACAGATCCAACCTCGAGCGGGACATGTGTCACCGGAACCTCAGATTCGTCTCCGGCCATAGGTTCCGAGACGCGTGCATCCGCGCCCATTGAATCTGATCAGGCGCCGATCATTGAGTTAAGTTCCTTGGACATCTTCCGGCACTCACCTTTAGGCGATGTGCTAAACAAATTAAAAGCCCTCTCCTTATTGGGGAACTCTCATCTGAACTATATCTGGTTTGGATTGGAAGCTGATGACGGAGAATTCCGCTTCCCACCCACCACCCACTTCATAGCCACTATAGAAGACTTAACCGACATGCTCGATTACAGCTCCAAAGACATCGACAGTATGGATGACAATGCTGGAGAAGAGCATGCACAAAAACCACCGCTTACAGGGCATTGGACAGCCACCTCCTCATCTGAAGTATACATGGTGGATACACCCAAAGAGAACAACGGCGACAATGAAAAGGATCCAGTCAAGGATAAGCCTCCTCCTATGAAGAAGCTATGATGATCCCAGATTTCGATAAATGGCTTGAGTCCATGAAATCTGAGATAGGATCCATGTATGAGAAATTGAGAACAAAGTGTGGAATTTGGTGGATCTGCCTGATGATCGATGACCCATAGAGAATAAATGGATCTTCAAGAAGAAGACTGACGCTGATGGTAATGTTACTATCTATAAATCTCAACTTGTCGCAAAAGGTTTTCGACAAGTTCAAGGAGTTGACTATGATGAGCCTTTCTCACCCGTAGCAATGCTTAAGTCTATCCGAATTATGTTAGCAATTGCCGCATTTTATGATTATGAAATCTGGCAAATGGATGTCAAAACTGCATTCCTTAATGGATTTCTTAAATAAGAGTTGTATATGATGCAACCAGAAGGTTTTGTCGATCCTAAAGGTGCTAACAAAGTGTGCAAGCTCCAGTGATCTATTTATGGACTGGTGCAAGCATCTCAGATTGGAATATATAATTTGATGAGGTTATCAAAGCATATGGTTTTATACAGACTTTTGGAGAAGCCTGTATTTACAAGAAAATGAGTGGGAGCTCTAGCATTTCTAACATTATATGTGGATGACATATTGTTGATTGGAAATGATGTAGAATTTTTGGATAGCATAAAAGGATACTTGAATAAGAGTTTTTCAATGAAAGACCTCGGTGAAGCTGCTTATATATTGGGCATCAAGATCTATAGAAATAGATCAAGATGCTTGATAGGACTTTCACAAAGCACATACCTTGATAAAGTTTTGAAGAAGTTCAAAATGGATCAGTCAAAGAAAGGGTTCTTGCCTGTGTTACAAGGTGTGAAGTTGAGTCAAACTCAATGCCCGACCACTGCAGAAGATAGAGAGAAAATGGAAATCATTCCCTATGCCTCAGCCATAGGTTCTATCATGTATGCTATGCTGTGTACCAGACCTGTTGTGTGCCTTGCTATAAGTTTAGCAGGGAGGTACCAAAGTAATCCAGGAGCGGACCACTGGACAGCAGTCAAGAACATCCTGAAGTACCTAAAAAGGACTAGGGATATATTTGTTATTTATGGAGGTGACAAAGAGCTTGTCGTAAATGGTTACGTCGACGCTAGCTTTGACACTGATCCAGATGACTCTAAGTCACAATCCGGATATGTATTTTTATTGAATGGTGGAGCTATCAGTTGGTGTAGTTTGAAGCAGAGCGTCATGGCGGGATCTACGTCTGAAGAGGAGTACATAGCTACTTCGGAAGCAGCAAATGAAGGAGTTCATATCCGATCTAGATGTAATACCTAGTGCATCGGGAGCAATTGCCTTGGCGAAGGAATCCAGATTTCACAAAAAGACCAAACACATCAAGATACGCTTCGACTCCATCCGAGATTTGGTCAAGGAGGGAGACATAGAGATTTGCAAAATACATACGGATCTGAATGTGGCAGACCCATTGACTAAGCCTCTTCCATGAGCAAAACATGATCAGCACCAAGACTCCATGGGTGTTAGATTCATTACAATGTAATCTAGATTATTGACTCTAGTGCAAGTGGGGGACTGAAGGAAATATACCCTAGAGGCAATAATAAAGTTGTTATTTTATATTTCTTTATTCATGATAAATGTTTATTGTTCATGCTAGAATTGTACTAACCGAAAACTTGATACATGTGTGAATACATAGACAAAACACTATGTCCCTAGTATGCCTCTACTAGACTAGCTCGTTGATCAAAGATGATTAAGTTTCCTAGCCATGGACATGAGTTGTCATTTGATGAACGGGATCACATCATTAGTGGAATTATATGATGGACAAGACCTATCTGTTAGCTTAGCATAATGATAGTTCAGTTTTATTGCTACTGCTTTCTTCATGTCAAATATATATTCCTCCGACTATGAGATTATGCAACTCCCGGACACCAGAGGAATACCTTGTGTGCTATCAAAAATCACAACGTAACTAGGTGCTTATAAATATGCTCTACAGGTATCTCCGAAGGTGTTTGTTGGGTTGGCATAGATCAAGATTATGATTTGTCACTCTGGGTATCCGAGAGGTATCTCTGGGCCCTCTCAGTAATGTACATCATATGAAGCCTTGCAAGCAATGTGACTAATAAGTTAGTTATGGGATGATGCACTACGGAACAAGTAAAGAGACTTGCCGGTAACAAGATTGAACTAGGTATGAAGATACCGATGATCGAATCTCGGTAAAGTAACGTACCGATGACAAAGGGAATAATGTATGTTGACATTGCGGTTCGACCGATAAAGATCTTCGTAGAATATGTGGGAACCAATATGAGCATCCAGGTTCCGCTATTGGTTATTGACTGGAGATGTGTCTCGGTCATGTCTACATAGTTCTTGAACCCATAGGGTCTGCACGCTTAACGTTCGATGACGATATGTATTATATGAGTTATGTGTTTTGGTGACCGAAGGTTGTTCGGAGTCCCGGATGAGATCACGGACATGAAGAGGAGTCTCGAAATGGTCGAGAAGTAAAGGTTTATATATTGGAAGGTTATATTCGGACACCGGAATGGTTCCGGAGTGTTTCGGATATTTTCCGGAGTACCGAGGGGTTACCGGAACCCCCCCCCAAGGAAGTAATGGACCTCATGTGCCCTAAGAGGAGATGCAAGGCAGGCCACAGGAGGTGGCGCCCCCCATGTGAGTCCGAATTGGACAAGGGAGAGGGGGCGCGGCCCCCCTTTCCTTCTCCCTCTCCCTCTCCCTCTACTTCCCTCTTTCCCCCTCCGTTGGAAAGGAAGGGGGTGACTAGGACTAGGAGTCCTAGTGGGACTCCCCCCACTTGGGCACGCCCTAGGCCGACACTCCTACCCTCTCCTCCTTTATGTACGGGGGCAGGGGGCACCTCTAGGTGGATCAATTGTTTCTTAGCCATGTGAGGTGCCCCCTCCACCGTTTACTCCTCCGGTCATATTGTCGTAGTGCTTAGGCAAAGCCCTGCGCGGATCACATCACCATCACCGTCACCACGCCATCGTGTTGAAGAAACTCATCTACTCCTTTGTACATCTACTGGATCAAGAGTTCAAGGGACGTGATCGAGCTGAACGTGTGCAGAACTCGGAGGTGTCGTACCGTCGGTGCTTGATCGGTTGATTCGAGAAGACGTTCGACTACATCAACCGCGTTAAGCTAACGCTTCCGCTTTCGGTCTACAAGGGTATGTGGACACACTCTCCCTCTCTCATTGCTATGCATCTCCTAGATAGATCTTGCGCGAGCGTAGGAATTATTTTGAAATTGCATGCTACGTTTCCCAACAGTTAGTTGCGTTGGGATTTCCCCGAAGAGGAGAGGATGATGCAGTAATGTAGAGATAAGTATTTCCCACAGTTAAGAACCAAGGTTATCAATCCTGTACTAGAACCACGCAACACCTCGTTAGTAGTACGTACACACAAAATAATAAATAATTGCACCCCAACGCAAATAAGGGGCTGTCAATCCCTCGGCGGTTAATTATAAAGATCAAATATCGTAGTGATATATAGATAAAAAATAAAACAAAATAAAGTAAATAAAACTGCAGAAAAGCATTCTTGGATTTTAATATAAGATACAGTGGGTAAACAAATTACTGTTTTGCAATTGATAGATAAACAAATAATCATGATGATATCTAATACTTCTCCAACGTATGTATAATTTTTTATTATTCCATGCTATTATATTATATGTTTTGGATGATTTATATGCATTAATATGCTATTTTATATTATTTTTGGTACTAACCAATTAACCAAGAGCCCAGTGCCAGTTCCTGTTTTTTTCCTTGTTTTTGAGCTTCATAGAAAAGGAATACCAAACGGAGTCGAAACGGAATGAAACCTTCACGGTGATTTTTCTTGGACCATAAGACAACCAGGAGACTTGGAGATAAAGTCGGAGGAGCCAGGAGGCGGCCACAGGGATGGAGGGCGCGCTAAGGGGAGTCGGGCACGCCCCCCACCCTTGTGGGCCCCCCGTGACCCTCCTAACCTAATTTTTTCACCTATATATTCCCAATATCCCCAAACCAACAGAGGCATCCACGAAAACTCTTTTCCGATGCCGCAACCTTCTGTACCCATGAGATCCCATCTAGGGACCTTTTCCGGCGTCCTGGCGGAGGGGGGTTCGGTCACGGAGGGCTTCTACATCAACTCTATTGCCCTTCCTATGAAGTGTGAGTAGTTTACCACAGACCTACAGGTCCATAGCTAGTAGCTAGATGGCTTCCTCTCTCTCTTTGATTCTCAATACCATGTTCTCCTCGATGTTCTTGGAGATCTATTCGATGTACTAATTTTTTGCGGTGTGTTTGCCGAGATCCGATGAATTGTGGATTTATGATCAGCTTATCTACGAATATTATTTGAATCTTCTCTGAATTCTTATATGCATGATTTGATATCTTTTTCTCTTCGAACTATTGGTTTGGTTTGGCCAACTAGATTGGTTTTTCATGCAATGGGAGAGGTGCTTAGCTTTGGGTTCAATCTTGCGGTGTCCTTTCCCAATGACATTAGGGACAGCAAGGCACGTATTGTATTGTTGCCATTGAGGATAAAAAGATGGGGTATTCATCATATTGCTTGACTTAATTCCTCTACATCATGTTGATATGTCTCCAACGTATCTATAATTTTTGATAGTTCCATGGAATTATATTACCCGTTTTGGATGTTTATGGGCTTTACTTTACACTTTTATATCATTTTTGGGACTAACCTACTAACCGGAGGCCCAGCTCGAATTGTTGTTTTTTTTGCCTATTTTAGTGTTTCAAAGAAAAGGGTTATCGAACGGAGTCCAAACGGAATGAAACCTTCGGGAGCGATCTTTTTGGAACAAACGCAACCCAGGCTTGGAGTGGACGTCAAGAAGTGAACGAGGCGGCCAAGAGGGTGCCCGGCACGCCCAGGGGGCTGGGCTCACCCCCCACCCTCGTGGGCCCCTCGTGGCTCCACCGACCTACTTCTTCCTCCTATATATATCCACGTACCCCGAGAACATCCAGGAGCACCACGAAAACCTAATTCCACCGCCGCAACCTTCTGTATCCACTAGAACTCATCTTAGAGCATTCGACGGCGCTCCGCTGGAGGGGGAATCGACCGTGGAGGGCCTCTACATCATCCCAAGGCCTCTCCGATGATTTGTGAGTAGTTTACCACAGACCTTCAGGTCCATAGTTATTAGCTAGATGGCTTCTCTCTCTCTCTCTCTTTGAATCTCAATACAAAGTTCTCCTCGATCTTCTTGGAGATCTATTTGATGTAACTCTTTTTGCGGTGTGTTTGTCGAGATCCGATGAATTGTGGGTTTATGATCAACTTTATCTATGAGAAATATTTGAATCTCCTCTGAATTCTTTTATGTGTGATTGGTTATCTTTGCAAGTCTCTTCGTATTATCAGTTTGGTTTGGCCTACTAGATTGATCTTTCTTCCAATGGGAGAAGTGCTTAGCTTTGGGTTAAATCTTGCGGTGTCCTTTCCCAGTGACAACAGGGGCAGCAAGGCACGTATTGTATTGTTGCCATCGAGGATAAAAAGATGGGGTTTATGTCATATTGCATGAGTTTATCCCTCTACATCATGTCATCTTTCTTAATGCGTTACTCTGTTCTTATGAACTTAATACTCTAGATGCAGGCAGGAGTCGGTCGATGCGTGGAGTAATAGTAGTAGATGCAGAATCGTTTCGATCTACTTCTTGCGGACGTGATGCCTATATACATGATCATGCCTAGATAATCTCATAACTATGCACTTTTCTATCAATTGCTCGACAGTAATTTGTTCACCCACCGTAATACTTATGCTATCTTGAGAGAAGCCACTAGTGAAACCTATGGCCCCCGGGTCTATCTTTTATCATATAAGTTTTTCATCTACTTTTATTTGCATCTTTTACTTTCCAATCTATATCATAAAAATACCAAAAATATTTATCTTATCTTATTATATCTATCAGATCTCACTTTTGCAAGTCTCCGTGAAGGGATTGACAACCCCTTTATCGTGTTGGTTGCGAGGTTCTTGTTTGTTTGTGTAGGTATGTGGGACTTTTGAGGAGCCTCCTATTGGATTGATACCTTGGTTCTCAAAAACTGAGGGAAATACTTACGCTAGTTTGCTGCATCACCCTTTCCTCTTCAAGGGAAAACCAACACAGTGCTCAAGAGGTAGCAAGAAGGATTTCTGGCGCCGTTGCCGGGGAGGTCTTCGCTCAAGTCAAGACATACCAAGTACCCATCACAAACTCATCTCCCTCGCATTACATTATTTTCCATTTGCCTCTCGTTTTCCTCTCCCCCACTCCACCCTTTCCTCTTCAAGGGAAAACCAACGCAGTGCTCAAGAGGTAGCACACGTCATCTTACTTAATGCATTACTCCATTCTTTATGAACTTAATACTCTAGATGCATGTTGGATAGCGGTCGATGTTTTGTTGAGTAATAGTAGTACATGCAGAATCGTTTCGGTCTACTTGACAAAGACGTGATGCCTATATTCATGATCATTGCCTTAGATATCGTCATAACTTTGCGCTTTTCTATCAATTGCTTGGCAGTAATTTGTTCACCCACCGTATTATTTCCTATCTTGAGAGAAGCCTCTAGTGAAACCTATAGCCCCCGGGTCTATTTTCCATCATACAAGTTTCCGATCTACAATATTAGTATCCGATCTATTGTTCTTGCAAGCTTTTACTTTCTGATATATAAACCAAAAATACCAAAAATGTTTACTTTATCGTTTATCTATCTCTATCAGATCTCACTTTTGCAAATAACCGTGAAGAGATTGACAATCCCTTTATCGCGTTGGGTGCAAGTTTGTTTGATTGTTTGTGCAGGTATTCGGTGATTTGTGCGTTGTCTCCTACTGGATTGATACCTTGCTTCTCAAACTGAGGGAAATACTTATCTCTACTTTGCAGCATCACCCTTTCCTCTTCAAGGGAAAAACCAACGCAAGCTCAAGAAGTAACAAGAGAAATATCTGGCGCCGTTGCCGGGGAGATCTATGCCAAGTCAAGACATACCAAGTACCCGTTATAAACTCTCATCTCTTGCATTACTTATTCAACATTCGCCTCTCGTTTTCCTCTCCCCCACTTCCAAGACAATTTTCGAAAAGATTTGCCTTTTCTTCGCCCCTCTTCCGTTCGTCTTCTTCGTTTGCTTTTTGATTGCTCGTGCGTTATATCTCTTGTTTTTCTTTCATGGCTAGTCCACCCATCATTGTTAGCACTCCCGATAATGAAGTCCTCAATTTTAAACAAAGGGAGGGAGAAAATTTAAAATATGCTTGGTATAGAATTTGCAATGCTCAGAATAGATCTACTTGAAAGCAATCTATTGCTGTTCTTCTTCGTAAATACGATGTGGGTGTTACTCCTCGGAATAGATATGTTCTAGATACTATTACCGGGGGAAATTTCTTGGGGAGCCATACTTTTGATTCTTACAATGCCATGATAGATTTGTTAGGCCCACCACCTCTTTTGATCAATGGAACTGTTTTAACCTTGGAACATGTGATGAAAAGGCTTGATATTATCAAGAATAAAATTGCTACCGTTAAGTTGATCAAAAATTTGGATAAAAATATTCATAATCAGATTTCTCAATATGGATCTAGGTAGGAGTTAATTTAAAGAATCTTAAACAAAAGGAACCTATAGTTCATGAAAAGATAGATCAGGATTCTGCTAGAATTGGCAAACTAGAGAACATTATTACCAACTTGGGTTCCGCTTTTCTTCCGTTAAAACTACCCAAAATATTCCTCCTACTAAGACTGCCAAGTTTATTTACGTTCCTAATTATAAGGGTGAATCTTCTAGTAAGGAAAATGAAGATCTTAAAACAATTAGTGTTCACCCTAATTCGATATTATTAAGGAACCGTTTGCAACGAATGAATTTCTTGATTTCTTGCCTAGGAGTTTAATCATTGATAAAACTAAAGAATCTACTAAGGATTATACGTGTGCAATTGAAGGATTGCATGGTCTATTCGTGTTTTTATGCCTAGCTAAGAGCGTTAAAAAATTGTGCTTGTTGGTAGGCAACCCAATTTTATCTTTGTTCTTTGCTTGTTGTCCCTATTTTGCTTTAAATAGTTCATCTAGCCTCTAGTTAGATGTGGTTTTGTGTTTTAATTAGTGTTTGTGCAGAGTAAGACCTTTGAGATGGCTTACGGTGATAGTTGTTTTGATCTTGCTGAGAAACAGAAACTTCTATGCCCAGAAAAATAATTTTCATAATTGACATAAGCGTGATTTTGATCTGATTCTTTCCGCACTGGATTGGTACATAAATTTATAAGGTTTTACTAATTTTTTAGAATTTTTGGAGTTACAGAAGTATTCGAAGTTTTCAGATTCCTACAGACTGTTCTGTTTTTGACAAATTCTGTTTTCTTTGTGTTGTTTACTTATTTTGATGAATCTATGGGTAGTATCGGGGGGTATGAACCGTGGAAAAGTTGGAATACGGTAGATATTACACCAATATAAATAAATAATAAGTTCACAACAGCACCATAAAGTGGTGATTTATTTTCTTATACTAACGGAGCTTATGAGATTTTATGTTGAGTTTTGTGTTGTGAAGTTTCCAAGTTTAGGGTAAGGATTTGATGGACTATGGAATAAGGAGTGGCAAGAGCCTAAGCTTGGGGATTCCCAAGGCACCCCTAGGTAATATTCAAGGAAAACCAAGAGCCTAAGCTTGGGGATTCCCCAGAAGGCATCCCCTCTTTCGTCTTTGTCTATCGGTAACTTTGCTTGAGGCTATATTTTTATTCACCACATGATATGTGTTTTTCTTGGAGCGTCTTGTATGATTTGAGTCTTTGATTTTTAGTTTGCCACAATCATCCTTGTTGTACACACATTTTGACAGGGACACACATGAATCGTGATTTATTAGAATACTCTATGTGCTTCACTTATATCTTTTGAGCTAGGCAATTTTGCTCTAGTGCTTCACTTATATCTTTTTAGAGCACGACACTGGTTTTATTTTATAGAAATTGATGAACTCTCATACTTCACTTATATTATTTTGAGAGTCTTTAAATAGCATGGTAATTTTCTTTGGTTATAAATTTAGTCCTAATATGATAGGCATCCAAGAGGGGTATAATAAAAACTTTCATATAAAGTGCATTGAATACTATGAGAAGTTTGATTCCTTATGATTGTTTTGAGATATGAGGATATTGATATTAGAGTCATGCTAGTGGTGCAATTGTGAATTTGAGAAATACTTGTGTTGAGGTTTGTGATTCCCGTAGCATGCATGTTTGGTGAACCGTTATGTAATGAAGTTGGAGCATGAGGTATTTTTTTGATTGCCATCCTTTGTGTGGAGGTCGAGATCGCGCGATGGTTAACTGCTACCAACCCTTCCCCTAGGAGCATGCGCATAGTGCTTGGTTTCGATGACTAATATATATTTGCAATAAGTATGTGAGTTCTTTTATGACTAATGTTGAGTCGATGGATTATACACACTCTCACTCTTCCACCATCGCTAGCCTCTCTTGTGTCGGGCAACTTTCGCCGGTACCATACACCCACCATATACTTTCCTCAAAACAGCCACCATACCTACCTATTATGGCATTTCCATATCCATTTTGAGATATATTGTCATGTAACTTTCCATCGTTCTGTTTATTATGACACTCTTCATTATTGTCATATTGCTTTGCATGATCATGTAGTTGACATCGTATTTGTCGCAAAGCCACCTTTCATAATTCTTTCATACATGTCACTCTTGATTCATTGCACATCCCGTTACACCGCCGGAGGCATTCATATAGTGTCATATTTTGTTTTAAGTATTGAGTTGTAATTTTTGAGTTGTAAGTAAATAGAAGTGTGATGATCATCATTATTAGAGCATTGTCCCATGTGAGAAAAAAACAGGCCAAAGAAGCCAAACAAAGAAATGAGAGAAAAAGAGAGAAGGGGCAATGTTACTATCCTTTTTCCACACTTGTGCTTCAAAGTAGCACCATGGTATTCATGATAGAGAGTCTCCTATTTTGTCACTTTCATATACTAGTTGGAATTTTTCATTATAGAAGTTGGCTTGTATATTCCAAGGATGGGCTTCCTCAAATCGCCCGAGGTCTTCATGAGCAAGCAAGTTGGATCACACCCACTTAGTTTTTCTTTTTGAGCTTTCATAAACTTGGATCACACCCACTTAGTTTTTCTTTTTGAGCTTTCATAAACTTATAGCTCTAGTGCATCCATTGCATGGCAATCCCTACTCACTCACATTCATATCTATTGATGGGCATCTCCATAGCCCGTTGATATGCCTAGTTGATGTGAGACTATCTCCCTTGTTTTTTCTTCTCCACAACCACCATATTCTATTCCACCTATAGTGCTATGTCCATGGCTCACGCTCATGTATCGTGTGAAAGTTGAAAAAGTTCGAGAATGCTAAAGTATGAAACAATTGCTTGGCCGAAACCGGGGTTTTGCATGATTTGAATAATTTGTGTGATGAAGATGGAGCATAACCAGACTATATGATTTTGTAGGGATAAGCTTTCTTTGGCCATGTTATTTTGAGAAGACATAATTGCCTTGTTAGTATGCTTGAAGTATTACTGTTTTTATGTCAATATTAAATGTTTGTTTTGAATCTTATGGATCTGAACATTCATGCCACAATAAAGAAAATTACATGGATAAATATGTCAGGTAGCATTCCACATAAAAAAAATCTGTTTTTATCATTTACCTGCTCGAGGACGATCAAAAATTAAGCTTGGGGATGCTTGATATGTCCCCAATGTATATATAATTTTTTATTATTCCATGCTATTATATTAACTGTTTTGGATGTTCTATATGCATTAATATGCTATTTTATATTATTTTTGGGACTAACCTATTAACCTAGAGCCTAGTGCTAGTTCCCGTTTTTTCCTTGTTTTTGAGCTTCGTAGAAAAGGAATACCAAATGGAGTCCAAACGGGAAGAAAACTTTGCGATGATTTTTCTTGGACCATAAGACATCCATGAGACTTGGATATGAATTCGGAGGAGCCACGAGGCGTCCACAAGGACGGACGGCGCGCCCCCACCCTTGTGCCCCCCCCCCTCCGTGACCCTCCTGGACTAATTCTCTTGCCTATATATTCCCATATATCGCCAAACCAACAGAGGCATCCACGAAAACACTTTTCCACCACCGCAACCTTCTGTACCCATGAGAACCCTAGTGCCCTTCCGATCATGGAGGGCTTATACATCAACTCTATTGCCCTTCCGATGAAGCTTGAGTAGTTTACCACAGACCTACGGGTCCATAGCTAGTATCTAGATGGCTTCCTCTCTCTCTCTCTCTCTTTGATTCTCAATACCATGTTCTCCTTGATGTTCTTGAAGATCTATTTGATGTAATACTTTTTGTGGTGTGTTTGCCGAGATCCGATGAATTGTGGTTTATGATCAGCTTATCTATGAATATTATTTGAATCTTCTCTGAATTCTTATATGCATGATTTGATATCTTTGTAATTCTCTTTGAACTATCAGTTTGGTTTGGACAACTAGATTGGTTTTTCTTGCAATGGGAGAAGTGCTTATCTTTGGGTTCAATCTTGCGGTGTCCTTTCCCAGTGACAATAGGGGCAGCAAGGCATGTATTGTATTGTTGCCATCGAGGATAAAAAGATGGGGTTTTCATCATATTGCTTGAGTTAATTCATCTACATCATGTCATCTTACTTAATGCATTACTCTGTTCTTTATGAACTTAATACTCTAGATGCATGCTGGATAGCGGTCGATGTGTGGAGTAATAGTAGTAGATGCACAATCGTTTCGGTCTACTTGACACAGACGTGACGCCTATATACATGATCATTGCCTTAGATATCATCATAACTTTGCGCTTTTCTATCAATTGCTCGGCAGTATTTTGTTCACCCACCATATTATTTGCTATCTTGAGAGAAGCCTCTAGTGAAACCTGTGGCCCCCAAGTCTATTTTCCATCATACAAGTTTTTGATCTACTGTTTTTGCAATCTTTTACTTTCCGATCTATAAACCAAAAATACCAAAAATATTTACTTTATCGTTTATCTATCTCTATCAGATCTCACTTTTGCAAATAACCGTGAAGGGATTGACAACCCTTTATCACGTTGGGTGCAAGTTTGTTTGATTGTTTGTGTAGGTATTCGGTGATTTGTGCGTTGTCTCCTACTGGATTGATACCTTGGTTCTCAAACTGAGGGAAATATTTATCTCTACTTTGCTGGATCACCCTTTCCTCTTCAAGGGAAAAACCAATGCTAGTTAAAGAAGTAGCAATATCCAAGGCAACGATCACATATATAGGCATCATGTCCGAGACAAGTAGACCGACTTCCTGCTTGCATCTACTACTATTACTCCACACATCGACCGCTATCCAACATGCATCTAGAGCATTAAGTTCATAAAAACAGAGTAACGCCTTAAGCAAGATGACATGATGTAGACCAACTAAATCCAATCAATATGAATAAACCCCATTGTTTTATCCTTAATGGAAACGATACAAATACGTGTCATGTCCCCTTCTGTTGCTGGGATTGAGCACCACAAAATCGAACCCATCACAAAGCACTTCTCTCATTGCAAGATAAATCAATCTACTTGGCAAAACCGAACGGATAGATCGAAGAGAAATAGAAAGCTATAATAATCATGCATAAAAGAGTTCAGAGAAGACTTAGATAATATTCATGGATAATCTGATCATAAACCCACAATTCATAAGATCCCAACAAATGCACCGCAAAAAAGGATTATATCGAATAGATCTCCTAGAACACCAAGGAGAACATTGTATTGAAGATCAAAGTGAGAGACGAAGACATCTAGATACTAGCTATGGACCCGTTGGTTAGTGGTAAACTACTCACACATCATCAAAGGGGCGGGAAGGTTGATGTAGAAGCCCTCCGTGATCGAATCCGCCTCCGGCAGAGTACTGGAAAAGGCCTCCAGATGGGATCTCGCGAGAAAAAGTGTTTTGGGTGGCATGACACGTCTCCAACGTATCTATAATTTATGAAGTATTCATTCCATGCTTACAACAATTTTATATGGTTTTGGCATGATTTGATTAGAACTAACCTTGACTGACGTTGTTTTCAGAAGAACTACCGTGGTGTCATTTTTTGTGCAGAAATAAAAGTTCTCGGAATGGGCTAAAAATTTACGGTGATTTTTTATGGACCAAAAGAGACCCCAAAAGCACAAGAGCTGGGCCAGGGAGTGGACGAGGAGGCCACAAGCCCTCTAGGCGCACCCTCCACCCAGGGCGCGCCCCTGTGGCTTGTGGGCCCCTCGAGAAACTTCTTGATGTGAGACTGACGCCTAAAATTCTTATAAATACCCAAACCTCCAAAAAGAGCCCTAGATGAGAAGTTCCGCCGCCGTAAGCCTCTGTAGCCACGAAAAACCAATCGGGACCCTGTTCCGGCACCTTGCCGGAGGGGGAATTCATCACCGTGCCGGAGGGGGAGTTCATCATCTCGGCGGTCTCCATGATGAGGAGGGAGTAGTTCACCCTCAGGCTGAGGGTATGTACCAGTAGCTATGTGTTTGATCTCTCTCTCTCTCTCATGTTCTTGATTTGGCACAATCTTGATGTACCGCGAGCTTTGTTAATATAGCTGGATCATGTGGTGTTTCCCCCCTCTCTATCTTGTTGTGATGAATTGATTTTCTACCTTTGAGGTTTCACTATTATCGGAATGAATACTTTTATAGATTGGAGAACACTTGATGTATGTCTTGCGTGGGATACACGTGGTGACAATGGGATGTTCTATTGATTCACTTGATGTATGTATTAGCACTCTACTCGCGGATTCCCGAGGTGACATTGGGGTAATCTATGCATAGGGGTTGATGCACGTTTCAGTCCTACATTCTCAGATAGAAAGTTTGGAGTGATTCTTTGTCGCTCGTTGAGGGATTGCCATATGATTTAGTTATGTTATCATTGTTGAGAGACTTCACACCAGTGAAAGTATGAACCTTAGGCCTTGGTTTCAAGCATTGCAATACTGTTTTTGCTCACTTTTACTACTAGTTACCTTGCTGTTTTTATATTTTCAGATTACAAAAACCTATATCTACTATCCATATTACACTTGTATCACCATCACTTCGCTGAACTAGTGCACCTATACAATTTACCACTGTATTGGATGTGTTGGGGACACAAGAGACTCTTTTTTATTCGGTTGCAGGGTTGTTTGAGAGAGACTGTCTTCATCCTACGCCTCCCACGGATTGATAAACCTTAGATCATCCACTTGAGGGAAAATTGCTCCTGTCCTACAAAACTCTGCGCTTGGAGGCCCAACATGAGTCGACAAGACGAAGGTTGCATAGTAGACATCAAGCTCTTTTCTGGCGCCGTTGCCGGGGAGGTGAGTACTTGAATGTATATCTTTAGATCTTGCAATTTGATCTTTTAGCTTCTTATTTTTATCACTAGTTTGGTTCATAAAAGAAAACTACAAAAAAATGAAATTAAGGTTGCCTCATATTATTCATCTTTATAATGTCTTTCGTGAAAATGATGAAGCAGAAAATTGTGATCTATTGATAGAAGAAGAGTTTGATAAAATGTTTGGCACTAAATCTTTGAATGATAAACATGATTGGAATGTTGATAGTATAAATTCTTTGAATGTCCATGATGCTAATGATATGCAAAGCCATAAGCTTGGGAAGCTATATTTGATGAAGATGATATTTTTTAGTCCCCCAAGTTTTGATGAGCAAATTTATTTTAATGACAGCATGCCCCCTATTTAAGATGACTATATTGATGAAAGTGGGTTTGGAAGAGTGTGAACTTTAGGAAGTAATGATCCCACTATTTTGGAGGGTGTTGAATCTTATTGCAATAATTATGAAAGTGGATTTGGAGAGGTCATGACTTTATTTAGTCATGAATCCACTATTTTGTAAGAGGTTTCAATTGACTATGAGAACAAATTTGTATCTATGATCATTATTGTGATGACATGTATGCTATAATAATGATAACCATGAACCTAGTCATCATGATTTACTTTTTCAATTGGATTATCCCAATCAAGTATCTCATGATAGTTAATTTTGTTGAGTTTGCTCCCACTATTATGGATGAGAAGAAAATTGATCATATGTAGAGTAGTAAAATTTCTATTCTTATGAATCATGAAAAGAATGTTGTATGTGATAGTTATATTGTTGAATTCCTTCATGATTCTGCTGAAAGTTATCATGAGAGAGGAATATATGCTTCTACGTATCTTAATAATACCAAGTTTCCTCTCTATGTGTTGAAAATCTTGAAGTTATGCTTGTTTTGCCTTCCTATGCTAGTTGATTCTTGTTCCCATAAATTGTTTGCTCACAAAATCGATATGCATAGGAAGTGGGTTAGATTTAAATGTTCTAGTCATATGCTTCATGATGCTCCCATTATGTTTCAATTCTTATCTTCTATGTGAGCATCATTGAAATCATCAATCTTAGCTAAACGACATTAAAGAAAAACACTAGTTGGGAGACAACCCGACACTTATACTTACTATTTTTATGTCAATATTGAACTTTTGTTTTGAATCTTATGGATATGAATATTCATGCCACAATAAGAAAGATTACTTGATCATGAGAAGTTTTATGAGATGAGCTACTGTTTATGATATATAATGATGCTAGAAAAATTGTTTGGAATTATCATTGATCAAACTTATGCACTATGCTAGGATTCACACTTCATAAATTATTTCTTTTATCATTTACCTACTCGAGGATGAGCAGGAATTAAGCTTGGGGATGCTGAAAGTCTCCAACGTATCTATAATTTATGAAGTATTCATGCCATGTTTACAACAATTTTATATGGTTTTGGCATGATTTGATTACAACTAACCCGGACTGACACTGTAATGACCCACAAGTATAGGGGATCTATCGTAGTCCTTTCGATAAGTAAGAGTGTCGAACCCAGTGAGGAGCAGAAGGAAATGAGAAAGCGGTTTTCAGCAAGGTATTATTTGCAAGCACTAAAATTATCGGTAACAGATAGTTGTGTGATAAGATAATTCGTAACGGGCAACAAGTAACTAGTGCAACTAAGGTGCAGCAAGGTGGCCCAGTCCTTTTTGTATCAAAGGACAAGCCTGGACGGACTCTTATATAAAGCAAAGTGCTCCCGAGGACACATGGGAATTATTGTCGAGTTAGTTTTCATCATGCTCATATGATTCGTGTTTGTTACTTTGATAATTTGATATGTGGGTGGACCGGTGCTCGGGTGCTGCCTGTCGGTGTACTAAAGTAGGGGAACCTTAGTATCCCGAACTTGTGCACGGGCAGTCGCAGCGCCCCGCGGCAAGGCTTGCCGGGTGCCCGCCAAGGTCCTCCGTGGTTTCTTTGGAGCCATTCAAGAACAAAGTGTTCAAGCTGAGAAGACAAGGCCCCGGCAAGAGAAGCTTGCCGGGAAGGATAAGGCCCCGGCAAGAGGAGCTTGCCGGGAAGGCCAACCAAGGCGTTTCAAGGAACTTGTCGCGACGCACCGCGCGTCCCGGCAAGGCCCGGTGAGCGACAAGCTTCCGCACGCGACAAGACAACGGCCGCGACAAGACGCTTGCCGCGGCAGGATGCCACTCCGTACCTACGCTCCAGCACATCCGTCAACGTGTCGCCCTGGGACCATTCCAGGCACGCGTGGCGAGAGGCTGTGCAGCCAAGCGGTGCGAGGTGGCAAGCGGAGATGACAAGATTGCCATCGTGGCAAGCAGTGGCGCCCCTAACGGTCACTTTTACGCCTTTGTTTAGGCGACACAGACGGGCATTTAATGCCTTTGTCCCCTGCCGTCAGGGTTAGGTATGATACACTGTGCAAGTAGGTATACCTACCGCAGTTCTTTTACACTTTTACCCTTGCATGCGTTGCCACCTGTCGGTGACCCCTTGAGCATATAAAAGGAGGCCCATGCGCAACGTAGAGGGGGTTCGAAACCAGAAAACACTCACGCTCGGTCTTGTAGCTCTCAAACGCTCCCGAGCAAGAACACAATATACTCCGACAAGCAGCAGTAGGAGTATTATCTCTCTGGAGAGCTCCGAAGCTGTGTAAAATCGCTCGTGTGCTTCGCCTCGATCCGCTCTTCGTGCGATCTCCGCCCCCCGCCGGACCGAAAAGGGGCCCTGCCCCATAGGTGTTCGTTCCCACGACATCTTTGGCGGTCGAGGTTGTGTGAACCCGATCCGGCGTTCACGCGAGCCAGATCTTCATCTTCTTCATCATCTTCATCGATATGCCACCGAAGAAGAAGGCTTCGGAAGTGGCTGCTCCGTCCACGTCGATCCCACCGCCACCGGAGCAAACGGGTGGTGGGGTAGACGTTGGCGGAGGAACGGGCGTCGACGAGGGAGCTCACGCAGCCGCCAGGTCCAAGGACAAGGCTGCGCAAACCTCGGCGTCCGTACATGCACCGCGCCCATCTCAGGAGGTGCGGGGCCAACAGCGTCATGGTACTCGCGGTACCATACGCTCGTTGGACCAAAATCGAGCTGGTGGATCTCAGGGTGCTCAAGATCAGCATGCACGCCAACCTGCTGGCATGAGCAAGACATGGTCGCCTGGACGGGATCCTTCTCCTTCTAACATAGTTAGAAGTCCGAGCATATCCCGCTCCTCGCACCGTTCACCACCGCCACCGAAGACTCCAGAAGAAGCGTTGGCACGAGCCCAACTGCTCCTGGATTACCGTCCAACGGCAGACAAGATCGACGATTGGAGGGCCACCATTCAGAGTCTCATTGGCTTCGCCAATAGCGACACTCCACGACAGCCGAATGCGTCGCAGCCGCGGCAAGATTGCCGGACGCAAGCCGATGGCGACAAGACCGGTGGGGGTGCAACCACCGTGCACTCCCCACCCCGAAGGACAAGATCGCCGACTCGCCGGGTCAACCTTGACACTGACTCCACAGCGTCATCAGATCCACGAGCTCGTCGCGATCAGCACCAAGTTCTTCAAGAACGACAACAAGAAGACGCTCGTACTCGTATCGAGCGTCGAAGAGAAGCGCGGCGCTAGTCAGGCCAGCGCTCTGGGCCCACTGTCGATATGCATGCGCCCGAAGAACGAGCGACTTGCCGTCTGTGATAGGTTGCCTGTGTTCACTCGTGAGCTGCGGCAAGTCGAGTGGCCCAGTACCAAGAACTTCAAGCCAGATGTACCAGAGAAGTATGATGGCAGGTTGCATCCGTCGGAGTTCCTCAACATCTACACCATCGCAGTGCAAGCTGCCGGGGGGCGCGACGACAAGATCCTTGCCAACTACTTCCCACTGGTGCTCAAGCCCAATGTCAGATCCTGGCTCATGCACTTGCCGGACAATTCCATATCCTCATGGGCGGATCTGTGACATCAGTTTGTCGGTGCCTTTACAGGCGGCCACAAGCCTCACGGCCAGGAGAGCGATCTGCATCTGCTCGCCCAGAAGGAAGGAGAGCCCCTGCGCAAGTACATTCAGAGATTCAGCCAAGTGCAGCGCAACATCCCAGATGTCCACCCTGCCGCGCGGTCATCGGTCGTTCCATCGAGCGTGCGTAACGCAGGATGCGGAGGAGATGGCGATGTGCAAGATTAGAGACGTCGATGAGCTATCGCCCGGCCGACAAGTGTGCCGCTACGAGGAGGAGAAACTCCCGGAGAGAATGCAGGAGCAGGAGGATCTGACAGTGATGATGCTGCCCTGGCAAAGAAAAACCGGCGACGGAACAACAGGAGAAGGAAAGGGAAAGATGTGCTAGCTGTTGAGCAGTCCGGCAACGGAGGTGCCGCCAAGGAAGCCGAACCTGTGGCGGCCGCCGACAAGCAGGGCGGCTCCGACAAGCAGTATTGCAAGATTCACCGCACCAAGGGCCATGATCTCCAGAGTTGCAAGAAGGTTGAGCAGCTTGTCGAGCAGCAGAAAGCTGAGTACAAGCAACGCGACAAGGAGAAGGCCCAGGAAGGTACTGGAGGATCCGGCAAGAAGCGCCCCGTCCGGGGAGGATGCCGCGGCAAGGCCAAGCAGCGGCAAGGAGACAGACCTCCCCGTGGCCGCGACAAGGACGAAGATGAAGACGACGATGAAGAGATGGATGAAGATGAGGCCGACGAGCAGGAGTTTCAGAAAGCCACAGAGGTTCTGTGCGTTAACGGCGGTGCTTCTCTGCATACCTCGCACCGTCAGCTCAAACAGTGGGTGCGGGAGGTTAATGCAGCAGAACCACTAGTTGAGTCACACAAGCCTCTGAAGTGGTCCAGCACGCCTATCGTCTTTGATGTTGACGACCACCCTGATCGCGTAACTGCGGTCGGGTGCTTGCCGATGTTGGTCTCACCAACCATCCGCAACCTCAAGGTCACCAAGATGCTAGTTGACGGCGGGGCCGACTTGAACCTGATCTCCTCCGTGGTACTCCAGAAGCTTCAGATCCCTGACAGCGAGCTCGAAGAGACCGGCACATTCCAAGGAATCAACCCGGGAAGGAGCAAGCCGAAGGGAAAGATCACGTTGCCGGTAACATTTGGCAGCGAATTGAATTTCAGGACTGAGAGGGTCACTTTTGACGTCGCTGATTTCCCATTACCCTACAATGGGATACTCGGCCGTCCAGCACTCGCCAAGTTCATGGCAGCCTCTCACTATGCCTACAACGTGCTCAAGATGCCAGGTCCGATAAGTGTCATCTCTGTCCCTGGCGACAAGAAGGATGCTCTTATCTGTACCAACAAGATCTACCGGGAAGCAGCAGCCGCAGCGGATCGCAACCCACTTGCCACTGAAGCTCCCGGGGGGGAGAAGAAGACCAAGTCCGGCAAGACCTCTGATGCCCACTCCGGCAAGCGCACCTCTTCGGAGTGCTGCGCTACCGTCGAGGACGCACCATCGAGCTCCACCGGCAAGTGTAAGAAGGCGAAGGCAGCTCCGCCAGAGACCAAGAAGGTGTCCGCCAAGGAGGACGGCACTGGTGGTACCTTCACCATCAGTGCCACGCTCGATCCTAAATAGGAAGCGCTTTTCGTTGCTTTCTGCGGGCGAACGTCGGCGTGTTTGCATGGCAACCGTCGACATCCCGGTGTTCCTGTGAAAGTAATTGAGCACCATCTTGCCGTCTGTCCTCACGCTTGCGCCCGTCAAGCGTAAAGTCGGGAAGCAAGCGGTGGGCGCCAAGAATTCATTGCGAAGAGATCAAGAAGTTGGAAGCAGCGGGCCTTGTCGGGAGTGCTCCATCCTCGTGGTTGGCCAACCACAGTAGTCGTCGCGCAAGGCAAGCGGAAATGGCGGCTTTGTATTGACTTTACTGATGTTAATAAAGCTTGTCCCAAAGACCCATTTACCTTGCCGCGCATTGACCAGATTGTTGACTCCACAGCCGGATGTGATTTGCTTTCATTTCTTGATGCATATTCAGGATACCATCAGATCTTCATGGCAGAAGAGGATGAAGAGAAGACCGCATTCATCACTCCATGTGGCACATACTGTTTTGTACGGATGCCTTTTGGATTAAAGAATGCTGGTTCAACATTTGCAAGAGTAGTCAGTCACGCTTTTGAGCCACTGTTGCACAGAAATGTGGAAGCCTACATGGATGACATAGTGGTCAAGAGCAAGGACAAGGCAACTCTGATTCAAGATTTGGATGAGACCTTTATAAATCGGCGCAAGATCAACCTCAAGCTTAACCCTGAGAAGTGCGTGTTTGGAGTCCCCTCCGGCAAGCTTCTCGGGTTCTTCGTGTCTCAGCGGGGAACTGAAGCCAATCCCGACAAGATCAAGGCCATTGAGCAGATTGAAGCACCAAAGCGTGTGAAGGATGTACGAAGGCTTGCCGGCTGCGTAGCTGCTCTCAACAGGTTTATTTCTAAGTCTGCTGAGCGCGCCCTGCCATTTTTCAAAATATTGAAAAAGGCAGGTCCAATGAAATGGACTCCAGAAGCGGAGGCTGCGCTGCAAGACTTAAAGAAATACCTGTCCTCCGCTCCAATACTTGTCGCACCTAGGCCACAAGAGAAGTTGCTTCTATATCTAGCGGCAACCAATCAAGTGGTTAGTGCTGCGTTAGTAGCAGAGAGGGAGGTGGATGATGAGCCAGCAACCACGGCAAGTGCGTCCAGCGACAAGCAGGGGGCTTCCCCGACAAGCTCTGGTCCCGACAAGGACGGATCTGTGCAGACACAGGAGGTGCAAAAGAAAATGGTGTAGCGCCCAGTTTACTTTGTCAGTTCCCTTCTGCAGGGGGCTGGGTCAAGGTACTCTGGTGTGCAGAAATTGCTTTTCGGCCTTCTCATGGCCTCGAGAAAGCTGTGCCATTACTTCCAAGCACATGAGATCACAGTTGTCACTTGCTTTCCGCTGAAGAGAATCTGCGAGAATCCGAAGCAGCAGCGGGATTGTCGAGTGGGCCTTTGGGCTATCAAGCTTTGGCCTCAAGTTCGAGAGCACTTCAACTATCCAAAGCGGAGCCTTGGCAGAATTCATAGCAGAGTGGACGCCAACACCAGATGAAGAAATTCCAGAAACGAGCATCCCCGTCAAGGAAGCGAACAAAGAGTGGCTCATGTACTTTGATGGTGCCTTTTCGCTGCAAGGCGCTAGTGCGGGCGTGCTGCTTATCGCACCCACCGGAGAGCACCTCAAGTACGTAGTCCAGATGCACTTTCCCAAGGAGCAAGCAACAAACAATACTGCAGAGTATGAAGGTTTGCTTGCCGGCCTCTGAATCGTAGTAGACCTTGGGATCAAGAAGCTTATTGTCAGGGGTGACTCGCAGCTTGTCGTCCGCCAAGTGAACAAGGATTATCAGAGTCCGTTGATGGAAGCCTACGTTGACGAAGTGAGAAAGTTAGAAGAGCACTTTGACGGCCTACAGATGGAACATGTTCCAAGAGTTCAGAATGACATTGCTGATGGCCTGTCAAAGTGCGCTGCACTAAAGTTACCTGTGGAACCAGGAATCTTTGTGCTCAAACTAACTCAACCAACAGTGATACCATCAACTAGACAGAGCAAAAAGAGGAAGTTGATTTCTGGTGACTACTTTCCGGCACAGCTCCCCGAAGCCACCGCCAAGAAGGTCCCCAAGACCAATACCAAGAGCGCTGAGGAGCAGTCTGCTCCGGCAAACCTTAGGGTTTGTTCCGTCGAAGCAGACGCTCCTGACAAGTTTTGCTCCGGCAAGCCTGCCGGGGAACATCAAGCTCCAGCAGAACCGCAAGTTCTTGCCGTAGAACCGGATGTTCCCGCAGCAGCATATGTGCCTTTAGCCCTTGTTGTCGAGCCGCAAGCTCCAGCATGGGCGCAGCAGATTGTCCGTTTCCTTCAGACAGGAGAACTCCCCGAAGAGCAAGAAGAAGCAGAAAGAGTAGCCCGGCAATCAAGTATGTACCAGTTTGTCGACGACACACTGTACAGAAGAAGATTCAACGGTGTGAAATTGAAGTGCATTCACCGGGAAGATGTACAAAAGCTATTGGCAGAGATACATGGAGGCATATGTGGTCACCACATTGGCGTGAGAGCACTTGCCGGCAAAGCATTCCGGCAAGGTTTCTTTTGGCCGACAGCCCTCCAGGATGCAACTGCACAAGTAACCAAGTGTGAAGCATGCCAGTTCCATTCCAAGCAGATACACCAGCCAGCTCAAGCTCTCGGACGATCCCTTTGTCCTGGCCATTTTTGATGCAGGGGCTCGACATCCTCGGCCCCTTTCCCGAGCTGTCGGGGCTTTGAATACTTATGCGTTGCAATCGACAAGTTCACAAAGTGGCGGAAGTGGAAGCGATGAGGAAGGTGACAAAGACACGATCGGCGATCAAGTTCTTGAGTTGATTGTTTGCCGTTTCGGGGTCCCTAACAGGATCATCACCGACAACGTCATGCAATTCACGAGCCGCACCTTCATGCAGTACGTTCAAGATCTTGGCGCCAAGGTCTGCTTTGCTTCTGTTGCTCACCCGAGAAGCAACGGTCAAGCGGAGAGGGCAAATGCTGAAGTACTGCGCGGGCTCAAGACCAGAACTTTCGACAGGCTGCACAAGTGCGGAAAGAACTGGATCGAGGAGCTGCCGGTGGTTCTTTGGTCGATCAGGATGACGCCAAATTGAGCCACTGGCCAAACACCTTTCGCTCTAGTCTACGGAGCGGAGGCAGTTCTCCCCACGGAACTCATATATGGATCACCTCGAGTACTCGCTTATGATGAGCTTGAGCAAGAGCAGCTGCGACAAGATGACGCGCTGCTCCTTGATGAGGATCGTCTTCAGGCTGCTGTTCGAGGAAGACGACCTTGTTCTTCGGCGTGTTCAATCCGCTAAGAATTCCAACAAGTTGACGCCGAAGTGGGAAGGCCCTTATCGGGTGAAACGAGTCACTAGGCCTGGCGTTGTCCGCCTTGAGACCGAAGATGGTTTTCCGGTGAGCAACTCCTGGAACATTGAGCATCTTCGTAAGTTTTACCCATAAGGCGCGGTTACCGGAACCTGTTCCGGCAACCACCTTTTGTACAAGCCTTGCCGCTGTTGCATGTAACCCTTTGTACAAAGCCGGGCGCAGACCCCGTGCATAAATAAAGCTCATGTGCTACGCACATCTTGTCGATTTTGTGCTTTCTATTTTTTGCATGTATTATCTGACACCTTGTGCAGCACATAAGCCCGGTAAGCAATAACGAGCCAAAAGGGTCCATATCTTTATTTTCTCTTCTTTCTTTTTCTCAAGGAAAGGAAAGGTTCCTCGCCCACAAGTTCACCAGGGGGAAAGGAGAAGATAATGGGTGTGGACCAGGCGCCGTTCAAGAAAGTTTCGCCTTGCCGGGACACAAACGACAGAAAAGCTAAGTTGCCAAAGTTTGAGCAATCAGTTTTAAAATTTTTAAGTTATCTTCCTCGAACGACCGTGCTTTGTACGGAAAACCTGTGTGCGGAGGAACCAACTCGTAGCTAGTTGCGCCCTTACTTTGTTTCGAGTCCGCTCAACAATGTAAGTGTGCTGCAACTAGTTGCGACAAGGTTTCTTGTCGGTAGCGGCGCCGCCAGCAGGCTGCTCACGTTCCACACTCAGCGCTCGCGGCAAAGGTGCCTGCGCCGACAAGTACCCTAAAAGCGTAGGGTAAAAACATACAAAGGAAGGAATCAAGTAGAGGAAATAACATAGCGATCGATACCCAAAACAAAAGTTATATTACAAAGATAACTTGCCGCAGCTCTAATAGATTGTTCTCGTAACATGTCTAACAGCAGCAAGAAAAGGAGAAAACAGGCGGCTTAATCTACGCGGCTGTCAGGACCCCGACTCAATGTTATATCGATCTAGCCTGTAACACCTCATATCACTTTGCGGCCTCACGCACGGTATTCCCACAGGTGTCGCCTTACCTTTGCCCGGGACCGTTTACGCCTTTTGGCACACGTATATGATAGTGTCGCTAGCATCCATATGATAAGGAGCCCGGGCTGACATGACTAGTCGTAAACCCAAAGTGGCGCAGACTTACAGGGACAGGCATCCATGACCCATCATCGAACGTGTCGGTCATCAGCGAGTGAGTTCCGAGCTGTAGCACTAGGCTAGCAGGACACCGGTAAACCGGGCTGTAGCGGGCTAACAGGACTCCGGTACTCAACGAGTGACATTTCCCCGAAGGGACAGACACAGGAACGAAGAAGGACACATGCCGGCCAGCCTAAGTGTTCGGAGCGGTAGCAAGCTACCATGGCTCGGTGGAAACACTAGGAGACATTTCCGTAGAGAGGCTACTAAAGATAAACAACTAGATAGTCAGATCCCACACATACCAAGCATTTCAATAACATACACACAATATGCTCGATATGTGCAAATATAACATGGCATCACAACATGACTCTACGACTCAAGTATTTATTCATTAGGCTCCGAGGAGTGAGATATTACAAACAGGGGTCTCATGACCCAACATTCAGAGCATACAAATCAAAACACAAGCGGAAGCTTAACATGTCTGAGTATAGACATCTATAAATGAAAAAGGCTTAGAAGCCTGACTATCTACTAGATCCCGCCGAAGTCCACGTGGAATTACTAGCGAGACTGAAGTCTCTCTGCAAAAACATAAAATAAGCAAACGTGAGTACAAATGTACCCAGCAAGACTTACATCAGAACTAAATACATATGCATCATTATCAACAAAGGGGATGGTGGGGTTTAACTGCAGCAAGCCAGCTTTGACTCGGTGGCTATCCTAAACTACATTTGCAAGTAACTCTTTTGAGGTGGCGCTGCGAGTCCACATATTCACCATATCAATACACCACTATGGATCCGCTCCGTCTCCCTACGAGAACGCCATCCATAGCACTCACGCTTATCTTGCGCATTTTAGAGTATCCACTTTCACTTGTCTATGAACTGTTATAGGCAACCCAGAGGTCCTTTACCGCGGACACGGCTATTCGAATAGATCATATTGACCCTGCAGGGGTGTACTTCTTCATACACGCTCTCACCACTTACCGCCGTTTACACGACATGTACTCGGCAACCTTCAAGCGGAAGCCCAACGTGGGTGTCGGCCACGACCTACCTAGACACCTAAGTCTCTAGTCCAGGTTTATCGCCTATTTGGGTTCCATCTATGAGGAGTTCGGCGAAGTTTTGTTCACAGCCCCAAGCGATGTGAGCAGGGTTCCCGAGATACCAAGCGGGCATCCGGTACACCGTGCCACGTACCTACCGCATCACAGCCCACCCCTACGGTCAGCGCTGTCCACGGCCTCCAATGAGCTACAAACACGAAACTACTTGCAACTCACAGACGAAAGACTATGGTGAATAAGAAGCCGAGAGGGTCCATTGGTTTGGGCCCAATGCATGGTAGTAGCTGAATCATGGATCACAAACACGAACTCAGTTCCTAAGGGCGGCTTCAATGAGACAACCCACCATGTACTCCTACATGGACTCTCACCGATACCTTTACCAAATCGTGTTCACACACTTAGCTCACACACAATAGGACATGTTCACACACCTCGATTCATCCTCGATGAATCGAGACCGACTCAACTCTAACCAATGGCGGGCATGACAAACAAGCATGTATGAGTAGGCACAACAGGCTCAAACAACTCCTACTCATGCTAGTGGGTTTCATCTATTCTTGTGGAATGACAGGTCATGCAAAGGATAAAGGGGTTCAGCTACAGACAAGTAACAAATGATTCGTTGTTGTCGAATGCAGTAAAAGAGAGCAGGAGTGAGAGAGTGGGATTATATCGGAATGAACAAGGGGGTTTTGCTTGCCTGGCACTTCTGAAGATAATATAGTTCTTCATCGGTGTCATCGAACTCATCGTCGAAACATCGTCTCACCGAGAGGGGATGATCTGAAACAACAGAGAAGAAATACAATCAATGCAATGCACATTATGATGCATGCTCATGACATGGCAATATGCATGTGTTTTGGCTAATGCAAGCTAGAACAGATTGAAATGAATCCATTTGAACCAAAGATTCAAATGCAAACCCATTATATGAAGTCATAAAGGTGCATTAACTTGTTTCATCTAAACAGCAGGGCTAAGTTGCTCTAACATGCATGAAACCAGTGCAGATGGATAGATTGGATTTTTCTGATCATTTTTCATATATAACTTGTTTGATTTGGAGCTACGGTTGAATTTATATGAATTTTGGAAGTTTGAACTAAATTCTGAAATTTATAAACCATTCGGATTTATTTTAATTCGAGAAAAGGATTCTCGCGTCGACATGATGTCATCTTGACCTCAGCAAGTCAACAGCGCCGCCAGGTCAAACTGACGATGGGGCCCACTGGTCGATGATGAGGGCTGGTTAGTGACGCTGACATGTGGGCCTAGTGAACAGCCACGTCAGCTTGGTCAAAGCTGACGTGTGGGCCCACAGAGGTTAACTAAAACTAAACAGAAATTAAGCTATGTTTAGTTAGACAGTGGGGCCCAGCTGTCAGTGTGTGTTAGGGCTAGCTGGAGGTGATTAGTGCCTCATTAAGCGGCCACGTCAGCTCGCCGGAGTTTGGCCGTGGCGACCTCGAACACAAGGCGAAGCTTCGCGGAAAACCGCTCTGAGGCTCGGTTTTGTGCGTGGTTTGCGTCTACGGGTAGCTGAAGGTGCACCGCATCCAAGCTGGGCAAGCGACAGCGGCTGGGGTGGCCTATAGTCGCCGGAGACAAGCTCGCGGCGACGGCCGGAGTTCGCAAGCTTCGGGTTCGGCGTTAAAGTCGCGGAAGGTTAGCGAATGGGTGCGCTCGGCTCCTAGGGCGTCTTGAGCACGAAGCGATGCTTTCGGCGCAAGCTGCGATGGATCAACGACGACGGCAACATGGCGGCGGCAGGGGAAGCTTCGACCACGGCGATTCTGGTGCTGGAGGTCGCAAACGCAGCGAAGATAACGAGGGGAAAGGGCGGGAGCTCACGGCGGTCACGTAGATAAACTCAGCGGGCTCGGGGCGTCCAACGTCGGGCGAATCGGCGACGGCGATCACGGATAGGGGCGAGGAAGATGGCGGCGATGGCGGCTACAGGGGCCTCGCGTTAGCTTTCTTCGATGGAGAGACTTAGTGAGAGGTGGTGGAGGTCTGGGGTGATCGGGAGGCAAGGCATCGGCGGTGGTAGCGGCAACGAAGCGGCGGCGAGGGTGGCGCTTCGGGTTCAAGCGAGAGAGAGGAGCGAGGGGAGGAGGTCTCGGGGAAGAGTGAGAGGGTCGGAGGGTGTGTGTCGGCGTCCAGGCGTCGAGCAGCGTCGGGGAGGCGGCGGAAGGAGGAGGTGGCGAGGCAGCGTGGCAGCGAGGGGCACATGCCCGGCCCTCATACATCCCAAGGAAAGGGACGACTGGTAAGTCTCTTCTTCTTCTATTTATATTTCTGTTTTGTTTTCTTTGTTTATTTCTTTGCCACTGTTTTGAATTCAGAAAAATTCAAACAATGCCAAAAACTCCTCTGAATATTTTTATTTTGCTAGATGGACTATTCCAAAAGCTCATAAAATATTTCAGGGGTATTTGAAGTTATATTCTAATTATAAGAATATAATTCAAATTCAAATTCCCAAAATTAAGTCCATAAAAATGTTCAATATTTTTGGTTGGGACCAGAACCCTTGCCAAAATATCAAACATTTAATAAGGGCATTTTGGAAACAATGAATGAGATTTTAGGGTTTTTGCCCTTCTTTTATTTAATTTTTGAGGCTTCCAAAATTCCTCAGTTCAACTTTCAGAGAATTAACATGATGCAAACAAGATGCAAACACTAGGCAGCACTAGAAGCAAGGGATGTGACAACTCACCACCACTAAACAAGAATCTCGTCCCGAGATTCAAGACGTGAGGTAAGAAGACAAGGGGGACTCTAAGTATCACAAACTTCATGATCCAACTGCCTTCTCGAGGTTGTTGATTTGTTGACTCAAATTGATCTTGACGTCTTTGCTTTTGAGATCTTCATCCAACACGAGGACAGAAACACTCTACAAGGATGGATCATTTTAGTGATCACAAGATCAACTCACGGGATGAGATGTTGAGCATCTCTTGAGCTGAGAGGTAAAACACACATCATGAAGGACGGAGGAAACAATTTGATGAGGTTTCAAAGTAGCGTAGGAATATATGCCATGACTTCAGAACGGGGCACCTTGGAGGAGGTGGCTCGTAGATCTATCCCCTTAAGTGGCAAAAAGAATTACCCTTGATCCGGAGATCATCGAAACTCTTTATACCAGCCTAAGGCAATTCTCGAGCGTTCGTTAGGAGGGGGTCGGTAGAATGGCATGCCCGGATTAGAATGGATGATGTGGATTACCTTGTTGTAAACAACACAAGGGATGATTTTAGTAACTAGGGAGAAGCTCAACAGTAGAGAGTGAATCCACTGTTGGATTGGTTATAGCATAACCAAGGAAACTGAGAGCAATCCCAGTTAGTGTCTGTAACGCCCTCGATGCGGCTATATCTCCCACGTGTCGAAGCACGACTTAGAGGCATAACCGCATTGAAAGCAATGTCGCAAGTGAGGTAATCTTCGCACAATCCATGTAATACATAAGGGAAAAGGTACATAGTTGGCTTACAGTCGCCACTTCACACAATTACATGAATAAAGCATTACATCATCCAGATACAAACAAGGTCCGACTACGGAACCAAAATAAAAGAAGAATACCCCACAAGCAACACAGATCCCCGATCGCCCCAACTGGGCTCCACTACTAATCGTCCGGAAAGGAAACATAGTATCGACCAAGGGCCTCATCATATTCCCACTTCAGCTCAGTTGTGCCATCAGCGCTGGCATCACCGGTACTGCATCTGTTTTGGTAGAATCATGAGCCACGGGGACTCAACAATCTCACACCAGCGAGATCAAGACTATTTAAGCTTAAGGGAAGGCTGGTGTCAAAAGGTGGAGCTGCTGCAAGCGACTAGCATATATGGTGGCTACATCGCAAAAGAGAGCGAGAAGAGAAGCAAAGCACGGTCGTGAAACTAGTAGCGATCAAGAAGTGATCCTAAACAACCTGCATCAAACATAACTCCAACACCGTGTTCACTTCCCGGACTCCGCCGAGAAGAGACCATCACGGTTACATACACGGTTGATGTATTTTAATTAAGGTCAACTTCGGTTTTCTACAACGGACATTAACAAATTCCCATCGCCTCATAACCGCGGGCACGGCTTTGAAAGATAATACCTGCGGGGTGTCCCAACAAGCCCATAACAAGCTCTCGCGATCAGCGAAGGAATAAACCTTCACCCAAGACACTCCGATTAGACTCGGTATCCGGTACATCAAGACATTTCGACAATGGTAAAACTAAACCAGCAAGACCTCCCATTTGTGCCGACAAATCCCGATAGGAGCTGCACAGATCTCGTTCTCGTGGCACACCGGATGAGACATCCTCTGAGTAAAACCAGACCTCGAGTTTCCCCAAGGGGCCCTTGATCTACTCGATTCGGACCAACACTCGAAGGAGCACCGGCCGGGGGCTAAAATAAAGATGACCCTCGGGCTCGCGAAAACCCAAGGGAAAAAAAGGTATAGGTGGAAAATGGTAAAACCAAGGTTGGGCCTTCTTTGGAGGAGTTTTATTCAAAGCGAACTGTCAAGGGGTCCCATAAATCACCCGACCGCGTAAGGAACGCAAAATCAAGGAACATAACACCGGCATGACGGAAACTAGGGTGGCAAGGGTGGAACAAAACACCAGGCAAAAGGCTGAGCCTTCCACCCTTTACCAAGTATATAGATGCATTAATTAAAACAATAGATATTGTGATATCCCAAAATATCCGTGTTCCAACAAGGAACAAACTTCATCTTCACCTGCAACTAGCAACGCTATAAGAGGGGCTGAGCAAAGCGGTAACATAGCCAATCAACGGTTTGCTAGGACATGGATGGTTAGAGGTTGACATGGCAATATGGGTGACAAGATATAGCAAGTGGTAGGTATCGCAGCATAGGCATAGCAAAAGAGCGAGCATCTAGCAAGCAAAGATAGAAGTGATTTCGAAGGTATGGTCATCTTGCCTGTAAGGTTCTCAGAGTTGTCGAAGGCTTGATCTTCGTAGGCATTCTCAACAGGCTCCTCGTTCACGTACTCGTCTCCCGGCTCTACCCAAAGCAAGAACACAAGCAACGGAACCACAATCAAACAAGGAACAATGCACAAGCAATATGATGCAAAACATGACATGCGATGCGAGATGTGATATGCAATGCATATGTATGCTCCGGAAGGAAAATGATGAACCGGGCATCAACTTGGCAAACCAAGTATGCCGCTGGAAAGATGGAGTGATTTCGGTTGAAATCGATATAAAGATCACCGGAATCGGATGCACGGTTTGCAAATGACAAGCAAAACAAGAATGACGCAAATCTGCGTTTAACAGCCCGATGCTACTTAGCACGCAACACGAAACTATGCTACAGCACCCCAACATAAAAACAAAGCATATGGAAGCGAACTACAGGAGATGCTTAACAAAAGAGGAACACTGAGCTACGGCTAAATAACATCATAACATGTTCAAACAAGCATGGTGAAAGTGCTCAAAATATCAGGTTCACAGACTTAGTGAAAATACTAACATACCAGGAATTAACATCAGGAAGGCATGTTTAGAGCAAGCAAACAACATGCTACAGGAACTTATAATAGCAAAGCAAGGCATGACATGATTCTACTCAAAGCATATTTCAATAGTCCCTTACTGACCATAGGCCAAAAAGGACTCTAAGAAATGATGGCACCCATGTAAACATTGCAAGTTTTATTACAGATTTCAGACTTAGTGAAATATCAGGACATGGCAAAAACAGATTCAACATGGCATGTTCGTGAGCTCGATGCACTCACTACAGAGCATCTCATGATAAACTAAGGATACACCCATCAAGAAGACATGGCATAGGAGCTATACATGGCAAGAACAACATCATAGCATACACGGATCAACTACAACGACCTCGTGAAAATTGAATCTCATGCAAACAGTCTGCCAGGAAACATTTTCAAGCAAAAGTAGAGCACGAAAATGACATGCTAGACTACTCCATAAATGCCAAAAAAGACATGGATGGATAGAACACATCCATATATTCAAAACACCCTTACTGATCATGCTCAAAAAGGGCATAGATCTCTCTGTAACAACATGAACATATGGCATAAAATTAACAACAGGACAAGACTTAATGAAATCAAGAAGTTCCTGAAATCAGCAACATCATCATCCCTACTTTGCATGCTTTTTCTAGTCAACACATAGCTCACAAAAATACATGGCAAACACCCCTGGAAAGATGGCATGGCAATGTTCAACTCACATGTAGGACTCAAGTTCATAGGGTGCACACATAATTCATGGCAAAAATGACAAAAGAGCTCGAACTGATAAGATTCTGAAACTAACGGTCTGAAGCCTTCTTCCAACAGCATTTCGGGCATCAAGATGAGCTCAAATGCAAATGATGCAATGGTATGAAATGATGTACTCTTCTCGGCGAACAATTTGACATATTATACGCCCAAAACGGAGCTACGGTTGCGGAGATGTGATGCTATGAAAATGCACGAAAATTATGACAGATTTAGGACTTAGTGAAAAAAAAAGAGGGAAAGGGGTCAACCTGCCCGATCCAGATCGGATCTGGCCGGAGGGAGGAGTTAGCCGGCGGGGCGGCGGTGGTGGCCAGCAGCAACGGCGGCCGAGGCGGGATCGGCGGCAGCAATGGCAAGGCGGCGGGCAGCGCGGCGACAATGATGAGATGGCGTGTGCGGCGATGGCGTGGCATGTATGTGCAATGTGTGTGTGCATGTGGCATGTGGCGCGGTGCAGCAGCGTCTTGTGTGTGGCGGCGGCGGCGCGCGGCGGGCGGGCGGGCGGCTTCATGGCCATGGGGCAGCAGACAGACCTCAGCGGGCCCATGGTCGGCAGGCTTCAGCGGAGAGAGGCCACGTGGCAGCCCAGGATTCGTCCGGCGTGCGTGGCGGGCGTGTCCGTGTGCGGAGAAGAAGAGGGGCTAGGGTTTGCCCGTAAATTCGGGGGAGGGGTCTTTAAATAGGCATAGAGAGAGCTAGGAGAGTCCAAATGGGGTGTAGTTTTCGCCCACACGATCGTGATCGAACGACCGAGGGCATGGAGGGGAGTAAGATGGGTTATTGGGCTGTTTTGGAGGGGTGTTGGGCTGCAACTCAAAAGAGGCCTTTGCGAGAGCACGGTTAACCGTTGGAGTACCAAACGAACTCCAAATGACCCGAAACTTGACAGGTGGTCTACCGGTGCTATATCAGGGCCACTTGGCAAGGCTCGGTCCATTCCGAGAATGTTCAACACCCGCACACGGAAAAATAACAAGAGAAGTGCGCAGGAACATAGGAGTGTCGGATTGCAAAAGCGGACAACGGGAAAATGCTCGGATGCATGAGACGAACACGTATGCAAATGAGATGCACATGATGACATGATATGAGATGCATGACATGGACAAAATGCAAAACGAAAACAAAACCCAACCATGGAGGGAATATCATAGCACATATCCAAAAATGGCAAGAGTTGGAGTTACAAATATGGAAAGATACATCCGGGGTGTTACAACACTCCACCACTACAAGAGGATCTCGTCCCGAGATCTAGGACTGAAAGAACTCCGGATATTAGGAACGGAGGTGATCCTCGCGCTCCCGGTGGCTTCTCGGTTGAATGGTGTGACCACTTTACTTTTAGGAATTTGATTGACTTGTTGCGAGTCTTGCGCTCGGTTTCTTCAAGAATAGCAGCAGGGTGCTCATGATAAGAGAGATCTTCTTGGAGGTCAATTTCTTCAAAGTTGATAGTGCGCTCGAATCTTGAAGCACTTGCGGAGCTGTGACACGTGAAACACATCGTGCGTTTGCAAAGTTGGATGGAAGCTCAAGTTGATAGGAGAGATCGCCTCTTTTGCCAATAATCTTGAAAGGACCCACGTATCTAGGGGCAAGCTTCCCTTTGATACCGAGCGGCGAGTACCTTTCATTGGAGAGCGGAGGTAGACATGGTCTCCGATTTCAAAAGTCACATCACGGTGCTTTTCATCATAATAGCCCTTACGCGCGATTATGCGGCTTTAAGATTCTCACGAATGACTTTGCACATTTCTTGACTTCGTGATCAAGTCGTTGCCAAGAAGTTGGCGTTCACTGTCTCGGACCAATTGAGAGGAGTACGGCACTTTCGCCATAGAAATTTGAATGGGGCCTTGCCGAACTCACTTGGAAGCTGTTGTTGTAGGAGAACTTCGGCATATGGAAGACACTCTTCCCACTTCATGCCAAAGGAAATGACACAAGCCCTGAGCATATCTTCAAGGATTTGATTGACTCGCTCGATTTGGCCACTAGTTTGAGGATGAAAAGCTGTGCTGAAACGAAAGTTGGTGCCCATGGCCTTCTGAAAGGAGTCCCAGAACTTAGAAGTGAAGATGCTTCCACGGTCTGAAGAGATCAATTGCGGAATACCGTGCAAGGAGACAATTCTAGAGGTGTATAGCTCTGCCGGTGAGCTCTTGTGATAGATTCTTTGTGAGGAAGAAAATGAGCCACTTTAGTAAGCTTGTCAATGACAACGAAGATAGCATCATTTCCACGCTTGGACTTAGGAAAACCAGTCACGAAGTCCATCTCGATATGATCAAACTTCCATTCTGTAATAGCAAGAGGTTGGAGGAGACCAGCTGGTCTTTGGTGTTCTGCTTTCACCCTTCTGCAGACATCACATTCATTCACGAATTGAGCAATTTCTCTCTTCATTCGAGTCCACCAATATGACTGCTTGAGGTCATGGTACATCTTCGTACTTCGGGATGAATGGATAGGAGGGAATTGTGTGCCTCATTCATGATGACTTTTCTCGAGATCGCCTTTAGGAACCACAATCGATCCTCGAAGAAAAGAGTGTCTTTGTCATCAAGCGATAGCACTTGTATTTGGAAATGCCCTTGTCAATACCACGTTTCACCTTCTTCACCATGGTATCCAGAAGTTGAGCCTCACGAATTTGATCTTCCAAAGTAGGAGAGACTATGAGATTGGCAAGAAATCCTTGAGGAACAACTTGAAGATTCAGCTTGCGGAAAGCTTCACAAAGATCCGGTTGGAAGGGCTTGAGAATTAAGCTGTTGCAATAAGCCTTTCTGCTCAGAGCATCTGCAATCACATTCACCATGCCAGGAGTATATTCAATACTTGGATTGTACTCTTGAATCATTTCGACCCATCGAGTTTGCCTGAGGTTGAGGTTTGGTTGAGTGAAGATATACTTGAGACTCTTGTGATCGGTGAAAATGTCCACTTTCCTTCCCAACAAGAGATGTCTCCATGTTATCAATGCATGGACAACTGCCGCCAACTCGAGATCGTGAGTGGGGTAGTTCTTTTCGTTGGGCTTCAACCGGCGAGAGGTATAGGCCACAACTTTCTTCTCTTGCATTAACACAGCACGAGACCTTGCAAGGAAGCATCACGAAAACTTGAATGGCTTGATTCATCGGGAGGAGTCAAGGCAGGAGCTGTAACTAGCTTCTCTTTGAGGGTGTTGAAAGCGACATCACACTCGAGCGTCGGACATACTTGACATGCTTCGGAGGAGGTTGGAAAGAGGCTTTGCAATCTTGGAGAAGTTCTCAGCGAATCTTGACAATAGCTTGCAAGACCGAGAAAATCATGGAGTCTGCTTGACATTACGAGGAGGTTCCCAATTCACAATTGAAGACACCTTCTCGGGATTAACAGCGATGCCCTTGGCGGAGATTATATGGCCAAGATAAAGAACTTCATCAAGCCGAACTCACATTTGGAAAACTTAGCATAGAATTGATGCTCTCGAGCTTGTCGAGCACCAATCGCAAATGTTTGGCATGATCCTGCTTGTTCTTGGAAAGACCAAAATATCATCGAGATACACCAAGGCGAAATCATTTGTGTAGGGGTTGAAGATAAAGTTCATCATGCGAGAGAAAGTTGGAGGAGCATTGACAAGGCGAAAGACATGACGGTATATTCATAAGAACCAAAGCTTGTTCGAATCTTTGTCTTGGGAATATCTTGTTCACGAATCGAATCGATGATAACCCATCTGGAGGTCAAGCTTGGAGAATACTTTAGCACCTTTGAGTTGCTCGAAAAGCTCATTGATGTTGGGAAGTGGATACTTGTTCTTGATTGTCTTCTTGTTCAATGGGCGGTAATCGGCGCAAAAGTCGGTCCGTGCCATCCTTCTTCGGACAAAAGAACTCCACATCCCCATGGAGATGAACTCGGTCGATCAAACCAGACGCTCTTGTTCATCGAGCTGCTTCTTCAATTCTTTCAGCTCCTTGGGTCCAAGCTTGTAAGGCGCTTGCAAAGCGGGTTCGATGCGGGCTCAAGATCAATAACGAATTCGACCGCGATGAGGAGGCATACCCGAAGCTCTTACGGAAATACATCTTGGTACTCTAAGCATTGGAATTTGAGAGATAGCATCAATTCGCCCTTCTCATTGAGAGAAAACAACCGAATGGTTTCATCACGGCGGCATAGATGATAACATCCTCGGAAGGGTGTGTCAATTGAATCTGCTGGCAGCACAATCAAGTTGAGCCTTGTCTTTGAAAGCCATCCATCCCGAGAATTAGATCAATATCGAGTCACCAAGAACAATTGGTTTAGACAGAATTTATAGTCGCCCAACTTGATGGAAACATCGGAACAACCAAACTAGAAGTCATAAGTTTTCCGGAGAAACAACTTGCATAACTTTGGACAAAACCTCGTGTCAAAGCGTGCTTCATGCAAAAGGATATGACATGAAAGAATGTGATGCACCAATCAAATAAGACTTTTGCAGGAATATCATTAAGCGTAAGATTACCCATGATCACATCTGAAGAATCCTCTGCTTGAGCTGCATTCATCATATTCACCTTTGCATACTTTGGATTATGCTTGACCACTGCATTGCTTGAAGACCTCACAGGAGGAGGAGGAGGAAGGCGCCTTGGTTATGGCATTTGTTAGCATAGTGACCCTTCTGCTGGCACTTGTTGCAGTCACCTCTGAGGCGGACGGTGATAAGGAGCATTTGACCTTGGAGCTTGAGGCTGAGACTTGTTCAGTAGCTTGGGTTGGGTGGGTGGGAAGATCCACGACCACTGAGTTCTTCTGGCGATAAGGCCGACGGAACGGAGGAGGAGGAAGGTAGAACTTTTGCTGCTTTGCTGCCACTTGAGAGGAAGAAGAAGACTGAACTGCATCCTGATTCTCTTCTTTGAAGCCTCACACTTGAGCTGAGCACCTTCTAGCTTGAGTGCCATATTATAGAATTGATCAAACTGAGTAGGCTCGGAAAGAACAAGAGATAACTGCAGATCCTCTCTAAGGCTACCTCTGAGCGATAGATCATACTTTTCTCATCGAGGAGCGTCTTGTTTAGCGAATCGAGCTAGTTTACAAATCTGTATGTTGTATTCAGTACAATCGACATGTTTCCTTGCTTGAGATTGCGGAACTCCTCACGCTTGCTCTCAACAACCTTTGGTAGGAATATGGTGAGCTTTAAAGTCCCGGCAAAATCAGTCCAAGTAATCACTCGACCACCTCTAGAATCCTTGTATTCTTGGAACCAATCAGCTGCTGATCCTTGAGCTGAAAAGACGCGAACTTGGCGTAGTCCTCGTGTCGACATTGCTGCATTCAAAATGCTTGTTGATATCCACGAGCCAATCGTCGGCGTCGTGGCCTCGACACGATGGTGAAAGACTTTGGCTGATTTGCAAGGAATTGGTTGAGTGTAGGAAGCTGTGGTGATGATAGAACTGCCCTTGACCTTGATTCCTTGGTTGCCTTGGCCTTGGTTACGCTCTTGCATCAGCTGAATCAACAAGCGGCGTTGGCGTTAGTGGTTGCCATCAAAGTTTGCCATGCCTCCGGAGGCGGAGGTGGAGGTGGAGGGTTCGCTGACTCCCATCACTGCGTTCGGATTACGGCGTTGGAGGAGCCATCTGAAGAGGGTGACATCCGTTAGCATCTTGATGAGCAGATAGACAAGTTGAATCAGCGGATAGAAATTGCAACATATAGTCTTCACAATAAACATTGAACAGGATGAGCGAATGAATTCCAAAGTAAACATCCGTCCATTAAGGTGAGAAGCCACTTGATAAGAGATATTGATGAATGAAATAAAAACAAGGTATGAATGGAACAAATAAGTGGTAAGGATTACCCAATCACAAACCAAATATCTGCGGAAGAAAATGCTAGAGCTACTTGAATCCCACCTATAAACTCCCGAAACTTTCCGGTTATGCAATCGGTGTTGGGGATCTGAGGAGCAATATATATCTCACCCAAGCTAACAATCCCTACATCCAAATTGTATCCATCCTTCAACACATAACCAAGAAACCTTGAAATCGTGTACCTCAACCTTGAAAAGCATCCGTTATACGAGTCATGGCAATACTCCGTACTCACCACAAAGATCTTTGGGTTAGCGGGTTATCTCACCAACAACTGCATAAAAGAGATTTTCGATGTCGGCGTACTAAACTCGGTATTCCAGAATTGCAGCGATAAAATTATGGCGACAACACCTCGGAGCTCAACTCCCGGGACACCGCACAACCCCTAAATGTCGAGGCACCAAGACAATGTTGTCATCATAAAACCATCGAACGATTCTAAGATACCAGCGTGATCCTAAAAAAATTTTAGTGAAATTTGAGAAGAGAAGAGTCAAAACTCTCGTCGGGATACCTCACCGGAAGGTCGAAGGGATGGGAGTAAAAAGAATTCCTAAACTCTCCGATATATAAAATCCTAAATGACTCAAAACATTTTTCTAGACACAACTCGGCCACTAAAAGCGATCAAGCGGTGGGGGCTCCTAAGGTCGGGGATGGCTCGATTACCAACTTAGCGCCCTCGATGCGGCTATATCTCCCACGTGTCGAAGCACGACTTAGAGGCATAACCGCATTGAAAGCAATGTCGCAAGTGAGGTAATCTTCGCACAATCCATGTAATACATAAGGAAAAGGTACATAGTTGGCTTACAATCGCCACTTCACACAATTACATGAATAAAGCATTACATCATCGAGATACAAACAAGGTCCGACTACGGAACCAAAATAAAAGAAGAATACCCCACAAGCAACACAGATCCCGATCGCTAACCTGGGCTCCACTACTAATCGTCCGGAAAGGAAACATAGTATCGACCAAGGGCCTCATCATATTCCCACTTCAGCTCGGTTGTGCCATCATCACGGCATCACCGTACTGCATCTGTTTTGGTAGAATCATGAGCCACAGGGGACTCAACAATCTCACACCAGCGAGATCAAGACTATTTAAGCAAGGGAAGGCTGGTGTCAAAAGGTGGAGCTGCTGCAAGCAACTAGCATATATGGTGGCTACATCGCAAAAGAGAGCGAGAAGAGAAGCAAAGCACGGTCGTGAAACTAGTAGCGATCAAGAAGTGATCCTAAACAACCTGCATCAAACATAACTCCAACACGTGTTCACTTCCGGACTCCGCGAGAAGAGACCATCACGGTTACATACACGGTTGATGTATTTTAATTAAAATCAACTTCGGGTTTTCTACAACCGGACATTAACAAATTCCCATCTGCCTCATAACCGCGGCACGGCTTTGAAAGATAATACCTGCAGGGGTGTCCCAACAAGCCCATAACAAGCTCTCGCGATCAACGAAGGAATAAACCTTCACCCAAGACACTCCGATCGACTCGGTATCCGGTACATCGCGTCCTCTTCCCTCGTGGCCTCCTTATTCGTCTCGACTTCATCTCCAAGTCTTTTGGTTTGCTTCGGTCCAAGAAAGATCCTGGGGAAGGTTTCATTCCGTTTGGACTCCGTTTGGTATTCCTTTTCTTCAAAACCCTAAAATAGGCAAAAAAGCAGAAAGCGGCACTTTGGGCCCTCGGTTAATAGTTAGTCTCAAAATATAAAAAGCACATATTAAAGCCCATTAAACATCCAAAACAGATTATATAATAGCATGGAACAATCAAAAATTATAGATCGTTGGAGACATATCACGGGGTTGTTTAGAGACCATCTTCATCCTCGCCTCCGCGGATTGATAAATCTTAGATCATCCACTTGAGGAAAATTATCAAGGGTTGTTTAGAGACCATCTTCATCCTCGCCTCCACGGATTGATAAATCTTAGATCATCCACTTGAGGAAAATTATTCTGTCCTACAAAACTCTGCGTTTGGAGGCCTAACACAGTCTCAGGGAAGAAGGTTGCGTAGTAGACATCACGGCTCTCTGTTGGTTTGCCAATTTTAAAGAATTTATAGAGCTGGAATTAGGTCGAACAAAGGGGGGTGCACGAGGCATCGGGGAGTGAGCCCTAGTAGCTCGTACTCATACAGCCTCCTCCGAAGCTTCTAGTGTCTCTTATGTCCAAATCATCAAAAAGTTTAGTGGCATTTTGACTTAGTCTGTCTTGATTTCTGAAAACCAAAAACAAGAAAAAAAATAGCAGCGGCACTTGGCACGAAGTTAGTAGTTTGGTCCTAAAAAATGATATATGAGTGCATATAATTACAAAATAAACATCCAAGATTGATACTATGATAGCATGAAACAATCAAAAAATATAAATACATTGGAGACATGTCAAGCATCCCCAAGCTTAATTCCTGCTCGTTCTCAAGTAGGTAAATGATAAAAACATAATTTTTCTTGTGGAATGCTACCTAACATGTTCATCATGTAATCTCTGTTTTGTGGCATGAATATTAAGATCCAAATGATTCAAAGCAATAGTCTATAATTTGATAGAAAAACAATAATAATAAGGCATACCAACAAACAATCATGTCTTTCAAAATATCAATGCTAAAGAATGTTATCCTATAAAATCATATAGCCTTGTCATGCTCCATCTTCTTAACACAAAAGTATTTATCATGCACAACCCCAATAGCAAGCCGAGCAATTGGTTCATAGTTTTAACAGCGCTTTAGCTTTTTCAACTCACCATAATATATGGCGCAAGCCATGGATATAGCACTTTGGGTGGAATAGAGTATAATGATAGGGGTTGATATGGAGAAGAAAATAGAAGTCTCACATCGGCGAGGCTAATCAACGGGATATGGAGATCGCATCAATTAATGGCAATGCAAGGGTAGGGATTGCCATGCAACGGATGCACTAAGAGCTATAAGTGTATGAAAGCTCAAAAAATAAACTAAGTGGGTGTGCATCCAACTTGTTTGCTCATGAAGACCTTGGGCATTTGAGGAAGCCCATAATTGGATGATACAAGCCAAGTTCTATAATGAACAATTTCCACTAGTTATATGAAAATGAAAACATAGGAGACTCTCTATATGAAAAACATGGTGCTACTTTGAAGACAAGTGTGGAAAGGATAGTAACATTGCCCCTTCTCTCTTTTTCTCTCATTTTCCCCTTTTCTCTTCTTTTTTATGTTGGGCTCTTTTGACCTTTTTTATTTCCTCACAAGGGACAATCATTGGTGCGAGACACCTTACAAGCGGTTTTTAACCCCTTTCAGCGCGGCATTTGGAACCATCGCCAAGTGAGCATGGGCGATGGGGGTCCTTCCCACGACCGAAGCCGTCGAGGATAGGCCATCTGGCACACATCTTTGAACCGAAATGAGCTCGTGTGCGATCTGGCGAGATGTCAAAGAGCAATTGTTTCCATTCGTATGTATATCCCACGGTGAATCCCGAGAAAAACATTTCCGCTTCGTATGTATATCGAACATAGTTTTTTTGTGTGGAAACGTTTGTCTAAGGTGGCTAACACAAACAGTTCTTTGCGGGAAGCCGTGTGTGATTGTTAGTTGATCGAACACGCCTACTTTCTAGAAGCCGTGCGGGTTGTTTGAGTTCATCTCCACGGTCTTGTCTGAAATAACCGTCTGCAATAGAAAACCCCAATAAGCAGGGAATTAGCGTATTATTGATAATCCATGTCTTGATCAAATTGATGTTTCTTAAAAAACACACCGGATATTTCATATACCATTATAACAACAACTAGGATTTCATAATGGGATTACAGCGAGATAACCTGACACTTTCGATTACGCCATTACACAACAACACCAAGTTTCACAAACATCAAAAACCTTTGGAAAGTAGCATCATACGGTAAATAAGCAGATGAATCTCATGCAGGAAGCTACTGAAGCGGAAGGCAAATATTGAGCCTTCGATGATGTTGAATGTCCTTGCAACTTTAGGCGGTGGCTATGGATAATTGCCGCCTAACGCTTCGTCCTCTTCAACAAGACTTCAATCTTGTACCATGGGTGTTGAGTGAATACCTTCCTAGCCTCTTGACCATGTAGGTGGTTTGAGAGGTAATCATCGATGAACTACTTTGAAAATCTTGAAAACAAAGATATGCATAAATCCTTTGCTATATAAATTTTGAAATGGGCAAGATGGGTAAAAACAAAATTAAAGAGTTAGTACCATCCTATAGTTGACTGATGTCTTCTTCATTGTGCAAACAAAGATCTTCCTATTATTAAATACATAAGTTTCTTCATCCTAACAATCTTTACGAGTTTCTTCACTTGACTAATATTCATGGACATCTCATTTTTCCCATATGCAAAATGGGTCGAACAGTGGTTCTAAGCCTTTGACAGCAGGACCTACATGTGCAAGACCAAATTGTAAGAAACCTAAATATTAGAATGATTCACTGGCTGCAAAATAATGTGCTATTAATGAAGGACCATGCTTGAACAAACCTCGATGGTAAACGCATGATGTCTCCCATTGTTTCCCTACAACACATAAGGAAGATCTTGATCAGGTTAAGAGTTGCCATACTATCGGTAGAATATGTATTGAGTACAACCAAATTCGATTTATTTCACATGCATAACAATAAAATTTGTACCTGACAAATGAAAATCAAATTGCGAAACTAAACCAAACTGTTAAAGGCAATGAGACCAAATGAACCAAAATAGTTAGCTGAGCACGACATTGCGAGAATAGAAACATGTACTAGAAGATAAGGCGAGTTAACAAAACAAAGAATGCTTGAGAACATTACTACGAAATGTATCAATTGTTGGACCAAACTATTAGCTGAACATTACATTTGGTGGACCAAAGTGTTAGCGAACATTACATTTCGGAGGACCAAGCGTAAAGGCTGAACATCAGATTGCATATTAACATTACGGAGGACAAATCACTAGAAGGCACTAGTGGTGGCCTCGAGAAAACAACACAAAGCTGTATTTTAAAGTAGACAACCACATGGCGGTGTCGGCGGTGGCCTCGAAGGCGATGTGCTCCTCCAAGATCTAGTGATAAGCACACATGGCATATATAGCGACCTCATATGCGTGCGCGGCCCATGATTTGCTTCTCGCTACGAGATACTCTTGAGCTCCATGTTATCTGCGTGCAAAATGGCTGTGGCTGGCGGCTTAGTGGAGGAGGGATAGTGATTTTAGCGGAAGGTGTTGCGCCCGTCGGTCGGGGCATGTGGAACCAGGAAAGGAGGATGGTGTGGGTGGGGTGGGGATTACGACCAATCGGCGAGGCCATGTGAAGAAGAAGAGGTCATTGGCGACAAATCGACCTTGCAAGAAGAAGATCGTTGGCGAGGAGGTGGCGCTGAAAGAAGGGTAGCCCGACAAGGAGGCGGTCTTTGCAAGAAGAAGAATTCGCAAACGAGGAGGCTGAGCTGCCGATGGCAGCGTGAAGGTTTGAATTGGAAGCGAGGAGGAATAGTGGCAATGTGGCTTTTGGTGGGAGGGAGGAGGGAGAGATAGATATTTCGCGGTGGCAAAAAAATTTGCTCGGTGTCATGACGGCATGCAAGTTTGGTTCAAGCGGGCACGGTGGACGTGAGCGACAAAGCTTCTCACGTAAGCGGACAAGATAGTCATAAGATATTTTATATCGCATCCCACGATTCTTTCTAGTAAACTGTTTGTGGTATACCTGATTTTTTCATTATGTTTTGAAAGACCAAAATGGTATTACTGAGAGAAAGGGTTGTGTTTGAATTGCTAGAACATTTATGTCAGTGAACATGCACCTACATGAGTGTAGTGTTTAAATTTGGAATTCTTCTGGGTTCATTTGGCATTTTTATGGATTAATTGAGTTTCTCGGCAATTAATGTGCACAATTCAAATTTGAACTACAAGCACATGCTCCAGTGCACCAAACTTTGTTGAAAATCACATGTGTCTTTGGGTGAATTTATAGATCCCATGCAAGAAATGGGAATGAAATTCAAACATCACGGCATCGTGGCTCGGCGAGGAACATGGAGAAACTTGGTTTTAAATTCCTGAAATTCAAAACTACTTTGAAAATAATGAAACTTGGCATGGTGTCATTTCATGGCACCAACATGATAATAAGTAAAAAAATTGGCGCGTTTGGACTAGTTTTCGGTATAAGCTTCTTGCAAGGCGGAGCTTCTCTCGAAGACTCGTGGTTCGAGGGGCGTGCCACCTTTGTGTTTGAAGCGATAAGCGCTGCCTCCCCTTGTTTTTTACACAGGCAACATAGATCTATATGAGTGTCATGTTAAAATTTGGAATTATTCGGGTTCGTTTGTACTTTCTTACCACGTTAATTGAATTTCTGGTCATTTAATGTGCATAATTCAAATTTGAACCACAAGCACATGCTCCAATGCACCAAAGTTGGTTGAAAAATCACATGTGTGTCCTTGAATGAATTTCTACGTCCCATGCAACAAATGGGAATGAAAGTCAACAATTTGAGCGTCAATGGTTCGGCAGGAAAGATTGAGAAACTTCATTTTTTAATTCATATAAATCAAAACCGCTTTGAAAACATGAAACTTAGCATGGTGTCATGACATGGCACCGACATGCTTTCTGATAAATTTTGGCGAATTGGAACAAGCTTTGGTATAAGCTTCTTGCAAGCGGAGCTTCTCTGAAGAAGGCTCAGGGTTTCGAGAGGAACATGTCATATCCATGTCTTGACTTGACATCGTACCTTGCCTTCTCCGCCTTGACTTTTTACAGGCGAGATTAGACCAAATAAAGTATTGTGCTAAATTTTGGAATTTTTAGGGTTCATTTGGCCCTTTTATACATTAATTGAATTTCTGGTTATTTAATGTGCATAATTCAAATTTGAACGCAAGCACATGATCCAATGCACCAAAGTTGTTTGAAAAATCATATGTGTGTCTTTGCGTGAATTGGTAGGTCCCATGCAAGAAATGGGAATGAAATTTAAACATCAGGCGTCGTGGCTCAAAATTTGGAAAGATTGAAAACTTGGTTTTTAATTCATGTACATCAAAACACACGAGAAAATCATGAAACTTGGCATGATGTCATGACATAGCACCAACATGCTTCGGTAAATTTTTTGGCTGAATTGGGACAAGCTTTGGTATAAGCTTCTTGCAAACGGAGCTTCTCTCAAAAAGGCTCGTGGTTACGAGAGGAGATGTGTCACCTCCGTGTCTGCGAAGTGACATCGTACCTACCTTCTCCATGTAATTTTTTTACACAAGCATATTAGACCAAATAGAAGTATGGTGCTAAATTTTGGAATTATTTCGGGTTCGTTTGGCCTTTTTCATACATTAATAAATTTACGGGCATTTGATGTGCATAATTCAAATTTGAACTACAAGCACATGCTCCAATGCACCAAAGTTGGTTGAGAAATCACATGTGTGTCCTTGAGGTGGATTTCTAGGTCCCATGCAAGAAATGGGAATGAAATTCAAACATCTGGGCGTCGTGGCTCGGCGAAAAGATAGAAAGTTGGTTTTTAATTCACTGTAAATCCAAAACATGCCTAAAAATCATGAAACTTGGCGCGGTGTCATGACATGGCACAAACATGCTGCAGTATTTTTGGCGAATTGTAGCAGGAGCTTTGTATAAACTTCTTGCAAACAGGAGCTTCTCTGAAGAAGGCTTCGTGGTTCAGCGAGGAATGTGTCACCTCAGTGTCTGCGAAATGACATCGCCTACTGCCTTGTCATGCATTAATTTTTTACGGGCAGATTAGATCAAATAGAAGTATTGTGCTAAATTTTGGAATTATTCGAGTTCGTTTGGCCTTTTTATACATTAATTGAATTCTGGGCATTTAATGTGCATAATTCAAATTTGAACTACAAGCACATGTCTCATGCACCAAAGTTAGTTGAAAAATGCATGTGTCCTTGGCGAATTTCTAGGTCCCATGCAAGAAATGGTAATGAAATTCAAACATCTGGGCATCGTTGCTTTCGGCGGAAAGATTGAGAGACTTGGTTTTTAATTCTTGTAAATCCAAAATATGCCTGGAAATCATGAAACTTGGCATGGTGTCATGATATGGCACCAACATGCTATGGTAATTTTACTGTCCGATTTGCGAAGGCGCACACATTAACAATCAACAAAGTCATTTTGGAACAAGTGTTGTCATGTCACAAATCGGAAACACAACTATTAATTAAACCGTGGGCATTCTAATTACCAATTATGTGCCGCCGTGTCCCCTTTTCTTATTGGCTAGGATGTACGGTCTTGGGTAGCTATTTGAGTATGGGAGGCATGCAATAGGACCCTCGCATGCTCATCGGGAGGAGAGACCCTTTGACCTCTATCAATCGCACCTCTCCTCCCAACGTCTCCATTAATGGCGCCCGAGCCCCTGTTTCATGGTGTGGCTATGTCTGGATGGATTGAGACTTAAGAGAAAAATGAAAATCTGAAAAGAAAGTTTTGCCGAGATCTTGATGTAAGATCCGGCGGACCTATATAGCATCATTGCGACTTACAGCAAGCATGATGAATATAAGGGCGATGTGATGGATAATAATTGTCCTACATATTTAGGAATATAATTTAAAAAAGAAGCCACATGCGGCGCTAGAAATACACAAGGCAAAAGAACAAGGAAGACAACGATCGGCTCGCTGATCTCAACTTTCTTGATGCGTTGCTACTGAGCCACGGAGAACTAGTCTGGCCAAGCGGTGATGATCCTATCCTCGGTATGCTGCTTGAGAGCATCCACAGATTCCTACACAGCCTTTTGCACTTCATGCGCACATGGCATTTCTCGTCCATAAGTTTCTCGGCGATGACCTGGTCCTCTTCAACAAGCGGTGGTCTCCTCCTGCTGCTCCGCGCTTCCCACTATCTTACGCCCTCGCGAGATCGTGCTCGATCTGGAGCTTCTCATAGCTCTCCCTTAGTTCTTTGGTGGCGCGGATGGCTGTTCAAGCGAGGCTTTCATGTCGTCTTGCAACCCGCGTCCAGCAGAATCGATCCATCGGCTATACGATCGCATGCATGCGCTGTAAGAATCCTCGCTGCCGCGAGACATTTTCCCGAGCCGCCCGCGATGCGGAGGACATCTCTCTTGCTTCGTGATGCGGCGGACATCTCAGCTGCTTCTGCGGTGCGAGCGCACCGATCTGCTGCATCGGCGGTGTGGCGGAACCTCCATGCTGCTTGTTGACACGGTGGGACTAAGGGAGTCTGGATTAGGGGTCCTTGGACAGCGGACTATATGCCTATGCGGACTATTGGACTATGAAGATACAAGATTGAAGACTTCGTCCGGTGTCCGGGTGGGACTCCCCTTTGCATGGAAGGCAAGCTTGCAATTCGGATATGTAGATTTCCTTCTCATGGCTGACTACTTAGTAACCCTAGCCCCTCGGTGTCTATATAAACCGAAGGGTTTAGTGCATAGGATAACAACAATCATAATCATAGGCTAGCTTCTAGGGTTTAGCCTCTCTGATCTAGTGGTAGATCAACTCTTGTAATACTCATATCATCAAGATCAATCATAGCGAGTAGGAAGGGTATTACCTCCATAAAGAGGGCCGAACACAGGTAAACATTGTGTCCCCGCCTCCTGTTACCATTAGCCTTAGATGCACAGTTAAGGAACCCCTATCAAAGATTTGTCGGTTTCACACCGACATTGGTGCTTTCATTGAGGTTCCAGCGTTGGCGTCACCATAAGGCTTGATGGCCCCTTTGATCATCTATAATGATGCGGTCCAGGTGAAGTTTTCCTCCCGGACAGATCTTACGTGTTCGGCGGCCGCGCTGTGAACAACTTCGCTTAGCCATCGGGCAGCGAATCGATAGCTATGCCCACAGCCATCGAGGTCGAGTTGAATCTTAATTACACCGCGGACATCCGCGAGACTTGATCTTGATAGATTGAGCCCATAGCGAGGTGCACCCTACGGTCGCGATGAGCATGACCTAGATCTGTCATCGGACGGTGTTGAAGATACTTTTTGTAGCTGTCACAACTTTAAATCCGGCGAGATCATGCCATCCGAGAGGCGGGTGGATGGACCACTGCCCGCAGGCGCGCACTTTCGGCGACAATAGAGCCGAACCACAGACCGCCTCCAATGAGGGTATGTGTCGCCGGACCCTCGGACTCGTCTCCGGCCATAGGCTCCAGACGCGTGCATCCGTGCCCGCTCGAACTGGCCAGGCACCAATCGGGGAGTTTAGCTTCTGCGGATATCTTTCAACACTCGCCCTTGAGCGGCGTGCTAAACTCATTAAAATCTTTCTCCTGTTAGGAGACTCTGGCGAGAACTATATGCAGCTTGAGTGGGAAGTGGGCTGAAGAAATTACGTTACCACCCACCACACTTAATAGCCATTGTCGACGACTTCCGGACATGCTTTATTTCAACTCCGAAGGCATCAGCGGTATGGACTATGATGCAGGAGAAAAGCAGGAACCACATGCAGTATTGCTGTGCATTTCCTCATCATATGATATATATATATATATATATATATATATATATATATATATATATATATATATATATATATATATCTGACACACCAAAAGCAATGGCGATGAGGCAGCGGAGGATAATCCCTTGAGAAGCAATCTAGCGCCAGCGTCGGTGCGCGCCGCTCTAAACCCTCCATAGCAAAAATAGTTATACCGGCACAAGAGACAATAGCACTCGGGATGATGCGAAGGCGAAACAATCCTGCCCAGCCAAGCTTGAGCAAGCCGGATGGGAGGATGGGCAAGCTAGCCACGATGAGCAGGCAATGGATGGAGACTTGGAGGATGACAATTACATGCCCCTCTCCGAAGGCGAGGTGAGCCTCGGCGACAAAAATTGCTCGTGCTGAGGATCCCGTCGAGCCGAGGCGCTTCAGCGCGGACTTATAGCCCTTGCAAAAGCACGAGAAAAATAGCGACAACTTCAAGCTGATCAAGATCGCTAAGCGATAGATGGTGAGTCCCTAGCGGTGAGAATCTGAGACTCGGCGCCCAACTAAAAGTTACCCAAAGCGGGAGTTGTTACCTCAATTCGAGGATGAGGCACTAGAGCCTATACTACCCGACGCATGATCACGGTGACCGGCCACCACGTGTGAGAGACAAGCGGCGTATCAGCCCGACACCAGCCGCCCGCACCCGTCGCCAAACAAACAAAAACCACGAAGGCCGGGGCTACACACAGGACCTGCGAGGCGAATCGCAAAACAAAGCGGGGCCAGGTCAAGATCGATCTACGGACCCGCAGGGCACGCCCCAGCGTGGCGATGACCGCCCACGCGGATATACCAAATACAAATCCGAACGGGACGACCACAACGAAAGCAGACTCATTTGAACTGCGTCGTGATGTGGCACGGCATAGAGGTGCCACACACCCCCAATGCTTCACTGACGAAGTAATGGAGCATGAATTCCCAGAAGGGTTTAAGCCCGTGAACATCGAGCCATATGATGGGACCACGAGACCCTTGGTATGGATAGAAGATTTCCTTCTCCACATTCACATGGCGCTTGATGATGATCTACGCCATCAAGTGCCTCCCATTAAAACTCAAAGGACCAGCTCGGCATTGGCTGAATAGTGCTGCGGCAAACTCAATTGGCGATTGGGAGAACACGGAAGGCGCATTCCTCGACAACTTCGGGTCACTTATCAACCGACCACGTACGCGATGACTTGAGTCACACAACCCAATAGCCAGGAAGTCAGCCGGAAATTCAGGGACTCGGTTCCTAACTAAAAAAGAACCAAATTGTCATTGTCAAGACGCTTTGAAGCCCTAAGCGACCTTTAAGCACAACATCCGTGATGAGTGGCTTTCTCGACACCTCGGCCAAAGAAGCGAAATCCATGGCAGCCCTACGACAATTATGACCGCTTTTGTGCTGGCGAGGACAACTGGTTGGCCCGCAACGACACATCAAGAAATTCTAGCGCCGGACGCCGGACAGCGAAGCAGCAAGCCCGTGCAATAGACACAAGCGCCCGCATAATAATGGCGATACTTGCCGAAGACCACGGCCGTCAATGCGGATTCGATGGCTCCAAGTCCGATCGTGAAAAAGCCATTTAAAAGAAACAATCAGGGCCGTCAATCTGGACCACATACTTTCGATCGCTCATGTCAAATCCACGGCACCCAGATAAACCAGCCAACCACCAGCGAGAGAATGTTGGTTATTCAAACAATTCGACAGCAGTTGAATGCGAAAACAAGGAAAAGAGGCGCATAGTGATGACGACAAAGAGCCCGACCCATGAACACGGGAGGGCGGAAGAAATTTCCTCCCCAAGTAAAAGGTAAATATGATGTCGCCACCCATATTCCCAAGTGGGGCCAGCGTGCACTAAGGGGCGTCTCAGCGATGGAGCGATCGCCCCAAAGTTCAACCCATGGTCTTCTTGTCCAGTCACCTTTGATCGCGGGGACCATCAGACTAGTATCCGTCATGGCGAATTGGCGCACTGGTCATTGACCCTATCATTGTGGATTCCACCTCTACGAGTCCTCATGGATGGTGGTAGCGCTGAACACTGCTACGAGAAGGATACGGTCGCAAAATGGGCATCGATCCCTCAAGGATCAAACCCACAAAACCACCTTTAAGGGTGTCATACAGGTGTAGAGGCACATTGCGCAGGCTCAATCCTGCTGGAAGTAGTCTTTGGATCTCGGACAACCACGAGCAAGGAGTTAATCTTCAATACCGTCCCTTCTGCGGTGGCTATCATGCTGTTGGACAAACCGCGTGCCGAGATTCAATGTGGTGCCGCACTATGCCTACCTCAAGCTCAAGATGCACGGATCTCGCGGGGTTATAACAGTCGATGGAAACCTGAGGCGCTCCCTCCGTGCGGAGGAGCACTACTGCAACCCTCGCAATGAAATCTGAGCAGCCTTCTTGGCAGACCTCCAATTCGGCAATAAAGCCCCGGACACCGCCAGCGAGTCCGAGGTACTCTACCAACGAGTTATTGAGCACGTCGGAGCTCGCCTAGCAATTAAATCCTCCGTCCTAGTCGATCAAGCGGTGAAATTTGTGTCACGTGTACATAAGTACACACTTAAAATACCATAGGCATAGGCGGAGAGCACACAGCTATCTGATCCACAATGCGGCTCAACTACCCCGAGGACCGTATACATAACCCTTTCATTTCTTTCAGGTCCCTATCTTCTTGAGACTCTTAGATAACCTGATTATCGGACCCATTCTGAGACGAAAACACCAAGGGAGGCAAGAAGCTTTGATGTCTGAGGAATCCCAGGTGGTCTCGATACTTGATCGCAATACTGTTTTACATACCCACCTGGCTAAGCCCTTGGTTAGGACATGTCAAATAGTCCTATTTTGCTTATCGCACTACTTGTATACATACGCCTTGATGTATCACTCAAATAACAATGGAAAATAATGTTGGCAGTCGACTTATTACTACATTTCTTTTCTCTTTTCCTTGATGGTTTATTTATTACAAATCGCTTTTGTACATTACGATGCAGTCAGATTACCTGAGGGCTTATTGTACCCCATAACACGGCAAGAAAGTCTGAACACTTTACGGCGGTGCGGCACCCGAACTTATAGTATTATATGCATCAGCTCGAATCATGTCTTGGGTCAATAGTTGGGTTGCCTGCTCACATGCTTGCTACCCTATGTTCCGCTATATTGGCTAGGATAGTAAAGGAGAACTACTGCGATTGTGTCCCGTTCTTCGGACAAGCACCTCGATGAAAGCGGCAACTATCATGATGTGGCGAGAGCTAGTCATTGTTCGAAGGTTTCAAATCCATAAAGATTTTTCCGCTTGAGGCAAGGAATCGATCCTTGTCCGATTTAAGTGTATAAGCGCCCCAAGTTAACCCTTCCGAATACCGGGGCTACGCCGAAATTTAAAATTATAGAACTTCTATAGCTAAGTGAGGTGATAAAGGCTGTATAGTCAGATTGCCTTGTTGATGCGCTAAACACCTCTTTAAAGGACCAAAAATTTGGATAAAGAGTGTTTAGATTTATCCCGAACACCCTTGTACTAGTTACATGGGGCCAGAAGACGACGACTGGCCAACTCTCAGATTTTGTAAATGGCCACACAGGAGGTAAAATTTTAAATCAACAAGGGTTATATTAGCAGAAATGAACTTGTTTCATATTACGAGGATAAAATAGGTGCATTCACTCAAAGATTACATCCTTAGCACATTGCTCGGCCACAAGGCAAGAGCCTTGAGTTCTTGTAATAATATTTTTCGGTCGGACGGTGCTCCTTGCCCTTCGGTGGCCCTCTCGTCATTAGCTTCTCGGCATCCATCTTAGCAGATGCACTTTTGCGTGGGCGAAGGCCATCTTACCTTCAATGCAAGTGAGCGCTTTATGACTTCAAGCGTGGCGAGCATTCACAAGCAGCAGGCGAGGCATTCTAGCCGCGAGCGAGGCATTCACAGGCGAAATAGCTCTTTGGCATAGGCTTGGCGAGGCCACGGCCAGATTATGAGGTCCTTCATGCCAGGATTGTCTCCCTTATGCGGTTCGACCGGTTTGAGCTTGGCTAGTCGCTCAAGGGCATCGGATATTCTGTCTCAAGATCTGGGACCGGAACAACTTCTCCATCGAGCTCCTTCTTGACTTGATAGAACTACTGCGGCATCGGATATGCTGCGTGGTAGATCTGCGAATGCTCTGAAACTCCAAATCCGGGTAAGTAAAAGAAGTATCTTTCACATGTTTGCTTTGCATAATGAATGCCTTACCGCGCCAATCTTCTTGACGCTTGAATCTCACGGAGGGCCTTTTGGGCTTCGGCTTTGGCGTCTCGGCACTCTGGAGGGCCTTAGCAAGCTCAGACTCTTGAGTCTTAGAGTCACGTTCCAAGGTCTCGTATTTCTGGACAAAATCCTGGAGCTCTTGTTGGACCTCGTTGACCCGGGCCTCTTACTTCTCCCGCTCGCGACCTTCCTTGGCCGCTTTGTCTTTGGCCTCGGTCAGCGCCTTCTTAAGGGCCACCACTTCGGTCGTGGCCCCTATTAAAGTTCATAAATGCTTCTAGTAGCGGATACCACTTTTCCTTTATAAATATATAGACTTGGTATTACGTACCTTGATTTTCCTCGAGCTGCCTCTTCACGAGGCCGAGCTCTCCCTCGGTCCCCTCCAGGTCCCTCTTAAGTCAGGAGACCTCCATGATCTGTGGCGGCGGCCGCAGCGACGTCTGCTTATTCCATAGACATCTTCATTAGACTCCTACAAATGTTATATGATCCTCTGTTCGACTTTTCTTTCCAAACACCAAATAGAGCATCAAGAAACTCTGTCTATACTATGATATTTTCATTACAATTTTATTACTTACCTCAAAGCTTGTTTGGAGGCTAGTGCGAACTTCTATCAATCCGCTTTTGTGAATGGACCTTCTCAATCACCGTACTCATAAGAGTGAAGGAAATATGCCCTAGAGGCAATAATAAAGTTATTATTTATTTCCTTATTTCATGATAAATGTTTATTATTCATGCTAGAATTGTATTAACGGAAACATAATGTGTGAATACATAGACAAACATAGTGTCATCACTAGTATGCCTAGCTACTTATTAAACACATCGTTGTGATTGACTTGAGAGATGATTTTATGTTTTTCCTAGCCATGAATGAAAAGAGTTTGTCATTTCGGTAATGGGATCACATCATTAGGAGAATGATGTTGTTGGCATTGAGAACCCATTCCGTTAGCTTAGCACTTGATCGTTTAGTATGTTGCTATTGCTTTCTTCATGACTTATACAAAGTTCCTGCAACTATGAGTTGTGCAACTCCGTTTGCGGAAGAACACTTTGTGTACCAAACGTCTAGCAATAACTGGGTGATTATAAAGGTGCTCTCTGGTGTTTAGAAGGTACATGTTGGGTTGGCATAATCGAGATTAGGATTTGTCACTCCGATTGTCGGAGAGGTATCTGAGCCCTCGGTAATACTCATCACCTAAGCCTTGCAAGCATGTAACTAATAGTAAGTTATGAGATGGCGTATTGGGCGAGTAAAGAGACTTGCGATTATGAGATTGAACTAGGTATTGATACCGGCATCGATCTCGGGTAAATAACTATACGATGACAAAGGAACAAAAGTATGTTGTTATGCGGTTTGACCGATAAAGATCTTCGTAGAATATGTAGGAACCAATATGGGCATCCAGGTCCCGCTATTGGTTATTGACCGAGAATGGTTTTAGGTCATGTCTACATAGTTCTCGAACCGTGAATCCCTTGACAACGTTTGATGGGTTTTATTATGAGTTTATAAGTTTTGATGTACGAAGTTTGTTGGTAGTCCGGATGTGATCATGGACATGAGGTCTCGGAATGGTCGAGACATAAGATTGATATATTGGAAGCCTATGTTTGGACATCGGAATGGTTCGGGTGAAATCGGCATTTTACTGAGTCTCTGGGAGTTCAGAACCCCGGGGGTTAATGGGCCTACATGGGCCAAGAGGAGAGGAGGAAGGAGCAAGGAGGGGGCCCTCCTCCTAGTCCGAATAGGACAAGGGAAGGGCGCCCCTTTCCTTCTCCTCTTCCTCCTCTTTCCTCCTACTCCAACTTGGAAGAGGCCCTACTCCGGTGGGAGTAGGACTCTCCATATGGCCCGCCTTAGGCCGGCCTCCTCCCCTGGCTCCTTTATATCAGAGTGGGGGGCACCCTATAGACACAAGTTGATCTACGGATCGTTCCTTAGCAGTGTCGGTGCCCCCTTCCACCATATTCCACCTCGGTCATATAAATGGCGGAGTTTAGCGAAGCCTGCCGATAGAACATCATCATCGTCACCATGCCGTCGTCTGATGGAACTCATTCCGGAGCCTTTCTGGATTTTTGAAAACTAATTTTAGAAAATACTTTATGGCCAAATTATTTTGTAGAAAAATCCCATATAGCACTATTCACATGGCATGGTCATTGGTCAGGAGCTTGGGGTAGGGAGATGAAGTATAGAGGGTAGAGTAGTTGACTTCAAGAAGCACTTGAAAAGAAGCATAGAGAAAGCCAACTTCAAATAAAAGCCAAATAATGCAAAAAAAAAAAAAAGTTTTTGTTGGTCCAAATTTTTCATGCTTTATTAATAAAAATGAAATGTTACAAAATGCAGGGTGTGACATAACTATGGACCCAAAGGTCTATGGTAAACTTCTCACGCTTCATCGGAGAGGCCATGTGTTGACGTAGAAGCCCTTCATGATCGAATCCCCCTCCGGCAGATCACCGGAAAAGGCCCTAAGATGGGATCTCATGGGTATAGAAGGTTGCGGCAGTGGAAACGTGGTTTCGTGGCTCTCCCTGATGTTTTTAGGGTATAAGAGTATATATAGGCGAAGGAACTAGGTCAGGGGAGCTACGAGGGGCCCACAAGGGTGGGGGTACGGCTACCCCCTCCCCCCCTTGGGCGCGTCCTCTTCCCTCGTGGCCTCCTTGTTACGTCTCTGACTTCATCTCCAAGTCTTTTGGTTTGCTTTCGGTCCAAGAAAGATCCTGGGGAAGGTTTCATTCCGTTTGGACTCCGTTTGGTATTCCTTTTCTTCAAAACCCTAAAATAGGCAAAAAAGCAGAAACTGGCACTGGGCCCTCAGTTAATAGGTTAGTCTCAAAAATATAAAAGCACATATTAAAGCCCATTAAACATCCAAAACAGATTATATAATAGCATGGAACAATCAAAAATTATAGATACGTTGGAGACATATCACAGGGTTGTTTAGAGAGACCATCTTCATCCTACGCCTCCCGCGGATTGATAAATCTTAGATCATCCACTTGAGGGAAAATTATCACAGGGTTGTTTAGAGAGACCATCTTCATCCTACGCCTCCCACGGATTGATAAATCTTAGATCATCCACTTGAGGGAAAATTGTTACTGTCCTACAAAACTCTGCGTTTGGAGGCCTAACACGAGTCTACAGGAAGAAGGTTGCGTAGTAGACATCACGGCTCTCTGTTGGTTTGCCAATTTTAAAGAATTTATAGAGCTGGAATTAGGTCAAACAAAGGAACAAGGGGTGCACGAGGCATCAGGGTGAGCCCTAGTGGCTCGTAGCCCACTCCTTCGCCTTCTGGCCTCCTCCGAAGCTTCTAGTGTCTCTTATGTCCAAATCATCAAAAAGTTTCGTGGCATTTTGACTTAGTCCTGTACTGATTTCCTGGAAAACCAAAAACAAGAAAAAAAATAGCAACTGGCACTTGGCACGAAGTTAGTAGTTTGGTCCTAAAAAATGATATATGAGTGCATATAATTACAAAATAAACATCCAAGATTGATACTATGATAGCATGAAACAATCAAAAAATATAAATACATTGGAGACATGTCAAGCATCCCCAAGCTTAATTCCTGCTCGTTCTCAAGTAGGTAAATGATAAAAACATAATTTTTCTTGTGGAATGCTACCTAACATGTTCATCATGTAATCTCTGTTTTGTGGCATGAATATTAAGATCCAAATGATTCAAAGCAATAGTCTATAATTTGATAGAAAAACAATAATAATAAGGCATACCAACAAACAATCATGTCTTTCAAAATATCAATGCTAAAGAATGTTATCCCTATAAAATCATATAGCCTTGTCATGCTCCATCTTCTTAACACAAAAGTATTTATCATGCACAACCCCAATAGCAAGCCGAGCAATTGGTTCATAGTTTTTAACGCGCTTTAGCTTTTTCAACTCACACGCAATATATGAGCGCAAGCCATGGATATAGCACTTTGGGTGGAATAGAGTATAATGATAGGGGTTGATATGGAGAAGAAAAAATAGGAGAAGTCTCACATCGACGAGGCTAATCAACGGGATATGGAGATGCGCATCAATTAATGGCAATGCAAGGAGTAGGGATTGCCATGCAACAGATGCACTAAGAGCTATAAGTGTATGAAAGCTCAAAAATTAAACTAAGTGGGTGTGCATCCAACTTGTTTGCTCATGAAGACCTTGGGCATTTGAGGAAGCCCATAATTGGATGATACAAGCCAAGTTCTATAATGAACAATTTCCACTAGTTATATGAAAATGAAAACATAGGAGACTCTCTATATGAAAAACATGGTGCTACTTTGAAGACAAGTGTGGAAAGGATAGTAACATTGCCCCTTCTCTCTTTTTCTCTCATTTTCCCCCTTTTCTCTTCTTTTTTATGTTGGGCTCTTTTTGACCTTTTTTTATTTCCTCACAAGGGACAATCATTGGTGCAGAGACCTGTACAAACGGTTTTTAACCCCTTTCAGCGACGGCATTTGGAACCATCGCCAAGTGAGCATGGGCGATAGGGGGTCCTTCCCACACGACCCAGAAACCGTCGGGGATAGGCCATCCTGGCACACATGCTGGGGCAAAATGAGCTCGTGTGCGATCTGGCGGGGTATCGAAACCCAATTGTTTCCATTCGTATGTATATCCCACACGGTGAATCCCAGAAAAACATTTCCGCTCGTATGTATATCGAACATAGTTTTTTGTGTGGAAACGTTTGTGCAAGGTGGCCTAACACAAACAGTTCTTTGCCGGAAGCCGTGTGTGATTGTTAGTTGATCGAACACGCCTACTTTCTAGAAACCGTGCGGGTTGTTTGAGTTCATCTCCCACGGTGCTGTCTGAGTAACCGTCTGCAATAGAAAACCCCAATAAGCAGGGTAATTAGCGTATTATTGATAATCCATGTACTGATCAAATTGATGTTTCTTAAAAAAACACACCAGATATTTCATATTCGTATAACAACAACTAGGATTTCATAATCGGATTACAGCAGATAGCTTCAGCACTCAGTTCTGCCATTACACAACAACACCAAGTTTCACAAGCAACATCAAAAACCTTTGGAAAGTAGCATCATACACGGTAAATAAACAGATGAATCTCATCTGGGAAACTGCAGAAGCGGAAGGCAAATATTGAGCCTTCAGTGATGTTGAATGTCCTTGCAACTTTAGGCCAGTGGCTATGGATAATTGCCCGCCTAACCTTCGTCCTCTTCAACAAGACTTCAATCTTGTACCATGGGTGTTGAGTGAATACCTTCCTCGCCTCTTGACCATGTAGGTGGTTTGAGAGGTAATCATCGGTGAACTACTTTGAAAAGTACTGAAAACAAAGATATGCATAAATCACTGCTATAAATTTTGAAATGGCGCAAGGGGTAAAAACAAGGTAAAAGAGTTAGTACCATCCTATAGTTGACTGATGTCTTCTTCATTGTGCAAACAAAGATCTTCCTATTATTCGTCGCAAGTTTCTTCATCCTAACAATCTTTCTGAGTTTCTTCACTTGACTAATATTCATGGACATCTCATTTTTCCCATATGCAAAATGGGTCGAACAGTGGTTCTAAGCCTTTGACAGCAGGACCTACATGTGCAAGACCAAATTGTAAGAAACCTAAATATTAGAATGATTCCTGCAACTGCAAAATAATGTGCTATTAGCCAAAGGACCATGCTTGAACAAACCTCGATGGTAAACCGCAGTGTCTCCCATTGTTTCCCTACAACACACATAAGGAAGATCTTGATCAGGTTAAAGAGTTGCCATACTATCAGTAGAATATGTATTGAGTACAACCAAATTCGATTTATTTCACATGCATAACAATAAAATTTGTACCCACAGCAAATGAAAATCAAATTGCAGAACTAAACCAAACTGTTAAAGACAGCAGACCAAATGAACCAAAATAGTTAACTGAGCACGACATTGCAGAATAGAAACATGTACTAGAAGATAAGACAGTTAACAAAACAAAGAATGCTTGAGAACATTACTACGAAATGTATCAATTGTTGGACCAAACTATTAACTGAACATTACATTTCAGTGGACCAAAGTGTTAACTGAACATTACATTTCAGAGGACCAAACTGTAAACTGAACATCAGATTGCATATTAACATTACAGAGGACAAATCACTAGAAGGCACTAGTGGTGGCCTCGAGAAAACAGCACAAACTGTATTTTAAAGTAGACAACCACATGGCGGTGTCGACGGTGGCCTCGAAGACGATGTGCTCCTCCAAGATCTAGTGGTCGGCACACATGGCAGCCATAGCGACCTCATGCGTGCGTGCGGCCGCGGTTTGCTTCTCCGCTACCAGATACTACTGAGCTCCATGTTATACTGCGTGCAAAATGGCTGTGGCCGGCGCTTAATTGGAGGAGGGGGATAGTGATTTTGGCGGAAGGTGTTGCGCCGTCGGTCGGGGCATGTGGGACGGGAAAGGAGGATGGTGTGGGTGGGGTGGGGATTACCTGACCAATCGACGAGGCCGCGCAGCAAGAAGAAGGGTCGCTGGCGACAAGTCAGCACTGCAAGAAGAAGGGTCGTTGGCGAGGAGGTGGCGCTGCAAGAAGAAGGGTAGCCAGCAAGGAGGCGGTGCTGCAAGAAGAAGGGTCGCCGACGAGGAGGCTGAGCTGCCAGTAAGCAGCAGCGAAGGTTTGAATTGGAAAGCGAGGAGGAATAGTGGCAATGTGGCTTTTGGTGGGAGGGAGGGGCGGGGAGATAGATATTTCCGCGGTGGCAAAAAAAATTTGCTCGGTGTCGCGAGAAACTGGCATGCAAGTTTGGTTCAAGCGGGCCTGGTGGACTGTAGACGACAAAGCTTCCTGCGTAAGCCAGACAAGATAGTGCGCCAAGATATTTTATATCGCATCCCACACGATTCTTTCTAGTAAACTGTTTGTGGTATACCTGATTTTTTTCATTATGTTTTGAAAGACCAAAATGGTGTTACGGAGAGAAAGGGTTGTGTTTGAATTGCTAGAACATTTATGTACAGTGAACATGCAACTACATGAGTGTCGTGTTTAAATTTGGAATTCTTCTGGGTTCATTTGGCATTTTTATGGATTAATTGAGTTTCTCGGCAATTAATGTGCACAATTCAAATTTGAACTACAAGCACATGCTCCAGTGCACCAAACTTTGTTGAAAATCACATGTGTCTTTGGGTGAATTTATAGATCCCATGCAAGAAATGGGAATGAAATTCAAACATCTGGGCATCGTGGCTCGGCCAGGAACATGGAGAAACTTGGTTTTTAAATTCCTGGAAATTCAAAACTCGCCTGAAAATAATGAAACTTGGCATGGTGTCATTTCATGGCACCAACATGATGTGGTAAAAAAATTGGCCGCGTTTGGACTAGTTTTCGGTATAAGCTTCTTGCAAACCGGAGCTTCTCTCGAGAAGACTCGTGGTTCCCGAGGGGGGACGTGCCACCTTTGTGTTTGAAACGATAAACGCTGCCTCCCCCTTGTTTTTTTACACAGGCAACATAGATCTATATGAGTGTCATGTTAAAATTTGGAATTATTCCGGGTTCGTTTGTACTTTCTTACACGTTAATTGAATTTCTGGTCATTTAATGTGCATAATTCAAATTTGAACCACAAGCACATGCTCCAATGCACCAAAGTTGGTTGAAAAATCACATGTGTGTCCTTGAATGAATTTCTACGTCCCATGCAACAAATGGGAATGAAAGTCAAACATTTGGGCGTCGTGGTTCGGCAGGAAAGATTGAGAAACTTCATTTTTTTTAATTCATATAAATCCAAAACACGCCTGAAAACATGAAACTTAGCATGGTGTCATGACATGGCACCGACATGCTGCGGTAAATTTTTTGGCCGAATTGGAACAAGCTTTGGTATAAGCTTCTTGCAAACCGGAGCTTCTCTGAAGAAGGCTCAGGGTTTCGAGAGGAACATGTCATATCCATGTGCGAAACGACATACGTACACTGCCTTCTCCCGCCTTGACTTTTTACACAGGCAGATTAGACCAAATAGAAGTATTGTGCTAAATTTTGGAATTTTTTAGGGTTCATTTGGCCCTTTTATACATTAATTGAATTTCTGGTTATTTAATGTGCATAATTCAAATTTGAACTGCAAGCACATGATCCAATGCACCAAAGTTGTTTGAAAAATCATATGTGTGTCTTTGCGTGAATTTGTAGGTCCCATGCAAGAAATGGGAATGAAATTTAAACATCTGGGCGTCGTGGCTCGGCTGGAAAGATTGAGAAACTTGGTTTTTAATTCATGTACATCCAAAACACACCAGAAAATCATGAAACTTGGCATGATGTCATGACATGGCACCAACATGCTGCGGTAAATTTTTTGGCTGAATTGGGACAAGCTTTGGTATAAGCTTCTTGCAAACCGGAGCTTCTCTCAAAAAGGCTCGTGGTTCTGAGAGGGAATGTGTCACCTCCGTGTGCGAAGTGACATACGTACACTACCTTCTCCGCCTTAATTTTTTTACACAAGCATATTAGACCAAATAGAAGTATCGTGCTAAATTTTGGAATTATTTCGGGTTCGTTTGGCCTTTTTCATACATTAATAGAATTTCTGGGCATTTGATGTGCATAATTCAAATTTGAACTACAAGCACATGCTCCAATGCACCAAAGTTGGTTGAGAAATCACATGTGTGTCCTTGAGTGGATTTCTAGGTCCCATGCAAGAAATGGGAATGAAATTCAAACATCTGGGCATCGTGGCTCGGCCAAAAAGATAGAGAAAGTTGGTTTTTTAATTCCTGTAAATCCAAAACATGCCTAAAAATCATGAAACTTGGCACGGTGTCATGACATGGCACAAACATGCTGCGGTATTTTTTGGCCGAATTGTGACAGGCTTTCGTATAAGCTTCTTGCAAACCGGAGCTTCTCTGAAGAAGGCTCGTGGTTCCGCGAGGGAATGTGTCACCTCCGTGTGCGAAATGACATACGCACACTGCCTTGTCTCGCCTTAATTTTTTTACACAGGCAGATTAGATCAAATAGAAGTATTGTGCTAAATTTTGGAATTATTTCAGGTTCGTTTGGCCTTTTTTATACATTAATTGAATTCCTGGGCATTTAATGTGCATAATTCAAATTTGAACTACAAGCACATGCTCCTGTGCACCAAAGTTGGTTGAAAAATCGCATGTGTGTCCTTGGCCGAATTTCTAGGTCCCATGCAAGAAATGGTAATGAAATTCAAACATCTGGGCATCGTTGCTCGGCCGGAAAGATTGAGAGACTTGGTTTTTTAATTCTTGTAAATCCAAAATATGCCTGGAAATCATGAAACTTGGCATGGTGTCATGATATGGCACCAACATGCTATGGTAATTTTACTGTCCGATTTGCGAAGACGCACACATTAACAATCAACAAAGTCATTTTGGAACAAGTGTTGTCATGTCACAAATCGGAAACACAACTATTATTGAAACCGTGGGCATTCTAATTACCAATTATGTGCCGCCACGTGTCCCCTTTTCTTATTGGCTAGGATGTACAGTGCGGGGTAGCTATTTGAGTATGGGAGGCATGCAATCAGACCCCTGCGCATGCTCATCGGGAGGAGAGCCCTTTGACCTCTATCCGTCGCACACCTCCCTCCCAACGTCTCCATTAATGGCGCCCGAGCCCCTGTTTCATGGTGTGGCTATGTCTCAGTGGATTGAGACTTAAGAGAGAAAAATGAAAATCTGAAAAGAAAGTTTTGCACAGATCTTGATGTAAGATCCGACGGACCTATATAGCATCGACTGCGACTTACAGCAAGCATGATGAATATAAGGACGATGACAGTGGATAATAATTGTCCTACATATTTAGGAATATAATTTAAAGAAGCCACATGCGGCAACGCTAGAAATACACAAGGGCAAAAGAACAAGGAAGACAACGATCTGGCTCGCTGATCTCAACTTTCTTGATGCGTTGCTACAGGCCACGGGAACTAGTCTCTGCGGCAAACGGTGATGATCCTATCCTCAGTATGCTGCTTGAGAGCATCCACGGATTCCTACACCAGCCTTTTGCACTTCATGCGCAGCATGGCATTCTCGTCCATAAGTTTCTCGACGATGACACTGGTCCTCTTCAACAAGGCAGTGGTCTCCTCCTGCTGCTCCGCGCTTCCCACTATCTTCGCCCTCAGCAGATCGTGCTCAGTCTGGAGCTTCTCATAGCTCTCCCTTAGTTGCTGGGTGACGCCAGTAGCCTGTTCAAACGAGGCTTTCATGTCGTCTTGCAACCACGTCCAGCCGGAGATCTGATCCATCTGGCTATACACGATCGCATGCATGCGCCTGTAAGAGTCCTCGCCTGCCCGCGAGACATTTTCCCAGGCCGCCGCGATGCAGGAGGACATCTCTGCTGCTTTCGTGATGCGGCCAGACATCTCCGCTGCTTCTGCGGTGCAGACGCACCAGTCTGCTGCATCGACAGTGTGGCGGAACCTCCATGCTGCTTCGGCGGCACGGTGGGACTAGGGGAGTCCTGGATTAGGGGGTCCTTGGACAGCCGGACTATATGCCTATGCCAGACTATTGGACTATGAAGATACAAGATTGAAGACTTCGTCCCGTGTCCGGGTGGGACTCCCCTTTGCATGGAAGGCAAGCTTGGCAATTCGGATATGTAGATTTCCTTCTCTGTAACTGACTCTGTGTAACCCTAGCCCCTCCGGTGTCTATATAAACCGAAGGGTTTAGTCTGTAGGATAACAACAATCATAATCATAGGCTAGCTTCTAGGGTTTAGCCTCTACGATCTAGTGGTAGATCAACTCTTGTAATACTCATATCATCAAGATCAATCAAGCAGGAAGTAGGGTATTACCTCCATAAAGAGGGCCCGAACCTGGGTAAACATTGTGTCCCCCGCCTCCTGTTACCATTAGCCTTAGATGCACAGTTCGGGAACCCCTATCCGAGATTTGTCGGTTTTCACACCGACATTGGTGCTTTCATTGAGAGTTCCACTGTGTCGTCACCATAAGGCTTGATGGCCCCTTTGATCATCTATAATGATGCGGTCCAGGGTGAAGTTTTCCTCCCCGGACAGATCTTCGTATTCGGCGGCTTCGCACTGCGGGCCAACTCGCTTGGCCATCTGGAGCAGATCGATAGCTATGCCCCTGGCCATCAGGTCAGGTTCGGAATCTTGAATTACACCGCAGACATCCGCAGAGACTTGATCTTCGATAGATTCGAGCCCATAACAGGTGCACCCTACAGTCGCGATGAGCATGACCTAGATCTGTCATCGGACGGTGTTCAGGAGATCGCACCTGTAGCTGTCCTGGCTTTAAATCCGGAGCAGATCATGCCATCCGAGGACGGGTGGATGGACCCTGCCACGGAGGCCGCACACTCAGCGGCAATAGAGCCGAACACAGACTTCGCCTCCAATGAGGTATGTGTCATCGGACCCTCGGACTCGTCTCCGGCCATAGGCTCCGAACCGCGTGCATCCGTGCCCATCGAACCTGACTGGGCACCAATCAGGGAGTTTAGCTCTGCGGATATCTTTCAACACTCGCCCTTGAGCGACGTGCTAAACTCATTAAAATCTTTCTCCCTGTTAGGAGACTCCTGGCAGAACTATGTCTGGCTTGAGTGGGAAGTGGACGACGAAGAAATTCGTTACCCACCCACCACCCACTTAATAGCCACTGTCGACGACTTACCGGACATGCTTTATTTCAACTCCGAAGGCATCAACGGTATGGACTATGATGCCGGAGAAGAACGGGAACCACCGCCCACAGGGCGCTGTGCAGCCACCTCATCATATGATATATATATATATATATATATATATATATATATATATATATATATATATATATATATATATATGCTGGACACACCCAAAGAAAGCAATGGCGATGAGGCAACGGAGGATAATCCCCTTGAGAAGCAATCTAAGCGCCAACGTCAGCGGCGCCGCTCTAAGCCCCTCCATAGCAAAAATAGTTATACCGGCACAAGAGACAATAGCACTCCGGATGATGCCGAAGACGAAAACAATCCTGCCCAGCCAAGCTTCGAGCAAGCCGGATGGGAGGATGGGCAAGCTAGCCCTGATGAACAGGCAATGGATGGAGACTTGGAGGATGACAATTACATGCCCCTCTCCGAAGACGAGGTGAGCCTCGGCGACAAAGAATTTATCGTGCCTGAGGATCCCGTCGAGCAGGAGCGCTTCAAGCGCCGGCTTATAGCCACTGCAAAAAGCCTGAAGAAAAAATAGCAGCAACTTCAAGCTGATCAAGATCTGCTAACTGATAGATGGACTGAGGTCCTAGCAGCTGAGGAATACAGACTCGAGCGCCCAACTAAAAGTTACCCAAGGCGCAGGTTGTTACCTCAATTCGAGGATGAGGCACTAGAGCCTATACTACCAGCGCATGATGCGGCTGACCGGCCACCCCGTGGCAGAGACAAAGCGGCGTATCAGCCCGAACACCAGCCCGCACCCCGTCGCCAAACAAACAAAAACACGAAGGCCCGGGGCTACACACAGGACCTGCGAGACGAATCGCAAAACAAAGCAGGACAGTCAAGATCGATCTACGGACCACGGGGGCACGCCCCAACGCGTGACGATGACCGCCACGCCGGATATACCAAATACAAATCCGGACGGGACGAACACAACAGAACAGACTCATTTGAACTGCGTCGTGATGTAGCCCGGCATAGAGGTGCCACACACCCCCAATGCTTCACTGACGAAGTAATGGAGCATGAATTCCCAGAAGGGTTTAAGCCCGTGAACATCGAGCCATATGATGGGACCACAGACCCCGCGGTATGGATAGAAGATTTCCTTCTCCACATTCACATGGCCCGCAGTGATGATCTACACGCCATCAAGTGCCTCCCATTAAAACTCAAAGGACCAGCTCGGCATTGGCTGAATAGTCTGCCGGCAAACTCAATTGGCAGTTGGGAGAACCTGGAAGACGCATTCCTCGACAACTTCCAGGTCACTTATGTGCGACCACCGTACACTGATGACTTGAGTCACACAACCCAATAGCCCAGAGAGTCAGCCAGGAAATTCAGGACTCGGTTCCTAACTAAAAAGAACCAAATTGTCGACTGTCCGGACGCTGAAGCCCTAGCGGCCTTTAAGCACAACATCCGTGATGAGTGGCTTTCCCGACACCTCGGCCAAGAGAAGCCGAAATCCATGGCAGCCCTTACGACAATTATGACCCGCTTTTGTGCGGGCGAGGACAGCTGGTTGGCCCGTAGCAACAGCACATCAAGAAATTCTAGCACTTCAGACGCCAGAGACAGCAACGGCAAGCCCCGGTGCAATAGACACAAGCGCCGCAATAATGGCGATAACGCCGAAGACACGACCGTCAATGCCGGATTCAGTGGCTCCAAGTCCGGTCAGCGGAAAAAGCCATTTAAAAGAAACAATCTGGGCCCGTCCAATCTGGACCACATACTCGATCGCTCATGTCAAATCCACGGCACCCCCGATAAACCAGCCAACCACACCAACAGAGAATGTTGGTTATTCAAACAGGTCGGCAAGTTGAATGCCGAAAACAAGGAAAAGGGGGCGCATAGTGATGACGACAAGGAGCCCCGGCCGCCGAACACAGGAGGACAGAAGAAATTTCCTCCCCAAGTAAAAAGGTAAATATGATATACGCCACCCATATTCCCAAGTGGGAGCGAAAGCGTGCACTAAGGGACGTCTACGCGATGGAGCCAGTCGCCCCAAAGTTCAACCCATGGTCTTCTTGTCCGATCACCTTTGATCGCAGGGACCATCCGACTAGTATCCGTCATGGCGGGTCGGCCGCACTGGTCCTTGACCCTATCATTGACGGATTCCACCTCACACGAGTCCTCATGGATGGTGGTAGCAGCCTGAACCTGCTCTGAAAGGATACAGTGCGCAAAATGGGCATCGATCCCTCAAGGATCAAACCCACCAAAACCACCTTTAAGGGTGTCATACCAGGTGTAGAGGCCTGTTGCACGGGCTCAATCACACTGGAAGTAGTCTTTGGATCTCCGGACAACTTCTGAAGCAAGGAGTTAATCTTCAATACCGTCCCCTTCTGCAGTGGCTATCATGCACTGTTCGGACAAACCGCATTCGCCAGATTCAATGTGGTGCCGCACTATGCCTACCTCAAGCTCAAGATGCCTGGATCTCGCGGGGTTATAACAGTCAATGGAAACACAGAGCGCTCCCTCCGTACGGAGGAGCACACTGCGGCCCTCGCAGCAGAAGTACAGAGCAGCCTTCTTGGGCAGACCTCCAATTCGGCAATAAAGCCCCCGGACACCGCCAAGCGAGTCCGAGGTACTCTGCAACAGGATTGTTCGGCACGTCCAGAGCTCGCCTAGCAATTCGTCCTCCGTCCTAGTCCCAGTCAAGCGGTGAAATTTGTGTCACGTGTACATAAGTACACACTTAAAATACCATGGGCATAGGCGGAGGCACAGCTACAATACGGTCCACAATGCGGCTCAACTACCCCAGGACCCGTATACCTTAACCCTTTCATTTCTTTCAGGTCCCTATCTTCTTGAGACTCTTCCGATAACCTGATTATCGGACCCATTACGGGACGAAAACACCAAGGAGGCAAGAAGCTTTGATGTACGAGGGAATCCCCAGGTGGTCTCTGATAACGATCGCAATACCTGTTTTTACATACCCACACGCAGCTCGCCCTTGGTTAGGACATGTCAAATAGTCCTATTTTGCTTATCGCACTACTTGTATACATACGCCTTGATGTATCACTCAAATAACAATGGAAAATAATGTACAGCGTCAGCTTATTACTACATTTCTTTTTCTCTTTTCCTTGATGGTTTATTTATTACAAATCGCACCCGTACATTCTGGTACGGTCAGTTCGCCTGGGGCTTCAGTGTACCCCATAACACGGCAAGAAAGTCTGAACACTTTCGACAGTGCGGCACCCCGAACTTATAGTATTATATGCATCAGCTCCGAATCATGTCTTGGGTCAATAGTTGGGTTGCCCTGCTCCTGTGCTTGCTACCCTATGTTCCGCTATATTGGCTAGGATAGTAAAGGGAGAACTACTGCGATTGTGTCCCGGTTCTTCCGGACAAGCACCTCAGTAGAGAAAGCCGAAAACTGACTATCATGATGTGGCGAGAGCTAGTCGCTGTTCGAGAGGTTTCAAATCCATAAAGATTTTTTCCGCTTCAGGCAAGGAATCAGTCCTTGTCCGATTTAGGCGTGTATAGCGCCCCAAGTTCGACCTTCCGAATACCAGGGGCTACGCCGAAATTTAAAATTATAGAACTTCTATAGCTAAGTGAGAGTGATAAAGCTGTATAGTCCGATTGCCTTGTTCGTTGCGCTAAACACCTCTTTAAAGGACCAAAAATTTGGATAAAGAGTGTTTAGATTTATCCCGAACACCCTTGTACTAGTTACATGGGGGCAGAAGACGACGACTGGCCAACTCTCAGATTTTGTAAATGGCCACACAGGAGGTAAAATTTTAAATCAACAAGGGTTATATTGCGCAAATGAACTTGTTTCATATTACAGGATAAAATGAGTGCATTCACTCAAAGATTACATCCTTAGCACATTGCTCAGCCACAAGGCGGGAGCCTTCAGGACACTGTAATAATATTTTTCGGTCCGACGGTGCTCCTTGCCCTTCGGTGGCCCCTCCGTCATTAGCTTCTCGGCATCCATCTTCGCCCAGTGCACTTTTGCGTGGGCGAAGGCCATGTGCGCACCTTCAATGCAAACTGACTGCTTTATGACTTCAAGCCGCGGGCAGGCATTCACAAGCCGCGGGCAGGCATTCACAAGCCTCGGGCAGGCATTCACAGGCCGAAGTAGTTGCTGGGCATAGGCTTGGCAGGCCACAGCCAGATTATGAGGTCCTTCATGGCCAGTTTGTCTCCCTTGTGCAGTTCGACCAGTTGCTTCAGCTAGTCGCTCAAGGGCATCAGATGTTCTGTCTCAAGATACTGAGACCAGAACAACTTCTCCATCGAGCTCCCTTCTTCGGCTTGATAGAACTCTGCAGCATCAGATATGCTGCGTGGTAGATCTGCGAATGCTCCTGGAGAGCTCCAAATCCGGGTAAGTAAAAGAGAAGTATCTTTCACATGTTTGCTTTGCATAATGAATGCCTTACCCGCCGCAATCTTCTTGACCGCCTGAATCTCCTGGAGGGCCTTTTGGGCTTCGGCTTTGGCGTCTCGCGCACTCTGGAGGGCCTTAGCAAGCTCAGACTCTTGAGTCTTAGAGTCACGTTCCAAGGTCTCGTATTTCTGGACAAAATCCTGGAGCTCTTGTTGGACCTCGTTGACCCGGGCCTCTTACTTCTCCCGCTCGCGACCTTCCTTGGCCGCTTTGTCTTTGGCCTCGGTCAGCGCCTTCTTAAGGGCCACCACTTCGGTCGTGGCCCCTATTAAAGTTCATAAATGCTTCTAGTAGCGGATACCACTTTTCCTTTATAAATATATAGACTTGGTATTACGTACCTTGATTTTCCTCGAGCTGCCTCTTCACGAGGCCGAGCTCTCCCTCGGTCCCCTCCAGGTCCCTCTTAAGTCCGGAGACCTCCGCAGTACGAGCGGCAGCGGCCAGCAGCGACGTCTGCTTATTCACATAGACATCTTCTGTTAGACTCCTACAAATGTTATATGATCCTCTGTTCGACTTTTCTTTCCAAACACCAAATAGAGCATCAAGGGCTACTGTCTATACTATGATATTTTCGTACAATTTTATTACTTACCTCAAAGCCTGTTTGGAGGCTAGCGCAGGCTTCTATCAATCCGCTTTTTGTGAATGGACCTTCTCAATCACCGTACTCATAAGAGTGAAGGAAATATGCCCTAGAGGCAATAATAAAGTTATTATTTATTTCCTTATTTCATGATAAATGTTTATTATTCATGCTAGAATTGTATTAACCGGAAACATAATGTGTGAATACATAGACAAACATAGTGTCACTAGTATGCCTCTACTTGGCTAGCTCGTTTATCAGAGATGGTTATGTTTCCTAGCCATGGACAAAAGAGTTGTCATTTAATTAATGGGATCACATCATTAGGAGAATGATGTGATTGACTTGACCCATTCCGTTAGCTTAGCACTTGATCGTTTAGTATGTTGCTATTGCTTTCTTCATGACTTATACAAAGTTCCTGCAACTATGAGATTGTGCAACTCCGCCACGGAAGAACACTTTGTGTGCTACCAAACGTCACAACGAATCGGGTGATTATAAAGGTGCTCTACAGGTGTTTCCAAGGTACATGTTGGGTTGGCATAATTCGAGATTAGGATTTGTCACTCCGATTGTCGGAGAGGTATCTCTGGGCCCTCTCGGTAATACTCATCACCTAAGCCTTGCAAGCATGTAACTAATGAGTAAGTTATGAGATGACGATTACGGAACGAGTAAAGAGACTTGCGGTAACGAGATTGAACTAGGTATTGATACCGACGATCAAATCTCGGGTAAGTAACATACCGATGACAAAGGGAACAAAGTATGTTGTTATGCGGTTTGACCGATAAAGATCTTCGAGAATATGTAGGAACCAATATGGGCATCCAGGTCCCGCTATTGGTTATTGACCGAGAATGGTTTTAGGTCATGTCTACATAGTTCTCGAACCCGTAGGGTCCGCACGCTTAACGCTTCGATGACAGCTTTATTATGAGTTTATAAGTTTTGATGTACCAAGTTTGTTGGTAGTCCCGGATGTGATCATGGATATGACGAGGAGTCTCGGAATGGTCGAGACATAAAGATTGATATATTGGAAGCCTATGTTTGGACATCGGAATGGTTCCGGTGAAATCGGCATTTTACCGAGTACCGGAGGTTACTGAACCCCGGGGTTAATGGGCCTACATGGGCCAAGAGGGAGAAGAGGAAGGAGCAAGGAGGGGCCACGCCTCTCCCTCCTAGTCCGAATAGGACAAGGGAAGGGGCGGCGCCCCTTTCCTTCTCCTCTTCCTCCTCTTTCCCTCTCTCCTACTCCAACTTGGAAAGGGGAGCCCTACTCCCGTGGGAGTAGGACTCGCCTGGCGCGCCTTAGGCGGGCGGCCTCCTCCCCTGGCTCCTTTATATACGGGGCGGGGGCACCCCATAGACACACAAGTTGATCTACGGATCGTTCCTTAGCTGTGTCGGTGCCCCTTCCACCATATTCCACCTCGGTCATATCGTCGCGAGTTTAGGCGGCCTCGCGCGCGGTAGAACATCATCATCGTCACCATGCCGTCGTGCTGATGGAACTCATTCCCGGAGCCTTTGCTGGATCGGAGGGCCGGAGATCGTCATCGAGCTGAACGTGTGCTGAACTCGGAGGCTCCGTACGTTCGGTGCTTGGATCGGTCGGATCGTGAAGACGTACGACTACATCAACCGCGTTGTGCTAACGCTTCTGCTTACGGTCTACGAGGGTACGTGGACAAACACTCTCCCCTCTCGTTGCTATGCCATCACCATGATCTTGCGTGTGCGTAGAAAATTTTTTGAAATTACTACGTTAACCATCAGTTGTATCAAAGCCTAGGTTTTATGCGTTGATGTTATATGCACGAGTAGAACACAAGTGAGTTGTGGACGATATAAGTCATACTGCCTACCAGCATGTCATACTTTGGTTCAGCGGTATTGTGAGATGAAGCGGCCCGGACCGACATTACGCGTACGCTTACGCGAGACTGGTTTCACCATTACGAGCACTCGTGCTTAAAGGTGGCTGGCGGGTGTCTGTCTCTCTCACTTTAGTTGAACCAAGTGTGGTTACGCCTGGTCCTTGCGAAGGTTAAAACGGAGTCTATTTGACAAACTATCGTTGTAGTTTTGATGCGTAGGTGAGAACGGTTCTTGCTAAGCCCGTAGCAGCCACGTAAAATTTGCAACAACAAAGTAGAGGACATCTAACTTGTTTTTGCAGGGCATGTTGTGATGTGATATGGTCATGACGTGATGCTATATTTTATTGTATGAGATGATCATGTTTTGTAACCGGTTATCGGCAATCGGCAGAGCCATATGGTTGTCGCTTATTGTATGAAATGCAACGCCTCAGTAATTGCTTTACTTTATCACTAAGCGGTAGCGATAGTCGAGAAGCAATAGATGGCGAAACGACAATGATGCTACGATGGAGATCAAGGTGTCGCGCCGGTGACGATGGTGATCACGGCGATGCTTCGAGATGGAGATCACAAGCACAAGATGATGATGGCTATATCATATCACTTATATTGATTGCATGTGATGTTTATCCTTTATGCATCTTATCTTGCTTTGATTGACGGTAGCATTTTAAGATGATCTCTCACTAAAATTATCAAGTAGTGTTCTCCCGAGTATGCACCGCTGCCAAAGTTCGTCGTGTCGAGACACCACGTGATGATCGGGTGTGATAAGCTCTCACGTCCATCTACAACGGGTGCAAGCCAGTTTTGCACACGCAGAATACTCAGAGTTAAACTTGACGAGCCTAGCATATGCAGATATGGCCTCGAACACGAGACCGAAGGTCGAGCGTGAATCATATAGTAGATATGATCAACATAGTGATGTTCACCATTGAAAACTACTCCATCTCCCGTGATGATCGGTTATGGTTTAGTTGATATGGATCACGTGATCACTTAGATGACTAGAGAGATGTCTGTCTAAGTGGGAGTTCTTAAGTAATATGATTAATTGAACTTAAATTTATCATGAACTTAGTACCTGATAGTATCTTGCTTGTCTATGTTTGTTTGTAGATAGATGGCTCGTGTTGTTGTTCCATTGAATTTTAATGCGTTCCTTGAGAAAGCAAAGTTGAAAGATGATGGTAGCAATTACACGGATCGGGTCCGTAACTCGAGGATTATCCTCATTGCTGCATGTAAGAGTTACGCCCCGAAGCACCGCTGCGTGCGAACTGCTGCTGATGCAACCGACGACGTTAAAACGTCTGGCGAGCAAAGCTGATGACTACTCTATAGTTCAATGTGCCATGCTTTACGGCATGGAACCGGTATTCAACGACGTTTTGAACGCTATGGAGCATATGAGATGTTCCAGAGTTGAAGTTAATATTTCAAGCAAATGCCCGGATTGAGAGATATGAAGTCTATAGCTGCAAGATGGAGGAGAATAGTTACACGGTGAACATATACTCGTAATGTCGGGTATAATAATCACTTGATTCAACGGGAGTTAATCTTCCCGATGATAGTGTCATTGATGTAATTCTCCAATCACAGCCACCAAGCTACAAGAGCTTCGTGATGAACTATAATATGCAAGGGATGAACAAGACTATTCCGAGCTCTTCGCGATCTTTGAAAGCATGGAGGTAGAAATCAAGAAGGAGCATCAAGTGTTGATGGTCAACAAGACCACTATTTTCAAGAAGAAGGGCAAAGGGAAAAAGAAGGGGAACTTCAAGAAGAACGGCAAACAAGTTGCTGCTCAAGAGAAGAAACCCAAGTCTGGAACTAATCCTGAAACTGAGTGCTTCTACTGCAAGCGATCGACATCGAAGCGGAACTGCCCCAAGTATTTGGCGGATAAGAAGGATGGCAAAGTGAGCAAAGGTATATGTGATATACATGTTATTGATGTGTACCTAACTAGAACTCGTTGTAGCACTGGTATTTGATACTGGTTCTGTTGCTAATATTTGCAACTCAAACAGGACTACGGAATAAGCGAGCATCGCCAAGGACGAGGTGACGATGCGTGGGAACGGTTCCAAAGTCGATGTGATCGCGGTCGGCACGCTACCTCTACATCTACCTTCGGGATTAGTTTTAGACCTGAATAATTGTTATTTGGTGCCGCGTTAAGCATGAACATTATATCTGGATCTTGTTTGATGCGAGACGGTTATTCATTTAAATCGAGAGAATAATGGTTGTTCTATTTATATGAGTAATATCTTTTATGGTCATGCACCTTGAAGAGTGGTCTATTTTATTGAATCTCGATAGTAGTGATACACATATTCATAATGTTGAAGCCAAAAGATGCAGAGTTGATAATGATAGTGCAACTTATTTGTGGCAATCGCCGTTTAGGTCATATCGGTGTAAAACGCATGAAGAAACTCCATACTGATGGACTTCTGGAATCACTTGATTATGAATCACTTGGTACTTGCGAACCGTGCCTTTTGGGCAAGATGACTAAAACTCCGTTCTTCGGAACAATGGAACGAGCTACCGACTTATTGGAAATAATACATACTGATGTATGCAGACCAATGAGTATGAAGGCTCGTGGCAAGTATCGTTATTTTCTGACCTTCACAAGATGATTTGAGCAGATATGGGTAAATCTACTTGATGAAACATAAGTCTGAAATAGTTGAAAGGTTCAATGAATTTTAGAGTGAAGTGGAAAATCATCGTAAGAAGAAAATAAAGTTTCTGTGATCTGATCGCGGAGAGGAATATTTGAGTTACGAGTTTGGTCTTCAATTCAAACAATGTGGAATAGTTTCACAGCTCACGCCACCGAACACCACAACGTTATGGTGTGTCCGAACGTCAGAATCAAGACTTTATTGGATATGGTGCGATCTATGATGTCTCTTACTGATTTACCAATATTGTTTTGGGGTTATGCATTAGAGACAGCTGCATTCACATTAAAAGGGCACCATCTAAATCTGTTGAGACGACAACATATGAACTGTGGTTTAGCAAGAAACCCAAGTTGCCGTTTCTTAAAGTTTGGGGCTGCGATGCTTATGTGAAGAAACTTCAACCAGATAAGCTCGAACCCAAATCGGAGAAATGTGTCTTCATAGGATATCCAAAAGAAACTGTTGGGTACACCTTCTATCACAGATCCGAAGGCAAGATATTCGTTGCTAAAAATGGATCCTTTCTAGAGAAGGAGTTTCTGTCGAAAGAAGTGAGTGGGAGGAAAGCAGAACTTGATGAGGTAATCAGACTGCTCCCTTATTGAAAGTAGTTCATCACGTAAATCAGTTCCTCGTGAAAAATACACCAATTAGTGAGGAAGCTAATGATATTGATCATGAAACTTCAGATCAAGTTACTACAGAACCTCGTAGGTCTTCCAGAGTAAGATCCGCACCAGAGTGGTGTAGTAATCATGTTCTGGAAGTCATGTTACTAGACCATGATGAACCTACGAACTATGAGGAAGCGATGATGAGCCCAGATTCCGCAAAATGGCTCGAGGCCATAAAATCTGAGATATGATCCATGTATGAGAACAAAGTATGGACTTTGATTGACTTGCTCGATGATCAGCAAGCCATGTTAAATGAATGGATCTTCAAGAGGAAGACGGACACTGATAGTAGTATTACTATCTACCAAGCTCGACTTGTTGTGAAAGGTTTTCAACAAGTTCAAGGTGTTGAATACGATGAGATT